>OY728140.1:1157813772-1160313772 GCA_963277665.1 Viscum album
TACCTGAACTTCCACATCGAGTTGGTTATGTCATACATGATGCATTAGAGAACTCACCAAGTTTCAATTGGTTAATCATGAATCCTGATATTTGGTTGAGAAAAACAACAAGAATTCTCGTTGTAGATCCCATATCATTCAGTTGTTCTTTCAGAAAACCATCTCATTTTTCTTCAAATCCACTGTCACTTTGGTGCCTGCTAGATCCAACCATTTACTAAAACCAAAAAGGTCACTGCAACTATATCATTAGAATCATCATATAATACTATGATATAATTATTCATTTTATCATAAACTTATTCACTTTATCTAAAACTATGACTCCTTCTGAAATCTTAACCATTATAGTAATGTCACTTATGCTTAAAGAATACCCTAACCTCTAAAGTTATCTAAACTGACCTTTGATACCAACTATAAGGACCCAGCATTAAAACATTACTTAATCCTGAATTAAATGAATAATTCACATTGAGGATATTTTCAGGTTTAGAGTTCTAGAGAATTGGGACCTAACTATTATATCTCACAATATTATAAATTAGACACTTCTACTATGTTTCCATAAAATAAAAAATATTAAAAATAAACATTTCTAGTTACATGTTTTAGATAGAATGTCTTTCCTTGATCCCATCCTTGACCCTATTCACCTTTAAGTCCAGTGGAAAACATTTCAAAAACTTGGGATGAGCATAAAAGGATCAGTAAGGGATATATAAATATGTAAAGAAAACACTAGTCCATGTATACATAAGAATCAATGAAATCATACTTTACTTTTAAAACATAATCACTTTAACATACCTCAGGAAATCATAAGATTTATCAATAACTCATAGAAATCATAAGACGTAAAGGTAACTTGAGGCATAAATAACATTCTTACGTAGGGAGTAACCCTCATGGATACGTTTGGAATACCCATCATAGTATATTCCCTAACTCTCTATGGAGAAACCTTAGAATTTAACTCCTTTTCATTACCCAAAGCATTGGAGAGCTATCTCGGTCTCACCCGCCCTTAGTTTACCACAAACCACCGGATTTCATAAACATTCCCCAAGAATCATAACATAATCTTAACACTTAAAACATGCATAAAAGAAACATAAAATTTACACATTTAAATCAAAAAAGAACACATCATGATATTATCATAAATAAAAATGTCTAATAAAATAATTAAAACTCTATGAGAGAAAAAATCACTTTATACTTTGAAAATATTAAAAGAAGACATTTAAAAGAGATTTTAGAATCAAAGTGTCCCAAAACACTTAAAAACTTTTGAAAGGGTTTTAAAACATTCATGTACCTATAAATAAATCCTTAAAACCATTTTTAAAACATGGACATGGATGATAAATTTTTAAAATACTAAATCTTTAAAACCATTTAAAACAATGTTTTAATAAAAGAGTCCTTTTCCATTTTGAACATTTAAATTATAAGCCTTAAGAAAGTAGACCATTTTCAAAACATTTAAATGACTTTAGTGTAGACATAATATGGATATGGAATGTTAAATTGGATGTATAGACACTTTATAAATTAAAGTCTTGTATTAGAACAAAATATGCCTCAATGAAAGGAGATTGAGACGAAGTCCCATACGAAGTCAGTATCCTCAGATTAAGGATAAATCAATTACATAATTATGTGTGAAAAATATAAATACACCCAATATAAGAGGATATTAAGTGTAAATCAATAATATTTCATCCACACATATTCATTGTATTACATAATCAAAAATTATAGGTTTAACCCAAAGAATTGAAATTGGGTTATGAAGTTCCCTTACAAAAATTTGACAGCCTAACGATGTCACATTAAAATTCAGAAAATGAGTTGATAAGAGAGAAAATGGTATCTCATGACTTGGAAATAAAATTTACTTAAATAATGATATATAAAAACATATCCAAACATTATAATATGTAAATTAAAATACATAACAAAATAAGTCTTTTAAAAAGGGGAGGGTGAAAGGTTCCCTTAACGATTTGGGTAACTTTTGAAACGTACACCCCATGAAAGAAGGACTATAAAACTTTGATGTAAATACCCATAAATGTAATAATATTACAAAAAGGTTATAATAATGGGTATTAAAAACACCACTCAAAGTAAATAGTGGAAAATGTATCATAAACCTCATGGGAATAAAAGTGAGATGAAAAATCCCTTACGAAAACTCGGCAGCCTAACGGCGCCACTTACAACTTCAAAAAAAATGGATGGATGAAATAAAATAGGTTCTATCATCAAATGAACATAAAATTTAAAGTAATAGGAATATAAAAGAACATCCCCCAACATAATAAATGGGATCTTAGAATAAGTGACATAAAAGAGAGTACTTAAAAAGAAAGGGAGAGGTTGGATCCCTTACAAAAATCTGGCAACCTAACGGAGCCACATAAAAATTCTTAAAATGAATTAATGAGAGAAAGATGGGGTATCTCACCATATGAAATTAAAAAAGATGGTAAGATGAATATATAATAAAATCATCAACATTAGAACTTGGATCTTAAAATAAATGACATAAAATAGAATACATGAAAAGAAAGAGAGAGGTAGGATCCCTTACCTCAAGTCTTGCTTGTCTTGTTCGTTTCCTTATTTTCCTGAATAATAAACTTTGTCCAATTACTAATTGCTTAATTACCTCCTTTAAATTTTATTATTCAATTAATATCACATATTATAATTTTATAATAATTACTTAATTATGTGAGTTCATATTAGACGTTTTTTGTCGATGTTCGGTACATGAGTCAAAAATGAACTTGTTTGAAAATAATTGTCTATGTAGTTATAATTAAATCATCTCTAGAATAGTATTAATGATTCAAATATCATATATATCCAGTATATATTAATTTTATACTATTCCATAACATTTGGAGATAAAAAATTAAATGCATCATTCATAGAGACGGTAGGTCGTACGTACTCATGAACGCTACTTTCATTTCTTTGTCCCATTAATGGAATTAAAACTAAATGTGATATATATATATATATATATTAATTACATTATAATATATATGTTATATAAGTCACATTATTTAATTAATTTCATTCTTTATACAGTCCATGTATTGCATGAACGAGGCGCATCACTTGAGGTGGCGGTAGTCCACACTTCCTCAGATGAAATTATCCCATTTTCACAACATGAAAAGCATAAAGGTATGTTTTAAATGTAAAATAAAGAAGCATAGAGAGAAAATAAATATAATATATATCATAAATAAATATATTTCCATCATAATTTCCACCATGAGAGGTGGTAGGAGAAGTTAGAACAATCATCGTTTTGTGTGGCAGTAATTCGCCATCCATAGAAACAGTATGTTCATTAACCATTAAACGGAGGTGTGTGTAAGTGTAGCTCAAATAATTCTTATAACAACATCCTAGTATATTTTAGATACTGGTTTAGTTACAAAATAAAGGAATAAAAATATTTTAGTGGGTTGGAGAAGCAAAATAAAACAAAAGAACATTAAGGAGGACTTTACCATTAAATCGTGTAACTCCCCTTGGTTTGAACCAAAAGTGTTTTTTGAAGAGCTTTCAGCCTAAGGTAAGGCTTCTAGGATAAATATAGGGATGTTGAGAGATAAAACTATCAGATTTTGGTCGAGCCAAAGGCTTAAGAGGTGTGGGTAAGGGGGTAGAGGTGGGGGATTTTATAAGAGGGAGGAGGGGCACTCTTGGAAAGTCTTGAAAGGTTACTTTATTATAAAATAAGTTTCAGATATTAAAGGTCCCACAATTATATATTTTGAGGATAAGGTGATAAGGGTTCGAAATACCCCCATCCAATAGGTTTTTGACAAGTGTAAGACTTATATTTTACCTTATCTTCTCATTTTATTTAAATCATTCATTAATGAGGTAATCACTGCATCATCATGGTGTCATAAACAAATAAATTTATTTAATGTATAAAAATTATAAAAAAAACAATCATTATGTGGGAAAAATTTTAGATTTATAATTAATATTTATAGTAAAAAATATGACTTGTATAACCCCATGTAAAAATTGTTTTAGTAAAACAATACATGTTTGTGACATTTTTATTTTAACTTTAAATAAAAAGTTATTAATGTCATTTTTCTACCAAAGTGGATCCATGGGGTCCCCAAGTTGACCCATGGGTTTTCTTGGTCTGTAATGGCTCATCCAATAAGGGTAGGACATTTTTCAAGTTCATTTCATATTATTATAACATTATCTTTAACTTAAATTACAATAATTACCTTTAATTGCGATTAATAAAACTGAAAAGTTACTATTCACCAAAAAAATATTTTAATCCCATTGAACCACATTTTACATCTTAATGACAACCATGTATGTCAGATTTTTGAAATTCAAATCATAGAAGTGGTAACGTTTCATTTAAATGAAAGATTAGTTTTTTATCGACCACTTAGTGGTTTCACTATTCATCAAAAATTGAAGTTTTTCAAAAAAATACCAAAACTTCACCCTAATCTATTTTTGATATTACGAATTCAAAAATGTTGTCTATTTTAAAAAATTCAAAACATTTAATTTTCATTAATTAATTTAATAATTAATTCCCGCTGTCAAAACAAATAGCGTGTTTTTAAGAAACAATATCTTTTTTAAAGGTTGACACTAGTTTAAGTCCAATTTCAAAGTGAAATGAATTCCAACGACCACCATTGGATTAAATGGTAAAAATATATTCTAATTTAACTTTAAAAGAAATTCAAAATATGATCTAATCATATAAATAGATTATATTAAAAAGAGGTGTTGAATTAAAATACATCATTTTTCACTTATTCATTAAAAATGGACTTTATCAAAAAAAATAACAAAAACCTACACAAACTAAATTTTGATATCCCAATTCTAAAGAAGGATTTTATTTGGTCCAATATAACATATAAAATTTTCAAAAAGTGGATTTAAAGAGGGTTCTCCATCAAAAGGTGGTTAATCGACTTTTTAAAGAATATTAGAATATTTACGCTTAAAATTGGATTCGTTCGCATTTTAAGCCTCTAACATTTATTGGATAAAAGTAAAAATATTTTACAAACATATATAATAATTTTTTAGTTATTTATATTCATTCCCGCCATTACAACGGTTAGGCGTTAAATACAATTTAAAATATTATTATTTTATTATTAGAGTGCAACGTAAGATTTCCAAGAAACTCGTTGTTGCGTATTGGGTATGCCAACGAGCATAGCGTTCCTTGAAAATTAATATTAACATTTTTTCCACAAATATGGATAAATATAAAAAATGTCATATTTTTTATTTTCCTGGGGTGTTAGAGTTGGTGCCTATTTCTTGTTTTGAGGTCACCCGAGGGGTGATTCTTAAGGAAATACCTTGTTTATGCCTATTAAAACCACCCAAGGGGTGTGTTATTGTGCTTTAATAGTTATAGGAAGCCCTTAGGTTCCTTGGTAGTTTGATTATCTTTCTTAGGATATGTACTTCCTCCTTTATTATTGATATATAGTGACACCATGCCAATTTTGATAGCTTGGCTTAAATGTAATTTATTAATATGGGTGGGTATATCTATATAAAATGGTTAATGGAATGTAAATGGATAATATGGAAGGGTAGGCCCATGTAAATGGTGAATGGTAAATGGAATTCATGAGTGGTTTACTCATGATTGGTTCTTTTTTATGTGATGGGGTATACTCATATGGTTTTTAATTCCTCAAATTGTATGAATTTTATGAATTATATGAATTGAATGAATGGTTTGAAAGATGTCATGGACTGCTCTGTATGGATCTGGAAGGCGGTATTGGATGCCTTGGGTTGACTCTACCCCTTGGGTCTTGATTCCATGGGATGCCTCGGGCCTTGATACCCTATGGATCTAGCTTGCTTGGGCTCATGTGGGACATTCTATTGACTTTCTCCTAGGACCACAACTAGTGCCTAACCGAGTTTCCACCAGGGATTCCCATGGGACTCGATGGGATTCCTTGGACAAGATCCTCGGATCCAGACCTCTATGGTCAAGATATTTATTACTTGGATTTCTTGGTCTGCTGACACTTTAGATCCGGCCCTTTGGGTCTACACATCACTATATGGAATGGTCGTGGGATGATACTTTCACTATATGGAATGGTCGTGGGATACTTCACTTCTTCATACAGCATGGTTGTGGGTTTCATATTATAAATGGATGTACTATGTGGTCATGTGACTTGCTTGTTTACTTGGTTATAGATACCTTATTAGTAGATGACTCTCTTTTGCAGGTAGCCTTGAAGGATTTTTGGTATTAGGTATTATAGTAGACTTATACCATGAGAAAACACGCCTTATTTTACTGGTTGTTTACACTTGTTATCATGTTTGTAGAATTGCTATTAGAACTATATAGACCCGGGTGGTTGCCTATTGGGATGTTTATCTCGCACCCTGTTTGGACCTCCTTAGAGACCCAAATAGATTATACGGTTGCCGGTGATGATAGGGGAAAGCACCGTAGTGCAGGTTGTTGATTGTGTCTTCGGTACAGGGGATCATAGGACCAAGATGAGGCTTGAGATTTTGGGATACCTTTATGGTCTTTTGTTCTTTTTGGGATACTTGTACTGTATTGTATTTCCAAGTACTTGTTTGGGTTCTTTCTAGATACTTGTACCATTTGCATCATTTTTTATATGAGACACTCTTTGTTATCGATATACATTCATGTATTTCCTTTCTATCATTTCTTTGAAGTTTATTTTTCTTCCACTATTGATATATGTTCGACTTCTGATGTGATACTCTGGAAATGAGGGAATAGACTACCCATTAACTCACTTAGGTCCTCACTCCTTGTCAGAAGCCTCTAGAATTTGGGGATATGAGCGTGAGACCATGTTTCCAACTGGGCCCATGACACTAATTCGGGCGCCATATGGGTCCGGGACATTACATTTATATACTCTAACATAGTCCAGGAAACTTCTTGGATATATCATGCATGATCTTGATCCTTATAATGCAGGCTTCTTCACCAAATTTTATCATGGAGAGGAACTTTATAAACCATTCCTTAACCTATTTTAAGGCTGGTATGTCATTTCCAATTAGTTATATTTCATAAACATATACTACTAATTAAACAAGCATAAACTCATAAAATCTTTTGTAAACACATGGATTAAATTCATTCTTAATGTAACTAAATTACTTTTTCACTTCATTGAATAAAATTTTCCATGAATTGGATTCTTTATTTAACCCATAGATAGATCTCTGTAACTTTTATACCTTTTGTTATTTTATGGAGTAAAAAACCCTTTAGGATGTGTCATATACACATCCTATTGAAAGTTCCCATTTAGTAATGAAGTTTTAACATCCATTCTCTATATCTTTTGGTTATGGTATGCTTCTATGAAAACAAAATTATGATGGATTTAAACATGGAAACTAGGTAAAAGGTATCATGGTAGTGAATTAAAAGAAATTGTTTAAACTCTTTAGCCACTAGCCTTGCTTTAGAGGTATTAAATTTACCTTTCATGTCCATATTTTTTTTAATACCCATTTACAACTAGTGGGTTTTACATTAACTGGAGGATCGAACAAAACCCAACATGGTTTTGATTCATGGAATCCATATTAGAATTCATGGATTCTTTCCACCTCAATTATTATTAGACCTCTACTATATCCTTGTAAGAAAAAGGATTATAATTTTTAACCAATAATTATTCTCAATCATCAGTGACTAGAAAACCAAATCCCTCTGGTTAACTTATATTTCTAGATCTCCTACATAGTACTTGTGTTTTAGGAACATTCATTTATATAGAGAATTGTGGAATCAGTTCCTATAAAAACTCTTATATATCTTCATCATAAACTTCATCAAAGAAAATATTTCTCCAATTATCCTCCTTGAGTATATCATCCTCATGAAAAATATCTTATCATTTAGAAATTACTTTCTTATCGTAAGTTTTTTATAGATTATATCTCCTTTTTGACCTATTTTTTTTATCAATCACCAAATTATAATTATTATGATAATAAAGAGATTTATGTTTTTTGTTAGTATATTATCTAATAAGAAACTTACAAGATGACTCACCATTTAGTATAAATCACTACCAAAGAAGATTAACTTTCAATAAGTCTCACCATCTGCATTAAATAACCACTAGGATAGAAATTTAAAAACATATGAGACACTGAAAAACAATGACTCACCACCAACAAAGTATCACCATGTCATTGAGATGCTATCAAGGAAGTAATGCATAAAAAATGAAGAATTGGAAATGTTTCAGGATGACTTGCCATCAAGAGAGTCACCGCCAGCCTGACACACTACTAACCTAAAATACCACCAGATATGTCACCATACCTAAGAATCACCACCATAAAGTGTCACCATTCAGATGTTACACCTACATATCAACAGAAGCCATTAAAATGCCTTATCTATATACTTATACACTTCCAATTTCACTGTTCAAAAGTCTCACTCTTATTGTCTCTTTTACTTATCTTTTAGAATTAAATATATCTAACATATATTCTACAAAATTCAATGCTAAAGATATTTTTAATGATTGTTTCTTAATTTCTCAATATAGGTTCATAAAAATATGTTTTAAAAATGAAGTATGACGATGCATAGGATCTGGATGATTCTATTTGTTGTTTCTATTGATAAAAGAGAAATCAGACTCTTTCGGGCAAAAAATGTATAGATACTCTTAGATAGTAGAACACAAGAAGTGATATAGACATTATTGAAAGAACCAGAAGATATTACCCTCTATATCTTTCTTACACTTGACTGAGGAAACATCATTCATCCAGAGATTTTCTATAGTCTAGAACAAATATCTTATGACACTCTATTTTTATGAAACATTTGAAACAATACTAGAGCCTTAGTCCAAGTCAAATTCAAGTATTCATGAGTTATAGAGCCTATAAGATATGAAAACATCATTATTTATGAATTCTTACCTTATAGGTTTTATTATTTATATTTACATTATGATCAGTGTGTGTATACTCTATTTTTTATACACATTTTATCCTACATTAAATAGAAGATATATAGATATATTCTCAACACCTTTTTATTCTTGTTTCCTATGTGTTGTGGTAGAGGTCTGGTTGTGATCCGTTGTTTATTTGTACTAAAAAAATACTACGGAAGAGGTCTTGTATGGAATGGAAAGTTGATTTAGTATTGTAATATCCAATCCATGTTGTGGATAAAAATTTTATTTTATATAAACTTCTCTGTAGTAGGTGATTTCCAAGTAGAGACGACTAAGTCTTATCTTAAGACTGAACTACTTATATTAAAATTTTGTTGTGTGTTTTGTTTGTTTTTTTGTTGTATTTATATTTTATATTAACTTATTTTTTTTACCAAAAAATAAAACCACTTGATTTATAGTTTATCGTAATTAGTGTTTATAAAAGATATGGGTTAAGTAAATTGAATTGAAATGATAAAATAATATTGTATACTATTTTACCAGTGACCTAATCAAAGTTTTGAGAAATATTCTAAAATATTAAAACTTATATGAAACTACTATTTTGGTAAACTGTTCTAATTTTAAAATTTTTGGGGATTTTATTTAAATCAACATTATCATAAATTTTTATTGGGCACTCAATTCACCCTTTATTTAGATAATCACTTCCACCAAAATTTGGTATCAATGGTTTTTAGCTTCGGTATCAAATTTTTTCAAAAACTTCCTAACTTTTATTTTAGATGTGCTTCAAAGATCATAAATTTATATTAATTATAAATTTAAAAAAGTAAATGGACAATAGAAAATAAGGTTTTACATTTAATTTTCCTTTTTTTCCAATAGTAATAATTATGCTCAGTGGAATATCAAAATGAAAATGAATATATAGAGTTTTGGTTTTGAGATTTGGACTACTATAGAAGATATATTTGAATTTCCTACATTTAAAATATCTTCATGGGATGAAGCTACTACGATTTTTTATAATAATAATTTAAAATCCATTAATTCCTTGTATTGTGTATTAGGATATTGGGGGATTCAATATAAATTTTCCTTAGAAAACTACCTTTGAAAATTTGGGATACACTTGTTATTTCACATGAAGGAATAATTAAAGTTAAGGAGATTAGATTGAATAAATATACATTCAAGTTTGATACTTTTAAGATGAAGCTAGATGAATTAATTTTTGAAATGTATCTCAGGATTAATAAAATAGTGAAAATCATGTGTTCACTTGAAAATCCAGTGTCTAAGAAATACCAAATCCTCATATTGCAAAGATACCTTCCAAAAAGATGGAGAGGCATATTTTTTCAATTAGGGGGTCATGTGACATAAGAAAAATTATAATCAAGGAGATGATTGGGAAATTGATGATGTATGAAGAAGAATTAAAATTCAACTGAGAGGAAGATTATGAACCAAAAATAAATTCAGTATCATTCAAGACTACTACTTCCAAACAAAAGGATAAAATATAAAATCTGAATGATCCAGTGACATTGAATCACCTCTAGAAAGTGATAAGTAAATGTCCCATCTGTCCAAGATATATAAGAAATTTTATATAAAGAAGAAGTTTTTCAAAAATAAAAACTATAAAAGAAAGTGTGAATCTAAAGGAAATGGGTAAAATGATTGGAATAAGGATGATAATGAAATTACCAATTATGAATTAAAAACAAAGGGAAATGTTAAGGTAGACTATCCAAAATTGAAATATAATAATAAATATGATAAAAATAAAAAAATTATAACGAATATATAAAAGAAACATTGAGTACCTATTAGGAAATATCCATTTATTCTAACTTTACTCATACAGTTAGGTCATATTGAGCCAACATGTTCTTCCTGACTAATGTATATGAGGTACCCGATTTTTCTACTATTTTACCTATGATTTATTTTGATAATTATGATAATGAATATAATTATGATGACATGCCAAAATAATTTTTTTTTAATATTACATAATTATATTGAATAATTTTAGTTAAATTAAGGATAAATATAACTTTTTTAAAATATAGCATGTTTTATATACCAATATTAAAATTTATTTGTCTGTTGAGAAGGAGAAAAATGATAAGTTTTTGAAAGAAAATACTGGAATTAAAATCTATAATGAGAAACAAAAAAAGGATTTAGAAAAGTTTTATAATGGAAGAGATACACTTTATTAGATTCTTGGAAAATAATTTTCTCCAAACAATGTTTCAGGTATAGGATATAAACCTGGATAGAGAAGAACAGTTTAGAGAACTTTTGTACCAAAATCTAGATCTGATTTATCTAATTCCATATATTTTTCTAATGAACCAAAACATTTTTTGATTTTAAAAATCATATAGTCTATTTATGAGAGACAAATAAAACAAATATAGGTTCCAAAATCCCTGATTACTAAAACTTATGGACCCAAGAAAATATGATTACCAAAATCATTTCTTATATAAGTTTTTTTTGTAAGAAAACTACTTGAAGACCTCCTATAAAATCTTATCGTACTTAGGCGATGGTTTTTCAAGGAATATAATTGGATACTATTTATGTTTTAAGAGCCTAATAATGGTTTATGGTGTTCTTGTCCCCTTTGGTGACAATGCTAAAGGGAAAATCATCAACCTTGTAAAATTGGTAACATCAATTCTATTTTAATTTCCAAAGTACATTTTAATGAAGGTTTGAAGTATAACCTACTTGACATCTCAAAACTACGTGATTATGGTTTACATATAAAATTTTATAATAATGCATTTATTGTTTTTTATTCTAAATATGATTTAGTTTTTACTACTTTAAGGAATAAAAAAAATTTATGCTATTGATCATAATTTTTTAATTTCAAAAAAGAAATTCCTACTTGAGTTATCTTCATAAATAATCTTGGATTTAGAATCAGATACTAGGACATTATAATATATACTCCCATAGGAAGATTAATAGGAATGTTTTAGTCAAGGGTATACCAAAACTAGAGTTCTCAAATGATAAAGTCTATAACCCCTGTCAAAAGGGGGAACAATATACACAAATTTTAATAAAATAAATATGTTTCAACTTATCAACCTCTTGATTTGGGTTATATAGATTTATTTGGACCATATATAGTTTATAGTATTAATGGGATTTAATATTTCTATTTATTAGTAGATGAGTTTTCTAGGTATACTTGAGGGTTCTTCTTATCTTACAACGGTGAATCATGTTCTTACTTTACCAAGTATGCTAGATCTGTATAAAAAATAAGTGGATTTATAATTAAGACATTAAGAAGTGAGTATGTTCATGAGTTTCAAAATAATGATTTTTAATATTTTTTCTCACAAAATGGCTATAGTCATAACTTCACTTCTCTTTGGACCCCTTAGTAGAATGGACTTGTGGAAAGAAAGAATAGAACACTTTAAGAGATATCCTAGACAATAAAAAATTATTATAACTTACCTATCAACTTGTATGAAGAGCCTATAAATACAAACTATCATATAATCATTTTATTTTTAATTAGACATATCTTATTAAAGACCCCTTATGATATTTAGAATAATAAAAAGCCTAAGGTTCATTAATTTAGAACCTGGAACTATAGAAGAACCTAAAGTGACCAGCCCCTTATTTTCTAGAGGTATTATGACCCTTAAGTACCATCTCTTATTTGTTATAGTTGGTTTCCAAAATATATGTACAAAGACTAGAGGTTCCCTTGAAATCAGGTTGAACATTAGGCTTTCTTGTCTTATATTCCACCAAATAACATCAATATTGAAATCAATGATGAATTCTAGGTAATGGAAATGAAAGAAGAATTAAATCAATTTGAAATAAATGAGGTTTGGGACATTATTCATAGAACCATGGAAAACATTACTATAGGAACTAAATGGGAATTTATAAACAAGGTTGATGAGTCAGACATGATAGTAAGAAATAAGGCTAGACTAGTTACACAAGGTTATAGTCAATAAGAAGGAATAAACTAGGATTATACATTTACACTTGAATCCAAACATGAATCCATTAGAATAATTATTTTCTATGTAGCTAATATATATTTCAAACTTTATCAAATTCATATCAAGTGTGTTTTATTAAATTGGTATAAATTTGATGATGTTTTTGTTGAAAACCCCCTAGTTTTCAAAATCCCCACTTTCCAAATCAAGTTTTCAAATTAATAAAAGATGTTTATGGTTTGAAACAATCTCTTAGATCTTGGTATGATAGGATTAACACATTTCTTCATTCGAAATTATTTTCCAAAGTTATATATAATCCCACCCTTTTTATAAAACTAATATTAAAAGATGTTTTATTTGTTCGAATTTATGTTAATGATATTATTCTTGTATCTTTAAAAAACTCCTTATGTACTGAATTTTCTAAAATGATGCGAAATCAATTTGAAATGAGTTAAATGGGTGAACTCAAATTCGTTATTGGTTTTCATATTTTCCTAAATAAAGAAGGAATTATATTAAATAAATTTAAATATATAGAGGATATTTTAAAACATTTTAATCATGATAAAATGAAGAGTAGTGAAAATAATTTTATTAACACATTTTTTTTGGGTCTTGATGAAGCTAGGAAACCAGTATATCAAACCAATTACATAGGTATGATTAGAATTATTCTCTACCTGACTACTACCCATCTTGATATTATGTTTATTGTGTGTATGAATTATCTATTTTAATAAAATATTATAGAGTCACACTTAATTTTTTTGAAAAGAATTTTCAAATACATTAAATATTCTACTAATTTAGGATTGTTTTACCCAAGTGGACAAAAATTTGACCTATTTATTTATTCTGATGCTAATTTTATTGGATCTATGTTAGATAAAAAAAGAACTTTTGTAACATGTCACCTTTTAGGAAAGTCTATAGTTTATTAGTGTAGAAAAAAAATTATTTGGCATTGTCTAGTGTTGAAGATGAATACATAGTTATAGGTTGTTGTTGTGTAAAGGTTTTGTGGATGAAACACACATTACTAGACTATGGATATCAATTCCGACATTTAAATAGAAATTATGACAATATCATTTCTATAAATATATCTAAGAGTCTTTAATTTTCTTCTAGAACAAAGAATATTGATGTAATACATACCTTTTTTAGAGATCATTTTCAAAAGGGTGATATAAATCTTTAATAGACTGGTACATAACATTATCTTGATGATATATTCAATATGAATTTGAATTCTTTGAGAATTAATTACATAAATTATAAATTAGGTATGATAAATTTTAATTATGTTTATTTTTATGGGACATACTGTTGAGAATGTCTCAATATTGAAGTTTTCTCAAAGTTAGGTATGTCTCACCATTGCGTATATCTCACCATTTTGACTTCTCACCATTGTGACTTATCACCATTGCAACTTCTTACCATTGTGACTTCTCATAATTGTGGATTCTCACCATTGTGATTTATATCCATTTAACTTCTCATTGTTGTAATATTTATCACCTTTGAAAGTTTTATTATTCCTTTTTGAAATTTTTAGTTCTTATTTTTTAACCGCTGGTTTTATTTTTTGTTCGGTTTATTTAAATTTTAATTCGATGAAAATATTATTCCATATTTCAATTTTCAATTATTTTTTTCTATTTTATGAATCCCTAAATAACAAGTAATATAAATTTAGTAGTTTTGTTAGTTTCAATTCACCTTTCCTCACACCTTTTTCTATAGAACCCTATTGTGCACTTTTCTTTCCAAGTCATTTTCCTTAATTAACCTTTTCATGATCTTGATATGATAATATCTATGGAAAAACTAAAGTGTCATTCATTTTCTTCATGGGATGATTTTTTACATCAAAGAAATAGAAATAAGATCCAATTAATACTATTGTAGTAGAACCAAAAAACCTTATTCTTTCATAAAGAGTAGTTATATCTGAAAAGGAAGTTCAATCTGAATTTATGCATTCAAGTAATTCTTTAGTTCTCAAGGCTATACATAACTGGGGATGGATGGATTGGTTCTCTTAAATTGATATTCCTTTTTATCCTAGGTTGGTATATGAGTTTTATTAGTATGTTTATTTCTATTTTGATAAGGATAAAGACCATGTAAGAATTCATGTTAATAGACATAGAATTTTCATTTCATCAAGCTAGTGGGATGATTGTCTAAAAGTTCCATGTGAGGTTGTGTTTAAAGATTATCAAGGAACCATTACAGATGATGGAGGTAATTTTATCTATGAATATTCAATTACTAAATTAACAAGAGATAGATTTTTAATAATATCAATTTGTTTTCAGTTTGATGGACAATTACTGTTATTTTTTAAGTTCATACAACATATTCTCTATCCAAGGAATAGTGACTTTACTACCATGAGGTACTAGGATGTATATATGTTGTATTTGATGAAAATATGTGAGAATATAAATATATTTAGATATATTATGCTTCATATGTTGATCAATCCCACAAAAAGATCAAATTCTTTTATCTATCCTAAGATGATTTATTCTATGTTAAAAGATAATGTTCTGGTTACTAACAATAAAGAGTCTATAGTGGATTTTTGTGTATTTTTCATAACTAAAATAATTTCTAGAAAAATAAAGATCAGTTGGATCCCATGAAAAATTAAATTGGCAGCTGATAGTGAAAATATTTATAATGATTTTAACCCTGTTGATCATCATTCAAGATCAAGAGATCTTATAGACCCTGGTCAAGAGAAAGTTGAATTTGTTGAGTACTCTGATAGTGATAAAAAAGAAGTGGTTATTGCCTCTAGAGTAGAAGAAGATAATTAATTTTTTGTTGACGAGGGAAGTAACCCTAAGCTTCCTCTTAGATCTCCTACTATCAAATATAGAGCTCCTAGACTACCTAAGACCCTATCTAAAATAGAAAATCTTTTAAGGGAAGGTAGTGACAAAAAGATACCAATGTATCTAGTAAAGATCAACTCAACCCAAATTTAAAATTTCTAAAAAAATGGTGATGATGAAAAAGATGAAGAAGAAGATGACGAAGATGAGAATAGAAAGGGAATCATAAATGAAAATAACAATAATAATAATAATAATTATGATGATGATGATGATGAAGGATAATACCCTTATGTTAATAGTGGTAAAATTATAAGAGAGGATGTTGAGATTTCTTGAGATCTATTTACTTCTCCAGGAGGTTCTATTTCTAGGTCAGGGTAAAGGCCCAACATTATTGATGAAGTGGATCTTCCAGCTACTGAAGAAGGAGATGCATCTATTGAGGGGGATAAATCCCCAAGATCAATTTGTTTCTTTATTTGATAATGTATCTATTTCTAATGATCATATGGTTTGATATTTAGTTATTTTTTAGAATATGAATGTTTTTTTTCTTTTTTGAGCGGTTAGTAGATGATTGGAGATTTGATGAATAGATTGAAGATGGCCATATTTTTGGAAAAAAAGTTGACGTAAAGTTGAGATATTTGGATGTTACTATTAAGAACCCTCCTATTGTTCCAACTATGGTGGTTCCTACATTTTATTCTTCTTTAGTGGTTGATATTCTTGGAAAGACTTCTATTAGTTAGATATACCCTATGTAATAAAAAAAATATGGTAAAGTTAGTAGTCCACCAAAGAATAGTGGACCTTCCATTCGATGACCAAGGTATCCTAAGAGATCCTTAGTCAAATTTATATTTATAGTATTTTGAAATGTTTTTTCTTTTATTGAGTTACTTATATTATAATTCCTCTTGTGATTTTGGATATGGTCACTATGGGTCACTTGGTGGATTTCAGATAAAATATGGTTTTAGATTTTGTTTACATTTTTAAGAATCAAAAACCACTTCTTACTAAGCTAAGTGAACAAAATTTGAGGTACTTTTTCTCATTGGTGATAAAACACATTCAACCAAAAATGATGCTCCATATTTAAGAAGTATAAATTGAGAATAAATTACTAACTAGTGAGATTGAATATTTGATATACATTGTGGAAGGGATGCAGTCTTCTTTGGTAGATTTTATGGATTCCTTTCTTAAGATAGTGAAAAATATTTCTTATGCAGAATCCAGTTCTACTACTCCTCCTCAACCTATTTTTTATGATGATTTTCCCAGGTCAATGGCCAGAGAATAACTTCAAGATTCTTTAGCTAGTTCTTCAAGTGATGCTACATCACTGCCTCAAGAAACCTTAAGAAGAATAAGGGATAACAGTGAATATTTTGTTAATTTAATTATAGAATATGATAATGAAATGAAGTCTGAACAAGAGACTATAAACAAGGAAATAAAATACTGTATCTAAATTATATATACTAAACATGTCATGGATTAAAATTTCAAGTTTCTTGATGAGAATTTGAGGATGCCTCCTATCACCTGATCCTTTATGGAATAACTCAACCAGTTGAAGGTTATAATTCGAACACATCATCGATTTATTAAAGAAAATTAATACATTTTCATTGTAATATAAAGAGGTGGAAGTATAATAATGGATTCATAAACCTTACGAATCCTCTTATGCATGTTTATGGGACTATTGTTGTGGATCACAAACTCATACAAGTGACTATCTATTTGACTCCTCTAACCACAAATCTGGAGTACTTTATGTAAAGAGTTTATATAAACCATCATGCACATTTTCAATCCATATTTCATCAATTTTCTCTCACTAATATATAAGTAGTGCATCACCTCAGACCCATACTCATATTATATCATTAACCTCCTCCAACTCTAACTCATGTTCCTAATATTATTTCTATTGAAACTTCTATCACTATTACTTCTACCTCTGATATGGAAAAAGGAAAATCACATTTGGACCCTTTATACAAGACCACTGGCTGTTTATTATTATTTTTGTCTTTGAGGTATTGTTTTTTAATTTAACATTTTTTGAAAACTATTTGGGTTGTATATTTCATTGACATTCTTCATGGAAATTATAATGTTCTTCGTATTCTATTTCTCTTGCATTTCCTATTTTATTCCTATTTTCCTCCCTTAATTTTCCTGTCTTATTTTTCACTTTATGGTAATTCAAAAAGGTGAAAATATCAATGGAATTTATCTTTATTGTGATATTTATGTACTTCAATATATGTTTCTACTTTCCTTTGGTACTTTGTGACATCTTTATTTTCCTTTGAAATCTTACAGCTTTGTGTTTGAATTTTTTCTTCGATGCCCAATGTATCTTCTTCACCAATATGTATTTATTTATCTTTGATACCATATGCCTAAACTTCCCTTATTTACCTTTTATATCATGCATATAAAATTACATGATTTGTGATCCTCAAAAAGAGGGAGATTGATGACCTCCTTGTGTTAATGATCACAAAATTATAATTATTATGATAATAGTGAGATTTATGTTTTATTATATAAGTTTATCTTATAAGAAAAATTGGAAAAAATTAGGTTTATGAATGAATCACTATGAATAAGAATCACAATTAAGGGTGAATCACCATTAAGGGTGACTCACAACTAAATAAGACTCATCCTTAAGAAGTCTCATCATCCATATTGAGTCACCACTAAGAGGTAAATTTGAAATTATATAAGACACCACCAAAAAATTAATCACCTCCAAAAAATTATCACTAACACCTTGAGACCCCATCAAGGAATTTATACATCCCAAATAAATAATTGAAAATGTTTTAAAATGAATCGTTGTCAGAATAGTCGTATCATCCTGACACACTGCCAACCATCAATACCTCTAGAATTCTAACCATTCCAAAGACTCACCAAAAGAAAATGTCACTATTCTAAAGAGAACCCACCATATCCATAGAAACCATTCAAATGTCTCACTGCCAGACTTAGACATCTCTAGTTTCACTATTCAAAAGACTCATCATCACTATGTCTTTTACTTATATTTTTGAATTAAATATATCTAATGATTAGTTTATGTAATTCAATTATCATGATTCTTTAAATTATTTTTTCTTAATTTTTTGATATTGATGAATTAAAATAAATTTTAGACATGTAATATGAGTATGTAGAGGTTATCCCAAAGGGAAAAATGTGTAGATACACTTAAAGATATGCACAAATGAAGTGAGTTATAAATTATTGCAAGAACCACAAGATATTACCTTTTATATCTATATTAAACTCGCATAAGGAATCCAAATAAAATCATTCATCAATTACCTTCTTACAGTCAAGAACAAAGAGTTTACAACACTCTGTTTTGTTGCATCTTCAAAAACAAGACTAGAGCCTCAGTTCAAATCACATTTAAGGAGTAACAAGATATAGAGACTATCAGACCGAGTAACATCATTCTTTCTACATTCTTACTTTCTCAATTATACATTTATATTTACATTGTGATCAGTGTGTGTATGATATTTTTTCTAGACACACCATCTCCTACTTTAAATTATAACATACATAGATGTCTTTTTGATACCATTTTATTCATGATTACCACATGTTCTGGTAGAGATTGGTTGATGACCTTTTGTTTGTTTTTACTCCCATGAATATTTTGTAAGAGGTATTGTGTGCCCTATAAAATTGATATAATGTTTTAATACCTAATCCAAGTGGTGGATAAATAGTTTATTTTATATAAACTTCTTAGCAGAAGAAGATTTCCAAGTGTATAGGACTAACTCTCTACTTGAGACTGAACTTATTTTATTCAAATTCTATTTTTTGTTTTGTTTATTTTGTTTATTGTATTCCTATTTTATTTTAATTGTGTTTGTTTTACTAAAAAAACCAAAACTTTGACAGTTTCTCTTAATTAGTGTTTATATAAGATTTTGATTAAGTAAATTGATTTCAAAGGATTAAATAATATTTTATATTATTTTACCCAAGACCTAATTAATATTTTGAGAAATATTCTAAAAGATTAAATCTTATATCAAAGTACTATTTTGGTAAATTATTTTGATGTTAAATTTTTGTGGGATTTATTTAAATCTATTTTAATTGAAATTTTTATTGGTCACTCAATTCATCCCCCCCTTGAGATACTCACTCCCACCCACACCATTGTTTCCTTAGGATACCCTATAATGATACACTTCATGCCTTAGGGTAAAAGTTTTTTGATTTAGCTAGTCTTAACAAACCCCTTGCATCCCCATGAATGAACATGGAAAAAATAAGTTTCTTTTCACATTATAACGTGAAGGGAATGCCATTTTTAACTTTAGTTTGTACTCTATTTTATAACTATAATTCTGTCTGTAATTCATATCCCCAAAATGATAATGAAATAATTGTGTAAATCTTTATCAAACTTACCACTTATAAAAAGGTGTCGTTCCTCCTTTCAATAATTCCATTCCACTATAGTGTATAAGGTGGAGTCAGTTGGGATAAAATACCACACTACTATTGAAATTAAATAAATTCTTGGTTAAGATATTCACCAACTTAATCCAATCAAATATTCTTTATATTCTTACCAAGATAATTCTCAAACTCATTATGAAACTATTTTAACTTCTAAAAGTATTCAATATTATACCTCATTAAGTAGATATAATAATTACTTCTCATGTTATTGGTAAAAGTAATAAATTATTAGTATCCACCTCTATCCTCAACTTGAAAATATCTACACACATCAGTTTGTACCAATTCAAGAAGCATTGTTGATCTTTCACCATGGCTACTAAATAATGGTTTGGTCATCTTAACTTGTAAAAAATCATGACATCTCTCAAGGGGATTAATCTCTAAAGATTATTAATAACCATCTTGATAGATCATTTTCAAATGCTTCTTGTTTACATGACCACATCAGTGATTCCATTACAAGGTGTTATATGAGTCATGTGTATTTGTTTCTTTATCAATTTCCAATTTTTGTTTTTATAAATTTAATACATAAAGATCATTATTAAATGATTTCATACCAAAACATATTATATCTTTATAAAATTAGTAACCTTTACTTCTAAAGATAAATAAATCCATATATAAACAATAAATGGAAATAATTTTCTTAGTAACATTCGGAACATAATAAAAATTATTGAAAACCCAAATAAATTATATTGGAAATGTGATATGGTCTTATCTAATGGATATAGCAGCCATCCTTACTCCATTGGAAGCACATAAATGTACCCCATATCTAGTAATGTTATGAAATGTACTTTGTTTCTATCTTTTGATACAAATGTGAGCACCATAGAAAGTATCTAAAACCCAACTTGTAAATATATGAATATTAAACACAAAAATTAATGAACATTATTATTCCCCTTGCTTCCTTGTCTGGGTAAAATTTCTCTTCTAGTGGCCCTACTTACCACATGAAAAACACACTACATAATGTTTCTTTTATTTTATCTAGATCTTCTTTATCTTATAAGGAAAATTCTCGAAAGACTTAGATTTCAAATGATTCTTTGGTGCCTTTGAATTCCTTTTCCTCTTATTATTCACTATAAGGATAGTGGGTTTTTTCATGGCCCATGTATTTATCAACTTTGTAAATAAGTATAAGAAGTTTTGAATGTGTATTATCACTATTTATTATATTATAATTCATAATAAAACTATATAAGGTTTTGTGTAGTGAGGATATAATGATATTTGTTCATATCTCGTCAAGGACTTAAAAACTCAAGATGATCATGAGCTCAATGTATCCTATCATCTTAACCACATGATCCCTTGTTGGAACTGACTCTCTAAGATTTCACATGAATAATGCATTTTAGATCTCATATCTCTCTAATCACACCTTCTCTTGATAGAGATCTTTAAGGTGAAAAATGAAGCTATGAACGTAAATATCCTCAAATTACATTAAGAGATCACTATACATGTGGGATGGCATGAAACATCAGAATTACATATCATCATACACTTTCTTCAAATAGAGGTATAACTCTTCCTCATTAGCCTCTTTGGAAATGGAATTGGGATCTGGGATTTACAGCATGTACAATTCTTGTTGATGGAATCGTATAATGTGCAAGTGCATATACCATTCCTAGAAATTTATACTAATGAGAAGGTTATCCCTCTCAATTATGGACCACATTTATATTATTGATGTCATTTAATTTTCCACTTCTATAAATTATGTTAAGATAATTAGTATATGTTTACATTATAAAAATAAATTAAAAATTTTAAAATGAATTAAATTCCATTAATCTCCTAGTATTTTTTAAAACCTAATAGTCACCACTGTTATTTTTTAAATATCCATTATCTTATATAATCTAGTGTAAATGATATATTTCCCTTCTCATATACCATACTTGGGCCCATTAATATATTTAAAGAGTTTTAGGTAGCAGTGTCTTTCTGAATACATTAACTCATAGTTCCTTGATCTATTGAATGGACTCCCCAATCCTAAAATCGTGTTTTCTGATTTCCTCAACACTTGCATCTTAGTTTCACCAAGTATTTGTTAGGAATTAAACCCTTATGGTATACCAATTTAATTCATTACAAAACTCAAAGATTAAAATTTCCATTATAGTTGAAATCACCCCAAATTGGGTTGGTCATGCACTTTTAACTGAGGCTATGTTAACTTAAGTAGTGGAAGGATATTCTGAGTTAATATTTTAGTTGATGGATTTTTTATCCATTTTTCATAAAGACTATTTTATCATTTACATGATTTTTTTAATATTAAGTGGATTTTACTTAATTTATTAACCATTTCAGATAAAATAATTACACAAAATCCTGTAATATTTTATTCCATCTTTCATTCTTATTAATTCATTTATTAGGTGATCGTATAAAATTCACAAACATAAATAATTAACCATGAAAATTAAATAAATAAAATATAAGTGTAATTATAATTATATTCTCTAATGGTTATTTATTCTAGAAAGTGATAAAATAACCCTCAACCTTAGGAGAAAACACACCTTGAACCATAACTTGGTTCATGTTTCATCATCCCTCATTTGCTCTTATGTATCATGTTGACTAGTTTTACCTCGGCTCCTAAACTCAGAACATCTCCACTCACCAGGGAGCTCCCCTGTTATATAATAATTCACTTAAACATAGTTTATGGGATCTAATGGATTGGATAAAGGGATTTTACATAAAATAAATTGTGTGCACATAGGCACTTACGTAAAAAAGGGATAGTCTAATTTCATGATCATTGACACCTAAACATGAAATGATTATAAATTTTTTATCATGTAATCAATTAATTCAATTCATTATCTAATTAATATAGTGTTCCTTGAATTAATCCATTTAATTTTTTATATTAATTCCATCAATGTATATTTAACTTAACATCATCTATAATTTTAAAAAAAACTACTCTCATTTAAAATTAATGAAGTACAGAAGTGTTCTTGGTAGAAACCTCATGTGTTCATCGAAATTTTAACATAGAAATTAATTTAGTATATAATTTTTAATCCTATTTAATGTCATGTAATATTTAATAATAAACACAAAGAACACATAATAAATAGGTTTAATTATAAATCTAATTCTTCTTTTAATGAAAATTTGATAACACTTCTAGCAAAAGACTACACAGTTTGTATTATTTTACACATAATGTACTTGAATTATTCACGCATCCAAAACATGTTATTCCTCATGTTTTTTTATCTAATACATGTAATTGGTAGGACACCCCATGTATTATATAGACAATTCTTCATTTTTAATCATTAAATGGATACCGGTTATGTTATCTAGAATGAAGAATAGAAGAAATTGTAATGTTAGATTACTAAAACATTAATTTTAAGTAAAAGAAAATGAAAATCCATGTAATAAAACAATGAATAATAAATAATTATAAATTAAAAATTTGACTGATATGATACCACTTGTAGGTTTCAATCACAGTGGAAGTTCCCATTGAAGGTATGACCAAAAATGATTTTAGTCTTAAATCACATGTAATCATTTTTATACATGACCCTGAGATCATGTCCAATGAAAATATTACATTAGTAGACTACATTAATACACTGAAACCATTGGGAGAGGATCTTTATATGTAATTTATAAATAATTTATATGAATACAAATAATTACCTCAGGTTTTAATTCTTCTTTCATTAATGATCTGATTAAATAAATTTCATCACACCATAGTTTCACTACAAAATGCATGTAAACAATCCCTCTAGTGATGATCCACACATGCTCCACAATATATGATCGAAATTATCAAATCTCTGGATTCTAACATGGAAAATCTTGATCAATTTTTTTGTTCGTGGTTTACCATAATAATTTTCTTCTTGGAGAGGGTGAACTCTTGGTGCTCTTTTGAAGACCTAAGAGAGGAGAAAGAGGGATCTATTTATAGAACTCTACATATCTATGTAGATATATCTGTCTAGATATATATCTATATATCTTTAATGATATATCACTCTATATATATATATTTAGATATCTTTCTAGATATTTCTCTCTAGATATCTCTCTAGATATCTCTCTATAGATATCTCTCTAGATATCTCTATCTTACCCATTGTGCACAACCAAAAGGTAACTTTAGAAAAATGACATATTTTGATATAATTAGACATAATTATATATTTTTTACGGTAGGTTTAGGTTTGGAAAATTTCACCCAAACCCTTAACCATTTCTAATAATATTAATTGACCTCATGTCCATTAATAATAATAATTTTATCATTAATCACTTTACATGTTCAATGAATTAAGATTATAAAAATATCTATTATGTATAATTGGACCATTAAACTCGGTCTTATTTTCCTCATCAACATTTATCGATCCTTGAATAATTACTATTTTATTAAATAAATTTCATATCATTATTTATATGATAAATATTATATTTTGTCAAACATACAAACTAATATTTTTTATTTTTTATTTGACTCACTTTATTTTTTTTAATAACTTGTGATTAAATTATAGTGATCAACCAAACCCGAAGAAATATTATTTATTATAACTTATTAAATTCTCTACATAAATTTAGATAATATTGTGGACACACATAGTGTGTGACCCTCTAGGACTCCTTCTTAGTGGAATTAGGCATAACCATTTAAAGTACAAGGTTTGCATCCAGTAACATGTTAAGGAACCCATAAAAAAATAAGTTAATGTTAAAATTATATCCAAACATTTAAAAATACTTACCATGTAATGTAATACCTTTATAATGATATCTATAATCAAGCAGGTTGCATGCTGGTGTCATATACCTATATACTTTATTTCCTTTTCGTTTAATTTTTTGAAATGAACTCACCCATCGAGCACCACATCCATGGATTTATGTTTACAGTTATATTCCATCAAATAGAATGATATATCAACTTCCATTATAGGAAAAAATTATAAATCCTTTATCACATTATCCATTAATATAATATCCCTCACGACACAACCATCATTCCCTAAATGTCCATGAACATATGTTATCCTTGTTTTTAATAATACATCAAAGTGTGCGAGTCATGAAATTCATTAATGATAACCTAAAAGTCTAAAGATCAATACACATGTCCACACTTAAAAATATCCAATTACATATAGAAATTTTTGTTTCTTATTTTACAAGTCATTTATCATAATCTCTTATCTTGGAGATTACTGAGGTTGAACACCCTAAGAAGTTATCTCAATGTATTATGATTATCCTACCCCTAATAGCCTATATATCCTGGTTCATGTTGTTCCAGATCATCTATCCATAGAACAAGATTCAATAATAATATTTTGGAACCTATAGGTTCAAATTATAGGGGAGAACTAATATTACCTTCTAGTGAGACATATATTCTTAGAACATTGTCACATAAAAATTTCATGTAGAGAAAGAATAATAATGTGACAATAAAACCTCATTAAAACATGTAATCAAGTACTTGAAGGTTGGTTCTATGGAATGAACTAAAAATTAGTGCCCATATGTTGTGTGTGTGTGGATAACTCTAAAGAAGATTCAAGTGATTACCCATAAAATTGAAATCCTATCTTTGCATGTCTAAGATAATGCAAAGGAATATTTACATTTTGTGGAAGAGGAGTATATTGAAGTTTTTTCAGAGGAATTTACATGGTTTGAACCTCATAATAGGATTGATATCTGTATTTAGTTACACTCTAAGAAAACACTAATATCCTCAGTAGTATATCAGATTTAGTTGGCTGAGCTGAGGGAGTTGAAGATGTAATTAGGGGACCTTCTATAGAAGGGTTTTATCTCTTTGGGAAGCCATGTTTTTATTTACTAAAAAGGTACAATGAATTTTAAGGATTTATATTTACTATTGATTCCTAAATCATATGATTATCAAGAATAATTGATCTCAATCAATAATTGATTATCTTTTTGAATAACTAAATGGTGAGAGGTGGTTCTCGAAGATTGATCTTAGGTAAATGTACCATTAGATTTTGGTTAGTAAGGAGTATATCTCGAATACACTCCTATTATGTTCATGGGAACCACAAGTTAGATCTTTCATCTATTTAAATACCATTTTATAGATGTTTTAATTGATGAAATCGTCATTTATTCCTATATAGAGGATGATAATGTTGATTATTTAAGGATTTTATTTGACTTACTCTATGATAATGATATGTACAAAAACATCTTGAAGTACAAGTTATAGATTTAATAAGTTCAATTTATGGGGTTGAAAATATCATAGGGTAGTGTCATGATTGATCCCCTGAGGGTTTAGGCTGTTATGGATTGGGATCCACCCAAGTCAATGATTAAGGTGTGCAGTTTCCTTAGGATTCCATGTTACTACTATATATTTTCAGTAGACTTATCCATGATTTTAACCCCTATGATTTCACTTACTTAGAGATTATATCATTTCATCCAATTGGATTACTTCAACATTTAATTTTTAAATGAAATAAATGAAGGATGGATAGTACTTCATATCTACAGTTTATAAATGAAGGAGACACCCTTAGCCTAAAGTCATATTCTCAGTTGATGAGTGAAAATACCAAGTAGTTGGCCTCCATACAATTGGTTCTGGTGGGAGAGGGAGATATATCATACCTTAAATGGATGTCACCTACACTCCTTTATTGGATGAAGAAAACTTGGATGGGAGATAAAAATTGTGAATTCTTATGTGACAATTATACTCAAGGGGTGCCCCTAATAGAATCTAAATAGATAGGGGGAACACCATCCTATTTCAGGGTTGGATTGTGATTCAATATTCCTTGTGTGAGGAGGTGTTATAGTAATTTCATACCTCACCATGGTTAGTTCACCCAAACATGAAAAAGATGCATTAAAATATTATCCACCAGATTTAGTGTCTTAGAATGAAGTAGAGTGTGGATAAGTTTATATCACAATATCTCTCTTGTCAATAGATGAAGTCTAAGCACCAGGTTCCCATTTGGTTGTGTCATCCTCTTGAGTTTTCAAAGAAAATGTGAGACAATATATCGATGTAATTCATGACCAGACTTCAATGATCATTAAAGGGTCATGAAATTGAAAATGTGATCATCAAATGGTTTTACAAGTCCTCACACTTTATGATCATGTAGAATTATAGTTATGTGGAGATTTTGGGATGCATGGACATTGAGAATATTGTGTTCCTTCATGTGATTTCCTTGATTATTATCTCTAATAGTGATTCATAATCCATTCCCCTATTTTAAAGGACCTTACAAGAGGATTTCGAGACCTATCTAAGTTTGATTACATTTTTTCACCCCTAGATATATTCCCATATTGAGATAACCATCTTGGTTCTTGAGGATATATTTCAAGATTGTGTTTTATATTTTGATATAATTTAGGCTAAACAACTATCCTTAGTGAGGTTTTCATATAAAAATATTAAACACTCCACCATTGGTACTATACCATTCATAGATTTATATAATAGACCCCAAAAGTCTCCACTTTATTGGATGGTGATCAATGAGTTATTACTTATCAGACCTGACCTAGTGTAGTTTATGATGAAAATGGATAAGTGATTTAGGAGTGGATGTATACAACCCAAAGTCCCCAAAATTCATATATATATATAAAATAAAAATAACTATAGAGTTTAAGTTTGGGGACTATGTGTTCATGAAGGTCATGCGTCAGTGTGGTTTGAGGAGGGTTGGTTAGGAAAAAAAGACATCCCTTTGGTTTATTATACCACTCATGATTCAATATAGGTTAGGCGACATTGTTTAATACTAGTCATTACCCCTACAGATGGTCTAGGTGTACAACATCTTCCACATGTCACAACTAAGATGATATGTGTGTGAAGCAACACATATCATCAAAAATGGTATGTTTTATGTTGAGGATGATTACACCTTTTTAATATATTTGGCAGAGACTGAGGATCGATGGGAGAAGATCATTCATGGTAGATTGATTCCTTTGGCATAATTCTTCATTTTTAAAACTTTTTTAATTGAATATTTTGTATCAATATTTGTAATTTACACTCGTAGAAATATGGTATTTTACATCAAATTATTAAGGTCAATTTTTTATAAACTGACGCTGATATTTTGTGTGAGAAATTTTTGGTGTCAGTTTCACTAAAAATGATGCAAAAAAAACATAATGTGATTATTTTTTGTGTCAGTTTTAACATGAACCGACGCCAATAATAAAAATAAAAACGGCGTCAGTTTTCCTTAAAACTGACCCTATAAATGTTATTTTGGGTGTCAGTTTTGTGGAAAACAGATGCTGAAAATAACAACTCTGATGACTTTCGGCGTCATTTTTTACAAAAACTGATGCTGAAAGTAATATATATATATATATATATATATATATTCCGTGTTGGTTTTTTTCCAAAACTGACATGGAAATGTTTTTTAAAAAATTTCTATATCGGTTTTTGTAAAAACTGACACTGAAAGTCATTTAAAATTTGTCGGGATCAGGAAACCCTCATCTTCATTGTTCTTTGAAATCGAATCTCACAATGGCTCCTCTCAACTCGCAACAATTTCAAAAAATTATTTGTAATTTCCAACCACTATTGAGGATGATTTCCTTCCATTTTCATGATCATCGGTCTGCGTTCTTCATTCTATGGTCTTCTTTGATCATCTATAGATTATTTTATCTCTTTAATGCTATTTTGAGTGGTTTTGAACCATGGTTTGATTTTAATTTATTGTTTATCTTTAATTTTCATTTTTACAATCACTTTTATTCTAGATCTTGTAGTACTTAGTTTTCCAAAGGTTTATAAAGATCAATTTTCATATTTGAGATCTATTTTTGACTTAAAATCTGAATTTTGTAAGTTTTTTTTAAAATTTTGAAGATAAATTATTGATAATTTAATATTAATTTTGATTTTCTTCAAATATTACTTTATATTTTATTTAAAATGTGTTGGAACATAGTTAATAGTCATCCATAAGAGTGATTAGTCAATGTTCTTGATATGGATTGGATTTTTATGATTTTAGGTTATGAATATTTATATGACATTATATATAAATGTAGTAGGGAATGTTCTTGAATAAATTATTCCAAAAAACCAATTGAATTATTTTTATCTGGCTTTAGTTTTATCAGAAATTATGTATAAATGTATTGGTAAATGTTCTTGACCAATTTTATTAGTCAATGTGTTGAATTTGTTTTATCTGTCGTTATTTTTATCTTGACCAATTGACTAAATAATGTTCTAACATTATTTTTATCTCACATATTATTCTTAATAGGATTTAGAATATACACTTGATAGGGGTAGGGGTTGGGGGGCTTGAATCTGGTCTACCTAAATTATACTTAAAACCAAATAATATATGTATATAATCATTATAACATGCAATGGATCAACAAGAAATTATTATTCCTCAAATGATTCTATTGTTCTCTCACCCAAATGTGTCGTAAGATATATCAATTTAGTTATGTATCTAATTTCATCTGTCATAATTTTTGGAGTATTAGGATTGATTCCACTTATAATATGTACATTTACTATAATTATTATTTTATATTACTAATCAACACTAATTTTCTCCCTTTAAATTAATGCAATATTCAATAATTTTGAAACATGCAACATCGAAATAATGCAACAACTATGTAAAATGAACTAATAAATTTTAAAATATTGATATTATAATTTAATTATAATATCAATATAACACATGTATATAATAAGAAAATAAAATGTTTACTCTTTGTAAATGTGTTTCATATATGATGTTTTCTATCTGATTATTAATAGTTTTTATTAAATGTGTTTCTATTTACAATTTATCTATATATATATATATAGATGTTTATATGTTTGGATATATTCACCAATTATTTTTGTGTTATAATATATTTAATAGATCATAATTGGATACATTTATGAAGAACCACTAGTGAATATGAAAATGGAGTTGATGAATTCTTGATATTTCTAAACGACATCTTCAAAACATTGATTTGATTGTCTGTCCATGTGTGAAGTGTTTAAATATGAGAAATTTAAACTCCATAGAAATCAAGTACCATATCATTTGTTATGGTTTTATCCTTAATTATACACGTTGGATCTGGCATGGTGAAAGAAATAGAAATTCAACATCCAATGTTGATTGAAATATTCATAACAAGCCTGATGATCATATTAGAGAATTAATTCATGATTTAGGTGTTGAAACCATCTAAAAAAATTTGAATGATTGTATGGAGATTATAAGAAACCATTATTCCCAGGTTTTAGTAAATATATAGTGTTATCAGCTGTTTTGAGATTAGTTAACTTAAAATAAAAAAAATGAGTGGAGTGATAAATGTTTCTCCAGCTTACTTTATCTTTTAAAAGAGCTTCTTCCAGAAGGCAACGGGCTTCCATATTCCAATTATGAGGTGAAGAAAATATTATGCTCAATAGGATTGGGTATAAAAATATACATGCTTGCCCCAATGATTTTTTACTTTATAGGATAGAAAGTGAATATTTATCAAGTTTTCATACATGTGGGACATCACGCTATAAGATAGATGGGAAAGTCAACTCAGATTCATTCTCAGGTGATATAATCTAACATCATGAAAACTCAATTTTGTACTTTCTAATGATATAATCCAATATTTTTTGCATACAATTTTGATATTTCAATTGTGATTCATTTTAAGTTACCAGAATCAAAACTCCTTCTAAATCAATTTGTTACCTTCCAAAAATTCCTCTTTTGAAGCATCTATTTGAAAATTCACTTGATGCAAAAAGGTTATGATGGAATTCAGATGAGAGTATCTCTAATGGTAACTTACATCACACTTCCGATTCACCAAAGTGGATGATTTTTGATAAAAAAAATTCATGATTTTGGAAGTGAAGTTAGAAATCTCAGAATGAGATTGTGTATTGATGGAATGAATCCATATTAGAGCCTCAGTAGCCAATATAGTTCATGGACTATTTTTCAGGTAGTTTACAACTTCTCCCTGTATCTATGTATAATGAAAAAATATGTTATGATGAGCTTGATGATTTCTGGACCAAAACAATCGGGAAGTGATATTGATGTGTATCTTTCACCATTGATTTATTATTTGAAACTATTATGAGAGGCATGTGTTAAAGATTTTGATGCATACAAGAAAGAGTATTTTCTTTTGTATGGTATCGTAATGTTCACTATAAACGACTTTCCTACATATGGAAACTTATCTAGATACAGTGTTAATGACATAAAGCATGTCCAATTTGTGAAGAACAGACTTTATATTATCAATTTCAAAATGGAAGAAAGACAGTGTACATGGGACATTGAATATTTTTTTGAATTGATCATCCTTATCGTAGATTAAAAGAACCATTTAATGGATTACAAGAATACAAAATTCCCCCTTGACCATTGTCTACTAAATAATATTATGATAGTGTGAAAGATATTGATTTGGCATTTGGAAATAAAATAATTTCTAGTCTACAAAGAAATATTTGGAAGAAGTGGTCTATTTTTTCAAACTAAATTATTGGAAATTTTTAGAAATAAAACATAACATCAATGCTATTCATGTTGAGAAATACATATGTGATAGTTTGATTGGAACATTTTTAAACATAAAAGGAAAGAAAAAATATGGATTATATTCCAGATTGGACATGATATTAATGAGAATACATTTGGAGTTAGCTCCTACTGTGAAAGGAAACAGAACATATTTACCTTCAGCTTGTCACACATTAAGCAAGATTGAAAAGATGAATTTCTATCAGCATCTTCATGGTATTAATGTACCCAGTGGTTTTTCTTAGAATGTGAATAATTTGGTGTCATTTAAGGATTGTGAATAAATATGTATGAAATCTCATGATTTCCATGTGTTGATGCAACGACTTCTACCAGTAACAGTGCATGGTATATTTCCTACAACTGTCATAAATAATATCATCAGGTTATGTAATTTTTTCAGTTGTATTTGTAGAAAATTCATTGATCAAAATTTTGTATATGTGTTGGAGAATGAAGCAAAACTTATTATTTTCAAATAGAAATGTATTTCCCACCCATGTTTTTTGATATAGTGGTGTATTTACTGATTCATTTAGTGCGTGAGATAAGAATACGTGGGCATGTTTATTTAAGAGGGATGTATCCTTTAGAAATATATATGAAAATTTTGAATGGATGTGTTAAAAATCCTTATCAACCAGAGGCATCTATTTTTCAAAAATATGTATCAGAAGTGGTGATTGAATTATATACTTATTATTTGTATGAGGTGGAGCATATTAGTCTCACTTTTTCTCGACATATGATATTTGATAGTGAAGGTAGAGGGGTTCAAGGCTTAAATTAACGTTCATTCCATGTGATGAAGTGATGTAGGAAAATTTATAAATTTTGAACAACACAAATGAGGTTCAATATTATATATCCTCACATATTTCTAAATTAAAGTTAAGATATCAGGAAACAAAATGAAATGTGGTTGATGATTGAGCATAAGAAGACTTTTTTTCATGGTTTAAAGAGAAAGTTTCATGAGATATATCTGCATCAAAAACATTGAAGTGGTTAGAAGGGGGAGCATCTCTTAATGTGATCGCATGGTCTAGTTTTGATATCAAATGGCTACACATTTACACAAAAAACCCGGATGACAAGAGTGTCATTTAGAATAATGGTGTGATGGTTTTTTCTGATGCAATGAATTTTTTGAGTTCCAAAGATAAAAACACAATTTTTGCATCAACGCCATATTTTGGAGTTCTAGAAGACATATGGGAAATTTATTATATTAAATTTTGAGTCACTATTTTTAATTGTAATTTGGTTGATAGTAATATTTGTGTGAAAAATGCCAAATATGGGTTTAAACTGGTTGATTTAAAAAGATTTAATTATAATGAGGAACTATTTATCCTAAAGAAACATGAAAAAAAGTATTTTATGTCATTAATCAATAAAATGATCTTTGGTTAGTTGATTTTCAAGGAAAAATATATCATTTGGGTAATGAGGATGATGCTGATGAAGTTAGTGATTTACATAAGACTTATTCATCTATTATGAAATTTCAGGATGATTACAATGAGTATAGAACAGACACAATGCATGCAGTATGTAATGATCATGATAAAGGCATTTGGGAAAAAACTAAATTATTCTCCAAATTTTTCTGGTAAATATTTATATTTTGTTAATTTTTTTAAAACTTACAAATGCATCCCTCTTTTTTTACTTACTTATTTTTTGTCTTACTTATTTCTAAATATTCATTTTTCTAATGATATGCAGATACACAAAATTTCATTACACTTTATAGTAGAAATGTCAGATACAGATTGAGAGGAGCAATTAATAAGATATATCTTTTTTTACATATTATTAAATATTTAGAAATATACCTATTTAACGAAACAAAACTATTAATTTACAAAAAAAAATTGAAGGACTACTGATGCATCCTTAGTAGAGAATACTTCTCCTGTTACTACAAAAAAATCAAGTTTTCAAGTTGGTAAATATGGTATTACACATTTACCAAAACCATCACTTGATCGTGATGATGACAGAGTAAACATCCTCTTTGATGATGATAATAATGCAATTAGACCAAATGCAGTTCAGTTTGTCAGTTATATAGTGATGCAGAGCCGTTGCAAGATTAGTATTTTATATATTGATTAGAAGTTAGTGGATAACATGGTAGAGAAATAGCTTTGGGAGGTTGTGATGGTAAAATATGTTAATTTATTTCTTTTATCTCATTTTTTTAATATTATATATTTTAAATGGCATTTAATTTACTCAATTAGAGATGACATTCAATTTTGAGGAAACCAAATAAATTAAGAAAAGACATCTCTCTTTAACGGTGGTTTGATGGAGAGATTTTAAAACAAAACTCACAAAAAAATTATGTTTTTGGAATGAGAAATTTTTAAAACCCATGCCTCAATTATCCATTTTTTTGATGAAGATACATGGAAGCGGTTTGTTGACATTCATAATGAAGAAAAATTTCAGGTATGATAATTATTTTATATTATAAAATTTATTATATATTTTTCTTATTACTTGTAGTTTATTTTTATATAACAAGCCTCCAGGATATCTCATCAGGATATCCAGTTGTAAAATGTATACCCTCATAATTTATCACGTGGGGGTACTCGTTTTTTGAGTAGAAAATGGTTAAATAAAAATTTAAATCATTAATATCTCTATCTAGTAGTGGTTCAGAAAAGGTCAATTTTGGTCTTGCATCTCCTCCCACTTTCCATGAAAAAAGATAAAAATAAATAATTAAAATAAATAAACAGTATATTATAGAGGAATCTAAGAAATTAATCAATAAAATTGTAATTAAATATTATTTATTTGTTATCAATTTTTCTATTTTATAAATTGTAAACACTAAGATAAATTTTTTATTTTTCATTTCAAGATGAACTTTCGGAGCATAAGACACTTGGATATTTTATCCTCGAGGGTAGGATGGAAATCCTAGCCACTACATTGGGAAAGGAAGAACACCCTGACCATGTTAGAGGATATTAGGCAGGTGTTAGTATTCAGAAGATTTTTGGTAAGAGAAAGTAATAAAAAGACCTAAAATAGAATCCTTAAAAGTCGAGTTAAAATATATGAAACAGTCTATGGGTGATAAAATTCAAGCAGCAGTGTAGAAGGCTTTGTTATAATACGTGGCAAGATATTAATAGCTATGTAACCTTCCTCGGAATATTATTTATTTGTCATAAAGTTTTCTATTTTATAAATTATAAACAATAATATAAAATTTTTATTTTTCAGCCTTCTCAGTTTGCTCACCTGAACTACCCTACCCTATCTCCCTACCCCACCCCGTGTGAGAAGCCTTCCCATGTATATAATTTATATTTTATCAATTTTCCTATTTTATAAATTATACGCACTAATAAAACTTTTTCATTTTTCAGCCTTCCCAGCCTTCTCACTTGGACTACCCTACCCCATCTATCTACCGTGCCCTGTATGAGCAGTATTCCCAAGTATATTATTTATTTTTTATCAATTTTTATATGTTATAAATTATAAATAGTAATATAATTTTTTCATTTTTCATCCTTCCCATCCTGGTCACCCAGTCTACCCTGCCCCATCTTCCTACCCTGCCCCATATGAGCAGCCTTCCCAGGTATATTATTTATTTTTCATCAATATTTCTATTTTATAAATTATAAAAACTTATATAACTTTTTCATTTTCAGCCTTCCCAGCCTGCTCACCCAGACTACCCTACCCAATCGTCTTACTTTGATTCTCCACCACCTCACTCGGACCAAAACATTTATTGTGAATTTTTTTATAGAGATCCTCACATATATATTATTGTGTTAGGACTCGTGCATTTTTTGGGGGATTCTGTACACCACCATCCAATGCAGATGGATCAGGATAAAGTATTAGTACTCGATATTATAGATCTTAATGCTCTAATACCATTCCCTACCACGGAGATCACCAGAGTTTTGGATTGTGTTGGACATTTTTTACTTTTTCAAGATGGTTTGCTTTGTTATATTTCATATGAGGTGTGTATTTTTTTTAATATTAATTAAAAATGACTAAAAATTAATTATACTATTTTCTTACATTTAACTTATATAGGATTATCTAATAGAAAAAGATACTACACAAATGAAACAAAATGTTTAGGAACAATCGACTGTAGAAACTTCAGATATTTCTTATGGGATACAAAGAATATCTCATATATATTCTTCAATGTATTTTATCTATGAGTTTTGGATTATGAACTATATATGTAGAAGATAATATCCATTGAGTTTACTCTAAGAAGATATCATGCATCTAGTAAATTTTGAAGTGCTCGTCCTGAATGTGGTGATGTTATTTACCATGTAAGTAAATTGACATTTGAAATTGTATTTCTTTAATAAAAGATGGTTTTAAATTGACTAACTATATTCTCTTTTTCAATTAGGTATCTACACATGCATCTTTTACAAAACGAAAGTACAGAAATTTATAGTTTTATAGATCCAGAGTTAATTTCCATAGAAGTTCAATATGTGAACAATCCTGATAGAGTTGCATATATGTGTGATAGATTATCACATACAAAGATTTGGTGATTTTTTCTACCATTTATTGATAAATAAGAATATAACCATAATTATGAACTAATGATAATTATAATTTCATTAATTGTGAAATTTTTGTATTGTATGGGGCATTGGATGTTAGGTGTACTATGCCCAAGTGAATGCATCATGTGTTGGTTTTTCTCTTTATTAGGGAATGTTTGTAAATGATTTTCCACCTTATTAGAAAGGTAAGTTTTTTTTTTGTTTTTTATAAGCTCATTATGTTTAATTATAATTGTTTATATATGTATTATTTGTTCATATATATGAAAATGTAGTTCATGGAAAAAATTTAACAACGAATAAAAGTAGATAAAGACACCAAATAAAATCAAATATGTGGAAGTACAAGTAATTAGCTTTATATTATAATTTGTTCTAATGTTTTTTTATGTATTAATTTTTATTAACAGATTAATGTTTTATAATTTTAGTTTCATCGTCAATAAGAAAATGTTTATTGCGGTTATTATTTTCAACGATTCTTGTACGAGATAATCACAACTAGGAAAACTACTGACCTTGATAAGGTTAGTTGTATTAATTTTTTTATATTTTTTTCCATATTAGTCTATTTTTTATCTCATTTCATTCAATTTTATTGTTGGAATTCAATGATTCAAAGTATTATTCCCAATCTGATATGACCCATATTTAATCAACTTTTGGGAACTATTTGTTATGTCTGATTAGTATTTGAGGTTTGTATATTCTAATATTTATAAATAATATTACATATGGGTTCAAAAAATTAACTATTTTGATATATTAGGTGTTTGAATTTACTAATAATCAAATGAATGCTTCAGCAATAACCAATAATGAGAATACTGTAAATTTTAGGTATGTGTATTTTAATTTTACTTTATTTTGAAAGTGTAATATTCTGAATTCTCTAAAAAATTGTAACCTTCAGTGTAGGTTTTTTTATGCTTAGTATATGAAAGAATAAATAATAAATCAACCATGTGTTTAGAGGATATATACTATCTAGGCTGATAAGAACCCATGTTGCACAAGCTACAATTCCATGCCAAAAGGATAAAAAAGACATCAAAACTGACAAAAAACAATCCAAAAGTGAATTAAACATATTATATGGCATCATTAAGGCATTGAGTATTGAGTCAAGCCGCAATGATGACGTGTGAACATTTTCTTGATATCTACATGGCATAAATTTCTTGCATGGTAATTGGTATCCATAATGAATTGTATTTTTGGTCTAGCCATAAGACAATCATAGGTACATCGTAATCATTGTCTCATGTCAGATCAACCACCCTGGTATAATCATATCATGACAGTCCACTTGTTCCAACTACCAAATAATGATTCCCTAGGTATGGTAATACATTCAACATGAAATATCATAAAAGGAATCATAATACATGTCATCATAATATATTTGTAGAAACATATATAAACATGTAATAATTATGTAACATGGTAACAATTTACAAAATAATATTTAGGGAACCAAACATCAAATCTGGTCTCACGGGCTACACATTCACATTAGTTACCATATCAAAAAACGTCTCTCAAGGCCATACACACACACACACACCACTGTACATAACATAAAAATCATGGACACATTGGAAACAAAGATATTTCGATATATTCCAAATCCACTAGAATTCACAAATGAAATAACATGCATATAATGAACATCATTCCCTCTAATGTATATGATCACCCCAAGTGGTAACAGATTGATGAGGTATCTTATTAAACTAGCTTTTCAGCTTACCACTCAAATAAAAATGAAATATAAGATATTTATCTACTTATTTTATGATTAATTTTAACATATCACATATCTATATAAAATTGGAAATATGGTAATTTGGGTATTCATTCACAAAACCCCTAAACATATATCCTAGTATACATATATTATAAGAAATATACATACACTCAGCCATCATGGGATATCAACACACACATAAAAGGAAAAAATCACTAATTTGAAATGCGAAATGATGTTCTTCCACGGAGTATATTCATTAGCCATCTCATTCTCATCCTAATTTATCTGATTATCCATTTCAGCATAGTTTACCATCAAACCATCCCATTCAACCTTAACCACAGATGCCTCATTGCCTACAACAACATATTATTCCAATATTCGACACTAGAATTCATTGAGTTCTCTCAAGTGCCTTCGCAATGACTTTGTCAAAAAAATTATAAGATTTGTTGATTCATTGATCTTTAACTAGAATCTATGTAAATTTTTCAGTGACTCAAATGTATTATCCTGGATATCAAAGAATAGTTGGGTGGTGCGAGTACAAAAAATACTGGATTCATGGGACGTGCAAAGCTCACAAACTTTATGAAAGAAGTCATTTATTGTTGTTACATGTATTTTAATTCTACTTTATAATAAAAATGCGTACATAATTTTTTGATTAACTAGATAAATGTATCTAAGTTATATATTTTTATTGAATGATAAATATTGTTTTATTTTTGTGAATACAATTTTTTATAGGAGTTTAGATTTAATTATAATTGTAGTTTTTCTGATTTTTCTTAGAAAAATTAACTTACAGCTTCAGTTATTTTAAAAACTAACACTGATTTAAAAAAAGGGTTTTTGGCGTTGGTTTTCTATTATACTAATGCCGAAAACTGGTTTACGACATCAATTTTATCCAAAACTGACATAGTAAACCCACGACTATTTGATTTTTGGCATTGATTTTACCTACAATTGACGCTAAAATTCAGTTATCGGCATTAGTTTATTTAATAAACTGATGCCTAAACCCTCAACGAAAATGATTTTTGACATCGGTTTTTAGAAAACCGATGCTGAAAATAATATTTTTTACATCTCCTTTATCTACGTTGATTAAAAATCTATGTCAAAAATAGAAAAAACCCGATGTTAAAATGTGTTTTTGCACTAGTTTTATATAAATATTTCAAATCATAGTTCACTCTTTACCATGTCCATGATATTTAATAAACCATTTTTCACAAAACCGCACTACTATAAATTATTTTCAAAGATAGAATCTGGGAAAAATAACTTGTGAATGAATATTGGAAATAAATGTGATGAAGAATATGATAGTGAAATCATGTAGGATCATTGTGGTCTGAAATTTGGGTTCACAAAAACTAGTGGAGGTGTAGTATAATAGCCCGTAGATGTGGCCATATCATAAAAACATGACTTAAATATATAATGTATTTTAATAAATTTTCATGATATTTTAGGTTTAGAGTCTTAGAGAATTATGAACAAAAATTAACTAACAAAACAAGTCTTTTTTTAAACAATGGAAATTTTCCCACAATATAAGAAAATAATTAATTCATATTAATTCTTAAAAATCTCCCACAAATTCTCTATGAAGAATACTCTTCTAGTCACATCATATATATTAATTTCTTTTAAACCCTTGCAAAATGGAAAAATAAGTAAGGGGTGATCTCAAACACTCATTAAGGGTGAACCGAAGTGATATTCATCAATGATCATAATTGGGGATAAAATAAGAAAATGGGTATAATCAAATTGCACAAGGAATGTTATACACAAAAAATTATAGATCATAAATCATTAAATAAGGCATGGGATTACATAAAACTATATAATATCTTAGGAAAGAGGTATAATCAGGGAATGCAACATAGTTTGAAAATAAAATGAACATAATTAAGGTTTTATAACATGGAAAAAAAACTTTTTGATATGGAATAACCATAAGAATAGAAATTTTTGTGAGAAAAATAATTATAGCCTTTATTATATAAAAAATCATAATGACCATGCTAGAAAATTTGAGAAAATCATTATTACCACACTTATATAAACAAACTCATTATCTCAATGTTTTATTATCTTATGAGATATAAACTTAAATGGGGGTGGTATAGGACTCCACCCATCATCATTATTACATATGTGTTCCATGCGAAATTAATAATTCATCATAATGAATCTATGGAAATAAAATGGGTTTCATATACACTTTAAATGGCATCAAATAAGGAAACAATTCCTAATTTTATCAAAAATAGCAAAATTATATAACCATGTAAAATAAATCGGTTTCTAATGATATTCAATGTCATTCTTGGTAAATAACCTTCAATCAAGATAATAGATCATATAGTATTTACAACATATTGTTAAATGGTATATGATTACGACAATAAATTCCAAAATCAATAAATGTATGGAATCTAGATGAAAACCCTTTAATAAAATAAATAGAAAATAGGTTATTCATAAAGTAAAGGCATTGGAAGAAAATTTAATTTTCTAAACCTTTAATTACTGAGAAAGATAAATAAAATTATGTGTCATTTATATGATAGAAAATAATATTTCATAATTGATCAAGAGAAAGAAGTTATATGGTTTTATTTCAATAATATCCTTGACCAAGCATAATATATATCAATGGATACTGACTTAGATGAAAATAATTAGAGTCTTATAAAAATAATTTGGAAATAAAAAATACATACTTAATTATTTTAATGAATTTTGAAATAATTGTTTTATAAAACTAAGAGAAAAATAATTTCTTTTAGGGACCATTAAAAAATTGTGAGAAATACTCATATAAAATAAAAATATTGGTTGAAATATTAGTTCATATATAAAATGTTAAAAGGAAATTTTGGAATACATTTTTAACCTATACATAAAAGATAAAATTAAAGGTCACTTTTAAAAGTTTTTTTATAAAATTTGAAGTGGAAACATTGGAAAACATTTATATTTAAAAAAGAAACATGAATAATCAATAGCTATAATTCTAAATTTTATCAGAAACATATGTGGAGGAAGATAAAACATTTAATTTTAAAAGGATGAAAAAACTATTTAATATTTTTAAATAACTTTTTCTGAAAAACCAACATCATAAAAAAGTATTATATTTTTATTTTGAAAATAGGTAAAGATTTGTATGACTATAATAATAAATAATCTATACTATAGTTCCCAAATATTAAAGAGATATTTGGTTGGTGGGAAAATATAGACATGGATGAAAATATTCATTGAAAAAAATGTGAATTATTCTATCCAACATCAAAATTTTATTTGCGAATTTATTTCATAATTGAATATAATATATATTAAAATAAATAACTTCTTATGGTAATAATATAAAATATAATATTGAAATTGAATTTTAAGGATAAAATATGCTTAAAATTTAATAAACATGTAGAGAATTTATAACATAAATGGATAGAGATTGAGTCAGGGAAATTGTTATGGATCAAGTGACATTTAAATAAAAACCCCCTAAATTAAAGATCCTTAAATTTAACTTATAATACCATGAATAAAATTATTTTATTTCTTAATGAATCAAATAGTCATCATATACACCATATAAACAAATTTTAGTGAATGATAAAAACTTATATAAAATAAAGGTATTTGAAACAATAAACCCTTACAACATTATAATGTTTTATGTTAGCACCCATTGAAGGATATGATTTTAAATGAAACATTAAATAAAATTTCAATGAGTGGATCACAATAAAAAAATTAAAGGTTTTTTAGACACACTATTCTAAATAAAACATGGTGTATAATAAGAAATTTATATCATGGATTAAAAATATGAGACAAAAAACTTTTACCTTATTTCTCCTCTTAGTCAAATGCACTCTAAAATCCAATATAAAAAACAAAAATATTTTAATCAAATATTTCATAAATGTTTTACTATAAAAATATTTACAAACCTCATTTATATTTATTATCTACAAGTATATTAATGATTTATTGTTTATTTTCAATATCATGTGTGACTAATCATGGTATTTTTTAACTAGCTTTATATTAGACATGTTTTTATTCATTATTCTCCCAAATATAATTATTTAAAGATCATAAAAGATACTTTAATTTATGTTTTATAGTTATTTATATGGTTATAATTTCATTCTATTGTATTTTTTATGACAATCCATAATTGTAAAATATATTGTGGGCATATTTTAGTGATTTTTAACAAACAAACATTGGTATAATAATTAATTAGTTTAATATTAATCTTACCATTAAAAAACAAAACAAAACATTTATTTACTTATTAATATCATATATTATTTTTTATTATGTTTTCATATTCATCCAAGATATTATTTTATACCATTATTCAATTAGGTGGTTATACCGCCCAAACATGAACATACCATAATTAATGGATGATTATGATTTTGAAAGTAGTTTATTTTGGAAAAATATCATTATTATATAATCATACATATATTATTTAGATAATATTAAGGTTTTGGATCATATTTTATTTTATTTTAACAAATAATAACGAAACTAGATGAAAAATGAGAAATGTTACCTTGTGGATGTTGTAGTCTGCATAACCCATAGTTAATGATTTTTTTTATGAATGAGAGTGAAAGAATGTGGTTTTCTATTTTCATAAGAATTATTATTATTATATTACTATTAAATATTTTACATTATCTCTTTCATTTAATCTGTATCACAAACAAAGAGAGGTAGTGGTGAGAAAAGAAAGGTGTCACTTCATGAAAGTGGTGGGCTACACAATGCACGAATGAAAGTTTTAATTTTTATTAGTGGAAAGGGGAATGGTGGTTAACATTAATTAAATTATAAAAATAAAATTACGTATAAAAAATACTTATTTCATTATATAAAATTGACATAATTATATTTTAGAAGTTAAGAAAGAAAATAAAAGAAGTTAGGAAAGAAATACTCACATTGAGGACATGGCCTTTCCCTTGTAGGATTCCTTGGAAATGGAGGTATTATGATATGTTATTATGAAAAAAGGCTTAAGGAAAAGGAATTTGTCTATATGGAAATAAAAAATATTATATTTTAAAGATGAAACATAATTTATATGTTCGTATTGAAGTGGTGGTGAGAGGCCCCTTTTATAAGTGGTGAGAATGACACTTTTTTAAATATTTTAACTTAATATAAAGATATTAAATGTTTCACATATCAAGAAGGATCCAAAATTGAAAATAATGGATGGTGGATAAGATAAGTTTGATAATATCTCCACCATTATTTTTTCTCACATGTTTTAAACATGTTTTTAAGCCATTCACTCTTAGAATTTTTGCTTGTACAATTTTTTTATTGTAGTAACTAATTTTTACAGAAGTAATTTACTTCTAACACATAAAAATAAAATGGCCCTTATTACATAATTTGTAACTAATAATTTGAAATATGAAATTAATTTTATCAGATAAAGTTTCTATGTGTAAGAAAAGTCAATTTTAACATGAGAAAATATAACACATAGAAACCTATTTTTTGAAAAGTTATATTTTTAATCATAGAATTTTTCTGTATGATAAAATTATCAATATATTTTATTTTAATGATGTAAATTGATTTATTATAAATAAAATAAAATTTATGTGTCATTCAACTCAAGCCAAAACTAAATTTTACTAAAATAATATTTAAATAAAAGAACATATCAAAAACAATTTTTTATTAGAAAATTTTACATAAGTACATAAAATGTTAATCATATGTATTCTAAATTAATCCTAATATTCTTTTAAAAAATTTAATTTTACTTATTAAATTAATATTTGACAAATAAAATGGTTTTATATTCTTCTAGGTTTATCTTTTATAAAGATAAAATAATAAAATTTATAGTTTTGGTCACAAATTGTTTTTCACTATTCAATTGAAAAAAAATATTTCAGAAAATTAAAAAAATAAGCATAATATAATATTGAAATTTTTAGTAGAAAAATAAATTTAATTTTTTTTTCAAATACAAATTATAAATTAATATTTTAAATGAAAATAAACTATCTAAAGGAAAACTATTTTATTTTAAAAAGAACCATTTTAAACTTCAAGTGTATTTAATATTATTTAATATAAATATATAAATAATTTAATTTTGACATATTAGTTTATATATTTAAATATTACCTATTATAAAATACATTAATTAAAATAATTTTAATTTATTTAATTTATATACAATACTTTTATAAATGGTTCTTCGAAAGACAAACCTTTTAAAATTTTAATCAAAGAAACTAATAATATATTATTGTTTTAGTTTAATATAATTTTATTAACAAAAGATTATATAATTCTTGTAATTTTAATATCTCTCAGTTCATTTTAGTTGGTTTTTTCATTAGTTCAGTATTTCATTTGGCACAAGCTATCTAATTAAGTATGAATTTAATAAATATAAAATATATAGTCATTGAATACGGTATTTATTCCTATGAATACAAATTGTGGAAGTGGAAGGTAGGTAATTTTATAGGGGTTATAACAAAGATTATTTATGTGTAAACATCAACAAAGGATTAGGGAGGATCATTGATCGATAGAATCTGGGCGAATGTTCATCCAAGATGACTTCTTGAAACTAATTCACATAAATGATTGGTGCATATAGACTAGGTAACTATAGTTGTCTAGATAAGAAAACATGACTACACTATGTGATGTTTTTTAGTCACATGTCATATCATCTATTGGTGGTAGAGGCCAGGGTTTCGGCTTTTTTATATGTATCACATGGAATATAGTTTAGGCATGTGTCATGTTTCTGTGTCAGTGGAGATGGATGGGATATACATGGCATATGACCATGTTACACACATCATGAATGTAATGTTATTTAGACATGGTGTCTACTTGTAGCACACAACTGACTACACGTTTGAACCTAAATATCATGTAGTATTCTTTGAAACACCATGTATTTTAAGAAAGTCAATTATTCAGTAACATGGTGTGATTGGGACAACCCTTGATATCGACACACTATTTACACCATGGTATATGTCGTGTACTATATAATCATAGTATTTTTATATATGTTAATGTCTGAATATCATAATTGGACAAGAAATTAGTCTATCCTGACAATTTTTCTGCATAGAACATTATGGTACATCCCTCTTTGGAATCAAAGGTTATATTCATGGATATTCATGAATAATATTTTCCTTAGCTTCATAGAGACAATTAATGGGTTCAAGGAATATGATTAGAGAAAACATGGAATTGGGTACTCTACTAAATATAGGTTAATAATTGGAAATGGGTCCCCATATTCTACATAGAGGTTGGTACTCTCCCATATATTCAAGGTGTTGGTCCTTTAAATCAGGCGTGGGGCTAGTACCCCCTTATTCTGTGACAAGGTATAGGACCCCCATATAATTGATATATGTTGGAACTCCCCAATATACTTGCGGTGTAGGTCCTCTATCCATGGAGTGACGTGGTACCTCATTTGGAATACATAGTGTGAAGAGGAAGGAATAATCCATTGTATTTGGGTACTACCTCGACTGACATGTATACTTTGGTGAGGTGCAGATACCTAATTATGTATTTTAAGAGGTTATTTGGGTTTCTAAACAGGTTTATTTAGATTCTTAGGTCATTTATTTTGGTGGTTTATTCTATAGTTGGGTTGTACAAAGTAAGAATCTCTTCTTTTTCATAGGTTATCCACACATAAAGCATATTAGGTCTTAATATGTTGATCTTAATTGTTGTTTCATGTATTATGTGTGCTTTAGGGGCATCCTATTAGGTATATTTATACTCACCCTTGCACGAGATTTATTCCTACACTTTTTGTGTTTGTAAAAACAATGCACAGGACTACCTCTGAGTGCATGGAGCCTGTAGAGAAGGTACATGGTTGATTTTGGTGGAATTCATCTGTCAGGGGTTTTCAATCTAAAATTGGTTTAACATGGAGTAACCACGCAAAAACCCCACTTAGTGATAAATTTTTTCGTGTTTCATGATAGTTTTCCAATACTGTTTTGTATCATTTCATGACAGGTTTTTAATTTATCTTATATTTATAATTTATTCTTTATTATTTATTAATTTTTTATTTTTTATATTTTATTTACTATTTATTATTTATTATCTATCATTAATTACTCCATAATTAGGAATAATTATGTGTGTGGTGACATTTGAACCCCTTACCACTTGGTTGTTTTTCAAAACCTTTACTGATCTATCGAATAATTTATGTGATGATTAAGAAGACTTTAATATACTTATTTATATATATAGATACAGATAAATATATGTTAATATACACATATATATATACACATGTGTGTGTATTCATACTTTATAAATAGATAGAAATAAAAATATAATTACATATAAATTTATAAAAATGTAGTTATATATAAATTTATAAATATATGAAATTATATATAAATATATGTTAAATATATATAAATATAAATAAATTACATAAATTTATATTAATATATATATAATTAAATATAATTATATACACATATATATATACACACGTATATATAAATATATTTTTATATATATACCTACATAAAATATATAAATTTATATAAATAGGAATAAATAAATATAAATATCTCAAAATATAAATAAATTTACAAAAATATATATAAATATATACATACATGTATGTATATAAATAAATATAATTTTATATAAACACACGTGCGCGCACACACATATATACAATAACATGTACAAATATACATGCATACATACATACATATATATATATCCACAAAATATATATAAATACATATTATCATGAACAAACCTGAGATGACCACAAAACTGGGCATCCAAACCAGCCCGTGACATATCCATGTTATGTTCCCGATCACCCCAGGTTAGAAATTTTTTTCAAGGAATCAAATGAGATCCTTTTTGTCCCAAAAGGTCTTTAATATGACTCGATAGGGGGTTAATTGAGTTCTTGAAATTTTGTTCACTTAGAAAACCACCCTCCTTTTGATATAACAATCTTCTAATATTTTCTTAAACACAACCGATAAAAAAATAAAGAAAATTAAAAAAAAAATTAAATTCAGATTTTTATTGGTTTGAGGAACAAAAATAAACTAGGATACTCCACCAAACATATTCTCCATGAGTATGGTGATTTTCACTAGACAGACCCTTTTTTAAGGACTACTAGTCATTTTTCCAGGGACTACACATTTGAGTGAAATCAGTCAACACTTGTTACAATAACACAAGAGCTTTCAACCATGATCTAGCAAGGATTTATAAAAAAATAGACTTCAAGGTTATTTTACTAGGAACCTTTACAATGAAAGAGATGATATATATAGTGTATATATATGAATATTATGGTTATAATATACAACTGAAAAAAAAAGAAATATAACTTTAGTAGAGATGATAAAAAATAGAAGATAGCTTGAGTATAGTCTTCTACAATGACAATAAGAATGATAGATACAATACAGTCGAAGATCACAAAGCTTCTTCTTCGTCTTGAGTAAAACATAGCAACGTTGAAGAGGTTCGATAGATAAAGAGAGATATATTATTTGAATAGTATTTAGGTGATTCTATTCTTATCAATATATTTATTCCTCACCTCAGAGATATATATATAATGGAATAAAAATATAAACATTTCTATTAAAATAAAGCATTGATCCATAAAATTAGCAATGATTAATTCAAAAACACATGTATTTTTCTCAAAAAAATACCTTAGAAATAATAAATACCAATAAAATATATTTTTAAATGTTTCTTCTCTCAGTACTTGATTCTTATTATAATCATTTTTACCATGAATATGTAATCCATTGTTTAACTATTACACATAAGAACTAAAATCTGGCTCAAGTTCTTCAAAAATAATACATATAGGTTGTAACACAATATAGCTGATTACAAGCTATCACATAGCTAAATTTCTTATTTTAATTCACATTGAAAATTGATCTATGTAGAAAAATTCATGCAGTCCTTCTTCATATATCCTCTTTTCTTCACATGTCCAATTTGTCCACAGAGCCAAATTCATGTAGCCAAATTCATTCAAGTAGTATTTTTCCTCACATATCCAAATTTGACATAGATAAATGAAACCACGTAGTATATTATAAAAATACCTAATTTACATAGTTGATTACTCCACATAAATTATTGACACGTATGATTTATTTATGTATTTTATTACTCACATAGTTATTTGAATGATGTAAGTGAATTTCATATAGGTGATTCTATAATATAGTTAATTTACAAAGTTTAATACTTCACATAGAAAATTTATGTTGTATAATGCTAAATTTAGTCATTTATACACATATCCAAATTTCATACGTAGATAATTTTTCTAGACTCTAGAAAATCTCATCCAAACTACACAGAATTTTATATTTAAGGATTTAACCACCGAAACACTTAAGACAAGATAAAACCTGATGAACACACTTAAAAACAAAACAATTACTAACCTATGAAAGGTTATTTGAGGTCATGAAAATATAAAGTACATAATATATGTTGGAAAAACATTAATACTCCAACAATGTTTCCCTTCTTATGATCACATAACACATAAAATATTAAACAAGAAAATTTGAAAAAAAAATATCAAGACATTTTACAAAACTATATAATATATATCTATATATTTGGATTTTAAAAAGTAGTGTTCATCCCCCTTAGTTAGAAACTTATTCCCTTTCTATTAATTAAGTAATTATCCCCATTAATTAAAAAATTCTCCCCCTTCGATTAAACATAGGATAATCAAATATAACATCCCCCCATTTTTATATCATTAAAAATTAAGGATATGTATTAAATGAAACATAGTTAATATAGCACCAAGAGGAATAAACCATTTGATTATTATAATTAAAAAATTTATATAGTTATGGTAAAAATGAAATTCAACTAAAAAGATAAAAAGATTTAAATATTAAATAAAAACCATCATTAAGAAAAATATAATAAATTAAAAAGATCAATTGAAAAAAAAATCACTAAGTGAAACATTATAAATGAAAAGAGTTATTTCATTTATTTTCAATTGTATACAAACATACATCCATGAAACACATACAAAAACATAGATACAATATATCAATCAGATGACCCAAGATTATGGATGGGTTTGAACAGATAAAGTGGTTTGGGTGGATGCATTTTTTAGGTAGCTTTTGTTTGGTAGGTGGTTGGAGTTTCCATTGCTAATGGTAAGACTTCCTTTCCTGGAGTTGAAGTAGCTCTACTTTCTAATATAACAGCATACATGACATATGGTCATTATACATGACCACTGATAATGTTTTCAGGATTACCTTGACATATAATGAAATCATAGGTTCTATAATCCCAAAAAGGTTCTTTTTTTATGGGTTTAGAATATGAGCTTCCTTTCTTAAAATGATCAGCAACTAAGGTGGCATCTACCTTGGATTGATATTTCTAAAAAACTAAGGAGAGATGATAAAAATCTTCAATTTTCTCTCTATTACTTCTAAAATTATCAGTATAATTAGGATCAAGATTCTTTCTTATTATCTTATTAAGAACATGTTTATCATACATTTTGATCTTTGGGACAATGTCTAACTTACATTACTCAAGAATATTAATTAAGGAATATTTATGAATCTGGGCAAGAAAATATAAACCACTTCTAATAATTACTTTTCAGGATTCAAGTTGTCCTGATGAAAAACTTAAAGAATCATTGACTATAGGGGGTGATCAAGGGATCAATGTTAGGAACAAACAAACATGAGGGAATTTTCCCTTAAATATTGTTTAGGATCTATTCCACAGAACTATTTATACCCATCATTATACAATTCACATACTATATATTTATATCCATGAATGCCACTTGATCTATAAAACCTTTGAGTACTTCTAAAACATTACTAATAGAAAATTCATGAATTTGAGCACACACAACATCATGATAAGGTTCAATTTTAATAGATACCATGGGAGTAGGAGAAATAGGTTTCATTAAAGGAATAAACATTACAGGTATATAGACTACTAACTCTTTAACTAAAGAATAAATTAGATCTTCTGAAAAAACAAAAGATTATAAACATAATTCATCTTCCATAGAACTAGTCTTCAGTCCTTCAATGCTCTTATAAACTTTGTATCAAAAATACAACAAATGCTGATGGTTTCTAGACACTGGCCCATGTCACCTAAAAAACATACCTTGAGTATCTTTAGATATATCTAGAATCTTTTTATACTTCTCACTAATAATTTTCTCAGAATAACTAATGGTGTCATTAAAATGAAAATGTATTCTTACACTAATATTTCTAACTGATTCTTTGGTGACTTGGAACTCACCTATATGACCTTTTTTCAACTCTTACAACATTCTTGGTGTAATAAGGTCACACAAAATACATTGGATCAAAGAATAAAAAATGTTTAATTCTAATATCATCTGATAAACTCCACTCTGAAAATCAAGAACAACTAAATGTTCTAAGGTTGAAGATATAGAGGGATGAAACTTCTTGATCAATTGAAATTTCCTTAAAACAACACTTCATGAAGTGTGTAATCATTCCTTTATTTCTATCCTAAAAGAAATAATATCATCAATGACATCTTGACACATGTATGGTATCATCATTGGAAGAATCTTGAGGGAGTCCCTTTGAGATGAAACTATACAAACAAGATCATTACATTTATAATTGGTAGGAAAATAATCCTTCAAACCTCTTATAATATCTTTCATCTCCTAAATTTACTTTAAAATTACTCCATAACCTTCCTAATACACATAAGGGATAGATACAATATTATTATTCATCTCTTTCTACATAACCATTATCCAAACAAACTTCTCAAATTCATCCTTAGAAAAAGAGGACACCTTGAGTTCTCTAATATCACCCTTAGAGGATTTCATGTCTTGTTTCAACTCAACACAATCCACTTTTATAATTTCAAACTCCACCATTACAAATATAGAAAGGGATTTCATTTCTGAAATATATGATATTTTACTAACAAAAGTTACTTCCTAATACAAAAATTGTGGGGGTGATAGTTCATGTGTTTTTGGAGAATTATAAAAAGTCTACATAGATACATCTCCAACTCTAACTACATAAATAGGTGATCTAGGAATAATTATATTAGTTGTCTAATTCTACAAATCACCTTCATCTAGGGATTTAATGCCTGAAACACATGTCATATTCTCAATTTTCCTCTATTTGGGAAAAAAATGGTTGTCTCTACAATTAGTTCCTCATGTTGACCTTCTTTATCAAACTCAGAAACCTAGCTTTGAATAGCCTCTTCCTCTAGACTCTGAACTTGATCAACCACAGCAACACTTACCACATGAAACTAAGGCTCTATTCTAGAAGAAAATATTTCTTTCACCTCCCTAGAAGGTACCATCTCAGTAATTATTACGTCCCTAGATGGTAAAGTCTAAGATAGATCCCTCTAATCCAAACCTTCATGACCAACAAGTTTGATGAAATTTGAAACTAGATCTAAGATATACCAAATTTTTTAAACATCATTGTAGATAAGGTAATACTCTTCAATCATTTTACTACATCTCACTCATTAAAATTAAATTATTTTCTCTTTAGACCAAATTGAATCAGCCTAACATGAAGATAAGAATTCTATAATACCTTTTCCTTTACATAAGCGATGCATAAAGTGCATCAGGTACCTTAGTAGATTGATATTTAGGTTGTTTATTAGAACATACATCAAGTACAAGTCCCTAAACAAACCCTTCTCTATATAACCATATCCCTAAGCTATCCAAGTTTTCAAAAACATGAAAATAACCATCCACTTATCTTATAAATCCTTTGCAGGTTTATTCTCAAATGAAAAGGTTTAGAATAAGAACTTTAATAACCCAATCATACCTATAGAACTTGTTCCCACCAACATATGAATAAAATTAAACACCCCCTCATGGAGATAATGAAGAAACTCATCTGAACCAACTGATGAAAATAGTACAACCTTTCCATTTATGTTTAAAGTGAAAAAATCCTATGTTTGATTGAACTATAACTTGGTATTCCTCATAAATTCACTTACCACTTCCTCAAATAGGAATCCATATTTCCTCTCATCAAAGATGAAATCATAACCTTGAAACTGAAGCACTTTATTTAGAAACATATCAGTATTACTCAGCCACACCATATTTATGGCCTTCCTATCCAGAAATTAGTGTGGCATGCTACATTTTTATTATATATAAGAACAAAAACAACCATCATAACCATGATTTTACTATCCCATATTAGACAGCTTGGTTGGAGGTCAAGATATTATCGAGAGGTTATGGGTGATGGTTTGGATTCTGGGAGAAGATACATATGTGAATAGAAAAAGGGTTGAGGGCCACATAAGAATTCAGTGACGAACCCAAATCTCGAAAAGATTACATACTTGATAGTTTTGATCATCGAATACGACTAATATAAATAACATTAAAAGAAACTAAATGATAATAATAATACATTATAAAAAAATAAACATTTAAATTAAAATACACTAAATTAATTCCAATAAATCGTTTGCACATAATATTAATAAAAAAATTTAAAATTAAAAAATTACCAAAATAAGATAGATTAAATTCATTAATAATTAAATAAATAAAATTGTGTTTTGATAAAATCAAGATGTACATAAGAAATTATATTAGTGAAAATATTTTCATACTGATTCTTAGTAGATATAAACTCAAGAGTAAAATCAAATTTTTTAGGATGGTCTCTAAAGAAATGATGCATTAGATCTATATGCTTTGTTCTCAAATGATTTATCATATTCTTATAAATTTTTATAGAAATAATTTTATCACATTTAATTGATACCTTATATAATTGAATCTAAAATCTATCAAGGTGTGTTTCATCCACAACACTTTCATAATAACTACCAAAATAAATATATTCTACTTCATTAGTAGATAATGTAATAAAGTATTATTTCTTACTAGACTAAGATACCATGGATTTTTAAAAAAAATGGTATGTTATTAAGGACCTCTTCTTATCTAGTCTAAACCCCCAAAGTAAGAATTTTCATATGAAGTTAAATTAAAATAATATGTTTTTTGACAAAGTAAGGAAAGATAAATCATTCCTTTTAAATACATTAAAAATATTTTGGAAGATTTTAAATGATATTCTTTAGTATTTTCTTGAAATATAGAATAAAGACATATTGAAAACATAATTTCTAGTATACTAGAAGTTAAATAAAACAAACCTCCATTTATTCCCCTATAAATATTTCTATCAACTGGTTTCCCCGCTTTATCCAAGTCAATATTTTCATTAAAACTTATATTATTTGTATGTACTTTACCACTTATAAGTCTAAATATTTTAAGAAATACACGATTTTATTCTCATTGATATAACACATTACCAATGTCTTTTTCATAAATTTAAAATCCAATAAAATAATTTAACTCAGCCGTCATTCTCATTTAAAATTATTTTTTCATGACTTTTTATAATTCATTACACAATTTTTTATTTTTTGAAAAATAAATCACATCATTTAAATATATCTAAACTAAAAAAATTAGGTGAATTTTTCTTAAATAAACTAGGATATTTCGTAAGTACTAAAAAATATTTGAAAAAGGAAAATAATTTAATCTCTTGTGCTAAACATTATGTGCTTTTTTAAATCCGTAAAGATCTTTTGTTGGTTTAAAATCTAAATATTGAATTGAGGATTTTCAAAACCAAGAAGTTATTAAACCTAAACATCCTACACAAGAAAACCATTTTAAAAAACTAGTTTTTTATCCATATGATATAATTTGAAATTAATATGTGATCCCTAGGATAATAGAATCCTAATGGATTCTAATTTAGATAGAGGTGAAAAATACTCTTCAAAATATATACCATATTATTGATTATAGACATTTGCTACTAGTTTATCCTTATTCTTAGTGATCACATTCTCATGATTTTTTTTATTCCTAAAACCCCATTTTCATCTATAATAGGATAGTAAGATGATATATCAACATATTATCATAACTTGTTCCTTTTAAAATGGTTTAATTAATCTTGTATTTCTAAAATTCGTTTCACATATTATAAGGCCTCTTCTATATTATTATCCTTTAGTAGAGATAAAAAGATATAAAACTCTACACGTTTTCCTACAATCCTTCTAGTCATAATATCATTATCTAAGCATCCTATAATTATTTCTTAGGGATGATTTTTAAGGGTTCTAGGCTATTTAGGCAGCACACTTTTCTGATTCACTTGTATCAAACATTTTAGGGTTTGGTTCTGGAAAATCTAGTTCAAAATATTCATCCTTTTCAAATTAAAATATTGTTTAGCTCTCATGTTTTCAAAAGAATCACTTAGTCAATAAATTTTAGTCTTTTTTATCAAAATGATGACTTTAATCATATTTAATGTGAGTTTATTCTTCAATAATTTTATAAATTTTATTAAAAACTCTATATGCCTTAGAAGTAGTAAAATAGTCAAAAAATATTTATTTATCATATTTTTTATCAAATTCACCATGATTATACCTAGTGTTTTGAATATAAACCTTGCATTAAAAACCTTAAAGTATGAAATTTTGGGATTTATATTTTTCCATAGATCAGAGGGTGTTTTCTTCAAAATAGTTCTTATTGGAACTCTATTTATGACATAATAAATTGTATTCACAACATCTTCCCAAAAGTGCTCAGGAAAATTCTATTCATACAAAAATGTTTTAAACAATAGTAATTGAACTCATGGGTTGAAAATTATCCACTATGGTCACTTATTAAAGAAATAATTTTGGAACCTTTCTACTTTAAAACCATCATTCAAAAATTTATAAAAAAAAGAATAGGATAAACTCTTAAAACATAGAAAATAACACATGTAAATATAGATAAATCATCAACTAATACATAAAAATTAATTTCCCTCTTAATATTTAAACTCTAGATGGCCCAAAAATCCATTTTCATTTGTTATAGGGGTTTATAAGTAGAAACCTCTTTAATTATTTTAAAAGAGGACTTATGTTACATTATCATTTGGCATGCGTCACATAAATTATTTTTTATTCAATTTAAGTCGATGTAAATTTAAAACTAAGATAATTTTAGATAATTTTCTCAAATAATAGACATTAAAATATCCTATTATTCATCGAAATTTCGAATATTCATTTGTTTTAGTATTTAAATAGTTTAATTTTTTTATTCCCAAAGAATTAAGATCTAGAGTATTGACATTCTCTATTATAGGTGCCTCAAATTTAATAATTTTGTCCTTAAAAGCTGAACATGTATTATTTGAAAAATAAAAATAACTAGTCATCAATAATTTAAGATATACTTATCATATTATGATTTAATACTTCTATATAAATAAATTTTTGATGATTAATGATCTTGGATTACTAACTGATCTATCTCCCATAATTTTCCCATTGTCGTTTTCACAAAAAGTGTCATAGTCTCCATAAAATTTTGATAAGTAGTGAAAATTAAAAAAATATCCACTCATATATCTTGAGAATCCAATTTCCATATCAAAATTTTCATTGATACCCTTAGACATTTTTTGGACAAAGAAAAATCAAATAAGAAATTGTTTTTTTACCCATATTATCTTGGGTCAACAATGTTGGAAACTAAATATTTTGGAACCCAAATTTGTTTATGATATCCATAAAATATAGCATTATGGTTTCAAAAACTTTTATAATGAAAATAATGTTTTACTCTATAAAATTGATATTTTTTTAAACTATAATTTTTTGAATAATTACAATAATCTCTATGACGAAAATAAGTATTTTTTAGACATGTGCTTTTTCATAGAACAATGTAAAAAATTGTTTTTATAAAATTTTGCCTTCTTTCCTTGGATTAATATTCCAAATTTATTTGTATAACCATTTTTGTAACCAATTACTTTATTTAAATAGTATACATCTTTTTAAAAAATATATGCGTCATTTTTGAAATTTTGAACTTATTTTTGAAATTTTTATATCTTATTTCCATGTTCAATAAAAGATGTATGATAATTTTACATCTTGGTTTTTTAATTTGAAATTTGGTTATTCAAGTCCATTTTTCATTTACCATATCAGAATTATAATTTTTAAGATATCTTTTTTTCTTTTTAAAACATTAATACTCCGTTTATAAATTCATAAGATGTTCATGTATTTCCACATATGATAAATTAAAAATTTTAGATTCCTGATCATACTCAGAAGAATAATATGAATTTTACTCATTAAAATGTTCCAAAAAGTACATTTTATTTTTCTAATTTGAATGTTAAGCTTCTGATTTTGAAGATGATACATTACTAGAATCATCTATATAACTCCATGTTTTCGTGATGGATTTCTTGGATTTCTTCTTATAACCAAACTTTTAAAAATACCTTTTTCTTTGATTTCTTGTTGACTTTCAGTTATGAACAATCTGGTTTGATATGTCCAATATTTTTTCATTCATATCATCTAACTTATTTACAATTTCCATCAAACATATTATAATTAATGAAATGTTTCTTAAAACTTATTACCTTATTATATAAATTTCTTAAATTCCTAAAAACTTGAGTAAGATAATTGTTTGAAGCAGAGCTATTGGAAGTTTCTTCATTATATGGCTTGGATATTTGAATTTATTTTCACTTATTATCATCTTTGATGTTAGGAATTTTAAAGAATAATTTTCCTTCTTAAATAATTTGTTCTCTCTAGCTTCATCATCCATCTTTTCCTCATACATCATAAGATCCCCAATAATATGTTTTATTTTGAAATTCCTGACCTCTATAGATTATCTAATAGTAGTTGAGACCCCACTTCATCTTGGTGGAAGTATTATTATAATGTCTAATGCTTTATCTAGATTAGAAATAGGTGCTCCAAAAGTATCATCATTATTCACAATTTTAGTGAGCTTTCTATTTAACAATGTGATCCTCTCACCTTCAAATATTCTAAAAGTATCAAACATCATCTTGGTATTATTATATCTACGTGCTCTCACATTTCCTATACCTTCATATGAAATGGCTATAGTAGTCCATATTTCATGGGTTGTTTGGTATTGAGATACTTGGTTGAATTCATCTACACCTAGTCCAAAAATAATATCATTAATTTATTTGGAATTTAAATCATTTTTTTATTTCTACATCCCATGTTTTAGGTTGTGTGCTAGAATTTTATAAGGTTGCATAACTTTGAGATAAACCTTTATACCAAGGTTATGTAGATAGATTATCAGATATTCCTTCCATTAGGAAAACATATAACCATTAAAGTAGGGAGATATTTTAATTCACATGACTTATCTATTATCATTCATTATATTTATTTGAAAAAAAGGATCTTTAAAATTCAACCTTTAATAACTGATAACTCAAGAATTATGATATTTGATACCAATTGTTGTCCCAAAAGTTATGTAATAAGACTCAGGAGGGAAGAATTAAGTTCATTAATTTTTATTCAATTAAAAAACCACGCACTATTGGATATAACAAACTTATAATATTTTCATAAACACATGAAATATTATAAATAAAGTACCAAAAATAAAACAATATAAAATAAATATTTATAGTGTTTTGGGTAAAATAAATCCCCTATTCCACTCCACCAACCCTATTCTCCATGTGCTTGATTATTTTCACTAGACCAATACTTTTGTCGAGGACTTACAGTCCATTATATATAGAATTAATGAATGAGTTAAAGTATTTTACACTTTTTATAATAGCATAAGAGATTTGAACCGAGCTCTCGTAAGGATTTACACACAAGATCCTTCAAGTTTCTTTTAAAAAGATATTTTATATCCAAAGAGATGGTAAATGGAGTGTTTATAGATGTTCCTCATAGTTGTATAATACTACTAACATAAAGAAGAAAACTCTTGGATATATGATTAGTAGGGTATACAACTTGATTATAGTTTTCTGAAATGATTGTAATAATTATAGATATAACATTGTTGAAGATTGAAAATCTTCTTCTAGTCTTGAGTAAAATATAGTAGCATTGAAGAGAATCGATAGAGAGAGAGAGTGAGATATTATTTTAATTGTATTAAAACACTTATATTATTCTCAATATATTTATTCTTTACTTTAGAGCTATAAATATAAACAAATTCATGAACACACTTGTCTTTTAAATGCATATCACAAATCCATAAAATCTATGATGATTAATTCAAAATTCTGTGTCCTTTTCTCAAAAAAATACCTCTTCGAAGTAAAGAACAATAAAATATCCCGATACTTTTTTCCTTTCTCTGTACTTGACTCTTATTATGATCATTTTTACAATAAATAGGTAATCTTGTATTTAAATATTGTATGATGGTATTATAATCTCACTCAAGTGCTTCTACGATAATAAATACAGGTTGCACCATGAAATAGTTGATTGTAGATTATCACATAAATAAATTTCATATTTTAATTCACCTAGATAATTAATCTACATATCCAAATTAATATATTCCTTCTTCATATACACAATTTTATTCATGTATCCAATTTTTCCACATAGCTTAATTCAAGTATCCAAATTGATTCCCTTAGTCTTTTTTATCATGTTTCAAAATCAAACTAAGCCAAATGGAACTATGTATTCAATTTCATTATGTATTCAATTTATGTAGTCAATTACTCCACATAACAAATTTATATAACAAATTTATCTACAAAGTTGATTTCTCACATAGTCATTTGAATAACATAAGTGAATTTCACATTGGTAATTCTATGATTTTGGTGATTAATGTTGGTAAATCCTTTATGTAGTATATTTATGTAGTTGAAAGATCGATGTAGCCATTTATCCATGTAGCCAAATCCTTACATAGTTTTTTTTCTAGACATAGAAAATTTTCATCCAAAATGACCAGAATTATAGATTTAATTATTTTAACACTTAAAATGAGAAAAAACGTGATTAACACACTTAAAAATAAAATCATTAGTAACATATGAAAGTGTATTTAAGATCATAAAAACATAAAGTAGGATATGTTGTAAACACGTTATTTTTCCAATAATCATGTGGTAACTATTTTTTCCAAAAAAACATGAATTAATAAGTAGTGGAATGCTATCAAAATTTATGCATGAATTTTCCATGCATTGGACTACCATGTCAAAAAAAAAATAGTTTTATAATTTAAATAATAAAATGATAAACTAGGAAAAATGTTCGACTCGGAAATAATAAAGGAAACCATGAAAAGGTCATTGATACATCAAAAGGATAAGGTAGATATAGTCGATACAATAATGATTCAAAATAAAACAACAAATATCCAAATAGGTCTCTATGTGGCCCTGAGGTCATTGTCCATCCTCAAACACTATCACTCCATGGAAACCAAAGTTAAATCAAAAACTAAACCTAAAATGTTACTAGGTGTGAACACTTAGTCCCAATAGAAGTCCCAAAGGAAACCACACCATGTTTATAGACATTAAATAAATGATCTAATTCCATGATAGTTTGAAATACTACTAAAAAATAATTTTCCATTTTAAATTCAATAAACCCAAATAAGTATATCATAAATATAGCACCATTTTTTTAAAATATCATTATACATTTATGGTAAATCGGTCTTTAATATTTTAAAAGAATAAGGGGAATTAAATTTTTAAGTGCATTTCAAACTATAGACAATAAACCATTAGTTTTTCTTTAAATAGAATACATTATAATGATGTGTAACTATAACCAACAATAAAACTAATTCTAATAATAGTAGTAATAAATTTAAGTACAAATATATATGGGAACACCTCAAGGATCATAGAGAAATCGAGAAAAATACTGAAATAAGAACCATCATATCAGTGTGCCTGATAAAATCCAATCACCCTAATGCTCAGTTATACCCTATCTAGACCAACTGAGAGGAAAAATCTTAAATCGGGGTGTAATACATTCTAAGGTCCAATAGTTAGTTCATCATCCTAAAAAATTTTAGCATGTGTATCTAAACATCCCTCTAGCTATGTTCATTTTCCCATGACACTAAATAGAGGTGGTAAAATCAAAGTAACAAGTTGTAGTATGTATATATACATATAAAAATAGTAATAACATTATTAATAGTGGTAATAATGCATTTTCATGAATCATAATCACTCCCACACCATAGAATCACTTCTCCTCCAAGACACCCCTAAATTATTAGGATGCCCCGTGATTGGAACTCAATACTATTAATCAAAATGGGTATACTAATAGGGTTTATTATTTTTATAAATCCTACTCTAGAGTTCCATTAAATCCTCATATCATTTTATTAAAATCATAAGTTATGAATCTACTTTGAAAATCAATTACAAAGCTTAATAGAATATCCAAAACTTTTTTTATGTTTCAAACACCCATTTTTAATAACCATAAAATCAATAAAAACTTTATAAAATCAACATTATAATCCTAACACCTTTTAAATTATTTAAATCCACATGTAAATTTCATTTGGTCAATCCATCGAACACTCAATGTGCATAAAATTTTTCAAATACATTTAAATCATACATTGTAAAATAAAAATCCATTGCAATGAATAAAAACAAAGTAAAACATGGTTTCCCTTTTAAAATGAGTTATAGATACATATAACACTATCAATACGCTTCCAAAACATGGTTTTAAATACCATATACTCAAAGGATCTTAAATTTAAAGCTTTAAACATGGGAAAACCTAAAAAATATTATCACTTCTATAGGCAAGATGATAATAAAAACTTATAAGTCATGAATGGTCCTTAGAGGATGAAACCAACGCATAAAATCATGAAAACCCCAAATTAAAACTAATTTAAAAGAACCCCTAGTTTTTCGAGACCTCTTTGGGGAAGAACTCGGAGAAAAAAAGGAATATAAGGAAGATAAGAGGGACTAGAGAGATATTACGTCAAGAATATGGCCTCAAATTTTCAAGAAATACCAAATATAGAATTCCTTTGAAGTGAAGAGAACCAAATGAGAGGGAATCAACATCACATTTTCACTAATGGGAGGAGAATATAGAGGTTTGAGTTTATAATCAGGAATGGTTGGAATAGTAAATTCCTAAAAATTAAAGCATGGGAAAAGTACACAGTTTCTCTACATGGTTTACCAAACCATTCAACAACAATGCTCCCCTTATAGGAAACACCTTCGAACTTACACAATTTATTTACATGGTTAGGGAAACTATGAGACAACCATTTGAAATGGATATGTTAAATTGTAGGCTCATATATATGGGTTTTCATGGTTTATTCAAATAGTGTTCCAATAGTGTGTTTATTTTGAAATTATAAAAATTCAAAAAAAAAATCACCAGGTCAACCCAAAACTTAAAAACATAACCAAATCCATTAAATAGAAAAATTAAAAAGGAAAAAAGTTTCAGGTTGTGAAAATACTTATAGCAACCTGGTTTCATGTAAATGAACCTTTATTCATATATTTTATGTCTATATAATGTGTGGGTTAAATTTTGGGAGGTCCTTAGTGGTTTTATCATTTTTTGAGGATTTCATGGAGGTGTGCAGTTTGTGAAGAGTTAGTAGAAACCCTAAAGAATCTCTAAGAAATCGTGTAAGGGAAGATAATGGGCATTAGGTAGCTGCATGGTTGCTGTATTGTTTGGAATTCCATGAAAACTCTCAGGATAAACCATGATTCATGAAATATAATTAAATGAACAGTTGGAGGATTTTTTTATAACATTTTGATCCATTTGTGCGAAATGTAACCTTGAGACAGTAACACCATACATTTGGATCATGTTTTTCCAAAAAGTGTGGTATACACTTGGCCCTCCTTAAAAAGTGGATCTAATATAAATTATCCCTTTAAGACCTTGTTTTCCCCTAATTCTCCCACAACACAATTTCCTTTTTCTCCAAATATGTGATAAATGATCTCCTTTGATCTTGAAGTAATCTGTAGGTGAATCAAAGTGCATTGGAGGCCTGAATTCATCAATAAGTGCCCATTATTCTTCATTTATACAATATCCATGGTTCTTATTTCAATTAATATTATAGATCTAGTCCATTATGGACATATACATCTATTATAAATTGTTTTATAATGGTATATTATTGGATATTATGATGGTAATGTGAGTTGTGATTGGATTTTGATGTTTCATTGTGTCATTCTTTTTTTTTCTAACCATTTTGAGGTATGTGGCTTCTCTCTTGGATCCAATTTATTTAAAACATGATGTTTTATTTTTAATTGAATTTTTTATTGAAATTATGGTGAAATCCTTATTTGATTCGTAGTGGAAAACTGGGTTTGGTATTAATTTTATAAATATTGAGAAAATTTATTAGATTTCACAAAGCTGCTTTGGATTTTTATTTTAAAATATTTATTTTAAAATTATGGTTTTTGGTTTGATACATGGAAGATATTTGGGGAAATTCTTGAAATAAATAATTTTATTTGAAATATTTGTACCTATATTTTGGCATACATGATTTGTATGAGTTCATTTTCATTATACATGACCCTGTGAATGGTTAATGAGCCAGTGGAGCATGTGGAATTGGTTACCTTATGATATCTTTGTACATTTATGATAGACCACTCATGAGTAAGAAAATATCATCTGGGCATGCATGGGGCGTATGTTGAGACATGGTTGTGGGTATGCCAAATGATTGTAAAAATGATTTTTTTTTGTTTATTGGTTTTCATGGAAAATTGTTATGGATATTTTATAAAATATTTTACTGCTTGAAGTTATTTTATAAATTACTCTAAGAAATTTTTTCTTAGTGGCTTGAGCTGGGATTTCATTTGGGAAATCCTATTTATATTACACTCACCCCCTACTTGGGAACTGTTGTGCATTTGAAAATTTTATATATCAAGACATAGTAAAAAGAAAGGTATTTTGGTTCTTTAGTGATGCTTCTTGATCCCATGAGCTTTGAATGTACAGTTGGATCTTGGAGCAGGTTGGGATTTTTTGGTTGATGTCACTTAGGAGTTTTTAGTTTTGTGTTATTTTTATTCTCTTAAAGTATGTCTTTTGGATTCCACTTTTACTCTAATATGGTTATTAGTATGGTTATTTTATTTATTTTAATTTTTATGCATCCATCATATAGAGTTTTAGTTGGTTATTGTTTACGTAGTTTGTATGTTTTATCTAACAAATGGAAAATAATCCCCCAAATGTTCTCGAGGACCTTGGAATTTATTACTAGCCTTTGGTGTCTTGGGTATTTCATTTAAGGATCAGTAACTCCACCACTTCTTTCCAAGATAATGGTTGAGGGGATTTATGTTACAAAAATTATTAGTCTTGGGTGTTGAAAATATATTTTGAGACAAATGGTATTAGCTTCATTCGATACATCTATATTTTTAGTATAAATGTTATCATCATTTTTCAGTCCTTTTCATAGGAAATGGTGTCATTTTGTTTTTATCCTAGTGTTATAAATAGTATCAATATATCTATTGGGATATTAGTAGGGAGTAGGATTGTTGAAACATTAAATGTATTGCATTAAAATGTTTAGCTAACCTCTTTATGTTGAATTCAAGTTACCATGGAGTTTGGGTACATGAGGGTTTTTAGAAACTTATAGATGAGTTGTCGTCTCATCTTCATGGGATTAGTTGATGAAAGTTTTATCATATAAATTAAATTAAGACTACCCAATATGATTTTATTGTTCGTTCTGAGAATGGTTTATGAAATAGAAAAATAAGATTCCATTTTTAAAATACAAAAAATGGTTTTTTTAATCAGAGTCGTAGTATTTTAAAAAATGGTTAAAATGTTTATAATGGTGAAATTTTGGAAGACTTGATAGATTTTTTTTAATGTGGTAGATTGAAATTACTAATCCTTTAGTTACAAATGAGTGATATTAAATAGGGTTTTTTTGTTATAGGGAATGGAACCAGGTAGGCTTCATAGAAACCAACTATAATAGGCTATTGAAAATGTGGTCACACCTAAGCCACAGGTGAACTAATATATTGTTCAATTAATTTTACAGACATTCCAGTACATTGATAAGGGTAATAGAAATGATGAAATTTGGAAAGTGGGTCATTTATCTCAGTTCCAAATTCATAATCCACCCATATTTTGGGGGGATTTTATGTCAAAAAATAAAGACTAGTTACATAGTATGAATCAAATATTCAATTTTCTTTGGGACACCAATAAAGATAAAAGTGAATTTGGTCGTTTATATATTGGTGGATTAGGCATGAAAATTGTGGGAATTATATTTTAATGAAAATTTTGACCAAGGTATGGAATGGGAGGATTTTAATGAATTTTTTAACAATAAATTCAATCCTCGCACCTTTTAGATTGCTATAATAATGGAATTCTTCAATTTGAACCTAGATAATATCTCAGTGACAGATTATATTGATAAATTAATGATTTTTTTCACTTTTCCAGGAATTTTTAGCAATTTATTCATTAATGTCATACATTTTTTATTGGTCTTTAGGATATACACTCACTCAAGGATTTTTTTTCATTTTATAATGGATTACACACAGATGGTTAATAGAGATACTATAGAAAAAAGGGATATCTTGGGAAATATAATTCAATGGATTATGTTTATTCCTATGGAAATAGGTAGGAAATCAAATTCTAGGAATACGTGGAAGAGGGAAAGTTACTTCTAGAGTGGTGGGATTCCTCACAATCAGACAATGTGATCACTAAATCTTCCTCCTCAACCCAAAATTAAGTTAATATGTTTTCAATGTGGTTATTTTGATTATATGAAGTGAGATTTTATGGTACAACCTAGAGTGTGTCACAACTACAATAGGTTGGGACATCATTAATTTATTTTTCATAGTGTTCTAAGGATAAGTGATTAAGACACATTTCATCCTTCTTAGGCATCATATTCTTCAATGGGACAAGTGCACATAATAATTCTCATCATCATTATAGAGTGATCCACTATTATTTTAGGAACACTATAACTCTACAACTAGTGAAATATCAATAAGGTAACATGGAGAAAACTTCATCATGTAAGAAATTTTATAAATAAGATAAAATTATCATGGGAGATTAATCTGGTCCTTTTATGGTGAGAGGTATGATTCTTTTAAATTCAACCCTTATACAAGATTTGTTTGATATGGGAATGTCTGACTAACTTACTACTTATTTTTTTGTTGATGATAAGGGTTTTCATATTGAGATGATTCCTTCTATGTTGAAACTTAATACTCCTCTTGGTCAAGTAGAATATAGATCCTTTATGTGTAAATATTGTTCTATAACTATATATGGGTCTGAGTTTCATTTTAATTTCTATATTCTTGAGATAAATTTCTATAACTTGATTTTAGGAATGGATTGGTTGAAATAATTCAAGGCCTATATAAACTTTTAGGCCCGAAATGTTAGTTTCACATATCTAGATTTCATACAACATATATTTATAAAATATTTGGGTGTAAAGGCCATTAAAGTAGGACTTTTGAAACTAATATAATTGAAAGTTTTAAAAGTTCATTTCGAAGAGATGGAAAGAAATGGTTTCATTCAATCAAGTATGTCTCCATGGGAAGAACCATTTATATTTTTGCAGAAGGCAGATGGAACTCTTAGACTTTCTGTGGATTATTACCAATATACAATAAAGAATCTATATCCTCTCCCAAACATTGATGATCTATTTTATCAATTAATGTGATACCAATGGTTCTCTAAAATTAAATTATGTTTCGTATATCACTAATTTCGTTTTCATAATGTTGATATTCCAAATAAATATTTTAGAATCATATATGTCTATTTAAAATAAGTCGTTATTAATTTTTGACTTTCAAATTCACCATCCGTATTTATGGAATTGATGAATAAAATATTTCATAGATATCTGGATTTCTTTGTGTTGGTGTTTTTTATTGATATATTGAGGTATTCTAGGAAAAAAATGGATCATTAGTAACACTTGGTTGTAGTGTTTGGTATCTTTCCAGAAAATCATCAGTATTCCAAGTTATCAAAGTGTAATTTCTCGATATAAGAGGTACATTTCCTTGGCCATATAATTTTTTAAAAAGGTGAATCTATAGATTCGAAAAAGATAAAAGTATTTATCCCTTGGAAACCACTTAATAATGTCTTTAAAATATATATTTTCCATGGATTAGTGGGATAGTATAGACATTTTTACATTATTTTTCATGTTTTTCATCACCAATAACGGCTTTGATGAGAAAAGGAATTTCTTTAAAATAGAATGAGGAATGTCAGAAATACTTTCAAGAACATAAGTTTAGACTTAAATCAGCACATATCCTCATGTTTCTAGAGTATGTACAAGGATATATAGTCTATTATAATGCATTAGGATCTACGTTGGGATGTGTTCTCATGCAGGGTGATCATGTCGTTTCTTAGAGATCACAGAAGTTACCATTGCATGAGAATAACTACCCAACACTTGATTTGGGATTAGCTTTGTGGTCCATGATTTGAATACTTTGTGTCATTATATATTTAGTAAGAAATTCACAGTGTTTACTGATCATAAGACTTCGAAACACATTTTATCACAAAGAGATTTAAATGTATGGCCACACAAATTAATAGATTATCTACAAATGTTTGACTTTGAATTGATGTATACATCAGGTAAACATATCTCTATAGAGAATAAATTAAGAAGGATTTCATATAATTAGTTGGATAAAGAGGCTTAATATCAGTGGAAACTAAGTTCATCCATAGTTGATGTACATATATAATGCTCATACAAAGGTGGTGTGGTTGTTTTATTCCCGGTTTTGTTTGTGAATAATTTGGTTGAGTGAGTTAGAAAGGCTCAGATACCTGATCCTGATTGCATGATTATGAGGTCAAAACTCAGTGATGTGGAGACCATTGAGGAATGTAAGATGGATGTGAATTCATTGTTTTGGTTTAGAGATCATATATTCATACCATTGGTTTATCAGGAGAATCTTTTTAGTACCTACAACTATCCAAGATGGTTTGTTCACCCAGGGAATCAGAAAATGTACAATGCATTGAAAAAAATTGGTGGGTTAGCAAGAAAATTTGTATGGTGGATTATGTCTTGAGATTCCCCACTTATCAACAAGTAAAGGTGGAGCACCCACAACCCACGGGTATGTTGGAGTCTTTACCAATCTCCATGTGTAAATAGGAGAAAGTATCTATGTATTTTTTAACATGTCTACCAAGGATTATTAGGAAACACTATTCCATATGGTTGATAGTGGATCATCTCATGAATTCAGATCATTTAATCCAAATTCATGAAACTAATTTAGTGGAATACTTATCAGAAATCTATATTTAAGAAATTTTAAAGATGCATTGACTTTTAGTCTCGGTGTTATTAGATAGAGACCCTAGGTTTACATATTATTTTTAGATATCCTTACTGAAATCCATTAGGGAATATTTGACTATAAATATATATTATCATCCCTAAATGGATAGAATGTCTGAACAGATAATTGAAAAATAGAAGGATATGATTAACGATTTTGTAACAGATTTTGGTGTCTCATGGGAGTATCATTTACCATTAGTATATTTCTCTTCTAATAACATTTACCATACCTCAATAAATATAGATCCTTTAAGGTATTTTATTCATGTCCTCTTCACTATCCACTTTATCATGTGTATATAGGTAAGGCTTAAATAAATAGAACCAACCCTATTCAAGAGACAATAGACAATATTTAGTTGATTAAAATGAGAATGAATATGGATCAGAGCCTTCAAAAATAATTTTCATAAAATCATCAATGACTATTTCATTAGGTGAGTGATCATGTGTTCTTGAGAATCTCTCCAAGTCTTGGTAATATAAATTTTAGTAAGAATTTAATGTTTTCACCTCGATACATAGGCCCTTTTGAGATACTTGAATGAGTTACTGAGGTGGCATATCAGTTGGATTTCCAAACAAGGTTTAGGTCAGTTCATAATGTATTTAATGCATCTTTGTTAAAGAAGTATCAAACTAATCATAACCATGTGATTTTATGGGATCATATTGAACATGAGTCGGATTCTATGTTGATTCATGCGCTGATATGGATTTTGGATAGTCAAGAGAATATATTTCATTGGAAAAGCATCTGTCTAGTTTATGTCTTATAAAAACATGACCAGATTTTGGAAGAAACATGGGAGAATTAGAAGGAACTAGTGGATCAATGTCCTGAACTCTTCTAGTATAATGAAGTTTTTATACATTCTGCAGATGGAAATTCCATTGTTGGGGAGAATATTACACCCCAATTTTTAGGCTCATGACTCTTCATTCATTTATTTTGAGTCTATATAATGTTTAGGTTATGTTTTGGTAGGGTATGAGGGATTTTATCACTTAATGAAGGATTTTGTATAGGTTCATGGTTTGTGAATGGTTAGTAGAAACCATGTGGAATCTCTAGGAAACCATGCAAGGGAAGATAGTGGGCACTGGGCAGGTGCACATTTTGTACAAAGTTTGGCCAACCATTGTTGATTGTCATGATATAATGTGCTTCTTGAAACAAATGTAAATACAAGGTTGGTGTATGTTTTGTCTAACAATGTGAGCCAATTGTGCGAGGTATATCCTTAATATTGTTGCACTGCACAGTTTTCACATGATTTTCCAAACATTGTATCCTAACCATGTCGCATACCATTGCACCTCCTTAAAAAGTGGATCTAATTATAATTATCATGTTAAGCTCTTTTTTATACTATAAACCTCCCATAACTAAAATTTATATTTCTCCCAAAATGTGAGAGATGATCCCCTTTGATCCAGGAGTTATCTGTAGGTGAATCAAAGTACGTTGGAGGCTCAGATTCATTAGTAAGTGCATGTTCTTATTCATTATTCTTAGGTACAAGGTTATTTTCTCTCTAAAAACCATATATCTAGTTATTTATATATAGATCTATGTGTTATGAATGGTTTTATGATGGTATATTCTTGGATTTGTTGAATAGAACATGAATTGTAATCAGATCTTGAAGGTTTGTTGTGTGGTTATTCATTTGTTTCCAACCATTGTAAGGTAAGTGTATTCTCTATCGACTCTACTTTATTTAAAACTTGAAGACACAGTTTTAATTAAATGTTTTGATTAAAATTGCGGTGAAATACTTGGGTTATTATTGGTGGAAATCCTTATTGGTATTGGTTTTTAAAATTTTGGTAAAATTGGTTGGATTTTAGAAAGATCCTTTGGTTTATGATTTTAAATTGTTTATATTAAAATTATGGTTTTTTATACATGGAATTATTTTTTGTAAATTAATTAAAGAAATAAAGGATTTTGAAATGGTTTTACATGGACTTTTACAAACATGGTTGGTGTGAGTTCATTTTCATTAGACATGACCCTATAGAAGTGTTGTGTTTCATTGAGGCATGTTGTATTGTTAACCTTGTAATTACTTGTTAGATTGATGACAGACCACTCATGAGTATATAACTATCACTTGGGAATTCATGGTTCATATGTGGAGACATAGTTGTGGGTATGTCAGATGATTGTAAAAAAAATTCTTTATTTATTTTTTTTAATGAAAAAATGTTATATATTTGTTATAAATTGTTTTACTACTTGAAACTATTTTATAAATTTTTCTAAAAACAGTTTTCCAAATTTCATGGGTTGGGAATTCATTGGGGAAATTCTATTGAGTTTAGACTCACCCCATTATAGGGAATTGATTTTTGTTTTTAGATGTCATATATAAAGATATAGGTAAAGTCAAGGTATCTTGGTTCATTAGTGATGCTTGTAAGTTACCAGGTGGGATAGTTGTATCACTAAGAGGAGGAGGGGTGAATTAGTGATATTTTTTCTTTTAAGTTTCCTTTCTTTTGATACAACCTTCACCTCTAGTTTAGTATTTCTTTCCCTAATGAAAAAAAACCAAACAAACATCCATTGGAACATAGGTATTTATAAGGATCACTAATAAATAAGAATATATATGTCCTTGGTATAGTTTGGAAATGATCCAATACCACACAAACCACTAGAAAAAAATTATATTGTGTGGAATGAAACGAGTTAGATATTCCTTCACGCTGATGTAGAACTATTTAAACAATACAATAGTGTGTGTTATCTATCTTGAACAAATTATGTGATGAAATTTTGGTGTAACAAAACATCTTAAATGTGATTCTTTTCAAATTAAAAAAATGTATTCTTTTGAAAAAAAAAATCAATTCTTACCCAAAATCTGGTAAGAATAACAAGGAATTTAATATATATAACTTAGTCTGATTCTTATTCTGATTCATCCAATATGGTAGCCCAGTGTAATAATATATCTATGTTAGAATATGATCATGGAAATTCATAACACTTCCTTCTTAATATGAAAATCCCAACATGGATGTCCTTTTCCGATTATCCATCCTGATACGATTAACCAGATGAATACGATGACAAGAACAATATGGTAATCAGCTGAATATGTTTCTATCTTGTCTCTTCTCCTTCTATTTTAATTTTGTGACACTTCTTCTATAAATATTCAATCTAGAAACCACTTCTTCTCTCCCTAGAAATTCAAAGCATTAATCTCTTCTCATGAATGGTACAAACTTCTTCAGAGAAGTACAATATACTTTTACCCTTTTATACTCACCCAAAATGTGGTTTGGTTGGGAAACCAAAACAAATTCCCACAAAACAAATTACTCAAAATTTCACGTATCCTAGAATTTAGCGTACAATTATGAATTCGTCAATGCATCTTGATTCTTCTTGAATCTTTTAACACTTCAACTCTTCTTTATACTTCCTTTCCAAAAATGAGGCTATATTAGATTTCCCATTCCGATTTTCTTGATCCAATTTATTCATTACTATCCTATGAACCAATTATGTATATGAAGAAATAGATATATTTAATCTTCTACACAAACTCCATTCTGATTATTCTTCTCCATTTTTAATATGATTGCTTCAAAACATTTCTCTACACCAATTGAAGAATCGAAACTTCTTCTTCTAATTTAAAGCTCCCCCTCGAAAACACAACCAGCTATTTCCTTTATCTTTCTCTTGATCCACTTGAATGAACTAATTCAATCATATCATTATCTTCTTATCTTCCTAAATATGAATTAGTACCATCTATGATATGATGTCTCTTGACCTAATTGAAAAAAAATGAAAACAAATAAGAGTTCATCTTTCTCTTCTGAATGTGATACTAATGAATTATCCTGGACAAACAATTATACCTCTAGTGAATATGATGAAGTACTGAATATGATGAACTAGTCTCAGTAGATTCAAATTTAGAAAAATCTTTCTTCCAAAAACTTCATCTTGTATCATTACTTGCATCAGGATTTTGAATACATTTGAGAATAGTTTTAGCATCATATAATTTACATTGGAAAGTATTTTAACTTCCCATCCTTTACAGCATATTCTCACTCTTACTGCAACATCTTTATTTAGTTCTCATCTTGAATACATTTGTCTAGAATACAACTAACAAGAATACAATAGACATGATTATGATTAGCATGATTGTGATTAGTAATAATATGATCTCCAGTACCATTTTTTCCTTTCTATATAGATCCAATCAATCTGAATATGATTGATATAATCTATTTTACTCCTTCTTTCTTTCATCAAGCTTGCATCACAAGTTTAATGAATACTTGTGATTTATGAGAACTCTGATATCAGCAAAGCATCATCACATTTTAATCATAGTCATGCAGACTCCAATTCTCCATCATTACAATCAATCTGTTCATACTGGATTCAAGGTGATCCCGATGAAACTTTTCTACTATAAAATATCTTCTCAATACAATGAAATTTCTTAATCATTATGATTCTGAATTATAAAATACATTTTTGAGTAGAAATTTTGGAATACAATTTTTGAGTTATAATTCATGAATACGATTTTGAGTCATAATTCTTGAATATAATTAATTCCAAAATATGATTTTTGAGTCCAATAACTATATTTTAAAAAGTGAAGTGATTTCTTCTTCCTCTTTGGCATCAAAATCATCATCAAACTTTATCCAAATTATGATGGTGAATCTGATTTCCACCATCTTCTGGATTTTTATCAACATCTCAATTGAAAAAATTCTTAATATGGACTTCCTTACATTATATAATACCGAATTTTTATAAGATAAACTCTCATTAAAAAATACAAAACTGGGGATCTTTAAGGTTTAGTGTCTTGGAATCTAGGAACTTAGTACATGAAAACATAAAACATTAATCTTAAACACTTGAAAGGCTTCTTCTTATGTTCATCCTATGTTCATTACTACATCTCATAACCTGGGGACATACATCAAAAGAAAGGGTGAGTAGAAATCCCAGTAAGGGAAAAAAAGGAAACATTTTACAGGTGAACTTAAGATACATCAAAAGTCATGAAAAATAACTTTAAGGTGTGAGAAAGAGATCATGAGGCATATAAAAATAACGTGTTTCATAACTTCAAGATGTGGCTGCAACATTTAACTTAGACAATCATGAACATATCACCAAGTTAAACCCCAATGTGACATTTAAAATTACCAAGTTAAACCCCAAGGTGTCATTAAAATTGTAATCTCTAGTGGTTACAACATTACCCAATGTAATGGGGCGCTATCAGGGCGCACCCTTAAATTTGTAATCTCTAATGGTTACATCATTACCCAATGCATTGGAGCGCTATCAGAGCACACCCTTAAATTTGTCTTTATTATCATATGAGCCACATATATCATCATAAAAATTTCATAAATAACCCATATAGCATAAAAGAAATGGGTTTCATTTCATAATCATAACATTTTAAAAAACTACTTTTAGGACATGATCTTTATGTCACTTTAAACCCACGGAAAAAGGAAAGAGGGTCTCATGTATGTAAATCCCAGAATTTAAAATAGAACATCTTGATATATATGTGAATACCCCTATAGAATACAAAGATTTTATAATTCACTTAATTGAATAAAATAATTTAAGAAAAAGAGAGGCATTTTGAGATGAAAATTCTGCAGTATAACGGCTATGTCATAGGGTTTTAGAAAACATTGAAAAGAGAGGGGAAATAGGTCACCCACTCATAAATGATCTATAAAATTGTGGAGGGGTAGAATATATAGGATTTTAGAACATGGTAATGAAATTTGAAAGATATACCATATGAAATGTTGAACATGAAAGGAAGACAAAAATAAGATTTCTCTTATAAAAATTTGGCAGCCTAACAGCGTCACTTAAAATTAAAAAAATGAATTGATGAGATAAAATAGGGTCTCTCATAATATGAACATAGAAGATAAGTATTATTGATATAGAGATCATACCCCAACATAATAAAAAGAAACTTGAAAGGCTTGACAAGAAAATAGAACTTGAAAATGAGAAGGGCGAAAGAATCTGTTACAAAAATTTCGGCAGCCTAACGGCGCCACTTAAACATTCATAAAATGAAACGATGAGAGTAAGAGGGGATCTCTCATCATATGAACATGAAAAGGGCAGTAAAAGTAATATAAAAATAACATCCTCCAACATAAGAACATGGAGCATAAAAGAAATGACTTAAAAGAGAGAATTTGAAAAGAAAGAGAGAGGTTGGATCCCTTACCTTAAAACGTATCACTTAAAACTCGAAGGTTGGGGCCTTGAGGGATTGGGGGCACCTTGGGAGGACTCCTTGGGTGGAAATGATACCATAGTTTCGTTTGGGGAGAGTTGGGAGTGAAAACTAAAGGAGGAAAGGGTGGGTATTTATAGGGAAAGTGAGGGGACAAGGCATTAATGGTCAAGGGACACCTCATTGGTGGTATTGGAAAAACCATGCGCTTGCCCATGGTATTTGCCCATGGTATTGGCCAATTGGGACACCTCATACCTTATATCACTATTCAAAAGTCGACCATATTGATTAAATACTTAATACATCATTTTATGATGTCATTAAACACCCGTAACTTAAAAACTGTATTTTCACTATTCATCGAAAATTCAACTTTCTCAGAAAAATCCAAAAATTTTACCTTAATAAAATATCGATGATCTGATTTCAAAAATTAAATCCATTTTATAAAAATAATTTTCTAAATATTTTTAATTTAATTTTTATATAAATACAATATTTACAAAAAATTAATTTTTTTCAGAAAAATCCCCAAAAATCACCTTAAAATAATATCGATGCTCTTAGTTCAAAAATGAAGTCCATTTTATAAAACTAATTTTCTAAATAATTTTAATTTAATTTTTAATTAAAAAAATACTATTCACCCGAAAAAATTAATACTTGATTAATAATTTCTGAAACAGTTATTTACCTATTTTATTGAATCACATTACTTAATCAAGGTGCCTAGATTATATTAATACTTTCTTTAAGTGATATTACTAATCCATTTGGTCGCATTACTAATCCTAAGCATAAAATCACTATTCATAAGTTAATATTCATCAAAAATTAAGTTGATCTTATTAGACTAGAAATTTCATACTGAACAATATTATAGAAGACCATTTTTTTAAAATCATTACACATTTTTAATTATTTATAGTTTACATAAACATTTTTAAATATCCCTTTTCTAGAATTCATCAAAAATATGCATACTATATTTATCCGAACATTTAAAAATTCACAAACTCGATCATAATAAGAAAACACAATTTTATTTATCTCAAAGGATTACACAAAGCAGTTGCGGTCTCCTTACATAGCCCCTTATAACCCCAGCATAGGACCTAAGTGTAAGGTGTGCTAAGGTGAGAGAATCTGAGGGTGGCTCGACAAACATTGCACGAGTAGTAATTTCTATCAGTTTGAACTTCTCACGAAGTTGATTATGTTCTAGCTTTACACGATGAAGTTCGGCTTGGGTTTGGTCCAGAGAAAAGCCCAGTGGTGCTACCTCCTTACCAAGTTCCATTAGATGGGCTTCGATTGGCCCGAGACTACTGGATGAAGCCACCGAATCTTCTTTATATATTAATTAACCAAGATCACTTGTATTTAGAGACAATAATCGAAATGTTTAGTTTCCAGCGGTCATATTGACCAATGGTCATATAACAGTCGAAACCCAACGGTCTCATTTTAATTATACTCATTTTATCAAATGAAACAGTTTTTTTTAGTATAAAAAATATAATAACACACAAAATTAGGAAACAATATTTATTCAAAATTTTGGGTTGTTGCAATCTTCCCCCCTTAAGAAATTGCTTCCTCGCAATTTTTAACATTGGGTTTGGAAATTTCATTGAAAGTCCCACGTCATTAAAGGAGTCACTAAAACTATTAAATTAAAAGAATGAAAGGGAAGTATAAAGGTCACCCGAGTTAACCCACACTGGGATTCCATGTAGGAAAACATGGGCATGGAAGAGAAAATAAAGGGTCAAATTCTGAGGGAGAGTGATAGAAAACATGATTAAGATAAAGTTAACAACAAGAAAATCACAAACATATGATGGGTTAAACGGTATTTGATTTCCCAGTAGGAAACGTTAACAGAAAACCTTTTTTTTACGTTCCTTTTCATAGTTTTGAGAAATTCATTTACTACATAGAATAAAAACACAAGGAAATATACCTACCTTCATGTAGAGTTTCATCCTTTAATAAGTTTCTACCAAAACTAATCTTTTCTCCAAATGATGAGAATTCAAAACTACTTGGTCTCATCAATGCACAAGAATCATCTTCTAGAGAATCATATAATACACAAAAGATTAACTATCTATTTCTTCTACCTTTAAACATTATCCCAAAAATAGAAAGGGTATGATAAAACAACTCTTCAAAAGAATGAATCCCATAGGAAGGGAAACTTCTTTAAATCTTCAAAATTCCACGGCACTACCCAAAGTTCATCATAGACCATTCCATAAACAACTGTCCTTAAAATTACTCAAAATAAACCAAAATAAGATTGAAACCCAATCATAAGAAAGATCTCATAACGTAGTCTTCTAAGATAGACTTTATCATTCATCTCCAAACAACATCAACCACTCTTATCATCTTATAACAAAAGTAACTAACCTAATCACATTTTCCCTAAGATAGGTTAATAATTTCCATAAGTAACCTAAATTACCATAAGATCACCTTAAATTAATCTATTATTCAAAATATAATTCAACCTTTACTCCTCAAATAAAATACCGTAGTAATATATTAAACTCGATCATATAGGGTTCCCAAAATATTGAACATCTTCTAAAATAATAATCATCCTTTAATCCCATAATAATCTCTATCATAGTAATATAAAAATCATCACATTTCCTATCACATTGGTTGTTGGGACATGTTCTTCCATTTTCCACCATTAACTATGAAAAGAAAGTATAATTAGGGGCTTAAATTCTTAGCCAATAGTCATGAAAAGGAAACTTAAAGAATAGAAGGATAAACTTGTAGAAGAAAAGTATACCCTAACTTGTGATCCCCTAGGTTCCAATATAGGTTATCCATGATCATATATTCTCAGGTGAATCTTAATTTTATTTTATCTTTGTTCCTTTAATAATGGTTCATACTAAGCTTATGAATTTACCAAAGCATATCTCCCAGGAGTGTCGTAACCAAGAGTGCAGCAAGGCCCGTTGTCGTGTACCAGTTCCCGTTTGAGTCTAGCTCAAAGTGGTGTTTTCGGATTTTACCCCTATGAACATCTCTGCCGGAGCCACCTCTACCTTCTTGTATCCAGACAAGGATGTATTTTCTTGGAAACCCCTTACTCAATACTCACCAAAATACCAGGAAGATTTCCTATATTTAAACATTTCTATAGGGTTCTTCCTAAAGTTTTCATATGCTAATTTCCACAAATAACTAACCCATACTTTGATACCAACTATGACATCCCACATTTTTATAACATAAACTCTCATTACAAAATACAAAACCAAGGATCTTTAAGGTTTAGTGTCTTGGAAACCAGGACCTTAATACATGGAGACATAAAACATTCATCTTAAACACTTGATAGGATTCTCCTTATGTTCATCCTAGGTTCATTACTGCATCTCATAACCTGGGGACATACATCAAAATAAAGGGTGAGCATAAGGACCAGTAAGGGTAAAAAAAGGAAACATTTTACATGTGAACTTAAGATACATCAAAAGTCATGAAAAATAACTTTAAGGCATGAGAAAGAGATCATGAGGCATATAAAATTAACGTGTTTCATAACTTGAAGATGTGGCTGCAACATTTAACTTAGAAAATCATGAACATATCAACAAGTTAAACCCCAAGGTTTAATTTGAAATTACCAAGGTAAACCCCAAGGTATCGTTAAAATTTTAAATCTCTAGTGGTTACATCATTACCCAATGCAATGGGGTGCTATCAGGGCGCACCCTTAAATTTGTAATCTCTAATGGTTACATCATTACCCAATGCATTGGAGCACTATTAGGGTGAACCCTTAAATTTTTCTTTATTTTCATGTGATCCACATATATAATCATCAACATTTCATAAATAACCCATATAGCATAAAAGAAATGGGTTTCATTTCATAATCATAACATTTTAAAAAACTGCTTTTAGGACATGATCTATATGTCACATTAATCCCACGGAAAAAGGAAAGCGGGTCTCATGTATGTAAATCCAAAACTTTAAAATAGAAAATCGTGACATATATGTGAAATACCTTGTAGAAGAAAGAGCTTTGAGTATTAACTTAATAAAAAAATATAATTTGAGAAAAGGAAAGAGAGATTTTGAGACGAAAATTCTGCAGCATAATGGGTATGTCACAGGGTTTTAGAAAACATTGAAAAGAGAGGGGACATGGGTCAACCACTCATAAATGATCTATTAAATAGTGCAGGGGCAGAATATAAAGGATTTAAGAACATGGTAATGAAATTTTAAAGATATACCATATGAAATGAAGAATATGAAAGGAAGACAAAAATAAGATTTCTCTTATGAAAATTCGGCAGCCTAACGGCGTCACTTAAACTTCAAAAAAATGAATTGACGAGGTCAAATAGAGTCTCTAATCATATGAACATAGAAGATCAGTATTATTTATATAGAGATCATACCCCAACATAATAAAAAGGAACTTGAAAGACTTGACAAGAAAATAGAACTTGAAAATGAGACGGGTGAAAGAATCCGTTACAAAAACATTTGGCAGCCTAACAGCGCCACTTAAACATTCATAAAATGAAAGGATGAGAGTAAGAGGGGATATATCATCATATGAACATGAAAAGGGAAGTAATAGGAATATAAATGAACATCCTCCAACATAAGAACATTGATCATAAAAGAAATGACTTAAAAGAGAGTATTTGAAAAGAAAGAGAGAGGTTGGATCCCTTACCTTAAAACATATCTCTTAAAACCTGAAGGTTGGGACCTTGAGGGATTGGGAGCACCTTGGGAGGACTTCTTGTGATACAATGAGACCAGATCTTCATTGGGTGAGAGTTGGGAGTGAAAACTAAAGGAGAAAAGGGTGTGTATTTATAGGGAAAGTGAGGGGACAAGGCAGTAATGGCCAAGGGACACCTCATTGGTTGTATTGGAAAAACCATGGGCTTTCCCTTGGTATTTTCCCATGGTATTGGCCACTTGGGAAACCTAATACCTTATCTCACAATTCACAAGTCGACCATATTGATTAAATACTTAATACATCATTTTATGATATCATTAAACACCCGTAACTTAAAAATTGTATTTTCACTATTCATCGAAAATTCAACTTTCTCATAAATATCCCAAAATTTCACCTTAACCAAATATCTATGCTTTGATTTCAAAAATGAACACCATTTTATAAAAATAATTTTCTAAATATTTTTAATTTAATGTTTAAATAAATACACTATTCACCGAAAATTCATTTTTTTCAGAAAAATCCCCAAAAATAACCTTAACATAATACCGATGCTCCGAGTTCAAAAATGAAATCCATTTTATAAAAATATTTTTATAAATATTTTTAATTTAATTTTTAATTAAAAAAACACTATTTGCCTGAAAAAACCAATACTTGACTAATAATTTTTGAAACAGTTATTTACCTATTTTATTGAATCACCTTACTTAATCAAGGTGCCTAGATTATGTTAATATTTTCTTTAAGTGAGATTACTAATCCATTTGGTCACATTACTAATCCTAAGCATAAAATCACTATTCATAATTTACTATTCATCAAAAATTAAGTTGATCTTATTAGACTCTAAATTTTGTACTAAACATAATTGTAGAAGACCATTTTTTTGAAAATCATTACACATTTTTAATTATTTAATGTTTACATAAACATTTTTAAATATCCTTTTTCTAGAATTCATCAAAATATGCATACTATATTTATCCGGACATTTTAAAATTCACAAACTCCATCATAATAAGAAAACGGAATTTTATTTATCTCAAAGGATTACACAAAGCAGTTACGGTCTCCTTATATAGCCCCTTATAACCCCAGCATAGGACATAAGTGTAAGGTGTGCTAAGGTGAGAGAATCTGAGGGCGGCTCGGCCAACATTACATGATTAGTAATTTCTATCAGTTTGAACTTCTTGCGAAGGCGATTCCGTTCTAGCTTTACACGATGAAGTTCAGCTTGGGTTTGGTCTAGAGCAAAGCCCAGTGGTGTTACCTCCTTCCCAAGTTCCATTAGATTGGCTTCGATTGGCCCGAGACTACCGGATGAGGCCATCGAATCTTCTTTCTATATTAATTAACCAATACCATTTGTATTTAGAGACAATAATTTAAATGTTTAGTTTCCAGCGGTCATATTGACTATTGGTCATATAATAGTCGAAACTCAATGGTGTCATTTTAATTATACTCATGTTATCAAATGAAACAGTTTTGTTGAGTATAAAAAAAATAACACACAAAATTAGGAAACAAAATTTATTCAAAATTTTGGGTTGTTACATCCATCATCTTCTCAATATACTTTATTTATTCAAGATAACAAACATAATGATCTATTGAAAAAAATATAACCAAAACCCAACATGGTCCTAAAAATCTCCCCCATTTCGTTTATTGTTAATACCCATTTCAACCACTTGAAAAAAAAATTGGCATTGTTTTATTTTCATACTTTTTCTTCTCTGTGTTATTTTCTTGCTCCCCCTATTTATTTTGTCTCCGCCTTTCTCTTATATCTCCACCCTTAATTGACAGTCAAATTCAAAGGGTCCATAATGAAAAGTTTCTTCCTTATTGAAAAATGATCTCATTTCAAGGGGTTGAGCCTTGAAACATTTACATAGGTATCACATGAGTTTCTTAACAAATAACTTAGAAAGATCAGTAGTCAGGCATGCCTGATCCCATTAAAATATAATAATAAAGTAAAGTACACAAAATAAGATCACGGGGAAACTCTACAATGGTGAGTATAAATCACTCCATCACGATCAGCTTGGGAAAGACAATTACAATACTCAAGCAAAACAAAAGACCAAATTGATCTAACCTCCAAGATTTCTCTCTTTGATAGGGAATCTACAACTTTATTACCCTCATGATAAACATGTGTGACTTCCAAAGATAACAGTTCCATAAGCTGAAGGCAATCACCCAAGTCCGATAAAATCTTCCATGGAACATTCCGTGATCGATCTTTGATAATCTGGACTGCAACAGACGTGTCTGACTCAATCCATAAATCATGCCAATAATATTGCACACCATACCTGACTGTTTTTATCACTATCCATAGCTCCACTTCAATTGCATATCAAATTCCTATATATTGAAAAATGAATCCTTTCACAAAGTTGCGATAAGTATGAAACACACCACCACATCCAGAAGGTCCTGGTGCTCCAAAAGCTTCCCCATCAACGTTAACGTTCAGCCATCGAGAGATGGGTGGTATCCATCTTACGTAATTCATCATCATTGGATTTTTCAACCTTCCATTGACACCAAGTGATCTTATCAAAATCAAATCAGAGACATCATTTTTCATGAAACCAGTCTACACTTTAGAAGCATTCAAAATTGCCTGATGCAAGAATAGAACCCCAGCATGAAATGATGTCTCAGCATTACTGAATAGAAGGTCATTTATTGCCTTCTAGATGAATGAAATAACACTATAAGAAGTAGCAAGCAGTAGTGACCAGACCATCTCACTACACTCAATCCTGCATATGAACTGCAAAATCCCATCATCAGATCGGCAATTGAAAGAGCAGTAGAAAATCTGTTGTACATATGTCCAAAACCTACATGAAAATTTAAACGAAATAAAAACATGTGAAATAGACTCATCCAACTCTAAACATAGAATGAAGACTGAGGCCAGAGGTATCCCAGTACGCTACAAGTGGACTTGTAGTGGAATCCTCTGATTCCATATTTTCCAGATTAAAATAGAGTGAGCAGGAGGAATAAAATCCTTATAGAAATCAGTGACCAGCAAGGAGGGTTCAAAGAGATACCTAAAATAATTCTATAGCACTCCCTTATGGTGAACCATCCAAGAAGGTTGGGAATCGAAAACAAAATGTCACAATCACTAAAGCAGTACCTTGATATTTCAAGTTGAACACTACTGGGTAGAATTCCAGTGAGCTCTGGATTCTCATGAAAGGCAGAAATGGTAATGCTTTTCAGTGAAGATGGAATGATGGCATCATCACCAATGGGCCGATAAAGCCAAGGTGTAGTCCAACAGTTCATATTTTATTGCTTACAAACCATCCATTTAGAACAGGCCATTAGATCATTATATGTCATTTTAAGAGTAGGCCATACAGCGAACTAATATAATTTGGATACCCTGCATGAAGTTTCTCAACAAACCTACTAACAATAAAATTCATAGAGTTATCTGGTATGGAAAGGAGTTTCTGTATGAATTTTTTAATTAGAGTATCATTGAAGAGTCTTATATCTTTGATTCCCAAACCACCCATACTGATAGGTTTGATGCAGTCTTTCTATCTTGCAAGCTGATTTGTAATCCTCAATGAAATACTATCAAGGTAACATCTCTTTACCCTGCCACAGAAAATTGGTACCCCAAGGTAATTAAAAATAAAAGATCCTCTTTTCACCCCAAGCTCACAAGCAATTCTAATCTTCCTTGATGTTGAATTTCCTCCACCAAAGATGACAGATGTTTTTCCCCAACTAATGACCTGACCCGCAACCTCTTCATAGTGTGAGAAGATGCCCTTAATACAAGATATGGTACCTTTATATTCTCTCCCAAACAGAAGGGTTTCATAAGTATAGAATAATTGGTATGGGTCACATAACTCTCTCCCCACTCGCATCCTCTGATACCATCCAAAATTAGCCAAATCAGTGAGACACTAGCTCAAATAATCTTCAGCAAAGGCAAACAGTATACCAGAAAGAGGATCACCTTGTCTTACTCCTCTGGAGCATTTGAAGAAACCCCTAGGTGACCCATTAACCATAATTGATATCCTAGCACTCTCCCAAATAGAACCAATCAAGCCAATGAATTTCTGGGAGAAACCATGAATTTTGATAATAGTAAATAGAAAATTCCATCTAATGGTGTCAAAGGCCTTAGATATATCAATATTTACTGCCATATTTCCATTTTTTACCTTTCTCTTCATAGAATTAACACATTCAGAGGTACTGTAAAGACATCTTTGTATCTTCATCCATGGAACAAACCCAAACCGATTACATGAGATGAGGTCCTTGGAAATCTCACCAAGCCTTTTAGCCATGATCTTACTAATTAATTTTGGAATGGTATTTCCAATAGCAATAGTTCTGAAATACCTTATATCAAGAGCATTCTCCTTCTTAGAAATTAAATCCATAAAGTTAGCATTCATTCCAAAGGGCAAGTACGATGACTGAAAAAATTCATTCACAGCATTTACAACATCCACACGAATGATATCCCAATAACACATGAAGAACTTATTAGTAAATCCATCAAGGCCTACCACACTAACAATGTTTAAAGAAAATAAAGAATCATGTATTTCCTTTAAACTAGGGATATCAACTAGTCTCTTGTTTTTCTCCTCTACAACAGAAGGCTCAAAGAACCTGATAATCTTATTGGAGTTATCATTTCTAGTATCTGAATACAAATTATCAAAATAGAGTGTCACAGTGTATGATATCTCATTCTCAGAACAGAATAGGTTTCCATCAATGGTGACTGCATTCAGGCCTCTCCTGGATCATTTTTCCCTATTCATGCAATGAAAAATATTTGAATTCACGTCCCCTTCCTTCAACCATAAAAGATTGAATTTATTCTAAACCAGGTGTCCTTTGAGGGTCAAAATCCTATCCAGATTTGTAGCAGCCTGAATTTCTTCTCGGGGGTATATCCTGGTACAGATTACTTTGTTGACAATGTAATAAAGTATGTTCAACATCTCTAATTTCATTATCTAGTGAGGAAAAAGACTCCTTACTCCACTGCTTTAGCCTTTCCTTAATAACCTTTAGCTTACAACACAGAACATGAGAAGGGCTACCCGAGAAAATAGCAACCCATGCATTTAGAACAATTTCCCTACAGCCTCGCATCACAACCCAGGAATTGTTAAATTTAAAAGAGAGAGGATCTGACCTTGATTTGTTGAAACAAACATCCATTGGAAGGGGTTTATGATTAGAGTGCAGCCTTGGGAGGTTTCTCCAAGAAACATCAATCATATTATTCCTCTTATCTGCTTGCACAAAACATTTGTCCAACTTACTTGCCTAATTCCCATGAATAATGTGTCTACTCAAGGTGAAATCATCTGCAGAAATAGAAACTTCAGTGAGGCCACTCCTATCAATACAACATAAAAGGTCAGAGGCTGCAATGCGATAGAAATTTTCACCCGTTTTATCCTCAGGCCTCAGGATAGTGTTGAAGTCACCAAGGATAACTCAGTTGGTGGCCATAGTTTCAGAGATATTAAAGAGATTATTCCATAGTTACCTTATTCAAATTTACAAGTTGGATTCATAAAAAAAATTCATATAAAGAGAGTCATTACGAAGACTACAAGAAACAGTGACTGATTGTAAGTCAACCAAGACAGAGCTAATATTAACACGGTCATGCTTTAAAACCCATAGAGATTCAGTGCTAAACTCAAAGTGATTGTTTGCAACAAAGGAGTACCCCATCGAATCCCACTTAAAGGAGATCCATTTTTCAAATTTCATTCTTGGTTCAACAATTCCAATTAACAATTGTCTATTGTTCATAATAAAATGCCTAAGAGATCTGATTATGGGAGTGTTCCCAATACCTTGACAATTCCCATAGAGGATCCTCATTTTTGTGATCGTAGCCTAGTGTTAGGCCCATCATTTTTTTGAATCAAGTCCTTATCAGGGATATCATTCTTAGAATCTGCAATAAAACCTGATTCCTTGTCAACAGAATTAGAAGTATCATCATCATTAAATCCCTCCTTAGTGTCAAGAAGGGAGAATCGGTTAACTAAATCAACAAGAGTAGAAAACAGACTAGAAGGCAAAATCCTTTTGGTTGTCTTGGTTGATTGAACCTGCAAGAAGTTCCCAGGGGGTTCAGAGGGTGTTTTATCATCTGTTTCACCATCTTTATTAGAAAGCACTACATACTCCGCATCACCATCAATATCAACAAGTTCAAGAGGGGTGATGACTAAGGTAGAAGCATTCACGGGATCCCGAAGAGGAGAATTAGATATCAAAGCCTGCTCCAACACTACAACCTCCATAACAATGGAATTATCAGAAGGAAATGTGGTCATATGGATGTGCTACAAAGATTTCCCCACTTGATCAGTAGGTGTTGTAACCACCTCACCAGATCCTGCAACCGGATCATGCCCAGCAAGAGGCTCCTCTATTGATTCTTTTATGCTGATAAGAACAGAATCAGTGGTAGAATTGGCTTTACTCTTCCTTTTCCTACAATTTTCCTCATCAGGTCCTTGAATGTTGCAGAAATTACATGTTTTATTCCTATTACATTCCGAGATCATATGTCCAAAAAAGTGATAGTTGAGGTCGAACATGGGTTTCCTTTCATACAGAATTCCTAAAGTGATGGTATCATCCTGAGTTGTTAACACTACCTCCTCAACCAAGGTTATAGCTATGTCCACTTCAACAATAATTCAAGCATAATGACCAAAAATAGTATTATTCATCTTTATATCAAGCCTAATAGGATTTCCAATAGATGAAGCAATGTCCCAAAGAATTTACGGATGATAATAAAACTAGTTTAGATTACATACCCAAATCTAGACCTGTGAAAAGGTATTTTTCACAGCATTGGGATCAAAGTTTCAATCCCATTCATGAATGCGAATAAAGCCAGACCGTAAAGGGACCAAGACAAGGCTCCATGCTTGTCTCTTGATTTCATCTAACGGGAAGATGATATGATAAAATCCACGACCCATTGTAGTCATTTTCCAATCTGAAAATCCCCAAATTTCCACAATCCTTGCTGTGAGGTCACTTAATTTCCAGGGATTCACCCCCTTCGGCACCACCACTCATGAAATGATAGAGAACCTTAAAATTTTAGTTCTCTCCTCGATCACATTTCAATTCATAGAGACATTCACAGTACTCCCTTTCCTTATGATCCTTCCCAAGGATGCAGCTTCACAATCAAGGAAAGAGGTAGTTCCTGTATTCTTAACAGCTTCTGAAAGGTCTTCTTAAATCCATCAATTTCACGAATAGAACCTGAAGTTTTCTTTGCATAGAGAAAACAAATCAATGTGCCTGATTCCATCATCATCCTCTAAACCCTGATCAGTTTTCTTTCTTGGAATATCCACATCACCCACCTTAGGGATTTTTCTCATCTCACCTCCATGTTCCTCCATCCTCTTAACAAATAACCTTTAACTAAAAAACTCTAAGACTACATGGTTGATACTTGTGTAGAAAATAAGTGTGTATAATCAAGGTGGTAAATGTTTTCCATAAAACAACATTCATGTAATAACATTTTCATGTTTCTTTCAACATTAACATGATTGGGGTATCCCTTGAACGAATATTTTTAATATAAAAGTATCCTACACCCATCTCAACAAACATATCATAAAGTTAGATACCCAAATTTTTAGAACCTCATATTTTTCATAACCTCATTACATTATTTTTCAGTAATAGTAAGACAGTAATCAATTCCATATTCTTTATTTCCACAACTTAAATTCTCTGAAAGTTAGTACGAATATAAAAAGATTTTGGGAATAAGGAGGAACCTTGATTGTTTATCAGAAACAACTATCAGACTGAGAGTCTTATCTCAATCTTGTCTGTTTTTTATTTTTCATGGATTTTTCATTAGATATTATTTCTTTATTTTATTCATTCTTCTACAATTTTGTAACAAATTTCTTTTCATTTGTATAATCTTCTGATGAGTATTTCAACTTTTCTTTAACATTATTTACATCTTTATTGGAATCAATTTGTAACATTTTTTCAGTTCCTATCTTTTTTTTTTGAAAGATAGTTGAAATTTTTTTGATATCATTCCCTTATATCTCATATCCATAATTTGTTAATACCATTTTTTCAACTTTTCTTGTATATTTATAAGTATCTTGATTTCACTATTATTTCATTTATTTTTTTTTTGCTTCTTCTAACATCCTATCAATGTCAACATGTTTTGTCTAGATAACTAATCATTTTCTATTTTTTCACTTAGCAAATTTGTTTTTATTAACTTCGTAAACATCTAACTTCTAAGAATATTTTACAAACTTCTTTTGCGCCGATAAAAAAATAAGACACAATTTAGCAAGATGTTAAGGTTTCTCACATATTTCACAAACAATTTCCATAGGTTGGAACCTATTTTCGTTTTTCACATCAACCTTCTTCAGTTACATCTGAACATCCATCTCATACTTCTTACCTCTAGTGGATTGAATCTTCCTCAAAATTTTCCTTCTATAGTTTTTATAATTGTTTTAATATTGTTGGTTGAACCAAAACATGTTAGTTGTATTCCTAAATCCACCACAATTCTAGTAGTATCCATTGAAAGGGTATTTTATATTGTAACTATCATACTAACATGAGTTGTAAACATGTTTCTCAGTAACCTTATTGTCTATATTATCTAGGCCCCCAATCTTTATGTTATCAATTGAAATATTAATTTTTTCTACATTATCTAAATTATATGTAATAGAAATATTTCCATATTTGTAATGTTTGGAAACATTTTTTGACTTTGGGTTTTTAGAAACTTCTTAATTCCCAACTTTGTTGGTCTTGGAAATATACATAACTTTTCCATCTTTCTTCCTTTTAGAAATAATTACATATTTATTCTCAAACTTTGAAGGTGACTTTTTTTATACTTATTAGGTTTATCATTGATTGAACTTTCACCAACTTTAGAGATTGTCTTTTTGAAACTTGTACACCTCTGTTCATCTTTAGAAAGTTTTTTAGACAAGTTCTAAAACTTCTTATATTTTCTTTAGCTTCACTATCAAATGTTCATTACGGTTATTTTCTTCCTCAAGAAATTTATTAAAATAGTAAATCCATTCCATCAACTTGAATTTCTCATCAGGAATTCATTCTTGATTGTTTATTGAAAAGTTTTCACTTTTCACCTCCCTGGTCTCCTTTTCATGTTTCCCAATCTTTTATATACATTCTTTCATTTATTATTTCAGATGATATTTTAATTGAGTTTCTTCTTCTTCATAATTGTTGTTTCTGAATTATCTATTGTTAGTTTCTGTAAAGAAAGTATACTCCCCAGCATTCTAAATAGATTTATCACATTCAGCTTCACTCTATTATTCCTCAAAACAACTACTTTCACTACTATAAAAACATTATTCATTAACTATTACAATAATCATTTTTTATGTAGAACCATTTGTAACCACCTCACTATCATCAGTCTTAGAAAAAAAATATTCTCCTTTTGGATTTGGATAACTTTTTGTCTTCCCTCTTGGAATAGGATTTTTCTTATTCACCCTTTTCTTCCAAGATATTCTTAGCCTTATTTCTTATTCTTCACTTTCTTTTTCATTACTTTCTTCTTCATCACCTCTTCGAGAAAAATTTATAAAAAAAATTCCCAATAGCTCCACATCCAAAACATATTAATGGAAGTTTTCCTTTATAAGTTCTTCTACCTATTTTAACAATATTATAAAACAAGGATAAAATTTCATCAATATTTTTACATATCTCATTTTTTGAATTAGAATCTCTTACTTCTTCTTCTTTATGAATATTCTTTGACTATTCCTTCATGGTGGATTTGAAAGATATTTCCCTATTATATTTTCCACCATCATAAATGTTTTCCCATATCATCTCATATGTGATGAGATTACTATGAAAATCAATAAGAGATAATGTATTAGGATCTGTATCTTCTAATGAATAGAAATTGGCATCAAACTTTTCAAGAAGAATTCTCAAGATCATTTCAACAATAGTAGAATATTATAAATTTTCACATAGGCATATGACAATGATAACAATTTCATTCACCCTAGTAAAGAAGTCAACAACAGATTCATACTCAGACATCTTTATATCTCCATACTTCAATATCTAGATTTATAAATTTTCCTTTTTCACTTTTTCATTGCCTTCATAAATGTTATTCATTTTATCTCAGATACCTTTGTTCATGGAAACTCTTTTTACTCTTAGAAAATCTCTTTCAAAATGTGATGAGAGTAAACCATTTTTATCTCTCCCATAATTATCAAGGTTTTCCTTCTCTTCATTTGGGACAGGATAATTCTAAATATGAGGAGGGTAACCATCTGTAATAGCTCTTGAAACATCAAACACAAGAGACATAAGATATGGAAGTATTATTCATTTCTAGATAAGATAATTCCTATCATTTAAGATCAGAATTACCTTACTATTATCACAACTCAAAGTATCCATCACAACTTCTTAAAAACTTAAGCAAAGAATAAATGAAGGTAACATTTCCTCTAATACCACTTGTAAGTGCCTATGTAGGATAATTGTATCACTAATTGGGGGAGGGTGTGAATTAGTGATATATTTTTATTTTAAGTTTCCTTTCTTATGAAATAACCTTCACCGACTATTAAGGGTTTCGTTCCCTTCTAAAAACAAACCAAACACACATCCACAATAACACGCATATTTACAAGTTTCTCTATATAATAAGAATAGCTACGCCCTTGGTATGGTTTTGAAATGATCCAATACCACACAATCCACTAGAAAACAATCCTTATGTGTGGAATATAATGAGTAGTATAATCCCTTACACTCATGTAGAACTATATAAATAATACAATAGTGTGTGAAATCTCTCTAGAAAAAATTATATAATAAAATTTTGGTGTAACAAAACATGTTACATGTGCTTATTTTAAACTTCCATAAATGTATTATTTTGAAAAAAAATCTTCACTTTCTTACCCAGAAGCTAGTAAGAACAAAAGAACTTTGAAATATAACTTGGTCGATTTCTAGTCTGATCATCCCAAACTAATTGTTCCAATACGATTTCCCAATATGATAATATATCTCTATCGCAATATTATCTTGTCAATTCATAACACATCCTTCCCAGTCCAGAAATCCCAATACGGTTGTCCTATTCTGATTATCCATCCTGATACGATTAACCATCCAAATATGATGAGAAGAAAAATATAGTAATTAGCTGAATATGATGATCAGCTGAATACATTTCAATCTTATCCCTTCTCATTATATTTCAATTCCGCAACACTTCTTCATGAAATACTCAATACACCTAAAAATTCAAAGCTTGTCTCTCTTCTCATTAATAGTATGATCGTCATCAGAGAATTATGATGTACTTATCTCATTTTATACTCCCCCCAAATGTGGTTTGGGTGGGAATCCTAAAAAACTTTCCTTCTCAAACAAATTAACAAATTTTCATGTATCCTTGAATTCTAGGTGCATTTATGATGTCTTAAATGCTTCTCAATTCTTATCAAATCTTCTAACACCTTCAACTCTTCTTCAGACATCCTTTCAAAATTACAGTCCAAATCTGATTTCCCATTCTGATTTGATTAATCTTATTTCTTCATTACGATGCGTTGAACCAATTATATATATAAGAAATAAATATATTTCAGATTCTTCCCAAAATCTATTCTGATTCTTCTTCCCAATTTCCAATATGATTTCTTCAGCACATTTCTCTGCACAAATTGAAGAATCAAAACATATTCTTCTAATTTCAAGCTCCCCCTAAACAACACATCTAGTTATTTCCATTATCTCTTCTCTATACCCACTTGAATTAAGTGATTAAATCATATCTACTTATTCTTCTCTTAAGAAATATGAATTGGTATATACTTTGATACAATTTATCTTGACCCAATTGAAAAAAAATTATAGTTCATTTCTCTCTTATGAATACAAAACCACTAACTTATCTAGAAAAAACAATTCTTCCTTTGGTAAATAAGATGAAATACTGAATATGATGGACCAGTCTCAGTGGATTCAACTTTTCAACATCCTTCTTTCACAAACATCAAATTGTATTGTGACTTCTTTTTATGATCCTGAATTAATTTGAGAACAACTTCAACATCATCTTATTTACATTGGAATTATTCTAACTTCCCATCCTTTCCAGCATCTTCTTACTATTCTAGTAACATATTTATTTACTTCTCAACCTGAATACAATTGACCAGAATACAACTAACCTGAATAAGATAAACATGGTTATGATCATCATGATTGCAATCAGGCTAAATATAATCTCTGAAACCCTTTTTCTCTTTTTATCTAGATCCGATCAATCTCAATTTTATTTAATGAAACTATTTTAATCCTTTATTTAATCAATAATTCATCATAAGTTTACCAAATAATTGTCATTTTTGAGAACTCCAAGATCAACAAAGCATCTTCACATTTTAATCATAGTTATACAGACTATAATTCTCCATCATTATGATCAATCCATTCATACCAGATTCAAGGTGATCCTGATGAACCTTTATTTCCATAAAACTTCTTCTCAATACAATATACTTTCTTAAGCACTATGATTTCGAATTCCTAAATGTGGTTTTCAATCAAAATTCCTAAATATGATTTTTGAGTCAGAATTCGTGAATATGATTTTGACTTATTATTCCTAAATAAAATGAATTCTTGAATATTATTTTTGAGTCCAATAACTATCTTTTATAAAGTGAAGTGATTTAATCTTCCTCTTTGATAGAAAAATCACCAAAAAACTTCTTCATGATTACTATGGTGAATTTGATTCCACCAACTTCTGATTTTTATCAACATCCAAATTGAAAACTTTCTTCAATCTATATTTCCATCCATTATAATCTCAATATAATTTATTTCTTCAATATAACCAACATAATGATATATTGAAAAAATATACAACCAAAACACAACATGTGTCCAACAATGCTTTTAGATATCATGGGCTTGGCATGTGGAGTTTAATCTTGGAGAAGGTTGGATGTTTCTGGTCAATGTCACTTAGATGTTTTGAGTTTTATAGTCTTTTTATTCTCTTTGAGTACATATTTTGGTTTCATCTTATACTCTGATATAGCTATAAGTTTGTGTTTTATTTGAGTTATATTTTTATTAATTCATCATAATTAGTTTTGGTTATTTATTGTTTATGTATTTTGAATGTTTTTTTTTACTAATGAAATATCTTCCCCCAAATGTTCTTAAGGCCCTTGGAATTTATTTCCAGCCCTTTGGAATTTTAAGGATGTTTCCTAAGGCCTAGTAATGGCCCTACCACTTCCCAAGCCATTGAGTGAGGGGAGGGATGTTACAATACTACACAAAATAATGATTTCTACCTTTAATAGTTTCAGTTGATTATTGAAAATGAAAAGACTCAACTCCTCAATATGACTCAATTCTCATGACTAATGTACACCATGACCAACACTGATAAAAATTCAAATACACAAATGCCTCTAAGATAAATTAGTAAAGGAAACAATATTGATCTGACTATGTTAGTCTCCCCGCCATATTATAAATCCTCCAAAAACCAAAAATTTTTCTAGAATAAACCAAGGAACAAGAGATTAGTGAATGACGGAATTTAAAATCAAGATAAAAAAACCAATTTGAACTACAGATAGGGTGGTCCATTCTCAGGAACCACTACTAACAATTCATTATTTCTATGAGGAACACATCCCAAAACAAGGTTTATGTATTTCTATAAAAGGTTCCAAAAAAATGCATATAAGGAAAAACTATATGAGAGGATTAATAATACCACAAATAAAAATTCAATCAGGAACATATTTAATGAATTGATCAAATATAATTTTATAAAGGGTAGATCTAACTCCAATACTTTCCTAAAAAACTCCCTTAAAAAACATTAACATATAACTTATAAATCCCTAAACATGATAGGTACTTAAATATTTTTGACACAAGGACTTCATATAAATTTTCACACTTCACTAATGGAACACTGGTGTCCTACCCCAAGAACTATATTCACCACTTATAGGAACTAAGGCATGATCTATTACCTCACGAACTCTTTCTAAAATCACGTCAACATGAAATGTTTACCAAATCACATATGTATATGAGGATAATCTGAATTATACCACTATTAATAGAAGATATGGATAAAGTCTCCTATTGAAATATCAATACGTTAAAGAATCATCCAAATTAAACTCCAAAAGATATATTATGAGGTAAATGAAAAAAACGTATACTAATACTGACCAATCTCCATTTTTAAGGATGTTCAGTTATAGCACCTTTGACAGTTTCACTATAATGGTCCAAACTTTCCAACCTGTTATACTATGTGAATTTATTTGTTGGTGGTTTTTGGGTGATGTTATGAGCTATTTTAGGAGTGGATGGTGGATTTGTGGCTGAAATTTCATCTAGGGAAGTATTTTATGGTGTGTAGGCTTGCGATATGTTATAAAGGGAGTGATTATAGCATGTAAAGATCATTTATGCCATGAGGCCTTCAGGAGTGGGTTTTTGGTGGTTCTTAATTTTTTAGAATAGTTATAGAGTTTGTTCTAGGTTGTGGTGTAAATCCTTGGTGGTGTTATTCTTTAGGTTATATCAATTTCAGGGTAGTTGTGCCATAGAGTTGGGATACGGTGTTGCATTAATCTTGGAGATTGAATTCTACAACATAGTTATTTCCCTTATTCCCTGATCCTTCTACTATTTTATAGGATCTATGTCATAGATCTCACTATATTAAAAATTGTTTTTAATAGACCCATTGCACCATGTTCCCTTTCTTTATATCATTTAATTTTCATGTGTTATAACTCTTTCACTATAGTGAAGGGTGTTTCATCATGGTCTTCTAATTTTCAGTTTGGCTAAAAATTCTTAAATACATTTGAAACCTATCTTCCAACCATAATTTTTCATGATTATTTGGTAGTTCCTAGATGATTTTAAGAGGTCCTTCACCCTATCCTTTTGGGATTTTATCTTCATCATCTAGAGATCAAGAATTGGTGATTTTAAGTTGATCGAGTTTCTTCCGGACATTTTGGATCATGGAGGTTTTCTTCCTATTTTCCATTCATTATTAGAAATTTGGAAATATTTATTTGAGGTAGTAGATCCCTGTTCTTTTACTTTTTAATTTTATGTGTGGATATTTAATGCCTTTTTGGGTGGATATTATGGGTCATTGTAAGAAGATGATTAATCTTCCTAACTAAAATTGATGGTTATCATTCATATATATCAACTAATTTTGATGATATTTATAATGGAATTATACTTTCTTATTTATTCTTCATAAAATCACAATCATTGGGATGTTTTTGTTGGTGTAGCTATTTTGGTTGTGTGACCCTTATTTTATTGATTATTTGTTTCCACCCTAAAAAATGGTAAAGAACTTATATATAACTACTAAATTGGTTTCCCATGGAAATATAATATTTTTTGATAAAAAGTGATGTGATTAGACCCCTTCAATTAATTTGAATGTGTGGTTTTGTAAAATCTAGAATGAGATACTGATTTTTTATGTGCATATTATGTATCTTTTGTGGTTATGTGGACATTTTTGGGGCTTGTGTGGTGACAGTGATGATCATCTTAGGTTTTTATTGTTTTGGGTAGTGAACCAATGATTGGTTGGAATGAGATGTGATGTTGGATGATGTGTGGTGGTTGGGTTGTGGGTGTTGTGGTGAAATGGTTAGGTTGAAGAAATGGATTAGAATATGGTTTGTTTTGTTAATAGTAGAGATGATATAGGTGATATGTTTTGGGTGTTATTATGTTAGTTTCCCAGTCATCCATGGAATGAATTGAAATGATGAAATTGGAGATCATGGGATGAAATTGATGTGTTGTAATTGGATTAAATGAATTTAATGAAATATTTCATGGGTAAATGAATTAAGTGTGGGATGAAATCTAATATTAGTCAATGAATTAATAAAATTAAAAATAATTAACTAATTTTGAATTTAAATTGGTAAATTCTAGGAAATGTAAAAAATGTAATGTAAATTATATGTTTTGTAGCTATGTGTGGTGGTTATGTGGTGTGATTCATTTAGTAGTGGTAGTTGTTGTAACTAATACCATAATTTGAATTGGTGATGTCATGGATTATGTCAATGAAATTGAAGTTAAACCATAGTTTGGGTGATGTGTGTTATTTATCAACATTATTTTATTTATGTTATTTTATATTCACCCTACCCAAGTTATATAAACTTACCAATACCCAACCTTTTTATGTTCTTAGTGTTTTCCCCAAAATCCAGGTTGACATTTCATTGGATGTATGGTTATTCCGTCTTCCCTAATATTCATTCAATGGTAGAAATTATGACATGGGTTAGTGTTATAGATTACCCAAATGATGACATGGTTTCTTGGTGGAGATTACCCATGTGGTAAAATGGGTTGGTGTTAGATATTATACATACATGATATGGATGTGATATGTGATGGGGGTCATATGTGGTAGGTGGAGGGAATGAAATTGATGTCCTTCATTTTCATGATACCTTACCTTCATGGTTATGTGGATTAGAATTTGAGTCAATGATGATTGATGTTATAATTTGATACTAGATCTTTTAAGGGGGTTGAGATAGGTAGGGATGAATCTCAGCCCACATCAAAGCTGGATCGACATGTGATGAGATACTTATAAAAGGGATGGGATCATAATACATTTGATGTGGGTGTGTGAGAATGGAAAATCAATGGGAAATTAGTTGTTAAATGACTTTGTTTTATATTATTTTTATATAATGTCACTACATTGGATATTCCATTTGGTGAGTATGCAATAGTGAGTTTGGTATTGGTTAGTTGGATTATTTAGGTGTGTGTTTGTTCTGTTGTTTATTTATAGGTTCATTAGTATGATCTTTTTACATGATCACAAGAGACCTTTGGTATGATCCTACTAAGTATAATTTTTTTTCTTTCCCAATATATATAAACATTTTTTCAAGTTTTCAATAATATTTTGGGGACCGATAAAAATATTACAAGATAAGACGATGAAGCTAATCCTGGGTCAATGTCATAAGAAATTTTCATTAGTATTTATTTGGATAATTTTATTATTATTTTTAACATCATTCATGCACTATTAGATGGTTTTTGTTTACTTTTACTTTCATGTGATGGATTTTCATGGCAGTTGATTGTATAATATCTTGATGATGAATTATTATGAGGGTAATGTCTTCCATGTGTAAGATTTTAATGTCATTTATGCTAGTCTCCAACCCGAGGTCTACTGGAGGTAGTACATAGATGTTATTATCTTTTTTCCTTCATTTTTTGCCCAGGAGGGGTAACATTAGAGGGAGGGAGTCATGAAAGAGTGGTATCAAAGTGAGGTTGAGAGATATGGTGATGCTTGGAGTTAGGAACTATAAGGATTTAATGGGTTGGTAGTAAAATAGTATATGTTGATCTTGGTATGTGACATGAGCCAAAAGGCCAGTTGGGACAAGGGATTATAGGTCCTCCCATGATCTGATGCAAGGATCTTGAGGATACCAAATGTACAAGTATGGTGGTCCTGTTTGCAATTTAAAGACCTAGTAAAGGTACATGCATCATGATTATTTGTATCTTTTTATGAACTATGTTATATTTGTAAAGTTAAATTAAATTTATTAAATAAACTTTGATAAAGGGTTTCCCCTTTTCTTTTTAAAAATGGCTCTTAGTCTTTATCCCCATAAAACTCAGTTGATATATTTTTGATTGGATGGTTAGGTTTATCTTTAAAGGATTGACAAGATAGAGGTGGATGGGGTATGGTAGAGATCCTTGGGCCTCTATCAGTGGAAGATCTTGGTAAATTATGATGGGAAAATGTTTATACTAGAGACAAAACACTGGTTGGAGATTATTAATGTTTATTTCATCCTTATTTAATATTTAGTTGAGGTTTGGTTGTCATTGGATTTTAGTAAATGTGGTGAGGTTTTCATCAGTAGTGGATATTGTATCTTGGGGATCAAATGGAATAAAATGTATCATGTTTATTTTTTTATAAGGAGTTTTTTTAGTTCTTTTCATCAATCAATAAGGTGGAAAAGAGGTAAGAGTTTTTTATTTTCCACAAGAAATCCCAAGTGTTTGGGAGATTAGGATCATGTTCAAGGACCTCTAACATTTTTCTCCATATGTATTTATAGGTGAGGAGTCACAAGTGCAGTGTTTGGAGGATGTACTGCACACCGTGATCAAATATTCAATCACCCCATTTATTTATTTCTATTTATTTGGTAGTGTATAAAATTTTAGAGGTTATCAATAAGATATATTCCCTCAAGGGAGATCCTTGAGAGGGCTTCCAAAAGGGAAACATTAAGAATAGAGATTTAGGAAGTGGATCTTGTGTTTCTAAGAAGTTGGGGTTCTGAATTGCAAGTAACCAACCTCGACAGACCTTCCCACATCATTCTATGAATTCTAGCTCCTGATAATCTATTGGAAACATTAATTGTTTATGTTATGCCTATGAGGGTAAAGGCCACCAATATGATCAGTTCGTGGTAACACAGAAAGATAAATATCATATGTCTGTTCATACCCCCTTTTGTAGCAGTAGTAGTTTCCCCAAATGATTTATCAACTGTAGAGACCATCGATGTTTGTTTTTCATCTAGGGTAGTAGGATTTTGTTTGGATGTGGTCAGATAGAGTTACTAGAGGTATAATTGTGATAGTACTCATCTTCAAGGACCTAGACCATAACATATTCATGGAGTAATTGACCAGATAAGAAGAAGCTATTGGTATGGGCAGATGCATATGTTGGAGGTTTCGGTGCTAGTAGATCCAGAGGTTGTCTGATGTATAATTAGATTATCATTTATTCTATTTTATAACTTGTTTTATTAGGGTGACTCACACACAATAATTTTTCATGATTTGGTTTATATTTTGGTATTATAGGTCAACACCCTAGTGATATACACACTAGTTAGAGGTCATGGTACTTTGTCTGATGTCTGTTGGGGGTGCAGACTGATGGTGAGGTAGCACCAGTCGTTGGGGGATTTCTTCTTATTATAGATATATCCATATGATTTTATCATTGGAATTTATTTCTTATATTCTGTGAAATAATATCTTAGTTGCTTCGAGCAAATAGTTTCATCTTCTTGTGGGGAGGGATAGTGATCGATGATCGTTGGTGAGCAGAGTTATCGGATGGGTGATAGTTAGATGGAGTCTCCATTATCTTATTTAGAGGTTATATCAGTGTATTCTCATTCATGGGATGTTCCTAGGGTTATGGAAGGTCTTCTCAATGTCTTCCAAGATGTTCTTGTGACCATACTCCCTTAACACAACATTCATTTGGGGGTTGAGTTTCAGTTGGTATCATCTCCAATTTTTATGGCCCCCTATCAAATGGAACTTACAGAGCTACATTATTTGGGGATTCAGGTTGATGATATAATGAAAAGGGGTTTAATATAACCTAATGTATCTTCATGGGGTTCCCAGTTGTTGTTATCCATTAAAGTGTATGGTACTATTTGGTTGTGTATAGAATACTAAAGGTTGAATTAAGTGATGGTCAAGAACCATTACCCCCCTTCCAAGGATTGATGATATGTTCAACTAGCTAAAGGAAGATAGTTAGTTTTTAAATATCAACTTTCAATATGGATTCCAAAAGATGAGGTTTAGATATAAGGATATCCCAAAGGCTACCTTAAGGTGGATGTATAGGTACTTTGAGTCCATGGTCATTCAATTTAGTGTCAAAATTTCACCATTTATATTCTTGGGGATCATGAACTCTATGTTTCATGAGTTCTTATACTAGTTCATAGTCTTATTCATCAAAGAAATATTTATTTACTCATTTTTAGAGGAGGATAATTTCAATAATCTCTTTGATGTCTTGCAGGTTATTCAACAACCTTAGATATACAGAAAGATTACCAAATGAAAAATTTAGATGTGAGAGCTGCATTTTCTTATACATGTGGTGTCTCAATAGGGTTTAGTCATCAAACCATAAAATATTAATGGTTTTTTCAACACCCATAAATGTGCTATAGGATCATAGTTTCATTGGTTATGTGGGATAATACTATAGTTTTTTGTCTAATTTATATTGGATTATGACCCCATTGACAGCCCTAACTGGGAAATACTATGATTTCTTCTAGACTAGTCAGTGTCAAGTATCTTTTGACTACTGAAAGGAGATACTAATTATTTCTTCAGTGCTTCTACTTACAGGGGAGGGTGTGATGTTTAAAGTGTTTTATTATGCATCTCGTCTAGGATTGGGATTAATCTTGATGAAAAAGGGTGAAGTTATCTCTTATGGGTCTATGAAATTACACCCCGTAAGAATAATTATACCACCCATGATCTAGAGTTAGTAGTGATTGTGTTTTCACTAAATATGATGCCACATTACCTTTTTAGCAAGCACTTGGTGGTTTTCACATACCACAAGATCCTAAAATATGTTTTCTCTAAGTGGATTATAATTTTTAGATCTCCTATACTTCAGGTAATAGGAATGTATTTTTTGAAGTGTTTAGTTAAAAGTCCTAAATATATGTGGTTTAGGTGTATGGGGATATTTTTATAGGGATAGAGGAGCTTGAGGTGATTTATCTTGATCATGAGTAAGTTGGTGGTATAAGTTTTCTTTGTTAGATAATAGTGTAATCATTCTTGATGCAGTAAGTGGAAGAGTATGAGTTGGTGTAATTAGAGGAAGATTTGATGTTAGACCATATTATCCATGATGATTCTCTATAGGGATGGATAGAGGATTCATACAATTAGATGTTGTTTTAAGGGAGGCTATTTGTTCTATTATAAATGTGAGAGGGATTTATTTATGTGTTTAACTACTCACTTTAGTGGTATATTAGGGTGTGTTTAAGATGTATCTTGGCTTGAGGATATAGCTTTGATAGCCTGGAATGAAAAGGCCAATAGTGGAGTTTTTGGTGTGGTGTTTGGTCTTTCTGTAGATGAAAGTTTAACATTATCTTCCTTTAGGGTTGAAACTGCCATTGTATGTACCTGATTGAAATTAAGGGAAATTTTCAATCAATTTCATCACCAAGTTACCAATATCTCAAGGTGGATGTGATTCGGTTTTGGAAATAGTAGACTTACTTATGAATTCATCTCACTTTCACGCAATCCATGAATCAAGTTTCATTGATGTTTTGGAAAATTGGTCTGTAGATGATGTTGTTAGGATTCATGGGGACTTAGGACTATTATTTTTTATTTGAATCCTAAAATTACCTCTTGGGTATGGATATAATTATATAATACCTTCAAATCTTAGTTACACCTTAGTGCTACTTTTCATCCTCAGATAGATGGAAAGATAGACCAGATGATCCAAATACTAGATGATATACTTTGAGATTGAATTATAGATTTTGGTAGGTCATGGGTGAATCACCTATCTCTTTTTGAGTTTTCTTATAAAATACATTATCACTCATCCATAGATATTTCCTCATTTGAGGAATTTTATAGGTGGCCATATCATTTTCTATTATGTTGGATAGAGCCTGGGAGGTTGGCAGTCCCTCGTCCTGATGTGGTGAAAATCACAACCGAGAATAACTAGATTATCGAAGATCATAAGAAGGTATTGTAGTATCATAATATCCTTTTTATGATCATAGGTGGAGGCCCCTAGAGTTTGATGTTGGGGGATATATTTTCTTTAGTTTCTCCCCTCATCGAGTAAGTAGAGGTCAGGTATAGGGAGTAAGATGTATCCCTAGTTCATCAAGCCTTTTGAGGTGTTGGTGCATTTTGGTGTGTTGGATTATCAGTTGGAACTTCCACTACAGAATAATAGGATCCAAAATTTCTTCCACATATCCTATCATTATTGGTATCATCATGATGAATCTCCTGTCATTGATTGGGGAGAGTTTGATATTGAATATGAAACAAAATTCATGGAGTAACCTGTCGAGATATAGGATCATTGAGAAAGGGTGTTGTAGATTTGATCCATTCCATTAGTTCATATACTATGAAGGCATGGTTAAATGGATGAGATTAATTGAGAGAGTTAGAGGAATATGTCTTCCAAGTACCCTGATTTTTTTTAATTGTTTGAATGTTTCTTTGTTTTTTTCATTGATGAAGTTATGCATGAAATGTTTTTGATTTATGAGATGTGATTTTTTTCTTACTGGTAGTGTGCATTATGGATTCAAGAAAATGAATAAGGGGAACCCCTTCCTGATCATGACATGTTATATTTATGAAATCTTTTGAAAACATGTGGTTGATTCAGTGTCACCCAAACTGTACAATATATTGATATGAAGGATGGGTTCCGTTGATTTTTTTATTTAGGTATTATTTTGTAAAAATTGTGGTAGTTTTCAGTTAGGCTTGATGTTATTGATAGGTGGTAGTGTTTTAGTTGTAATGGTATCCCTAAGAGTTATCTCCTAGCATCGTTGTTTAGACCCCTTACTTTTACTTTTTTCATCTTTGGTTTTTATTCTTGAGAAAGAGAATTATTTGAGAGGTATTTAATATAATGGTCCAAACTTTCTGACCCATTATGTTGTGGGAATTCAGATGATGGAAGTGTTTAAGGGAATTTGTGATGGATCTAAGGAGTTGATGGTTGATTTGTAGCTGAAAGTTCATCCAGGGGAGGATTTTATGGAAGTGAGGTTTGAATTTCACTATAAAGTGAGTGTTAGTAGTGTGGAAAGATTAGTTTTGTATAGATCCTTAAGGAGGGGGGTTTTGGTGGTTCCAAATTTTTTACATAGTTAAGTATGACATCTAGGTAATGGTGTGGAGACTTATAGTAGGTATTCTTGTGGTTCTATTGATTTTGGGGTAGATGCAACATAGATATGGGATGTGTTGTTTTTTTATTCACGGTAATTTAATTTTTTTTATTTGGTGGTTTCCCTTACGTTGTTGTATTCTCCTAGTTTATAGGATCTACAGTGGGGATATCATTGTGTTTCTCAAACATGGTTTTGAATAACCCCATTGTGGCAGGATCCCTTACTTTACACCATATCCATGTCTTTCTAGAACCTTTTCATTGTAGTAGAGGGCGTTGTGCCATGGTCATCTAAGTTTTAGTTTTCCTATAAATTTCTGAACCCCTTCAAACCTTATCTTCCTAAACTTTTTTCTATAGATTCTAGGTTGTATAAAATGTGATTTTAGGAGGCCTTTCACCTTATTCTTGTGGTCTTTATCCTTCAGAATCCAGATAAAAAGTATTTTTTATTATAAATTTATTTAGGTGGTTCCTTACATTGTGGAGCTTGGTGGTTGTCTTCCTATAGTTTCATCTTATGAAAGAATTTGGAAATATTTTTTTTGAGGTAATGGATCCTCATTCTCCCCATTTTATGTGATTTTTTTTTTGAATTATATGCTTTTTTGTTCCTTGGGGTGTATAGTATCGGTCATTATAATAATATAAATATTATGCTTAACATAAATTGATGGTAAGTAGAATATTCAAATGTATTTAAATGTTTTGATGATATTTATAATGGAATTATTCTTTCTTACTGATGTTTCTAAAAATAATGTCCATTGGTAGCCATATTTGTGTTATAGCTGTTATGGTTGTGAGACCCTTACTGAATTAATTGTTTGTTTCTACCATGAGTAAAAGGTTAAAAACTTATATAAGGATAATAAATTGGTTCCACCTGGAAAAATATAGAATTATATAAAGATACCCATTCTAAATAATGAAGTTATGTGATTTGATCCATTAAATTAATCTTAATTCTAAGTTTTATAAAAGTTGGAATGTGTTTCTAAGTAGTGTTTTATATATATTATGGTTACATGTGTTGGTACTAGGGCACATGGTAAAACTGGTGGGCTGTAGATTTAAAATTTTCATCATTGGAGTGAGAAAACATCATTATCTCTAATGACTTAAGCCTCAGTATGGTCTAATGATCACAAGTGAATTATCCTTCCATAGAAATTAAAATAGAACGAGTACCTTGTTCTCATCGATGCACATTCATCTATCGCACATCACCGACAACTATTTCTTCAAAGTATCTAAGGATAAACCCATCTCGATCATCCACACACACTTTAATAATCTTTTCATGTGTTATTATCAGAATTGTGGGTACTAGCATGGAGCTCTAATGATTTCTTCAATGTTGCAACGATCACCTCGATCTTGTGCCTTCGATCCATGATGGCATTCTTGGATTGATTTCTCAGATTTATCCTTTCTATCTAGGATTTAGTAGGATAGATAAGCTCTCAATTTCAATTAATGAATAGTACAAGGAATGTGATTTTCCAATGCTTATATAGTGGATGTCCAAAATACCTAGTTAGGTTCCCCCGACCCATATATATTTAGCATCCAACAAATAATTAATAAATAAATAATTATAATGAACTAACTACTTCATATATATTATTTATATTTTTTTACCTAATTATAATATATATTAATTATATTATGTGATAAACCCCAAGTCATTAAATCGACTCCTAATTCATTCTAATATTAAACAAACCTTGAATATTAAAATAATAACTGTTTGTATAATATTATCCCATGTAATTACTTAAACACTTATAAATAATTTTACTAAATAAATTAAACTCAATTATTCTACACTAAAATAATAATGAATTTTTTTCAGTGATCATAAAAACATATAAAAATATCGGACCCTTTGGTGGGTCCCACTATGACCTATATACTTATTCACTAGAATAAGGAAGATTCTTGAATAATCTATTGTGTGTGACCCTCTATGACCTTATCTTGATAGCATTGAATAGAATTAATAGACCAGAAGTATAGTCTAGCAACCCATCAAGGCCCCCAAATAGATATGGAATACTCATAGTAATGAAAACCATCCTACGAACACACATTGTGTAATATAATCTCTTTGTATTACTATATCTCATATAGTAGAAGACACACATCTGTAATCATCCTTTCTTGTTTTATTATTTTTTGATCTAACTGGATGGGAATACCATTGACTACCAGGGCTACGAATTAATGAAGGTATTACCATCTTGATTAACCATTCCTCTAATATCACTTCCTCAACTCAGAAGTGAAAAAATATATCTTGGCCATTCAACCAATGTCATAGCATCAATGAAGTGTCTAACATAATAAACCTGATCGCGACCTCAATTTCATGGTTTTTTCCTTGAATCAAAGTACATGATCAAATTTCACATATTGATAATGATATCAAGTCAAGATATCAATACACATGTTTGTAGATAAGATCAAACAATGACACCCAAAACGTGTGGTGCTCCTATTGGTGGGTCTATCCTCATAATCTCATCTATATGAGATCACTAAGTGTGAACTTTATGAGAAGAATTATCAATGCTTATGAGATCCCATAACCTAATGGTAACACATCAATTGATTCTTATCATTATGATGTATCTGAACCATAGTAAATGACATTAATATTACTATCATAGTATCTATAGGATCTTATTATAGTTGGGGAACTACTATAACCCTTTGATACAACATGTAATATAAGGACATTACCAAAAATATAATGGAAATATAAGTTTCAAAAATATTATGGTAAGATAAAAAATTATATATATAACTGTATACATGTAAAATTAATCAAAGTATATACACAAGTTGGGTGTAGGACACCCCCTTTCAGCACTACCACTTTCACTAGAGCCAACATATAATAAGTCTCAACCTAAAATATCTCACATAAGAAACATGATTGTTTTGGGATATGGATTTAGTCAGGGATTTCTCCACATTGTCCTTTTTGGATACTCTTCTAACAATGAATTCACCACTTTGGGTAAAAATACCTCAAGAGATGAAGCTTCTAAAGAAAATACTTTGTCATCTAGCGTGATATGTGATCCTTGGAAAGAACTGATGTTGTAGTATTATCACAGTAAACTCGAACAGGGTCTACACTAATATTCTCAACACTTTTTTTGACACTAATCTATGTATCCAAACTATATCTTTATTTTAATTAGAAGACATTATATACTCAGATTATGCTATAAAATTAGCAACTATAGGTTTCTTTTAGCTTCTACAGCTCACGACACCGCCATTTAGGAAACATTAATATCCTAACTATGATTTTAGATTATCATGATCTGTCTAGAAACTATCATCAGTGTATCCTCTCTCTACTAGTTCCTCATCTCCTCCACACACCATAAATATATCATTTTTATGCCTTAAGTACATCAAGATAGTTTTGACAGCTACCCAATACAGCTCTCCTAGATTATATTGATATTTGCACACCATGATTAAAGAAAAGGCATCATCAAACCTAGTACATATCATGAAATACATGATAGATCCCACTGCCAAGGAATATTGGCTTCTACTAATCCATTCAATATCCTCATATGTTTGTGGACACATTTTCTTATAGAGATTGATACCATGTGACATGGGTAACAACCCTCTCTCTTATTGTTCCATACTATACCTTTTAAGTACCTTGTAAATATATTTACCTTGAATTATCCAAATAATCCTCTAAGATAAATCTTAATATATCTTTATCCCTAGAATGTATACTTCTTAAACTAAGTCTTTCATGTAGAAGAATTCATTTTACCAAGTCTTAGTTAACTATAAGACTTGCCCTTTTCTTCCCATAATTAATATTTCATCGACATACAATACTATGAAAAGGATAAATTTTATATTAACCTTCATATAGAAACATGGCTCACTTTATTTCTTGATGAAACCAAATTCTCATATGGCTACATCAAAATTAAACATTCCATAATCATGATGCCTAACTCAACCCATAAATGGCTATCTGTAGATTGCATACTTTTTTGAAATTATTTGACTTTATAAACCATTAAAGTTGAGTCAAATAGAAGTCTTCAACCAACTTACCATTAATAAAACCATTTTTTGACATCAATTTTCCAAATCACATAATCATTGAATGCTGCTATTGAAAGTAATATTCTAATTGACTTGAGCATCGCTACTAGTGAGAAGGTTTCATCATAGTCAATGCCTTGAAATTATATAAAAAACTTCTTTATTGGCCTGCACCTTTGGGTCGGGCCACCCCCTCAGGCCGAGTTGGACCCGTGGACCGGGTCGGACCCCGGTCCGGACCGATTCAGGTTGGGTCGGTCTGGCTGGGTCGGACCAGACCCGGACCCGCTATGGCCTATTTACACCTTTTCACCCATAACTTGGGCTCCGAGTGTCTAATCGATGAATCGTCTGCGGAGATGGGCAACATAGAGTGGGAATATTCTTTTGGAATACCCCACTTGAGGTTTGTTCATAGTTAGGGTATGGGCAGTTTACTTTGTACCTAAAATACAAATAGGCCCCTGAAACGGAAATGTCAATAACTCACAGACCGGGCATCCGATCGATGCGTCGTCTGTTGCATTGAGACCCCCATGATGAGGCGGACCCTTGAGATAATTCATCGTGGTACTTCATGATAGTTTAATTACAGACACTTAGCTTTGAGTAGAGGACCCTCCCAGAATCAAGCATACCCGAGCGGAACTCTGTGGTTGGCTGTGCACTATTGACTGTTCCTGGATCATGTGTTGGTCCCAAAGTTCTAAATTTTGTACCTAGATCATGTGTTGGTCTGAAAAAATAGCTGGACTTAGATCATGTGTTGGTTCGAAAATTCTAACAACTTTTTCTAGATCATGTGTTGGTCCGACAGTTCTAACTTATGTACCTGGATCATGTGTTGGTCCGACAGAATAGCTGGACCTATATCATTTTTTGGTCCGATAGCTCTAATGATTGTTCCTAGATCATGTGTTGGTCTGACATCTTAGATTACTCAGTAGATATATTTGATCATCTGTACCTCTCTATAAATTTTGTATACCTGTGTAAGCTGAGTCAGTAACTCTTGTGTTTCCTCATGATTGAGATGGGTCATTTGATAAACATAGGTATATGTATGGGTATATACCTGAGGGGGATTTTTCGATTGATTTCATACTCGGTGGTATATCCTTGTTGGAGTTAGTGAGACTTTGAGGGTCTCGAGGTCCCTACTGAGTATCATTATACACACCCCTGCACGGGCTATGCCTGCACCTCGTTGTGTTGGATGCAGACGACGGACAACATTGACGGAGGCCGAGAGCACCAAGACTGGATGGTACCCAAAGTTGAACCTTACGACGTGTTGGTGCATAGAGGATTCTGACAGATGTAGATCACTGAGGAGGCTATCTGTACCTACCCTTTAGGTAGGATCCGTGGTGGATGATCCAGGAGCTACTTGTCACCTTCCAGCTGTTTTTTCTTTTCCTTGTACATTACAGTTGGGCTTGTATTTCCATCCCCTTTTACTTTCTAGCACTTCTACTATATAGAGTTCTTACTTAGTGTTTTACTTCCAATTGTATACTCAGTTGTGTTTGTTTCAGTTTATAAAGGCAATACCTTCCCAGTTTAGGGATTTACGCCTTTGGTGCTAGTCGCCAGCCCCTGGCCTTTGGAAGGCGGGCTTAGGGTTGTCACAGAACGGGACCCGAGGATGGGTCGTGACCTTTACCATCTATTTATAGATTTATATTGAATACCAATTTTCACCAATGGGTTTTACATTGTCTGGATGATCTAAAAAAATCCAAAAAAATGGTACATGGAATCCATGTTAGAATGCATTGAATCTTACTATTTAGTAGCATCCTTTCCTTCTACTTCTTCCTTGTAGGTTAGAGGTTCATCATTCTTAAGGAGTTATGTATCACCTGAAATAGTGATAAGAAAACCATAATTCTCTAGTTCTCTAACCTCTTGATTTTACCTACACATAATTTCTGTCTCGGGAACATCTTTATCTCCCACTGTATATTGTTGTGATTGTTCCCATACCAAATCATATTCATATAGAGCATTAACTTCATCGAATTCAATCTTACTCTAAATATTTTGATTGGAAATGTGTTAAATTTCTTGAAATGTCACTTGTATTTCCACAATTACTTTTATATATGAATTTTTTTATAAGTAATGTCCTTTGGTTTCTTTTGAATAACCTATAAAATTGTACTTTGTGCTTTTGGATACTAATTTTTTACAAAGTATAGACCTAAAAATCCTCACATACATATACACGTATGTGTGATAGACTGGGTTTCTTTCTATTCCAAAACTCATATTGAATCTCATATGTATCTTTAGTTAGTACTCGGTTAAGGGTATATGTCATTGTCTACAAGGAATATCCCCAAAAAGATAATGAAAGGGTTTTCTAACTCATCATTGATATGACCATGTTTATAAAGGTTTGATTCATCCTTTTACTAAAACCATTACATTTTATTTCATAAGGATGAGTGAGTTATGCCACATATGTCGGTATAAATTAATTACAGTAATTCAGTGAATCTTACTCCCTTCCCATAAAAGGGTTCTTTAGTAATTTTACCATGTAAACAAGTGTGACATACATCCATGGGTTTTAACTCATTTGATTCTAAATATCCTACTTGATATTGTTTCTATAATTTATCCTCATTTACATGACCATGCCCTGGGTTCAATAGGCTGGTGTTTTTTGAGTCATGTTTACTGCTTTTTTTAGTGATTTTTATTTATGGTTTTTCAAGTTCAATTATATACAAACCATTATTAATAAGTGTTATACCATAATACAATCTATCAGTATAAAAGAGACAACATTTATTTCAAAAATTCAAATAAAATTCCAGACTTGACAATGATATTATGTTTCGGGTTACTGAAGGTAAAAAATAATAAATATTCAATACCAGAACCAAACCACTAGGCAAATTCAAATGATAATCTTCCACAACCAAGGTTGTTAGACTCACACCATTTGTAGCTCAGATATCAAATTCACCCTTTGAAATATTCTTGAATCTACTTGGTTCCTATATATGAATAAAAATGTGTGTGTCACATATTGTATCCAATACCTACCTTGTAGATAATGAAAGATTGAATTCAAGGGAAAAATACCAAAATTAGAAGCATCACCTTAGTTATTACTCTTAGTTCTATAGTTCTTCTTCTGGTGGCCTTTCTTATCATGAGAAAATTAGAAAGCCTCCTCATTTCCCTCCCACTATATCATTGGATTTTTGGAAGGATAGTGCATTGGTGTCTTTGGCTTGGTCATATCCTTAGACCCCTAATCCTTTACATTCCTTCTCTTGTTCACCATAAGGAGTGAATAATTGGTATTATTCATATCCTTATCTTCTTGGTGAAATAAAACCAAAATATCTGATAGATTATTTTTCATGTAATTTATGTTAAAGTTAACAATAAAAGTTGACAATCTTGATAGTAATATGGAAAGAATGAGATCTATTTCTAGTTCTTGGTTTAGTTTAAATCTGGTGGATTCAAGTCTCTCAATATACTCAATCATATTTATTACGTGGGGTCCTACATGATTACCTTTTACTATTATGTACCTATAGAGTGAAATTGATATATCATACCTTTCGTGACTAATACTCAATTATTAAAATTCATGGAGATAAGTCAGTATCTTATAGGAATCTTCATCCTCATGGATTTTTGCAGTTGAATAGATATGGATAACAACATGATACATTTTACACCTAGTAAAACATCTAAATTCCTTTTATACTTGTCTTTATCTTCCTCACATTCTTCCTAAGGAGGCTTAGTAGGAAGTGAGGAATCTAACACATAAAGATTTCTCTCTTGGTGTAGTACTATGCACAAGATCTTGTAACACTCCTAGAACCTATGGACAGTCTGGATATTTTTTTATCCAGTATTAATCATAGTGATAGTGATTTGGTGGTGTTAGTGATTGTCATTTTTATCTAGAAAAAAATAAATTTAGAAGTGAGTACTTTATCCGGATTATCGATTTAGATATTATTGATAAATTATGCATTAAATCATTAAGTGTGTCTCACTATTTTATCAAAACTCAATATCTCTCAATATTAGATTCATAATACTATGTCGCTTGAGTATTATAGTGGAAATAATCCTCAAAACCTCCCCTCAAAGTCTACAATTTATTGCTATGTCACTACTTGTAGTGTTCCAAGGTAGGCACTAGGCTGGCTAACCAAATTAACTTATGGTTCCTTGATATGTTGAGTAAATCCATAGCTTTTAGGAATTTTAACCTTGAGTCCCTCAACACTTTGCGTCAAAAGTAATAGAAATTTGGTTATGGCTACTCATTTTCTACAAAATTTAGTTAAGTAAATCCATTACCCTCATAATAACTCTCATGTAGTGATAGGAACCCTCAACTATGGATGACGGGAACCCTGTAAAACTAGTTTTGTTAAAATTTGAGCAATGGGAGGTTGTACAACATAATATATCTTTGAATTATTTTTAATATTTTTTGATGAATGTAATCAAATTCAATTAAATATGTTCAAACTATTTTTTCATGCTCACAACTAAACATGTATTAATAAAAAAACATTCATCGCATTTGAATGAGTTTTTATTATTTATTATTTTATGAATTTTCATAGTAAACATGCACATGCATAAAATAATAGACAATTCATAATGGAAATAAAATACTCATATAGTTGTGAGCATCTAATATTTTCTTGATCCATTTTAAACTTTATGAAAAAACCATGACCTAGGGTGTATTATATCTAATTCAAGTCCTGACTCATATCATAGTTGATCCTCATTCTAATGTTATCATTTTTCATCTGGTGTATCACCTCAGCTTGGTGGGGTTTGAATCTTAAAATTTCATCGTCAAATGTAAAAGTATACTCACATGTAGGATAGGGGCCTCGGGAATCACAAAATACATATAGATAAATTGGATTTAAAAGAACATATACATATTAAATTATAATAATATGAAGCACAGTCTATCATAATATTAACTAATTATTAAAAATATCACATGCAAGTGATAATTAAATAAAATTAACCCACACATACAAAGGTTCGCTCACTACTGAAGACCAGTCAATGGGTAAAATAAAAGAGCGATAAAATTAACTTTATATAAATTTTAAATATGAGATATTTTTTATAAATTAAATTAATAATTTAAATAAAAATGATTTATTCTCATTCATCCCTGGTATTAATTTATTTTTTATTCAAAAATTAAATTAATTTATTTATTACTAAATTAATTTAATTTTTTTGAATATGAAATATTATTATTTTTAAACCAAAAATTAATTAAGTTATTTTTAGTTATATAAAATTTTCCCGAACCGCAAACCCCCTCCCAGGACAATTATGGGTTGGTTAAAAACCTCATATGTCCATTTCTTGTTAAACAGACCTCATGCAAGGCTAGTCTAGGCCCATCCGGCCAGCCTGGACCCATTCTGAGTCAAGAGGATCCACCTAGGCCCATATATGGTTGGACCAACCTTGTGAGGTCTATGGGTTAGTTTTTTGGTTGGTGGACTGCAGTTGGGGATCACCCAGAGGGGGTGCACGTGGCACCTGGTTGGGACAGAGGGGGTGTAGGCTTGGTGGTTATCCAATTAGAGAAAATTTTACACTGATGGTGGTCTCAACTAGGGTGACATGGTGGGAGTAAGCCAATATGGATGGAGGCTGCAATATATGAGGGAAAATATAGGCTCTTCAGTGACAATAGTTGTGGGGAGACCAATAGTAGGTGTCCCCATTTCCAAGAAATGGTGATTGGCAGTTCAACTAAAGGAGTCTACATAATGGATGAAGGTAGTGGTGTAGTGGAGAACCAACATTAGACAGCTTGGAGAAGGAGGCAATGACAGTGGTCAGTTGTGGAGGAGGGTGGCAACATCAGTGGCTGGCCTTGGTGGGGAAGTAGGGTGGCTTCCAAGTGAGGAAACTAATTTTTTAACAAAATTATTTTACAAAATATCTAATAAGTAGGATTTTGTAAATGTGTATTATTTTTGTTTTTGTTTCATCATGAAAAAACAAAAACCAATCACCACCGTTTTTTATTTTTTCCACAAACTCAAAAAAAACATTTTATTTTTTTCTTAATCCTATATATTATTTTAAATTGTATTTGGGGTTTTTATTATAATTTCTACATAGGTGTGCAAATGAATTTTCCAACATGAGAAATTCTGGTCACCGGATTCCTACCAGATCCTAGCTAGAATTTCAAGGTGACTATAATTGTCACTAGATTTACTTATGGCCACTGTATAAAGAAAAATAATCACAGGATGAATTAAATTCCTGAAATAAATTTTATTTTTAAATAACCAAAATGTCACTAAAGACCGATATTAAAAAAAATTGATGGTCTTAACTTGGTGATCTGATATCGGATCGACGAGTGGTTTGAACTTTTGGGGCTGAATTAAATCCCTCTACTTAATTTAAAATAATATTAATTTTTTATTTGCTCAAAAAATTATCATGATCCCTATGATACCAATTTTTGTTAATGGGGTGCATAGTAGAAGCTGTTTGTAGCGACTCAGGTTTTTATATGTAAAAATTTGGAATATTTATAGGAATATTTCTGAATTTAGGCACTGATTTGGTGTGGGATTTCAAGTACAGAGAGTCTTGGTGTGGTGATATTTAAACTATTAAATATATTTTGTCACTCACATTAATTTTTTTAGTAAAATTAGAATAAATCTTTATTAGAGTCTTGGATCATAAATCTGAGACCGTGATTGAGTCTGTAATATGGTTTTTACCCAATGTGTGATATAAAGGTTTTCTGTGTTAGGTGTTCAGAAGAGATCATGTTGGTGGGGTGTTAAATACAGGGTTAATAATTTAATAAAATAAAATTAATAATCCCCACCCCTTTTGGATATCATAGATAGAAAAGGATAAGATGATCCCCCCTTGTATGATGGATGACCCGAGGCCAAACCGAGGAGAAGAGTTTCCATTGATCTCCACTTTTAATGCTAATCATCACTGGATCGAAGTGCAGCAATATCCATACATCATTTTTCACCTAAATCTTTAGTTAATGTAGGTGGGTTTATGATATTTATGTTTTGATCCCCTATTATTTTTTGTTTTGTGGTTTTATTTCCCTATTATGACTACTATATATCCCCTGGGAATATATCTATGGATTTCAAGTGAAATCAGGGAGTTTCTAGTGGATCTAAGGGAATTTCCATCAGAATTCATGATTAAATGGAATGTAGTAAAGAGGAAAACACTCTGCATGTTCTTTTAGTTCATGGAATTTTGGGACTACACATCTTGTACAGTGGGTACACGCCATGTAGTGAGCCCAGGTCATGTGCTTGAGGGACATGTCTAGACATTATGTGTTAATGGACATGGATATGTGAAAGGATATAGTGAGTTATGTAGGCATGGGGATATAGACACGAGAATGGGTTGGAGAAATAGCCAATTGGAAGGATATCCAAGACATGTCATGTACTGGGAGGGTAAACTCCATGTGGGTGACATTCCTAGTCGTTGTGTATGGAAAGGTCATGCCCAAAGGTTCATACATGGTCACATTTCATGTGATATGGGGTAAATTCCATGTATTCCTTTTCAAACTAAGTACCTATAGGGTACATGGCCTTGGGATGATTTCTTGATACTCGTCAGGTACTGTGTGTACACTTCGTTTACTACCCTTGGAGATTTATCCTTCACGCATCTCCATCTTCAGTACTTGGATAGAAGCTTATGATTATCCTCTCCTGGGTAGTTTTCCATGTTGTACGTGATTGTGTCCATGGTTTTTTCATGTTATATGCTATGTGAGGTGAGTTTATCAGGCCAGTTGATAGTGACATATACACCCTTATTAGTTGAGTGGGTTCCCTTAGTCTATTTCTATTAGGGTATAGTGTGACATTATATCCTCATCATAGAATTGTGATCCCCTTGATAGGATGTTCTCATATATAGTTTGTGTATCCATTTGGGATGTCCGGGCGGGATCATCTATCATATCAACTTCCCTATATCGGGTTCATGGTATAATCATGACCTTCATTCATAAGGCGGTTATCCCATATCTATCAGGCTATCCTAGTAGGGTTTTTGGCATCATCGGATATTTGATCCCTTACATATCAGTAAATTTTAGCATGGTTTTTGGTATAATCATGAGTATGATCCCCTAAACAACAGTTCATTCCAATGGGGTCCATGGTATCATCATGAATATGATCCACTACATGGTGGTTGGATCCTTGTTTGGGTTTGTGGTATCTCCCAGTAGTCCTAGACATAATCCCTTATTTTTGTATCATGGATTTTAGGATTGTTAGGTTTCGTGGTGTCCCCCAACTATCTTGGGTGTGATCCCCTATCTAAGAGTTATAATCTTTGGAATTTAAGATTTAGTTATTGGTTTCCCCTAATGGTCATGGGTGTGATCCCCTATATTTGTAAGGAGATATTATGGATTCCCATATTGGGTTCATGGTGTCCCCTAGCGGTCTTAGGTGTGATCCCCTATATGTGAGATGAGATCTTTAGTGTTTCGATAAGGGTTTTAGGATTCAAAAATCAGGGATGGGTGAGATCCCCTATCTAATTATATAGTCCCACTTAGTGACAACACTACATTCTTCATGGAAATATCCAATGAACATGTTCTCTCATATTTACACCATCAGAGATGGTGGGGATGTTCCATTGGCTTAGAAATACCCAATGGATCATGTTCTCTTATATGAGTTTCATCATGGATGGTAGAGTTATTCCTAATGAGTGAGATCTCCCGATTGAGTTCTATCAGGTATGATAGGGCTCATGGAGTGAAATGTTTTGGATGAGCATTGCCTTTGAGCCTTGAATATAATCCTATGGTTGGAATTCATGTCAGGTTCTCATGAGACATGGAGTTTGAGAAACTCTACACAGAATATTTTTATCCATCAACATTGAGATTGATGAATATCAAGGATATTTTTTAGCTTCATAAGGATATCATGATGGTGGTAGAGTATTTGATGAGGTTTATAGACCATTTTGATACTCCTTGGATATGGTTTGATATTTTTTTCATAGAACAGACATTTGATCATGGATTATACTAGGATATCAATTTTCAGTGGTATTATTGTGTATCCCTACCTATTTTGGAGTGATTGAGTGGACCTTAGTGGTGGAGAGCTTTTTGGCTACGCAAACTCTCACTGTTAGTGTTGAGAACATAGGTAATGAGACCTCAGTATTAAGTAACCGATTAAAGCCTCAAGTATTTGGGTGTGTGAGATTATTAAGTAGATGATCCTAGGATGGATGGACTGTGCCTCAGGGATCTCGAGATGGATCTAGTCATCCATTAGAGATGCAGTGTTTTTTAAGGAAGGAAGGGGAAATCTCACAAGATATTTCCACGACTCATCTTATTTCTGAGAGGGAGACAATCAATGGACCACCCTAGAAGAGAAAGAAATAGGAGCATGGATTTTTACATGAAATAATAAATGGAAGGGGAGTAGGGAGAACAATAAAAAGAGGAATAAATTTCAATATGTTTTCACCACCACCCCCAGGTGGTCCGCACTTGCCTCAAGGATATGGGAGATTTGGGTGATGAGGAATAAAAGATTCATAATTATATGACCTAGAGGCTCTTAGGGTGATTATAGTTATGCTCTGTGTACTTTTTATTTATCAATATTATTGCTAGACACTATTGTGAGGTACTATGATAGTGATGTTTGATGTATCTTTATACTCATGGGGAAGAGGGATGCTTCCCCAACTGAGATATGTTTTGGTTACACAATACAAAACTATGTGGGTGAGTCAATTACTTCAAAAGAGGATAATGTAGATGTTTAGTGGAAGAGTTATTTTAACTTCTGTGTTTAGGGTAGAGTTGCATGTTTGCATGTTGGATCATACCCTAGTGATACTAGTGGATACTGTATGCTTGACCCTTATGCTAGAGGCTCCTACATAGAGGATCTTGGAATACACACTTCTATTGAAAGTGTGACTAGAATCATGGAGGGTAGTTCCTCACATAGAATGTTTCTATAGTGTAAGTGAGACCCTTTGATAATGTTCCTCTGTATGGACTGTTTTTCTATCATCCATGCTTAGACGGTTTCCACTGGTATGTTTTTCAGTGTTTATATCTCATGGGATGAGGTTTTTCTTTTTAATATTGGAGTGTTCTCAGGTTGGGAAGGTTGAGCTCATGTGTGGGAAGATACAACCTCCATTTATCAAATGGATGGTATGAACCTTTGAGTAGTAGTTCTATGGGCTTTTTGATTTCTGCTATAGTGGTGGAGTTAATGATGACTACATGAGGATGATCTGGGTTTATCTCCCCATTGAGAGTTGTTTTCCATAGAGACTATCACTTAGGGACTACCCTGATTTTTGCATCAGTATGTTGGTTGACTCCCATGAAGCTTCATGATATTTTGTACAGTTTAAGGTTTTCATAATGAGGGTCTAGTAAGACCCATTATGTGTTCTTGGGAATCCGTATGTTATAATTTGGTACCCTAATGTTATAGGTCTTAGAGGATCATGAAACACACTTGAGTATGGCACAACATATCTCTAGTTGGTGGTGGTTACCCCTCTAATTTTTTAGTGAGGCAGGGAGGCACAATAAGAAGATTTATTCCCAAGGTCTCACATAACCAGATATTCATTAGACATATTCATTATGGGTTTCCCAAAGTTTAGGAGAGCATAAAACATATGAGGTTTGATGATGACTCTGGTAATTCTATGAGATGAGTGGTTGAATAGGTTAATTTATCTTAGTAGTATACCTAAGGGAGGGGTGGTTATTCCAAGTAGAGAATACCCTTCATGTTATAGAGAACGTGATTGAGGTTTTATATTGGAATAGTTCAATTGAAAATCTACCATTAGTGAATCACCAATTGGTCCATGTTTGAGAGTCCCTATAGGTCACCATTGTACTAGTTGGAGCCAATGGCATACATAATTTATGTGTCTAGATTTGGTTCTAGCGATGGATGTTGAGGGTGTGGTTCATCCAAGGGTGGATGAGGACTTCCAGGTCATGTTTATATCTAAATTGAGTTGTCAAGGTGGTGTACCCCTAGCATTTGTGACTGTATTTCGACTGGGTGCTTGGTGTATGCACCTATCATATCAGATAAAAATGTGCATGCTTTATTGTATAATGTCAACCAATTTTGAGATGGTCTTTTTCTATGGTTTTTCTTTTGGGGTTCCCCTATGTGTGTATTTGTAGACAGTATGGGAACCCTCTAATGAGATCATTATTGTGGTGTGGGAGTCCCAATTATGAGCTCAGTTTCTTTTCTCCTGTGTATAGGATTTCACATTTTTGGAAGAAAATTATGAAGGTGGGGAGAGTGTAACGACTCATGTTTTTCCTTGTATTACTTATTAATATTTCTTAGAATATTTACAAATCTAGTTCTTAAGTCGGTGTGAGATTATTGGTCCTGAAGAGCCTCAGTGTGGTGATATTTAAAATATTTAATATATTTTTTCATACACACATAGTTTTTTGTAAAATTTGAATAACTCCCTATCAGAGTCTTATATTGAAAATATGGTATCAAATTTTAGTTCATAGCATATAATTTACTCAAGTCGCAAAAAAAAATTGTCTGCATTGGGTGCTCAGTTGAGGGAGTGTTGGTGGGGTGTTAAATAGAGGGTTATTAATTTTATAAAATAAAATTAATAACCCTTACCTAACCCACTTTGGGCCATCTTGTATAGAATAGAAAATAATAATCCCCATCCCTTGCATGATAGATGACCTGAGGCTAAGACAATGTTAGGAAGTTTCATTGATCTCTATTTTTATTTTTGATCATCACCAAATCGATGTGTAGTAAGCTCCGGGTGTCGTTTTGTATCAGAAGTTTTGGAGTTTTTCAATGAGGTAGGTGGATTTACATTATTTAAATCCTAATCCCTTATAATATGTTTTTTATTATTTTTATTACCCTATTTTGAATGAAAGATATCCCCTCCTGGTAATTTTTTGGGTTTCAGGTGAAAATAGGGAGTTTTGGGTGGCTCATCGGTGATTCCCCTTGGAATTATTGATCACACGACATGTAGTACAGAGGATCACATGTTGTGTCTTCTTCCCATTTGGTTAATTTGGATATTAAACACTATGTAATAGGGGTACAAACTGTGCAGTGGGCCCAAGTCGTGTGGTTGAGGGACATGTCTAGACATGCCATGTCAAGTGACATGACCATGCGAAAGGACACATCCAAGTATACAGGCATGGTTTTTCAGATACGGGAACTGGCTAAGGACATGGAAATGTGGTCGGATGGATAAGACATGTTATGTGCTGAGAGGGTACACATCTTGTTGGGTGACATGGCCAGTCAGCTATGTATAGACAAGGACACACCCATAGGTTTATATGTGGTCACACATTGTGTAACATGGGGTATACACATTTTATTCTTTTACACACTGAGTACAAGTATGGGAAACTATAAGGGTCTAGTTTCTAGAGACACATTGTGTACATTGGGATCACATTGTTTACTAACCTTGAATATTTCTCTCTCACGCATCACCATCATTAGGACTCAGATGGAGGCCCATGAGTTGTTTATCCTATGAGGTTTTACACATTGGAAATGATGGTGATCATGGTTTTGGTGTGTGAGATGTTATGTGAGGTGAGTTTATTAGGTCTCTTGATAGCAACGTATAAACTAGTATTGGTTGAGTGTGTTCCCTTAGTCAATCTATATGATGGCACAATTTGGAATAATATCCTCAGTAAAGGATTATGATCTCCTCAATAGGATGATCTTAGATAGAGTTGGTGTATCCCTCTAGAAGGATATGTTTATATCCTCTATCATATCGAATTCCCTAGATAAGGTTCATGGTATTGTCATGACCTTCATACATAGGGTGGTGATCCCTTATCTAGTGGGCTATCCCATAAGGTTTTATTGAAATGTACGATATATGATCCCCTACTTAATGGGATGTTTTAGTCAGTTTTTCAGTAACATCATGAGTATGATTCCTTACTTGGTGGTTGGTTGCAATTGGGTTCAAAATATCATCATGAGTAAGATCCCCTTCTTGGCAGTTGGATCCATATTTGGGATTTCAGTATCTCCATGTGGCCATGGACATGATCTATAATATGTGTATCATGTATTTAAGGCTCATTTAGGGTTTTTGTTGTCCCCTAGTGGTCCTGGATGTGAACCCCTATCAAAGAATTATTTTTTTTGGTTTACCAGATTGGATTTTTGGTGTCCCCTAGTGGTCATGTATGTGATCACCTATCTATGTAATGAGATCTTATTGATTTCTAGATTGGATTTGTGTGGTCCAAAAATAATCCCAGTTTTGATCCCCTATCTGTGAGATGGGATCTTCAGTGTTTCCAGTTGGGTTTGAGGAGTTCCTCATTAGGGATGGGTCAGATCTTCTATATGAGTATCAAATCTTCAAAGTGACAGTGTGAATTTATTCAAGGAAAGACCCGATGAGAGAGTTCTCGAAGATGTATGCCATCAGAGATAGTGGGTATGTTCCATTAGCTTAGAAATACCTAATGGAACGAGTTCTCTTGGGTGATTTCTATCAGTGATGGAAGAGATGTTGTTGATTAGTGAGATCTCTCAGTTAAATCCCCTCAAGGATAGAAAGTCTTGTGTAGTGAGATATCCTATAAGAGAATTACCTTTGATCCTTGAGTATAATACAATGGCTAGTAATGAGTTCAAGACCTCATGAGACTTGGAGTCTGAGATGATTATATCTAGATGAATCTAGGATTCTTTATAGTGATGTCACATATCTTGATTAACACTCCATGTGGTGATGAAATGACTAGTTGTGTATAGTTGAGGAGTGTTTGATATAGAGTTTTTTATTCTCTCTCTCTTGGGTTACCTTTGGCTTGGGTTGAGTGAACTATTGTCTTTTATTTACTTCCATTTATTTCAGGTTTTTTGGTTACCTATTGGTTATTTTCATACTCACCCCTATATGAGTGTTTCCTACACATTTATTGTCTTGTGTAGATGATAGTCCTTTTGATGGATTCCCTAGAGGATTTGGGGAATACAGAGCATAGTGAGATAGACCAACTAAGGTGTGTATCAGTTATTCAATGAGGTGTGTTTAGGTGGTTTCAATTTTTTAAAATACCCTTCTTCTAAGAAGGTTATACTCTATTTCAGTTTATGGTGGGGCATTGTTTTTTTATTTTACACTTTCATTACTTTTTATGTACTCTGGATTGGGGTATAGATATATGTATTAAAATTTTTTAGTTATTTTTATATTTTCACCGTTTTACAGATATGTATGTGGGAGAATGTGTCCAGGTACCATAGGATAGGTCCTCCCATGTGTGTGATATTCCTACTCAATGCTGATCTCCAAAACCTAGCCTATTGGATGTGGGCTTGGGGTAGTCATCGTTCGGGCCTCAGTGGGTTGGTTCATGAAACTGGTGTGTCGTAGATTTGAAATTTTTCATTACTAGAGAAACAAATATCCATTGTATCTGACGATCTAATACCCGATATGTTCCTAGGATCTCATGTGAATTATAAAACCATGGAAATTAAAATAGAACGAGTACCTCATTATAATCGAAGCACATTCATCTATCCCACATCACTGACAACTGTTGATTTGAAAGATCTGATTTCAAACCTCTCTAGATCATATGCACACGCTTCAACAATCGTCATGTATGTCATTCATTTAATTCTGAGTTCTAATGTGGAGTTTTGATTATTTTTTCGATATCGTGGTGATCGCATCGATCTTGTGCCTTCAAAATATGAAGGAATTCATGGATAGACCACTCAGATGGATTCTTTCACTATAAGATTTGGTAGGAGAGATAATCTCTCAATTATGACTAGTTAATAGTACATGGAATGATATTCTCCTTTTCTTATATAGTGGATGTCGAAAATACCCATTTTAGGTTCCCCGACCCTTCTATATTTAACATTTATTAAATAAGTAGTAAATGAATAGTTATTGTGAACTAACTATATCATAAATATTATTTATATTTTATCACCTAAATGTAATAAATATTAAATATATTACGTGATAAACTCGAGTCGTTAACTTGGCTCGTAATTCTTGCTAATATTAAATAAACCATGAAGATTAAAATAATATTAATTTGTATAATATTTTTCCATGTATTTACTTAAACATTTGTAAATACTTTTAGTAAATGTATTCAAATCAAATATTCTATAATCGAATAATAATTATTTTATTTATTTTTTGATGATTGTTAGAACTTTTACAACTCTTGAAACCTATGGTGGGGACCACCATGTCCTATATACCTATTCTCTACGTAGTAAGGATTCATGAATATTTTATTGTGTGTGACCATATTGGCCCTTATCTTGATAATAGTGAGTAGTATTCATAGAATAATAGTGGATTCTAGATACCCTTCAAGGCCTCTATAGAGACAAAGAGTAGTCATAGTAATGACAACCATCCTAAGAACACGCACTGTGTAATATAATCCATTTGACTTATGATGTATCCTAAAGAAAGACACACACTTATGTCATAATACTTTCTTCCTTTGTTATTTTTTTCATCTAACTGGATCGATTTACCTTCAACTACCATGGACATGGACTTGTGAAGGTAATACCATCTTGTTCAACCAGGCCTGAAATATCACTTCCTCAACTTAGAATAAAAAAATTCTATCTCGATCATTCAACTAATTCCATACCATCAATGATGCACCCAACAAAATATACCTTTACACAAGTTCAATTTCATATTTTTTTTCTTATATCAAATTACAGAATCAAAATTAATGCATTTAAAATGATCTCAAGTACAGAAACCAATACACATGTCCATAGGTAGAAAAAACCAATGACAGCCAAAACATGTTGTGTTCTTATTGGTGTTCATATCCCCATAATCTCCTCTATTCAAGATCACCAAGTGAGAACATAATGATAAGAATTCTAAATTATTATCATTTTCCTAACCAGATGGTCACACATCATCTGTTTCCTATTAGTATGATGTATATGGACTATAGAACATAACTTTAAGATTACTTTCATAGTATATCTAGGTTCTCATTATTACATGGTAACTACTATAACCCTTTCATTAGAAACATAATATAAGGACATTAACATAAATATAGTGGATGTAGAAATTTCAACACTATTTTGGTAAGATAAACACATGTATATATCAAATTTTATACATGTAATGGTAATAAAAGTATATACACAAGTTGGGTCTAGGGCACCCACTTTCAATAATGTGAACCTTGTTGGGGATAGTGTGGTAATCATAGTGACCATAATGGGTGTTAAGTTTATTAGGTAGTGAAGATATGGTCGGTTTGCATGAGATGTGACATGGGATGATGTGTGGTGGTTAGATTTTGGTTGTTTTGGCGATATGGTGGGTTACGATAATGGATTGTCATATATTGTATTTTGGAAATAGTGGATGTGAGATGGGGAACTATTATATGGTGCAGTTGTGTTAGTTTCATAGTTATAAATTTATTGAATTAAAATGGTGAAACTAAATATCATGGGATGAAATTGATATGTGGTATTTGGATTGAATGAATTTAATTATAGATTACATGGGTAAATAACTGAAGTTTCAACAAAAATTTAATATATGATAACTAAATTGGTAAATTGAATACTAATAAACTAATATTTTCATGTAATTAGTAAATTCTAGGAAATATAAGAACATGTAATTCAAATTTGAAGTTCTATGGCTATGTGTAGTGGTTTTGTGTTTTGATTAATTTAGTTATATCATTAGTTGTAACAAATGGCATAAGGTGTAGTTTCGGTGTTGTGGAGTATGCTAGAGTAATTGATGTTAACTCATGGGTTAGGTGTTTTGTTTTATATATCTATCTTTTTTAATGTAATTATATATACACCCTGCTTGAGTTGGATAACCTTACCAATACCCAAATGTTTTAGATTTTATATTATTTCCACAAAATCTACGATGGTGGTGAATCTAATGGTTTGATACCCCTCTTCCCCTCTCTTCCTTTAGTGGTAGCAATGATAAAATGGGTTGGTGTTGGAGATTACCTTGGTGATTACATTAATTGGTGTTGGAGATTACTTAGGCGGTGAAATAGGTTATTGTTTACTCAGGTGGTGAAATGGGTTAGTGTTTGAGATTACCCAGATATGATGAGGATGTGATATGTGGTGGGGATCATACATGGAAGGAGGAGGGGATATCGTTGATGTTTTTCACATTCATGATACCTTAATACCTAGTTGTGTTGATGATATTGTGATGTAATGATGAATAATTATAGCATTGATGTTAGACCATGCAATGAGGTTGGGATAGGTAGGGATGTATCTTAGCCCATATTAGATATTTATGGACATGTGTTGAGATATTTATGGAAGTAATGGGATCAAAGAATGTTTACTGTTGGTGCATGAGAGTGGAAAGTCTATGGATGAGTGGTTAAAGGGTGCCTTTGTTTTATATTATTTTGATACTATGATACTACATTGGATGTGTAATTTGGTGAGTGTTTTATGGTGAGGTTGGTCTTGGTTAGTTGACCAATTTAGGTGCATGCTGGTTTTATTGATTATTCAATGATTCATTAGTATACTCTTTTCACATGTGCATGAGAGACCTTAGGTATGATGATATTGAGTATACATATTACTCTATCCCTATATATATATAATATTTCTCAGGTTTCCAATAATATTCTATGGACTGAGTGGGACATTATTATATTAGATGTTGAAGCTTTTATTGATTCCCTATCATATGACTTATGCTTTGGTGTTTATTTAGAGTTTTTTATTTGTGTTTACTAAAAACTTTCATACATTATGGGAAGGTTTGGCTTTAATTTTACATTCTTGTGATGGATTTTATTATTGGTTGATTATATTATCTCCCAAACCTATATTATTATTAGGTTAATTCCTTCAATGTGTGATATTTTTATTCCTTCTATTATAATCTCCAACTCATGGCCAAATGGGGGTGGAAATCAGTGGTCATTATCTCTATTACTTTATTATCTTCCCAAAATGGGTACCTTTAAAGGGAGGGGTCACGGAATTCATTGATTCAGGGAAAAACATTTGGATGAATAAGGCCTTAAAACATTCCCAATAATTGTCCTCTCATGGATTAGTTTGAACAATAGACTTACACCACTTACTACTCAGGACTTCAAGATTAAAGGAAGAGAACTTGAAAATGGAAGATTTGGGAATATCAAGAAGACCAATGATCCTTTTGATGCCCCTCAGTTTTCCTTTTACTTCACAATGATCTACAGCACCATAAAAGAGAGTAGGATTTAACTTTTGAAACTCTAGTAGGAAATCCTTAGTCTAATAAATAGAATGGTTTGATTACAGAGAACCACCCATAACATTCCCTTAAAAATCCATGAATACTTGTTGTTAGAATACTCTAAATAATAAGAATATGACACACATAAATAACATAACCCAAAATAGAAAAATATTTTAAAACTGAATGTCATGGTCAAATGAAATTCAATTAAATAAATTCTCAATGAATCAAATAAAACCAACCCACACCACTTTCAAATCATTTATAAGCTAATAATCAAAATTTCTCAAACATACATAATCAAAAACTAATTTTTTTTATTTAAAGTGACACTTGGTTTCCATTCCATAACCTATATTTTATCATTGAATCTACCATCATACTTAAGACTATTTCTGGAGTAGCATTCAAAATAAAAAACACTAACCATTTTTTAATTAAAGTACGTCACATGAATTTATATTATAAAAATCATTTTATCAAAACAAATGAAATTTAATTCAAATTTATAAATTTATATTTAAATTAATTTATGAAATCCCCTTTATCAATTTTTAAAACCAAAACTGAGATTCCCTAAACCTAAAATATTTTTGCTAGTTCTAAAAACACATCCCTTACATGGTAGATATTATATCAACTATGATAGACCATGTATGTGTCTATAAAATTTATAAAACTTAAATAAGGTATTCCATTAAAAAGATTCCCAATACCTTTTAGGTTTATATGTTTAGATAATTAGGAAAAAATTAACTAAAAACTCATGTTTTTGGTGTCAAATATATATTTTCTCAACTATATAAGATAATTATTGATAAAAAAAATGTTTAACATCTCCCCCAATTTATCTACATAACAAAACAATTTTATACATTTCACACATTTTAAATCTTCAAAACTTGGGGAAATAGAAACATGAAAATGGGGTGATATTATATACTCAGTAAGGGTAAATATAATTTATTGTAATCAAATAATATATGTGAACATAAGATGATAATATGGGTAAAATCAAGCTAAATAAGTAAATCCATACCAAAAAAATAGTATATCATAAATCATTGCATAAATCTAGGCATAAAATAAGACATGAATTACACGAGTGTATTAATAAACCAGATCTGTGGCATAATAGTCATGAGAATAAGCATACAACTATGACATATTTAAAATATAGAATAAATATTTATAATAGGGAAACATTAATTTCATGAGACACACCATCAGTTCCCACAAAAATAAATAACTAAATCTTATTAGAAAATACTTATATCATTATATATAACCCTTTAACCAATGTATTAGAGGGTGATATAGGACCCAACCCATAATTCATCTATACATATGAGTACCACTTAAAAATCATTCACTTATAACATTATAAATAACCCATGGAAATAAAATAGGTTATATAAAATTTTCAAATGAAAATCAATCACTTTTTAAAGAATAAAGAACCATGAAAGGACAACGGGTTTTATATCCTTTTCAAATGAATTCACAAAATGAAATATTTAATAATTACATCAATAATAATAACATGATAAAAATGGAAAATAAATGGGTATCCAATGAAATCATGTAACATTATAGGTAAATGACATTCAATCATTATAATAAATCATATATTATTTATACGGTATATATAAAGGATATATAGTTAAGATAATAATTTTCTCAATCAATTGATATATGGAATCTAGGTGAACACCATTAAAAAAAATAAATGTAAAATAATTATATTTACTAAGAAAAATAATTAGAAGAAAAATTACTCTAATTCATGATGAATGGTTAGGAAAGATAGGAAGATATAGATCATCCATTCACTAGAGAAGAAAAAATCATAATACATCTATATAGAGATTTTTTTTGTAATATTTAGCTAATATTCTTGATCAATCAGAAGGTATGTTAAAGCCAATTATTTAGATAAAAAATTGTTTATATAATATTTATAAAATTCCCATTATAAATAATAAATATCCTCCGTCGTTTTGAAAATATTTTAAAATGAACATTTTATAAAACTATGATAAAAAAAATTCTTTGAAAAAAAAAATATTGAAAAATATTCATATAAAATGAAAAAGGTTGTATAATTATGTCTTTATACATAAGAATTAAAAATTTAATATTTTCACATTTTGATTAAAACAACCTATAAAGAAAACATTAAAAATTTTAAAAAAAATATAAATTCAAATAAAATAACTTTAATAATTTATTGAATAATTGATAAGGATGATTTAAAAAGAATCCAATGAATACAAATATTAAAAAGGGGAGGTTCCCAACTGAGAAGAATAGATAGGGTTGGTTACACTTATAAGAAACAATTCAGGTAAATTATTACTCGTGGGGAAATTAAATCTTTAAGTTACTTGTAAAACCACATTAATATAAAAATAAAATTATTATTTGTTTTATAAATAACACAAATTTCAAAATTTTATTATCTTTTTAAAACAATATTGTCTTGAAAATAAACTCATAACAAAACCCTTATGGTTTGAGTAACTTTTTAATCAAAACACCCTTTTCAAATTTGGCATCATTTAAATCAAAAGAAAATTGTAATAGAACATTATATAGATATTAAAAACCCCATTAATATGGTAAAATAAATTCATTAGGCTATAGCTTCACCATTTCAAGAAAAACAAGGTATAAAAAAAGAAAAATGTCATAAGTGGTGAAATTTTGAGATAAAAAACTGTTACCATAATTCCTGCTTAGTCAAAATGTTCTCTAAAATCCTATATAAAAAAAAGGAACTACATTAATCATAAATTTAATAAAAAAATCATATCTTTAACCTTTTATAAACTTATTTTATAATTATTCTCTAAATTTAAATTAGTTATTTATTATCTATTTTTGATATTGGGTGTGAGTAATCCTGATTGTTTTTCCCTGGTTTCATAATAGCAGTGTTGTTGTTTATTATTCTACCAAATTTAATATTTAATAAACAATAAATTGTAATACATTTCAGTTTTTATAACTTTTTAAAATGTTATAATTTCATTCTAGTTGATTTTTGTTTACATTCCTTGAATATGGATATGTTTATGATCATGTTTTGATGATTCGTAGTGAACGAATGGTGCTTTATTAAATAATTAGTTAGATATTATATTACCATTAAAAAACTAAAAAAACTCAATATTTACTTATTTATATACTATATTATCATAAATTAAATTCCCATATCCATACAGAAATAAATTTATAGCATTGTTCAAGTAGGTGGTTAAACAAACCTAAACAATAACATACCATAATTAATGGATGATTATGAAGTGATTTAGTTGTAATATAATTATAATAAAACCCTAATGGTAACAGTTATTATTTATTATTATTTTATATAATAATTTTAAATAATTATAATAATAATATAATATATATAAAGTTATTTCTTTGTACAAAGAAATCATTTTTTCTCTTAGAATGCTCTTTTGGACTATTGAATTTACCACGATTGTTTGCTACTCGTATTATAAATAGTTTATCTAATTTTTATTTATATAACCTTAATAATTTTAAAATAATAACATTTATCCATTAAACACATTCTCATGACCATACATTTAAGGAGTTGATGAAAATAAATAATGGAAATCATCGTTCCATGGAGGACGTAGTCTTCAAGTACATGTGGATGATGATTTCATTTTCCATAGAATGGGGAAAGGGGTAATATGGTTTATTATTTAAGAATGTAAAGTGTTTCATAAATATCATAATTATATATTTAATTTTATATTATTAACATACTTGTAATGTGGTGAATGAAAATTAAACATGTTGCGTCGTGGTGATGGTAGTCCACATAACGCACAGAAGATGATTTCATTTTTCATAATAGAAAAGGGAAATGTGGATAAAAAAATTAACATAATTTTAATAAAATAATAGTATAATAATGATATAATTTAATCATTTTTAGATGGTTAAATTTAAATTGTGTAATAATAAGTACATATATATAAATATAAATGAGAATGGAGTAGTTAGAAATTTATAACTCACTTATTGAATTATCTCCTTTGAAAAGGGATTTAAGCTTTTGAGGGTTGGTATTTTGAGATGAATTGATCCTATTGAAGGTGTAGATAAATTTTTAAGAGAGGTTTTGGAAAATATTTTCATGAAATAATTGGGTTATAGTGTGATGGGATGTGAGAAGAGGGGTGTCCCTTTCATAAGTGAAAAGGGATGACATTTTTTAAATACCCTAAAATTTTAATAATGAGAATTCATTATCAAGAAAAGTGGCTCAAAAATTGAGAAATAATAGATATGGATGTTTTTTGGTCAAAATAGATATCATACACTCATTCTCACACATTTTTTTAAACATTTTTTCAACTCATTACCATTAGATTTTTCACTTTTACCATTTTATTTTTTATCGTGGTAACTAGTTTTTACCTAAGGTAGATTATCATTTATTCCCAAAAAAATGAACCTAATTACATAATTTGGAAATAATAATTAATAATTTGAAATCAATTTTATTTTATCCAATTTATAAAATGGATAAAAAGAATTTTAAAATACTAATTTATAATGTATTAAAAAAATTTAGATAAAAATCACTCATGTTCAAAAATATTAAGAATCGGTTTGTAAACCAAATAAATTATTTTAGAATTTATAACATAAATTATAAAATAAATATTTTATTAAGAAAATGGTTTTCATAAAGTTCCATATTATACATATAAACTAATAATGCTATAAGAGTCCTGACATTTGTGAAAATGGAATATTGAATTATTCACCAAGAAATCAATCTTTCTAGAAAAATACCAAAAAAATCATCCTAAGATAATATTTTTATGATGAATCCAAAAATAATTTTTTTTAATTTAACATTATAAAATATATAAATTTTACTTATGAATAAAATTATAAACTATAGTGTAAAACTATTTTTATATGAAATTTTATTTTTAAAATACTATTTGATCTTATTCTTAATTTCTATAAAATGATAATGAAGGTAGATTTAATGAATAAATATTATATTTTATTAAAATACTCATTTAACAATAATATAATTGATTTTATTTTATAAATAATATAATGTGAAAAAATATAGATTCTTAAACACAAAAATGAATTAAGTAAATTTATATAAAATACCGTTTATATATAAATATATATATTTTCATATTTCATAATTTAGTTACTCATATTCATACATAATAATTCAATGGATAGTTTTAGTTACTATATTAAATATTTATAATATATATATATACACACACTGTGGTATCATTTTAGTTTAGTGTTGTGTGTGGAGCATGTTATCAAACATATTTAGCTTTATTAAAATAAAAAATATATTAAAAATCATAGGTCATTTAACAAATTTAACATTTAAAACTATTATTTAAACTTATAAAACCAAATTATAAATTATTATCATAAATATTCCATAATAAAAAAATTAAATAAAAAAATAAATCTAATAGGAAATTCAAGGGGGATTAGTAACCATGGATAACTTGATTTCATGGTTTATAGACCATGTGCCAATAATACCACTACCATAGATAGTTTTTGATAACTATATACTAGGTATCCAAATTATTTTCTTAACCTTATGAACTTACTTAGGACCATTGATTCAACTCTTATTTCTTCCCCAAATATGAAATAATTTTTAGGGAACCTAAATAACATAAAGGAAATCAAAACACCACCAACTAGAATTAAGAAATACCAGAATCAATAAAGAATAGTTCAAAATCCATGACTCAGAATGAAACTTCCCATGGTCACCCAAGGTTTTGTACTAGAAGTGTTTTCCAAAAACTTCTTCATTCCTACACCCCAATATTCAATAGTCATAATTCCATTCTATCATTACTAAAAAAATAAAAAATGGTGTTATGGAACCTAGGTCTTATAAATAACTAAGGATCTGATACCATTTTTTTCATAAACTAACATAGGATAATCCATGAGCCTGGTACCTAGGGTGTCTTGCAACAAACCTTGGGATCATTCTCGATTTAACCAAGCTAACTCTAAGCATCAGGGTGTCAAATGAGAGCTCATGAGAGTAATTTTTTCCCAAAAAATATAAATTACTAAGTAAATGCATTTACCAAAATTTTGGAATGACCCATACCTGAATTGGATTCCCATGATAACAATATAGAGTTTTATAATTTAAATAAAATAAACAACTAGAAAAGATAAATGTAAAACTAAATGATAATAATAAAGTAAAGAAGTAAAATATAATTGATATATCAAAAGGAGAGAGCTGCGATATCTAATACATCAAAGATGAATAATAAAACTAAAATAACCAAATTGGTCTTTGTGTTCCCCTGAGGCCACCACCCATCCTCTACCACTATCTCTCTGTGCTAACTTAAGTCCAACTGGGACCTTAACCTAAAATGTTATTAAGTGTGATAACCAGGGCCCAATAGGAATTAAAAAGGAAACCACCCCCAATGTATATACTTTAAATAAAGTATTCATATCCATGTTAGTTTAAAATACAATTTAAAATTATGGTTTTTTTAATTCAATAAAAACCAAACATAATTTATCATCAATTTGGGACCATTTCTATTTAAAAGATATGGTTATGAATTTATGATAAATTAGTATTTTATTCTTTAAAAAAAGAATGGAAATTAAAATTTTAAAGTCATTTCAAATTATTGAAAATAAACCATTTGTTTTTCTTTAATTAGAAAAAATAAATTATTATTTATAACCATAACCAAAAATAAAACTAGTAACAATAACAATTGTAACAAATCCTTGCATAAATGTACATTGGAACACCATGAAGATCATAGGTAAAATCAAGAACAATGATAAAACATGATCCATCATATCAGAATGTATGATGTAATCTAATAACCCTAATGCTTAGTCATATCCTACCTAGAAAACTGAGGGGGAAACTCAAAAATCATGGAATAATATTTATTAAGGGCCACTAGTCAAATCATGATCGTAAAATAGTATATAATATTTAACTCAAAATTACTCTAACTATGCTCAATTACCCATGGAATGAAATGGATATTGGAAATTTAAATCAACAATTAGTATTCATGTATACATATATATATATATATATTAATAATAGTGGTGGTGGTGGTAAAAATGCATTAGCATGAATCGTAAGAATTCTAACACCTCTAAACCACATATCCTAGAATACACCCCTCTATTCCAATGATGTCCCGCGTTAAAAACTCAATACCATCAATCACAAGGGTAATACCTTGAGGGTACCTTATTTTTATAAATCATACTCAAAAGTGAAAAATAGGCATCATATCATTTCCTTAAAATAATATGTTATGAAACTATCTTGAGAATTAGTTACAAAGATTTATATAATATTTAAAACATTTTTATTATTTCAAATCCCAATTTTCAAGAACCAAACATTGCCTTTAAATCCAAATAAATATTTTAAAATCTACTTGGTCATCATAAAACCTTTTAAAATATCAAGAATCATGATTAAAGTTTATTCAGTTAATCCATTGAACACTCTGTGTGAATTAAAATTGTCAAATAGATCAAAATCATTCATTTAAACATAAAATTCCCTTGAATTCAATGAAAACTAAGTAAAACATGGTTTCTATTTTGAAAAGATTCATGTAATTGTATAATATTATAAATATGAATCCAAAACATGGAGTTAAAGAAAAAATAATCAAAGGTTTCGGAATATAAGGCTTTAATCATGGGGAAACCAACCTCAATAGCATCACTTCTATAAGCAATATGTTGCCTTATAAGGTAATAAAAACCCTTAGAGAACCCAACTGAAACTTAAAATCATAAAAAACCTAAATTAAACTTTATCCAAGATGATCTTAGGTCTTAGATACCTCTCATGGGAATTAATTAGAGAGAAGAAGAAGAGTAATAAAGGAAGAGAGTACTAGGGAGAGATTATCTCAAGAATCTGGACTCAAATCACTATGAAATCCCACAAAAAAACCTTGTAAGATATGAGAAATGACGGAGAGGGAAGCTACAACTTGTGTGCATGAATGGGAAGTGAATATAGGGGTTTTGGCTTAAAATTAGGTAAGGGAGGAATTTTAAATTCATAATAATTTAAAAACTAGGCAAGGTGAATGTTTTGGATGATTGTTTATCAATCTACGCACCAACTGTGTGCTTCTCACTAGAAACACATGGGCACTTGTATGGTTTGGGCACATGGTTTGAGAAATCATGTGCTCACCATGAAAAATGGTTTCGTAAAAATGCTTACCCATATTCATAGTTTCCATACAGTTTCTACTAATTGTGCATCGACCGTACTTCTGTGCTAAAATGCCAGAAAATTAAAAAATTTCAACAGATCAACTCAAAACTTGAGGATAATATCAAAATTCATTGAATAGATAAAATAATAAGTAAAAAGAGGGTCGATGTGACACATATAAACATACATACATACGTATATATACCCACGTAATACATATAAATATATATAAATACATATATATATAATTATATATAAACATAAATATATATAACTATATATATAAACACATATAAATGTACACATATACACACACCCACATAATATATATAAATACATATAAGTATATATATATATTTATAAACACATATAAATGTGCATGAATAATTATAAATATCTTTAAATTATAATCAAATATACATAAATATATATGAATTATAAATAAATATACATAAACATATATAAATACAACTATGTTGGTCGGAGTGGATACTCAAGAGGGGGGTGAATTGAGTTCCAATTAAAATTTCTGTTTTTAAAAACTTTGTCTTAAAATCCCCCAATTAAAATACAAAATTAAACTGTAGTGAATTTATACGAAAGTAAAGGTTCTGTTAAGTTCTCAAGGGATTGACTATTTCCCAGTTAATCAAATCAGAAGAGTTGATTAACTTTTGAAACTAACTTACTGATTTACAACTAATATAAACACTTGCGAGTTTAATTATCAAAGTGACTTTAAAACAGTTTTGGTTTTAAAGAACTTAGCAGCGGAATAAAAGAATAACTTTGACAGATATAGTACAGCAGATATAACCAAGAGGTTCAGTCTCAAGCCGAGACTTAGTCCTCTCAAAATCTTTTATAAAAAGATGATCCACACCCTGGATCAGGGATAACAACAACAACCAGCTGTCCAGGTCCAAGACCTCTACCACAGTTATTCATGGGAACAAATACAACAGCAACCAATTGTTCAGGTCACACGACCTCTACCACTATCCTAGTGGGAAATAAAAGAAGTAAGAGAGTTGAGTGAGGATTTACAAATCCTCCAGTTAAGGCACAGAAGACAGTGTGTGTTTAAAATACATCATATAACACACACTTCTCAATATGTAAAAGGATAAATTGCAGAGCAAATATTTAGAGTTTAGAAATGGCTCTAGTGATTGTCGTGCAGTTCTGGAATCCTTTTATTGATCTGAAATCACTCTGAGTCCTCTTCTGATTTTTGTCTGTAAAACAGAGTATTGTCTGTTTCCTTGACTTCCAGGTTCAGAGATAGAGAAGAAGTAGTCGATGAAGTTCTTCTTTTATGTTCTCGTTCTCATCTCTTCACTAGTTAGCATTGATGAAAGAGTTCCTTGTGTAAGTTCAGTCGTTGCTTTGTATTCTTGCTCTGTTCAGCACTCTGCGTATTCGTCCTTGTGTTCAACACTTTTTCTTGCAACACATGTGCACACCTCTTCAGCTTGAAAGAAGCTCTTATTTAACGCATGATCTCCGAAAAAAGATATGATTTCTTTTTGCAGGTACGAGGTACGGTTTCCTGACAACCAACAACACACATTAAATAAATGACCGAGCATTTGAAATATTCCTAATATGAACGTTGGTTAGATTAAATAAAGATAAAGAAATTCAAAAAGTTGTTTATGACTATCAGTGTGACAAGTGATCGGTAGGTCATCAACATCATTTGGTGAGACATCTTTTGTGACTTATTTGATCAGCATCGGTGAGACATCTTCGGTGACTCATGTGATCAGCATCGGTGAGACATCTTCGGTGACTCATTTGATCAGCATCGGTGAGACATCTTCGGTGACTCATTTGATCAGCATCGGTGAGACATCTTCGGTGACTCATTTGATCAGCATCGGTGAGACATCTTCGATGACTCATGTGATCAGCATCGGTGAGACATCTTCGGTGACTCATGTGATCAGTATCGGTGAGACATCTTCGGTGACTCATTTGATCAGCATTGGTGAGACATCTTCGGTGACTCATTTGATCAGCATCGGTGAGACATCTTCGGTGACTCATGTGATCAAGATCGATGAGACATCTTCGGTGACTCATTTGATCAGCATCAGTGAGAAGTCTTCGGTGACTCATGTGATCAGCATCGGTGAGACATCTTCGGTGACTCATTTGATCAGCATCAGTGAGACATCTTCGGTGACTCATGTGATCAGCATCGGTGAGACCATTGTCCTTTGATCCAGAGGGCTTCCAGAATACTTGTAAATCAATAACAAAGAGATAAACCACGATCCAAACAATATACACAGATTCACTAAAAGATTGTGATTATGTATATGAGAAATCCAACCGGATTAAGTAATTGATGATTTGTGATTATTAAAACAGCAATCATAGGAAGAATTCAAAAATCTTCCAGATGGCTCAACAATCTCCCCATTTTTGATAATCACAAATCTTAGCCAATCACAAATCTTAGACATTAATAAATATAATATATCATCAATAATAAGGCATAATAAGAATAAACACATAAAGAGATATAAATCTCCCCCTGAAGTTATGCCTTTAAAAACTTATGCAAGCATTGCCATAAAAAGACATAAATCTCCCCCTTTAGAGATGCATCTCCCCCATATCTCTCATAGATCTATAGATATGCATATTTCTCCCATCTCCCCCATATCTCCCATAGATCCAGAGATATACTGATTTCCCCCCTTTAGGATAACAAAAAAGGAGGGAAAACAGATAAAGACGAGATTAGAAGAAGACATCAGTGAGAATAAAAAGAAAAGAGAGTAAAGGACGTAAACACAAAGAATAGAGAGATAGAAAAGAGTTTAGAAAGAACATTGAAATACAATCAGTACAGTGGTCACCTTATCAAAAATGATACAAAACTATTTCTGGGGATACAAAGGGGCTTTGCCTTTGTCTTTAGGATCAACGGTTGGTAAGTTGGAAGGTTTGGAGGCAGGTTGAACTGGGCGAATTTGAAACGGTGTTAAGATGACTCTGAAAGTTGGAGAAGATGATGCCATCGGGATGTGCTGTGGAGCTGTAAAAGCTGGTTGAGAAGATTTTTGAGGGACTGGTCGGAGTTGAGAGAGATCTTGAGCAACAGAGATCTGATTTGGAGAAACATCAGAGGCACCGAGAGGGTCAGCAGTAGGAATCACAATGGCAGTGGCTTGGGTATTCAGATAAGGCTTCAAAAGATTTATGAAATTTTAAATAACTTCTGCACCATACTACATAGCCTTCTCAAAATCATCCTTATTTTCCATAAACCGTTCCATGGTTGGAGTAAAATCTTGCAACTGTCGAACTTGAGTCTTGAAAGCTTGAGTGACCGGAGGTAGTCTTAGATTTTCAGCTAACACTTTGAAATTTGCGGTCATCTCATGCTTGGTATAGATTTTTTAAAAGTAGTGATCAACCTTTTCCTTGATCTCTCGCTGAGAATTAGTGGCATCTGCTGAATATATTATTACCATCTTATGAATGTTATCATTGTGTTCCTTCATCTTACTCAACGAGTCCAAATCAAGAACTTGCCGAATGGTGGCCAATTCATCATGCACAATTTTCCATAGAGCCTCTAGCTCATGAGTAGTGATCTTGGTTACTTTGGTTGTACTGGCTTGAGCAACTATCTGAGTTATCTCAGCTTTCAACTTCCTCAGATAAGACTTCTTAAGATGTTCAATCAGATTTATCAACACTTCCATCATACTAGAGATAGTGGAACTAAATTCGTTAGATAAAGAAACCAAACCAGATTGTAGATCCTTCAGAATCTGATTTAGAGAGGCTATGTGCCTGCCAATAAACTCACCAGTACTGGCCAAGTCTGGTTTAATAACATTTGAAATCTTTTCTCTGATTATATCTCTCACAGTAGTAAGCAACTCCCTTTTGAACTTGTCAAAATCAGACTGAGAGATAGTAGAACTAGGTAGATGAGCACCTACAGCATCAACAACATGAGAAAACCTTGCTTCAACTGGTCGTCTTTCCATCATAACCGCAGTAGATTCTGATTCTTCTTCTTCTTCTTCAGAATACTCTAAACCCAAAACAGCAAAACTAGGACAATCATCACAGACAGCAGCACACAGAGTATATTTTGGTTTGTCATAACTTGCTTTTCAACTGTTTTCAAGAGATTCTTTCTTTCCATTGTCATCTATTTCTGGTATAGTTTGATGTGTTTCTATTGGAGGTACATCAAGACCATCCACTGGTCGGTTATCATCATCATCATAATTATCATCACCATCATCATCTCCATTTTCATTTCCATTCTTCACAGAAACGTCACTGTCAGATACTTCAGTGTCACTAGCTTCTTCATCATCAAGAACTTGTTCTGATTCAGGTAGGGGTAAAGGTGGACTGGAAGATCCAAATTCTATTCTTCTTTTAGGACTCACAGTGTCAGGATCACTCCTATAATCAGGAGGTGACATATTTCCTTCTTCTGTTTCAGCTTCTTCCATCCCTTGTTTACCAGACTCTTCAGTGTATTTATTCCTTTCAACATTTGTTTCTTCTTCATCATTAGAATAAATTGGATCCTCATCGTATTTCAAACCAGGGTCTCTCAAACCCTTCGGCCTCTTTCCATGATCAGTGGGATTGTAAGATTCATACAGCTTGTCCTCATCAGCAGCCCAGAATTTTTTCCATGGGTTCCAGTTTATTTTCATCCGTTTACAAATTTCTTTGGTAATACAAAAAGCATTATCATATTCAGCTATCTCATCAGCTTCATCAACACATTCCAGATTCTTTAACATAGCAGAGATCATTTTGGGATAGAATAGGGCAGTGGATTTCTTAGAAGGTTTCACCATTCCCGCTATGTGCACCATTAGATACCTACACAAGTTGATCTTCTCATGGGTCTTTAGTAAAAACAGTAGAAAAACATCCTGGTATCTAACAGCAGCAAAATCGCCTTTCCTGGAGCAAATTTGGTACTGAATAAACTTAAAAAGAAGTCTACATTCACCATCCAGCTCTGAGGCTATTATTCTCTTTGACTCTCTGTTTCCAGTCAAAAGATCTAAATCTAACTCATAAGAGAAATATTCAGTGGTTGGAGTAATGTTTCCAGCATAATCCTCATACCGACCCTCGTGGGGTACATTCAAACATTCAGCCCATTGTTTAGACGAAAAAGATATTTCCTTTCCTTTCACTACAGAAGAAATTCTGGCAGCCACGAAACCATTTAAAGTAACTTTCAGATTTATATAAAACTCATGCACTAGCTTTGGGTTGTATACACGAGTGTTATCTGAGAACCAGGTTTTCCATCCTTGCGAATATAAAACTTGTAACAACAGCGACTTACTTGTCAAAATACAGGCAGAGCTGACTTCCTTTTCTACAGCAACAATCCGAGTTTCCATGTTAGGATTTACTGATCTTTGATTGGTACTACTCGACTCGCCTCAAGCACGCTTTGAATGTACAGGACTTTCTAATCCTTTGCTCGGTCTCTTCTGCTTAGCCATTTGAAGATTCTGGGGAAAGCAAGAGTTCAAAGGTTCGAAGTGGAGGAGAAGAGAGGAAATAAGGTTTGGTGGGAAAGAAATGAAAGGTCAACGGTTTGGGGAATAGGAATAGTCGCGTATCATTTATTTCATCATTTAGGGTTCCCATAATAATGATAAAAGAAGTTAATTAATCACAAAATAAAAAGTAATAAAAAGAAAGATCGGTTTCACAGATCAGTTTCACAGATCAGTTTCACAGATCTGTTTCACAGATCGGCTTCACAGATCAGTTTCACAGATCGGTTTCACAGATCAGTTTCACAGATCGGTTTCACAGATCGGTTTCACAGATTGGTTTCACAGATCAGTTTCACAGATCGGTTTCACAGATCAGTTTCACAGATCAGTTTCACAGATTGGTTTCACAGATCTATCATACACAATTCATATTTAATAAAATTCATTCATTCAGAGCATAAAGGCTTTGTAAAAATATCAGCTAATTGATGTTCAGAACTAATAAATTTTAGAGAAATATCACCTTTCTGATAATGATCTCTTATAAAGTGATGTCTGACATCAATGTGCTTATTCCTAGAGTGAGAAACAGGATTATTAGATATGTTTATCGCACTAGTATTGTCACAGTTAATTGAAACTTGTTTAAAAACAAATCCATAGTCCAATAAAGTGTGTTTTATCCACAGAATCTGTGCACAGTAACTACCAGCAGCAATGTATTCTGCTTCAGTGGTAGACAATGCAACTGAGTTCTGTTTCTTACTACACCATGATACTATGGACTTTCAAAGTAAATGACATGTTCCAGATGTGCTTTTCCTATCTAACTTACATCCAGCAAAGTCAGCATCTGAATAACTAGTTAGGTCAAAAGATTGTCCTTTTGGATAAAACAAACTAAAATTCATAGTATACTTAAGATATTTAAAAATCCTTTTAACATCCAGTAAGTGTGATTCTTTAGGATTAGCAAGAAATCTAGCACACATACACACATTAAACATAATATCTGGTCGACTAGCATTAAGATAAAGTAAACTCCCAATCATACCTCTGTAATAGGTTTGATCAACTGGTTTCCCAGTTTCATCAACATCCAATTTGCAGGTAGTACTCATGGGTATATCACTTTCCTTAATACTATCCAAACCAAAACATTTTAATAAATCCTTAGTATATTTACTTTGATTTAGAATGATACCATCTTTAGTTTGAAAGATTTGAAATCCAAGAAAATACTTAAGCTCTCCCATTAAGCTCATTTCAAACTCATTTTGCATAACCTTTGAAAATTCAGTACATAAAGAATTTTTAGAAGATCCAAAAATAATATCATCAACGTAGATTTGTACTATTAACACATCTTTTGAAATCCTTTTTATAAAAAGAGTGGGATCAGCTATTCCTTTTGTAAATCCTTTTGAAATAAGAAAGCTTGAAAGTCTTTCATACCAACCTCTTGGAGCTTGTTTTAAACCATATAAAGCTTTATAAAGTTTAAAAACATGATTTTGAAAATGAGGATTTGTGAAACCAGGTGGTTGTTCTACAAAAACATCCTCAACAATAAAACCATTTAAGAAATCACTTTTCACGTCCATTTGATATAACTTGAAATTCAGATGTGATGCGTAGGCAAGTAAGATCTTAATAGCCTCTAATCTAGCTACAAGTGCAAAGTTTTCCTCATAGTCAATTCCTTCTTCTTGATTGTAACTTTGTGCAACTAGCCTATCTTTGTTTCTAATGATGTTTCCAGATTCATCAACTTTGTTTCTAAACACCCATTTAGTGCCTATGGTTATAGTGTCCTTAGGTCTTTCTACTAATTTCCAGACTTTGTTTCTTTCAAATTGATTTAGTTCCTCTTGCATAGCCATTACCCAGAATTCATCATTTATAGCATCATTGATATTTTTAGGTTCTAGCTGTGACAAGAAGGCTTGATGTTCAAACTGATTTCTAAGAGAAGCTCTAGTTTGTGTCCCTCTATCAAGATTTCCTACAAAAGCATCTAAAGGATGATTCTTCAGAATTCTAGTTGATCTAGAAAAGGTAGGGCTCGAGATTTCAGGTTCATCTACAGGTTGGGGTTCAACAGAAGCAGGGTCTGGAAAATCTATAGAACTGGATGTTTTAATTGCAGGTCCACTGTTTCTATCATTAAGGTTCAAACTAGAGAGATCATCTTCAAGATTTTCAAGAGAGGTCTTAGGTTCATGTGGATCAGTTTCATCAAATTTTATGTGAACAGATTCTTCCACACATTTGGTTCTTTTATTGAAAACTCTATAGGCTTTACTGGAAGTTGAGTAACCTAGAAAAATTCCTACATCACTCTTGGATGCAAATTTATCAAAATTGTCTTTAGTATTAAGAATAAATACTTTGCAGCCAAAAACTTTGAAGAAGTTAACCTTAGGTTTCCTATGGTTCCATAACTCATAAGGGGTCCTCTTAAGAACAGGTCTGATCAAGACTCTATTGATAACATAACAAATTGTATTTACAGCTTCATCCCAAAAATAAAAAGGTAGATCATTCTCATTAAGCATGGTTCTAGAAATTTCTTGCAGGGTTCTATTCCTCCTTTCTACTACACCATTCTGTTGAGGTGTCCTAGGGGTAGAGAAACTGTGACTATAGACATTGTGTGAGCAGTAAGATTCAAACTCATGATTTTCAAACTCACAGCCATGATCACTTCTTAGGGTTTTAATCTTAAGTCCACTAAGGTTCTCTACAGACTCGGAGTATTTTACAAAGCAAGAATAAGTTTCACTTTTGTGAGCTAGAAAATATACCCAAGTATATCTAGAAAAGTCATCTACAAGAACATAAACAAAATGCTTCCCATTTAAACTATAAACTCTAGAAGGTCCAAATAAATCCATGTGAACCAACTCGATATGTTGAGAAGTTGACACTTATTTCATTGATTTAAGAGAAACATTATGTTTCTTTCCCTTTTGACAGGGATTACAAACTTTGTCTGCTGGAAATTCAAGTTTGGGTAGGTCTCTAACTAAGTTTTTCCTAGTAAGTTTTCTAAGTGAATATATATTGCAGTGACCTAATATTCTATTCCAAAGCCAAGAATCTTTATGAAAAGCATTTAAACAAGTAATGTTTTGCTTAGATAAAGAATTTAGATCAACAACATAAACATTTTCATTTCTTAAAGTAGAAAACACTAAGACATTTTTAGAATTGAAAACATTGCAAGAATCATTTTCAAATTTAACATAAAAACCATCATCACATAACTGAGAAATACATAACAAATTGTATTTAAGTCCATCAACAAATAAAACTTTAGAAATCAATATTTAGTCAGTGTTACCAATCTGGCCTAAGCCGATGATTTTCCCTTTTGAGTTATCACCAAAAGTGACAAACCCTCCATCAACTCTGAATAAGATTTTGAAGCATGAGAATTCTCCTGACATATGTCTTGAACATCCACTGTCCAAGTACCAGGTCTTTTTACAGGATCTCTTTAAGCAGGTTTCCTACAAAACAGATTTAAATAGGAAATGATTTTGGTACCCAGATTTTCTTGGGTCCAGACAGGTTAGACAATAGCACTTTAGGTACCCATATTTGTCTAATGGGTCTCATATAATTTGTAGAATAAACATAATTTGAAAGATAACCCTTATTAGATCCATAAATATGAATATAACTGGTTTAGGCATATGAAGTTCCAGAACAAGCTACATTCTGTCCATATTTAGGAATGAATCTAGTTTTGGTAATTTTCCTTTGTCCAGGTTGATATCATATACCATTAGTGTATCTTGGTGCAACTTGCTTACCTAGAATTTGAATAAGAGTATCTTTACCATTTGTAAATTTCTCTAAGTCTTTCTTGAGTTGCTCATTGGATAATTTTAATTCAATATTCTCTTTAAGCAACTGAGCATTCTTTTCTACTTCAATATCAAGATCAGATTTATGTTTAACAGTTAAAGCATACTATTTCTTTAAACCTTTGTATTTGTCTTTCAGCTCATTACAGGTTTCTTCTAACATATCACAATATTCAAACAGTTCAGATTTAGACATGTTATCACATTCAGAATCATCTCTAGAATAATATGAATTAGAAGCATGAGTTTATGATGTTACCTCAGAAGTGTTTGTCATAAAACACATGTTTGCCTTATCTCTATGTTCTGTTTCAGAAACTTCAGATTCACTAGAACTGTCCTCAGAAGCACTCCAAGTAGCCTTCATGGCTTTCTTATACTTGTTATCATTGTATTCATACTTCTTCTTGTATTTCAGCTTTGGACAGTCTGCTTTTATGTGTCCTTTCCTTTTGCACTCATAACAGACAACTTCATCTGATTTATCAGGCTTCTTCCAATCCTTTTTCCAATGTCCTTTGTTGTCATACTTACCTTTGTAGTTTGACTTTCTGAAAAACGTATTCTTCCTATAAAACTTTTTGAATCTTCTGTAAATGTGATCCATCTCAGTATCACTATCAGAATCACTCTCACTGTCTTCACAGCTTGAACTTTCATTGATAGCTTGAAGCTTTTCCTTATCCTTATTCTTTGATGTTGAAGATTTGAAAGCAACCGAATTTCTTCTAGGTTCATCTTCTTCTTATTTATTCACCTTAAGTTCTTCTTCATACATCATCATCTTGCCAATTAGTTCCTTGACTGGCAGTTCACCAATGTCACATGATTCTCTAATGGTGACAGAAGTTCCCCTCCATCTTTTAGGTAGACATCTCAGAATTATCATAATTTGTTCCTTTGATGAAACATCATTTCCCAGAGAAGTCATTATGTTGACAATTTCATTAAACCTGAGATACATGTCATAAATGGATTCATTAGGTTTCATCTAAAAATTATCATACTTAATAGTATAAGTGTTCAATATCATTTCCTTAACATTAGTTGTTCCTTCATGAGAAACAGCTAAGGTATCCCAAATTTCATATGCAGTTTTACAAGCAGATATTCTATTAAATTCCTCATCTCCTAAAGCACAGTGAAAGGCATTCATAGCTTTGCAGTTATTATTGTAGGCTGTCTTAGTAGCTTCATTCCAAGTAGTTCTAACAGTAGTAGGAATTTTATATTCTGATTCTATAGAAGTCCAAATATCAAAACCCGTGATTTATAAATGAATTTTCATCTTGATTTTCCACTGATCATAGTTAGTGCCATTGAAAAAGGGTGGTCTATTGGTAGCAACACCTTCAAGTCTATTATCCATGATAACTAAATTAAAGAAAATATTTTAAAGAGATAAAAATTTAGAAATAACAGAAATTTTAAGAACATTAAAATACAAATAAAATCACAGTTTAAAGACAGAGTACATTAGAAAATATTTTAAATTAACCTCCATCTGATACCAATTGTTGGTCAGAGTGGATACTCAAGAGGGGGGTGAATTGAGTTCCAATTAAAATTTCTGTTTTTAAAAACTCTGTCTTAAAATCCCCCAATTAAAATACAAAATTAAATTGTAGTGAATTTATACCAAAGTAAAGGTTCTGTTAGGTTCTCAAGGGATTGATTATTTCCCATTTAATCAAATCAGAAGTGTTGGTTAACATTTGAAACTAAGTTACTGATTTACAACTAATATAAACACTTGCGAATTTAATTATCAAAGTGACTTTAAAACAGTTTTGGTTTTAAAGAACTTAGCAGCGGAATAAAAGAATAAATTTGACAGATATAGTATAGCAGATATATCCAAGAGGTTCAATCTCAAGCTGAGAATTAGTCCTCTCAAAATCTTTTATAAAAATATGATCCACACCCTGGATCTGGGATAACAACAGCAACCAGCTGTCCAGGTCCAAGACCTCTACCACAGTTATTCGTGGGAACAAATACAACAGCAACCAGTTGTTCAGGTCACACGACCCCTACCACTATCCTAGTGGGAAATAAAAGAAGTAAGAGAGTTGAGTGAGGATTTACAAATCCTCCAGTTAAGGCATAGCAGACAGTGTGTGTTTAAAATACAGCATATAACACACACTGCTCAATATGTAAAATGATAAATCGCAGAGCAAATATTTAGTGTTTAGAAATGGCTCTAGTGATTGTCGTGCAGTTCTGGACTCCTTTTATTGATCAGAAATCGCTCTGAGTCCCCTTCTAATTTTTGTCTGTAAAACAGAGTATCGTCTGTTTCCTTGACTTCCAGGTTCAGAGATAGAGAATAAGTAGTCGATGAAGTTCTGGTTTTATGTTCTCGTTCTCAACACTTCACTGGTTAGCATTGATGAAAGAGTTCCCCGTGTAAGTTCAGTCGTCGCTTTGTATTCACGCTCTGTTTAGCACTCTGCGTATTCTTCCTTGTGTTCAACACTTTTTCTTACAACACACGCGCACACCTCTTCAGCTTGAAATAATCTCTTATTTAACGCACGAGCTCCGGCAAAAGAAATGATTTCTTTTTGCAGGTACGAGGTATGGTTTCCTGACAACCAACAACACACATTAAATAAATGACAGATCATTTAAAATATTCCTAATATGACCGTTGGTTAGATTAAATAAAGATAAATAAATTCAAACAGTTGTTATGACTATCAGTGTGACAAGTGATCGGTAGGTCATCAGCATCAGTTGGAGAGACATCTTTGGTGACCCATTTGATCAGCATCGGTGAGACATCTTCGGTGACTCATGTGATCAACATCGGTGAGACATCTTCGGTGACTCATGTGATTAGCATCGGTGAGACATCTTCGGTGACTCATTTGATCAGCATCGGTGAGACATCTTCGATGACTCATTTGATTAGCATCGGTGAAACATCTTCGGTGACTCATGTGATTAGCATCGGTGTGACATCTTCGGTGACTCATGTGATTAGCATCGGTGAGACATCTTCGGTGACTCATTTGATCAGCATCGGTGAGACATCTTCGGTGACTCATTTGATCAGTGTCTGTGAGACATCTTCAGTGACTCATGTGATGAGCATCGATGAGACATCTTCGGTGACTCATTTGATCAGAATCGGTGAGACATCTTCGGTGACTCATGTGATCAGCATCGGTGAGACATCTTCGGTGACTCATTTGATCAGCATCGGTGAGACATCTTCAGTGACTCATGTGATCAACATCGGTGAGATCGTTGTCCTTTGATCCAGAGGTCTTCCAGAATACTTGTAAATCAATAACAAAGAGATAAACCATGATCCAACCAATATACACAGATTCACTAAAAGATTGTGATTATGTATATGATAAATCCAACCGGATTAAGTAATTGATGATTTGTGATTATTAAAACAGCAATCATAGGAAGAATTCAACAATCTTCCAGAGGGCTCAACAAACTATATATATAATTATGTATAATTATATATATGAACACATATATATATACATAAATATATATATACACACATATATGTATGTATATATGAATATAAATATAAATATCTATAAATATATATACATACATACATACATAAATATAAATATCTATAATTATATATAATTATAAATAAATATAAAAATACATACATATATATATATATATTAGTACATATACACACACACACATATATATATGTATTTATATGTGTGTTGTATGTTTATATGTAACTATTTTCATATATAAATAATAATTGAAATTAAGAATTAGTAAATAATTAATAATTTCTCAATAATATATAATTTATGCTTTATTTAGTCCTTAAATAATAACTAACTCAAAATTATAAATAATTAATTAAACTTTTAATAATAAATAATAAATTGGTATAAATATTAATTCTAAAATAATAAATAAAATATTAATTATTAATTGCTAATTTTTAACAGTTAATTATAATTTTAATTAATTAATTACTATCACTAATTTTTCAAATATTTTTAAAAACCCATTGCTCATATTAAATAAATAATTTTAAAAAATATCACATTTAATGATGATTTTTAATAAACTAACCTAAATTAGTGGGGGTTCTCTAATAAACCACTACTAATATTAAATAAATAAACATAAAAACAAAATTTTAGATTTAGCGGTGGATTTTAATTAATTGTCTTAAATTACTAGAAATTTTATAAAAGTGCTTCTGAAAAATAAAAATGAATCATTTAGTGGAAATTTTGAAAACCACCAATAAATTTTATTTTCCAATAGTGAGTCCCTTTATTCCACATATTCGTGATGGGTTGTATCCCAATGTTTTGGGTGTTATACTATACTCGTTTTTTCCTTTTTGGTTTATGTTCATTTTTTAGATATTTATTATAGTTGCGTGAATGATTGTATAACTATGGTTTTATTTTATACATGGGTTTCTTACCATATATAATTTTGTGGATATATCTCTTTATTTTTACGTTAATAGTTTAATGCCTCCCATTTGTGAAATATGACTTTTTGGCGCTTGTTACCAGATCATGGCCTATTAGAGGCGAGAATTGGGGAACACACTTGGATTACTGTCAGTCTAGGTGGGGTACTAATGACTCGGGTCATATCATAAAGAAATCAGTGGGTTTCCTCGGTTTCCCCGTCGATGGTTTACCAACATCTCGTTTCTCACTTGATTGGTGACTTTTTCATAATTAGTGGGTTTTGTGAGTTTTTATCTAACTCCAATCTTGGAGATTCACTGCATATTTTCTTGTTCCATGTCTCCACTTGGGATTGCTTCTTCGTCGTCGGCTGGATTTGGCTCCCTCATTCCCGGTTCTTCTTCGGATCATGCCTCTTTCAATCTTGTTCTTATTCTCCCATATCTAGTGATCTTGGCATCTCCGACGACCCCCATATTCTGATGTGCGATACCCCTCCACTAGATCCACTTAGATCTAGTCTTCTCGGCGTGTCTTCTGCTCGTTCGAGCAATGATGGGTGAGGAGGCAACATCGGCGGTCCTGGCTTCTTCAGAGGCAGTTCATGTCAATCTTGTAGGGAGATCGGCTTGGATTGTGACCATATGATTTTGGCCTTTGGGATTATGTGATGGGATCCGGTGGGTCGAAGGTTCCGATGTGATCTCGGGTGGTGGAAGGTGATCTACCAGATCTCTAACTTTGCGTATTCAACACCTGCTGCGGAGGTTTCTGGTGTTGGGTTCATGGATTTGATTCTACTTCCGTTGGTTAGAGTGGAGGAGATTTCATAGGGTGGATGCATCGAAGAGCTGGTTGAGGACATGCGGGGCTCAAGGTTTGGGGCTTCCTTGGCTCGGCATGTTGAGGGAGTTTCTGGTTTGTCTTCTTTGGCATTCCTCAGTTACTTATTGTGGATCAGGATATGATTCTGAGATTTGTGAAGAGGGGGATTTGGATTTCTTCATTCTGATGATTTGTGTTGGCTGCTCTTCTGGTTGCACTGATCAGGAGTGATTCTCTTGAATTTCATCCTGTTCTGCATTGGTTGTTGGTTCTGCGTGTTCTTCTGAAACATTTTTCTTCATGGGTATTTATTTCTCTTTTTGCATTAGGATGGTGCACCATGTTTCTGGTACCATTGTGTGGGCGACCTCGAATGAGGTATGGGTGTGCTGACACCCATCATCATCCATGTGTTATATTTTGATGGACAGATGGGTTCTTTGCTGTGAATTTTTCTCATTATTTTCAGTCTTTTCTTGCATTACATCAGGTTGACACTGCGAATATTCTTCTCATGCTTTGTCGGGTGGGCGGTTTGAAAGAGAGAATGGTCTGCGGGCACCTTTTATCCGGCTCTCCTTAACATTTCTATGTTGGTTGGAGAGATGCTCTGCCATGTTGTGCTTCAAACATGGTATAACTTCATGACAGAGGGAGTGACTCATTTTTTTGACTAATCTCACTGATGCACTGTCTGGCGAGGGGGGCAATGAGATTTTCAGGTGCCTGATTGGTTTTTTGTTTCTTTTTAACTTGTTGGATCCACTTGGCCAACCTTTTAAGGCTTTTTTTCCTACTAGTAATGGGTTCCTATTTCCCAGTTCCAAAAGAGGTATCTTTTTTTCATGATCAATAAAGGGGGCTTGACCCCCAACCATTTTAAAAAAATATTCAATAACTAATCTCAATTTACAAACTTTTATGTTGTTAAGAGTTGGAGTTTTTTCTGGTTCATTGGAACTTCATCCACTGAAATTTTATTGATTGGAAATTTATTCATCCAAAGGTGGAGTGACTTAGTATGTCAATAGTAGAAGTAGGATCTTTCCAGTGGAAAAGGGACTATTAGAATGTCAGATATTTTTATGGTTTTATGATGGAATGTTAAAGGTCCATAAGTTTGGTTAAGTCAAGAGGTTATCGAGTAGGTATCCAAATTGAAGCGGTCATTCTATGTTGTCCGTAATTTTAGAGGAGCATGTTAGACTTATTGGTTAGATGAAACTATGTCTAAAAGTGTGTGGTACTTCAATCGTAAATATAATTAAATAAGTTATTAAGGCATGAAAATAAAGAGGGATTTTTATTATGGAGAACAAAAATCTTGTGTAGGTTACTTGTTTTTTTAGTAATTTTTTATAATATATTATATCTTGTAGTGAATATAAAGAAATAAATAGTGTTTCTCCTATGAACATATGACTCATTGTCTAAACCATGTTAATCAATTATTTTCTTTCTTGATTTTCTATATTTTTAATGAATGTATTATTATTTTCTTGAAGGTGTGTATGTTTTTCTATGTGAGCCAAGAATGACTTTGTGTGGTGAGTATGGTGAAATTTATACCTGATTTAGGTACTTGAAGTCAAGGGAGGATAAATTTTAGAGGTCTCATATCCATTTCATAGATCCAATAATGTGTGAAGTTCTAGATAACCAAGTATCTTCCTTCTGGTAGTTTTATCAGAAGTACAGGCATTCAATGACTAGTTTCTCTCCCAATAAGTGTTATGAAAGTGCAGAGGTCAATAAACATAGGTTCTCTCTCCTTCCCTGACTATATCTCAGTTTAATTAGGATTTAAATATCATCAAAAGATATAGAATTAAATTATAGTGATATCTAAGTATATAGGATTTACAGAATAAATTTTTTCTTCAAGAGATGTAGTTGGAGGATCATTTGATTCATAAAGACCTGGATACTCCACTAACTAGTGTTTTTTCAGAGAATATGAAAAATAATGAATAGTAATGGATGGATATTAAATCACTAGTTTTATTGAGGTTGTATTTAGAAAGTAATATTTCCTTTAAACTTTGTTAATTAAATACAATGGTAGAAGTAGTTAAGGCAATGGTTGTGACGACCCAAGTTGTTATGAATAAAATTCCCTTTATTTTGATTTAATTAAATGTCTGATAGATATAGAAAGCACATGCACTCCTTTTGTTCAATTGTATTTAAATTAATGTTATGTATCATTGCCATTGATAATAAATTCATTGAACAATGATCACATGATTAGTATAAATATTGGTTTTTAACAAATCCTTTTCACACAGACAAAAGAAGTGATGGTATCAACTAGTAGGATTCTACCCAATAAAGCCCATTTATTGAAGATTTTGAGGGAGATATATTTTTTTCATTTATATAGACCAATCCCATGTTGATATCCAACAACTTAAGCATGATCGAAACTGTTTATGGGAGAAGTTCAAGCTCATCGAGATCACGACCCAAACAACGTTCACCGAACAGACGCATGAAAGTTCCACCATCGTACACCTTACTCTTAGGGTGTATAGTGGTCTAATAAATGGATATGCATCAAGACCATATAAATAGTAATATGTAAATTATTTTTTATAAAATAATGAATATATTTTAATACTATTATTTTTATTTGGTAAATTATTTTTAAAGAAAAAATAGTATTTTTGGTCAATATTCAAATTTAATTATAAGATTTATTTTGATGAATTAATGTATTTTTTAAATAAATAATATTTTAATAAAATATTATTATTAAACTAAATTTTTAAAATTTAAATGATCATATAATTTTTAACAATTCAAATATAATTTTATCTGGGTTCAAAAATTGTTATTGTCAAAAAAACTCATCATTTTCAATAAATGTCAGTTTTTATTTTTAAAAGTGAAGATTAAAACATTTAGAAAATTATTTAGATAAAATGAATATTATTTTAGGAATCAGGATATCAAAATTAACCAATGGTGAATTTTTCATAATAATCTGAGATAGTCGAATTTTTTGGTAAAAATTAAATACCATATAAATATTTTGTGTTTTTTATGACATCATAATGGCCCAGAAATGTTGTAATAAATAATATAAAATATATTTTCCAGAATATATATTTTTATATCTAAAAATATTTAGTTTTAAGTTTATTTTATTTATTTTATAAAGCCTTAGTTAATCATCCAAGACTTTATATTTTAAGATTTTAAAATCATTTCTTTGAAAGTTTGACTCACATCCACATAATCAAGAGAAATATTTTATTATATTCCTCCCTTGTCCTTATAAAATAATGTATACCAATCCTATTTGGATGAAACCATGGGAAAACCCCATTGATGGTTTGGGGTTTTAAATATTTTATTATGTAGTGTCCAAAACCAAAATAATAAATAAATCGCCCTCCTTTCCTGTATGAACCCACTAAAGATTCCATTTATCTTCACTAAAATTCCTCTAACCTCATTAAAAATCTAATTTAAACTTAATAAAGTCCTATAAATGTTCCCCCAAGCTCCCAATAATCCTATCCTATGTTTTTTGAGTCACATATCCAAGTAATGGATTTCTCTCCTCACCTTTGAATTCAAGCTCCTTATTTGAGATTAGTTCTTTTAATTTCAATTGGTTGTATTATCATTCATTTTTAATAATTAACAATAAATCCAATTTATGTTATTTTTATTAGGTATCATTTATTCCACATCATTTTTACCCTTACCTAAGCTGTTACTATTCCGAAATTCTGTAAGGGATTTCTCTCTTCTCATTTCCATTCAAGCACTTCTTTTATATCATGCTTCTTAAATTCCATTTTCATATGTTTGGATATGATATTAAATGATTACCTTAGTATTATTTTAATGAATAAAGTATTATATCTTCCTCTAAGTCTCATTAAGCCTCCATATGATCTTGTATGTACACATGTTACCATGCCGAATTTTCATAAGGGTTCTTTTTCTTTATCCTCTTACTTCAAGACTCTTTATTATGTCATGTCTTCTATTTAAAATTACATATTATTACCCATTTCATGTATAAATTATGAGATACCCCTTTATCTCTCATCAACCCATTTTATGAAATACTATATTATGTTGTTATGCTACTGAAATTGCACACCAATTTTCCTTCCCAAAATAATTGTGTATTGAATACCATACCCATTTCTCTATCAAGGGTATTAACCGTTATTCACATAAACTTATTGATTTCAGATATATATGTACGTATTACACCTTTCCTTGACCATGTAATAAACTATTATGATTAATTAATTCATTGTGTATAATATATGTGGCACACTTAAGCCTAAAAATGAAATGATTGTGAAGGGTGTGCCCGAATAGCACTCAAATACATTGGGTAATGTTTAGTATCGTGATACATCATCTGAAATGAGCTTTGACTCATGATCCTCCATGTTCAATGATACTTAACTCATTCTAGTATCATGTTGTATATTGTTTCCACATTTCCCAATTTATTATTATCATGTTATATCATTCCTTATTATACATGTTTCTTTAATGTTCGATTGATATGCCTATTGTATGACATGTGTTGTATTCCTAATGTTATTCCTTGTTTATTCCCTTAATAGGATTTATATTTCACCCCCTATCTTATGTATGTCCTCAGTTTATACCATTCAGTGTTAAGTATGAAGGAATTTTGTGGTCATTTAAAATATATTTTCAATAAATATGTTTCTTTTCATGTTTGAAGTTTTTATATAATGTACCTAATTTCTAAAATACACTATACCTCTCTATATTTAAAGTTTTATTAAGTTAAATTTTTTGTAATAAATCATGTTTAAATATGAAATGAACCTAAGGGTTTTTATATTTGGTATCATGGGATAGGATTAGTTATTTTTGGAATTAGGATTAAAAAACCCCAGTGAAAAACCTTAGGGATAAGGGTTTGTGTAAGAAAACATCCCTAAATTTTTAGGTTTATCAATAAAATACATTCATTTCTTAATAATACATGTGGATTTGGTTCTGGAACAGATGTACGTAGGAGTAACAACTCTAACATGGTGTTATGGTCTTGACTTAGGGTAACCTGGTACATGAAAAAAAAGCCTTGTTACACACCTATTTTGACACTCTTAGGGGATATGATTTGGTAAATTAATAAGCTCATTAAAAACCATTATTAAGGAAAAAAAATCCCATACGAATAAATGCTAGGAAGTAGATCATGGATAACATAGACTAAAGAAGAGAAACTTGTAACTTAAGAAGATAAATGTACTTTATAAGTTATACCTTTAATTTCATTGGATTCCCATTTATGTTTCTAATTATCTAAGATACTCATCACTAATTTTCATTTCATTATAGACATTAGTTGGAAATAGGAGGAATCGTGCTAACAAAAGATGCAGAGTGAAGTGTTAGGATTTCCCTAATGATATCCCCAACCGGATGGGAGTGGGTATCACAAACTTTTTCATGCTAATATCTTAGTTAACCCATGTTTTCAATAGAAACCTAGATAAGGATTAGCACCCAACCCCCCCCCCCCCATAAGAGAGAGAAACCTATAGTTGAGATATTCATGCAAAAAAGGACTTCTACTTTTATTGGATAATTTGATCCATTGATCACTGAGAAATGGGGTAGTTCCATTGAAAAGATATTCTCTATTATTCAATGTTTCTAAGAAGAGAAGGTTCTTATGACAGTTCATTTTATGGAGGGTGATACTAATCAGTGGTAGGAATTGATCAAGAATATGAATCATAAGGAAGAGATCAAAGAAATTTAGTAGAAATAATTTAGAAAACTATCTTTTGATAAATATTTTCCCCGCACCCTCCATCTTAATATGGAAATATATTTCCATGTACTCATGCAAAAGGATGAACAATATTTTTGGGCGTATGAGGAAAATTCACAATACTTGCATGATAGACCTTCAGTTTTATAATTACACCTAAATGCATGGTTGACGACTTCATTAGTGAGATAAACCCTATCCTATGAAAATTCTGGGCAATTCATGAATTTTATATCTATGAAGAAATTGTTTGATGTGCCCTAAAATTTAAGATGGAGAGAAGGGAATCTTTGGGATATCATAGGGATAAGAATAAGAAAGTGGAATTTAGTTTTTTCGGTCTAATGGATAAAGTCAACAGTTTTAAGAATGTACAGCATCCCCATATCAATGTTCTGGAAACAAAAACCCCAAAAATTTCTTAAGGGGGTTAAGTTAATGCTTTTGGTGTAGAAGAGAAGGGAACTTGGCTAATAATTGTTGACAGGAGATACCCGCCAATGTGATAAAGGAAATTAATTCTCCAATAAACCCTCAACATATTTTTTATTGCTAAAACTACATAGAACCATGGTACTTTTCAAACCAGTTCCCTAATACAAGGATTTTCATATCCAACCAACAACCTCTTAGGTGGAAAGGGATAGATTTTTCCATCACTACTGCTGAAGTGAATACCAAAAATGAAGTGGTGACAGGTACACTAGTTATTCATTCAATAATAGAAAACAAACTTTTTTATTCTGGTTCTACACATTCCATTATATCTTGAATGTTTAGTCGAACTATTAAAAAACCACTACAAATCATGAAATTATAGATATCTGTGAAAATGGAAAATGGTGAAATTATTGGATCCCATGTATATAAATCACCCCCTATAGTAATTTGTGGATTGAAATTTCAGAAGAACAATTTCATATTTACCTTGGAAGAATTTGATTCAATTCTAGCCATGGATTTCTTTCCCTATATCAATCCAACACAAATTTTAGTGAGATGGAAGTCACTCTCCATATGGAAAATTATCCCCCGGTTCTATAAAATAGCAAGGAAGAGGATGAATCTTATTTAGAACAATCATCTCAAGCATGGATATTATTTCTCTATGAGAAAGTGTATCTAGATAAAATTATTGATTCTATGGAAAGGATCATCCTTGAAGACATGCATATTTTTGAGGGAATACACTAATGTATTTCCTAAAGAATTGTCTGTTCTTTCTCCTATCTGAGAGGTAGAATGTTTGATCAAGATTATACCTTGGGGGTTTCCAATATCCAAGACTCCTTATAGAATAGATGGTTTGGAACTTTAATAGATTAAGAAACAACTGCAGGAGAATTGATATAAAGAGTTTATATGAACAAATGCTTCACCATGGTGTCCACCAGTCCTCTTTGTCAAGAAGTAGGAGGGGTAAATGTGCCTTTTCATTGATTATCATGAGAACAATAAAATGATGATAAAGAAAAATTGTCTTTTTCCATGAATTGATGGATTTTTTGATCAGATACATGGAGCACAATACTTCACAAAGGTGGATCTATAGTTGGTATATTAAAAATTAAGGGTCAAGAAGGAGGATATATCCAAGACTACTTTTCATACAAGTTATGAGCATTATGGGTTCATAGTGATTCCATTCAGACTCACTAATTCTCTAGAAATCTTCATGGACTTGATGAATAGAGTCTTTAAATATTACCTTGAAAATTTTTGGTTAGTCTTTATAGATTATATTCTAATATACTCCAAAACAAAGGAGGATCATGACGAGAATCTAAGAATTGTGCTTAAGACCATGTGAAATGAGAAGTTCTATGAAAAGTATAGAAATTGTGAGTTCTATCTGAAGGAAGTATCTTTATTGGATAACATCATCAAAAGCAATGGAATATCTATGGATACTTCAAAGAAAAAATCAATTGAGGGATGGTTGAGGCCAATATCTGTGATAGATATCCATAGCTTTATTAGGTTAGCTGGATATTATCGCCAATTTTTGAGAAATTTCTCACGATTTTCACACCCTCTTACCAAGATAACTTGGAAGGGAATGAAATTTTATTGGAATGATAAATGTGAATAAAGCTTCATGGAGTTGCATGGAGGCTTTTCACTGCCCATATTCTCACAATACACACAATTGGGGAAATTTTCATGATTTTAAATGATGATTCAAAGAAGGGATTGGGATGTGTGTTGACGAAAAATGAAAAATTCATTGCATATGCCTCAAGATAGTTGAAATTTTTTAAGAAAAACTATCCCATGCATGAATAGAAGTTTGCAGCTGTCATCTCTACATTAAAAATCTGGCGGCATTATCTCTTTGGGGAGAAGTGTGAAACATATACTGATTAAAAAATCTCAAATATATATTCACATATAAAGAGATTAATATTCACCGACAAATATGGTTAGATCTCATCAAATATTATGACTTCTCAATCCATGACTATCCTTAAAAAGCAAAAAAGGTGGAGGGTAATCTAATTAGAAAGGACCCATCAATTCCACCGTTGATGAGAATTGAGAAGGATATGCTCTTCTTAGAATTGAATAATATGGATATGGGAATCATAATGAAAGTAACAACATCAATATTTTCACAAATTATTTCTCATTTTTAAAGTTTAAAGGATGCTAAAAAATATGGTGTGTGAATTCAAAATAAAGTGGAAACTATCATAAAATGGAAATCCTCAAAGTTTAATCTTAATGAAGAAGTAAATGTGAGATTTGGGTAAAGACTATGTATTATATAAAATCTTGAGTTAAAGAAATAAATTTTGGATGATTCACATAGTTTTACATTCTCCATTCACCCAAGAAACACAAAGATGTATCGATATCTTCGAGATCACTATTGTTGGGATAACATGAAGAAAGAGATCATTGAATATCCATCAAATTGACTAGTATATCTTCAAGTGAAGGCTAAACGGAAGAAGTCTAAGTGTATTTTCCAACCATTACCCATAAAAACATGGAAATGGTAAAATAACACCACAGAATTTGTAACCAAACTTCCAAAGACATCTAAAAGAAACAAAGATATTTGAGTTTTTATGGATCGTCTTACATAGATTGCACACTTCATTGTGATTCGAGATTATTTCTCACTAGATCAACTAGAATGGATATAAATTAGAGAAGTTGTAAGGATTCATGGAGTACCACTATTGATTTAGTTCGATCGAGATCCAAGATTCACCTCTATGTTTTGGAAAAGTCTCCATCATGCTCTAAACACTAGGCTAAATTTGAGTATGTCTTATCACCATCAAACTAATGTCCAATCTAAGTGTAAAATATAAACACTTGAGGATATGTTGAGAGATTTATCAATATAATTCGAAGGTGGATAGTACCAATATCTTCTTTTGGTAGAGTTGTCTTACAACAATAGTTTCCATTCAAGCAACTAGATGGATCCTTATGAAGCCCTTTATGGGAAGAGGTGAAAAACACTGGTATTTTGGGATGAAGTTGGGGAATAAAAACTTTAAGTCTCAAAATTTTTTGAAGAAATTGTGGATGAGGTTAATACCATCCAGAAGCACATAAAAGACACTCAGAATCGACAAAAGAGTTATGATGGAAGTTATTGACATAACCTAGAGTTCAATGTTGGAGACATGGTATTCCTTTGAATATCTCCATGGAAGATATTGGTGTGATTAGGGAAGAAGGTAAATATCAGTCCAAGGTACATCATCCAAATTTAGATCCTTAATCGCATCAGAGTAGTGGCCTATCGATTATCACTCCTACCAAAAATGTCTTAAGTACATGATTTATTCAATGTATCCCTCTTAAGGAAGTACATCCTAGAACCATCACATGTACTCAATCCATAGCTGGTACCACTAGAGAATGACCTTTCCGATGTGGATCAGTAGGTGAAAATATTAGATTATAGATAAGAAATATACAAAATAAGACAATGACCCTAATTAAGGTATTATGGATAAACCAAATGTATGGAGAAGTAGTGTGGGAACCAAAGGAGGTTATAAAGTAGAGTTACCTTCATATGTTTTAGTGTGGGAAAAGAAAATTTTTAGGGCTAAATTGCTTAAGGGGGAAAGGTTGTAACGACCCAAACTATTATGAATAAAATTTCCTTTATTTTGATTAGATTAAATGTCTTATGGATATATAAATAACATGCACTCATTTTTTCCATTTGGATTTAAATTACTATTAAGTATCATTTCTATTGATAATATAGTTAATGAATAGTCGTCACATGACTAGTATAAATATAAGGTTTTAAAAATCATTTTAACACATATAAAGGAAGTAATAGCCTCATCTAGTAGGATTATAACCTATGAATCCCATTTATAAGAACTTCCAAGGGAGATAGAATTTATAGTCTTTTCCCAAGACCAATCCCGTGTCAATATCCAACAACTTAAGAGTGATCGAAATCATTTAAAGGAGAATTTCAAGCTCATCGAGATCACCACCCAAACCATGTTCACCGAACGACACCATGGAAGCCCCACCATCATGCACCGTACTCTTAGGGTATATGCTAGTGTAATAAAGGGATATGTATCAAGACCCAACAAATATTAATATGTACATTATTTTTGTAAAAAATAATGAATATAATTTATTACTATTATTTTTACTTTTTAAATGATTTTTAAAGAACAAATAGTATTTTTGGTTAATATTAAAATTCAATTAAGAGATCTATTTTAATGAATTAATGGATTTTTAAAATAAATAATATTTTAATAAAATATTATTATTAAATAACTTTTTAAAAATTTAAATGATAATGAAATTTTTATGAAGTCCAATGTAATTTTATCAGGGTTCAAAAATGGATATTGTCAAAAAAACAAGTCATTTTCAATAAATGTCAGTTTTTATTTTTAAAATAGTAAATTCACATATTTTGAAAATTATTTTGATAAAATGAATATTATTTTTGGAATCAGTATTTAGAAATTATTTAATGGTTATTGTTTTATAATTTTTTGATACATTCGAATTTTGGGGTAAAAATTAAATTTTGTATAAATATACAGTGTGTTTTATGACATCATAATGGAATAATAATGAAGTAATAAATTCAATAAAAGGTATATTAAGAGAAATATATGTTTTTATTTAAAATAATTTAATTTTAAGTTAATTTTATTTATTTTATAAAGGCTTGTTGAATACTCCAAGACTTATAATATATTTTAAGATTTTAAAATCATTTCTTTGAAATTGTAACTCACCTCCACATAAGAATGTTAAATATTTTATTATCTTCTCCCCTTGACCTCATAAAATAATGCATAACACTCCAATTTGGTAGAAACCATGGTCAAAAACCATGGTATGGTTTGTGGTTTTAAATAGTTTATTATGTAGTGTCTAAAACAAAAATAATAAATAAGTCCCCCTCCTTTCTAATATAAACCCACCAATGCTATCATTTATATTCACTAAAACTATATGAAGCTCATAAAATCTCTAATATATACTCCCTATAGTCCTCCAAAGTCACCTTAAATATCCCAATAATTCTCTCCTAATCCTTTGGATTTACACATCCAAGTAAGGGATTTCTCTCCTCGCCTTTGAATTCAAGCAACTTCTTCGAGATTAGTTCTTTTAATTTCAATTTTTTGTATTTTAATTCATTTTTAATAATTAAATTTCTTTAATTTTTATGTTATTTGTATTATGGATCATTTATTCACCCTCGTTTAGACCCATACTTAATCTATTACTATATGGAAATTCAATAAGGGTTTTCTCTACTCTTATTTCTATTCAAGAAATTATTTTATATTATGATTTATAAATTCCATTTTCATATATTGAGATATGATGTTTAATGATTCCCTTACTATGAATTTTATTTATAAAGGATTATATATTCCTTTCACCCTCATTAATCCCCACTATGATCCTTTATGTACACTCATTACCACGCGCAAATTTCGTAAGTGTTAATTTTATTTCTCCTTTTACTTCAAGAATATTTATTATGTCATGCCTTCTATTTCCAATTAATTATGTTGGGGAATGTCCTCCCATTTCCCTTTAACTATCCATTTTATTTTTAAATTATAAGATACCAATTTCTCTCTCATCAACCCATTTTATGAATTTTTATATGACGTCATTTTGCTGCTAAAATTGCACCATGGTTTTCCATGCCAAAAACATTATGTAGTGAATACCATACCCATTTCTCTATTAGGTATATTCAACCTTATGTACTTATACATATTTATTTTGGATATATATTTATTTAATACACCTTTAATTTATCATGTAATAAACTATGATGATTATTGAATCCATGTTTTTTGATCTATATGTCACACTTAAGCATGAAAACAAAATTATTATAAAGGGTGAACCCTGATAATGCTTCAATGAATTGGGTAATGTTTAGTACCATGATACATCATTTTCAATAAGAATTGACTCTTTCTCATTCATGTGAAATTATATTTTACTGATTCTCCTTCATGTGTAATGATCTTTGACTCATAGTTCTCCGTGTACAATGAGCTTTGACTCATACTCCTTTGTGTTCAATGAGGCTAGACTCATGCTAATATCATGTTGTATGTTATTTCCACATTTCCCATGTTATGATTATCCTGATATATCATTCCTTATTATTCATTTTCCTTTTAGGTTCCATTGATATGATTATTGTTTAATATGTATTGTATTACCTATGTTATGCCTTGTTTATTCCCTTACTGGGATTTATAGATCACCCCTTTCTTATGTATGTCCTTATGTTATAACATGTAGTGTTAAGTATGGAGGAATGTTGTGTTCATGAAAAATAATTTTTTAATAAATATATTTCTTTTCATGTTTTAAGTTATTATATAATTTACCTAATTTCCAAAAGACACTAGACCTGTCAATATTATGAGTTTTATTAAGTGAAATTTTATGTAATAATTTATGATTAAACAAAAAATAAAGAGCACAGTTATTATACTAGTGGATGTGTATGAGAAACATGCATAATTGAAAAAAAAATTCATAATGATGGGGTTCATCAATGTAATTTTATTGGAAAATATACCAATGAAATATCTTGTGAATTATTTCAATATAATCTGAGGGTAGTTCTAATTGATGAAGTTTAAATTCATGGATGAAATGTAGAAAATACTTCTCTATCATACCTTATAAATATTTGGGATGATATGGTGACTATCGTTAGTATTTCCTGTGTAAAAACAAATTAAAAATTTTATGATATCTAAATTTTGATCTCAATGAAGAAATTTGTTGGAAATAATTCCCAGAAACACTTGGCAATTCTCTTAATGCTAATATATGAGTAAGGTCACCTCAATAGGAGGTATACCAAAATAATCTATCAAAATACAAGATAGGGTAGAAGAGATGATACATATCAACTAGTCCTAGTTCTACCTGTTGGATATGTGGGAAGAAAGGACACATTAAAAATGATTACAATATTAATAATGAAAAATCTATAAGAATGTAATATTTCAGAATAAAAAATTCCATAATTAAGATACAAGGATGCCGCAAATTGTTTTTTAGTGTGAATATTCTATTTGAGTTGTGGTTGGTTGAATCAGGAGCATTATTTCACTTTATGGGAGTGTAGAGATTCCTTGAGAATTTATATCTAAAATTTTTGGAGAAGTAAATTTAGCATATAATGAAGCACTATAGATCACTATAAATGGAGATTTGAATAACTGAAAGAAGAACATGGGTTTCTTGAAATTTATAGAACATATGCATGTCACAGGGATACAAAAGAACTTAATTTATGTAGGGAAAACTAATGAGGCATGATATGGGAATATATTTTCTAATTTAGTATATAATGTTACTCAAGAATACATAGTGTTTAAGAAATAAGTAAATTATGGGACATTTTATTTGGATAGAATCAAATATGTAATTTCACTTCCTAGAAGTACATAATTGGGTGATCTGGAATTTTACATTGCAAGCTTTCTAATCACAATAGAAAGAGTATGAAAGTTATAGCATCTAAAGTCATATTAAATATTTATCACTTGAACATCAAAATGTGTAAAATTTTTGTGGAAAAAAATAAATAATGGTGTATTTTAATTTAGATACATGAGAACACATGGATAAGAATCATGCACCAGTTCGTTAAAACTTTTGGGGACTTTCCCCCGTTCGTTATTTTGGTGATTCTATTTAATTTAAAACTTTATTGATGACATTATGATGAAATATTGGTTTTAATTTCTAATTAATAAATATGATACTTTTCATGATTTTATTTTTTGGAAATACATGGAATAAATGGAATACATATGGAAGTTAAATTTTCTTCACAATGACAACGAAGGTGGGTACATTGGATACAACTTCTAGAACATCCAAAAGAAGAAAGGGATAGTACCTAAGAAGATTATTCCTATAAATACATGATAAAATTGATAGGATGAATGAATAAATCATATGTTTATGAGGAAAGCAAAAAATCATGAGTTTTCACTAAGTAATTACTAAGGGGTTTTGGGCATAGTCACTCAACACAAATCCATGTCTCATAAATATGATTCCATCATCAGTAATTGGGAAAGAACTTCTGGAGGAGTTATGGTCTAGTAAGTGACCAGAATTTCACCACCTTAAGGTCTATAAAAGTTTAGAATATTTACATTTTATGACAATTATTGTGATAAACATGAGGAAAAATCCAATGCGTGTTTTCTAATTAGATATAGAGATGAGAACTTTGGATATCAGTTGTTTGATGATGATAAGAGATAAGTCATTAGGATCCATGATATTCTCTTTACAAATAATATTATATTGAAGGATATAAACTTAGTAGGGAAGGAAGATATTGATATGAAACTATCATATTCCAAGTTCAACTGAGTGAGAGAGTCATAATTTTAGAAATTTTAGAGAACATAGATGAATGAAATAAAATTAAATAGGTGAGAACAATGAAATATGTTCCAAAAATATCAAGAACTGCTAAATCTTATGTGGGAGAACCAGAAGCTAGTGATCCATAATTTAGACTATAGTTATTTTAGGTTTCAGAAGGAAGAGTTGAGATGAGAAGAATAGTGCAGCCAAATCAATTTAAGAGATCAAATAGAGTTAGAAACTAAGTTTAGAGGTTTTAATATGAAATAAAATTCCCACATTCAATAGATGTAGTAAAACCAGATATCATATAACAATTGGACATACTCATTGATTCCAAATAATAGAAGTTAGTGATAGATTAATAAATGTCTTCATTAAAGTTAAATGTAACATGGTAACTCACTGACCAACCAAAATAGAAGAAGTTACTAGAGAATAAGTGGGGTCTCTAGTTAAAAGAAGACGTTGATGGAAATAAAATAAAGCTGAAGTGTTTCTCCCATGCATGTAGAAATAATTTTCTAAATCACATTAATCTCCCATGTTTTTTATTGCATTTGTGTATTTCTGTTGAATTCATTTTTTTCCTTGATTATTTGTGAGTTTTCTGTATGATCCAAATAAAACTTTGGGTGGTGAGTATGGTGTGAATTCAAACTACTTATGTTACACTCAGTCAAGGGGGGAGGGGTAATTTTGTAAATATCATATCTTATATGTATATCCTTAATCATGTAAAGTTATAGTTTACCAAGGATCCTTATTTCTCTGGTTTTATAAAAATTATAGGTGATCAGAATCTAGATTATATCCCATTAAATAATTCCTCATGAAGAGTGGTTCGTGTGATTTCCTATATGTTTCACCCTTGATGATGATAGTTAAACCACCCAAAAGTGGATTAACAAATACTGATAATCTATTTTTAGGTCAAGTGGTAAAAAAAACTAAAAACACTTTCTCCCAAGATCAAGGACATAACACCAATATACACCTCTCTATGAAAAAACATCCCATTTTAGACACAGTCACCATGTCTAAATTTATATACGGATATTCTTTTAGGAGATAAAAATTATTAAACATGTTCACACACACAAGATAAATATAATATATTTAAAAATATTATTTATTAATTTATAGATATCATAACCCTATAAAATTAATCCAACTACATGATAATTTAATAAAATATTATTAAAAATATTTTAAAATTTTAAACCCAAAAATTTGGGTCACTATAAGTGTTATCAAAGACACTAGGTTATTCATGATGAAACTATTAGATAAAGTAATTAATACAGATAATTTTTAAATGTGAAAGGTGTTTTGTTATTTAATTTATGAAATAATTATATTTGAAAAAACCAAATGACAGTACATCAATAATCTTTTATACATTATTTTTTATTTGTTTTTATACATGAAATTTAAGTGATTCATCCTATAAAGATATCTTTGACTTAAACGGACAAAAATTTAGTCAATACTGATTAAAGGTCACAAAATTCATTATCCATAGATTTGATAAATCATATTTACATGCAAGTGATGAGTTGTGTGCCCACTAAATTTATATAAGACAAGTTATCCAATATATATAATGGGAAAAGTCAAGTGAATGAGGTTAAGTTGCAACTATTTCATAAAAAAATTAATGATTTGAATATGTATCCAAATAATAATGTTAATACCTACTTCAAATGAATCATAGAGTTTTTTGAATCCGTTGTGATGAAACAAAGTGTTTGGATATCATAAATAAAATCTTGAAGATATTTACATAAATATAAAATCTAAATATTTCAATGTTTTAAGAAATAACGATCATTGATATTTTACACAATAATATAAAAATAATTTTTGTTTCATGTAAAAATTTTGTAATGATTAAAGAAATTTAGTGATATTAATCTAAGTAGATACCATTCAAATCTATAAACAAAATTTAAATCAACAAAATTAGAGATGTAGAAGAGGATTTAAGTTATGAATTACCATCACTTGTAGCTAGAAAATTCAAATATATAAAAAGAATATTTGATGTAAAGATACCATTATATTAATTTTGGTGTGAAAATTTAGACACATTATTACAAGGTATCTAAGTTGACTTGAAGGTGATAAAGGTGAGGCTGAATTCATGTAAAAATATAAATTAATTCTCCCCTTATAAAAAAATTCATATATGGAAATACAACCAAAAATTTGTTTTAATGGAAGGTTTTGGTATTAAAGGAGGTGAAATATGATGATATTTTTCATGAATATGGTGAGGTAGATTATAAATTATATTTGAAGGATATTATGATGGAAATATAAAACAATCAATCTAGAATCAAGGAAGAAAATAAATGGGAAAGAACCATTGATCTCAAGGTTGAACTTGAAGGTGATCTTGAGGAGTATGACATAAAAAAGGAAGAAGAAAAGAAATATTAGTGGATTTTAAATGAGTATTAATTGTATATTAAAAAAATAGAAGCTAAAATTTCCCAGTTAGAGAAGGTGGTGTAAGATCAAAGTGTTAATCAATAAAATCCAAGAAATAATGTGGATTTCAAGATAATAAATAAATAGGAATATAATGTGAAATATGAAATTAATTATCATATTTAATAAATTTTAAATAAGTTTGAAACTCTTGAATAAGTGGTGATGTTGAAGAAGAGTCTTAATGTTTTAATAAAAAAAAGTAATTATAGGAAGAAGCTTTAATTTTTAAATTTCTAAAATGAATAGTTGAAATAAATTATTTAAAGAGGAACAAGGAATGTTGGGAAATTTTTTAATGATAAAATACTTGACAACAAGGGTAAAATTGGAAATTTATTTGAAGATTAATCTTATAAAGTCAATACATAATGTGTTAATGAGAAAGGAAAGAATAAATATATTGATAAATATCATTTATTAAGGGATTATCTACACCAAGGATCTATTTGGAGGCTATGGATATTTGGAATAGAGGTGATAATATATTTCAACTAAATAAGTGTTAATTTTATGGCTACTTAAGCAACACATTGATATATTGTGTGTATATGGAGATTTATATTGAATATGAGACACTTAGAGGCTAATAAATAAGAACAAGGGAAAATCCTTCATTCCAAAAAAGGAATTCATTTTATGGATTTCATTTTTACAACCTTTTCTTTGGTAATAAATATTTTTATTTTAGGAAAATAATGATTAGAAACAATTTCAAAGAAGGTCAAAGGAGAATAAAATAATGATTAGAAAAATTTTCAATAAAGGGAGAAGGATAATGAAAATAATACTGATGAACATGATTCTATTGGGAAATGAAGTTTTTCCTTTAAAAAATGAATAATATTATTTCATTAGTTCTTAAAATATTGAGTATAGACCCACACTTATCTCAACCCAACCTAGAGTTTCATGGAAGGAAAATAAGATAAAGGATAATTATATCCTATTTCAAATTTCTTTAAAAGAATCAAATAAATGTTTTATATTAATTTTTATGGTGGTTGATCATTCCATATGAAAAAGAACATGAATTTATTGAATAATGTAATGGTATGTATTAATGGAATGGTTTTATTTGGTAATGATGAATCTTTTAAAATAAAAGTATATAGAAAGTTGAAAATTTATATAGATGAATGGAAAAATAAAAAAGTGATTTATGTGGATCGACTTCAACACAATATCTTGAGAATAAGTGAACTTTTTGACTTGGGACTCAAATTCAATTTAAATGGTTTCATAATAAATGGAAAGGATGAAAAATATTTGATGAATTATGGAGAAAAAATATAAATTTGTATCAAGTGTATAAAAAGAATAACACTTGTTTTATCACAAAAGATGAGATGAATAGTTTTCAGAATTTAAGACTTGTTTATATACATCAATGAAGAATGGAAATTATTTCCAAGATAATGGTTATGATTTAGATTCCAAATTTCAATCAGGATAGAGAAAAATACATGGGGTGGTAAGAAATTCCTATAATAAAAAGAATAATAGGGCATCAAATTCTCTTGACATGGTTCACACTAATGTGTGTGGACTAATGAAATATACCATAACACATAGTGAAAGGTAATTTATATTATTTATTTAATATTATATTACGATGGTTTGTATTGATTTTTTTGAAAACTAACAAGGATTTGAAGGAATTCCTAATGAGGTTTTAAAGGGGTAATTAAAAAGAAATTGGATGATTTGTCAAAATTCATCGATCAAATAATGGTATGAAATATAATTTTATAGAGATAGAGATTTACCATGGGAATCGTGGTAATAAACATGAGGTTTAATTAGTGATAACTCAATATAAAAATGAAGTGGATGAAAAGTTTAACTGAATAGTGAATATCATTAAAAAAACAGTACTTATTAAAAGTGGTACTTCATGATAGTATTGGAAATAAGTTATACAAGTAGTGGTTTACACTCAAAATTGGGCTTTGTAAAGTCTCAAAAAAAATTATGCACCATATTAAATGTTTCATTAATGGAAGATAATACTTAAACACTTTAGAGTGTTTGTAATTAAATAATAAATTCAGAATAAATAAAGAAATCAAGGCAAGTAAGATGATGTAGTTGATGAATGATTTTTCTTAAGATACTCAACCAATAGTAATTCCTATAAATGGTAAAAAAAATAGTTCGAATATTGTTTTTGAAAACAATGATGTCCATGTGATTGAATATAAATATAAAAATCCAATATAGAAATTTATATTTATAAGATATTTTTGGAGAATATAGTGAAGTTAGCACAAATTCTAAAGGATATCAACCCCCAAAGGATGATGATCCATGATTGAATCATAAGAAGAAGTTAATGATGAATATAGTTAATATAAATATCTATGGAGAAAGATAATATTTGAAATTGATGATTTAAATATCATCTGTGATAAATATACTCTAACATAAACTCATAATATTTGGAGTGTAGAAGACATTTCTCTATTATCTAAAGTGTATTCAATGACATCTAGAGAAACAGTGAAAGATAAACCATGGGTTATATCCATTAATGAAGAGTTATATCAAATAGAGAAAAATCATACTTGGGAACTTATGAAGTGGGAGAATAATCACAACATCATTGGAACTAAATGGGTGTTCAAGAATAATGTGGCGTGCATGGGAATGTGATCTGGAATAAATACATTTTAGTTCATAAAAGATATACATAAATAAAATATACTGATATAGAATAAATTTTTACACTGGTATCCTAATTTTAGTTTGTTTTACTTATCATAACAATTGTGTATCAAAAAAAATAAAATTTTATCAAATATATGTGAAGATGGAATTATTAAATATAGTTCTCAAAGAAGAAGAGTTTACTGAATAACTAAATTGTTTTCAAATTAGAGAAGATGAACCAAATGTGTGTTTATTAAATAAATCATTATATGAAACAAGCTCCATAATCTTATAATTCTTGAATGAACTCGTAATTAAGGATTATGGAATTCATGAGAGGTGGCGTTGAACATATCATTTATGTTAAATCATCAAAGGAATAAAATTTAATGGTGATAATATATTTTGATGATATAATTTTTTTAGGAAGTAAACTCAAATTTGTAGAATAATTTTCAAACTTAATGTGATTGGAGTTTGAGACACCCAAGATTGGCGAGGTTACTTACTCTCTAGAACTATAATGGAATAAAAAATATATGTACACATTTATATCTTAAAAAAATCAAGGGATATGGAAAATAAGTTTTATATTCATACTTGAAAGTCAGCCTCAACTCCAATTATAGTTGTAGATAAAATTGGAAAAAGTGAGGATGGAAAGACTATGGATCAAAGTATATATCATATAATGATTGAAAGTTTTTTATACTTTACAAAAACAAGTAAAAAAATTATTTATTCTAATTTTTTGTCAATGGGGTTTTTATATTTTCCAAAATAAAAACATCTCAATATTGTGGAAAATTTTATAAGTTATATCCAAGGTACTATGGATTATGGTTTGGTTTTTATTAAAAGAAAGGATCAAGATTTATTGGTATATTTAGATGAAAATTAGACAAGATATGTTGTGGTTAAGAAATATACAAATATAGTAGAATTATTTTTCAAAAATAAATGTGTTAGTTGGGTTGTTAAGAAATGGGAAATCAAATCTCTAAGTATAGTTAAAGTTAGATATATTTCAGTCACAAACTCATGAACATAATTGATTTAATAAAATAACAATCAAGGGTTCTTACTAAAGAGGTGTGTGAACTTATGATGGTCTATTATGAAAACAAAATGATATCAAGTTGATAAAGAACATGATACAACACTCTTAAATAAAGCATATTGAAATATGGTATGCATTGTCAAAGTGGATCACATTGGAACACATAATCATGTGGGTGTAATATTTACAAAACCTTTTTACATACTATAATTTGAGAATAATTGGTTTAATATTAGTGTTCATCCACCTCCCTCAGCCTAAGGAGGTTTGGAAAATCCCATCTCTCGTTATCCTTTCACTCACTTACATCGTTTTTCAATGATTTTCTGGTTTTTCCCTTTGGGTTTACTATTAATAGTGTGGAATTGGTGAAATTGAATATGTTTTTAATGTTTATCAGGATAAGAAAAAGGAATTATATAATTATAGAGAAAATAATATATTTAGTGTATGATAACATGTGAAGTTGGAATAGAAATTTAATATTAATGGGAAGAAATATACCATTGAGGGGATATTTGGTTAGAGATATAATGGGATATATGATCTATGGGGAATTATATCTGATATTAATTGAATTAAGGGGGAGTTTCAAGATCAAAACTAAATTATAAGTGAATATTTAAAGATTAAGTTCAAAGTTATACTTTGAGGCATGGAATTAACTATTGATCTATGAGTTTTTACACTGATTATTGCTTGTGTAGACTTAGAGGGTTATGTGAGTGATTTTATTTCAATTTTTATTTACTGCAATATTAAAATTATTTAATTTCACTTTTTATTTCCAAATAAAATATAAAAGGGTAGAATATTGGAACCAAGGTTATTCATAATAGAGGATATTGGTTTCATTATTTGATTACATAGTTATAGTTGTCTAGAATTATGTCCATTATCAATCCCAGATTATAAATTTCATGTTAAGAGTGATATTTTACATAATATATATCTTTGATATGAATGTATAAGACTTATAAGGATTGAGAAAATCATTTATTAAATGGTGATACAAACATGTCGTAATTATAAAAACCTAAAAATTTATATATAGAACCCCCCTTAGATATATACATGTATGTGTGTGTTACATATTTAGTAATATAGTATATTAAAAAACATAACTATAATAATTTATTTAATTAATTGAAAACATTATATTTAGTAAACAATTATACCCTATAAAATAATAAATATTACAAAGGGAAAATAAATATAAAAATTAAAATAAATAGAATAATAATATTTGGATCATCTCAATATCCTAGGATTATCGCACTCATGACTATAAAAATTAAAAAAACATTAGTAATTTGATATTAATTTTAAAAATGATTAATATTGATCCTTGATAGAAATTAAAGTAATAAATGTATAAAAATCATGAGGTATTTATAGGAATAAGAAAACCATCGTGATTATTGGGTATTATAACCATTGTAAATTATAAAATTTGCTAATATATTAATTGTAATGTGATAGTTAAAATAAAAGTATATTAAGGTTAATTCCAGGAACTAATTGATGAATAAGGTATAAATGATGTCCTCAAAAAGTAGAATCATTCCTTTTCATGTTCATTTATGAGAGCTTTGGGGAGAGTTAGAATAATAAGGGTTCACACTTGAATAATCCTAATAAGTGGTTAAACAAGTGGGTATTGACCAGAACTGCCTATAGGAATAGTTCAATTTAGTAAAGATCTCCATTAGATCAATGTTAATTTAAAGACCCCATGAAAGTATCACTATTGCACACCTTACACTTAGGGTGTATGTTGATGTAATAAGGGGTTATGTATCTAGAACTTATTATTATAATGGTGTAATTTTCATTTTATAAAATAAATAATGGCCTCTTCAATCCCATTTTCATTATTATTTTATAAAATACATATGAGTATAAGATTAAAATGATAAGTAGATTTTTGGATACAAACAAAAAATAAGTTTATTTTTTGAAAATATATAATTTCAGTTAAAATAAAATTTCAAGATAAATTAAAAAATTATAAATAAATTTTATTTTCATGAAAAATTCTTTAAAAATACTATTTATTTAAATATAAATGAATATATAATTTTATAATGTCCCCGATAATTTTTATAAGGGTTATAAAGTTTATTATGTCAAAAACTATTATTTTTCAGTAAATAAATATTTTTATTTAAAAGTTATAATTATCATATTTATAAAATTATTTTAATAAAATAGACATAATTTTTTAAATCAAAACATCAAAATTATCTAATAGTTAATATTTCATAATAATTTTATCTAGTCGAATTTTTGGGTAAAAAATAAAAACGCTATGAACATATGATAAAAACTATAACAACATAATAAGATAAAAGTGATTTAATAAAAAATATATAAATTGTTTATAAATCAAAAATAATATTTTTCATTAAAATAATGTATTTTAATATTATAATATTATTTTTAAACCTACAATAAATCTTCAAAAATCTATTAGATATTTTAATATTTAAAAAAAATTATGAACATAACTCACTTACACATCAAGAATGATATTATTTTAAGGATTTTGATTCTTAAAATAGTAAAATTTTAAAAACCCTTCCTACTTGGAAAATTCATTGGTAAAAAACCCCATGGGAATGCTAATGGTTCTGTATTTTTTATTAAATGTGTATCCAAGGCCCAAATTTGTAAATTAAAAAATAATCCCCTCTTTTTCTATAAATAACAACCAATTATCCCATTAATATTAACTAAAAATACTTAAATAATTATTTTATACTAATTTTACCTCTTTATACCCATCTCAATGAGTTTCTAATGTTTTAAGGAGCACCTCCCAAGATTTAAAAATAAACTTTTCAAGGTAAGGGATTATCTCCCTCCTTTTTTCATTAAAGAATTTACATTATGATACAAATTTTTATTATCAAATGATTATGTTTTTTTGAATTATGAAAATTAATTTAATTTCAATAATTTTTCTTAAATAATGATAGGCCACATTCTCCTATAATTTTTTCCCTCAGTGAAATTTTATATACTCCAGTTATACTGCTGAAATTGTCCTTTGATTTTACGTATCATACCTTTGTGTTGTGAGTACCCTAACCTATTTTAATTCAAGGGTATTAACATAGATATAACCATTAATAATTAATTGGGTTATTACTTTTAATAAACCCTCATTCTATAGTCATGGAATTTAAATGATGAAATACATTCTTATGTTATATGGTCGATGTTGCACACGTAAAGTTAGACATGATAAGGGTGTTCCCTGATAACGCTATAATGAATTGGGTAATGTTTTAATCTCATGATATACTATTTATGGTGCATTTTAGGATATCTCAAGAACTCTATATTATTATTTATTGGTTGTTATCATCATTTTATGCTTAGGTTGTTACATTTTATGTTGTTGCAACATTCCTATGATGCAATGATTTTATATTGTGTTTTTACCCTTCCATGCCACCATTCGAGTGTGAAAATATTGATAATGTTAATAATAAATAATGTATTATTAATATTCATGATTATATTATATGGATACATATTAACTATAGTGATTTTAATATATTTTTTAGTCGAAAAAGAAATAGATTTTTGTAAACAATTTGTTTTGCAGGAGCTATAAGGTTTTATTTAAAGTAAAATTCAATATCTTTAGAAATTAAATTTTATAAAATAGAATTAATTTTTTATATCATAATATAAATTTTATCCGAGGGTGAAATGTTCTTACTTCTCTGAAAAATATTGATTGTTGGGTTAAGAGTGAAAGAATAATTTTTTTTATAAAAACTATCATTTCTTTTATAGTATTTACAAAGTCCCATTTTGTTCTTATATTAGTTTTAAAGTAAAATTAGTCCCATTTTATTAAACATAATCTAATAAATTCAATATAAATCATAATTATTCATCATTTTGGTATAAAATCATTTTTATTCTTAAAACATGTATTTTTCTAAAAAAAGTTTTCCATTTCAGTTTGTGAACATATATTAAAATTAATTTATGAAACATATATAAAGTGAATAATTAAAATTGATTTAATATTTTTAATCAAGAGGTTAAAATTTATTAATTATCTTGATTTCATTTTTGGTTATAATGAATAGTTATAATGATAAAATTTAGCTACCACGGTAAAGGGTAAAACAGGATAATTATGGTAAAAACTAAGTAATAAGGTCAAAAAATATTATATTAATTATTACTAGTTGATATTATTTTTAACCTTACCAAATTATCTTAGAATTTTTATTTATTTAGATCCACTTTCCCATTAGTAATACATTTATAATTTTTAAAAGTTAAGAATAATTGTAATAGTTTCACCCCCCCCCCCCTCACTTATAAAAAAGAACGATGTATCCTCAATTATTGACATACTTTGAGCCATTTATCATGACCAATAACTACTAAAAACCCTTATAAACAACCATAAATACTTCATATATTTCTCGGTATCACCAATGGACCTACCCTATAAGGATTATGGTTTAATCCAAAGTAGGTTTCTTAAAAAAGAGGTATACCTCTCAACTTATTGTTTTTAGGTTTATTTCTTATTCTACCTATATAAAATATTATTGAACCATAATTATATAATTATATAATTATATTAATTGTACTTATATTATATTATGTTTTTGTAAAAACCATTTTTCATCTTCTTTTCCATCTTATGGTAAATGAAAACTTTGCACATGTGTGTGTGTGGACTGCCACCTCCACAAAGTAATGCGTTTTATTTTTCAACACCAACTCATATGAGTAGTTAAAATGATGGATAAAATGAATAAATATGATATTTATGAAATAATTGTTCCTATTTAAAGATAATATATTACTTACATTCTTACCCTTCCACCTGTTGTAAAATGATAACATCACTCGTGCGTACATGTTGACAAACACCTCCACGAAGAGATGTGATTCATTTTTAATTACCACCTCACATAGATGGTCATAAGGATAGAATTAATGAATAAATATAAAATTTATAGAATATTTATTTTTATATAAAATAATAATATTATCTAATTTATTTCTTTTTCACCCAATAGAAATATGAAAACGTAGTTCATGCGTACGTATGGACTACCATCTTCATGAAATGATGTGCTTAATTTTTCATAAACACCTTACATGGATGGTTATAAAAGTATAACTAATGTAAAAAACTGATAATTATAACATTTTTAAGATTATTTTGATTATGTAATAATAAATCCATTGACTATGGTAAACACTCCGGTTTTATTTTGAGGTTACAAACCGAATGATCTAAAAACATGTGACCTAAACATAATTAATTTAGAAACTAAATAAAACACGGTAATAAATGAAATAATAGAAATAAAGATAATGGAATTAAAATTATAAAGGTTATTAATAAATTAAATAACAAATATAATATTATTATTTAGTATTTAGATAACGTATGAATCCATATGGGACTTAAGGTATGAAATTTTTCTTTAAAATATTATTTAAAGTATTCCTTTCAAATATTTCTCCTCCATATCCATGTTCTTCAAAATATTCCAAAAAATTTATTATTTATTCATAAAAGATTTATAAATTTCATTTCATTATATATTTAACTTTCATTAAAAATTTTATAAAGTAATATTATAAAAATTTACCATATAGGTGATTTTGAATTTTTTTAGCAAAGTATGAAAGAATTTTTTTTAACATATTCAACTTGACTAAATTTTCCCACCATCATTTCCATTAATAATTATAAATATTACACTTCATATTTTCATGGTTTTAAAAGAATATCCTATTACTATTCTTCTAGGAATATTTTTCTTGAAGTGTTTTCAAATGAAATATATTTTTCTCTGTATTTTTATGTGAAAATGAAAAGTTATTTTACTTATGGGTTCAAATGAGTTTTCTACGATTTTTATGATTAAAAATTGAAATATTATAATTAGTTTTGTTTTATGGAAATTTATCATTATAGATTATTTTTGGGTGATCTTTATATAACTCATGATGATGGGTGAGCCTGATATACCACTCCAATGAATTCGGTAATGCTTAATACTCAAAGACAAAAAAAATAAGGGAGATATCCTGGTAGGTTACTTGTATGGAATTAACTAGGCATAAATAATTCTGAAATGGATTAAACATGAGTGAACATGGGTTATGAATGTGATTATTTGAGATAATTATTCTATTATTTCTATGTGCTTTTGTAGAAATATTTTGATCTCATGGGGAAATAAAAATTTAAGAACTTTTCAAGGTGAATGGTTTTTTTTTAAAGGAATGTTTTCATGAGTTATCATATTCCTTGTATTTCCCTCCTGATAATATATGATACTAATGGGTTAAAAAGGTTTTATTTGAGAAAAGGCTTATTTTCTCATGTGGGTATGTTTTATTTATGGGATGAATGTTTTATAGTGAAAAAGGTAAACATTTTCATGGGGTTTGATTCTTTTCACAGGACTAATGGTATTCCATTATTTCTATATCCCTTACTGGTCATTATTTTTCTCATCCCATGTTCTTAAATATTTTTCATAGGATATAAGGATTAGTAGGAACTATAGAAAGGTTAATCATTCAATTATTCTGAATATTCTTAAAATAAGAATAAGTATCTTGAATGAAACAAGGGTATAAATTTAGGAACATGTTCTTATGGAAAAAATGTAAACTATGTGGAAATATCAACTTTTTATGTAATGGTTTTATTAATTATATAAAACTCCAAACCTAAAATATTTTATAAATTAAATAAAGTGAAACCCTTATTATAAATCATGTAATTTTTTTGTTTATGTTATGGGGAATTATAGTAAATATGTATGATTATTATCTCTTTATGTAGTCATGAGATTCCTCTTGACACACATGTATTATTTATCATTATAATATGATTTTATTATTCCCTTACTAGGCTTTATAGCACCCCCATTTTCTTATTCTTATCCCTATGTTATCGTGTGTGGTGTTAATAGTTAAATGGAAACTAGGAGAACATTATGGATATTTAAATAATTATATTTAATTTTATTTTAATTTAATGGTATGTGTCTAATTTTCTAAAGACATTAGGCCTATTGATGTTTTGTGATTTTATTGTATGGATATTTATGTTTAAAATCATGGAATAAAATTTACTAAAAATATTAGTTGTTGTTGTTAGCATCATATTAAGTTATTTTTTGGGTTTGGTAAGGAGAAAATATTATTGAAACCCCTTGTAATAGGTCTAAATATAGGAAAAATCACTAAATATTTGTAAGGTATAGAGTATTTGGTTTACTAGAAATTGCATCACTATCTAGATATTAGAAAGTGGATACAATTTTGTAACAAATTCACCTAGCGGTAATCATCCTAAAAAGAATGGTTTAGAATTGACCCAATCTTCACTCAATGCATGATTATTGGGCCTAATACTATACACCTTGATAAACACTCTCAAGGGATATTCTTTAAATAATTCATGTACTCTTTAAAACCCATTATAGAGTACTTAGATACAATTTTAGAGAACTTAATACTAAATAGACCATAGATAACCTATATTGAAACTTATATATACATAAGTTATGGTATATATATAATTCCTTCTAATTTAAGTATCATTCCCATTTATATTCTTATTGAATTGTGTATCCTCACCCAAAATTTCATTTATTTTAGAAAATTATAGGAAATAGAAGGAATAATGTTAATAATATATGTGATGGAAAATGTGATTATTTTTTCTAATGAAATATCTAATATAATGGGAGAAGTAGCCAATAAATTTATGGTAGTAGTAGAAAAACTAACTCAAGTTATGACTAATAACATGAATCAAGTAAAATTACCTCCATCCCCAAATAAATATCAAGTCAAGGTTGAGTTATTTATGCATTTAATTCCATTTAGTTTTAATGGATCTCATGATCCCCCAACTGTGGAGAAATATATTAAATTCATTTATAAGATATTCCCTATCCTAAAATTCTCTAAGAAATAGAAATCCAAACTAGTTATTCATCACTTCTAGGGACAAATTTAGTGGTTGAAACTGATCAAGAATACAAATCCTTTAATCCATGAAATGTGATGGATTCAATAAGATATTTTTCAATAAATATTTTCCCCACACTCTCAATTTTAAAATGGAGAGTAAATTCCTTAGAATCAAGAGAAGGGAGGACGAATCTATTGGTATTTTGAATAAAAATTCACAAGTATTGAATGATATGCCTCTTGGTTTTTCATGGATATTAAAAGTAAGTTTGATTTCTTCGTTAGTGGGTTAACACTAAGTATTCTTAAATCATTAGTGATTTAATAATTTCATATCTAGTAGGAAATTTTCTTATTTACCCTCAAAATAAAGATATAAATAGGTGATTCTCTATGTTCCTATAATATTAAAGATAAAAGTTAAAGAATAGATTTTACCTTAAGAGAATCATCGGATAATGCTCATAGAGGAAAGAGAATAAAACACCCCATGCATCATAGGTTTGGTAAGAATCATCATGAAAGAAACCTCAAGAGGAAAAATGAGGTGTTTAAAGTGTGTAAGGGAAGGGAATAAAACTAATTAATTATGGAAGGATATGAAGAATATCACTAATGTGATCGAGGAAAATAAGGTTTTGATCAATCCTCAGCACATTGTCCAATGCTTAAATTCCATGTAACATGGACAATATGTGAACTAATGCCATAATCAAAGGGTTTTCAATGATAACCACCAAAAACAACCCAAAAATAAAAGTTATAAAGGGTGGTAATGTATTATAACTACTGCTTAGGTAGATCATGATAATAAATTACACATAGGTATGCTGGTTATTCATTCAGGAATAGTTAATGTATTATTTAATTCTAGTTATTTGCATTGTTTGATATTATGTAAGTTTATTATAACTATTTAAACACCATATCAAATATAGAGTTTAAATTATCAATAAAAATAGTGCATGGGTAAATTCTTGCATCTCAAGAAAATAAATCCTCCATAATTAATTTTTACATGATGAATCTACTAGGAAACCTTATCATTCTTCATTTAGTAGAATTTAATGTTATTTTGGGAATTGATTGGCCATCTTTATATGGAGACATAATTAATTTTCATGTTATGTAAATCATATTTCATATCCCAATTCATCCTCCAACTTTATATAAGTGAAAAGAGGAATAAGAACCTCCTTTATAAACTTTGTATGAAGAATGGATAATTATTCCTTATGAGAAAGAATATCTCGTTCAGATTATTGAGACAAATGAGAGGATCACTCTTAAATACATTTATATTTTAAGGTAATAGATTGATCTATTCCTTGAAGAGTTTCTTGTACTTCCCCCAAATCAAGAATTTGAGTTCTCAATTGAACTTAAACCTAGAGATCATCTAATATTCAAGCCTCCCAATATAATGAACGTAATTAAACTAAGGGAGCTAAAGAAGTAGCTAGAAGATAATTTTAAAAAGAGGTTCATACAACCAAGTTCTTCACCATGGGTTTTATTGGTCCTATTTATCAAGATTCAATATGGATCAATGTGTCTATGAATTTATTACCATGGTATCAACAATATCATGATTAAAAAAAGTATCTTCTTCTATGGATCGATTACTTGTTTGATAAACTATGTTGGCCCCAATACTTCTATAAAGTTGATCTTCGATAAAGATATCATCAATTAAAGATGAAGAATGCTGATATTCCCAATATTTAATTTTATACAAGGTGTGGAAACATTTATTTCATAGTGATTCCATTCATACTCACTAATGATCTAAGAATCTTCATGGACTTAATGAATAGATACATTATAGATTACCTCAAAAAATGGTAATATTTATAGATGATATTTTCATATAAACTTAAATAAAGGAGGATATGAAGAGAATTTAAGTAATATACTAAACACTTTAAGAAATGAGAAATTATATTTAAATTACAGTAAATATGAGTTTTGGATGTAGTAAGTATCATATGTGGGACATGTTATCAAAAGGAATGGGATATATATGGATCTTTAGAAGATAAATGTGGTTGAGTAATGACCCATACCAAAATAATTAACTGAGATCCATGGTTTCCTAGGATTAATTCGTCATTGTCAATGATTTGTGATAAAATTTTCATGAATTTCAAACTTGTTAACTAGGATAACTTGGAAGGTACTAAAGTTATTTGGGTCAGATGAATGTGAATAGAGATTCAAGCAGTTAAAGAATAGGATAATAACCAATAATTCACTCATACTACCCACCTGTGTTGAAGGATTTATGATCTAAATTAATTATTCAAATAATAGATGAGGTTTTTTCCTCATTCATAATGATGAAGTGATTGACTATTCCTCTATACAGTTCATGGTGAATGATTATAATTATCTTACGCATGATATTGAGTTGGTTACAGTAATATTAAAATTGAATATTTTGAAACATTATGTCTATGTATTAAAATGTGAAATATATATGGATTATAAAATCCTCAAGTTTATATTCACAAAAAAAATTCAACATTCACTAATGAAGGTGGTTAGATCTAATCAAGGATTGTGACTGTTCAATCAATTTATATTTCTAGAAAGAGAATAAAGTGGTAGAATCTTTGAGTATAATGGATCATGAAACATTATCATTGATGAGGGTTGAGAGGGATCCAATCGTCTGATACATGCAAATGATAGTAATGGTAATCAAAAAGGAATGAACATCATCTTAACTTTCTCAAATTATTTCTCAATCATCACTTCTAAAGATGATTAAGGATGCTCAAAGGGATGATATGAAGATATAGAAGAAGGTGGATATTTTGAGGAAGGTTAAATCCTTAGAGTTTAATATTTATAAATATGGATTTTTGAGATTTTGGATGTGATTATGTGTACCATTAGATCCTAAGATAATGAAGGAGCTTCTGAATAATGGTCATAACTCAACATTATCCATCCACCCAGGGAGAAAAATATGTATAGAGTTATATAAGAGAATATTTAGTGGAAAAATATAAAGAGGTGGATTTCAAAATTTACATCAAAGTTCCTTATATGTCACAATTCAAGGAATAAAGAAAAAATTATAAAGGTATAATGAAAACATTACCTATTCCAATATGGAAATTGGAAAACATCACTATGTATTTTTTCATGGGTCTTCTAAAGAAAACCAAAGAAAATAATGACATATGGTTTGTGGTGGACTGTATTATAAATAATTATCAATTCATTTCCATTCTGGGGGGCTTCTCACTTGATCAACTAGAAAGGATATACACTAGAGACATAGTGAGTATGAATAGAACAAAACAATTTATTATATTAGATCATGATCCAAGATTCACCTAAAAATTATGGAAAATTTCCCAAAATGACCTAAACATAGAGTTGAACTTTTGTGTGTCCTATCAACTTCATACTAATTTCCAATATGAACAAACTATCTAGAAACTTGAGGATATATTGAGATATTTAGTAATGGACTTCAAAGGAGGTTTGGATCAACATATCCCTTTGGTTTATTTCTCATATTATAATAACTTTTACTCAAGTATTCAGATTGATCCTTATGAATAACTATATGTAATGAAATGTAGAACAAATACATATTGGGATGAAGTTTGATAATGGAATCTATTAGGAACTAAACTAGTAAAATAAATGTTTAAGATGTTCAAGGTTATTCATAAATTCATTATAGAAATAAAAATTTGATAGAAAAGTTATGATTATAACCTTTAACATGGGATAGATTTCAAGGTTAGAGGTAAAATGTTCCATAATATATCTCCCAAAAATAGATTCATGAGGTTTGGGAACAATAGAAAGCTATGTCCTATGTAAATTATAACCTTTGAGTTTCTTGATTGCATTAAAGTTTTTTCTTATGAACTGTCACTCCAACCAAACTTATCTCAAGTAAATGATATGTTCCATATATATCTCTTGAATAAGTACAAACCAGATCTCTAACATTCACTAAATTCATAGTAGGTATAGGTAGATAATGATTATTCTTATGAGGAGCAGTTATTGATGATCTTGCATCATAGATACAAAGTTCTATGCAATAATAGAATAGTCAATATCAAAGTTCTTTGGAAGAACCATAAATTTGAAGAAGAAACACGGGGACTAGAAGAAGTTATAAAAAGGAAATACCGACATTTCCTTTTACCTAAGTATATGAGATGAAATTTCAAGGGTGAAATTTATTAATGGGTGGAGAATGTAATGACTCATACATTTATATATAGAATCTCCATTCTATATAAGTATGTGTGAAAATATTAGTAATGTAGTATAGTATAAAAAAAATCATAAAACTTTATTTAATTAATTTATATCATTACATTTAGTCAATAATTAAACCCAGTAAAATTCATATTATTATAATGGTAAAATAAATAAATGAAATAAAATAATTAGAATAGATAATTTTAGATCATCTCAATCACCTAATATTATTTCCCTTGTGAACAACATTGTAAAAATGAAACAGAATGTTAGTAATGTAATATTCATTTTTAAAATGAAGAATAATGAAACATTATATAAACTTAAGTAATATATGAATGAATAAAATATAATATATTTATAGGAAGTAGGAACCCATTATGACCATTGGGCATTATGATCATTGGGAATCATGACCATTGGGCATTATGATAATTGGGAATTATAACCATTGGTAATATAACTATTATAATATGACCATTAGAATGAGTGTATATTAAAGGTAATTAAGGGAACAAATTGATGTGTAAGGTAGAATTGATGGTCTCAACCAGTATAATCATTCCTTATGAAGATCATTTATTAGATCTTAGAAGGGAGGTAGCATTATTGGGGTTCTCACTTAAATGACCCCAATAAGAGATTTAACAATTGAGGCTTGAGTGAAACCATATATGGGAAATATTAAAGCTAATAGATGTCACCATTATATCGATATTAACTGAGCCAACCCAAAAAAGCACTCCCATCGTACTCCTTACCATTAAAAAGTATTACAATGTAATAAGGGGTTATGTATCTAGACCATAGTATTATAAAGGTTTAATTTTATTATTAGAAATAAAATAGTGGTTTCTTCAATCTCTTTTTCATTATTATTTTATAAAACAAAAATGAACATAATATATATTTTATATATATATTTTTTTTATACAAATAAAACATAGTTTTGTTTTTATAAAATATATAATTATTATTAAAATATCCTTTCATGATAAATTCAAGTATTCTAATTAAAATATATTTTTATGAAATATTCTTATGAAAACACTAGTTATTTAAATATAAATGATAATATAATTTTTTAATATCCTATGTCATTTTTATAAGAGTCATAATGTTGATTATGTCATAAAACAATTATTTTCCACTAAAAAAGGATTTTATTTAAATATTGAAATTAATATATTTTGAAAATTGTTTTTATAAAATAAATATCATTTTTGAAATTAAAATTTTAAACATAGATAATGGGTAATTTTTTATAATTTTATGTGACTGTAGATTTTTTGGGTAAAAATTAAATACAATATAAATATTTGAAACGAATTATGGCATCATAATAACCTAAAAGTGATATATTAAATGATATAAATTCTTTTATTAAAAAAAATATTTTTTACTTAAAATAATTTATTTTGATAAGATGATATTAGTTTTTCTAAAGCTATAATGATCCTTTCAAAAGCTAATTGGTATTTTATGATTTTAAAAATATTTCTTTATGAACATTACTCACTTCAAAATCATGATTTAAATTATTCTAATTAGTTCATTTTTTAGACTAATAAAGTATTAAAATCCATTAATCCTTGAAAAATTCCGTTTAAAAACCCCTAGGAAGGCGAATGGTTTTGTATTTTTTATTAACTGGATGTCCAAGGATAAAGTTTGAAAATTAATAAAAAAATCACTATATTTTTCTATAAATACCCACACATTGTCCTATTAATCTTCACTAAAAAGTGATAAAGAATTGATTTTCTCTCATTTCCCCTCTATATAACTATCCTAGGGAGTTTATAAGGCTCTAAGGAGATCCTTCCATATAATGATCTGAGATTTTGGATCCTTTAAATTAATACTATATTTCATATCTTGTATTATACACCTAACCAATCTAAGACAACACAGGATAAAAAACAATTTAATATTGAAAAAATACATAAATAATATAATAATTATTAAATAAAAATTTATAAATCTATTAAACTAATAACATGTGATTATTTTTCATTGATTAATATTTTAAAAAGGATGGCTTTTAAAGAACAAATTTAAAATAAGTATTATATTTTACCTTAAAAATTAAATTGATCACAGATAAAATTTTATTATAATAATTAATATTTATATGTATTAAATAATATTTAGATATATAATTATTTATAAATTTATATTAAATAATATTAAATATAATTGATTTTTAAAAGTGTTATTTATCTACAAATCAGTTTTTCTTTATATTTTGTATTTTCATTTAAAAGATAAATTATTAAATTTTGGAATTTTTTTTTGAAATAAAATTCATTTTTGGATTATAAATTTCAATATTATCTTAAAATTATTTTTTGGTATTTTTCTATAACATTAGATTTTTAGGTGAATAGTGAAAAATACAGTTTTTACCAAAACTGTATCTTTTATGAATTTATAATTATATAATAAAGAACAAGAATATTATAAAACATATAAATTATTAATTAAAATAATATATTTATTAGTTTTTATATATTATTCTAAACATAGAAAACCTATGTCAGAAATTTAGAAAATTAAGTAAAATTTCATCTTAATTTAAAACTCTTTTCAATCTTTTCTTTTTATTAAAAATTTTAATGGTGATATTTGGTTTTGGATTGATTTGAAATCCATATTAAATTTATTTGATTTATAATAAACTAATTTATAATTAAAATTAAAAATTGAATTTTATTATATAAATAAAATTTAATCATAAAATACGCATTTTCTAAAAAATTGTTTTTACATGTTTTGTATGCTAATAATAAAATTTATTTTTATAACTTATATAAATTTGATTTGATAAAATTATATAAATATTTTAAATTATAATATAAAATTTATAATGTGATTTTAATTTCAATTTTGGTCATTATAATTAATTACCAATGTTAAGAATTAATTACCAAGGTAAAAGGTTAATTATGGAAAAAGTTAAAAACAAAGTAGAATCACCATAAATAGATAAATATTGTCTCCAAGTTAATTTTGGATAGGTTAATAGATATAAATACCATTTACAATCCCTTGTTTTTACTTTTTTTGGACATTAACTCTTGAATAGTTCCATGCCATTATTGAAAAATAATGGGTATTCGTGAAAGTGAACGTTTCTTCACTTATAAAAGGATCACACTTAAACCAAATAATCTTACATTTAGTCATTAGAATTAATTCATAATTTTTTTAATTTTATTTATTATTTAACCATTATCAATTTATTAAGACTATTGTTCCTTGATAATTCTCAAACCCTTTCAAAATCAAAGTGGTTTCCAAAAGAAGATTAATTTCTTCTACTTAAGTGTATCATTTCTATTTAGTCATTCTTCCATAATTTATTCTTTTACCAAACCCCAAATACATTATAATATAAGTAATTAATTATTATTATAATTATTAAATTTTATTATATTAACATAATAAACATTATTTATTCCTCCTCATCCACTTAGAAAAACAAAATAATGTCGATCGTACATACGAGCGGACTACCACCTCTATAAAATAAAGTTTTTCATTTTTCTTCAATATTTACATTATTTATCCAAAACTCTTAAAATATGAATCAAATAATTAAAAATATAAATAATATAATTATTTATCTATTATAAATATAGAACGTCACAATAAATAATTTCTTAACCATGCTCACCCATCAAATTATAATATGTTCTCTAGTGGGCCAGATTAACCACAAACATGAATGGTGATATAAAACCTTATCATGGATGAATATCAAATCTTAAGTATTGGTTTTATTATATATTAATTAAAAAATAATTTTTATAATAGTAATGGAATTTATATATTACTATTTAACCCATTATTAACACCCCACCCTTCGTTTATTGACAATTACCAAAACAATATTTCCACTAATTCTGTTTTCACATAACGTAAGTAAAACTCTCATGGAATGATATAATAACTTTAGAAATAAATATAAGAAATATATTTCATTACCTTATATGATTTAATAAATATGATATTTATATCAATGAATGGGTACCGGCATCGACACTATAAAACACGCATCGATCAATTAGAATTACTAACACCCAATCATAATGATCAGTCATAATTAACTAATATATTTAACCTAAATGGTAGTAATTGAATAATGTATAATGAAAAATATATTAATAATTTTATTAAATATTTCATTAATATAATTATTTTTATTGTATAATAGGTTAGAGTGTAATCAACTAAGAGGGAATTTCCGGTAAGGGTGTTTTATCCCAATTTCCTTCTATTGAGACATGTTTTTTTTATGAACCTAATTTCTCTTAAGTGGTATGTATACTACCTATTGAATATATAATATCATGAATTATCTTATTTTAATTTTAATTTAATTTAAATTTAAATATCACTCTTTCACATGGTTTCTATTATAGTGTTTCTTAAGCCATAAGTATTATTTGTCTCTATTTTCATTTGTATAATACATGTTTGATATTGCACACCATATTTTATTTTATATAGTATATGAACAACCCTATTTATATTAAATTATAATGGATATATTTTTTTCATGATATTTTAATGTCCATTTCATTGCAACCCTCTTATGTTATTTTAATTCTTACAATACTGCCACTATAAAGGGTTCATTGTCTCAATTTTAATTTCTTGAGACATATTTCATATTGTGAACCATGATATCTTTTATATGGTGTGATTACTATATACTAGATGTATTTTACCATATTCATGTAATTCAGTTTTAAGAGTTATATCTTTTTTTTATTTAAATTACTTTCAATTAAAAATATATCAATGTTGTAAGGATTTTTACTAATGCTACTCAAATCATTGATTATAATTATTCTTATTAAAATTATTTCTTATAGGATTAGTTTCTTATACCATAAGATTTTATTTCATGTTATTTTCACTTCCTCTATAGTGTAAAATTACCTTCTAATTAAAATCTTTTACCATGAAAAAACAACATTCTCAAAAAGTATATCATTTTTTGAGAATAATTATCATCCTCTTTAATACCGGTTTCCCCTCCTGGCTCATATTTTCCTTCCTTACAATGATATAATTTATATTTGGAAACCCAATATGTCTTATCTCAAGTGACCTTAACATTTCCATTTCCTTATTTTCAAAATTAATTTTTATCCCCTTTTATTATGTGGGATTCAAAAAGGTATTTTAAAATATTAAAATGGTTTTCCTTAAATGATCATTTAAATTATCTTCCACTCAAAAGTTCCTCAGGTTAACCTTTATGTACTTTTTAATTATTTATTATTGAGGGTTATTTTTAAAATTAAATTTTTTCAAATGTTTTCATATCCCCTTTTCAAAATAAATTGTCTTTTGAGAGTGACCCATAAATTCTTCATTTATGATAATAATAAAAACATTTTCCAAAAACTCTTTTATGGTTTCACTTTCATTTTCTTATTTATCTTATAAAGATTTATTTCCTTGGAAAATTAATTTCATGAATTAACAAATAATTCTATTATATTATATTGTGGGATTAAACTCTAGAAAATATATTACTACCTTTATCTTGTCTAGTCATTGAATGTTTATGATTTTCTTTCCAATATGTTTCCTCTATGAACACTATTTATTTCATTCCATTGAATGAAGAGTGTTCACTTATATGTCATATATCTATTGATTAGGGAAATTATTTACTTAACCATATACCATTTATCTAAACATTTTAAATACCATATGATTTACTATCTGTATTAAATGGTATTTACCTAGAATATTACAAAATATTTTTGGATACCAATTTATTTTTTTATGAGTATATCATGTTATGATTAGTTATTGAATTATGAATGTTTTCCTTATGGTATTTAATTTGAAATGGATATGAAACCCTTTTTATTTACATGGGTTATTTGTGATATGATGAATGATTGATTTGAAGTGGCACTCATATGTATAGATAATGATGGGTGGGGTAAAATATCACCCTCGAATGAATTGGTTAAGTTTAATATATCATAAGATAGTAAGGTGTTGAAATAATCTTTTTATTCATAAAGAAATGGGTATAATGAGTTTTCCCACATTTTTATGTGTGAACATGATGAGTATGTTCACAAAGATACGGTCATAATGAGTTTTCTAAAAAGGTTCTTATTCTTATGATTATTCCACCTTTCTAAGTTAATTTTCTTTTTAAGCTACGTTATATTCCATGTTTGTGGATAATTTATAAGATGTTATTAACTTTATTTTATTTGATGCCTCATTTTATGATTTATTATCTATGATTTATTAAATATAACTTTCTTATATATCATTATTATACTTATATTCTCATCTTATGCTCACATGTGATCTTTGATTGCTATTTCTTATGTTTACTCTTACTAATAATCTGATCTCACCCTTTTCTTATGTTTCCATTCACCAGTTTATAAAGATGATTATATCATATGATAAGTATATAAGGGAGTCTAGTGTGGCTAAATTATGTAAAAATGTTCACAAGTGTTGTAAAATAAGTTGCCAATGTATCTAGTCAATATATACATTAAACCTTCCATTTATTGGATTATTTTTTTATTTGTGAAATGAAATGTTAAAATTATGAAAAGGATGTGAAATAATGATATGTTTATCTTATTTCATCTCATATTTTATCAAATCCAGTGTTTAAAGATTGTTATTTTATCATCGGATATAGAAGTTTGGTTTTGGGGCACTTCAGTTGGTATCAAATAAGGGTTTATTTTTTATAGGATTAATTTAGTTATTTTTAAAGATTATGATGATATCGATTGAGGATAATTTAATATTTATAAATGTAATAAAGGGGTGATAAGTTAAGTTTGTCATGATTTCAAAGGTACAGATAACCCTTTAGGTTATTTGATGTAATATTTAATATTTTTATGGATTGGGATAAGATTACCTTAGTGAAAACCCAAGTTATAAGTTTAAGGGGTATTTTAAATGTAAAATAACAACCTGAAATCTAAGAGAAGTTTTGAGTATGTGGTTTTCCTAGAAATGAAATCCCTATCAGGATAATTTAAGTGGATATAGGATCTCACATAGATATACCTAGGGGTAATAACCCTACAAAGGGAATATTATGAATTAACTCGATTGTCACCTGGTGCATGACAAAGAGGCTTAATTGCACACCCGATTTAAAACTCCCATGGGATATTCTACGGTTAATAAATATTCTCTTTAATGAACCATTATAAAGGATTTTAGTATGATGCTAATTAATTAGGTTACATAACCTAATTATAAAATGAAAATGGATAACCATGTTTTGAAGAAAGAGATTAATAGGTTTAACTAAAATTATAAAATGTTAAAAATGAAATTTTCATAGGGGAATAAATATTCATATTTATGTTTTCATAATAATATTTTTAAAACTATCATAACAATTTTGATTTTAGTATTTTTTTGAAAAAGGATTACAAAAATGAAGTTGAGAAAGGCATGTATCTAGAAACCATTATATTTTATTACTAAATAATATAGCGTACTTAAAGTTTTGAGAATCCTAGTATATGCATGTTATTCTGGAAAATGTGAGTTTCATAGTCTTGCCTAAGGTAGTGGGGTTAATATCTTAATATAAATTAAATCTTGATACTATTAGATATTTTCATTATTGAGTGACATTTATTGAAGATATTATGGTATATTTAAAAAAAATAGGATCGTGTGAAACATATAAGGATAATTATTTTATATTTTTTCTTTAAAGGTTTGGAAACATATATTAAATAGTATTAATAACCTTTAAAATTGATTTTATGACATGGATACATTTTTGGAATAAATATTAAAGAACTTGTGATTAAGGGATGAATAACTCTTAGGTTGAATATATGTTTAATGATAATATGATAAAGTATTTACTGATCTTGAAAAATTAAGTTAGATAGTATTGGTATCCTTGGGAATAATAATTGATTCACAATATTTTTAGTTAATTTATCACATTTTTTGGATTATTATATATATTGGATAGTGTGTGATTTTATGACTTATCAATTAATACCATTTGATGGTAAATGATATTTTTAATTTATGGAAGAATATATAGTTTTGTTATGGTTTAATATATTAGAGATTTATATGTTTTTGTGAAAGGTATATTTTGGAGATTGTATGATTTGGGTATATACATACTTTATTATATAATCATATGAAATATTAATGTTTTTTGAGGAAAGATAAGTAACTTATTATATCCTAAGAGATTAAGGTTGATTTCATATTAGGAATTATATTGTAGATGATAAATATTATAATAATAACTCTGCCTACTTTTATTAGTGAGTAATAATTAAAATTATGAGGACATATTTTATTTAAGGGGTGAAGATGAAATGACCTGAGATTTTGGATTCTTTAAGTTAATACCATCTTTGATAGCATGTTCCACGCACCTAAAAAATTAAGCAAAACCCCAACTAAGAAACTGATAAATATTAAAAAATTACATGAATAATATAATAATTATTAAATAAAATTATAATAATCAATTAAAGTAATTATATAATATTATTTTTCTTTGATTAATGTTTTAAAAATGATGTCTTTTGAAAAATCATTTTAAAAAAGGTTTTATATTTTACCATAATAAATTAAATTAATCAAAATTAAAAGTTTATTATAATAAGTAATATTTATATTTATAAAATAATATATCAATATTAAATTATTTATAAATTTATAGGAAATAAAATTAATGAAACTTGAATTTTAAAAAGGTCAATTTTTTACATAAGTGTTTTTTATTTATATATTGAATTTATATTAAAAAGATTAATTTATTAATTTGATAATTTTAATTGGTTAAAATTATCTTAATTTATGGTTTTATAATTTTAAAATTAATTTTATGGTTTTTTAACATTTTATTTCTAGGTAAATAGTGAAAAAAATAGTTTTTACCAAAATTATAACTTTTATGACAGTATAATTATATAAAAACGACCTATAAATTTATAAAATAACTTAATTAATAATTTATGGAATGAAATTATATATTTTTAAATATTATTCTAAACATAAAATCCTATGTTTGAGATTTTAGAAATTAAGTAACATTTCATCCTAATTTAAAAATCATTTTTGTTTTTTCTTTTAATTAAATATTTTAACAATGATATTCGATTTTTGATTGATTTTTAAGCCACATAAAATTTAATTGTTTTATAATAAACTAATATATTTAATTAAAATAAAAAAACAATACAAATTTTATCCAAAAAATAAAATTTAGGCTTAAAATACACATTTTATAAAAAGGGTTTCTACACATTATGTTCTCTAATACTAAAATTAATTTTTATAAACCTTTGGAATTTATTTTATAAAATTATTTTCATATTTAAAATTATTATATTAAAATTATTATATGATTTTAATTTCAATTTTGTTCATTAAAATTAATTACCAATGTTATAAATTAATTACCACAGTAAAAGGTTAATTATAGAAAAGGTTAAAACTAAGGAGAAAGGCCCTAAATCACTCAATATTGTCTCCAAATGAATAGTGGAGAGCATTATAGACCCAAACACCATTTATAATGCATTTTTTATCCATTTTTTATTCATTTACCCTTGAATAGTTTCATTACATCATTCAAAAATAATGGGTATTCATAAATGTTCTATTTTATTCACTTATAAAAGGGTCACAATATTACCACTTCATTACATACTTATTGATTCTAATTTATTCCTAAAATTCTACCATTGTATTTTTTATTTAACCCTATCCCAATTTATCAATCCATTGTTTTCAATATAATTTTCCAAACCCCTTCAATATCAGGGATGTTTCCAATAAAATATTAATTTCTTCTATGTAAGTGTCTCACAACTCTTTTTTCTTTCTTCCATACTTTATTATTTTAACACCCAAAAATATATATTAATATTTTTAATTAAGTATTGTTAATTTAAATAAATTATACAAAAACCATTATTTATCCCCCCCCCCATCCACTTATAAAAACAAAAGAATATTGATCATGTGTACGAGCAGACGACCACCTCCAAGAAATAATGTCATTCATTTTTAATCTATATTTTCATTATTTATTAAAACTTTTTAAAATATGATTAAAAACATTAATAAATTTAAATAATATCATTGTGTCTCTATTATAATGATATTATATAAAAATAAATAATTTTTTAACCATACTCACCAATCGAATTATATAGCATGTTCTTGTTTGGGTCTGTTTAAGGACCTACATAAACAATGATATGAAACATTATCATGGATGAATAAGAAAATTTAAATATTGTTTTTAATATATATTAATTAATAAATGATTTTTCCTACTTTTTTGGACTATTCATATTAGTATTTAACCGAATATTAATACACCACCCTTCGTTAAGAATTATGAAAATAATATTTTCACTGATTTTTTTTTCATATAACATAACTAAAAATATAATGGAATAAGATAATAACTTTATGAATAAATTTAAAAAATATATTTCATTACCTTAAATAATCTATTAATGATAATATTAATATTATTAAATGAGTATGAGCATTGAGATTATAAAACATGCACGAAACAATCAAATTTACTAACACCTAATGAGAAAGATAAGCCATAATTAACTAATATATTTGAAATAAATGGTTATGATTGTTTTATATAAAAGTAAAAATATATGAATAATTTTATCAAATAGTTAATTAATATATCTATTTTTTTTACATGAGCTTAGAATGTGTTCAACTATGCAGGAATTCAAGGCGAGGTTGTTTCATCTCAATTTCCTTTCTATTGAGATGTGTTTTGATTTATGCACCTAATTTCAATTAAGATGTTTTCATAAAACCTATTGGATATATAATATAATTAAATATATTTTATTCATTGTAATTTTAAGTTAAATTTCAATATCACATTTTTATGGTTTTTCTATTAAAGTGTTTCTTGACCTGTGCAGATTATTTATCTATATTTTCAATTCTATGAGACAGTTTTGATATTTTAAACCATATTTTATTTTATGTGGTGTATGAAATACCCTATTTAAATTAAATTATAATTGATATATTTCATTTCATAATATTTTAATTTCCATTTCATGATAAACCTATTGTGTTATTTTATTCTTACATTACCACCATTGTAAGGGGTTCTTTGTCTCAAATTTAATTTCTTGAGACACATTTCATATTTTTCGCCATGATATATTTAATATGGTTTTATTAATACCTAATATATTTATTTTACTATATTCATGTAATTAATTTGGTTTTAAGATCCATATCATGTTATTTATTTAAATATATTTCAATTCAAAAGATATCGAAGTTATAAGGGTTTTTGTAAACTCAAATCCCTTAATTGAGTTATAATGCTTCTTCTTGAAATTCTTAATTATAATTTTTTTTATACCCTACTATTTTATTTCATAGTACTTTATCTTCCTATATGGTGAAAATTTAAGTTTTACTTCATAAATTTTACCATGATAAAATTTATTTCTCAAAAGGTATATCATTATTGAGAATAATTTGTGCAAAGTCCCATGTTTTTTTGAAGTGAAATTTTGAGTAGAAATTTGAATTTTTGATTTCAAATTCTTATAAGCTGTAAAATGGTATTTTCCCATGGAATATGACCTTAGATAATTTTTATGACCACTCTTGTGGTCCCTAAATAGTGTGTTTACCCTAGGACATAAGTTTTGTAGAAATCCAAGATGTTCAAATATTAGTGGGATAATTAATATTTAATATTTAATTTAATAAATATTAAATTATTCACATAGGTTTGTTCGGACATATCATTTTAACAGAGCATCATATTGAGATTATATCTCTGTCATTGAGTTTTAAATGGGGAGTTTTTCCTAGGTGGGGCCTAAAATTGAGTCAAGCATTGGGGGTTGTCCCAAGCCCATTTTTCTTTTTATTTTCCATTTTTTTTATTTACTTATTTTTCTTTTATTTCTCATATTCCTCCTATGGATTATTATTTATTACTAAGGGGTATCTTCTTTTATAACATGACTGATAAATAATATATAGAGAGAGATAAATAAAGATAGATATTAAGGGAGGTACCGCTACAGAGCTCTCAATGCATTGGATTGTTGTACGACAACCATGGACGACAGATTTGAGTGAAACATTAGCAGTTTCTACCCAAAGGTATTAAATTTATGTTTTCACCTTATCACCCTATATATTTTCTATTTCTAATTTCAATCTTTTATTATTCTTTATTATGGTCTCTTGAGGCCTGGTCTACTGATTTTGGGGTGAAAATTGGGGTTTTGGGAATTTTGGAGGTTTCCTATTGGGTAAAACCAAGCTACATGGCATGTGGTTCAGGGTGACATGTAGTGTGTTCTACCCATTTTTGTAAGATGATGTTTTATAAATGAACTCTATTTACTTAGGTGTACATCTCGTGTACAGGTTCTTGGTCGTATAGTCGAGTACCCGGCCAGGCTGAAGTGTAGGGGCACACAGCCGTGTAGAGTACACGGTCAGACCCCGTGTGGAATGCCTGCCATGTATAAGTACATATCTAGTCCAAGTATATTACAATGTAGTATGAGTGACCCAGGTAGGTACCCTGTGTAGGGTACACACTATGTAACCGTCTTACATGTCATGTACTCAGGAGTTTACACACCGAGTCCGACCAAAGTACACGCTCAGATGGGGCTTTGGGAGTACATGTTGTGTGCTCATGCACTTCCCCTTCTTCAACCCTTTTATTTTTTTCATATATTTTTTATAATGAGTTATAATTGGACCCATGAGTATTCCATTCTGAGTATCATTTCACATAGATCATAATGGAAAGACCTGTGAGGTGTTTTGAGAACTCCTAAGTTGAAATTTATGACTTTTTTGAATATATATGTTCTTACTTCAGTAAACTTGTTCAGTTGTCTACTAAGAGTGAGAACATTGATCTGAGATGATACATGAACTATCTATCTAGACTTTTTTCCTTTTTAGGTTTTATTTTGAGCACATATACCCTGTAATATATGCCCTTATTCTCTATGAGGTTGTGAGACCGGTTGATTTTGAGGATCACCTATAGGATTCCTCTACTTACGTTCAAACTTAGAGGCTCTCCTATAGGTTACCTCTATCTGCTTTATATACCAAGGATCCCCTGAGGGATGCCTTTTCTTATACTAACTTAGGTAGTACCTTATAGGATCCCTTTATAGGGGTGTTGTTCCAAGGATCCCTTATAGGATGCCTCTGTCTTCTTATATGTTTATTGAGTGTCCCCTAAAGGTCACCTTCACCTATGTGTTGTCCTAAGGATCCCAAGTAAGATGAATCAATCTATTTTTTCATTTAAGGATCCCATGTAGGATTCATCTGTTACATTTAATATTAAGGATCCCTGATAAGTATTCATTTACTTTTGTTTTTACCTTGAGGATCCTAAGTAGGATTCCTCTCAGTGTTCAACATGGGGGACCCAATGGGCCCCCATTTTTTGACCAACCTTGAGCTTGTACATTGGGTTTCGGTAGACATGGTAGTTGGTGTCACCTTAGAACCCATGCCAAACTTGTAATCCCATGGGGTTGTGGTAGTAGTGTTGGGTTCAAGAATTTTGTCACCCTCACTCTTTTTTTATCTCTCACTTGGTTATTTTTGATGTAGTTATGTTTACCAGATGTTCTTCCTAGTTTTTGGATGATGATCCTGATGTGGTGTGTTTTTTGACAAAAATTCCCAAAGGTTATTCCTAGGATCCATCATCTAAGCCTGATTGTTTTGGATTTCCATATTTGTTCCCTGTAATCAAGATGTTGAGCCTTACAAGATGTCTAAAGGTGACATTAGAAATTTCTAAATCCTAGGATCCTCATGACTTTGTACACCTTGAGTGATAATTGGATTCCCATTATATGAATTCCTCGTATAGACTCATAGACCTGATGACTTGTATTCCTTTAGTGATACTTGGATTCTCTATTATAGGAATGCCTTGGATGGGCTCATAGGTTAGTTGATTTTGGTTGTGGATTACTTGGATGAACTCTCTGGATCAAGATTCCATTCGAGGACATGGTATTTCCCCCATGGATCTTTGTTATGGTAGTGGATGCCTTGGATGAGATTTAACCCTAGGTCTTGATTCTATAGGATGCCTTGGTCCTTTCAACCCCATGGATTCATCTTTCTTAGGATCTCTTTGGACAAGGTTTGTTGACATGCTCCTTGGACCCCACTCAAGTCTTTACCAAGTTTCCATTGAGATGCTCTTGGGACTCAATGAGGATGGAATGGTCTTCTATACCTTGTATATAGCCCTTCATGATCAGACACATGATTATACGGCATGGTTTTGATGGATTTTATACATGTGATTACATGTCCTAGGAAGATGTGGATGCCTTGGTCTTTTACCATGGATCTGTCCCTTGGGGTCTGACACGTGATTAATTGACATAGTCTGTAGTTGGTTATAGTGACCTTTTTCATGATTGATGATCGGTATATGGTATCCATCTTTATAGTGATTGGAGGTGAGTATAGGTGAACCTAGGTGTAGGATGATGTCTCCTTGTGGTGACGTAGGTTTCTCAGGTGTATTTCTAGGATTAGTTGAAGAAGGTAAATTTTGATTAGGATTACAAACCCAGAGAATAACTTAATGATACATGGATTGATTTGTAGAACATCTAGCTCAATTCCCTTGAATAGGATGCCCAGGAAATTAGTATTACGAACCGAAGGATTATAATCTTATTAGTTTAAGTTATTTCCTTCAATTACTCATGAATATTCATATTTATGTATATATGTATAGGTATGGGCTAGACATGTTTATGTATATAGATATGGATATCCATGGTGGAACTTTCCTAGATGGCTTGGATTATGGACCTAGATACTGGATGTTGTTTCACATTTTGGTTTTACTATCTTTCATTTATGTCTAAGCTAGGCTGAGAAGTCACTTTTTCATAGTCTTATAGTATCATATTTTATAGGTTCTTCATCAGGGTGGCCTACTGAGATTATTTTTCCCCCCTACACATTCACCTTGGTGTATGTATAGACCTTATGTATGCTTTTTAGGTTTATCATAGTTGCATGGTGGATAGATTTGTGGCCTAGAGTTGCGTGATTGAGCAGAGTTGCTCATGTGGGTTCTTCTAATTGGGTTGGTGTAGTTCAAAGTGTTTGGAGACCGGGTACATTGTATGGCTCAGAGTTGGTAGTAGATCCATGTATTTTTATTTTAGTTTCTTTTTTTACTCTTATATATGTATGGTCGACCCAGTTATTTAATAGTGATGCATGTATGAAATAGATTTTGGGGATTTTGTAGCATTTTAATTTATTATTACAACATGTTCTATTTCAGGTTATTTACTATTTATATACTCTATTTATTTTCTTTTGTGTATGATACTTATCCATTTCCTTTGTTTTATTACTCTGTTGTGAGGGGATAATATCCCCACTAACAAACCATAGGCCCTCATTACAGTTGTCATCCTCTAGAATTTGGGGAGGCATTCTTGAGGCCTAGAAACCTACATGCTCGGGGGACTATTTTAGTGGAAACCAGATCGGGATGTTACAAAGTGGTATCATATATATTATTTTCTTGATCTTTACTATTTTGGATATGGTAGAGATGAGTATTAATATTGTCTCGGAATCGGTGATGGATATCAGGTTGGTGCCTCAAGAACACTTGCTCTGATAAAAAATCTCAGTTTCCAGGGTATGGGATTATTGTTTTGATCTGTGATGACATAGTTTTATATGATTTTCATATTTATTGATGCACATGTTATGTGGATTTTATGATTTGTTATGGATTTATGACTCTTGTCCATTGGCATGAGGCTAGTGATGGATTTTAACTCTTGGATGGAAAAAGTAAGAGGCATCTCATGAATCATTTTTGGCATGTAGGATTCACATAATATAGGCCTTCTAGTATGTAATTTTACTGACGATTGATTCATGTTCAATTGGGCCTACTTACTTGTATATATTTCATCGTAATCAAAAGTTACATGTATCTAAACTTAGGTTTTGGTATTGAGGATGATGAATCAATCCTCTTGCATGGGTGGTGTAGGAGGTTGATATGGCATGTGATGCCCTTCTATTTTACCCCTTTTATGGTGTTGTTTCTCAGGTCATGGTTTTCTAGTCAGATCATTGAGTATGATGTCAATGGATATCAAGAATTTTCTATGAATAGTAACTCCAAGGGGTATTGCCATATACGGATTCTCAGTGAGTGTCAATTCAGTTTCTCTTTTTTGTTGGTAATGTAATCTCCAAGGATTGGTTCCTTATAAGGATTATCGGTGAGGATCATACCCTTGTAGGATATGTTTTTAGTTTTGACCCTCATAGGTCGTTGTGATCTTTACCTTCTTTAGAGAGGATTGATATTTTTCACTAGGTGGTGAGACCCTGTGACCTATTTGTGAGACTTTTTATGTAGGTATTATTAGGAGACATAGAGGCCCTTTGTTTTGAATCATACCCTTTTAGGTAAATGTATTTTTTTTAAATGCAACCTATCTGAGAGAGGTTTTACCATGTTTTCATATTCCTTTTTAGGAAGTTATATTTTTTTATTATCATTTTATATTGAGTCATGGTAGGTGCTCGAGTTTTTTTTCTATAGGCATTTTGATGTCTTCAGTTTTAAAGGAATCACCTAGGGTGCTTGTTTTTAAAAACTGGATTTGATGGGAAAAATTGTTTCAGTTTCTGGCCTGGTTGAACAATGTTTCCACTATTACTAATTTATTCAGAGTGCTTGTAGATGCTCATGTCTAGAATGATGTTTATTAATGGTTGTTCATGGAATAAATTGTGGTAAAGGTGAGGTGCTTTATTTTTAATAGAAGTTCTAAGGGATATTCTAGCCAACCAGTTGGGTTATCCTTGTAATGGATGACTCATTGAAGTATGAGTCGAGTGATAAAGGTATAATTTGGTTGTGTTTGGTGCCATTAAATCATAATTGGTGAGTGGTTAGGTTTCAGTCTAGGACTGATGATTTCATGAATTGTCATAGGATTTGTTTCCCATAAGTTTTAGTTAAATGAAGAATTTCCCTCCACAGTAGACATGACATTAAAATTAAATTGTTTACCATGAGATTGTTGACATGTGGCTGAATCTTGGTCAGGTTTTTATTGGATGTGAGTGTGACTTAGAAGAAATTGTACATTTCATTTTTTATAATCTCAGTGTACTCATGTTAGAGAATATCAAACTCTATCTTTTCACAATCTTGGGTAAGTTGAGAGTGTGTCAAATCTATGTTGAGATTATTTTATTTTAAGTATCTTTCTTAGTTAGGAAGAGGAAACATGTTGTGGTTGCACTCAAGGAGCATTGTAAGATAATCCATTCAATGGGGAGTGCATTATTGGATGTTAGAGGGTGGTGACCCTCATTTTTAGTTGAACTTCAGCATTTTCTTGGGTTTTTGAGATTATAGTTTGGTTTTAAGATAAAGATAAGGGTATTTATATGGTGGGTATTACTAGATAAGTTTTAGTTAAATGTCTTCTATATAGGAGACAGTTGTTGATGCTATGAGATTGGTCATCGGATAATCTAGATAGCATTGTTGTAAAAATGCTTGGGTTAGGATAATAGCTACTAGACTTACCACCAGGATTCTCAGGGATGCGAAGGTTTATGGTGGGGAGTTTTCAAGGACCCATGTTTTTTCAAATATTAATTTTGAGCATAAATTTGAATTTTTTTCATTCAGATACTTTTTAGGGGTAAAACATTCTTTTTCCCATGGAATGTGACCTTGGATATTTTTCTGACCACTATGTTGGTCCCGAAAAAGTGTGCTTACCCTAGAAAAATAGTTTTTTAGTAATCTAAACCATTCAAATTTTAGTGTAATAATTAATATTTAATATTTAATTTAATAAATATTAAAGTATTCGTGTTGGTTTATTCAGCCATATATTATAAATAGATAATTGGATTGAGATTATGTCTCCACTATTGAGTCTAAAATGGGGATTTTTTCCTAAGTGGAGTATAAAATTGAGTTGGTCATTAGGGACAGCCCAGACCCCTTTTTCTTTTTCTTTTTTTTTTTCCTTTTCTTTTTCTTTTCTTTTTTTTTATTTTATTTTATTTATCTTATTCTTATGATGCTTTCTCGTATATGCCTAGAGGGGTATCCTCTTATGTTGTGTGGTGTGAGATAAGGTTGAGGGATAGAGAAAGAGAGGGGGTAGGTAGGTACCACCATGGGGCCCTCGATATGATGGATTATCGTGTGGTAACTGTAGGCCACAGATTTGAGCGGAGCTTCGGTGGTTTCTAGACAAAGGTAGTCCATTTATATTTTCTTCATATAACCCTATATATTTTACATTTTCTAAATTTATTCCCTTATTATTATTGATTATGGATTCTTGAGTCCTGGTCTATTGATTTTGGGGTCAAATTTGTGTTTTTGGGTGTTTTAGATGTTTTGTTTTTGGGAAAACCAAGATGGTATGGTTCAGGGTGACACGTCGTGTGTTCTACCCATTTAGGGAAGATGAAGTTTTATAAGTACACGAAATGTACTATGGTGTACATGTCATGGACTGGTGCCCAGTCATGTGGCTGAGTACTCAGTCAGGCTGCCGTGTAGGGGCACATGGCTGTGTAGAGTACACAGCCAGACCTCGTGTGGGTCACATGCTATGTAGAAGTACACAGCCAGGATAAGTACATGGCTAGGCCATTTTAGGGACACATGAAGGTACCTCGTTTAGGGTACACATGATGAAACTACATTACACTTCACATAATTAGGGGTTTATATATTGATTCTAGCTAGAGTACGTGCCCATATGGGGATTTGGGAGTACACGTCGTGTGCTCAGGGTGACATGTCATGTACAACCCGTTCTTTAACCCTTTAAATATTTTTCATATCTTTTAGATCTGGATTTCGAATTAGACCCATGATTAGTCTATTATGAATATAGTTTAATCTAAATTGCAATGGTAAGACCTGTGTGGTGTTTTGGGTACTTTTAAGTCGTGTTTCAAAAAAAATTTAACAGATATGTTCCTCCTCAAGTAAACTTGTTCAGTTGTCTCCTGAGAGTGAGACCTTTGATATGAGATTATCCATGAGATATATCTCTAGAACATTTTCTTTTTTAGATCTTATTTTGAGAAATTATCCCTTGAGAGATGTTCCCTTCTGGCATATGAAACTATGAGACTAGTTTCTTCTGAGGATCCCCTATAAGATTACTCTACTTAATTTTTGACTTAGAGGATCCATTGTAGGATTACTCTACCTACTTTATGTACCAAGGATCCCCTGAGGGATGCCTTTGCTTATAATGAATTAGGTAGTTCCATGTAGTATCTCTTTACTTGTGTATTGTTCGGAGGATACCTTTTAGGATGCATCTGTCTTATTATGTGTTTATAGAGGGTCCCTTGTAGGACTCCTTCACTTATGTGGTGTTCTGAGGATCTCAAGTAGGATTCCTATTTCATGATTTTCAGTTTAGGATCTTATGAAGGATTAATTATTTAACTTTATAGATAATGAACTGGAGTAGGATGATATTTCTTATGTTATTACATTGAGGATCCCAAGTAGGATCCCTCTTAGTGTTTGTCTTGAGGGACCCAGTGGGTTACCATTGTTTAAAGGACCTTGAGCTTGTACGTTGGGTTTGGTTAGAGATGATAGCAGGTTTCACCTTAGAACCGATACCAAACTTGTAATCTCATGGGGTTGTGGTAGTAGTTTTGGGTTTAGTAATTTGGTCACCCTCCCTTTTTGTTTATATATCACTTGGTCATTTCTGATGCAGAGATGTTTACCAAAAGTGCTTTATAGTCGATGGATAATGTGCCTAATGCGGTGAATTATTTGACAAGGATTCCCAGAGGTTCATCCTGGGATCCAGCGTCTGAGCCTGATTGTTTGGTATTTCCATAGGTGTTCTTAGGAATTGGGTTCTAGGGCCTTGAATTATGTATATAGGATGTCTTGGACATTTCTAGCTCATTGGGTCCTGATGACTTTGTATTCCTTGATTGATATGTGTATTCTCATTATAAGAATTCCTTGGACTGACTCATAGGCCTGATGACTTTTATGCTTTGAGTGATACTTATATTCCCCATTATATGAATACCTTGGATGGACTCATATAATCATTGATTATAGTAGTGGATTCCTTGGATGATATCCTTGGATCCTGATTTCAATATATTCCATCGATGTTTTTTCCATGGATCTTGATTAATGTAGTGGATGTCATGGATGAGTTTTCTCATTGGGTATTGATTCTGTAAGATTCTGTGGGCATTTTTACACCTTGTATCCATCTTTCTTTGGATAAATTAGGAAATGGTCTATTGACATTCTCCTTACACCCCACTCAATTTTTAATATAGTTTCCATAGAGATGATCCAAGGACTCAATGAGGATGAATTGGTATTTTTTACATTGGATTTTTCCCTTCATGGTCTTACACTTGATTACATGGCATGGTCATGGTGGATGTTATACATGTGATTACACAGTATATTCCAATGAGGATGCCTTGGTCTTTTTACCATGGATTCAACCCTTGGGTTCTGATATGTGATTACTCAGCATAGGCCATAGTTGGTTTCAATAACCTTTTTCAGGATTTACCATTGTAATATAGTATCCTTATTTACAGTGATTTGTGGTGAGTACGGGTGAAACCAGGTGTAGGAAGAGTATCCCCCTATGGTGATTAGATAGCTCAAAGATATTTTCAACATTGGCTAAAGAAGGTACATGTCTGCTGGGATTATAGACCCAGATATTGACCTAATAATACATGGATTGTGTGGCATGACATCTAGCTCAATTCCCATGCACATGATGTTTAGGCGATCAGGATTATAGACCCAAGGATTTGATGCTAATTGTTTTCAATACATTTCCTTCACTTACTCATGAATATTCATATTTATGTATATACGTATAGTTATGTGAATACATAGGTATATGTATATAGATATGGAAATATATGGTGGAACTTTCTTAGTTGGTTGGATTATGGACCTAGGGTCCAAATACGGTTTCACGTTGTGGTTTTACTATCTTTCAATTGTGTATCAACTAGGCTGAGTGGTTTTTTCATACACTTATAGAAACATATTTTATAGGTTCCTCATCAGAGAGGCCTGCTGAGATTGTTTATCACCCCTTCACATTCACCATATTGTACATTTTGACCTTTTTTATGTTTTTCAAGTTGATAATTGTTTCATTGTGGATAGTTATGAGGCCTATAGTTGCATAATTGAGTGGATATACCCATGTGGGTTATTTGAATTATGCTAGTGCAGTTCGATAGTGTCTAGAGATTGTGCATGTAGTATACCTTGGAGTGTGTAGTATAGCTCTATAATTTTATTTAGGTTTCTTTTTTTACTCTTATATCGGTATGGTAAACCTAGTGGGTGACTAGTTATGTATGCATGGCATAGTTGTTTTGGATTTTTTTAGAATTTTCATTTATTATTATTGCAAATTCTATTTTAAATTATTTACTACTTATGCACTTTGTTTGTATCCTACTATGTACGATACATAGATATTTTTGTTGTTTTATTACTCTGATATGAGGATATGGTATCCCCGCTATCACACCCAAGGCCCTCACTGCTAATCGGAAGCCTCTGGAATACGGGAGACGTGCTTTATGCCTATTAACCCATCGGGTCGGGGCACTATTTTAGTGGAATCCGGGTTGGGACGTTACAATTTGGATCCCCTTTAATGATGCTTTACCAATCTGGTACATATTTTCATTGATACCAATAGTCTCATTTATATTTAGAAACCTAGTATATATTATGTCATGTGACCTTCACATGTCACTTTTCCTCTTTTCAAAAGGAAGTTTCATTATCTCATTTTATGATGTGGGTTTCAAAAAAAATATTCTAAAATATTAAAATGGTTTTCCTTCCTTGATAATTTTATTTATATTACATTCTAAATTTCTTTAGAATAACCATTATGTCTTTTTTCAAAGCATTGTTACTGAGATTTTTTTAAATTAAATTTTTTCGAATATTTTCACATCACCTTTTCAAAAAAAATTGAAAGTGACATTTAACTTATTTTATTAAAATGATAAATATATTTTCTAAAAACTCGTTTTTAGTTTTTCTTCCATTTTCATCTTTATTTAAAAAATATTGATTTCCTTGGAAATTTTCATTCATGAATTTCCCATTAAATAATCATATACTATTTTGGGGGATTAAACTCATGGAAAACTATTTTGACCTTTTTATTTCATAGTCATTAAATGTTTATGATTTTTCTTCCAATTTATTTACTCTGTGAATATTCTATATTTCCTTCCATATAATGAAGGGTGTTCACCTAGATTTTATAGATCAGTTGATTAGAGAAATTATTGACTTAATCATATACTCATTATTTGAATGGTGTGAATACCATATGCTCTATTATGTTTATTTAAGTGTATTGAACTAGAACGTTATTGAATATCATTGTATAACCATTTATTTTCCATGGGTATATCATATTATGATTATTTATTGTATTATAAATGTCATATTTACATGATTCCATTTGGAAAGGATATGAAACCCATTTAATTTTTAAGTTTTATTTATGATGTGATGAATGATTCATTTCACATGGAACTCATATGTATTGATGATTATAGGAGGTTTCCAATATTTACCTCTAATGTATTTGTTAAATTTAATATCTCATGAGATATTAATGTGTGAAAAGAATAATTTTGTTCACAATGTCATGGGTATAATGAGTTCCCTCACATTTTAATGAATGGATATAATAAGTTTGTTCATAAAGTCATAGAAATGACGAGTTTGTTCACATATTAAAATTTAGACCAAATTAGGTTGTTCCTAAATGTGTGGGTATAATGAGTTTTCTCCCAAGGTTTATATTCTTATGATTGTGACACCTTTCTAAAAAAATTCTTTTATGGATACGTTATATTCCTTTTTTATGCCTCTTTTCTAATATATCAAGCACTTTTATGTTATGTTATGCCTTATTCTATGATTTATGATCTATTCTTTATTGGCTATAACTTTCTTATGTATCCATATTATACCCATATACTCATATTTTTATCACTTATTATCTTTTATTATTATCTCTTATGTTTACCCTTATTGGGCATCAAAGCTCACCTTTTTATTATTTTTTCATTATTTGGGTAATGTATATGATTATATCAAACATATATGTATTTTTTACTATATCATAAATTTATTTTATTAGATAATACCACTAATTAAATATTATCATAATATAAATTATGTAAAAACTATACTTGATTTATATAATTCCATGATTTAGGAAAATATTTAATAGTTACACTACTTATTTTTCTATATCAGAATCAAAAAAAAATCCGAAAATTTTTCAGAATTCACTACCAATATCTATAATGAGCTTCATTTAATTGTTTTTTAGTTTAACTGTGATAGTAGATCAAACTAATCTATTTGAAGGTTTTTTTATATCCGCTTGATAACTATCTCCCATTCCTCTCTATGTTGGGTGAATTTATCCCTTGTTCTGCTTTAAGTACCCTCAGATAGTTTAAACAATTTTCATTTGTAGTCCTCTTATATTTTTATGATACTTTTCACTATTTTTTATACATAAGAAATATGAAATTTAGTTCATATTATGGCATACATTATAGATCCCACAAATAAAGCATATGGTGTTCTACTCATCGTCTTAATCTCCTCTAGTGCCTTAAACACATAATCTTGGAGAGATTTATTCTATATGACATAGGAAAAAAATACTTTTTAAATTATTATTTGTTTTATTTCTAAATACTTTAATAATTTTTATACTTTTACTTGGTCTAATAAGCACATAGATTAATATCATTGGATATTATTCCCTGTAACATGGGTTTCTACTTTACGCCATTCATGGAGAATTTTTTTTAACCAAGTTTTAACTAACTTTCAGATTAATATCTATTTTCTATATGTTATCAACATATATCTATTGGAAAACTATGTCATTCCCATCAAAATTCTATATACACATGAAAAAATAATGATCCCACCATTTAATACCTACTTTTGATCCATGAATTAATCATTATAGTATGCACATTATCTTGTATAATGTTTATATAAAAACCCTTATATTTATATATAATAGGTTCTTTCATAAGTTTTTAGTTTTAACCGTCAATCACTAAATATAATACCATGGTAATGTACAATGGAATTTAAAAATCATATATATTTTACAATCACTATTAGTGAAATGGTTTCACCATAGTAAACAAATTAACATATATTATACCATTAACAACCAATATTACTTCAGGGTATTCACTTTACCATCCGTGTCGACCACTTTATTAAATACCCATTTAGACCAAGTGGGTTTTACACAAACTTTAGATACTTATAAAATACTGACCTAATTTTGGTTTATGAAATCTATTTCCGAATCCATAACTAATCTCCATTTAAAAAATTATTTCCTATTTTCTACTTTATAATTGGATACATATTCATTATTCATAATGAATAATATATCTCCTAACTTGGTGATAATAAAACCATATATATTTTGTTTTATTATTTCTTATGTAGTATCTATCTTTATAACTATTTGCTTTTATGATATCTTATGAAACTTGTTCTTATGATAGTTATTAGTTCATCTTGGGTCTTGAATTTATAAAATCATATCCTGCACCCACTATATCAAGAATAGATGTTCTTACACTCATAGAATTATAGTATTCACTTTATTTTGATTTTTTTTCTTATGGATTTATGTAATATTCTTTTTAATATTTGGATAATTCACATAAACATGATTTTTGTTTCTTGATTCAATTTTATTTTTATAATTAGAATTAAAAATTACATCATGTACTAACACGTGAATTTATTAAATAGTGTATTTATTTCATAATATAAATCATATGAAATCTCATTTGTCATTTTATTTGGTATATGGTCATGTGTCAATACTATTATCTAGAAAACATGTCCTAAAAGAAATAATGAAATATTTTTAATAATAATCATCAATATCACCATAATAAGAAAAGTGTAAATATATCTTTCATTAACAATATGACTCTGGTTTGTATAATAAAATGTGATTTTATGCATAATATCTACTCTATATTTAATGATTTATGAATAATAAATTAATATAATCTTTGACTCGCCTTGATTGAAGCATATTTTATCATTTTAATAACACTATATTCTACTTGTATTTTCAATTCCTTAAATCTTGTAAAGGAATCTCATAAATTATTAAAATTATTTTTACATTAAATTTGAAATACTTCATATGCATCTCTATAAACTTATTATAGAATATTTTTGGATTTCTCACCATTAATTCGAAAAAGGTGACCATGTCATTCATACCTTATAAGAAATCATGTCAAATACCTAAGATTTTTAGTTTAAAATTACCTAAACACCCTTCTTGGTACATAAATTAAGTTTTATTATGGTATTTATTTTAAAATCATTATATTTACATAACTATATTATTTGATTCTAATATGTTATTTTCATAATTGATTGTCGATATAGGTTCTAATATTCCAAACCCATCCCACTGTCTTGGGTAGGAAATGAATACCTCTAAGATTAAGTGAGATTCCATTAACACAAAAGGCAAGTAATAAATTCCAAGGGTATACAATGTTATTGGGGGATGATTTACCCTTTTCAATACACAATATGTAATAGACAATAATTAATACACATAATATGTTGCATTATATAAAACCATAAAAAACTTGAGTGGCATAGAAAGATGATAATCAGAGTAGCAACATAATAAAATACATAATGAAAGTATATAATTCCAAAAATACAAGAATAACAATACATAGAGTACTCAGGAGGAACTACCTCAAACTTCAACATGAAACCATAACCATCTTCCAACTCCTATAAACAATGACTACAACATCACAATGATATACTACTGAAATATAAAATCTTTTCCTTACCCATATCATGATGATTAGTGTCAACATATATACCATTTTTTGTGAAAATGATGAGTATATAACCCAGTAATAAAACCTTAAGGCTTCCCAAACATGAGAATAAAATAATAATATTCTATCTCGCGTTTTTAATATAATACAAAAATAATATATAGAAATAAATGGTTCAAATGATATATATAAAATAGTGAAATAACCCACACCAAAATGAACTCCTAAAAAGAACCCATGCACTCATGAAATACATAAGACAAATGAATCTCATGTCTCAGAAGGCCCCCTTAACCGTCCAACTCACAGGAAAAAACTCATCCCTCCAGTATCAATTCATCACTTAGAGGTATAATCCAATGTGACCCCTAATTGGTATGTTGTTCAAGTCTAACCCACAATTCCCTTCCCATACAAATATGAGTTCACACCAACCATGTTCATTCCAAGTTCTCACACCCAAAAATATTCATTATTTGAAATTCCATAAAATCATTTTATCGCTCACATTGTGGGAATAACCCATAACACAAGATTTAAAGACCAACCAATAAGGGAGTTTCTGATAGGGATTTAACAACAATTTTCCATCCCAAAAGCATGAATTTTTTTTGGAAAAAAAAGTTACATCCCATTATAAATTAAAGTATAATGAGGGAAAATCCACCTACCTCTAGTGTTTTTTAAATGAATAATCATTCCATGATTCATAGATCTGGCCTCCCATTTCCACTTCATCAATAAATCCCAATTAATTTTTATCAAACTGATCCATAAACCATGTATCCAAGCATGACAGCCTTGGTATAGGATTTTAGATAAAATAAAACATGTATATTACAAGGGAGAAGAATATCCATGATTATTAACTTTGATTCACTAGGTCTAATGCTCATAGATTTATTGAAATCGGTCTCTAGGAGGAAGTGGTTTACCAAAATTTCCTATTGGAAGCCTATAGTTTGAGAATAAAGAAATAAGAATAATGATAAAAAAAGGGGGTTGGTATTAATAGTCTCATTTGAACTGAAATAATTCATGGTGTGAAAGAAAAGTTCACATCATGAATTTTTGGTGTAGTCACCATTCATAGTATGATAAGTATTTCACACCATGAATTCCCACATACCAATATTTAAAGTGCCTTAACCTTAAAATACCCAAATCTCATTCATGTTGTGAATCTAATTTAACATTGTTAATATCCATATATAAAATCTCTATCAAATATTCCCAGAAACCAATCATTACATGAATAGTATTTCATGTCATGAATAGCCTTTTGCAATGAAATTACATATATAATTCAACTTCTTTCTGCTTAAACTCCTCTTAAACCTTATAAAACTTCCCACAATACAACCAATCTAGATCATATAAAAATAAACAAAAAATATGAGGGAAAATACCTTAAACCATGAGTGTTACATTCACCTTGATATTGAGATTTATATACATGGAAAGATAGTGGTTGGTGGTGTCTGGGATGTGTTTTGGGAATTTTTCTAGCATAAAATTCTCTCATTCCCTATTTTCCCATTGAATTTAACCATGATTCAATAATACCCATTCCAAAAGTGATACATATTCCTCACAAGATCGTTTATTGTATTTTGCGAATATGAATTGGTTCATAGATAAATTCACCATATGGTTAAAGAGTAACATACTCCCAATGAATCAAAAAGATAGAATCAGAATGGTATTTCTTTAACTAGGATACATGTAAAAAATTTTACATAACACTGAATCTAAATGGTATGACTGAACAATAATCAATTATTCCAATACATCCTAAAAAATCAAATAGTTTGAAGTACTAAGGAGTCAAATTTAATTACTTTCCTAAATGGTAGTGACCCAGTCTATGGGAAACTTTCAAGAATACATGATCACCTATGTCAAAAGATAAGTGTCATTGACGATGATTTTCATACAATTTATGACAATTCTATGTTGTGGAAATCTATTTTTTGATCATTGGGATTTTTGAAATAGTATCATAGATAAAAATTTGTTTAATTGGTGAATTTCCCCCTATCTCTACCCAAAAAAGTGAAGATCAACATGGATGACCATATAATGTCTCAAGCATAGCCATATATATCATGGTCTGGTAATTTTTATTATATGGAAACTCCACTAAAGACAAATGATCTTTATATGAACCACTGAAATATATAAACAATGGTATAATAATTTCTTACAATGTATAGATAATATATTTTTACTACCCATCCATTTGAGGATGATGTTTTGTGATCATGTTCAACTTGGTACCAAGATATTTTTACAAGGATCACCATAATCCTGAGATAAATATAGGGACTTGGTTAGAAATAGTGGAAATAGAGATTCCATGAAATTTCACCACATTTTGAATATATATATTTGTTAAATATTCTACCATATTATAATCCTGAATTGGGATAAATTGTGCCAACTTGATTATTCAATCAATAATTACCCATTTAGTATCATTCTTTTGAAGTGTCTGTAATAGGCCAGTGACAAAATCCACAAATATATGTTCCTATTTATATACAAGTATGGGAATAGATTGTAACATTATTTATTTCTCTTAATGTTTATCCTTTACCTGTTTATGGTTGATACATCCCATAACATAATTGGTTAACATCAGTTTCATAACCAAACACAAAAAATGTTCCTTCATTTACCTATAAATTTTATAAATTCTTAAGTGGATAGCCTATTTGGAATGGTGATAAGTAAAAAGGACTTATTATTGTAATGATGAAGGGTTTATTATCTAATATATAAATTACAAAATTGAGTTTTTATTCTATTTCCAAACATCAATGGTCTCCCCACCATTAAGGTTTTAATCCATAGTAAGTCACTTTTGGTATGATTTATGAGACTCATTGACCATGTTAACATGATATTGAATAAGAGTAACCATAAATAAAACTACATCATGATTCTATTCCATTAAATCTAAATAAATGTTAGAAATTTCTCCCATAAGGTTCCACTAGTTATAAGCCTCTCTAAAAAATTCATTATATAAATTCATTCTTAGAGTATTAGCCACTTAATTTTCTTCCCTTGGTATATAAACTAACACAAAGATGAACATTTAGAGGTATAGCATACATATTCATTATATAGGGTTTAAATAAATTTGTAAAATTATTTAATTCATGTTTTTATAATCAATAAACATGGTTAAATTTTCACTAAACTGGTATTGGTGCCATTTTTTAATGATTATCCCACTAAAGCTAGTTTTAGATCATGTATTGGATAATTCTTTTCAATTGTTTTCTATTAAATAGATCCATAAGCTATGAAATAGTATCCATTTTTAATAACACAATCCAATTTAGATCTAGATGCATGTAGTATAGTACATATCCTTTTCCTAGTTCTAGAAATATTATGATAGTTGTGGAAGTAAGTACAGCCTTAAGCTCATAAAAGGAATTCTAGAAATAATCATCCCATTTTAATGGAATACATTTCCTTGTCAATACATTCATGGGAGAATCAAGTCTTCATAAATCTTAGATAATGTAAAGATAATTTAATTTTAATCCCAGATGTATTTTTATCTCAAATACTTTCTTAGGTGGTAGCTAAGAAATTACTTCTTTGATATTTTTAATACCAACTGATATGCCTTTTACAGAAATAACATGATCAAGTTAATGAATTTCTTGTATCCAAAAATCACATGTAGATAATTCAAAATATATTCTATGTCCATGCAATGTTCCCAATGAAATCTATAAGTGTTTCACACAGTCATCTCAATTTAGATATTCTACTAAGAAATTGTCAACAAATACCATGAAAAATGAATTGAGGTACTTGTAAAAGATATTGTTCATCAAGACCATAAAAACTACATGTGCATTCATAAGATAAAAGGGTATGATCAAGTATTTATAGTGACCATAATGGATTTAAAATCAATATTTGGGATATACTCTTTTTTAAATCGGAGTTAGTGATACCCAGATTATAGATCAATTTTAGAGAACCATTTCACTCTCTTTAATTGATTGAACTGATCATCAATTCTAGGAAGAGGATATCGATACTTGATCATAACTTGATTTATTTTATGATAGTCAACAAAAATTGAAGAGAACCATATGTATTATTTACAAATAGGACTGGAGTATCCCAAGGTGATGTACTTGGTCTAATAAATCCCTTTATTTCCAATTATTATAACTAGACCTTTAATTCCCATAATTTCTTCAAATTCATTTTATGTGATGGAAGCAAAATAGGACTCATTCCAATAAGTGTATCGATAGAAAATTAAAAGTCCCATTAAAATGATAGCCTAGAGATATCATTTGGAATGACATTAGGGTATCAGTATAATATAATAGGAATACTCTAATTCTTAGTTTCATTATTCATAAATATGGTCATCATTTTTAGCTGATAAGAGATAGTTTCTTAAATAGTCACTAGAGGTCCTAATCTACCAAAATTAATATCCCAATCCCATTTGAATAAAATAAATGAACTATTGATGGATGTGAAGGTTACTTGTTAGGTATAACGGCCAATATAAGATTTTAATTCTACCAACCAATCTATTCCAAATATAAAATCGAAGATGTACATTTCCAAGATAGTAAACTCCCAAAAAAATAGCACTACATCAATGGTAACATAACACAATAGACACTTATATTATTTATATTCCAATTACCCAAGTGGTTTATTGATGCTTAGAAAATGAGACATTATTTCCATGTGCAACCCCAAGTTATTTACCACATGATAAGAAACAAACAACTAGGATACACCAGTATCAAACAATACATGCATAAAGGTTGAGTTAAGAAGGATGGTACCTCCCACCATAAAGAGACATAGTTTCTCAGTTGTGATTTTCTTCTCATCTCCACATAGTTTCCAGTCAGATCTCACTAAGTATTCCTTATTCCTCCATTGAGTTGTAATTTTTTGGACTATAAATGTGTTCCTAGAATTGTCTTGGGTCACCTGATTCTAGTTAGATAACTACTCTATTAAAATCATCTAGGTTCAACATGAGAAACATGATACGGATTTAAGTCTTTTTCACCCATTAACTTTAGATTATTTATACAACAATGCTAGAGATTTCCAATTTAGAAATAATTATGACACTCTTTATAAGGTTTTGTATATTTACACTTCATATTACCTTGTGAACCATATTGAAAGAAACTTATTTTGTTACTAAGATTATGGGGAAAGGATATTGATCTAGTGGACTGGTTCTCTAGTTCCCTTCTACCTTGAGTGTAGTTTTCTCTTTTGTGATTATTTCCAGCACTAAGGTTCCCACCTATTTTGGGGTAGAAAAATATGTTTTATCTTGTCTTGTTCCCTATAATTTCTCTATGTTCCACCATCACCTAGTTCACTATGTTGGTATAGTTTTCAATGAAGAATATGAAAATATTAGAGTGAATATATGATCACTGATCTGAATCAAATATGTTCACCTTGAGAGATTCCCTAGAAACTTCCTCTAGTGTAATTTTATCTTGGAAAATGAATTGAGCTTCATATTCATTAATTGAAATGATTCATTACTTCGTATCAAATAATTTTTTAGTTCCTGATGCCCAGAAATTATGTGGATTGAATTATTTTTTAAATAATTATTTAATTCATTTCCATGTAAGGACTTAATCAAGATTAAATTAATCAACTGAGTCTCTACACTTATATGTTAGGTCTTAAATAATTTAAATCACTAGCTTGACCTTAATTTATTTTTTAATTCCAAGTAAATCAAAAATATTTTCCATTCTACAAATCCATGCTTATTCTTTATTATGTCCTGAATCACCTTGAAATTTTAGTGAATTATATATCTATAATTCCAATGAATGATCCAAATGATGTGGTTCCTTAGTTTCATTTCCCTTATCAATAACTTGGAATGTCTCTATAATACTGTAGATAAGTTTTTAGTTCACCTTTTGTTCAGGTGGAACCATTATCTCAACCACATCATCTTACTAGTTTTGAATTCTCTTGATTGGTGTCATATTCATATAACTATAGAAATAACTACCACCCAATAACAAAAAATCTCTATCATCATCGGTCATATAGTATATCACAGGCTATTAAGAAAAATAAAAGGTAGTGCAATTCTAAAATCAAAAGTTAGAAATAACAAAAAATTATAGAATTCTAGTAGTAAGACAATTTACCAACGCATGATACTACACACTCATCAACCAAACCAAGATGATGAGTCCAAAAAATTCTTAAAATTTATTATTAACATATTTTATACTCAAACCACCTTAGTAACTTAATTTTTAGTATAAACAGGTCAGTTACACTATTGTATGATCTTCATTTCAAGTTTTGAAACATCATATATCCACTCCTATCATAAAAAATTATGATTTGTACCAAAATAATACCATTTTCAACATCTCAACCCCAATCCAATTGCTTTAGTAGGACCATAATTCCACTAACCTTAGGTGACATCCCCAAAACATTAAAGGATGGAAATAAATTCCAAGGGTGTAAAATATTATTGGGTGATTATTTATGTAACACATGAGCGTAAATTAGAGTAAGATAACAATTTATTTTCATGAAATAATATTAAAATTCACATTTCAAAATTTTATGGCACAAAAATTTTAATTTTATATCATGAATATTGATTTTTAACTTACTATGTCAAAATAATCCTAAAATGAATTTTCGAATTTTTCCCATCAAAATAAGATTTTATGAATAATTGAAATTGAACTATTTAAATAATAATATTTTTTCTTCATAATAATTTTTTATATAATTTATAATTAACAATTTATTAATTATTAATTTGATATAAATAAAGATGAGTTCATTTGGAGGTAAAAAGGGTTATTTTTCAAAAAACTATTTTTAAGTCCATAATGTTTTTCAATTTTACTTAACTAAAAAAATATATAATAATGATTTTTTAAAATGAAATTTATAGAATATATATATAAATATGTTAATATAAATTCATATAATTATTATTACCAGTCATATAGTTAATGTAGGATCATTTTATTCTTGAGAAATACATTTTCATGAAAACCTATTTTTCATCAAATTTTATGGGTTAATTTTTAAATTACATATTGTAGGAATGGAATTTGATAAAATGGTTTCTATTTTTTAAATTATATTTTAAAAATATTTTAATGATTTCACTTTAATTTTTGGTCATTAATAATAGTAAAAATGGTTAAAATTGGGTATAACGGTTGTTGTGAAAGAAGGCTTACTAGGGGTTAATCTAAATTGATAAGGGTTAAAATGATCTAAAAACTTTTCTAAATCCTATTTTTTAAATTAGTTTCAAACCTATATTATATAACCTTAAAAATAGACTAAAATTTGAGATATTTTTTCAAAAAAATTACTTCATAATATTTTAAAACTTTCAAAAATTACAAGCATGCCAGCCACCTCACTTATAAAAGGGAACCTCATACTCTCACCTATACACACCAATTAATCCATTTAACTTAAAAAAACTTGTCAAAATATCTCTAACACATTCTTATAAATGTTATATATGTTCTTTTATTCCCAAAATACCAAACCTATGGACTTTAAGACAATATCTAGAGGATCTCTTTCAAAGAATAGGTAATTATCTTCACTAAACATTTTAATTTTTCATCTTCTGTTACCACCTTTAATTATCTCCTAAACATTAAAATATAATAAAAACATTATAACCCATATAATGATATTTTATTTTTATAATTTCATAATATTTATCCATTTTTTTCTCAATCAAATGGGAAACAAAATCATCTATTATGTGTATGGAAGACAACCTCCTCACGAACTGATGTAATTTATTTTTCATCGAAACCTCACATGGATGGTCATAATGATAAAACTGGTGAATATATATGGTATTTATGACCTAATTATTATTATTTTTTAAATTTAATATATTATATACTTATTTATCCTTCCACCTATTAAAAATGATAATATCGCTCGTGTGTGCATGTGGACAACCACCATTAGAAAGCAATGTGAATCATTTTCCATTCCATCTTTTCATAGAAAATTATAAATATGTATATAATGAATTCTAATTATTTATATACCATGATTACAATTATTTTTATGATATAACCATGATCAAGATTCAAGCACCATAACTATTGAATCAAAACATACATGAAAAAAAAAGTTGTCAACACACAAAACAATGATAAGAATAAAAGATTATTAACAAATGAGTAATAATATGTTCTAATTAGATCATATATGATATTATAGATATGTATATGGTTATTTTATGTAAATATAATAAATCTAAATTTATTATAAATTAGTTTAAGTCATGTTCAACTAAGTTGAAGCATGAGGTAAGGGATTTCATCTCAATTTCCACTCCATTAAGATATATTTGGTATTATGCACCTATTTTCATTTATGTGGTTTATATACCACCACTTTGAGGTATATAACATGAATATATATTTATTAATGGTAATTAATGTTTCAATTACACATTAATATTTCAAGGGGTTATAATTTAAAAGTTACCAAAGGTATAATAATTTATTTTACAATTTCATTTTTTTGGATTGCTTTATATTTTCATTAAAGTGTTATTATAATATATCCTTCATAAACTCCATATATTGTTTTATCATATGGATATTTAATAAGTTCCTAGTTTTCTTACAACATTTATCAGATTTTTTTAATTAATCAAATAAATGTTTAAAATAAAAAATGATCTTATTTTTATTTTTGATCAGATATATTTTTCTTTCATATATATATTTTTTGAAATTATTTTACAAAAGTAATTTTTATTTACTTAAATTATTTAATAATTATATTTTTTTTATCTGTTAATTTCTATAGGGTATGAAATGAATCGTTATAATGTAATCTGAAAGGTTAATTTTTTACTTTTTTTACAAAAATTCAAAAAGAATGTTTTTTTAATGTATATAGTGTTAATAGCTTTTCCTACTGCCATAACCATTTTATAGTATTTAAAATCTTCTAAAAGTTTCCCATGGTTTGATAATGAACTTTTATTTTATTTTTTTTCTTTTATTCTCCAAAAGACTTTATTTCATTATAAAACCTATATTTTTTAGCAATTGATGGTCATATTTTATATCATGTAATTTTATGGTCATTAAATTTATTTTAAAACATTCACTTTATTGTGACCATAATTTACATAACATTGAATTTTTATACCATATCTATATCCATTGTATCATGGTTATTCTTTCTACCTGAATTGTATACCATTTCTACATTTAATGTTTTGATATGAAAGTTATTTGATTGATTGGGTAAATCCTAAAATTTCATATTATTTACTCAATATAGATATTTCCTAATAATGAATATTTTTTATGAATTAAATGGATTATTTAATATATAATTAATTCATTGGAAATTTATTTATGGGTGCTGCTTGGTTATATATAGCCCCTCGATATATGTACTGATCTCATGAGACAATCCAATTTTCTAGCCTTATTAAATTGTTTTTTTGGTGTATACCCACCCATGTTTGAAAATATCATGGAACAAGGACTTGATCAATACATCCATAATTATGATTTTTTTTTCATTGAGTATTCATTCATTTTTATCCATGAGATTATTACATTGATATTATCTATTGATACATTTTATGATCAAGTTATTGATTAAATGGTATGTGTTTTTAGTAATTTACCATATCATTTATATTATACCTTATTTACTCATGGAAACTTCCATTATACACAACCCTTACTGAGCATTTAATCTCAACCTTATTTTTTTCCTTTCACTATGATATAAAGAAGGAATCTTTGAATGAGTTTCAAGGATCCATAATATTATCTTTTATTGTATTTTATTTTTGATTTCCAATGTAAAAAGAGGATCATGTATATATATGATTATTTAAGACTATTAAATTGATTGTTCCTTAGTGATGTGATCCCTTTTATATTATGGAAATGTATTAAAGTAAACATCATCTCTAGGTTACTAGAGTTAGGGCTGTTACAGTTAGTATTATAGTAAGTTTAATAAAAACCTTGGGAACTATATTTAGAAAAACATAGATTAAGTAACATAAACCTACAACAAAATCTGGGGATCCATATAATTATCAGATAATATCACAAAATTTTTGGTAAATTAGATATTGTGTGGTATACCTAGAAAATAAATCCCTATATAGATAACGAACAAATGGATGTAGTTTTGGTAGAAATGGTTCTAGGGGTAATAACTCTAAAAAGAGTTTGTCGTGTATAGCACGGGCATCATTCTAGTGCATGATGAATGGAACCTTAGTATTCACCTGTATAGACAATCCTAAAATATATTATATGGTTAATTCGTATTCCCATCATGAACAATTATGAAATATTTAAAAATATTTTTATGATTTTAGGATATTATGAAAATACCTAGTCTATGATTATGATATTGATTATGAAAAAAATTAAATTTATGTTATGTGTTACACAAATTATATACTATGATTTAAAATTCAGAATGTTATGAGATAATTTAGTGGTTCTTTTTCTGGAATTTGAACATTCAATGGGCCTTTTTCTGGAATTTCAATTTTAGCAATATTTGGCAATCTACTAATGTGATCGACCACTTGGTTATGAGATCCCTTCTTATCTTTGATTTCTATATTGAACTCCTATAGAATTATCATCCATATCACCAGCCTCGTTTTAGCATCATCCTTCTTCATAAATTACATAATAACTACATGATTAGAAAACACAATGATTTTAGTTCCAATTAGATATGATTTAAATCTTACTAAACAAAAGAAAACTTCAGAATAATATTTTTTTTCATGGTTATGTAATTGAATTGGGCCATAAATAAGGTTCTTGAGGCATATGGAATGACTTTTTTATACCCTCAATTCACTGAGAAAGTACTACTCCTACTACATGGTTAGAAGAATCCAAAAGTATCTCAAATGGTTCTTCCCAATTTAGTGGTTTTATCGTGGGTGTACAAATTAATCTCCTTTTCAGCTCATCAAATGATTCCCTACATAAACCATTGAAATAAAAATCATAAATTTTAGAAATTAATCTAGATATAGGGAGATAAATATTACTAAAATATTTGATAAAACTCTTATAGAACCCTACATGTTCTATAAATAATCTGACATATTTCACAAAAGTTGGGTAAGGTGATGAATTTATCAATTCAATTTTTGATTTATACAATTCAATGCCTTTTTTGAAATGACATTCCCAAGGAAAATTCCTCTCTCAATCATTAAATGAAATTTTTGAAAATTTAAAATAAAATTCTTTTTAATGAATATTTTTATGAATTTTTATAGATTTTTCAAAAAATGGTCAAAAAAATTCCAGAAACTATGAAATCATATAAGAAAAGTACCGATAAATATTCAATGTGATCAGAAAATATACTTAACATGCACTTTTAAAATGTACCTGGATAATTACATAATTTAAATGGATTCCTTTTATATGAAAAATTGTCAAAGGGACATGTAAAGATTGTATTATATTGATCCTTAGGAGGAATGGGTACCTAGAAATAACATGAAAATCTATCCAAAAAATCAGTAATGAGTTATCCCTAGAAATATCTCTAACATTTGTTCAATGAATGAGATGGTAAAGTGATCTTTCTAGGTGAACTAATTCAACTTCCTAAAATATATTCACCCTCCCCAACTATTCTGAATTCTCATAAGGATTAATTCGTTCTTATCATTCCTCACAGTGGTTCACATAGGTTTTTTAGAACTACATGAATGTTATAACCCACTATGAATCTCAAATGGGTTATATAACCCCAGATTCCAAGAGTTTCTCAATATTTTTATTCACAACTTCTATTAAGGTGGTATTCATCCTCCTTTATGGTTGTTTGATAGTTTTGAAATCTCCATCAATATAAATTCTATGTGCGCATATTTTTTGGTTTATTCCAAAGATTTCACCTAAACTCCATCCAATTGATTTTAATGTCTCTATAAAAATATCAATAAATTATTATTATTGGTTTTTAGAGATATTATTAGAAATTATAACAGTTAATTTATCCAACTCCATGATGTAAACATATTTCAAATCAGTGGAGAGTGGTTTTAATTCTAGATTAGGTGGATTCTCATGGTATTAAATTATATTAAGGTTCCAAATTTACAAATTTTGGACCTCCTTCACATAAGAAATCATATCATCTTCTTCATTATTCAAAAAATATTCAAATAAATTAGTTGTTACCTCTTCTTCCCACATGAAATCGTATTCTCCATTTCTTTAATCATTCACATGTTCGGTGAGATTTTCATTGGAAAAATTATCTCTTATGTCTAAGAATTCATAGCACATACTTGATTATTCAATTATTTTAGTGTAAAATTCATGGGAGAGTGAAAACATTGAGTGTTAATTGGATAGGTGGCTCATGGATTCAAAAATATGGAAGTGGACATTACTGTCTCCAAACTCCATAGTGAGTGTCCCTTCATGGAAATCGATGATATTTTTTGTTGTTTTAAGGAAGGTGTCCTCAAAATGATTGGTGGGTGTGATGGGATCCTATATTATTCAATATTTATAAATATATAAGTTATTTAGGAATAAAATATCTTTTAATTTTACAACAACATCTTATATAACTCCTACTAGGAAAACTGTGGATCTATTTACAAGAAAGACCTCCCATCTTTTTGTCTTTAAGTATCCCATATACAAAGAATCTTTTATTAAGTGAGGAAAAACATTAATTGAAGCATCAAGATCACATAAATCATTAGAGAAATTTTAATATAAAATGGTTCATATAATGGTATATTTTCCTGGATCATGATATTTAGGTTCCAACTATGGTTTGATAAGGGCTAATACCCTTCATCCTATGTTGATCTGATAATTATCATGAATTATTCTCTTTTTTTCAAAGATCTTTTATAAAATTTTCATACTGTGGAATTTTTCTGACTTATTCAAGTAGGGCGATGTTAATTTCCACTTTCTAAAAGGTCTTCAGAATTTATTTTTGAAGTTATTCTTCCTAGAATCTATTTTATTTGATCATCCTTGATGGAAATAGTAGATTTATTTCTTTCTTTTCATTTTTCTGTATTTGCAATGGTGTTTCTTTCCACCTAAAACTACCCTTATCCTCCTCCTTTTTATTTTCTTCTTCTTGGTGAACTTTTCAAGGAATTTTCAGAAATATCAAATTAATTATGACTCAGAACATGTGGTATTATTTCAGGTTCAAGGCTGACTAGAGGTGAGAGTTATTTTCCACTTCTTATTGTTATTATATTGCAATTATCAATTATATTTGGTATTGTTTAGGAATGTAGTTTTACTTTATTTTTTGTTATAATGTCCATGAGAATATTGAATTTTTTGAAAAATATTTTACAATTTCTTGCAGCCCCTCAATATCATATTTTTGTTGTTGATCTTGAATTTAAGGTTTTTCACTGGTGGATGGTTGTTCATAGGGTCTTTAGAATGTTGGTGGTTGAAATTTTTACTATTGGTATGGATATTTTTAGGGTTTTTGGAATGGTGGGGGTTCGAATATTGTTGTTGTGGGTAGGGGGTTTATGTGGGGTACTTGTTAGGATTTAATGATCTTCCCTAGTTTTGTTGGTTTCCATATCCTTCCTAGGCTTGGGGTTAACATGGTTGATTCTGCTATAATTGTCTTGGCTGAAAGACTGTAGTGTAGTATTCTCTCCTCTGTATCTTATGACACTGGTCAGTATAACGAGTGTAAGAATAACATAAAACACATAACAAAGATGAATCTTGTTGTATATTTTCATAGGTTACATCTATTTTACGGACTCACCTTATGAGGTCATAAACTTTGGTTTCAATCACCACAGATGATCAAATGTCTGTACCTCATTTAACCCCATAGTTCATGTACCTCTCATCCCAATTTTTTGTGATTTTTTAGCAATATTCTCAATCAAACCTCTATTATATTTTGGTGACTTGTTGATTAGGGATCCTCTAGATGAGGCATCTAGAAGATTTTGATCATTGTCTATAATTACTTGGAAGAAGAATACATAGAATTGTTGTTTCTTCATTTCTTGATGTGACCATCTAGCATGTATCTTCTTAAAATGCACCCAGAACTCATAGAGGGTATCTCTAGTTAATTATGGGATGACATAAATCTCCTTTTTAATAGCAGTGCTCTAGAATATGAGAAATAATCTCTACATGAAGCATATTTTCATATCTTCCCAATCACTAATCTCCCATTATTTTACATTTTACAACCTTTCTTTATTTTCTCCTTCAACTGGGAAGGAGAATTCCCTCTACTGAAATTAGTCTTCAGGTGCTTCTCTTGTCCTGAAGCTTGAACAAGTGAAGCTAAATTTTTGCATGTGAAATTTTGGGTCTTCTACTATAATACCATAAAACATTGGAAGAAAAATAATCATATTTACATTAAATTAAAAAATAATTTGGTTTAGTCGGTGTGATGAGTTGGTTATTTTGAATACAAAGTTGAGGTGCACACGGATCACTTAGGGTTTGGTTTGGATTTCCAGCCATGGTTTCTGGTTCTGAGTGAACACTAAGAGTTTCACATGTATATGAGAGATTTTTATTTCAAAATATTTTATTATTACAATTTTTCTTAGTGGAATTAATTTTCATTCAATTTCTAGATCAAATTCAATTTATAGTTCATTTGATCTGTGAGTTATTCATTTTTGAAAATCTTTTTTTCAGCGGTTAAGTTTCACTACCTCCATGGAAACAGCGGAAAGTTTGAGTCACTCCTATCATGGGGTGTGTAAATAAATTTTTTATATTACCTAATTGTAGTCTAGTGAGTAACCCTAGGTAGTCTCCCAAATAGGAGTTCTAAAAAGAGTTTGTCACTTTTAATTAGAGGAAAGTTTTTTTGGAATTGGTTGATTTTGAATGAAACAAAATAAAATAAATCAATTAATAAAATGATTGAAATGGAATTGGAAACTCAAGTGATTGAAAACAATGATATGATAATGGTGACTAGGTAGAGGTTGGTTTTCCAATTAAAATGTTATCTTTGTTATATTTAATTAAATCCTCTTTTTCTAAGTTCATTAAAGTGATATTCCATGATCATTTCCTCTCACTCCCTTGGTCAAATGGTAATGGTGAGAAAAGACCTTAAAAAGTTCTTAGTTTGGTATATTCTCCTTCCTTATCCAAGAGAGTTGAAATGAATATTCTTAAATAAAATAGGCAATACCCATTCAGGTCTTTTTTATCCCAAACAATCAAGAACATCCACTACCCCTTTCACATATACTGATGATCATTGTGTACATCACCACTAAGACATGGTGTATTCCATCATATATAAACCAAAACCTAGTTGATGGATACAATGTTCATTGGCCAAAGAAAAAAATAAATCACATAATTGAAAACCAAATATGATCATACTTGACAATAAAAACTGCTATATGAAATTGAAAAAAACATCACATAAGGGATAAGGATATTTTATTCGATTAAGTCTAAGAACTCAAGCATTACAAATAGAAAACCAACCCTTCCCCAATCACTCAAATTTTTACCCAACCATCGTAAGTGTAATCAAGATGAATAGAGAAGAATAAGGCATTAACAATTTAAGAATAAGAAATGGGAGAGGAAGAAGATAGTTTATCATGGCTCCTTGGTGGAGATCTCCTCGATGATTGACTAGATGGTATGGGATGATTTTGAAGGGAGGTTCTTTCCTCCTCTTATAAGTCATTATTTTCTTTAAAATATTTCCACATGTTATCCCAATTAAATGGCCAATTAGGGAAATTTTGTCTTCACAAAAGTTGTTCATGAATTTCTTTCATGTCTCTCCTCTAAATTTTAGCATAATTTTCCATGTTTAGAGATATTTATGTCTGTTTTACTTTGAGAATTGATATTTCTCGGGAAGACTCTCCATATTCCATATCTCTAGTTTCACATGCCTTAATAGCCATGAAAATGAAATATTCACACATGGAATCCTTTGTGATTTTTTTTCAAAAATGTATTTCATTTCTACGCTACATATTTTAGAGTATTTAGATTATCGAATCAGTAGATATGGTCCCAACATCAAAAATATCTAAATCTGTGAACAGTTTTCAAGATCCAACTTGTGCGCATTTTTTGGGCTTTCAGATGGTGGATTTAGCTCTAGGTCCAGAAGAATTAAATAAATCCAAAGATGTATAGAATAATAAATAGATGTAATTTCATGATTTTTATAATTATAGAAACTATTCTAGCATAAATATATAAATAATTTAAACAGTTAAAATCCAAAATATTCCATTTTTATAATTAAGTTCTTAATATCACTAAAATCATAAAATGTGATAGTTTCCATAAAAATAACACTTATTTGGGATTAAAAACATCTAAATTAAAAGTAAAATTATTAAAAAAAAATCAATTTCCCTATTGAGAAAGACAAGACACCTAGTTTTGGAGATGAGTACATCATGGCCATATTAGGGTATTTGTCCTAGGTTTGGACTAATAAAATTAACCATATTGAGAAACCTAATGTTCCAAGGAATTATAAACCTATATTGGGTTGTTTCATGTTATGGAAGAAACCATATTTTAGTGTAATTAATAATCCTATGAAAGCTAAGTAATGGTTTAAGTACCTTGAAAATATATTTATGGCCTTAAGATAAAATGAATGGGAAAAGGTTATACTATAAATATATTATATTAAAGGTTATTTTGATAAATGGTTGTAGTTGATCTAGAATAATATGGATAAATAAGAAATATTACATATGTAATATGGATATTTTAATGTAACGTTATTTGAAAAATATTTCCCTTGTGAGAAATGAACAGAAATGAAGAGAATGATTGTTATCTAAAAGTAAAAGGAAGAATAGAGTGTTACAAAGTATGAGTATACCTCAATAAGGCTAGATAGGTATTCTAAAAAATAAATATAAAATCTAGAAAGAAATATTGACATTTTTTTGAAGGGCTTAATCCAAGCCTCCAAAGGGCACTGGTTTCTCAAAAAAATATATCATATAATTAAATAGTATTATGTGCCATCAAAAAAGAAATAACTTTATAAATATTATATCTTCAAGGGTAATAAACAGAAAAATAAGTTGGGTGAGCATAAAGAAAATTGGAATATTTCAAATCAAAATAAGTGAATGAATCAATTTCCATCATGTGAAAATTGTGGGAAGAAATATTTAGGAAAATGCTTGAAGGGTGTGGGAGTTTATTACAAGTGTAGATATAAGGGTTTCCTGGATAATAAAATCAAGTAAAATAGATAAATTACTACTATATATTTAAAAAACTATAGTGAAATAGATAAATTGGGAATTATTTAAATCAATGTCTCATGCATCAAGGGAACATGCCACAAAAGTGGCCAAGGGGAGTAGGCTAATCTTACACAATCACTACAACGAAGGATGAAGTTCCTAAATATGTGGTGGTAGATACTCTAATTATAGCCTCAAATTTATCTACTAATTTATTTAATTTTGAATATTCACACACTATTATATCTTCTATTTTTTCCAAGAAAATTAGATATTTCCTTATCACCTTAGTAAGGTAGCTTTTGGTCAAAAATCCTAGTAGAAATATCACCTAAAAAGGTTATTTCATCCATCCCCCATTTTAACACATAGATGTACCCTATTTATAAACTTGATTATTATACTTATTATTCAAATTTATAAAACCCTTGGTAGGGAATGGATTTCAAAAATAAATCAAAATTTTATTTCCAAGAGAATGAAATTATGATTCATGATGAAGATATGGAATTCATTATATTTATAGGATAGAATTCATCATTAGAGTCGTGCCAAAATCCACCTCCAGTGTCTCTTTTAAATAATATTCTTTGGTAATAAGAACACATTAAATATAAGGATAGTAAATTTTATCTTTAAATTGAGGATATACCTATTATTTTGAAATAAATTGATGTATTTTTTCAGTAATTACCTATAGATTTACCAAAGTGTGAAGTTGATATTTCCAATGATTTAACCCCTTATAAGAGATCTATATCATATACTCCATATAGAGTCACCACTGTGGAATTAGAATATTTGATGAAAAAACTAAATAAGTTATGTGATAAGGGATTTATAGTACCCAGTGTTTCACCTTAGTGATCCCCTATTCTTTTGGTTAAAAATAAAGATGGATCTATGAGGTTATTCATTTATTATTGGGAAATAAATGATATTATTATAAATAACAAGTATTCGCTGCCTAGTATTGATGAATTATTCGATCAACTTTAGGGAGATCAATATTATTCAAAGATTGGAATTAATTTTGGGTATCATTAATTTTAAGTCAAAAAAGAATATATTCTAAATATGTATTTTTGAACATAGAATATACATTATTAGTTTACATTAATTCCCTTTGGATTGTATATTTCACCCTTTATTTTTATTTATCTTATGAAAATTTTATTCAAGAAATATAAAAATATTTTTTTGTGGTGTTTACTGGTGATGTATAGTTGTTCTCAAAAAGCTATGAGGATCATGAGAATTAGTTGTGGATCATTCTTGAAACTCTAAGTAGAAAGGATTTATGTGGGTAATTTAGAAAGTTTGATTTATATCTTCAGAAAGTTTATTTTCATGGGATTATTATCTCTAATGATGGAATATCAGTTGATCCTTTGAAGATAAATGTCGTTAAAGAATGGCCTACACTCATGAATATAACCAAGGTATATATTTTTCTTAGATTTTCATGTTACTATTAGTGATTTATTAAAAACCCAATTGGATAACCCATTAACCAATAATACACATAAAGGGGTTATGTTTATATGGGAAAAATAATTTTAGGAATTTTTTTTAATAATTGAAGACCATATTGGTCAATTCTTAAATATTTACTCTAACATCAAGAAAGGGTGAATTTGTGATATTTAGTGATACATTTAATAAGGGACTTGGTTGTTTCCTTAATCATAATGATAAATTTATGGAATATGCATCATGGAAGTTAAATACTCATGAATAGAACTACCCAATCCATGATCTTGAGTTGGAATCCAAAATCTTTTCTTTGAAGATATAGAGACATTATCTCAATGGAGAAATATGTGAGATATATATATATAGATCGTAAGAGTCTGAAATACATATTTTCACATAAAGAGATCAACATGAGGGTAATAAAATGGATTAATATACCTTGGGATTATGATTTCTCAATAGAAAACCACCCATAGAAGAAAAATAAGGTAGTAGATACATTGAGTAGGTAATATTATAAAGTCCTGAAAAAATGGTGATTGATAGGGATCCCACGTTCATGGATTTTGTAAATATGGGTATGGAAATTATTAAGTAATGGGATTAATCACTGCATTTTAAAATGATTTTCAAACAATATTTATTAGAAAAAATAAAAAATTATCAACCTAAGGATGCAAATTTTCAAAAGAAAATTAAATTCATGGATTATGGTAAATTAATAGACTTCATTTATGAAATAGTGTTCTAAAATTTGGAAAGAGGCTATGTGTTCCATATATACCTAATATGAAAAAGTAATTATTATATTATACTCAAAGCTCAAATGTAACACCCCAAGGATTTAAAAATAAATTTAATATAGAATATAATGCACACAACACTGAGTCTTTACGAAACAATACTCTCTTATTATTATTATTTAAACAAGATAGATATAACCTATTCATTAAACATAGTTATATTAATAGTAATAACTACTATTAAATGTTATTTATAATGGTTTCATATAAATAAAACATATTTATAATGAAATATATAATTTTCAGTAAAATAAACTAATTTTTTCAAAATTAACTTAGGGTGAAATTTTAGTATTTTTCTAAGCTTCATTTTTTTTGAATAGTGAAAAATACAACATTTTAGTTAAAATTGTGTTTTTTATTTAAATAATTATTATACTTTAAATTAATTTTTGAAGTCACAATAGATTGATTCTACATATATTAAGCTAAATTAGATCATTGGAATCATTTTTGTACTAAAATTAGTTATAAATACTTATTAAACTTTTGAACGTTCTTTTTACTCACCTTCTCATCACACCTGGTCGATTGATATTAAATTTATTTTTTCCACATATATGAATTAAATTTTGAAAAAATGTAAATACATGGTTGCGATCAGTAAGATATTTAGAGTCTGATATAATCAACTTATTTTTTGGGGGAATAGTAACTTCCTTTAGAATAATAATTTTACCCTTAGGAATAGTAATATGACTAATAGAATAGTAACCTCTCCTATGAATGTATGGATAAACTTTGGGAATCTTTAACTGACAATATGATATATATATATATATATATATATATATATTATTGAAAGATCCACTTTAAGGAAAAGTGGAAACCTTACAAAAACATTAACCGCCTGATTTCAAATTTAAAATTATAAGCTTCAAGCCATTTCAAAATAAAGGCAAAGACTATAATCACCACATCAGACCATACCTGCAAATTACCAAAATCATGAAACCTCTTAAAAAAATCAGCAGGATTCAAAATTCTAAATATCAAAAAGCTATCATCACATCCATAATGACCGAGATGCCTCGGGACACGGATCCTCGAGCAGCGAGCCTCCTCGAGCAGCGCCACCGACATCGAACCACCACATCATCACCATCATTTGTATCGTGGGCGAGAACCCAATGGCAATCGTCGTCACAGCTTCAACGTCGATGCAGAAGGAACCTTCACCCTTCTCGTCATCCAAACACCATGATGTATTTATACTCATCCAAAGACCGTCGTCAATATCGTCATGTCATCGCCGAATGTATCATCATTTAAGGAAGAAATATCGAACAGTCAAGTGAACCAGAAACGAAAAAAAGCTCCATTGATGCTGATAAAGCTAAACCAATCATCTCCATTGATGAAGAGGACGAAAATCAGAACCCATCATGACTCCAGTCACACCCAGAAATGACCACCAACCCACCTCCCAAAACTTCTTAGGGCCACTGCACCGGCTCCGACTGGGAGAGGTGCATAGGAACACAATGCCAGGGAAGGGATAATATTGGCCAAAAAGGACACCAAAAGAAGACTTAAAGTAGAAAACAGCTTCACCAGGGAAATAACCTTCGATATCCAAACCCCAAACCCAAAACCTCATAGTTATCACTACTCTAGATCCAACTTGGATAGGAGTAGATGAACGAGAGGCTAGAGCGGGGTATGACCGGCAAAGGGAAACACATCAAGTAAAACCCACCAAAACATCCCCACAGAATAGTCAAACATGAACATCACCTTGAAAACACCGAAAAGGTTGAGCGGATCGTCGCCAGTTATATTCCCATCATAGCGTGGAAGCGAAGAACCATTAATAAGGAAAATAGGAGAAAGAATCATAGCCTTATGAAAGACCTAGGAAAGGAAGAAATAAAGGAGGATAAAAGAGTACAAGGGAGAAAGAAGGAGGGGGAAGGCACCAGAGACTCCTCCCCCCTCCAAATCGCCGACAAGAGAACCCTAGGGGGAGAGGGAGAGGGAGACGCTGCTGCTCAGAGGCTACGAGTGCTCCAAGTGACAATATGATATAATTATATCATTATATAAGTAAATAAATGTTTTAAAATTATTAATTAAGTATTGGTATTTTTGAAAGTCATAAATATTTAATTACAATTTTATAATTAATATAATGATTTAAAAGAAATTTTATTTGCATAAATTAGAATTATAAATTATCTTTTTTATCCTATTATTGTAAGATAATTTTATGAGACCTTACGTAATTTTTCAAAGTGTTATAAAATCATTTATAATTTTAAAACTGGTATGTTCCAAGTAAATGATGATTTTAATTAAAAATTAAATTTAGCATATTTATAAAATTATTTTCAGAAAATGTAGTTCATTTTTGAATTCTACATGTTGAAACATGATGAGGGTAAATTTTTGGGCTTTTTCTAAAATACTTGAATATTTGTGAATAGTAAAATATGATAATTTAAAATAAATGTTAAATACATGAATTATTTAGTCATAGATGTTGTATAGATGATGTAAGCACATAATATTGAACTCTCCTTCATTATTTTAACATATTTGGTGATAATTCTCAAACTATTCATAGTAATTAACAATTGAATAAAATATTCAAAAACACCCATCTCCTTCACTATAAAAGCCACCTTCACCACCACTTATCCACACACATATAAGATTTTAATATTGTCCAAATTCTACCAAAATACTCTTCCCAAGTCTCTCCCCCATGTCCATGAGGATCTTATCAAAAAAAAATACCAAACCAAGGTGCCCTAAATAGGTTCTCAAAGATGATAATTCGAGAGGTAAATCCTCTTTCTTTTTCTTTTACTTAAATTTTCTTTTTCATTTCTTATCCACTACTCTTCTCCTCTTTCAAAATGAGCATGAAAACTCCAGTATAATCTATATTCTATAATGATATCATGTTAATGTAATATCCTTCATAAAACTCATTTCTCTCTCTCTCTCTTATTTTAAAAACTAAATCACCATCCATGAGGTGCCGATTTATAACCTTCATGGATGACAGATTTTTGTTCTTCAATATCTCCTTCAAGGCTGGTCGTGAAACAATTTTTATAGTTAAAAAATACTATAATATATTTATTAAATTATATTAAATGTTATTAACCATTATATATAAATAATATCAATTCATACGATAAAACTAATTCTTGGTGATCAAAAAACCACCAAAATAATCTCAATGATTATCACAAATGTTTTATCTAATGATTCATGCACACCCCATATAACCAAATAAATTTCATAAAAAATTTATCTTATGGATATTAATTAATAACATATTAATCCAATTCTAGAAAACTATTTCCATTTTACATAATCTTTCATACATTTATACTAGTAAACCAATCATGAAAACCGAAGAAATGAACACTCCCAAACGATGGAATTCAATATTATAACTCATCAGAAATGTTGTAAATGAACTATTAGAATAATACTAAATAAAATAAATTTTAATATTTTATGAATTAAATATTTAATTAATCTAATTTCATTATCCATGACATTATTTAAAAGTTCATAATACTTTCGTATATAAGGTAAGGGTTTTCTCAACTCACTTTCATTTCCATGAGATATGCCTCACTCACCACTATTTCTTCTATTTGGTTTATGTATAATGTCCATAGATGTTCCATATCATGAATATATTTATCTTCATGTTATTAACTTACTTATATTACGATCATTACCTTTATGGGGCATAAGGTTAGACTATTTGCAAAGTGGTAAGGGTTTCTTCGAGAACCTCCATTTTTCATTCAGGTTAGCTTTCTGTCTCTTTATCCAAATAAAACCATTAATATTTATTATGTAATCTTCCAAAATTATGTATTCATGTTAGATATATATATTCAAAAATCTTAATTATTATTTCCTTAATTTGTAATTACATGTTTTATAAGTTTCCTTTCTCAATTCCTCCGGATAAGCAAACTTGATTAAAGTGAACTTCCAGATTTCTTACCCATTTTCAAATACACTCCATAATTTGTTTTAAGAAACCAATATTTTTCTAAAAACAATAACTTTATCAGGAAAAAAACTATTTTTTTAATTTATGATTTTATCAAAAAAATTATTTTCTTTTTTAAAGAATCTTTAGTATTTTTCCCTTAAACTGCACTGAAGCGGCTCATTTCTAAAGTTTCTAATATGCTATTTTTATATGTTTTCACTTCGGTTAGAAATAATTTATGCCTCAAATATACTTTAATAGTCCTAAAAATTTTCTTTTCTAGGATATTCATATTAATTATATGATTTTATGAAAAATTCAAATGATTTTCCAAAATAATTCTTCTTTCTAATGTAAAAAAGGGTTTTCTCGTCTCACTTTTACTCTTTTGAGATATATACTATGTTCAACACTATTTAGTTATGTGTAATGTATATAATGACCTTTTATATCATGAATTATATTATTATCACTTTACTTTAAGTTTCATTTATGGTTAAAAGGTATTATGATTTAAATGGTTTGAGGTGGTATATGACACTTTGGAATGTTTAAGGAATATTTTTCTTCAGAATTTCTCAATGATTTCATTAAATTACTTTCATCTATGATACTACAAAGTATTATGGGACACATTGATTCAAATATATCAGTTTATTTGACATATGAGTAATTTATTGGACATAGTAAGTTATGGGTGGATCCCGCTATATCCCCTCGAGGAATCGGTAGGTCTCATGAGACAAACTAGACCGGGGTTTTACCCACTTATGTATGGTGCCTTGGATGATGACTTAATAGTATGTTTATAATGTTCATAATTATGAATTATATCATTATTATAATATTAATTGATATTTCATGTGATTATTTGACTAGTATAATATCCATATTTATGTTTCATTCTCCTATGATCATTTGTATGGAATTATTTATTCAGTTTTTATTCCTGCCACATTATGCTCAAGATTATGTTTTAGTGGCATGAGTTATTAAAATTTCCTAATTATTTATGTAGCTTCTACTATATATTTTCTATTTATAAACACATAATCTAACCCCTTTCTTGTTATTTTAATTAAATGATAATCTATAAGAATAAGAGTGTTTGAAAAGGAGTTTCTATAATGTATTTAATTTCAAGTTGTGATGTTGAAGTTATGTGTGTATCTATTTTTTAGAAGATACTAAACTTTTTAGTCCTTTAGGATGTTAATCCCTTGTTTATATGTCAACATAATAAATTAAGTCACCGACTTCAGAATACCGTGTTCATGGTCTTTATAGTTAGTATCAAATGAAGTTTAGTAGAAACCTTAAAAACTAGATTTGGAAACCATAATTAGGGAAGATAAGCCTAAGATAGTCTTTGGAAATAAGAATAGAAAAACATCCTAGAATTTTGGTAAAGTATTTATTATGTGGGTATTCATAGAAATACATCCCAGTTTGGATACTACAAGTGGACACGGTTCTAGAACAGATGTACCTAGGAGTAACAACAATAACAAGGTGTTCTAGGCCTGACCCTGGGTAACTCGGTGCCCAAAAACATGCCTTATTGTGCATTTATTTTGACACTCTAAGGGTATATGCTTAGGATAATTCACATTTTATTTATATTCCATTATTAAGGATTTAAAATTAAATATCTCCCCAAAGAAACCATGTTTATGACTTTGAGTTTAACTATAGAAAAATTTTCAATTTATGTTAAGTGTTTTAGTTGTTCAAAATTATGAATTATGATTCATAGCCCAATTTAATGTATCCCATTATTTAGAAATGGATCATAGTGGAAGGAATTGTGACCACATCAATGCACATAGTCAAAGAGTAATAATGATTTTTTCTTCAATGGTTTTAATCTAGAATTTAGACGGGAATGCCTCTCTCAAACATTCTCACCATATGAGGAGATAGTATTATGTCCTAACAAGATAGATAAACAGTTTTCTATAAATTATGGCTTTGAAAGAAAGCATGATTATAAGAGGATGGGTGGAAAAATATGGATAAAGGGAATAACGAAAATAATTATTTTCCCACATGTGATAATTATGGAAGGAAACATAGTTATATATGCTTAATAGGAAAAGGATTATTCTTAAAGTGTGGAGTAAAACGACACCATGGTCATTGTTGAAAGGATAGGAAAAAAATTTCTAATATATAATTCTTCAGCTATAATGATATGGGAAACTATGCAAATAAATGAATCCTGTGTCAAAGGAATATACCCCAAAAGAAGATAATGGATCATAGTCAAGATTAAGCTATGACCATGGATGAAGAGGAATGATTAATGTTATTATGTTTGGAATAAAGAATTATTTCAATTGATTATTTTATTAATGATGTATTGGTTATAAGAATTATGAAATATATAAGGATTGTACTGTGGTAATATTTCATTAAGTATTTGAGGTTGTATGTTGAATGGTACCACAAAAATGATTTGGTAGTAAGTTAAACATTAGAAAACATATGGTTTAAGGAATGATAATCCTTAAAATGTTCCTTTTGGTGAGATAATGATGATGGATATAGAGATGTATGATATTAATAAAGTAAATTTGGATAGTATTAACTACCATGGGAATGATTTTAAATTATTTTATCATGATATTTTAGAAGTTTTAACCATTTATGAAATGTTTTAAGTTGATCATTGTATGAGGTTTTTGGGGTTAATTTATTACTTCAACACATGCTGCAACCTATGCCGAGGGATGAAGTATAGATATTTCAAGGTGAATCTAAGGATAAGATTGTGTTTATGAAATAGAAATGTATATTTATACTATTATGGAGTGGAATAATTCCTAAAAACTAGGAAAAGAGTCTTAAACAAAAAAAATCCTATTATCATGATATCAATGAACTTTTTAATAATTGTAGTTTATGGTTTTGTGGTAATCAACTTTCAGGAGAATGTGTTCTCTATCACTTTCTATAAAAACTTCATAGTTTTATTTTTCTTCCAAATCAAAGTGTTCACTTATAAATAATATCATCCCATTTGAAATAATAATTTTTTGGTGACCACCTCATTTCCATTAACCTATTTTTAAGAGAATATTTTATTAACCCTTTTTCCGATGTGGGTTTCCCACAAGAAAATTTTCAAGTATCAACCTTTAACTTTTGAAGTTCAATTTAAAATAATGAGAATAGGATTTATTCAAGGAGAGGAGAATGTAACACCAAAATGATTTCAAAATAAATTTAATATAGAATGTAATGCATACAACAATGATTCTATATGAAACAACACATTTTTGTTATAATTATTTAAAAAATTTAGTTATAACCTAGTCATTAAACATAATAGTATTAATAGTAATAACAATTATTAAATGTTATTTATAATGGTTTCATATAAATAAAACATATTTATAATGAAATATTTAATTTTTGGAAAAATAAAAAACATTTTTTCAAAATTAACTTAGGGTGAAGTTATAGTGTTTTTATGAGAAGTTTCATTTTTTTAAGATTAGTGAAAAATACTACATTTTAGTTAATAAAATGTTTTCATGTATAAATAATTATTATAATTTAAATTGATTTTTAAAGTCGTAATAGATCAATTATACATATATTAATCCAATTCAGATCATTGGAATCATTTTTGTATTAAAATTAGATATAAATACTTACAGAACTTTTGAACGTTCTTTTTACCCGCTTCTCGCCACACCTGGGGGATCAGCATTCAACATAATTTTTCCACTTATGTGAATTGAATTTTTAAAAATGGTAATACAATATTTCAATAAATAATATATTTAGAGTTTGATAGGATAATCTTAATTTTTTTAGTGAATAGTAACTTGACCCTTTGGAATAGTAATATTACCCTTACTGATAGTAATATGACCAATATAATAATAATATAAAATATTAATGTATAAATTAAATTTATGAATCTTATAAATAAAAATATGATATAATTATATCAATATATAAGTAAAAAATGTTTCATATATTATTAATTAAGTGTTTGTATTTTTATGAGTCAAAAATATTCAATTATAATTTTATAATTAATATAATGATTTAAAAGAGAATATAATTTCATAAAGTAGAATTAGAAATTATAATTTTGTTGTCTTGTGATTATAATATAATTTTACAAGACCTTACTTGATTTTTTAAAGTGTTATATAATCAGTTATAATTTTAAGACTTGTATTTTCTAATTAAATGAATATTTTAATTAAAAATTAAATTTCTCATATTTAGAAAAAAAATTTCATAAAATGGAGTTCATTTTTTAATTCTACATATCAAAAAATTATTTGGGTGATTTTTTGGGTTTTTTCTAAACTACATGAATTTTTGGTGAATAGTAAAATACACCACCAATTTATGATAAATATTAAATACATGAATTATTAAGTCAAAGGTGATTTATGGGTGATGTAAGCCCATAGTATCTAACTATCCTTCATTATTTTAATATATTTTGTGATTATTACCAAACTATTCATAGTAATAAATAAATGAATAAAATAATAAAAAAACACCCCTCTCCTCCAGTATAAATACCATCCAACAACAACAACAATTTTTATTAAAATGTGCGAGCAAGGTCACACAGAAAAAACAAAAATAAGTCTGAATGCAAGGGAGTTAGGGAGGTATAAAATAGTGCAAACCAAGAGAATCCACCCGAACAAGATCAATACATTCTGAAGGTAGACTACCCTTATTAGAGAAAATAATCTAAGGATCATTTTTATCACCCTTGGGGGCTAAAAAATCTTCCACTTTATTGCCTTTACGCTATGTATGCTGGACAGCAGCACCATTAGGAATGTAACGGATACACCTTCAAATTTAGTAATCATTAGACCATGGGGTATTTGTCTTGCACTTTATAGAATTATAAATCACTGTAGAGTATATTTCAATCAACGACTGAGACAAATTTAAGCCCCTACAGATTTCAAGCCCCTCAAGAAGAGCCCTAGCCTCCACTCTAATAGAGTCTCATTGCCTAAAGAAGCTACTGAAAGTAGCAATAACAAAACCGTTATTATATCGGATGACTCCCCCTCCACGCATCATACCAAGAGCACACGATCCATCAACATTTAGCTTATATCCACTAGTAGGTGGGTTCCAACTTACCCATTTTCCATGTTTCAGTCTACCATGTGCTTCCTAAATAGAAGTAGATCTTCTAGAAGTGAAAAACCTTTTCAGGATTTTAATTTCATTCCCTTTGTTTATCAAATATCCCAACTCCACTACCAGGCATTTGAATCGGACCTGTATGGCAAGCAAGGATCTCTGATTACCTTTGTGGCAGGATTTATTCCTAACGCTCCATAAAGTCCAGAAACCCGCAGCCATTAGCACAGACCGGGCCTTTCACTCATGCTTATTCAAGCCAACACCGAGAGAGTCGTTAAGAAGGAAATCCAAACAATATTCAAGATGAATGTCAATACCAAGGTTCCTTAAGGACGTTCTCAAAGAGGATAATTCAAGAGATGAATCCTCTTTCTTTTTCTTTCCTTTCAATTTCCTTTTTCATTTATTATCCACTACTCAACTATTCTTTGAAAATTAGCTTGATAACTAAAATATAATCTTTATACTGGAATTATATAATTTTACTGGAATATACTTCATCAAAATCCTTTCTCTCTCTCTTTCATTTTAAAAATGAAATCATCGCCCATGTGGTGCCGATTTACAGCCTTTATGGATGACGGATTTTCATTCTTGGATTTATCCTTCAAGCATTGTCATGAAACCATTTTTATGGTTAATAAATACTATTATATATTTATTTCAACCTATTTAATTTTCTATAACTAGTATATATACATAATATTAATTCATACGATAAAACTAGTTCGTGATGATCAAAAAACCACCAAAATAATCTAAATGATTATCACTAATGTTTTATCTAATGATACATTCTCAACCCATATAAACAATAAATTATATAACCATTTTATCTTATGTATATTAATTAATAACATCTGAATCCAATCTAGCTAACTATTTTCATTATCTATAATCTTTTGTACATGTATACAAGTAAACCAATCTTGAAAACTGAAGAAATGAACACTCCCAAATGACGAAATTCTATCTTATAACTCATCAAAAAGGGTATAAATGACCTAAGTTGAATCAAAATAAATTGAATAAATGTTTAATAGGTTGTTTATTAAATTATTAATTAATATAATTTCATTATCCAAGACATTATGTGCAAGTGGAGAAAATATTCAGACATAAAGTAAGGGTTTTATCAACTCACTTTCATTTCCATGAGATATGCCTTACTCACCACTATTTATTCTGGTTGGTGTATGTATAATTCCAATTTATGTTACATATAATGAATATATTTATCTTTATGGTATTAAATTGATTATTTTATGATCATTAATTTTATGGGGCATAAGGTTTGACTATTTGCAAAGTGGTAATGATTTCTTTGAGAACCTCTATTTTTCGTTTGGGTTATTCTTTATCTCTATTTATCCCAATAAAACCATTAATATTTCTTATTTAAGTATATTGAATTATGTTTTAATGTTAAATATATATTTAAATATCTTAATTATTCTTTATTTTATGGGTAATTACATGTTTTATAAGTTTCCTTTCTCAATTCCTCCTGATAAGCAAGTCCAATTAAAGGAAACTTCCCTAATTCTTACCCATTTTCAAGTGAACTCCATAATATGTTTTAAGTAACCAATTTTTAATGAAAAAATTAATTTTATCAGAAAAGAATATATTTTTTCATTTCTGGTTTTATATAAAAAAATTCCTTTTTCTATTTTAAATAATCTTTAGTATTTTTCCTTGAACTGCACAAAACGGTTCATTTCAAAAGTTTCCTAAATGCTCTTTTTATATGTTTTCAATTTACTTAGAAATAATTTGTGCCTAAAATATAATTTTATTTTCCTTACCTTTTTATTTCCTAGGATATACATGTTTACCATAATATTTTTTGACAAATACAAATGATTTTCCAAAAAAATCGTCTTTCCAATGTATAAACACTTTTTATCATCTCACTTTTAATCCTATGAAATATATGCCTTATTAAGCACTATTAAATTATGTTTGGTGTATATAATAACCTTTCATATCAGGAATTATATTATTTTTATGATATTAAAAGTTTCATTTAATTTTAAAAGGGATTATTTTTAAATTTTTTGAGGTGGTATGGGACACATTGAATAACTAAAGATTGTTTTTCACCAGAATTTCTCAAGGATTTTATTTGAGTACTTTCATCTATGATAATTAAAAGTGGTATGGGAAACTTTGATTCAAATATATAAATTAAATAAACATATAAAGAATTCATTGGACTTAGTAAGTGATGGTTGGGGCCTGTTATAGTCCCTCGATTCATTGGTAGGTCTCATGAGAAAAACTAGATTGGGTTTTTACTCACTTATGTTTGGTGTCTTGTCCAAGGTATTGATGTTATATTTATGATGACCAACATTATAAATTACCTTGTTATGATACTATTAATTGATATTTAATTTTATTATTTGACTAGTAGAATATCCATGGGTAAGTTTCATTCTATTATCATTATTTGTATGACATTATTTATTTAGTTTTCATTCATGCCACATTATTCTCAAGATTATGTTTTAGTAGTATGAGTTATTCACATTGATTTATTTTTTATGATATATTCTATTATATTTTTTCCTTTTTGATCACCTAAGATCACCCCTTTATTGTTTTTTATTTTTCATCAGGATGCAAAGATGTATTTTATGATTTTCATTCAATGATAGTCTAGAATAATATGATTGTTTGAAAAGGAGTTTCTATAATTTATTTAATTTAAATTTGTAATGTTGAACTTATGTATTTATTTGGTTTTCTAAATCTACTAAATTATTTTTTCCTTTAGGATGTGAATCCTTTGTTTATATTCCAGTTTAATAGAGTAAGGCACCAAATCTGGGATATTAAGGTCACTATGTTTACATAAAATCTTCTATACACTATAGTGTCATGAAAATGTATAGGGATTTGAAGGAATATATTTGGTGGGATAATATAGAGTTGTAAATTGATGATTATGTATCAATATTATTGGTTTTCCATTAAGTGAAGGATTAGTGATAGTATATTAGAGGATACATCAATCTACTAGATATTTATATATAGAAATGGTATTAAATTACTATCAAAATTTTTATTGGATTACTAAATACACTAAGAAATAATGATGTCGTGTGGGTAAATTCTGACCTCCTTACCAAATCTACATATTTTATAATAGAAGATTTACCTATTTTGGTCCTCACATGGCTCTATATTAATGAATTTTTAATATTTCATGGTTCACCTATTTCAATTATGTTTAATCATGATCCATGATTAATATCAAAATTATGGAAAATTCTTCAGAAGGCGCTTGATACCAAGATTAATTTGAGCACCACCAATTATCCCCAAACTAATGGAAAATACTAAAGGAATACTCAAACATTAATATTCATGTTGATGTCACATTCACTTTAATTTCAAGGTATATAGGATTATTATTTACCTTTGGTAGAGTTTTATTATAAAAATATCTTCTATTCAAGTATTAAAATGGTGTGATATAAAGCATTGTATGTAAAAGAATGTTGTACTCCAACTTGTTGGGATGGAGTTAGTGAAAAGAATATTATAATCCCATAACATGTTGATGAGAAAAAAATTAAGGTAAATTCTATACAACCCCAAATTAAAGTAACTAGTAGTAGGGAAAATGGATATATTTATAAATAAAGAAAATATTTGAAATTTAATGTGGAAGATTATTTTTATAAAGAGTATCTCTGTGGAAGGGTGTTATAAGGTTTGATAAGAAAATAAAACTAATCCCTAGGTATATTGAAACATTTTAAAGTTGGTAAGTAATTATAGTTATGTATTACTGTTTAGAAATTACACTAAACCTATATAAAGTACATGAAGTTCTTCATATCTCATTGTTAAGGAATTAAATTCTATACCCAATTCATGTGATAACCTCTTATGAAATAAAATTGGAGCTTAATTTAACTTACTATGAAGATACTATCCATGTTATTTACACTAGATAACATGTTTTACAGGATGTTATGACTTTAATGATAAATATAATTTGTAGAAATCATAAAATAGAGTTAGAATCAATGCAAACTAATTATTTTAAAATAATAACCTTCCTTATTTGTGTAGAAAGTAATATCCATTAAAATTTTGGGGATAAAATTCGTGGAGGGAAGAATTCAATACTTGAGATTCAATTATAGTGAGTGGAAATTTTATTTTCATGAAAATGAATTATAATTTTCATTTTAATATTTTATGTCACAAAAATTCTAATTTGATAGGATTAATATTGATTTTAAACTTACTGTGTCAAAATAATACTAGAATGAATTTTTAAAATTCTTCATTATAAATAAGATTTTTTGAATAATTGATATTGTATTATTTAATTAATTGTAATTTTATTTATAATAACATGTTATAAAATGTATAATGTAACCATGTATTTATTATAAATAAGATATAAATAAAGACAATATCATTTGCTGATGAAAAGTAATATTTTTCTAGAAACTCTTTTTAAGTGGATAATGTTTTTCTATAATATATAGGTGTTTAAAATTTGGGTTATTTCCCATTTTACCCCATTCAAAATTAAGGGGTTTCACCCCCCCCCCCATTTATTCCCTTATGCGTCGATTAACCCCTTAGGAGCCAAGGAGGAGCTCTTCCACCTTAATCCTCTTAATTTCATCCCTCCCTTTGGTTTTTTTCAAGTGAATTCAAGGTATTTCTTCTTTATTTTCTCTATTATTACCTTATGCCTATCTTTTATTTTGTTTTTAGAATCCCTCATAAAACCTAGATATATTGTGTTACCTTTTAGTATTTCAGGTGGATCTAATGATGGAGTTTTGGTTTCTAGGTTTTGTACGCACTATTTATTTTTCCATGGGTGTAGTCGCCATTGAAGGTGATGTGTTTTGAATTTTTTCAGCTTGATTCTCATCTCTTTGAGGAGGGTGTTTCTATTCAATTGTTTAATTTTGGAATTTAAATGTTATTTTTCATTATAAATTTCCTTTTTATGAAATTATAAATATATGTGTTATCTCTTTGGTGATTTGAAACCATTTCTTGGTGTTTAATCTTAGAATATTTGGGTTTTTTCATGTGAATTCCATGTTTTTATATTTGAAATGGAAATTTTAAAGATAATAAGATTTTTTAAATGAGAATATGTATTTTTAAAATTGTTTCTATTTTTTCATTAGGTTTGACCCGATATTAGTTTTCAAAGAGTGAAAACTATGTTTTAAAAAGGGAACATGGTTTTGAAGTGTGGTGTTGACCTCTAAGTGATTTATGAATGGGGTGATTTTAAGTGGATTTAAAATTGTAATTTAAAATTTATGTGTGTTTGATTTCCCCTTTTGAAAATTATATGATGGATCCTTGTTAAATGGTGTATAGGAAACGGGTGGCCTTTGGACTTATTTTGGTTTTCAAAGAGAAAGACCTTTGTTGTAGGGTAGCTTTGAAATGTTTTAAACAGAGTGAGTGATTTCCATAATTTTTTAGAAATTTTTTAATTGGTGTTTTTTGAAATTAGAAAGGTCTTGGAATTCCAAGCCATATTTTAGGGGAAAAGTTTCAGTTAGAAATTTGTTTTTAAAATGGTGGTTGCAAAATAAACCCATTGATTTCCCCTTATTTGTTACCCCTTGTGTGGGTTATTGATATATATGAGGTTCTTATTTATCCCATTGTGTTGGTGTGTTACTGTAATTTTTTATTTCTATCTTATTATGGGGTTATTAATAATTAGGTATTGTTATTAGGGTAGCTATAGTTATGCAATTTTTGTTAGAATTTTCATGTTTGATCCCACGCCCCACTTCTTGTATTGGTACTGGGAAATCATGTATTAAGTGGAAGGATTTTCTTGTTCCTCTAGTTAGTTCACATGCCACTAGTTTCCCACCATTAAAGATTGGCATAAGAGTTGGGTGTGGGTTGGTCATCATAATAATTATTTTGTTGTCTAATTAGATGACCCATTATTTGAACTTCAATTCATGTTGGTAGTTAGTTTGTGGGTGGTATACTCTTATACGTTTAGGTAATTTTCACAATAGGTGTCTTAGTGTAGATCCCATTACATATTTGATTGTATGGTTAGTTTTCATTGAGGTTAGTTTTATCTAGTTCTTATTTGTATCATTTAACCCACTTTCATTTTTATTTCATCTCTCCTTATTTGTATTTGATATATGTCTTGTGATGAATAGTTCTTTCTTGCTATGTTTGACCCATGTGACTGTGTTGGGTTGTTTCTTTATAAAATGTGTTTTCAAAGATATTGGAAAACTTATTTTGGATTTAAAGACCCGTGTGTGAGTTCTTGGGGTGGATTTAAAAATGGGATATTTGAGATGGCTTCATCTAGTTAAATTTTTTGAGGTGACCATTTTATTTTATATAAAACAAATGTGTTATCTTGAGAAATGTAAATGGCTTATGGTTTGGTAATAGATTATTCCAATGGATTTGTTTTCAAAACATGTGTTTTCAGTATTGTAATATAAATAGGGATGTTTTAAAATATTTTTGTGGAATATTTAATTACCATACAGTTACATATTCATGTAAAGTTTACTTTCTAGCTTTATTTTCAAACTAGTTTTGATGACTTTTTATATGAAACATATTGACTGTTTAGGTGGGTTGTGGTGACATACTATGATTTTTAGCTCATACCTATGTATTTTAAGTTTCAATTTCTTTTTTGGTTCCTACTTTTTAATCATGGCCTATATGGGGTGATTTGGGTGGTGATGAGCAATTGGAGGTATCATGGAGGTTGTTTGGACTCGGCTCGAGTTAGTTTTTTTCTGTTTTTTAGTTAGTTTTGTTCCTACTAATTTATTATATACTTCTTATTTATGGATGATGTTTATATTTATATAAATAGGTTAGATCATTTTACTTGGTATTGACCTATTGGAATGATTATTTATTTCATAGTCTTTATTTTTTATTTCTGATAAACTATTCCCAAAGAGATTCATTTGATGCCTAGGAAGAGTTTCTAGCCTGTGGGGATCAGGAATTCCCTTCAGGTCTTGTAGTGATTCGGGTCAGGTACTGATTCAAATGGAATCCAAATTCTGTTCATTAAAAACGGTATCAGTGATGGTTTCATTTACTAGAAGCCTAATATTCTTGTATATACTATGTTATTTGGGGATTTCATAGTATAAAGGATATTATGTTTTTTAAATCTTGAGAGGTAAGGGTGGGTAGAGTAAAGTTATATCTTCATTATCTTGAACCTAAAGTTTTCAAGAGAAGTTGGGTTTAAAATTTTGAATTTGACTTGTTTCCAATTGTTCTCGGTGTGTTTCAATCCCCATTGATTATGTAAATGATATTGGGGGATGATACTTTGTTTTTAGGTTGAAAGGGAGGAGAACATGAGTTTTTCAATTATCATTCATGGATTTGGAAACCATGTGGTGCCTTTTTAGTCAAGTTTTCCTCTTTATTAGGGGGTGTTTTAGGATTGGAACACAGCTAACCAATCATTTGGCCAAATCATGCATGTCACCATTTCTTCTTTGATTATCATGTTTGGACTCCTCTTTATTCTATATTTCTCCAAAAGTGATTTTCACTTATTGGAGGTGGATTGATGAGTGTGTTAATTCTCTTTGTGTATGTGGTTCTTGTGAACCTTGTTTGAATGCTTGTGAAGTGATTTGTCTCTTTATGGTTTTTAAAACCTCATTTTGGGAAAATGAAAGGTTTTCTTGAAAATCTCATTTTATAACTTGGTTTAATAAAAAAAAATTAAAAATGGTTGTTTCCAATGAATATGGATCTTTAAAAAGGGAAATGTGTTTTAAATATAATTCTTTAGATGTTTGATTTCTAAATAAAAATGAAATTTTGAAATGTTCTTTGTGAAATAACTTTTTTAGGTAGTTTATGTTCTACCAAGGTTGTTTTGTTTTGAAGATGGGTAGTTTTGATTATAATCATGTGCCTAGGTGAAGGGTAATTTAAAAATTCCATGGTTAATGTTTTGTTCCTCATTTGAGGGATTATTGTTTTGATGTATTATTAACTTGGTGGGATCATTTATTTTTTGTTTTGAGGCATGGATTGATGTGGTTTATTTTCTATATTGGTCATTTTTTGTCCCCCAAAATGGTTGAAAGAGTTTCTTAAATTATGGTTCTTATCCATACTCTAATTTGAGTAGTGGAAATGGAATATTCTTTAATCTTTAACCCTATTTTAAACTTCTTGAATCTGTATCCAACTTTATTCAGTGGTGGACATGAGTTGGTGGAAGAAGTGAGGTGATTGTAAAATATTGAAGTGATCCTAGATTCAATTGGAACAGAAAAACCTTAATATATGAGGTCTATTGAGATATCTCTTTTTGGAATTAGTTTATTTTGGTGGGATACATTGATTCCTATTATATTGGTAAAATTTGTTTCTTAGGATATTTTCAAGATGGAATTTGTCTACTTGTTCTTCTCAGATGAGAGGGGAGAAATCACTTGAGCTTGTAGTCCTCTTTTAGGGTGACCTATTAGTGAGGGATTACATCAATCACTTTTCAAAACTAGTCATTTTTTTCTCCAAGGTTGGTAGTTACTGATTCTTGGAAATCATGTTTCTTTTTAATCATCCTTTTCCCAGAGTTTGGTTTAGCTATACTTTCATCTGGTATGATATTTTTTCATGATTTTATCAGTGATTCCATTTGAATATTAGCTGACCAATCTAGGTAGCTTGTGGTTGGGGATTCTTTATTTCTATATGATGTGTAGTGGAATCATGGTGGGAAAAATTATAACCCTATGAGTAATAATCAGAACCAGATTGATTCAGAGCATAGGAAAGGTTATTTTCCATGGGGAAAATTACTTTTTTGATTCCAGTGTGGGGATCTAGGGCTTGTTTAGCCCTCCTATTTTAATTCCCCTTGACTTTTCCTCCATTATGGATTTTTGGGTAATCTTTAGAAGTTTTTTAGGCTTTGTTTTTGGAAAAGGACTCTTGGGTAATATTTTTTGGTTGGTTTTTTTTTTGGATAATTTCCTTCTATGGTTGAAATATTGGTTTTAAGATCTTCTACTGTTTTCTTAATCTTTATGATGGTTCCCATTTTGGAATGTTTTTATAGATTGATTGAATGTTGTTTTATGGATTACCTTATTTTTCTTATGGAATTCCTTCCACCTGTAGGTGGATTTTGAGGTTTTTCTGGTTTTCCTCATTCATTTTGGTTGGTCTTGTGTGCCATTTATTGATCCATGTTGTTTAGATTAACTTATATTGATAGTTTTGGTTGTTCCCATTCTTCTATTGATCAATTTAGGTGCTCATTGCTGGGAATGAGAGAGGCCTTGGGAGAACTATTGGGTAACTAGGGTTTTTATTTTACTAGTTTATTCACATGCCACTAGTTTCCCACCATTCATGCTAGGTATAAGGGCTGGGTGGGGTTTTTCATTACAATGATGCTTGTGTGGTTTAAGTGGATGACCTATTATTTGAACTTTAGATAATTCTAGTTTTTGGTTCATGAGTGGTATACTCTTATACATTTATGGGATTTGTATGTTTAGCATCTCAGGGTAGAGCCCATGACACATTCGATTGTATGGTTAGTTATGGTTGAGGTGAGTTTGATCTAGCTATTATTTGTATCATTTCACCTACTTTCATTATTATATAACTTCTCCTTGTTTATATTTTATATATTCCTTGTGATTCATGGTGACTTCTTATTATGTTTTCCCAATGTGATTGTGTTGGTTCATTCCTTTAAAAAATTAGTTTTCAATGATGTCAGAAAACGTTTTTTGAATTTAAGGACCCTTGTGTGACTTATTGGGGTGGATTTCAAAATGAAAGATTTGAGATGGCTTTGAATTATTGACTATTTTGAAGTGAATATTTCATTTTAGATAAAAAATATATATAATTTTGAGAAATTTAAATGGGTGTTTGGTTTACTAATGGATTAATCTAGGGGATTTATTTTCAAATACGTGTGTTCAGTCTTGGAAAACAAATAGGAATGTTTTAAAAGATGTTTATAGAATTTTTTTATTTACATAGAGTTATATATCCATCTAAATATTACTTTCTAGATTCATTTTCAAATTAGAATTGATTAATTTCCATATGAAACATATTTTATAGATTCGGTGGGTTGTGGTGACGTAATAGTATTTTTAGATCATGAATATATATCTTGGTTAGATTAGAGTACTCAAGAGGGGGGTGACTTGAGTATCTATAAAAAAATTTGTTAAAAAGGTTAGTTAAAATGATTCCCTAATAAAAATGAATACAGACCATTTAATCAAGGTAATACGGTTATAAATGTTTAACTCTTCAAATAACTTCTCAAAATATTGATTAATTCTCAGTAATATCAATGTGACTTACTAATAAAACTTTAGAAGCTACTCTAATGGGGAAAATAGTTATAACTTCTATCCAATACTAACTATCAGAGTGAAATCTATATTTTTTAAATATAAAGTAAAAAAGAGAAAATCCAAATTAAAAAACATAGTGGATAAAACAAGTGGTTCAGTCTCAAGTTTAGACCTAATCCAATCCACTTGGTAATCACCTTCCACCAAGTGGTTTATATTAATAAACTTGATCCACACCCTGGATCGGGGTAAACAATAGTATATACGATTGTCCAGGTCACATGAACTATTCCACTATTCTTTATGGGTATAAACTACCAGGTCACACAAGGACCTCTTGCACACATATATGGGGGATTTAATATATGTAAGAATATATGAGAGTAAGGATATCTTGTATCCTTTATTTTAATATAGTAGAGAATGTGTGTTTTAATATAGACACACACACACACTACTCGAAAGCTAAAATCCATACACAATAGAGAAAAGATGATGAGAAAAGATTAGAAATGATCTGAGTGTTTTTCAATGTAACTTTGGACCCAGAGGATGAAGTATATGTAGATATTGAGTCATCTTGTAAAAAACAGAGTATCGCAAGTTTGGTGCTCTGGTTTCCAGTTCAATGAAGTACGTTATATAGCTTGTATTCTTATCTGGTTTAGTACTAAGAAGATGTTTTAGGCTCTGATCGACGGTTGTTCATACTTTTATGGGATCAATATTTCTTCATGTGTTCTTCAATTGTATATTATATCATGTATTCACTTCTTGTTTTTTCACTCCTTGCTCTAGTGCCACGCTTTTCTTTTTATTTCAGGGTGCATGTGTTGGAGCTGATAGGGTGCATGTATTATGAACCTCGTACCTCGTACTGTCAGGTGAAATGTCTAAAAAGAAATATTTATTATGTGAGTGCCATTAAATGACTCAAATATAAACATTAGAAATAAAATTGAAAATGAAAAAATATATTAAATAATGGTGTCATAATTTGTCTTGAAACAGTATCACTTAGAAATGGTGTCACTAGGAAATATTGTCTTCTCATTTGCCTTTGAGCGGTGAGACTATCACAGTGCCATAGTTTTGTTGAGATCTGGAACTGGTAGCATAGATGTAGTGTGAGGATCATAGTGTCTTAGGTAACAGTGTTTAGTACTTTTTCAAAACAATGAATAGTGTCTTAGTGATGGTAGTAAGGAACCGGTGTCACAGATTTTATGAACCCTGAAATTGGTTATGGTGTCTGAGTCGTGGTGTCAAGATTATGGTGTCTGTGTTATGGTGTCTGGTTCATAGTGTCAAGGTCATGGTGTCTAGGTCACAGTGTTAGGGTCATGGTGTCAGGGTCATGGTTTTTGGTACTTTTCCAAAACCCAAAACCGGTGGCAGACTTACGGTTTCTCAAACATAGCCAAATATATGTAAAACTGTCTTAGGAAATAATATGCACAGATTTAATTAGACTTAAGCATTAATATAATAAAAAATTATATAACAAGATAAAATATAGTTTATAATATTCAAACATGATTTATAATATTCTGAATCAGGATCTTAAGTTTATACTATGAGTTGTAAACATTAAAGAATAGGTAAACCAACCATCTCTACAGGATTTGAGATAGAGTAAACAAGGTTAACAAGATTTGTGATCATTAAAACATGATTAAAACTTAAGGATTACAACAATATATTTCCATTTCTAGGTTCTCAGTTTGTACCTTCTTGTTTGTCTTAGAAAGCGTCAGTGAGTTGGGTGGTGGTGTGAAACCAGAGGTTTCATAGATTTGGTTCAAACTCGGCTCGAGTTGGTTTGTTTTTGTTTTTTTGTTAGTGTTGTATCTAATACTTTTTGGTATCCTTCATGTTTCTAGAAGATATATATATTTATGAAAATGGTTTGCATAATTGTAGTTGGTATTGGGCAATTAGAATGTTTATTTATTTCGTTGTCTTTATCTTTGATTTGGATGAAACTATTCCCAAAGAGATTCATGTGATTCTAAAGAAATAGTTTCAAGCCCATGGTGATCTAGAATTCCCTTCAAAACTTGTGGTAAATCATGTCAGGTTATAGGTTGGATATCATCCCATATTAGTTCATTATATCAATTTATTCATGGTAATTAAATTAGTTAGAATTTAAAAGTTACCAAAGAGGAAAGATTTTATTTTATAATTTCATTTTCTGAGATTAATTATATATTTTTTTAAATAATATTATAATATATCCTTCATAAAATCTATATATTTTCTTATCTTATGTATATTTAATGAGTTTCCACGTTTTATTCCAACTTTCCTCACTTTATAATTCGAATTAATTAAAGAAATGTTTGAAATCAATGATGATCTTATTTCTCTTTTCAATTGGATATATTCTTCTTCCATGTCCATATTTTCAAAATTGTATTTTAAAAATCCTTTTTCTTTACTTAAAAGATTTAATAATAAAATTTTATGTTATAAATGGATTTTGAAAATGTTTGAAAGGAATCTTTCTAATGTAATTTGAAATTTTTATTTTTGAATTTATTTATAAAAAATCAAAAAGAATGTTTCTTTTTAATATATATGGTGTTAATAGATTTTCATTCCAGTGTAACCATTTTACACTATTTAGATTCTTCTATGATTTTCCCATGGTTTTACAATTAAAAATATTTAATGAAAATTTATTTTCAATGTTTTTCTTCCATTTTATTCTATTCTCCAAAAGAATTTATTTTTTTACAAAACCTATATTTTTTATGAATTGATGGTCATATTTTATCTCTTATTTTTTTTCTCATTAACTTTATTTTGAAACATTCACTTTCTTTTTTTCATATTTCATCATACATTACATTTTTCATCAATTTCTATATTCTTTATATCATGGGTATAATTACTGCCTAAATTTTACAGCATTTATACGTATGGTGTTTTACTATGAATTTTATTTGATTGGATGGGAAAATATTGATACACCTTAATCTTTACTCAATATGGATATCTCTTGATAAGTAATATTTTTTAGGAATACAATTTATCATCCAATATATGATTAATTCATTGGACATGATGTTATAGGTGGGCCTAGTTATAGATCATATCTTGATGAATCAATGGGTCTCATAATATAAACTATCTAAATAACCTTTTTAAATGGGTTTTTAGTGTATATCTACCCATATTTGAAAATATCTTGGCACAATTCCTTGATAAATATATCCAACATTATGCATTTACATCATTAAGAATTTAGTTATTATTATCCATAAGATTATTAAATTGATAAATAGAAGGTGTTTTCATTTATTTACCTTTCCATATAAATTGTGACATTTTTATTAATGCTAGATTTAGTTGTACATAACCCTTACTAAGCATTTGAGATCACCCTTTTTTTCATTCCCCTGGATATGAAGAAGGAATATCTGAATGAGTTTCAATGATACATAATAGTTCCATTTGTAATGTTTTATATTTTATTTAAATTTTAAAATGGGAATAATGTATTTATTTGGTTCTTCAAGACTAAAAAATTGGTTATTCCTTGGTGATGTTATCCCTTGTATATTATGCCAATATAATAAAGTAAACATCGACTCTTGGTTATAAGATTTGGAGTTGTTACAATTTTCTACTTTTAAATACAAAACCCACAACAAACAGCAATTAAGAGACATAATATGATGCATTATAAAAAACTATAATAAATCTCAATGACATAGAGAGATGATAATTAGAGTAGAAGCAAAAGATAATACACAATATAATTTTATAATCCTTGAAGATAAGATTAAAAATACTCTAAGTACCATAGTGGAACTTCCTTATACTCCATCAAAATACCATCACCATGCTATATCTCCCATAAACCATGAATAAAACATCACAGTGATCCACTAATTAAGTACAACATCTTCACCAACCCATATCATGATAAATAGTATTTTTATATTCACCAAAGCGTGTATGGAGGGGTGAGTATACAATCAAGTATGCCAACCTAGATACTTACCAAATATTCCACTAAAATAAAAACATGTTAGTTAACATTTTAAAAATAAATTAGATAGAATATATTGAAAATTATAGTATAGATAATATATATAAATTAATGAAATAACCAACAAAAAAATATACTCTTAGAATGAACCCACACACCCATGAAATGCACAAACACAATGCATCACCTATCTCATTAATACCTCTAAACAATCCAACTCGTGAGTGGAAACTTGTCCCTCCATTCCCAAGTCATCACATGGAAGTATAATCCAATATTCTCCAAAATTGGAACCTTTTCCAATTATAACTCACAAGGCCCTTCCCATAAGAATATGAACACATTCCAAACATTTCCATGTTAAGTTCTCACTCCCAAAAACTTATTTATTTAAAATTCCATAAATTCATAAAATATGTTGTGGGAATCAACCACAACCCAAGATTTAAATTGAAACCAAAAAGAGAATTTACAAGAGGGATTTAACAATAGTTTTCTAACACAAAAGTAGTGGTGATTTCTTTACAAAACAGGATCCTTCTCATTCTATAAGGAAATGAAATAAAGGAGAAGGTAACAACCTCAAATGTGTTCAATATGAATAATCATTCCATTATTTGAAGATCCAAGTTCTCTTTTCTTCTATTTCAATGAATATTAAATAAGATCTATAAAAAAAAGTCATATACCATAGATCCAGTCATGATAGAACCAATCTACGGTTTCACTCAAAAAACAAGGGTGTTATAAAGGATAAGAAGAACTGGAATTATTAACATTAATTCCCTAGGTCCAGTTCTCAATGATTCACTAAAATCAATATTTAGAAGAAATAGGGTCAACAAACTCTCCTAGAGGAATCCATTAGTTTTAAGGGAATGAAAAAAAAAGACTAATTAGAACAGAAGGGGGAAAGAATTAATAGGTTATCTAGAATTGACATAATTCACAAGGTGATAAAAGAGTTCATGTCATGTATTTTCAAGGTAGTCATTATTCATAGTTTAAAAAGTATTTCATTCTGTGAATTCCCACCCACTTAAATTTACATAACATTAGAATTAAAATACCTGAAACACAAATATTTTGTGATTTGAATTTTACTCCATGAGTGAATACATATTATATCTCTATCAAATCTTCCCAAAAACCATTTATGTCATGAATATTTTTTTACTTTGTGAACCATTATAACTAGATTACAACTCTATTTTGACTTCCTCCTCCTTAAACACCACCATGACCTTCCAAAACATCCCAAAATACCACCTTAATAGATCATAACTTAAAAATACACAAAAAAATAGAAAAATACATCAAAAAGGAGATGTTATATGGTTTATATTTTATTAAACTATATTTAAACTATTAATAAAGCATGGTATACCATAAAAATTTGTATTTAAAAACCAGAAATAAAATTTCACTATGTCTATAATTTGATATTGATATAATTTTTTTGGTGACATAAATAACTTAACAATACTTTTCAAATACAAGAAATTTTGTACCATGAAATGTGAATATATAATCTTCTCAGACCAACATAAGAGACAAGATCTATCAGATACTTGAAGATACACTTCAAATCTTGCAATATTTATAAACTTACTTAGTTCCTATATTTGGACAAAAACATTTGAGTCAAAATATTATATCAAATTATCAATAATTAAATAAAAAATATTATATGAAATGATGAATATACCTTAATTAGAATATTCTCTTTTTTATTCTTCAATTCATTATAATTATTATTTTAATGACCTTTTATCCATATGCAAATCAAATATATTCATTTTTTGATGCTCTTTATATTAATATTTATTTTCTTGAAAGGATGTTGTGAGGTTTACATTGATATTTTACTTCAAATTATACTTTTCACCATGCCTTTATTATCTGTTTTTCCTTAATAATTGAATATTTATATCTTTCTATGTTTTTATCAACTTGGTAAACCTTTTCCAAAAGATATTAAAGGGATTTATTTATACTATTTTTTATAAATTTCAATACAAATGGAGAAACTAGGTATTCATGATACAAGTCTAAGATTTATGGATTGATCATCATTCGACCTATATCCTAACTCTATCAATTGATCAATATTCTCTTTCATATTAATTATTTCATAAACACCCTAGATTTTTTCTTCCATGTTACACATATTTAGAATATTAATAATCTTGTTACTTTCTTGTCTCACTATATCCTTGTAAATTTTATAGAAATGAGATAATATAGTGTAACCATCAATGTCCCTATGTTTCTTTTTTAACTCATTAGAAATTGATGTTAACATGATGTTGTAAACATCAAATTCATCATCCATGTGTCACCTATATACATTATTATCACACTAAATTACTTTTTTGAGTGGTACATTAGGTATTGGGGAATCTATCATATAAAAAATATTCTCATTTCATAGTAACATGAACAAGTTATAATACCTCTCCTAGATATTTGTACCACTGAGAACATTTTTATTAAAAAATATTCATTATAGTTATTATTTGGTATTACTTTACATTTTATAAAGAAAAATAAAACATAACATATTAGTAATTTTATCCTAATTATTAATTATTTATGCATTATTTCTTTATTAATCATAAATTTACCCCACTAATTCATTTAAATCACAATATTCCTCAACCATTGGATTATGAATATTCAATTTCTTAAATATTTTAGTGGGAAAGGATCCATAAAACCTTTATTTATGGGAAAATTTATGGCTATATAGTGTTCCTAACTCAATTAGCCTCTATCTTGACTGAATCAGATTCCATAAAACTCAATAACTCTTCCCTGCATACTAAAGGTTATTGAATTATGGTGAGGGTATAATGAAATAACATGGGGAGATTATACACTTTTTATTAAGTAACCATGGTTAATGGTGGAAAAAAAGATAATAAATAGTTATCCTAATATAAATATAAATATAAATATATAAAATAAAAATAAATTCCAACCATATGTAAATAACATATCACCTACTAGAAAAAAAAAGTCACATGAATTATTAATATATGAAAAAAATCTCTTATGGAAGATTATATACAATGTGGTCTAAAAATAAACAAAAGATAATAAGTGTCCCTAAAATTGGAACTGAGTCCTCACCCAAACCTGCCTCCCTAGATAAAACCTAGAATCTATAGCTCACCCATATAAATGAAGTCACTTACTATCACTTATGTCATTATCCATGAAATATTCTTGGATATTGATGTTCTTAAGAAGGGTTTAAGTAAAACTCAATAGACCACCATTGATGGTGTTCCTAAAAAAATCCAAAACATATCAGTGCATGTTGATCTAACATGGAAATATTAATAATACATCAAAATAAACATATGTTGTATCTGTAAGTACCATTATGACACTTAGTATTGAACATAACTTCTTTGGATAGTGCCAGTATTGAGTCTAAACATTTCAAATAAAAATATAAAGAGTTGGAAAAATTTCCTCCCATATTATTATCCCACAAAGATCATGAATACTAGTTGGTAATACTCTTAACTATGGAACTAAGTATGGAATTTTTGGAAGTAAACCCAAATAATCTCATTGAAGCATCCCTAGTTGGTAATACACCCAACTCATATCACATGTATGTCCTTGGTTAGAATTACACTCATTCTAGGTCCCAATTATGCATGTTGTTTCCATTACAAATAACCCCCATCACAAGGATAAACAAGGTTATAATGGAACCCAACCTTGTCCCCCAATATTCACATATTGGAAAAGTTAAAATTAGACCAAAAAACTTATTAGGTTGTACCACAAATTTAGAATTACATCAAAATCCATGTCACATATCAAACACATTTTTGAGTTGGCATTACACCCAACCTCTTCTTAAACATATACCTGGGTTTTCATTGCACCCAACCTTGTATAAAAACTATAACCATTTAACATACCAAACATAATAAAAATATGGTATAATTATCTTCTTAAAACCAGACTAAAACATTTACAACACGTTAATAAATTTTTAAAGAATTTTTTGAGGGAGGATAACTATGCAGCTGATGCGCTCTCATGGGTTGGAAAGCAGGAGGATGTGATCATTGTTTATGATCGTGTAGGCTCCCTTACATTGGATTGTATGTCTTTTTTCAATGGGATTCCCTTAGTTTACACCATTTTCATCTTCCTTGAACTCTCGGTTGGGTGGTATTTTGTGGCCATCATAAAATATTATAATAAAAAGCAATTTTCAGTTAGTCACAAAGGTCAATGTGGGTTTGCGACTCACCCAACGTCAGTATAAAATTTACGTTAGGTCTCTTACTCACACACAAACTCACTCTTTTTTCTCATTATAATTCAAGGATATCGCCATTTTATCTGTATATATAAATACATTACATTATCAAGAATAAATATAAGGTCTTAATTATAGTCCACTAGGTTATGACACAGTCGGTGACACCCCTCATGAGATCCCTTATCTCTTTTCCAAATCAGTTTGGTTAAAGGTTGAGTCATCAGTGACCACCATGTTAAATAAAACTCAAGTGAAACTATAGCCTTAATCCTTTTAAATTTATTTATTATATTCTAAGAAACCATGTATGGTTTCATCCTTTATAATTCACACATTCCTAGTAGAAAAATAAAATCACAACACATGTGTCACGCATATTATTCAAAGGGAAAGGATATAGAAAACTAAACTCATGATCTTAGGATAATTTTTAAGAAATTTCATCAGACGAATATGATCTAATTGAGAGAAATCATAAAACATATAAATAACCTTTATTTTATGGAATAAATAGTGGAAAACAATGATATAATGAGATATAAATGAATATTAGAGAGAAGTGGAGTGGTAGAATTACCTGAGATGATCCTATGGGATATGTGACGCTTGAATATGATAATTATTGAGGTAGAATCACTCTTGGAGGGGGATAGAAATAAGAGTGAGAGAAGATGGAGGGTGTGTGGCCTAATGGAATTAAAATAAAAAAGGAGGGGAGATTTTAATTTAAAACATAAAATTTAATTTCTATTAATTATTTTAAAACTACATAGGTACCCAATGGGTACCCAACTAACATCCATTAGGTACGCATCCTAAGGGAAATATACACTTGGTTTTCCTTTTTGTGTCTGAAAACCACTCTCTAGAATCAAAATTTTGAAACTTCAAACATAGGAAAAATTTTAGAATGTTTGAAATATAGTGATTCTCAAACTAATGTAACTATAATTGGGATGATCAGGAACCTTGACCAAACATAAATTTCAAAACTTGATTCAAACATAACTTTAGAGAATATAGTAACCAATAAAAACTTGCTCACACTAAATGAAAACGCTACTATTAATGTGGTTCATGACTTGGCCTACTCTTATAAAGAAATACTACTATTTTTATTTGAAATAGAATATAAATAGAAACCACTCTAGTTAGAGGTTCCCTAAATACCATGATTCTACCCAGAGAAAGAATAAGTTGAATAATATAAAATATAAAAAAACTAATTTACCCCACATAATTATTAATATTCAATTATTTTCAGTTTCATATGTTCCACCACTATTTAAAAAGTGTGATCCATTATACCCATCATTCAAAGATACCACCAGTAATTTGATAAAAAATCTAGACTCAAATAACTCTCAATGAATAGTGATTTTCCTTAAAGAACTCATCATTAAACCCTTCCAAACTTTGTCTTCTGAATTTTCCATGTATGTTGTGTTCTGATATAGCTAAAACTATTATTGTTCTATAAACCATGTTTATGAATCTATCCTTCTAGAATAAATAGGTTAAATAATATATAAATTTATCTTCATACAACCAAGCCTAGAAATAACCCATTTTCAGACTACTTTCAAGGCTACCACCCAACACTTTGGCAATTTTTCGAATAATTTTTCCCAAAAACAAATAATGAATCTCATTTTTTCTTATTTTGACCATCCAAGCTTGACTGAGGAATAACATCACCTTAAATTTTTTTGGACTATGAAATTCTCCATCATGTATTCTAGATTCTAAATTTCACTAATATTCTATAGTTCCAACATTTCATCTATCAGCAGATTCCAAATGAATTGATAATCTAGTTGAATGCACTCCATTCATGTATGAAATACCAAATTATTCATAAGATGGATTGCGGTATAGATTTTTTAAAACAAATTCTATTTTTTACATTATTTCAAGTTCTTATTATAAATACATAAATCTGACCAACTCCTTCCCTAGTTTTATAATGGATATTTACTAAAATTTCATAATAAAAAGTGAAACTACTGGCTACATCCAGAACATACAGCTTATGTTTGTTCCTCCAAAGGTAAACACGAAGCCAGTGGTACTATTTCATGTGTCTGTATCTCCACCAAAGTCTTCATAAACATAAAATTATAAGAGATCATATGTTTTAAAACATATGAATAGTAATTATATTCTTTTTAGATATGAGAGGATCCACTTTATCGCTTCTTGGTTCTCCTTTCCTGGATTCACCATGAACCTACTGAAAACTCCGACTATATGTGTAATGTACCGATACATAAAAACCATAGATCACATAAAAATTCCAACCACTGATGAAAATGGAACATTTTCCATGTAGTTAGACTTATCTTATATTCTAGGTTTTTTTATTTGGATACTTGAAATTTCTATCTAATATAGCGGTCATAGTCTTCAATATAGATATTAAAAATCATTTTAAGACCTTCTAGATATAATTTGACTGAGACTATATCAATGTTTTGGTATTAAATTACCTTATGATCCACATATCTAAAATATATTTTGATTCAATTATATCCTTCATCATGAACCTTTTTTACAAATCAATTTTCAAATCCTTAATTTTTTTCATATTCAGATCTTATAGGAGCATATCATCCATGTATAAGAGAAGTGTGATGAGACTTCTATCATTGAAAATATTCTAGTAGCAGTAATGATTCAGTTTACTCTTGATTAAACCCTTATTTTCCATGAATGCATAAAAATTATGGTTCCATTGTTTAGTTTCATGCTTCCTCCAATATAAACTACATTTGATCCTATAAAAGAATCCTTATGTTACAATTTCCACAAACGATTCTAGATACTTCATGAATACTTCCTCCCATAAGTCCCCATGAAAGAATAATATTTTCAAATTTAATTATTCAAGATATAGTCCTTCTAAAGTAACTAAGATTTGTACCACCCAAATTTTTGTGTACTTAAAACTATAGAAAATATTTTTGAGAAAACCACATCTTTAGTTTTTTTAAATACTTTCACAACCAAACTATCCTTATATTGTTTCCTTCCATTGGGTTCCTCCTTCAACTAGTAAACCCATTTTTTCTATTTCATCTTCTTTACCATCAATAATTAAGTAATCTCCCATGTTTTTTTGATATATAAGGAGTCTATTTACTCCTTTATTTTTAACTCCCACTATTTTGAGTTACTGATACTTTACACCTATTCCAATATAGTAGGTTCTATACAATCCATGATAAGCATGTTAGACCAGTTCTAAACATATACACTAGTTATCTAATCTTGTTATGCCTCATTAATTTAACATGATTCCCCCTTATTCTAAAACTACATATTCTAGAACTCTTCTATGATCTATAATAGTCCTAAAGCATTCCAATACATATGTATTCAATAATACCAATGGAATCTGACTTTCATTAAAAAAATTAGTTTCCAACATTATAAAATATCCAAAACTATTTCACACGCTAAAATAAATGAATCTTCTAGAGTTCCAAATAATTATATTTATCATGCATAGTTTATTTGTCTTTCAAATAATTTTTCACCAAGTTCTTATCCTTCCACAAGATCTTCTCATTAAAGAGAATATTCAATCTTTTGATTTCCTTCTATTGATCATTATCCTAGAACCAAAATCCAAATTTTTTATCCTTGTACCCTACATTAAAACATGCCTAGGATTTTCCATCAAGCCTATAACTTTACTTAGCATCAATATGGACATGTGAAACACTTCTAGAACCTTTAAAGTGAGAAACATCAACAAGTATTCTGGAATAGTGATCCTCTAGAATTTTCTACCCTAGCAGTGAAGAAAGACTCTAATTCATGATATAAGAAATACAGTTGAAACCATACACCCAAAACTACTTTTAGAAATGGAAATCTGACCTTATTATATGAAATTTATCATTCAACACCTTATTCATCTATTCATTCACACCATTTTTCTCTGGTGCCTTGGGTACAATCTTTTCAAACCAAATTCCTTCCTTACAAGAAAACCATCAGAACTCTCTGTTACCATACTCACCACCATTTTTAGTACCTCATAATTTTATCTTTAACCTAGTCTGTTTTACACTATGAAATCTTTATAGAATAAATGTTTCAAAAACCTTTTATATTTTATTAATGAAAAATAATCACGATTTTTTGTTACGTCATAAATGAAGGTAGCATAGTACAAAAACCCTCCCAAAGAACAAACTAGATTTGACCCCAAAACATCCATGTGAATGAGGTGTAGCTTACTTATAACACACCAATAATTTATGATATATTTCACTTTAAATAAATTTTATGAATTTGGTAGCTTTCTTTACGCATAACACTAAGTTTAAACAAACCACAATATAGTATTAGAATATAATTATTTAATGTGATATTCATCACTTTGACATTGGATAGGTGGGTATGAATAGAACTAACTAAATTATGAAAAATTATTTTTTATACATGTACATAATAAAAAATAAATAATACATTGATTCAATTAGTTGAAAACAAATATAAAATATTTTAAAGGTGAAAGAGATATTTTTCATTAAACTATTTTTCTGTGTGCAATGTATTTTTATCTTAATAGGTTATATTAATCACTATTTATAAATGATTTTACTAAAATAAGTATATTAAATAACTAAATGGATTAATTAACATTCATTTAATTATGTTTTTTAGTAAATTAATGAGAATAAAAACATTGTATTCAAAAATGGTTTTATTACATTTTTTGTGTGGATATTATAAATAAAATCTAATAATTTTATAAATTTCATTTTACAAAATTGAAATCATATTTTAAATCATAATTTTATAATATTATTATGATTAATTTTAGGGATTCTTCTAAAAATATTTATTTTTGATTGAATAGTTAAAAATGTCAGTTTTAGTGAAATTGTTATTTATTTTCTTAAAATAAATTAATTTAAACGTCACATTATATTTTGGATTTGGTTTTAAATTAAAATAATATCCCTTTTATTAATCACTTTTATATTTTATTTAGGTATAAGTTCATTTTATTGCTTAAAATTTATTTTTGTAAAAATGAGTTTCATTACGTTTTATGCGCTTATTATAAAATGAATTTATACCACTTATGGATATTGAATATTATAAAATAGATTAAATATTTAGAATCATATTAATTAATATTATTTAATAATTATAACTTAATTTTTGTTTACTATGAATAGTAATTGAGGAAAAAATTTATTAGTATGATAAAGGTTAAAAGGGGTTAGGTAAGGGTTAAATTAAAGAGATGAGGGTTAAAATGATCTAAAAACTTGTTTAAATATAATTGGTTGAATGGATTATGATTATATATCATCTTATCTCCAAAATTTATACAATTTTGAGCCACTTTCCTATTATGATGACATTATTATAATTTAATATTATTAACAATTGCATGAGTATCTCTCCCTCATATATGAAAGGGTACCCCCTCTTATATATTATCCACACCACATGATCCCTTTAGCTTAACCAAACCCTACATAAATCTCTTATAAAATTTCCTAGATATTTCTTATATATGATTCTATTATTAAAATTCTAATCCAATGGTCATTAATAATAGATTCAAAGGAGGTTTCTTAAATAAGAGGAGTTTTAAATGCATACAAAGAAATACGGGACTTGAGGTATGAGTTTATGTTATAATATCATTTCTTTTATAGAATGTCTATGTAAAATTTACATTGAGGGAAATTATATGGATATTTTACTTTAAACCCAATATATTTTTTTATCCTCTATTTATTCCTATAATTTTAAAGTAATATTATCATTCTATCTTTCTTTGGTACTTAAAATGATTAAGAAAATGTTTTTAAGAAAAACTAACATTATTTTCTCTTTGGTCGATGAAATTTTTATTCCATGCATATTTTTTAAAAATGTTTTCAAGAATATTATTTTTCACGATCCAATGATTGTTTAAGGTCATTTTTATCCATATTGGAATTTATTTTCAAAGTTTTAAAAATTAATTTTTACAACATTTTTTAAACTATTTATTAATGTCTTTTACAAAATGTGTGAAAGGAATATTTATTTTAACGTTTACCACACAAGTTTTTCACCTTTATAATGGATATTGTTTTATTTCAATATTCCTTTATAATTTTATGTGGTTATTTTCAAAAAAATATTTTTCTTGATATTCTAATTATTTTTATTTTTTAAAGATACTGAATTAAATGTGTATTTTCTCTATTTTTAAAAAGAAATGTTCAAATTCTCTTCAAAAGGTATTTTTCATCTAGTTCATCATCTGTTAAGTATTTTTATGATTTTATAATTATATTATCTTATGATATCATCAACATTATTTTCTAAATGTGTTATGATGATTTAAGGATGAATTATATGAAACCCATTTCTTTCCTATGGGTTAATTATGTTATGACTAAATATTTAGAAAACTCGTTTATTTTTCATGGGTTATGCTATGATGATATGATATAATGAAACTTGTTTCCTTTGTACATATTATGATATAATGAACTTATTAATGTTTTATGATATTATGTCGCACATATGTATTATTTTTATTATGTTATGGGTAGTCTTGGAATTACATAGTCCTCCATTTAATTTTGTAAATAATGATATCTCATGAGATAATATATAATAGAATGGGTAGTAAAACCAATTTAATAGGGGAATACATCAAATAAAATATTTTTTAGTGAACCTTGACTAATAAAATTATGGAATTGTGATTTAACCCAATCCACTATGATAGTCTTGGTTATGATCCTTGAATAAAAAAATTATTTTCTATACTTATGTGTATTTCACAAACCTATGTCTTATACTTATTCCATGATTAATGATTAAAGATATTTGATAGATTGGGTATGAATTTCATAAGTATGATAATTTTATCATACCCTTATTTTTATCTTATTCTCACTCATGATTATTGGTTGATATCTTCTATATTTACCCTTATTGGTCATCTGATCTCACACTCTCTTATGTTTCTTTTCCTTAGGTTATAAATAAAGTTTTTAAGTTGGGTATTTCTAAGAAATGAACTATGTGAGAAGAAATTGTTTAATATATTACATGAAATGTGATGATTATATATCTAGTCTCCAATGACACTAAACTATTATAGTTATTAGCAATTTATTATTATTATATGTGTTGAATATTCATTTAAAATGATGTAATATTTATGTATGAAATGATCGGGTCACCTCATTCCAAGTCTTAGAGTTCCTTCTATTTATAAAATATAACATATTTTTCTTCCCAAGGATAAAACTCTCATATGTTTTTTACTTCATGTGATTGAGATCTAATATGCCTTTATCTTCTAATAAGTATATATTGTTCTCAATCATGTTCCCAAAATATTAATTCCACAACCTGCACTTTTGGAAGCTGATGTTCTAGTAATCATTGTTTCATCTGACTTTCCCATCAGTTTCAATGTTCCACCTTTAATACCTTTGGCCACCACCATGGATGCCCATGTGATCTTATACACTACTATAAAATTTATGTGGATACCAAATCATCTATCTACCCTATCAATATAATGATCCTCTATAAACCCAGTATTTTTTTAACTACTTATAATTCCAAAAATCCACTATTTTAAATTCATAATTTTATATCACCCTTTCCCATGATCTCAGGATATTCATTATCCATACGATAAACCTTTTCAGACCTTCCAATACATAGTTTTTCATGTATCCTCTCTCAAACATAGAGTGTAATGAAGAACTAGAATTAATAATTGTTGATCCCGAATGATATACATATTTTAGATATATTTATTTAATTTTTATCCATGTTTTATTTGATAATGCACTAGATTTTGGTTTTTTCACAGGAATTGGGATTTTTTTTAATCAAAGGAAGAAATTTAAAAATGTGCAGTAACTTAGCTTTACATGTTCTGTATAACATACATGACGTGTAGTCCTCATTCACATCATACCTATAGAGCTACAGACTAACCCATGAAGAATTTACATGTCATAAAGTGATTACATGATGTGTAAATAAATTACATGTCATGAAATTTTCAATGTCAAAATCTCTTTGAAACTGAACAATGTTATATAAGTGAAAGACATGAATCACATACATTACATGTAGAATATACACAACATGAAAATGACTCAAATATCCCATCCAATCAAAAATACAACCTAAAGATCATGCAAGATTCAAGATTTTGTGAAAAAAATTTAGATCTATAGTACATGATGTGTAAATATTAAGCATCATTAAAATTCAAGGTTGAATATACTTAAAGAAAATACATGATTTGAATGATTTAAACATCGTGTATTATTCATTCTTATTTATATTTTGGCAATGCTGTAATAATAGTGAGTTTCAAAGGCTTACATTTTCCCCCCATTTTCTTCTTCCGTTTTAATCTATTTCTCATCTAAACTTAGTTTTAATTCATTTATTTATTTATTTTATCAAGTCTATTTGGTTTGTTAGAAACTCTATATCTTCTCTTCAATCTTTGCGACTTAATTTCCATTTTGATTCTCATTTTCAATATTTTTCATAGTTCTTCATATATGCTTAATTTTTACCCATTGTTTCTTCATTATGAGTAATTGTTTGATTATATTACATTGATTTTAATTTTATATCATTATTTATAATTTTTTTTATTATTGATTTCTTATTTTTTTATTCTATTTATTATTATACTATTCTTATTTATTGTTTCTTTTATTTTGATCAAATGGCTAATCCGGTTAGGGTTAGGGGTTGAGAGTTGGGGAGTTTTTGATCTAATGAATCTATGAATTGAAATTTAGTAATCCTAAGACCATTGATTATGTTAAAAAAATCATCAAATTCTATTTAATATTCATAACCATGGGAGGTGAAATTGAATGAACCTGACCTAATTGGAGTTGAGCAGGCTATGACCATTATCCTATGATTCTTTCTTCTATAGAAGCTAAGTGTAATGCATCTTGGTTGTTAGTTATACCCAGAATAAGGTATAGTTTCAATATAGGTAGATCAAATTGGTTTGACCAAAACCAATTTTTTACCTTTTCACTCCTTTTTAGACTAATCCATAAGACTATCCCAAGTTATATTTAGTATTATCTTATGAATAAATTCCTCAAATTGACCATGATCCCTTCTTAGTTGTCTGATTTGAATCTAAACTATCTAGTCCTATATATAACACCCCAAGAATTTACAAATAGATTCATTATAGAATTCATGGATTACTGAGTCTCTAAAAATACCCCTTTGTTATAACCTAGCAAAGAAAACATAAGTTTGTCACCTTTGTGATGTGAATTTTTAAAATCTAACATACATGGTTCGATGAGTAAGTTATTTGGAGTCCGATAAGAAAAACTTAATTTTTGGTGAATAGTAACTGACCCTTATGAATAGTAACATATCCTTATTAATAGTGATATACCCTAATGAATAGTAACCTTACCTATGATAGTATATAAATAATATTCAAGTTAGAGTATGATATACCTATGTTTTGGAATAAGTAAATACATGTTTTAAAACTATTTTTTAGAATAAATTATGATTTTAATTAAATATTAAATTAATCATATTTAGAATATTATTTTTGAAAAATGGACATCATTTTTGGATTCTACACATCAAAAAATGGTTGGGGAGAATTTTTGGGATTTTACTGAAATACTTGAATTTTTTATGAAAAGTGAAATACCATGATTTACAAAATAAGATAAATACACTAATTATAGAATTATGTATAATTTTATGTTGATTTAAGACCAATTGATTTGTATTTACATGATAAAATTACTATTATTGGTCATGGAAGACTCGCTATTTCTTTTCTTGTGTATAAATAAAAAATTAACGAATATAAAATTGAGAAAGACCCTATTCCCTCCACCATAAAACCCCCCATCACTCCTTATTCTCTTCACTCCTCTCAAGCCTTGTGACTTTTTCAAAATTCTATCCAAATATCCTCCCAACCCACTCTCCCACGTCCAGAAAGCCTTTCTCTCATAAAAAGACCAAAACCTATCCCTTAAATAGGCTCTCAAGGAAGTTTGGTTCAAGAGGTAAATTCCTCTTTTCAATTCTTTGTCTTTATTTTCTTGTTCATTTGTTTTATTTTTCTATTATTACCTCTCCAAAACCAAATTTTGTGATGACTCTAGTACCTTACATGTACTTATGATATTAGAATAATTTATCATCATCTCTTCCTTTTACTCTCTTTTATACTAGTAGCAAGAACACCGTCTGAGATGTGTCAATTTACCACATTTAAGGACGATGGGATTTCAATTTCTATTATCATTGTCAATTCTGGTCATGAAACCATTATTGATATGGTTGAACCAGATTATTATATATCTAATATACCCTATGTTAGGTTATATAATCCCTTTTTATATATTGTATTAAGTTATAAATAAAAATGAGTTCTTTGTAATCAAAACCCACAAATTAACCGAAGCACTTATCATTAAAGTTATATATAATAATTCATCCTCATTCCATGTAACCAAATGATAGAAATGACCATTATCAATTCTGTATGTTCATAAATAATATTTAATTTTAATTTTGGATAGTTATATCCATTCCAAATGAACTCCATTACTTAAGAACAAGTGAACTGATTATGAAAATAGAGAAAACAAACACTGTGGAACGATGAAATTCAATATAAAAACTTATCAATAAGGGAATAAATGAACTAAAAAAATTATTATAAAATAAATACATGTATAATAGGTTCTAAAATAGGTTATTAATAATTATAATTATATATTCCATGACCTTAAGTTCAAGAGCAGAACACATTCGAACTTAAGGAAAGGGTTTTCCACCCAAACTTCCATTTTCATTCGGGTTACTTTCATTGTCTAATTACCACAATAAAATTATTATGTATTATTATTTACTCATCATAAATTATTTTTCATTATTCTATATATGCACACCAACCAGAATACTTCCCTATTTTATGGATAGTTACATGTTATAAAATAAACTTTCAAAATTATTTCCCAAATACAAGCCCGATTCAAGGGAACTTCTCAAATTCTTACCTATTTTCAAGGGAACTCTATAATATTTTTTTGTAAACCATTATCTTTATAAAATCACTAATTTCTTTATGAAAATAATATATTACTTAAATTGTTGTTTTATAAAAAGATTTTTTTCAAAAGAACTCTTTTTTTTAAAATAAAAGAGTATTTATCTCAAGAATTGCATAATGATTTTATAAGAGTATTTTCATCTAATTCAACACACTTGTTGATTCTTATGTATTATTGGGTTTAATAATTTATGAATTCATATACCATATTTGATTTAATGTTTTCTTATTAACTCTATTGTGGTTGATCTATCCTAAAACCATTCACCATATTGTTGGGAATTGTTAGTGTTTTATGTTTAATGATTGGGGAAAGTTAGTTAAATTTTATATGATAGTTTCAATATGAATGTATATGTTGTTTATGTTTATAACCACTCATATGAGGAATGAATTGGACTTATTATGTGATGTGTGGGGATCTTTATAGCTCATTGATGCATCGGTAGGTCTCATGATACAAATAGACAAGGAATTGGATGTGGCCTTTCCCAATGTGATAGATGGATTTTGGTTGAGGCCTTAAACATTCTTAGACATCTTGGCTGAGGCCATGACAAAATGTTTCATAATTTCCATCATATTCTCTTCCCTCATTATGAATCTAGTAATTTAAAGTTCATGTGGTTATTCAACTAGTACAAAACCCATGATTATGTTTTATTATGGAATTATTTACTCAACACATATTCCCGCCATAATGTATTCAAGTTTATTATTAAAGGCATGTGTTTTCAATTATTCATTATGTCTTATGTTTATGATATCTTCCACTATATTGCTTACCCTTACTGAGTGTTTGAGATCACCCCTTTCTTATGTTTCATTTTTCCCAGGATATGAAGAAGTAAATTATGAATGACTTTCAAGCATAAACTAAGAGGCATTGATGTTTCTAATGGAATAAATTAGTGTTGTATTTCCTTTCTTGATGTAAAGTTGAACTTATTTATGTATATTGTTTCTAATACTACTAAACTACTTGGTCCTTAGGGATTCTTATTCCTTGTTGTATGCTGATATAATCAAATAAGGCACCGGCTCTGGGCAACTAGGGTCAGGTCTTTATAGTTGGTATCATAGGAATTTTAGTAGAAACCTTGGGAACTAGATTTAGAAAATGTAGGTTAGGGAAAAAATCCCTAAGATGGTATTTGAGGATAAATAAACAAGAAAGTCCTAGAATTTTGGTAATTAGTATATTATGTGGATATTTCTAGAAATTACATGTCCAACTGGATACAAACAAGTAGATGTGGCTCTGGCACAGATATTCCTAGGAGTGAAAACTCCGACAAGGAGTTTTGGGTTTGACCTGGGGTATCCTAGTACATGACAACAAGATTTGATATACTCTTGGTTTGACACTCCATGGGGATATGCTTAGGATAATTCACATTTTATTTACCCACCATTGTGAGGAATTTATGTCCCCAAAGTAACCAAATTATATGGTTCTAGCATTTATGATGTATAAATTTATGCTATGTGTTATAGCATGTTTATAGTTATATAGAGTTCATAATTTTATGAGCTAATATATAATATGGAATTGATTAGATATGGCACCTTGAAGAAGGAATGAGAACTTCACCAATGCATGTGATGCGAAGAGTAAGAAGGATCATATCTCTAATGGTCTTAATCCATCTTTTCATAGGAAGATTGTCTCCCATGTATCCTAATCATATGATGAAATAATATCATCTGTTAACAAGGTATGTAAAGACTTATCTGAGTCTTATGGATTTGAAGGGAATAAAAATAATAAGATTATGGAAGAGAGATACAGGGATAAAGGGAAGAAGAGAAAGATGTATTTTCCCACATGTGATAACTATGGAAAGAATCACTATGGTAAATTCTTGAAGGGAATGGGTGTTTTCTACAAGTTTGGAGAAAAAGGACACCAAGTTCATGATTTCAAGGTCAAGAAAATAGTTTCCAAGGTACAATGCTTCAATTTCAATGATATGGAACACTATGCGGATCAATGTCCCAATTGTCAAAGTAATATACCCCAAATGATGATTTTGGATAATGAGAAAGTTATGATGCTACTGGAGATGAAGTAGAATGATTAATATTCCCAGTCAAGAATCATTCCATTTGTATATTTTTTTTGTAATGTACTAGTTGTATGAATTATGAGATATATAAGGATTGTACTGTAGTATTCTTTCATTAAGGATTTGAGGTAATATAATGAATAGTACAAAGTAAAAGTGATTATGTGGAAAGTTAAACTTTTTAGAAAAATATAACATGATTGAGGGAAAGACAAGAATTTATATATATCAGATGTTGAGATAATGGTGAAGAAATGATTGGTTCGGATAAGTATTGACTACCATGGAACAAATTATTGACTTGTCGATAAGTGGTCTTTGATATCATCAATGAAGTTTACAACACTCTTGGATTTAAGGAATATATCCAATAACATGTATCTTACTTAAGGAATATGGGAGAATGCATGTTTCCAATATGGTTTTTATGGTAATTCAAGTTATTATGATATTTTAAGAGCATACATGATGAAGTTATTCACATGTTTGGAATGTGAATTTTAGAGCTGCTTTTTGTTGATTAAGGGTTAATGATAAGTTCATCTTGGAAATTTAGAGGACTTCATTATAATGTGTTGAATCATTATATTTTTGAATTTTTAAACAATTTTTGAAATGGTTTAAGTTGATCATTGTATGATATTTTAGAGGTTAATGTATTACTTCACCAAATGGTGTAACCCATTCTATGTGATGAGGTATAGATATTTAAACTACAATAAAAGGATGAGTTTATAAATAGAAATGTATATCCATACTCTTATAGAGTGGAATAATTCCTCAACTCAATGAAAATAGTCTTAAATAAAATGCTTTCCTATTATCATTATCATTGATAATATCCATGAATTTATTTATTTTAGTTTATATTTTTGTAGTAATCAACATTCATCTGAACATGTCCTCTATCATGTTCCATTAGAACTTCATAGTTTGATTTTTCTTCCATGTCCAATTTTTTTCCTTCCAACTAATGTCACCTCATTAGAAAGAATACTTTTTGGGGTGACCACCTCATATTCATTATCTTTTTTTAGGAGTGTATTTTATTAACCCTATTTTCCATGTGGGTTTCTATAAAGGGATTTTCAAATATCAACAATTAATTATCGAAGTTCAATTTCAAATTTTGAGGATGAATTTTTTTTAAGGATGGGATAATGTAACACCCCAAGAATTTACAAATAGATTTATTATAGAATGCATGGATCAATAAGTCTCTACAAACACCAATTTTTTATAACCTATCCATTTAAACATAAGTTTTTCACTTCTGTGATGTGAATTTCAAAAATCTGACATACACGGTTGCGATGAGTCAGTTATTTGGAGTCTGATAAGAAAAAATAATTTTTGGGGAATAGTAACCAACCCTTATGAATAGTAACATACCCTTATAAATAGTGATGTACCCTAATGAATAGTAAACTTACCTATGATATTATATAAATAATATTCAAGTTGGAGTATGATATACCTATGATTTGTAATAAGGAAATACATGTTTTAAAAATGTTTTTTTAGAATAAATTATAATTTTAATTAAATATTAAATTAATCATATTTAGAAAATTATTTTTGAAAAATATACTTTATTTTTGAAAAATATACTTTATTTTTGGATTATACACATCAAAAAATTGTTGGGGTTAATTTTTTGGATTTTTCTGAAATACTTGAAATTTTGACAAAAAGTGAAAAACCATAATTTACAAAATAAGCTAAATACACTAATTATAGAGTCATGTATGATGTTATGCTGATGTAAGCCCAATTGATTTGGAATCACATTAGAAAATTACTATTCTTGGTCATGTAAGAATCACTATTTCTTATCTTGTGGAGAAATAATAAATTAGTGAATATAAAATTGAGAAAGCCCCTCTCCCCTCAACTATAAAACCCTCCATCACTCCCTCTTCTCTTTACTCGTTTCAAGCCTTGTGCCTTATCCAAATTCTGTCCAAATATCCTCACAACCTACTCCCCCATTTCTATCAATCCTTGTTCACATAAAAAGACCAAAACCTCTTCTTTAAGAAGGATCTCAAGGAAGTTTGGTTCAAGAGGTAAATTCTTCTTTTCAATTATTTGTCTTTTCTTTCTAGTTCATTTGTTTTCTTTTTCTATTATTACCTATCCTTATAAAAATGTTGTGATGAATCTAGTACCTTAAATTTAATGATGATATTTGAATAAGTTATCATCATATCTTCCTTTTACTTTCTATTATACTAGTAGCAAGAACACCATCCAAGATGTGTCAATTTACCACATTCAAGGACGATGGGATTTTGATTTATATTATCATTCTAAATTATGGTCATGAAACCATTATTATTATGGTTGAACCAGATTATTATTTATTTAATATACAATATTTAAGGTTCTGTAATCCCTTTTTACAAATGGTATTAAGTTATAAAGAAAAATGAGTTCGTTCTAATCAAAACCCAAAAATTAACTGAAACAGTTATCATTAAAGTTATATATAATAATTTATCCTCATGCCATGTAACAAAATGATATAAATTAACATTATAAATTCTGGATTTTCATAAATAATATTTAATTTCAATTCTGTAGATTTACATCCATTCCACTTAAACTCCATTACTTAAGAACAAGTGAACCGATTATGAAAATAAAGAAAACAACCATTGCGGAATGACGAAATTCAATATAATAACTTGTCAATAAGGGAATAAATGAACTAAAAAAATTATGATAAACTAAATACATGTCTAATAAGTTTTAAAATATTTTATTAATAATTATAATTTCATATTCCATGACCTTAAGTTCATGAGTGAAACACATTCAGACTTAAGGTAAGGGTTTCCCACTCGAACATCCATTTTCATTCGGGTTACTTTCATTGTCTAATTACCTCAATGAGATTATTATGTATTATTACATACTCATAATAAATTCTTTGTGAGTATTCTATATATTTACACCAACCAGAATACTTCCCTATTTTATGTATAGTTGCATGTTTTAAAATAAACTTTCAAAATTGTTTCCAAAATACAAGCCTGATTCAAGGGAACTCTATAATTTGTTTTTGGAAACCATTATCTTTATAAAATCACTCATTTTTTATGAAAATAATATATTTCATCACTTATGGTTTTATACAAAGATTTTTTTTACAAAATTACTCTTCTTTTCAGACTAAAAGAGTATTTATCTCAATAAATGCTTAATGATTTTATAAGAGTATTTTTGTCTGATTAAACACTCTTATTGATTCTTATGTTTTATTGGTTTCAATAATTTTTGAAGTCATGTAACATATTTTATTTAATTTTTTATGAATAAATATATTGTGGATGATCTATCCTAAAACTATTCACCATATTACTGAGAATGGTTAGTGTTTTATGTTTAATGATTGGGGAAAGTTAGTTACATTTTGTTTGATAGTTTCAATATGAATGTATATGTTGTTTATGTTTATATCTGCTCATATGAGGAATGAATTTAAATTATTATGTGATGGTTGGGGCCATCTATAGCCTCTTGATGCATCACTAGTTCTCATGAGACAAATAAACATGTAAGTGGATGAGGCCTTTCCCAATGTGATATATTGATTTTGGCCAAGGCCTAAATCATTTTTAGACATCTTTGTTAAGACCTTGAAAAAATGTGTCATAATTTCCTACATATGCACTTCCCTTATTATGAAGATAGTAATTGAAAGTTCATGTGGTTGTTCAAGAAGTCTAATACCCATGATTATGTTTTATTATGGAGTTATTTACTCAGCTCATATTCCTTCTATAATGTGTTCAAGTTTATTATTAAAGGCATGAGTTTTCAATTATTCCCCATGTCTTATTTTTATGTTATCTTTCACTATATTTCTTACCCTTATTGAGTGTTTGATCTCACCCCTTTATTATGTTTCATTTTTCCCAAGATAGGAAGAAGTAAATTATGAATGACTTACAAGCATAATCTAAGAGGCATGGATGTTTCTAATGGAATAAATTAGTGTTGCATTTCATTTCATGATGTAAAGATGAACTTATTTATGTATCTTGTCTTCAATACTACTAAACTACTCGGTTCTTTGGGATGATTATTTTTTGTTGTATGCCAATATAATCAAAAAAGGCACTGGCTCTAGGCAATAGGGGTCGGGTCCTTACACTATAAATACCAAACTTGAAGAGATAATGTGAATAATACCACAATAGGTTTTGAATCATTTGGTTTATTTTCTTTTAGTTCTCCCTATGGGTTCAAACCCACACTTTCACTTTGTTACACCTTTCTATTAAAGTTTTTTTGGGAATAATAAATATCTAATCTGATCAATGCTCATGCATATTAAATGATTCATGTGGAAACATCAAATTTTGGCACCATTTTTGGGGACCACTGTTGCCTAGGAATAGTATCCTTCATATCAAACATAGGATTACCTCACCCTCTCCCCCTTTCTTATTTTGTATTCTCCTTTTCTGTTATAATTATTTTTCTCATTCACTAGAACCTATGTCCACCTTTATCTTCTTGTCCATGCATCAAGTACCTCTAATTCATTCAAGGATCCTTGAAACACAAGAACTACTTCTGTTCGATCCTAGAATTAATTAATCCATGGCTATAAGTTACCACTTTTCAATGGATGATTGCAAAAATTCTGCACATCCCAACCAAAAAAATATGAAATATTTTCCACCTGTCAATCAGGGAAAGAATCCAACACTGCAGGAGTTCACTATTATGGATTATGGTTTATCATCCATTAGTGGCATTATTCTCAGCATTGTGTTCCCACCTATTCTAGAACACACTTTTAAGATCAAACCTGGAATAATTCACATGATCTATAACATGGTTAAATGTAGTGGGATTCAAAGTGAAGACCACCATGATCATATTTCCAACTTTTTAAAGGTTTATGATACCTTTCACAACTGGGGTGTCTTGTCAGCTGCAATCATATTATGAGTCTTCTCATTATCCTTGATAGACTAAGCCTAGGATTGGATGAAATTTAAGCTTCTGAGTGAATCATGACTTGGGACAACCTAGCTAAGAAATTCTAAGATAAATAATTCCCATTGGTATGGACTTGGAAGCTCTGGAATTACTTATAGAACTTTTCCCAGACAAATGGAGAGTCATCATGGGAAGCCCGGGATTGGTTTAAGGAGCTCACTATAAAATTCACACATCATAGGATTGATGTATGGTTTCTTTTCTAGACATTATATCAAGGAATTCAACCTACTGCATGAACTGTAGTAGTCACTATTGTTGATGGAAGACTCATGATTAAGATGCCTGAAGTTGGATAAGAACTTCTAGAAGACATGTACCACAATTATAGTATACGGTAGAGAAATTGAGGACCTCCTCGGCCTAGAATCCACCAAGTAGAGGATATTACCCACCTCACAATCCAAGTGAAGGATCATACAAATAATATTTAGTCATTTTAGTTACCTAATGCACCACCTCCCCCTCCCACTCATCTGATGGAAATCCAATACTGTGAGATATTTGAATACCTGCATTCATACCAAGACTATTGGGAAGTGATAGAGGAACCTCATACCAAATATTGAAAATAAGTCAATTAAAATCAATAAGGCCAACAATTCTAATAGCCTCAACCATACCAAAAGCAGTAATACTACCAATAAAGACTGAATCAACAGCCATAAAAACAACCCAACCAAGGATAATATTAGTAGAGGAGTGATTAAGCACCACAAAAGAATTAGAGACCACCTGGGTACCTATCTCAAGTTCTATCTACTTTAACACAATAGAAAATACCTAAGCAACCCTTTCCCCATAGATCTCAATATCAATTAAAACCAAATCCATAGATACCACCACTACAATACCTACCTCTATAGTCTAATCTTGAAAATTTTATATCCATATTTGTTCAAAAACTGGATCAGATAATGACTAAAACTAATATATAAATGAAAAACCAAAGATCTATAATGTGCAATCTCAAGCAAAAAATGGTTCAAATCTTAAAGACCTTATCTGACCGAATATTGAGTACTTTTAACGGTAACATTGAGATGCATCCAAGATAATATGAAAATGAAGTGATTCTTAGGAGTGTAAAAGTAATATTCTTTCAGAAACTCAGAAAAAAGGAGTAAAATAATCTGGAGGAACATGAGAAAATAGTAACAATAATCATAAAGGATTATAATGATATAACAAATGATGTTGGTTGAGAAAAAAATATGGAACCATAAGCCACTACAAAATCTCCATCAAAAGAGATGTCGGAGAAGGAAGAAGTTTATGTAGGGCCTCCAATGTACAAACCCCCTATTCCCTTTTCAAAAATAATTAGTCAAGTCAAGACTTAAGGTCAATATAAGAATTTTATAATGATAATAAAGCAATTACATATCAACATCACCTTCGTTGAGTCTACCACTCAGATGATCGTATATACCAAATTCTTAAAATAATTTCTTTCCAAAAAATAGATGATATTAGACTTAGGATTTATCATGTTAAATGAATAATTCTATTCTATTGTTCATAATAATCTTCCCCAAAATATGTGAGAATCTATAAGTTTCTCAATTCCATGCACTATTGGGGATTGGAACATTGGAAGATCATTATGCGATATAGGCACGAGCATCAATCTTATACCACTGAGCACCTTTAGAAAGCTTGGGATTGAAGAACATAATCCAAAAAGAGTTTAATTATAAATATATAAAAGATCATAAAATTACCCTCAAGGAATTTTCAAGGATGTCTTATTCAAATTTGGAAAGTTCATATTTCCTAGGAATTTCCTCATCGTTGACATGGAAGAAGGATAAGTTAAAATTATTCTAGGATGACCATTTTTATCCACTAAGAAGGAATTGATAGATGTAAATCAAGGGTTATTGATATTTAGAGTTAGAGATGAAAAGGTTGTGTTTGAATTAGAAAATGATACTTAGAAGGGCCATGATTCATATAAATGTCAATCCATCTTTCATACTAATGAGAGAGATGAGTTCAAGACCATTGAGGATGATAGAGATATATTATCCTCTAATAAATATGATGGCTTGGATCATGAGAACACAAATTACTTTGAACCATTAACAAAGGACACTATCTCACCATTCATACTCTAGGTAATCAAGACACCAACATTGTAACTAAAAAATCTATTGAGAACACTCAAGTAATCATTCCTAAACACTTAAGCAACACTTCTAGTCATTATCATATCATATCTGACCCAAAAACAAGAGTAAAAGTTTATTTAAGTCCTAAAAAGTTATAGGAACTCAATTTATTGTGGAATAGCTGACATTAAGGGGATCAAAACCAAACTCTACACTAACAAAATTTTGTTGGAAGAAGTTACTAAACCCAAACACCAACCCCAGAGGCAACTCACCCAATCAATGAAATAATTGGTTAATATAGAAATGATAAAAAATTCTATATGATGTGATAATATTTTTAATAACTAATAGTGAATGGGTGAGTCTAAAGAAAGTCATTCCAAATAAGGGTGGCCTAACTGTTGTGAAAAACAATGAAGATGAGTTGATCACTACTCAAACCATCACTAGATGGAAAGTATACATTGATTATAGGAACCTCCATACAGAAACCTGGAAAGTTCATTTTCCACTACCCATTATGGATGAAATTATATTAAGACTAGTAGGTCACAAATTCTATTGTTTCTGATATGGATATTCTGGATACAATCAAATTGCAGCTGATCTAACTAACTAGTCAAAAACTATGTTCACTTGTCTTTTTAGGACCTTTGCCTATCGATGTATGTCATTTTTTTTGTTTAATTAACCATTGATTTTTCAATGGTGCATGAAAAATATATTCCATAATATGTCAAAGGAGTTTCTAAATATCCTCATGGACAATTTTCTGATATATATAGAAGATCCTCAGAGGTGTTTCTAAGTAATTTGGACCCAGTATTATAACATTTTGAAGAAAAATTTATGGTATTAAACTAGAAAAAATGTCACTTCATGGTTAAAGGAGGCATAGTCCTTGGATATAAAATCTAAAAGTAGGGAATGTAAGTGGATCCAGTCAAAATCAAAGTGATAAAAAAAATTACCTAAGCCTATAGTAGAAAAAGGGATAAGGAGATTTATGGTCCACACAAGATTTTACCGCCTGTTCATTAATGACTTTGTGGAAGTATCCACCCTCTTGACATACTTATTGTTGAAGGAAACTATTTTTTATTTAACTAAAGAGTGTCTATAGGCATTATATACCCTAAATAAAATCCTATTAGACATTTCTATCATCATTTCACTGGATTAGGATAAGGAATTTTTGTTGATGTATGATGTCATCGACTTTTCTGTTGGCACTATCTTAGGATAGCAATTTAGAAATATCTTTTTTCCTATATACTATTCTATTCATAGAATTAATGATGCTCAAGTAAATTATAAAACTACTAAAAAAATTTGGAAGTCGCATGTTCATTTGAAAAGTTTTTTCTCTTACCTGACACTATCCAAAGTAGTGGTCTACACTGATCATTCAACACTGAAGTATCTATTAAAAAAGGATGAAAACACGTGTTTGATATGGTAGATCCTACTTCTATAAGAGTTATACATAGTAATAAAGGACACAAAAGTAACTGATAATTATATTGATAATCATTTATCTATACCCCCACTTACCAATATTAAGGATGATGACAATCTTGACATTGGGGATGACTTCCTGGATGAAACCATGTTCATGATAAGTACCCAAGCCTAACTGTGGTTCCCAGATATTGAAAATTATCTCACCATAAGATTAATCAACCCAGACCTCAACTTTCATTAGAAGAAGATATTTTTAGCTGAAGCCTCACATTATTACTAGGATGAGATACTTATTTTTAAGCATTGTGTTGATGGTTTAATGTGGAAATGATTACCAAAAATATGAAGTGCAAAGAATAATCAACTGTGTAATATGTCACCAGTAGTAGGGAATCATAGACCCGAATGTACCACATATAAAATCCTTAAAAGTGGGATATTTTCTCCCATGATTCATCAAGATTTAAGGAACTTTTTTCAAACCTATGATAAGTGTTAGTGGATAGAAACCATAGGGAAAATAAATTAAATGCAATAAAATCCCGTCCAAGAAGTCAAACTGTTTGACATGTCGGTGATTAATTTCATGGGTCCATTCCCAAATTCTTATTGGATGTTTTATATCCTGATTATCATTGACTATGTCTCAAAATGGGTAGAATTTGAAGCAACCATTCATGAAACAAAAAAGTGGTTATGAATTTTCTAAATAAAAATATCTTCTCAATATTTGGATTCCCTTGATTAATCATTAGTGATCAGGAAACATATTTTACAAATAATTTTATGAAAGGATTGATTGTAATCTATGGAATTATCTATAATACTAGAACTCCCTAACAACCAAAAACAAGTTGGTAAGTTGAATTGTAAAATAAGGAAATTAAATAGATTCTTAATAAAATGGTGAAAATGAGTTGAAAGGACTATATTACCAAACTAGATGACACACTTTTGGTGTATCACATAGCTTACAAGATTCCATTAGCACTACTCCATTACAACTGGTGTACAGAAATCCATTCCATCTACTATTAGATTTAGAGAACCTCTCTTATTGGGAAATAAAAAATTTAAACATGGATGATCAAAAATTCAGGGAAGCTTAAATGCTCTAAATTGATGAGAGGTAAGAAATAAGGAAGGATTATTATGAGAATTCCAGAATTTATAAAGAAAAGATAAATAATTAGCATGACTAACGAATCATGCATCAAATCTTCACATCAAGGGATGAAGTTATGTTATTCAATTCCCAATTAAAATTATACCCTAGAAAGCTAAAATCTCTATAGATGATTCCTTATCAAGTCGTTAAGGTTTTCCCTTATGGGTAAATTGAAATTAAAAAGGCGGCAAACCACCATTCAAAGTTAATGGGAAAATGATAGAAATATGAGTAGATCCATTCCATGAGGGGTGTGTTGACATTATCAAATTCACCTAAATGAAAAAGAGTTTAACTCTTGATGTTAAATGAATCATTGATAGGGATGAAACCCAAGGTAGTTTTAATAATCTAGAATAGGTTAGTTGATTCCTTAGGAAAGTTTAGAGTTGAAGGAATATTGTTAATAGGACCTGGATCAAAATGGGGAAAAAAGGAAAAATGCAGGTCGTGTAACACTTTCATGGCATGTAAATGTCAAAGGTTATAAAAAATAAAAATTGAAATGTACACGTCCAATATAGGATGTTTAAAATATAGGATGTGTACACTTCAAGGTCATGTATACAATATAGGATGTATACATTTCAAGTGCTTTAGAATGTCTTTAACCCTAGTTTTATAGCCAATACCCCCTATTTTTCTCCTCCCATGCATGAGACACCACCCCTCATGACCACTAATACTCCTCCCTTACTAGTTTTCCACCTTATCCCTACTTTTAATACCACCACCACTCCCCCTTTTGAATCTTCACCCAATTCCCATAAACCTCTTCCCATTTCTCCAAGAAATCCTATAAAATCCGGGATAGATTTATTTCCATCTTCATATTTCATACACCGACCCATCTAACTTCACCACCCCTCTCTCACGACTAGTTTCTTCATCTTCCCACCCACACCCACTTGTTGAACCTACTTCTCCATCCATTCCCACACAACATCCCACCTCTGATGACCTAAATCCTAATCTTACCATCCCTACATCCCAACAGGATTACCAATCAAATCAGACTAATGGGGAATGGGTCTTTCCATTCCATCTCCATATGAGGTGCCTCTTATCGATATAGCTGCTAAAAACATGGAATTAGTATGGATCGACTCCTTTCCTCCTCCATCCTCAACTAATCTAGCAACCAGCACCATGGAATCTATTATGGAAGTCAATCCTCTATCCCCTTCCACTATTGATGACATTGATGGTGCGATCCAGTTGTAGGAACCCACTATTCGGGAGGGGAATCTTGATGTGGATATCAGCGACATTGATTTTACTATCTAGTTATGTCTTGATCCCCTTCCCTTTTTCACTCTATCTGGGTGTCCATTTTTGTACTACTTGTATTCCATTTTCACCAATGTATCATTACTTTAAACGGATAAGATATAATTTTTTAATACACTACATGTTGGATTATTTTTATTTTACTCATGTATTAATTTATCCATTTTTAGCTTTGTCGCTTATTCTATAGTCACTAAAGAGCATGTTGGTCCATCTTCTGACATCTTAATTGAGAAATATCAGCATTTCACTAAATTATAGAGATGGGTTGAGGAGATCCAAATTGAGATCCATGCTTGGTATGGTTCCCCTCCATGGTGTTCTTTTATGATAATCCTACAACATGAAATTCATTATTGATACACTCTTGAGGTGGTTAATCCCACCAAGTATCCTTGGAAGATTGATAACACAAACAACCATTTCTATATAATATAGAGGGCCTCTAAGTATATGGATGACACTGACTGATTCCTTTGTCCATCTGTTTGGATGATGATGACTTTTTATAGATTTATGGGAGGAAGCCCATATTTTTGTTTCCTTTATTTCATTTGTGTACTTAGGGCCTTTTTTTCCTATTACTAGCATTTCAATTTATAGGTCATCCCAAACTTCATTGTACTCACTTTATTATATTTATCTGATATATTCTCCCCTACTATTAGTTGTGTGAACCTATCCATTTTTTTACTTACATCTTGATTAAACCCTATGGACTAATTTTTTATCTAGTGTGATTAATTTTTGAATCTAAAAAAAATTGTAAGTATCCAAAATTATAATAATCATCCAACAAGTTTCCCCATATCATGAATTTCGGTATAGAGATCTCTTGATTCCCTAATTTAAATTTCAAATTTCCATTTCACCTCTGTCTATGATTATGTTGATATTTCCCACATGATGATTTCCATAATAGTGCAGAAACTATCTCCTTTAAATTATGGGGGGTATTTCTCTATCCTTATTGTCAATACAAGTGGATTATTTTTTATTTTCACTAGTATATGAGAAATTTTTCATTTAAATCATTCTATAAACATGAAATCTCATTATAACCATTTAAAAAAATTAGGTTGGAGATGTTTGAAATCCATTTTTAGTAATGCATAGAATTTTATCATGATTGATAACTTGAATACTTTAAGTATAATTCTATATTCTTGTAAATTCCTTTTGATTGAATTTTTATTGGATATTATTCTAAAATTGATTGCTAGTTATTTTTTGTATACTCCCATTCCTGAGAGGATTCTATAATTAAACTATCATATTCTTTTTTTGATCATATTTCTTGAGAGATACTTGGGACATGTAAACCTATAAAAACTTTCATTGAGATCTTATTGAGGATATGACTGAACAAATACACTTTTAAAATGATTTATTAATCTTTGTGTGCCACTTTCTTCCTAATACCCACCTATAAATATTTCCTTCTTTATCATGTGGTATCCATAAATAAACTTGTTAGGATGGATTAGTTTCAATCCTTTTATCCCTTCCTATCATGATCTTGGTATGATGCATGATTGTCCTTTGAAAAATTGTAGGGTAATTTTCACTACTGATGGACACAAGTTGTTAATAATGAGGTGATGTATGGTGACACTTTCACCAAGTTGTGTGATCCATGATTACTTTTGTAATTTTCTTCTCTTACCATGTTATTTTAAAAAAAATAAATATAAAAATATTGAATTATGAATTAGGAAGTTCAAAAATCACCATTACCAGAATGATGAATCCTATTACGGATCATTTGTGGTTAGGTGATAGATGTGTGACCTATCCTCGACATGATTTTCAAACAAATAAGAAAGGAACATGGTATATTCTTGATACTTCCTTGATACATTATTGGACCCACTTTGTGATATTGGATCATAGACAAATTTTTTCCAAGAGGAGTTACTTCATTTTAATGATCATGTTTATCATGAATTTTACTTTAGAGACTACCCTCCTATTTGAACTTTATTTTTATCACTTTTCCATCTTCCCTTATCCTCATAATCATTTTAACCTTATTTTTGAAGCTCTCATGATTGATTTTTTATTTTTATTTATAATGCGGATAAGATAGAACCAATGCAAGCCTATGGTTAGGAATATGTATTTAGGGTATAATAATAACTCTAGATTTATTTTACCTTGAGTGGTGAGACAAAATATATTGTGAGGTAAATTGTAAAATGGGTATATATTTTAGGTATTATTTATGAAATTGTAATTAAAGTAAGAATGAATCTAAATAAAAGAATTGAACTATGAAGCATAACTGATTTTATCTTTAGTATTGACTCTAGAAGACTTACTTTATCAGATTATTATTAGTTTTATTTACTTGGTTCTAATGCATGTTTCTTGTTTTAAATTTTTTTCTTTCGGAATGGCTATTGAGATACTTTTTTCTTGAGGAAAACTAATTGTTCATGTGTGGTGGAATTTGATAAGATAAATTTATATACACATTTTGGATACATTTATTTAAATTTTATCCATGTTTTATTTGATAATACACAGAATTTTAGTTTATTTTCAAAGAAATTAGGAATTTGGACTCAAAGGAAGAAATATTTAAAAGTGGAAAAAATAAGTTTTACACATTGTGTATAACATACATGACATGTACTTATCATTCACAGCATGCATGTAGATCCATAAACCAACCTATGAAGAATTTATTTGACGTGAAATGATTACATGACATGTAAATACATTACACATCATGATATTTTCAAAGTCCAAATCCAGATGAAATTTCACAACATGGAGGAATTCCATTACATGAATCACATACATGAATTGTACAATATACATGACATGAAAAAGCTCAAAGATCCCATCTAGTCAATGATAATGCATGAAGATCCCATGAGATTCAATATTTTCATAGGTGATAATGGATACACTATGTGTAAAGATTAGATGTCATGTAAATGTCAAGATGGAAGGCACTTAAAGAAAATACATGAAGTTAGTTCTTTATAAGTCATATATCTTTTGTTCCTATTTATATTTTACTGACACCATGCAGATAGAGAGTTTAAAAGACCTATATTTTTCTCTCATTTTTTTCTTCCATTTTCACTTGGTTCTCATTAAAACTCACTTTTAATTTATTCTTTTAGTTTTTATATCAATTACTTTTGAGTTTTTATACATTCTACATCCATTTTTCATTCATTGTGATTTTTCCATTTCGACACTCATTTTAGATACCGTTATCCATTCTTCATTGATTCTTGTTGTTCTTAGCCATTCTTCATTAACGCTTGTTGTTCCTTTATTGTTTATTAATTTTGAGTAAGTTTTTTATTGTATTTACATTGATTTTAATTATATATATTGATTTCTATTTATTTTTATTTTTTATTTTTTATTTTTGAATCACTTTATGATTCTACTAAGAATGTTTATTATTTCTTTTCTTTTGATCAGCACCTTCATGAATTACTAATCTATTTAGGATTAGAGGTTAAGAGTAGGGGTATTAATGATCCTAATGAATCTATGAAATGAACTCTATTAAGTAGGGGTATATCTAAGGCTAATGAATCTATGAAATGAAACTTAGAAATCCTATGACTAGTAATTAGTTTAAAAACAATTGTTCATCACATTCTCTTGCACAACCTAGACCATGGGAGGTGATATTGAATGAAACTATCCTAATTGGATTTGATAAGGCCATTACCATTAGAATGTGATGATTTCTACCATATAAGTTAAGCATAATGTATCTAGGTTGTTAACAATACTCAGACCAAGGGATAGTTATAGTGTAGGTAGATCTAATTGGTTTGACCAAAACCAATTGGTAACCTTGAAACTGCTTTGTAGCCTAAGCCATAGAATTATCCCACGTTATATTCTGGATTATATTTTTTATAAAACCATAAAATTGACCATGATCCTTTCTTTTTTATCTGATTTAAATCCAAACTAACTAGTTCTAGAAAAACCAAACATGAAGATTTGACATGAGATATCTTTATATAGTGTTTGAATCATTGAGTTTCTTGTCTTCCAGCTATCCATCTTTATGGGTTAGACCTCACACTTCCTCTTTACTACACCTTTGTAGTTGGGTGTAGTTCGGTAATAATAAATATCTAAACTAATAAATGATAAATCATATTAAATGATGCATATGGGGGCATCAATAATCTATGATTCTAATGGAATGTTAACCCTTAACAGTAAACTTCTATCTTCCTTAGTTGTGGTGTTTAAAAAACTTCTAAAAGAATATATTCTAGAAATAACCATATATTACCTAAAAACCATTTTCAAGTTCCATTTATTCACATAAGAATAGTATATTGTTCCAAGTCTATCTTATTTTTCTAAACTTATTTCCCTCTTTTATTCACTGTTATTATGACTTTTCCATTGAATAGAAAATTGTCTACCTTATGATAGGTGTCTATACTTACTTAAACCTAATCTCCTCATTAATAATAACATCACAAATGTCATAAAACACTAATTTTGTCTTACCATTAGAGTTATTAAATGTGGTAACCATCACATACCATGATTTCAAGAATGATGGAATCAAAATCAAAGACCATATCATCCCTACAACCCTCACAACTACTTATTACAATGGACTTTGAATAATTTTGAATTCATTAACATGATCATCCACAGACCTTCCTTTTGACATTTTCATGTTGAAAAGTTACCAAATCAGAGACACTATGTTCATAGAGGTTATAGGTTCATACATATCAACTAAATTTTTCATTATCTCATTAGTGGTATTCACATCCAAATTTTTGAAGAAAATATTTCATTCCAACATCATCTAAAAAACTCCTAGTTTCTTCTGGTCAAGACTTACACATTATACTTTATCCATTTATTTAAATTTTACCCACTTTAATGAAAGCTTTCAATCTCAATGAAATATATATCCTTCAATCAATATCCTTCATAATCTGAAAACTAACCCATCAAAATTTTCAATCTAAACCTTACCTTTTTATATCACCATTTTCAAAAATAATTCTCACTGACTGGAAAAAAGAAAAAAAATATTTTTTACCACAAGAATATTATATGAAAATTAAGTACACTAAAATTTGTTAAATCATATGCTTTGATAAAAATTATTTCACCTAAACACCAAAATATATAAGAAACCTCCTAGAGCATAAAATAAAAAACAAATTTTGGAACTACCAAAAAATTAGTTATGCTAAAAATAGTGTATATAGAACTAAGAAGACTAGGAACCCCAACCACATATCCAATCTTCACAATCGACACAAACAAAATGTTCTAGAATGTATAAACCAAGTAAAAAAACCCACACTGAATGAAAACATAAGATTTAATCTGGTTTTTTATTTTACCTAGTCTATAGAAGAAATGCTACTAATTTTTATTATAAATGAACCCCCATAATTTTCAAGTGAACTAAATATAACATAAAACTACCCAAGATAAAAAAGAATTTGAATTATATAAAACATCAATAACTTTTCCAAGTGACCTCACCTAATTATTTATAATCAAGTCCCATTTATTGTTCAATTTCCATCACCATCTTAAAAGTGTGATCCATCTTACATATAATTAAAGGATACCATCATCATCATTATAACCGCACCAAATGCTAATAACCCCTAGTGAATAGTGATAGAACTTTAGTAACTCATCCTTATACCCTTCTGAACTCTATGTTTTGGACCCTCTACTTCCACTACACTCCACTGCTGCCAACACCCATCTGGTTCTATAACCCAGGTTTCAAAATATCTCCTTATAAAATGAAAAGTTAAAAAATATAGGAATTTGTTTACACACAACCAAGCCTAGAAATATCCAAATTAAAGACTACTTTTAAGGCTTCCTCCTAACACTTTGGAATTTGGTCACTTCCTACTCTCATAACAATAAACAATGAATCTTTTTTTCTTCTAATCATAAAATTCCCACTGGGGCACAGAACAACCATATATTTTCTCAAACTATGACTATTGTCATCAAGTCTACAGAATTTTTATTCTTTTCAATATTCTATAGTTCCAACACTCTATCTTGTAGAAGATTCCAGATTAAGTGATACTTCATTTGAATATGTTTTTTCTATGAGTGAATCACTAAATTCTTCATAAGATATATAAAACCTTGACTTTCAAAAAAACCTTTTGATTTATTACCTTGTTAAAAGTTCCTCCAATAAACACTTCATCCAAACCAATTAATTCCCTAATTCTATAACATTTGTCTATACATATTTCATAGTATAAAGTACAACTATATGTTGCAGCCTAGATATCCAGCTTATCGTCCTTCCTTTGAAGTTAAACACAAATATATTGGTACTCTTATGTGTATCCATATATCCACCAAAGTCTCCATCAACATGGCCTTATAATGGATTATATATTTTAAACATAACTATATTACTTCTATTTATTTAAAATATCATAGAATAAACTTTATCATTTTAAATGTATCCTTTACCAAATTCACAATAAACCTATTGAAAACTCAAACTATTTGTGTAATTTATATCCTTATACAAAACATTAGGTATATAAAACTTCAAATATATGATGTATATGGGATATTCTCTACATACATAGACTCATCTTTTATTCTAGGTTCTTTTTATTTGGTTAATATGAAATATATGACCAATGGAGTATTCATGGGATTAGATCTAGACATTTTGAACCTTTTCCAAGACCTTCTAGATGTACTCCAACTATGAAAAGATTAATTTTCAAATATTCAATCCCTTCTAATCTATATCCCCAGTATCTATATGGATTTATTAATATCCTTCATCTTGAACCTTAAAAAATCAATTTTCATCACCTTAATCTATTTTATATCTAGACCTTCTATGATCATATCATCCATGTACATGATAATTATGATGAAACTTCCATAATTAAATATATTCTAATAGAATAAATATTTTTTTTCCTTTCTCTAGAAGAACCCATTATCATCCATGAATGAATCAAAACTTTTATTCCATTATTTAGGTGCTTTATTTATTCCATACAAACTATGTTGGAGCCTACACACCAGTCATTTTGTTTTGCTTTCCATGAAACATTTAGGTTTCTTCATGAAGATCACCTATTATAAGAAATCATAATGGAATTTTGTTTTCACTTCTAATTATTCCATATTTACTCCTTTTAAAGAAACCAAATTGATCATTCTCTGGATTTTTGTGTACTTAATAATGAGAGAAATTATTTTTAAGAAATAAACATATTTCATTTATTTAAATACTTTCACAACCAACCCATCCTTGTACCATTTATTACCATGTGATTTATCCTTCAACCGGTAGACCAGTTGTTTTTACAATGACTTTTCTCCTAGTTGTAATTCAGTTAGATCCCATGTTTTCTTAACATGGAAGGATTCTATTTCCTTTTATATTGCTAACTCTCACTGTAATGTTTTTCTAAGACTTTCCACCTATTCTAGTATTTAGGTCATCAAAAATCCCTAAGAATCAAGTAGTATAGATTAGTTTTGAACCTCTATATTTGTTGTTCTCGTGGACCTACTCAATTACACATGAGGATCTTATCCTTATGGAACTATATATTCTGGAACTATTCCCTGATCTACAACATCCTTGGATAATTCTAGTACATATGGCCCTAGAAATTCCAATGTAATTTTACATCCATATAAAACATTACCTTTAATAAAGTCTGATATTTCTAGAATTATTTTACTCCCTAAACAAACCAGATCTTCTAGAATTATATCCAAATGAACTTTGGATTATAAAAATTCTTTATTTTACCTAGAATATTCTATTAGGTTTCATAGGATCTAATGAGTCTTATTAAATTTTAAAACTCATTTATATTTACAACACTTGTAAAGCATATAGTTGGAAAGTCCAGTGATGTTTTCTATAAAAGATTCATCAAGGATTTACATACACTATTTATTTGGTATATAAGCTTCATCAATCCTTCCCTTGATTTTTTACTTTTATATATTTACAACACTTGCAAAACATATAGTTGGTATCACATACCATTCAAAATTGAAGAATTAACTTCTATAACACTAATACCTGACATGAAAATTCCTTTTAATTTTTAAAAATAATTCATATATTTTATACAATTCCATATTATGAAATAATTACTTCTCCTTCCAAATAAATCTAGGTTTTAATGACCTTAATTGGTTACTAGATTAAACACTGTTTAATTTTATAACTAACTTTTCTTTTTCCCATTATAAATTTTCTCAACTATAAAAATATACCCATAAAATCAATGAAATCACTAAGAGGGTGTTAATAAATGATTAGTAATTTATTTTATTTTATTCATTTTAAACAAAATTACTTACCATTTATAGTAAAATTAATTTACTATTAAACACACATGAATGCACATAGAGACAAATCATAATATATTTTACAAGGTTCGATATTCAATAAGGGTAATTGATCCTTGGAATGGTCAAGAAACACTCAAGATCACACAGTCCACTAGAAATAATCATTTGGATTATAGAAATTAAGGGTTAAATAAGAAGTTGAAATACATTTTAGTCTCTTGATGGTGTTATTGTATCCCACATAGTAATGATAGTTCAGATAGTTTCACAACAACAAGAAAGTATATCATTTCTTTAGAATGTGAGTATATTATTATTTTACTATTCTTTCTTCCCAATTCACACTAGATATATTATTTATTTATCCTTTTTAAATATCTTATATGGATTCAAGAAAGTAAAACTACATATTATTATTTCTCTATCTTCTTTCTTCTTTGATACACAGTGAATATTCTCTAAGGTTTTACAAGTATAAATTACCCTTTATTTTCCATCTCTTGAAAATATATATATTCATAGAATAATATCATGAATAATATTATCATATTTCGTATAGAAATTTCATTATTATATAAATTAATAAATCAACCTATTTAAAATCATTAAATCTCTATTAAATCAATTCAAGGCTTTCCATTTAAATCCCCTTGATACTCGATAATAACTCCTATATAATATTTAAATGTATACAACCTCAAATTATCGATAAACATAACATCATAAACATATGAAGGAATACATGTAACACCACATCATAGCCTATAATTCCGCACTCTCCATGTTGGGATTTTAATTTTGAGGAATTTTCAATATGGAAACCATTAATGAACTTTGTCATGGTCAATACTTTTTTATTCCTTACTCCTTATCTCATTTGAAACACCATAGCTACCTCCACAGCTTATTTCGACTCACTATTTCTCCAAGGTGGGTTGATATATCATCAAAATCACTAAAAATTTCAAATGAAATAATATATAGTATGGTGAAATATTCATTTCACATCTCCATATATTTTAGTCTCCAATCCTTCAACATGGTTCTCATTTCATCTTTTTCCATACAAAGAAACAACTCAATCTTCATGTTGTGATGGATCCTAATTTGATCTTGGATTGAATAAAAGTTATTATAATTTATTATGATAGTAATTTATTAATATTAGTACCAAATAATCATCTAAATTAATATATTTTTCATCATAAATTAATTATATAAATTCATATTTTCACCCAACAGACTCCATCGAAAGTTCTCTAAGTGTGTGAAGAATTTCCATGAGGAAGACAATCATCCTTAAAGATCAACCATGAATGATAAAATAGGTTATATACATTTTTCAACACAATAGGTCAACCACATGTACAAAATATAGACTATAGCTTAGTTCCATCCAACATTACACTTCTATAAATAGTTATTACCTTTATGTAGGTAATACAATTCTCAATTTAACTTTCTATTGGTATCGCATTACCATTATGTATCTTCTCTTTTTTCCTCATTACCTTTATGTGAATAGTAGAATCTTAAACTCACCTTTATATAGTTCTATACTATATTTACATTGGTATTTCAACTCATTGAGGACCTTTATACAACATGAGTCCACCTTTATGTAATTCCTAGTATTCCTCAATACCCTTACATGAATTTACAATTGTCCTTAGTACCTTTTTGTAGCTTTACTGAATGTTCGGATTAACTTTACACAACTTGTGACAATCTTGGATTACCTTTATGTAGATATTGTAATTGAAAAATTACCCTTACACAAGTAATATTTCCAACTCAAAAACACCTTAGGCCTTCCTCAATCACTCCTGAGTCCTTCCAACTTCTATAAAATGTTTTATATAATATCCCATGACTTTTAATTTACTTAAATATTAGTGATAAAATAATAACAAAGTAATTTGAATATGATTTATGAATTGAAAAAAAAATCTAACACAATTGACCATATCCACTCCATCCTTATTCAAAACATAGTCTCTTCAATCATGGACTGAACAATATCCCTCTTTGGATTTTTTTGGAAACCAATGAACACAAAACACATTAAAACTTCACCATCTTATAAATGAATTGTCATCTGGTATTTCTAAGCCTACTTAAGTGAATTCAGTGTGGGAAACATGAATATTGCGTAATGATATCATATTATCCATAAAGTAGTGATTTTCTTTCAACCCTTTCAAGCTCTGATTATCTTTATTCAAACTTTTCAAACCCTATAATAAATGATCTCCTATATAAATTTAAATACAACTATTGAAATAGTGTACACATGTACAAGTTAAGGATCAATTAATAGTTCACCCCTTTTACTTCCCCTAAATACATGCTTCCCCTAAAAAGGTCAAACAAAGATCTCTGGAAATACCCCACCCCAAGTGTTTTTCCTCCATTGTAAATACACTTGAAAATGCATAAGGAAATAAATACAATAGGATTTCTGTTTTCATTTTCCCCATTTAGAAAAAAAATAAAATGTTCTAGGTGAGAGGGGGTAGAACATTATACCTTAGTCTTATGAGAGGGGATATTTATCTCCCATTTCCAACCTCAATATTTAAAATTCATCCTTAAACAATGGTTTCATAAACATATTAGTAATTTTATCAAATGTAGGAAAAAAATTATATATTTATCTCATTTCTCTCCATAAGATCCTTGATGAAGTGATATTTGACATCAATATGTTTTATTAATGTTGAACATGATTTTTTGATAAGTTTATAGAATTTTTTTCACATCCCAAGAGAAATGAAAACTTCACTTTCACCATGAGGTCATATTACTGATTTATAATCCATATCAATTGATTAATGGATAGAATTTCAGTGGAATACTCTGATATACCAACAATTCTATCTAAAAAAGGCTTCTGGCCATTTATTAAAAAGAAATAAAAAGTACAAATAAATGGAGGATGAAATTAAAAAAATAAAAATTTTCTCATCCACCGGACAATATGTCTAAATATCATAATATGACATATCATTTACATAATCAAAATAATTGGAAGCCTCCCACTCATATTGATATTTATCCTGGTTGAAAATCTTAAGGATGTTTATGTCCACCTTCCTAGACATATTCAAGGATGATCCGGTAGTCATGTTCCTAGGAGTGTTGGAATATTCTTTGTGTGGTATCTGATTTGGATGAATAGAGGTGAAACCCTCTCCATTAGTCATTATTGACTTTCCACTCAATATTACCTCCTTGAAAGATGCATTCCCACAATTTTCTGAAGCCTGGAGAGGGGTACCAGTCCCCCTTTCATCCACAGAGACATTCCTCCATTTCTCAGATAATTTAGATGACTGTAAGATCTTCTAGATTTTCTGATGAAAATCAGCATGTTGTTGTGAATCTATCTAGTTGGAAACATCAACCTAAGAGTGATCATGGATGATCAATCCTAGAGACCATGTATGGGTTTCCCCAACTAAAGTAACCTCTTTAACCAAGTCAACCTGATAATCTGAAGGGTCACTATGAGTTCTCTCTAGGGATGCATCCACCAGTAACCCCTTACCTTCTAGCTTAGACACCATATATTCAGATTTCCTTGAAATCATCACATCATCCACAATGAATATTGTCTCATTGAGTGAATCACCATTATGAATTATGGGATTTGAAAAAGCTTCATCCTTCACCCTTGACTTCCTTCGATAAAGATCTATTGGATGACCCCTCATCCCAAAATTCACACATGAAATACTATTCTGACATAGCTCTAAAGAGTGTCAAATAGCCATACATTCATTGCAGAAAATGGAATTTTTTCATACTCAATAAAAATATGAATGTTATTATAAGGAGTATAAAGATTTACCTTGTCAATCAATGTGGGGATGAGGTCAACCTCTAATATCATCTTGAAAAAGTGACCAAACTGGACATCCTTAGTCTCTTTTTCATGATTAATAGGATCCCCAATTATTGTGGAAATATAATACAAAATATTTGGATTCCAAAGGACCTAATTGAGCCCATGAAGACAAACCCAAACTTGAGAAAAGGAATTTCTTACATGAGAGACATTAATGTACAAAGGCCATTAATGTAAGTGAATCCAAATAGGTTTCAATAGTAGGGTTATAATGCTCCAAGTTTGAAGCTTCAAGTCATCTAAAGGAAACATGAAATGAAAAAAAAACTTCAACAAGAGAAACAAATTTCCAATTTGAGAAACCCCATAAAATCGAGTTTATATGAATAAAATATTCAAGCTTACAAGGTTTTTCACCCTTAGGTAGCACAATGAGTGCAATCAAAGAGTTTTTACCAATTTTTATTCTCTCAAAAAGTGCTACAGGGTTAGATTGAATGTGAGCTATTGAACCCTTACATAGGATTATACTAGGACAAGAACCCTTGAACATACCTAGAGGATGAGCTCCACTCATCTTCGGTCCAAAAGATAGATTCCTATATACTTTTCTATATTAGTGCTCAAAGTCACATAAATTTTCTTTTGTGTGTACCAACAAACACACTTATCACTAAGAAATAACACTTCATTAGATTTTTAGTTTCTATCATTGAAACTTCCTACCCATCCTAGAACTGAAAAAACATGTGTATTCAATTATCCTATGCTATCATATTTTATCTCAAAATAAGTTTTGTGTTTTATGTATCTAAGGATCCTTTATCCATATATAATATGTAACATTTTTGGAGAACTTTTAAATTCACCATAGAGGGTGAAAACATAGAATATATCTAGCCTTGAAGCTATTAAGTATAACATACTTCTAATCATCTTTTTGAAATTCTATTTTATCCAATTATTTTCCTTAATCGTCTCTATAAAACCTGGTTACTATTGATATAGATGTATAAATTGGTGTTAAATACAATATTACAAACCTTTTAATAATTTATCTAGTAGGAATTTCTTATAAAATAAAGATAGGATATTTCTCTTGATAAATTTATAAGTCTAAGAAAATATCTCATCTTACCAAGAATAGAAATTTCACAAAAATCATTCATATATTTGGAAATATCTTCAAATAATTCTATATTGTTTCAAGAAAAAATAATATCATCTCTATATACAATAATAATTAGAGATATTATGCACCCTAATCCCATGCCCTCAGATATGGTCCTCATAAACACATACTTAATATACTGTATTCAATACCAACTATTGATTCTCACACATAAGTATCCCAAAAATTATATAATATAAAGTAAAAATTGAATTACATACATTCAAAATTCCTTTTAGGTTTTTATCTTTATATAATTAGTATAAACCATTAACTAAAAAACCCTTTTTCTTTGTATCAAATAGACATTTTTTCTTTATATACTAAACTACTTGATCCATAATGAGTCTTCAACATATCTCATAAATTATTTCACACGTGTTATCCATATAAACATGTCATACATACTAATATTCTTCATAACTTAGGTAAATGGAAACATAATAAGGGGTGGCCCCAAACACTCAGTATGAAAAAACATACAACTGAGAAATCATGGGATAAACATGGAATATATATTATGGTAGGAATAAGTAAAAAACTTGAATCCATAATCAAATTTAATTTCAGATAATGATATATCTATGAAAATAAATAAAAACATGTATATCAACAATATTGATCTCATACGGATTGAATTCATAATTCTAACATCAAAAACCTACTATCAATGTTTTATTATAAGACATTTACTTATTGAGATTGTATTCAATACATCTTGATAAATTGAGAAGGCATACACCAAATGCCCAAACAAGTTTTTCTCATGATACATATAGTTTCATTATGGGGATATAAAATTTTTTAACCTACCCATCACTAGATTATGTCAAATGAATTCACCATAAGAGTTAATAATACTTTTTATACAATTCCCTAAGGAGCCTCTTACTAAATAAAACATGGTTATCCATATAATGAAATATAGAGAATTTAAATACATGATAAACCAATTCAATTATTAAATAATCATCCAGAATATTAATAATTTTCCCTATGAAAATAAAATGGATAACATGGTCATAACTCATCCTGAGAAAGAAGGTGGATGGTCAAACAATACATAGTCAACTTGCCAATAATCATCTGTATTGGAATAAAAATATATAGAATGCCAATACTTCTCCCCATACCAAAGATAACATTATTTATAGGTGAAAATAATCCAATATAATTTATGTTAAATTTGATTTTTACACTATATAGAGCAATGTGTATATAGATAAGTGAATACTATAATAACACAGTCATAATCCATCCAGAGAAATAAATTGGATGGTTTCAAAAGAACATATCCTAATAAGTGAGAAATATTTCTCAAAGTGTTTATGTTATAGGTATGTATATCCCTTAAAAAATGATATAATACCACATAATACAATAAAATGTCAGAATATACCCAAATTGTGTGAAAAAATTTCAAATTAATAATCATAACTCAACGAACAAAAGCTAAGTTACTGAAAATCCTTACTATTGGGGAATACAACTGAATCAACAACCTCTTAAATAAGGTAACATGATTTTGACAGTAAATACCATGAAATATAAGGATTATTATAAAAATATATACGTAGTAAATGAATACAATATACAAATAAAACATGGTACACAAAATGTTTAATACCTTAAATAATTAGAATTGAGACCAAGAAAATCCTTAAATCTTTAAAAACATTCAAATAAAAACCCCTTGAAAGAGATAACTTGTAATTGAAATTAAAATACCATGATTAAAATATAATTCATTATATTATATGTAAAATAGTTATTATAGAAACCACATAAATTAAATTAGGTTCATATTACCAAACATGTCTCAAAGAGATGAATTTGAGTTGAAAAACCCTTACCTTGAATTTTATTCACACTTCAATTATAGAAAATAACCTGAATAATTGAATTAAATTCATTAAATACATACCCAATAAATTTATTAATAACTATAACCATTTACACTACTCATTTATAATAATTAAATATATATAAATTATTTAGTTTTACCTAATTTCAACATCGGGTGTAAGTAATCTTTATCGCTTTGAACTAGTTTCATAAAATTCAAGTTGGTATCTATTATTTTTTTAAAGTATATCACTAATATATCATATAAGTTACTATAATATATCTTTAAATATATTTTATAAATCTATAATTTCATTTCACTTGTAACTCCCTGACCCCAGTTCCCCAAAGTTGGTGCATTATTATATAATATTGGCATGATCACAAAAGATCAAGTCTCGAAAGACCGATTAGTTTAGTAGCCTTAGAATAACTAGATACATTAATAAAGTTTAGATTACATCATAAGGTGAAAACTAATACAACAACATCTTGTCTCCACACTCATATCCACTTATACTATCCCTGCAGGTCATTTATAAAATACTTCTTCACATCCTGGGAAAAATAAAACATAGAAAGGGGTGAGCTCAAATGCCCATTAAGGATAAAAATATAGCGGAAACTTTCATAAATAATCATAAATTTTTAAGGCAATGTGTAACTAAAAAAAAGCCTTTTAAACTTGAAATTCAGCATAATATGGAAAAAAAATAAAATAAAATAATGCCATTTACTTATTCACATGGATATTCTACTAATAGAATAATCACATGAAATATCAATAACCACTTTCATAATTATGGAATGCATAATGTCAAACTATCATAACCACATAGTCAAGGCCTCGTACCAAGACTACAAATAATATTTTGTCAAGGACTTATTCCAAGACACTAGTTTGTCTCATGAGACCTACCGATGCATCGAGGAGCTATAGCGGGCTCCACCAGCCACATATTAAGTCCAATTCATTCCTCATATGAACAGGTTTAAACATAACATAAACATTCGTCTTAAAACTAGCATACAAAATGTCAATACTTTATACATAAACCATGAATGGTATAAAAATAAAACATCCATATTCAAACATATCACAAAACCTTTAATACAATAAGGAAGTTTTGTATCATAATAAATAAACTTCAAATAAGCTTAAAATACATCAAAGGATGTTGACATGGATGAAATCAAAATTATTTGAGAGAAATATCTCTTTTTTTAATAATTTAAAAGTCACATAATTATAAAATAAAACATTTACTTTGAAAATATTATTATAATCTTGTAAGGGAAGCTTAAACGATTTTATAACGGTGGAAAATAGCCTCACCCACAGTATAAGTTAAAAAAGACATTCTTAACTTAATTTTGTCGAAAAGGTTAAAAAGGACCTTGTTTGGAAAACGACAGAAAGATTCCTTTATAAACTTTTTTATAAAAAGTAAAGAAGGGTATAAATGAATTTATCCCATAGTCTATAAAATATTAAGAATGATTCGAAATACATTTTTAAGAAACATGGATGTGGATGATAAAGAGGTCCCAATAGATAATTACATATAAACAACCTCGGATAATGAAGAGATTGTGAAATAAACCATTACCTTGTACTATTCATTAGTCGATGGTATGTTAACCTCTTGTATAATATTTAAAACATTGTTATTAAATTATACAAGAACCATATACATAATTATGATATCATATATGATCTTCTAATAATGCTTTGTTAATAATATTTTAGTATTATCGACATTTCGGGTGTTAACTTACTCATTTTCTTTTATATGTTTTGTTACATAAGCCATGTTTGTTAAGGATATGTTGTATCTTATTCATATCCAGAATTATATAAAGTCCTTAAACATTATTTTTAATCATAAAATGATAATTATACTTGAATGGATACGATGGGGAATGAATCTCATCGCGTTCGTGGAGACGGTAGTCCGTCCGTACGCACGAGCGACAATATCACTCTTTTGATATTAAAATAATATATAATTGGATAGTATATAATATATACAGAATCATTATCATGTTATATTTATTATTTAAATGAATTAAACATCATTATTATACCCATCCAAATAATAATGTTTTGAATAACAATTACACCGCGACGTGGAGACGGTAAGTCGTACGTACACACGTATGGTGACATGTCATTCAAAGGATGGATAGAATACTTAATATGGATGTACCACGTTTATAATAACATCATAGTATATATAATATACGGGATTTATTATTTTATAATGGCAAAAACAAATAAAGAAGAAGTTGAAGAAGAAAGGAACTTGAAAGAGGGTGGTGAAAACATTACCTCTTCTTCAGGTTCTTCCTTTTGATTTGATCAAAGGGGCTCCTTAGGTTGGATTTATGATCAAACTAAAGCCTCTAGGTCGAAGTTAGATAAGTTTAGAGAGTATTTGGACAGTTTTTGGCCAAACAAAAAGGCTTTGAATGTGTGAATTAGTGAGAAGGGGGAGTGTCCTTTTATAAGAGGGGTGAGGGGCACCTTTGGAAAAGCTAGAAATATTATTTTATAATAAATTAATATTCGGTTTCTAATGGCTCAAAAGTAGATTATTCAAATTATAAGGTGGGGATGGGTCGAGATAATTTCAACCAATAGAATTTATACTGGTTTGGGCCATTATATTAACCTTATATTTTAGTTTTAACTCTTAGTTAATTAGTTTGACATTTACCATGTCACTTTGTATTTTTATATTATATAGTTAATAAACTTACTTTATACATCCAAGAGACCCCAAAGTGGTCCATTAATGATACACCTATCATGATATAAGTCCATTTTCAGAACCTTAGATTTTTAGAAATTGAATATCAATTAATAATATAATATTTTTTTTAAAAACTCATTTATGTCAATTTTGACACTATTCAATAATTGATTTTTTTTAAAGTCTTAAAAACTTTATTAATAAAAAACAAATTCATTTAAGAAATAATATAATGTCATATTAACCAATAAAATTCATGGATTGCATCAAAACTTTCAAATTATATTTATTTTAACATTTATAATACCAATTATTTGATTCTTTCATTAATAAGGAAAATACCACATCATTATTGTGTCATAAATAATATTAATTATTAAATGTATAAAAATTATAAATAAACTATCATTATTTAGGAAATATTTTTAGATTTCTAATTAATATTTATAGTCGAAAATCCAACATATATAACCCTATGTAAAAATTGTTTTTCTAAAAGATATATGCTTATGTCATTTTTGTATTTATTTTAACTTAATTAATATAAAGTGTCCTTATCACTTACAAGTGGATGCATGGGGTCCCAAAATCAACCCAAATATTCCCATGGTCGAACATTTATCCACCAATAATATTAGGACATTTTTTAGAGTAATTTATTATTATTATAATATTATTATTTTTTACCCTTATTTACCAGATTTACCCTTTATCCATGGTAAATAAAATATTTACCGAAGTAATTATTCAAAATGTCTAAAAATAAAATTTACCTATTTACACAATTTAGACATTCCGGATTCCAAATATGGAATCCATTTTTCCAAATTCAAAACACAGAAGTGGCAGAAATTAATTCCCGTTGTTAAAACAAAAAGCGTGTTTTTAAGAGATAATAACTATCAAAAGATTGACACTTGTTTATGTCCGGTTTAATTGTGAAATTATGTCCAATGACCAAAACTTTATAAAATGGTAAAAATATATTCTAAATATACTTTAAAACCACTCAAATTCATAATTTATAACTTTTAATTATTTCGATTAAAAAAGTTGTTTTTAATTAAAATTTAGTAATTTTCACTATTCATCAAAATATAAAAGTTATCTGAAAAGTACCAAAATTTCACCCTAGGATAATTTCGATATTCCGAATCCAAAAATGAAGTCTATTTTGAGAGATAAAATTTATAAATTTTCAAAAAGTGGGTATTACTATTCATAACGGCTACTTTGATTGGTTGTAGTGTGATAGAATCTCGAAGTTGCGTACAACACACGCTACTGTATTATTCAAAGAGAATCGTACTGTGGAAGCTTGGGGTGTTACATTCTCCCCTCCTTAAAATAATTTCATCCTCGAAATTTCTATAATACTACCACATGAAAAAACTCAGGTGGTTCTTCATCATAAGTTCCTCAGGTTCCCACGTTGCCTCTTCCATCTTATGGTTCCTCCATAGAACTTTTACCAGACGAGTTGTATGGTTTCTCAGCACTTTCTCTCTTGTATCAAGAATCTTAACAGGCTCTTTGAAATAAGAGAAATTGGGTTCCAGTTCTAATTCCTCATATGTGAGTACATGAGTTGGGTCAGGTATGTATCTTCTCAACAGTGATACGTGGAACACATCGTGAACTTTGGAGAGACTTGGCAGCATTGGAAAACGGTAAGCTACAGCCCCAATTCGTTCTAGAATATTGAAAGGTCCTATATACCTAGGACTCAATTTACCTTTCTTTCCAAAATTTATAACTCCCTTCCATAGAGATACCTTCAAGAAAACATGATCTCCTACCTGAAATTCCAAATCCTTACTTCGGTTGTCAGCATAGCTCTTCTGCCTACTTTGAGCTGATTTGATGTGGTTTTGGATTACCTTAACCTTCTCCATTGTTTCCTCCACCAGTTCTGGGCCTACAAGTTTTCTTTCACCAATGTTCATCCCAACATGTTGGTGTGCGACATCTCTTTCCGTATAACGCTTCATATGGTGCCATTTGAATACTCGAATGGAAGCTATTGTTATAGGAAAATTCTACCCGAGGTAAATATTGATCCCACATACCCTGAAAGTCAAGTGAGATGGATCTCAACATGTCTTCTAAGGTTTGAATAGTCCATTCTGATTATCCATCTGTTTGAGGGTGGAAGGAAATTCTCAAATGAAGTTCAGTATCTAGGGCTTTCTAAAGACTTTTCCAGGATATTGAAGTAAAACAGGGATCACGATCAGAAACCATCGATAGGGGTACTCCATGAAGTCTCACAACTTCATTAATATATAGTCTTGTTAGATGTTTGAGTGGTAAATCTTATCTTATAGAAAGAAAATGAGATGACTTGGTAAGACGATCAACAATGACCCATATTGCATCATTCATTCTAGGAGTCTTTGGTAGCCTCATGAAGAAGTCCATCGTAATATTATCCCATTTACACTCAGGTATGGGAAGAGGTTACAATACTCCACGAAGTTGTTACCTTCCATCTTTCACTTGTTGACAAACCATACATCTTGACACAAAATAAGCAATCTCCCTCTTCATGTTTTCCCACCAAAAATGTTCCTTCAAATCTCTATACATTTTGGTGCTCCCAAGGTGTATAGAAAAATTGCAACTATGAGCATCGTCCAGCAATTCCCTTTTTAGATCAGGTATATCGGGAACATAAAGTCTATTCCCAAATTTCAAAATTCCATCTTCATACACAAAGTCTCTCAATCTCCCATCATTCACAACTTTAATATTCTTTTGAAATTCTTTATCATCGGTCTGAGAACTCTTAATCCTTTCTAGTAAAGATGGTTTGGAAACCATTTGAAAAAGAATTGATGTTTCACCTTCCATGGTTATTCCCATATCCATCTTCACTAGATCCATGAAAATTAGATCCCTTTAAATTCTCATATTGTTCAAAACTCCATGATCTTTTCTTCTCAAATCATATGCCACCTTGTTTTCCTTACCCAGGTGGTAGTTTATCATGAAATCATAATCCTTGAGTAATTCAATCCATATCCTTTGCCCCATGTTGAGTTCTTTTTGTGAGAAAATATACTTCAAACTCTTGTGATCAGTATAAATATCACATTTTTCACCATAGAGGTAGTGTCTCCATATATTCAAAGAAAAGATCACAGTTGCTAACTCAATATCATGAGTAGGATAGTTTTTCTCATGAATTTTCAACTGTCGTGATGCATAGGAAATAACCCTATCATTCTGCATAAGGACACAACCAAGTCCTTTCTTTGATGCATCACTGTAAATAAATAACCCATCATTCCCTGATGGTAGAGTCAATATAGAAGCATTGACTAATATTCTCTTCAGTTATTCTAAACATTCTTCACACTCTTTTGTCCAAACAAATTTAACCCCTTTATGTGGGAGCTTTGTTAATGGGTTAGCCAACCGGGCAAAATTCTGGATAAAACGTCGATAATAACCTACTAAACCAATAAAACTGTGTACCTCGGTTATACTCGTCGGTGCAGGCCATTCTTGGATTGCCTTGGTCTTAGAAGGATGAACAGATATTCTATCTTTAGAGATAATATGTCCAAGAAAATAAATCTTTTGAAGCTAGAATTCACACTTACTAAAATTCCCATATAATTCATGTCTTCTTAGAGTCTTCAGGATAATGCACAAGTGATTTTCATGATCTTTATAGATTTTGGAGTATACTAAGATATCATCAATAAATACCACCACAAATTCATCTAGATATTCCTTGAAAACTCTATTCATTAGATCCATGAATATAGAGGGCGCATTAGTCAGCCCAAAAGGCATTACTGTAAACTTGTAATTCCCATACCTGGTTCGAATTACTGTCTTTGGAATGTCTTCCTTCTTCACACACAACTGATGGTATCTAGACCGAAGGTCAATCTTTGAAAAGTATTGAGCTCCATGAAGTTGGTCAAATAAATCATCAATGTGAGGTAGGGGATACTTTTTCTTTATTTTTATATCATTGATCTCCCTATAGTCGATACATAACCTCATAGATCCATCTTTCTTTTTTAATAAAAGAACAGGGTCTCCCCATGGAGAAACACTAGGGCGAATAAATCCCTTATTACTCAATTCCTCTATTTGTTTCTTTAGTTCAACTAATTCCATAGTGGCCATTATAAAAGGGGTCTTCGATATAGACCTTGATCTAGGAATTAAATCAATGGAAAACTCAAATTCTCATTTTGGAGGATGTCCAGGTAAATCTTCCAAAAACACATCTACATATTCTTTCAAAATAGGTATATCCTTTATTTGAACATTATTTTCCACACCCACAGTCATTTCATTCTCTTCCTCCCCAATAATTGAATTTAGTTGAGCTACTGGGGGTGGATCTAGATAAGAAATAGGTGGTGACACTACTAGAAATTTAGGTTATAGCCAGCATTCTAAACCGTGGATATAGGCCCAAAAACCATGGATATAGGTTATAGCCACAGTTTCATGAACCGTGGCTGGTATTGGCGTGGCTATAGGTCAGAGCCTATAGCCATGGTTTGAAACTGTGGCTATAGGGATTTAGCCATGGTTTAAAACCATGGCTATAGGCCTTTCCACTGCATAAAAAAAACCAGCACGGTTCACCATGCTGGCTATTGGGAGGACACTGCCAACTCCCCCCCTCCCCCCACCCACAGCTCCCCCACCATGCACCAGCACCCCCCACCCCCTGCTCCTACACACCTCCCCTACCCCACCCCCTGCACCATGCACCCCACCCCCTGCACCATGCACCCCACCCCCTGCCCCCTCCTCACTGCACACCCCCTCCCCCTAGACAGCCCCCCCCCCCCACCCTACACCAGCACCCCCCACCCCCTGATCCTACACACCTTCCCTGCCCACCCCCATGCACCAGTACCAATACTGCCTGATTCCAGCACCAGTACTGCCCTGTAAAATAACAAATCACCCAATAAAAAAGAAACAAACATGTATACTGGTATCTTATTCCTAATACATGGAGAATATGGAGTAAAAGATCTTACCCTTTCCCATTTTAGTAACAGTCTTCAGAATTATAAGAGACACAATGTCAATGTCAAGAATTCAATACATTACCTCAACCTTATAAAAATAGGAGTCATTCCTGCTCCTTGAACTGTAATGATCACAGTTTGGATCAAAAACTACATCCCCCATGACAGAACAAGCTGGACCCTCTAATATTACCTGCAATGGAGCCTTCCCTCTGCAATGCAGCCTCCAACAGCCTCCAACAGCCTCCAATGCAGCCTCCAACAGCCTCTAACAGCCTCTAACAGCCTGCAATGCAGCCTCCAACAGCAATGCAGCCTTTAAAAGGCTCCAATGCAGCCTACAACAGCCTGTAATGTAGCCTCCCAAAGCCTCCAATAGCCTACAATGCAGCCTCCAACAGCCTCCAACAGCCTACAATGTAGCCTCCAATAGCCTCCAATAGCCTGCAATGCAGCCTCTAACATCCTTCCCTCTATACAATACAATGTACAGAATTCAGACCTGAAATTGAAATTAAATTGCAGAAAATAAAATGTACATAATTCAAATCTACAATTTTAATGTGACCCCTTTACAATTCAATTAGGTTCAATTTCCATTTATTTATTTCATAAGAATATTTTAATTCACATAACAATTGTGAAAATTCAGATACACATACCTAATAATCATAATTACTATTTCACATTTCATTATATCATTTTATTCCATCATGCCATTATGCCAACTGCATGATAGAGAACATCTTAAGGAAATATCACCATGGTCAAAACACAACCCAAGACCAAGATTGTATCTCAAGTCTAATAAATATTAATGTTATAACGCCCCGACCCCAGCTACCCAGAGTCGGTGCATTACTTCGTAACATTGGCATGATCACAAAAGATCAAGTCTCGAAAGACCGATTAGTTTAGTAGCCTTGGAAACACTATATACATTCGTAAACGTTACATTACATCATAAAGTGAAAAACTAATAACAAAGTATTCATAGTCCAAACTCATATCCTCTTCTGACTATCCCTATAGGTCATTCATATAATACTTCTTCACATCCTGGAAAATATTAAAACATTGAAAGGGGTGAGCTCAGATGCTCAGTAAGGATAACAATATTGCGGAAGCTTTCATAAATAAACATCAACATTTAAGGCAATGTATAACTAAAACAAAAGCCTTTTAAACATGAACTTCAACATAATATGACAAAAGTAAAATGAGATAATTCCATTCACTTCTTCACATGGATATTCTACTGGTCGAATAATCACATGCAATATCAAAAACCACTTTCATAATGATGGAATGCATAATGCCAGACTATCATAACCACGTAGTCGAGGCCTCGTGCCAAGACCACAAATAAGATTTTGTCAAGGCCTTGTGCCAAGACACTAGTTTGTCTCATGAGGCCTGCCGATGCATCGAGGAGCTATAGCGGGCTCCACCCGTCACTTATTAAGTCCAATGCATTCCTCATATGAACAGGTTTAAACACATCATAAACCATAACATAATCACATAAAATATGAATAAAGGAAACATAAAATTTCCACATTTCAATCACATGATATCAATACAACACATTGATATAATAAAAACTCTTTCAAAACAATTTTCAATACCAAAATAAAAGAAAATTAAAACTTGATATTTATTTTTCATTTTTTTAAAAATGTATGGCTTGTAGAGGAAGCCGAAACCCAAATAATGGTCACGGCGGCGGAGAAGTCGTTGTCGCCGCATATGTATGGAAAGAAAAACATTCCCTTTTTGTCGTTTAGTAAAACGCTTCATATAAAAAATATTCCTTTTGAATAAACGTAAAAGTCAAAGGGGTTTATACACCGTATAAAAGAAAGTTGTGTATAAAACCAAATATGCCTCAATGAAAGGAGATTGAGACGAAGTCCTTAAAAAGATCATTTTTAAAATAAAATAGATCTATTATGTGTATTCACTATAGGTACACATAAAGAAAGTAAAAATACAAAATATGACATAATAATATCATGACATAATTTGAAAGTAGGAGATTAACCCAAAGAATGGATGTTGGGTTAAGAAATTCCCTTACCTCTTGTCTGACTTGACTCAACCGTTCTTTAACCTCCTGAATAATAAACTAGAGTTAATATATACCTTATTAAGAACCATTTTCAATTTCATTATCCTTATTATATCACTTACTACAATGATATGAACATTATGTAATTATTTAAGTTAATAATGGTTGTTTTGTCGATCTTTGGTACTTGAGTCAACAATAAACTTCTTATAATTACAAGTTGTTCATGTGGTAGAATATCCATTATATACAGAATTATATTCATGATTTAGATGTCATATATATCTTATATATCCAGTATATACATTCATTTATAATATTATGTAACATTTAGAGGTAAGAAATGAAATGCACCGTTCATGGAGACGGTAAGCCGTACGTACGCATGAACGCTACTTTCATTTCAATTTCATATTTAATGGAACTAAATCATAATGATATAAATGTATAATATAATTCCAGTATAATATAGTGTATAATACCATTTACTCCATCCTTTATACATCCCACATATGGCATTAACGATTCAAATTAATTTGAGGGGGCGGTAGTCCGCACTTCCTAAAATGAAATTATCGCGTTTTACCCATAATGGAAATCATAAAGTATGCCATAAATGAGAAATACAGAAGCATAAGTAAAACATAAACATGTTATATATCATAAATAAAAATAGTGACATCTTAATGGACACCTTTGAAGGTGTTATATGAGTGTTGAACAATCAGCGTTTCGTGAGGCAGAAATCCGCCATCCACAGAAACCGTATGTTCTTTAACCATTAGATGTAGGTGTGTGTATGTGTAGCTCGAATACTTCTAATAACAACATCCTAGTATATTGAGGATACTTGTGTTGTTACAAAATAAATTAATAAAAAGAGTTTAGGGGGTTGGAGAAGAAAAATAAAACAAAACAACATTAGAGAAGACATTACCTCAAAATCGGGTAACTCTTTTTGATTTGAGCCAAAGGCTTCCTTGGGAAGAGTTATTCCCAAAGTAAGGCTTCTAGGAGTAAGAGAGGGAAGTTGGGAGAGTATTTGGGCAGAGTTTGGCCGAGCCAAATGGCTTGAAAGTGTATATGAGGTGGGAGAGGTGGGGGCCTTTTATAAGTGGAGAGGAGGGGCACTTTTGGAAAGATTGAAATGTTACATTATTTCACAATGATTTTCGGATTATAAAGGTCCCACACTTATATAATTCGAGGATAAGGTGATAAGGTTTTGAAATCTCCTCATCCAATAGGTTTTGGACAAGTGTAAGCCTTGGATTTTGCATTATCTTCCCATTTTATTTAAATCGTTAAATAATGAGGTCATCGTTGCATCATCATGATGTCATAAATAATTTAATTTATTTAATGTCTAAAAATTATAAAAAAAATACTATGATGTAGGAAATCTTTTTATCTTTCTAATGAATATTTATAATCAAAATTTGGACTTGTGTAACCCCACTTAAAAACTGTTTTAGTAAAACAACTCATGTTTGTGTCAATTTAATTTTAACATTAAATAAATATATATTAATGTCATTTTCCAACTAAAGTGGCTCCATGGGGTCCCCAAGTTCACCCATGGGTTGTCTTGGTCGGCCATGACTCATCCAATAGGAGTAGGACAAGTTTCATGCTCATCTCATATTATTATAACATTATTTGTACCTTAAACTACACTAATTACCTCTAATCGCGATTAAGAACTTAAAAGTTACTATTCACCAAAAAATTATTTTAATCTCATTGAACCACATTTTACTTCTTAATGAAAACCATGTATGTCGGATTTTTGAAAATCAAATAACAGAAGTGGTAATATTTCATTTAAATGAAAAATCAGTTATTTAACTACCACTTAGTGGTTTCACTATTCATCAAAAATTGAAGTTTTTCAGAACAAGGCCAAAATTTCACCCTAAGCTATAATTGATATTCCGAATTCAAAAATGATGTCTATTTTAAAAAATTGCAAACATATAAGTTGCATTAATTAATTTTATAATTAATTCCTGCTGTTACGACAAATAGCGTGTTTTTAAGAAACAATTTATATCAAAAGATTGGCAATTGTTTATGTCCAATTTCAATGTTAAATTAATTCTAATGAACACCATTGGATAAAATGGTAAAAATATATTCTAATTATACTTTAAAATCACTAAATAGTATAATTTATCACTATAAATTATTTTGATTAAAAAAGTTGTTGTTAATTAATTTTCACTATTCATAAAAAATTAGAAGTTCTCAGAAAAATACCAAAAATTCAACATAGGCTAATTTCGATATTACGAATACAAAAATGAAGTCCATATAAAATTTCTATTATTTTAAAAGGTGGTTATTACTATTCATAACGGCTACTTTGATTAGTCGCGGTGTTTTAGAACTCGAAGTTGCGTACAATGCAAGCTATTGCATTATTGAATGAGAAGCGTATCGTGGAAGCTCGGGGTGTTACATTCTCCCCTCCTTCAATAAATTGCGTCCTCGCAATTTGAAATTTTTCTTTGAAAGTAAAAGGTTGAAAAGAGAAAATACCTTTGAGGAAAACCCACATCGGAAATAAGATTAATAAAATTTAGCCTTAATAAGAGGGAAAGGGAAATGAAAAAGTCACCACCCAATTATGATCTCGATTAGGAGAACATTGGTGGCAATTAGAGACATATAATTGGAGGAAAAACATAAATATTTATAGGGAGTGATTGAGGTCATCAATCACAATCAACTTTCAAATTGAGGGCCTCAAAGCCTTCAATCTATGTTGATTTAAAATATCATCAGTTCAACAAGACATAAGGTATTAGGATAACACTTTTTTTTTAATATACCTTTACTAAAGTTTAAGAATTAATTTATTCATTGAATAAGAGATAGGTATATATATATTTATGCTTGACAATTAGAGCTTCAACCTTCAACTCATCTTTCACTCAAAAATATAATAGAACTCAAAAATATTATACTTATCCTAATTGTATAAGGTTCCAAATGTTAACACATACCATTTAGATTAGTAAAATTATTTTGTAATAACCAGGGACTTCCTGTAGGCTAGTGGTAGTAAATAAAGGCCTGTCGCACTATGATTGTGGGTTCGATTCCTGCAGCTTTGTCCGACGCGACGGGTTATGCCCCACCCTGCAGGTTGCCCTTTTCCTAAAACTATAGTATCATCATATTCCAAAAATAATCTTCATAAATTTTTTAACCTTAAACAATACTATCCAAAGATCAACTTAATCCACTCCAACCATTATAGTTATCCAAAATACCTCTGTCCAGACTTTCTCTAAAAGGTCTCTTAATTCCAAAATCAATTTATCAGATTCCCCAAACAAAGTAAAGTTTCTCTTATTGTCACATACTAAAAATATGATTACCTTCATCATATTAAATCCTTAATGAAAACAACATGTACTGCAGTACAATCCTTATATATCACATTATTCTTATAACCATAATCTAGTTCTTGAGTCCAAAAACACAAATACAATAATTATTCTGCTTCAACTGTTTTCACAGCATAAGATTGGCCTTGATCCCTTGGCCTTTTCTGAGGTAAGTTTCCTTGACGCTTAGGACATTCATTTGCATAATGACCCATTTCTCTACAATTGTAGCATTCAACATTGATAGCCTCTTTATTTCCCTTGCAATCACGCTCCTGGTGACCTTTTTCTCCACATTTATAACAAACTCCCATTCCTTTTAGGAAAGCACCGGGGTGATTCTTCCCACAACTATCGCATAATGGAAAATCCTTCTTTCCCTTTTTCCCTTTATCCCTTTCTTGTTCCACCATTCTCTTCTTCTCTTGCTTTACTTTGTTGTCATAAGACTTAGAGAATTCCTTTTCTATCTTGATAGCACACGAGACAATATCTTCGTATGATGAGAAGGATTGTGATACTAAAGCTCGACGGAGAAATGGTTTTAACCCATCAAAGAAACGATCAATCTTACTCCTTGGGTTACGTATATAATCGGCAGCATGCCTCGCTAACCTTGTAAAGTTAGCCTCATACTTTGCGACATTCTCATCCTCCTTCTGCCTCAAACTCAGAAATTGCCTTTCCATATCTGCTCGATGGTCACGAGGAAAGTATTTTTCTAAGAAAAGCTCTCTGAACTCCCTCCATTCCATATTCGATACGTCATCATCTTCCTTTGTGTTTTGAATCAGCGACCACCACTGATCGGCATATCCAGTGAGGCGGTAAACTGCCATGACAACCTTCTCCCTTTCACTACTCCCCAAGGCATGGAATATTTTCTCTAAGGAATTTATCCATTGCTCAGCTACTATAGGATTTGTACTCCCATTGAAGGTTGGTGGTTGTTTCCTCATGAAGCGGTCTAACATTGATCCTCCACGTTGCGGATCAGGGTGCTCCATACAAGTAAGGTTATTATTCATAACCTGCGTGAGTTGTCCCAGTATGGTAATAAGTTGATCAGCACCAGTTGTATCTCCAGATCCATAATAATTATCTTGAGCAGGAGGGAAATCCCTACACGGAGTGCGTGCATTGATACGGTTTCCATTCCTTCCACTAGGCGCCATTTCTAAACAATGGCATAAACTAGATTAGTTTATGAATTAAAATACATAATTCCATACTTGTAAAACACTTTACATAAATTGAACTATTTATGGATATAATCCATAATCATAAAAAGAAATGTTTTCTTTGAGGAAGTATATACTCATAACCCTTCATAGTGGTTTGTAAATAAAATGAGAATTATCCTAAGCATATCCCCCAGGAGTGTCGTAACCAAGAGTGCAGCAAGGCCCGTTGTCATGCACCAGTTCCCGTTCGAGTCTAGCTCAAAGCGGTGTTTTCAGGTTTTACCCCTAGGTACATCTGTGTCAGAGCTGCCTCTACCTGATCGTATCCAGAAAGGGATGTATTGCTCAGAAAACTCACAAAATCTCTACAATAACAAAATTCTAGGAAGTTCTTCTATACTAATCCTCAAAGTCTATCTTTGGGCTATGTGCTCTAATCAGAGTTTATCTAAATCTAGCTTCCAAGTTTAGTACTAAACTGCCTCTGATACCAACTATAACGCCCCGACCCCAGCTACCCAGAGTCGGTGCATTACTTCGTAACATTGGCATGATCACAAAAGATCAAGTCTCGAAAGACCGATTAGTTTAGTAGCCTTGGAAACACTAGATACATTCGTAAACGTTACATTACATCATAAAGTGAAAAACTAATAACAAATTCTTCATAGTCCAAACTCATATCCTCTTCTGACTATCCCTGCAGGTCATTCATATAATACTTCTTCACATCCTGGAAAATATTAAAACATTGAAAGGGGTGAGCTCAGATGCTCAGTAAGGATAACAATATTGCGGAAGCTTTCATAAATAAACATCAACATTTAAGGCAATGTATAACTAAAACAAAAGCCTTTTAAACATGAACTTCAACATAATATGACAAAAGTAAAATGAGATAATTCCATTCACTTCTTCACATGGATATTCTACTGGTCGAATAATCACATGCAATATCAAAAACCACTTTCATAATGATGGAATGCATAATGCCAGACTATCATAACCACGTAGTCGAGGCCTCGTGCCAAGACCCCAAATAAGATTTTGTCAAGGCCTTGTGCCAAGACACTAGTTTGTCTCATGAGACCTGCCGATGCATCGAGGAGCTATAGCGGGCTCCACCCGTCACTTATTAAGTCCAATGCATTCCTCATATGAACAGGTTTAAACACATCATAAACCATAACATAATCACATAAAATATGCATAAAGGAAACATAACATTTCCACATTTCAATCACATGATATCAATACAACACATTGATATAATAAAAACTCTTTCAAAACAATTTTCAATACCAAAATAAAAGAAAATTAAAACATGATATTTATTTTTCATTTTTTTAAAAATGTATGGCTTGTAGAGGAAGTCGAAACCCAAATAATGGTCACGGCGGCGGAGAAGTCATTGTCGCCGCATATGTGTGGAAAGAAAAACATTCCATTTTTGTCGTTTAGTAAAACGCTTGATATAAAAAAGATTCATTTTGAATAAACGTAAAAGTCAAAGGGGTTTATACACCGTATAAAAGAAAGTTGTGTATAAACCCAAATATGCCTCAATGAAAGGAGATTGAGACGAAGTCCTTAAAAAGATCATTTTTAAAATAAAATAGATCTATTATGTGTATTCACTATAGGTACACATAAAGAAAGTAAAAATACAAAATAGGACATAATAATATCATGACATAATTTGAAAGTAGGAGATTAACCCAAAGAATGGATGTTGGGTTAAGAAATTCCCTTACCTCTTATCTGACTTGACTCAACCGTTCTTTAACCTCCTGAATAATAAACTAGAGTTAATATATACCTTATTAAGAACCATTTTAAATTTCATTATCCTTATTATATCACTTATTACAATGATATGAACATTATGTAATTATTTAAGTTAATAACGGTTGTTTTGTCGATCTTTGGTACTTGAGTCAACAATAAACTTCTTATAATTACAAGTTGTTCATGTGGTAGAATATCCATTATATCCAGAATTATATTCATGATTTAGATGTCATATATATCTTATATATCCAGTATATACATTCATTTATAATATTACGTAACATTTAGAGGTAAGAAATGAAATGCACCGTTCATGGAGACGGTAAGCCGTACGTACGCATGAACGCTACTTTCATTTCAATTTCATATTTAATGGAACTAAATCATAATGATATAAATGTATAATATAATTCCAGTATAATATAGTGTATAATACCATTTACTTCATCCTTTATACATCCCACATATGGCATTAACGATTCAAATCACTTTGAGGGGGCGGTAGTCCGCACTTCCTAAAATGAAATTATCGCGTTTTACCCATAATGGAAATCATAAAGTATGCCATAAATGAGAAATACAGAAGTATAAGTAGAACATAAACATATTATATATCATAAATAAAAATAGTTACATCTTAATGGACACCTTTTAAGGTGTTATATGAGTGTTGAACAATCATCGTTTCGTGAGGCAGAAATTCTCCATCCACAGAAACCGTATGTTCTTTAACCATTAGATGTAGGTGTGTGTAAGTGTAGCTCGAATAATTATTATAACAACATCCTAGTATATTGAGGATACTGGTGTTGTTACAAAAGAAATTAATAAAAAGAGTTTAGGGGGTTGGAGAAGAAAAATAAAACAAAACAACATTAGAGAAGACATTACCTCAAAATCGGGTAACTCTTTTTGATTTGAGCCAAAGGCTTCCTTGGGAAGAGTTCTGCCCAAAGTAAGGCTTCTAGGAGTAAGAGGGGGAAGTTGGGAGAGTATTTGGGCAGAGTTTGGCCGAGCCAAATGGCTTGAAAGTGTAAATGAGGTGGGAGAGGTGGGGGCCTTTTATAAGTGGAGAGGAGGGGCACTTTTGGAAAGATTGAAATGTTACATTATTTCACAATGATTTTCGGATTCTAAAGGTCCCACACTTATATAATTCGAGGATAAGGTGATAAGGTTTCGAAATCTCCTCATATAATAGGCTTTGGACAAGTGTAAGCCTTGGATTTTGCATTATCTTCCCATTTTATTTAAATCGTTAAATAATGAGGTCATCGCTACATCATCATGATGTCATAAATAATTTAATTTATTTAATGTCTAAAAATTATAAAAAAAATACTATGATGTAGGAAATATTTTTAGATTTCTAATGAATATTTATAATAAAAATTTGGACTTGTGTAACCCCACTTAAAAACTGTTTTAGTAAAACAACTCATGTTTGTGTCAATTTAATTTTAACATTAAATAAATATATATTAATGTAATTTTCCAACTAAAGTGGCTCCATGGGGTCCCCAAGTTGACCCATGGGTTGTCTTGGTCGGCCATGACTCATCCAATAGGATTAGTACAAGTTTCATGCTCATCTCATATTATTATAACATTATTTGTACCTTAAACTACACTAATTACCTCTAATCGCGATTAAGAACTTAAAAGTTACTATTCACCAAAAAATTATTTTAATCTCATTGAACCACATTTTACTTCTTAATGAAAACCATGTATGTCGGATTTTTGAAAATCAAATCACAGAAGTGGTAATATTTCATTTAAACGAAAAATCAGTTATTTAACTACCACTTAGTGGTATCACTATTCATCAAAAATTGAAGTTTTTCAGAACAAGGCCAAAATTTCACCCTAAGCTATAATTGATATTCCGAATTCAAAAATGATGTCTATTTTACAAAATTCCAAACATATAAGTTGCATTAATTAATTTTATAATTAATTCCCGCTGTTACGACAAATAGCGTGTTTTTAAGAAACAATTTATATCAAAAGATTGGCAATTGTTTATGTCCAATTTCAATGTTAAATTAATTCTAATGACCACCATTGGATAAAATGGTAAAAATATATTCTAATTATACTTTAAAACCACTAAATAGTATAATTTATCACTATAAATTATTTTGATTAAAAAAGTTGTTTTTAAGTAATTTTCACTATTCATAAAAAATTAGAAGTTCTCAGAAAAATACCAAAAATTCAACATAGGCTAATTTCAATATTACGAATACAAAAATGAAGTCCATATAAAATTTCTATAATTTTAAAATGTGGTTATTACTATTCATAACAGCTACTTTGATTAGTCGCGGTGTTTTAGAACTCGAAGTTGCGTACAATGCAAGCTATTGCATTATTGAATGAGAAGCGTATCGTGGAAGCTCGAGGTGTTACAAATGTTATCAAGAAAATTCAATATCTCTTGATAATGGCCAAGAATTTATCAACTCATCATTATAAAGTGAAATAAGTTTTAGTTATAGAGTTCCTCCCCATTCCAATATAAATATTGATCATGGGAGATCTTCTCATGCTACATGTTATGAAAAATCCTTATATCATTAGATCAAATTTAACTTGAGTATATCATTTGAAGAATTTATAATTCAATATTATTCCCCTTTTAGACACTACTTAATAAACCATAAGTACAATTAATTTCCTACTTAATGAAATGAAAACATACCTAATTCTCCAAAGTATCCCTCACATATCTCATACACATGCAGAATTCAGCAATTACCTGCAAGTATAACACATAATTTAGAAGTTAATTAAATACATACAGAATTGAATTCAGAATTCAATTTAGAATTCAAAAGTCAATTACCCTGCACAAAAAGGTCTCATAGAAAATGGTAGGAAACAATTTGAAGAGTGAACTCCTTACATTGTATAATAACCTCTAACCACACCCTTAATGATGTATCAATTTTCATAACCTCATCTAAGGTTTACATAGCCTAACCAATGGAATTGGATAATTTTTAAAAAGAAAATGAATAAAACCAATAGTATTAATCAAATTACAGAAATGAAATATGACACAAGAATTTTACATATGAAAGTAGATAGTTCAACATATTGATTAGTATGAGTATACTCCACAATATGGATATTACATTACCCTCTTCCCTGGTCTCTATATTGACTCCCTTATAGTTCTCCATTATAGTGATACTATTACTCCTATGTTGGGGTTCCATGTCCCCTTCCCCAACCCGAGTGACTAATATAACTCCATCAACCTATTTACTTAGGGGTAGGAGAGAATCCCCCAGGTTCTTACCATGATCCACTTCCAATGATCAGCTGCTAAGTGCTCCTATAGAACTTCTATATAGCACCCATCTTATCAAACGATTGGTACTACACTATGGGAAAAGGACATTGAAATAGCTTATGTTGAACCCTGAAATTCTTAATAAAATTAATCAGAATGATGTCCAAATATTGTGTTCTACATCACAAGTTGATCTGACCACTGCATCCTTGGTGGAAATCCTAATATCAACTTATTGACACCTAATGTGGAACTCCTGAATCATCCTACAGAAACATATTTCCCTTGACTCAGTTAATGTTTACTAATGATTCATCACCCATTCTCATTCTAAAAAAGTTGTAATGCTCTAATCATCTGTGCAAATTTTAAATTTCCATAAAAAAATAACATATAAATGAACAGACTATTCAAATAATAACTAATAGTTGTAGAAGTTTCTAAGACATCATCACAATATTAGTAAACATTAATTTTATATGAAAAGGAATAAAAATTTATTTGTACCATTGAGAAATCAAATATATGATGTAACGTACTGTTCAAATAATAACTAATAGTAATGAACATTGAAACTGGAACACTGTAATTGTGAATGTCAACATAATGGAGATAGTTTGGAAACCAATCAAATATTATAAAATCTATACAGAAAAAAATTAATTGTGAAAATAAGGGTGTGTGAGGTTACAAAAGCTACAGTTTATTAAAATATAATCACATTGTACCTTCCACAATGGTGTATTTCTCTAAAATCTAGTGTTACTCCACCATGTCCTCTTGTATTCTAGATCAAAACATTGCATTAATATTGATTATATTGAATATATTGAATGCATAAATTAGTGGTAAAAAATATTACAATAAAAGTGGATTAAATATGGAGACAGTTAAAATAGTAGAAAACATAAATGATAATCACATTGTACCTTTGTACTGACGTTCATCCGACATATTGAACAATATCTATACATAATAATTGAAAAATTAGAAATATAATGTATAAAATTAGAATAAAAAACAATTCAAATAAACTGTATCATATTCAATAAGTCAAAACAACAAAACCATAACCAAGGAAAATCTGACAATAAAGAAGACAATAAATTGAAACCAATAGATCATACCAAATTCAGATGAGAGGAGGCTAACGATCTGTAATAAAAAAAACCACCTACACACCCCCTGCCCCCCCCCCACCTGCACATCCCTCCCCCAAGAAACCTCCCTCTCCATGCCCCCTGCCCCCCACCTGCACACCCCCTGCCCCTCCCCTGCCCCCCCACCTGCACACCCCCTCCCCCTACCCCCCACCTCCCCCCCCCCCGCCACTTGCACACACCCCTCCCCATGCCCCCAGCACCCCCCCCCTACCCCACCCCCACCCCCACCCCCCAGCTGCACACCCCCTCTCCCTGCCCCCCTGCCCCCTGCCCCCCCCCCCACCTGCACACACCCCTACCCCTGCCCCCAGCACACCCCCTTCCCCCTTCCCCCCAACCTGCACACCCCCTACCCCTCCCCTACCCACCCCCTGCCCCCTCCCCTACCCACCCCCTGCCCCCTCCCCTGCCCACCCCCCCCCCCCCGACCCACCCCACACCCACACTCCCCACCCCATGCACCCCTACCCACCCTCCACATTTCATTCCACTTCAACCACTTAATGAAATATGTGTATAAAGGATCATTCGTGATGTTTTTTCAGAAAAACCTTTTTTCCCTAGATCAGGATGATGGATGATTTCTAGGAATCCAATCTTGAATTTGGAATGAGTAGTTGTTTCCATTATGATTAATAAATCTTAATTTTTTGGATAATCCAGAATACTTTCCAAAGATGTGTATCCATTTCGTGGGGTTCATTACCCCAATGGAATTTATTAATATCAAAAGGTGAACAGTACAAGCGCGAGGTGTAAATAGCTTACACCAATAGGGAAATCAAAGAGGTACAAGAAAATATCTATAAAACCATACCAAAGACTTGAATTCGGCATCAAGATCATGCCGGAAGGAATCCATCCTCCTCATCCTTCATGAACTATGAATCTAGAATTTCAGTTTTACAGAGAATCTGACAGAGGAAGCAAGCACCATAATGAAGGAATCATGACCAGTACAAGCCTGCCATGTCCTCTCCTACAGTGATCTATGAACTAGCATAAAACAGAGAAAAAATAGAGATCAGACCTTGTAGATGAAAAGCCATTATGTAGGCTGAATTCTTAACAGTTCCAGCCAGATATTGAACAATGGACAGTAGCAGCATTAAAAACCATGTCAGAGTGAAAGCATTATAGTCCAGCAAAAAACATAGAGAATTCTATAAGGGCCTTATCTTGAAGCAGAATAACTGAGATTCCACAAATACACTTCAAATACATAATAATAACAGCTTATCAAATCAAAACAGATGATACTTCTAGATGCATAAAAACCAGGACAAGACCAGGCAGAAGACCATTTTATCATCAAGACATGTTAAGCAGAGAAGGTCCTTCAATAGATATAAGTTGAACTATCAAGAAGATACCAATCTGATTACCCAAAATCTTCAATAGGTGCAGTATGAACCTTGAAATACAGCCCTCATGAGGAGGAAAATAGGACTCATGCAGTCGGCTTCTCCCATTAGATCCAATGCAAAACAGGGAAGTGAGTTCCAGACCTACACTTTCTTCAAAGCATTCCTCAATAGGGAGAAATCATTCTGGATTACAGCATACATTCAACATAGTAAAGCCTCAGTGCTTTGTTCAATACCTGAAGTCAATAATGAGACTCATGCACATAGTGTAGAGTCCAAGCAGAGAGAAAGAAAAGCCAACATTCAGTCTGTAAAGAACCAAATGAGACCAGCAGAGAACCAAATCACAAAACCAAAAACTTTCAGAAAAACAATCTAACTGAGCAGAAAAGTACACATCCTAAAAAGGCCTTTAACCTAGATAAAATTTGACAAAATCGAACTGAAGAAGAAAAAGTGAAGTCACATAAAGTGGACAAACATGGTCCATGCAAGGATAACAATATGGATTGGAGGATATTTTCTAAGCAGGAAGACCTTGAAATAAAATAGAGGAATGGTCATGTTTTCAAGACATTATAATATCTAAATAAAAAATACACCATGACCACTAGGTTGAAAATTTGACAAGGTAATCATGGGAAAAATTGAATTCTCTTCATGATGGGCATGAAATTTTCATTCCCCATTCTATATTAAATATTCATAAATAGAACAGGAGAAAAAAATTACCAACTAATTGTCACGACCCGTCCTTGGGGCCCATGCCGTGACTACCCCAAGCCCACCTTCCATAGGCCAGGGGCTGGCGACTAGCACCAAGGCGTAAATCCCGGTAAAAAGGGAAGTCATTGCCTTTGTAAAGTAAACAAGAACCACAGATTAAGCAAGCATAAAAAGTAAACACTAAGTAAAATGGGTACAACAGTAAGTGCGGAAAAGTAAGTGGGCCAATATACAAACCCAAACTGAAAGTAAAGTACAACTCGAAAGGGAAAACAGCAACTGAAAAGTAAAAGCTGCTACGCCAAGCTGTCCACTAGAAATCCCACCTGAAGGGTGGGTATAGATAGCTCCACTCCTCCTCGGGTCTCGCCGTCCGCTCCGAGTACGTCCCGCCCAGTGGTCCACCTCCAGGTATCGTCCTACTCTGCAAGCCTCAACCACGATCAACGCTGTCAGTCATCTACAACCAACACAACGTAGTGCGGGCATATCCTGTGCAGGGGTGAGTATAAGATACTCAGTAGGGACCCCGAGACCCCTGAAGGTCTCCCAAAATCCACAAAGTAAAGATAAAATCACGAAGTAACAACCGACACTGCTTAGGTATATGCCCATAAATATACCTAAGTCATCAATTCCAATACGCTCCAACCTCCGAGCCCAAGTACAACTCAGTCCACACAGGAAATTATACGTATTCCACACAGGAAAGCAAAACCTAATCCACACATGATAGCACAACACAATCCACACAGGAAAGAAAACAGGATTCAGCTCACACAGGTATACTTCTTCGTAAGACGGTAAAGATGATCTCCGATCCATTTAAGTCGTCGGACCCACAAATGATCGATAGGTACTAACCCCCGCAAAGACCCACACGGGATCGGTAGGAAACTAACCCCCACAAAGACCCACACAGGATCGGACCCACACAGGATCTGTAGGCTCTGGCTCACACAGAACCGCTGAGTGCTGACCCACACAGGATCGGACCCACACAGGATCGGTAGCACTGATCCACATAGGATCGCTGAGTGTTGTAGTCGTCGTCGTCGAATCCACTGAGTATCTCTGCACAGTCGTCGTCGCAGTCACAATAGCAGTCGCAGCCAGCTCTAGGGTTCCCGCACATAGCAAGCTCGTTCAGGAGGGTCCGCTACACGAGCCAAGAGGCTGATACATCAACTGACACATAGACCAGAGTTAATGTATCCAAAATTTCCGTATCGTCAACAGGAACTCAACGTCGCAGACGGCGCGTCAATCGGACGTCTGGTCTGAGAGTTATTGGCTTTTTCGTCCCAGGGGACCGGTTGGTTTTTAAGGAAAAACCAACATGACTGTACACCACCTGCATCCAAACCTCGGGTGGAGTAATCCAAAATATATTTCTCACTAAGAGGAACTCAACAAAGTCGACGGCACGTCAATCGGACGTCTGTTGCTCAAGATATGAGCGTTTCCGCTCCGAGGGCCCGGTTGGTTTCGTGAACGAACCAACCCAGCTGAACTCAAAGTATTCCGAAAACTTGAGTGCGATATACCAAAATGACCTTCTCGTTCCAAGGATCTTGTTGCCGCTGATGGCGCGTCGATCGGAGGTCTTTATCCCAAGTTATGGTCATTTGAACCTAAACGGTCCAAAAACGGGGGTTTCGAGCCCGAACCAACCCGGCCCGAGGCCCCCTGGGTCGGCCCGAACCGGGTCGAACCGGTCCGGCTCAGGCCGGCCCGGCGCCGGTCCGGCTGGGGACAGCGCGCCCAACGCGCTGTCTGGCTCGGCCTTTGGCCGAGCCATTTCGGCAAAGGGGGGGGGGGGCGCCTACCCCCCTGTGTAACCCCCCCCCCCCCCTCATTTATGGGGGGCCGATTGAAGCCGGACGGTGGAATTTAATTCCCCCGGCTTTCCCCTTTCCGGCCGGCCCGACCTGGCCGGCCGGTTCCTTCTCAACGGGACCGGGGGTGGCCGGTCCCCTTCCAGTTCTGACACCGGCGGCCCGGCTGGCCGCCAGTCACCTTGCTCCGCCGCAGCCCGGAACCGGCCACGGCCCTTGTCGTCTGGCATGGTGTGACGGCACCGCGCCCCTCCGCCGCGGCCCCGCTCCGGCCGCGGCGTCTTCAGTTTTCTTCGACGTGGCGCGACGGCATCGCGTTCTTAAACTTCTTTCCACGGCGCGGCGCGACGGCGTCGCGTAATACTTGCCATGCGATTTCCGTGTGGTGCGACGGCACCACGCCATTCCGTTCCAACCACAAAGAAATCAATCATGAAAATAAGGAGGAGGTTCGGTCGTGTTTGTGTCGTCCCACCCCCTCGCGTTATTCGATAACAATAGGTTTTAAAATTTCACGAAAAAAAATCAGGAATGTAACATGAACAAAAGAATTAATTACAATCCCCTACCTCGGTTCCAAGAATGGTGCACGTCAATGAGTCACGGAAGACGAACTTCGTGGAGGTCGGGCGTCGTGGAAAAATAACGTCGACGTCGCGAAGCAAGGATTCGAAGTCGTTGACGGAGATTTCTTCGCGGAAAACCGTCGCGGAAGAGACGACGCGGAAGAAGAACGTCACGTCGTGGATACGACGTCGCAGAAGATGAACATCGATTCCGTTGTCGTCGAGGTGCGTTCGAAGGGGGAAACGTCGATGGAAGAAGACGTTGCGTTCTTCGGCGGAGATGTTCCTCATTGATGAACGGTGTTCTTCACATTCTTCGTCGAGGTTGAAGAAGTAGAAGGCTTTCTCAAACTTAGCCTTTTTCTCTCCCAAGATTCCACCACAAGAACAACCAACCCCAAAATAAAATAATCCTCCCATTATTTTATTAACCCAACATAGGTTTTCAATTTCAAGAGTTTGAAATTCAATTTAACCACACACAACTCACCTCATTAAACTTATTACATTTAAGTCATAAGTTATAACTTAGGTTAACAAAATTAAAGTGGGAGTTGAGGGGGGTTAGAGGATATGAAGGGGTGGGGTTCGTGTGGGCCCCACCACCCTCATAACCTCCCAAGGGAGGTTGGGTGGTTACCCAACTTCCATCAAGAACTAACACTTAGAGTAAAAATAATAAAAATTGTAGAGTAATTATAAAATAAACTTCCACAATTTTTATCATCAACACTCGTGTAAATGCAACTCCGGAACAGGAGTTCCTAAGAAATTATTGGCGCTGCGGTTCCATCGGTGCCCTCGGAATTCGATTCCGGGCACCGGTTCAAGAGTTAGAAAATCCCACTCGGTCTTTCACTGAACGTACCCGAGCCAACTTCAGAAATTGATTCCGGGCACACCGGGCCTCGGAATCAGGTGCCGTCAGAAACCGCGTTCTTGTAAAATTCCAAAGAAAATTAAGAAAAAATTTCCCTTGAATTTTACGGGTATTTACACTAATATATTATATAACTGGGAGGCCTGATAAAAATCCAAATTCATATCCTTATCACATGAAAACTGTAGTAGATACATTAGTATAGAATATCTTGTTGGTGAGAATTCATTAGGGTTTCTCAAGAAAAATATAATGATCTTTAAGCATTCAAATAAAAAAATTCAGTTTTAATTTCTATGATGAAATGTATTGGTATCATTAATGATCTATGAAACATTATATCAAATAATTATAATGTACAACATAAATAAAATAAATTTGGACAAACATATGAAATGATTAGAATATTAGTTTATTGATAATGTTCATAAAAAATGATTAATTAACGCAATCTAGAGACTCTATGAGGATTCCATAGAATACATTTGTGATTAGACTATAGTGAGTGTTAATCTGCTTAGATTTTCATGTCTGTGAGAGACAAACATGAAGCGTCAATTGAACATCGAAGCACCACCCACCTTGCTTATTTCATTGAGCAGCACAAATATTATATAATGAATCTATTCTATTTCCCCAGAAGCATCCTTTTCTAGTCCATCTAGAGGATTCGAATCATCTAAATAACATAATACCCTTTACTAGCCAACTATTGTTGAGTTGTTAAATTTTTTCTCATGATGTCATACAATGGCTGGGGATCAACGATGCCCACCCCCAAATCATGAAAGTGCTAGTTAAGACATTACTATTGTTCACAAAATGTTTCTAGGGGGTTCTTAGTGATTATGGTGATATAATACTACTATATTATCCTACATCATTTTTCCTATGTAGCAACTAGGGTAGAAACATAATATTGTGGAATGATTGGTAGAAACAGTTATTAATAAAGAGAGGAGGTTCCACATGCTCTTTTATCAAATGATGCATCATCCAACTATCATATTAAAGTCCCATAGTTCTCAATAAAAAATTTCACACTAATGTGATATCCATCACCTGGAAGAGTATGATTCCTTTAAGGATCAATTGAGTCTTGAATCAACTCTATAATTGATGCAGATAAGTGGGTCGGTGATGAAAATTGTTTTTCTACTAGAAGCACCAGCCTATCCTGGAATCCACCCAGCTATGCTTCCACCCATACATGATAATAATAATAATATATAAATAAAAGGGTTCCAATAAGCAAAAGTATAATCTCATTATTTGTGTCCTCATGTGAAAATATAATCCTAAATTGGTGAATACTCCTATGGTGTATTTCTCGCCACACACTAGATAACGGGAGGAGAGAAACCATTTAAATGAAAATGAAATGGATGGAAAAATGGTAAGGGGAATATGAATCTAAAATAATCAAATCATCTACTCAATCCATAAGAACCCCACCATGAAGAGAGATTTTGTATGAATGTTTATTAAAATAACCCCAACCATTTTTGACAATTCGCCTAGTTAGTGTCAGATAAGGCATAAAGATGAAACAATCATACTGGAACAACAATTCAATAACCTTATTAGGGCCTAATGACATTGACTCAACCTTAAAAAATTTTTATTAGTCTGGTGAAGAATGAGGCACCATGGATCCAAGTAGTGTTGTGTTATTTGTAGTAGTGTAAATGCTTGCATATACAGTTGAATAAGAAATTATAAAAACCCCTAATCCTATAGGGTATTTTTCTTATCGGATATATCTTAGGAGCATATAGAGTCATGAAATAATTTCCATTGATAGATTATGTAGTCACCACTCAGCTAATCAATCTTCCATCACCGACATGCTAACTTTTATTCTCAAGCATGAATCCCGTACCAGGAAAAGAAACCCATTCAAGAACATGGCCATGAAACACACCATCCTATGTCTTAAGGAACTTGTCATACATTACCAATCCAAAAATAAAATTTACATCAAAAGTGAGTCTCAATATCAGTATCATCAGAATCATGATAACCCTCATCCACACCTCCTATAGAAACACCATCACCACCTCTCACAACACCAACATCATCATCGGCATCTGCATCTGAACCGGCACCAGCACCGGGTCCAGCACTAGGTCCAGCTCCATCTCCGACAGAAGAATCTACATTAGCAGAATGCATCGACATCAAAAAGGCATCAATCATTGCATCAGATTTTGGTGGAAGTGTAGAAGAAAGGGAAGACATAAATTTCATCATATTTGTAGTTATCGCCTGTTTTGATTTTTGACTTGCTTCTTTAATTACAACATTCATTTGTTCCACTGTGACAAAACCAGAATCGGTACTCAAAGAAACGTTAGTATACCAGTATTGAGATGGTACAATCTTCTTCCCAGGTCTACAACGCACTCTACCCTGATGCTCATCTCCTAATACCTAATGTAGATGATCGTTTGGGCCCAAATTTTCAGGTTCTTTTTCTGCCAATGCCTCTGAAGCATTATTTTGATTGATATATAACATAAATTAAAATGATAAAATAATATAATGAATTAAATTCAGTAAAAATCAAAGAAATTGAAATATACTTACAATCGCCTTCTCGGTGTCGGTATTTGGCACAATATCATCTTTCTTTTTCGGTCTTGTACAAAACATAGTTGAGAGAGGAACGTAACCCTTGATATTCAATGCCTTTTTTTGGAAAAAAAACAAAGAAATAAACCAAAATTGGAAGTTTAAAAAATTACACCAAACAAAGCTAAATATTCTAAATGTTAAATTACCTTCGTCTTCTCATGATCTGGTAATGAAGTGTTTCTGCGAGTATAAATGTGTTTCATTGCACTCTTCTTTGTTTTATTTCTATTTGATTTCTCCTATAAAAAAATAGTTATATAAATTCCTTAACATAAATAAAACAAGTAATTTAAAATTGTTTTCAAATAAATAAATGAATATATATATAAATTTAACAAACACCTTAAACGCTGGACTCTTACAATAGTTGATCATATCTTTATATTGTGATATTTGGCAATCTTAAATCACTAGTACTTCTTCAAGCTCTGTACCAAATCTCTTTTTCCAGCCAAGATATAAATCATACTTGTAGGCTCGCCACATTTCACCTAAATCCATTATCCTTGCAGCCTTTTCATTTTGTCCATCGGGAAAATTATATCGAATATGTAATGGAAAAAATATTTGTTAAGAAAATATTATAAATTTATATATATATAAGGGGATTAATATTACTTACCCAAATCTTTGCCTAGGCTTTGTCATTTATTTGTTGTTCAACTGCCTTCCAACTTATCGGTTGAACCGGAATGATATTGTTGTGTCTAGAAAGTGTTCCCATAAAACTTTTACATTACGTGCCATTTTTATTAATTATAGCATTGTCCTCATTGTAATCAACTATGATTTGCATGTGTCGATTCCAAACCTCGCGCATTTTTTTACGGCCTCATCCTCTGGTAGAGGCTGGATCTAATCATGAAACCAAAAATAAAAGAAAATAATATATATGAATTTATCATTAATCAGTAAGAGTAATGTTTAAACAAATACCAGTAGATGGGGGATCTGCTAACCCCTGAAGTGCTGCATTTGGAGGGGGGTAGCCTCCATGGTAGGTGAGATATCTACAAGAGTACTATGCATAGTAGATGCAAAGTGTACTGATGGAGGCAGAAAACCCGATGGATAATCCTGTATAGATGAGGGTGGATGTGGATATGGATATGGCAGTGGGATATATGGGGGTACAATACCCTGTACAGTGGATTGTGGGAATGGAAAATGAGGGATGAGAGTCTGAGAACTACCATTCGATGTGGGTGTGGGAAAAAAGGGATAAGGAAAATGTGGGTATGGATAATATGGAGGTGGCATAATGGGAGGATGGCCTCCTGGTGTCTCAAGCGGCGTAGTAGTAGGATGCCCTATAGAATCGGTACCACCCGCCACAATATCATCCTCAGTGGCATAATCCAAGAGTCTCCTCGACGATGCAGCCTAAAATAACATAGATGATAAATTAAAACGAACTATAACAAGATAAATAATATGAAAGACCACAATATTCAAACATAATTTGTACTTACATTGTTTCCAAGAGGAGACCTACGTTGTTCGTTTCTCGATATTCTTCTACTCCTTCTAGTATCATCATAATCAGGCATTTTGACCTAGAAATTTAAAATAATATTCTAAAATAAATAGAAATAATAAAAAATGTTAAATAATACAATTGTATCATAAAACAATGAGATACATTTTCATGTGTGATATTTGTATTGATAAAATATAAAGACTTTTCTATGTTCAAGATTTACTAGAGAAGTGTTTAAACATAAATTGGTCAGGCTATTAATAGTTTTATATTCGATAATGGTATAAAATATAAGAGTTATTTTGATATCATGTATGGAAGTTTAAAAAACACATACAATATTGAGATAATATCAGGTAAATACTTACAAATGTCTCAACGCTATGTGGGGTCTATGACAATTTCTGGTTCACAATCTGTTCTAACAATTGCATCATTCATATCATCAAATGAAATGTTCAAATAAATACCAACAGGTTCATCCACAACATCATTGTCATCCATGCCTTCGTCAAAAATATATTTAGGAATAACATCAACAATAACACCAAATTGTGGTTGTAACAGGTCACTTACATAAATCACCTGTTTAGATTGTGACGCAAGAATATAAGGTTCATTGGTACAAAGCTGGTGGTTCATATCAACCACTCTAAATCCAAAGTTAACAATATGCATTCATTGTCGTTTCACTGAATCAAACCACTTTCATTTCATCATTGCGACATGACCATGTGCATAGTAAACTAATAAAATGATTCTTTCAACAACATCGTAATATGATATATTTTCTGATCGAGGCTGCATGTTCGATGCACTCACATAACAATCTGTTGTGGCGCTTATCATGACACCGCCATGTTGTGTTGCCATTTTCTTACAACTATTTATAACAAATTTAAATCCATTGACAACCATTGACTTACAATCACGTACCACATCGTTTGGACCAAAGGACAATGATTTTATTTCATTTGATACTTCAATCATTGGTAGAGTTAAAACCTAAAAGATACCAACATAAAATATTAAATAGAGACATGTGATTATGTTATGAGAAGAAGAAAAAGGAATCTATTACATTTTACTTTAACCAGGAAGCAAATTATTTGTTGTGAAACAGTTCCTTCTTCTTAACAGATAGAGAGTGATGTCTCTTTTTTATAATTTCTAAATATTCTCTACAGATATGAAAGCATTAAAATATCAGAAGATATAAAGAAATCACACAATGAAAAAAAAATACATATTTATTAGTTTACTTTCTTGATATACTCATCAAGCACACCACAGTTGAATAATACTGTGTGATGTGTTATTTCCCACTCTTCCCTGCTTAAAGTACACAATGAGTACAATCCAGATATCCCCCCTGTTTGGGGCAGTGAAGGAAATGTAGGCTCAATGGGATCATATTGCTTATCTTCAGTTCTCATTAGTCGATTAGACCTTGTAGTGACATTATCCAAGTACGATGAACAGAAATCCATGAATTCTTGTGCTAAATAGAATTTCACAATAGAGCCTTCAGGATAATATTTATATCTCACATAAGATTTCAATGTAAACATAATTCCTTCAGTAGGATACATCCACTGACTCAAAACAGGACCACCAAAGAGAAATTTCGTGGGAATATACATAGTCAAATATAACATACATGTGAAAAAAGATGGTGGGAAAATTTTCTCCAAGTTTCAAAGAATAATCGGTCCATCTCTCTGCAATTTCTGAACAACGCTTCCACTCAATTTTTTGGCACAAAGATCTCAATAAAATTGATATAACTTAATCACTACAACTCTAACATTATGTGAAATTAAATGGAGAATGGAAATGGGAATCAACTCATGTAACAAGACATGGTAATCATGGGTTTTAAGTGATTTGAGTTTCACATATTGTGTATTTACCCTTTTCGAAATATTACTTGAATAACCATCTGGAACCTTCAATATTTCCAAGACCTGAAGAAATTGTTTTTTCTCCACATTTGTCATCAAATAACAGGAAACAGGGACTTTCCACTTATTTTGACCAATTAACTCAAGATGACGTCTTGCTCTTATACCCCAATCCATAAAATCATAATGACACTACAAATCGTATTTTGTTTTGCCTTTGACATTTAAAATAGTAGCAAGTAACATATCACAAATTTTTTTCTCGATATGAATTACATCCAAATAATGACGTAATAACTTTGATGACCAATACGACAACTCAAAGAATATGCTTTTCTTTCTCCAATTTCTATTAGAATTCGAATTAGCATGCTGTCGCTTTCTGATATTTGATTGACTTTTTCTAATAACATAATTCAAATCATCAAGTTCTTTAACAATATCAGTCCCTGACATTCATTGAGGTGTCTCATCTGTCTCGATGGAATTATCAAACTGTCTCTGATTCTTCCTATATGGATGATCCATTGGTAGAAAACGTCGATGCCCTATGAAGCTCAAAGTTCGTCAAAACTTTAATCTTCCGAAACGTGTATTTTTCATAAAAATAGGACAAGATAATTTCCCTTTAGTACTCCAACCAGACATCATTCAGTAGGCAAGGAAATCATTTATTGTCCATAATAAAGCCACATGAAAAATAAAGTACTCCTTTTTGATTACATCATATGCTTGTGCACCATCAATCCAAAGCTCATTTAACTCCACTATTAATGGATGAAACTATATATCAATATCATTTCCAGGATCACTGGGTCCAGATATCAATATACTCAGGATAGTGAATGGATTCTTCATACACATCCATGAAGGAAAGTTATAAATGTGAATGAAAATAGGCTAAGTATTGTGTGCAGTATGCATTTGGTGAAATGGGTTGAAACCATCACAGGATAATCCCAATCTAACATTTCGTGGGTTGGCTGCAAAATTAGGATGTAACCTATCAAATTTCTTCCAAGCCAACCCATCTTCAGGATGCACTATTTCATCGTTATCCTTATTTCTTTCATCTTCATGCCATCTCATATTCTTTTCCATTTGTTCTGAAATAAAAAGGTTTTAAAGCCTGGGAATTAAAAGTAAGTGCCACATCACTTTCTTTGGTAAGCAAGATTGAGATCCTTCTTTATTAGTCTTCCACCTTGATGTGCCACACTGTTTTCACTGACTCAAGTCTGCATTCTCTTTCTAGAACAAACAACAGTATTTGAGACATGAATAAATCTTACTAGATTAAAATCCAAATTTTTCAACCAACTTTGATTCCATGTAATCATTTTCTGGAATACAAGCATCATCGGGCAGTAAATCCTTAATAAATGTAAGGAGATAGTCGACCGTAGTATTACTAAATCCATACATTGTTTTCCCATGATATAATTGCATTAAAAACTCAAGTTTACTCATTTTTGCACATTCTTGATATACTGGGGTATTTGCATCTTCCATCAGCTTTCTAACACTCTCAACATCATCATCCTGATTAATAGATGAGAACTATGTTCCAGTATTCATTTCCTCTTACACTGGTCTATATGAGGAGCTAGCTTCAGAAACAAAAGGAAACTAATTAGAAATAAGATTTTTCATACCAATCTTTTCCACTGAATCGATGCCATTCAACACTTGAGATTTTTCTCCATTGTGATACCACATATGATAATTTTTTTCAAACCACTTTTATTGATATGGTAACTCACTTCCTCATGAGTTAACCACGGTCTTCCAACACAATCAAAACATGGGAATTGAATCAATCCGCCATCTGAATCATTAGTGAATGCAAAGTCCAAAAAATATTGTAACTCCATCTGAAATTCATCAGTGATCCGATCAATGTTGTACATCCAGTATCTATCCATTCTGAGGCAGATAAACATACATTAAATAAATAATCTATAAAATGACTTGACATTATATGTATTGTTTCATAAGATATTAAGTAATCATCAATAACAAGTTAATAAAAAATCATAACAAATATATTAAAATTATGGTTTAGGGAATTCATAAATGTTTTAAATTATAAAAATTCACGAATAGTCATACATAAGTTCCAAGAATGAGGATTGATTGTAGTAAAAAGAGTTTATATGAAATCTAAGAGATAATAATAATCAATTCCCAAAAGTTTTTGGGTTAATTCATAATGAGTTGTGATGTTTTGTATTAAATCTTCAAAGTTTTATTGAAATTTAGAGACATTTTTAAAATATAAACCATATCATATACCAAGCATTAATATTAAAGAATTGGCAGATAATTACAATGGTAAGAATATGAGAATAATAACTAGAAGAAAGAATATATTTCTACATTATTGTTAGAATATTCAGATTATATAATTAGAAGGAAGATTAATTATATGAAGATGATATACAACAATGGACTATCTTAACTTGTGTGTGTTCCCCTTGGTAATCCCCATGAAAGTAAATTTTGGTATTACATCCTAATAATAAGACAGTGATCTCCTTTGTGGTATTAGTTTCAGATAGTGTTTGGGAATCCCTCTGTGTGACCCGGGGTGTGATCCTCGATAATTTTTTCTATTTCCCTAGGTGTGTTTTTTGGAATCATTATTACCAACTTATCTATGTGTACAATACCATACTTGGTGTGATATTCTAGGTATGGTATAGTATACCCCAGATTCCCTTGGAGAGATCCCCTATCTATGTATCGAGATCTTCGGAGTTACATTGAGTACATATTTAGTGAGGTCTGATGAGCATGACCTCTTGGGAATGCACCATCAGTGAAGCATAGATCATGTTGTGAGTGCAACCAGAAGAGTGTTAAATTGTATCCTTGAGTATAATATTATGGATAAAATAACGATTAATATGCCATTGAGGCATGTTTTATGTTATGAGTATATCTAGTTTATTATTCTTATTGCTATATCTCATATTTTTAATGATGTGTCTATGTGATGATAAGATAACTACTCTCCAAATTCCCATTGTTTAGTGATTTTGGAGTGTCCTATTGAGCATTGTTATACTAAACACAGCATAGGATCTACCCATATTTTTCATGTCTTATGTAGACAATATTCCTTTTGAAGGAATCCTAGGAGGACCAAGAGCAGATATAAGATAGTGATCTAGATAGACCATGGTTCATTCTTGGTTGGGCAATATGTCAGTAGTCCTGCCCCTCATAACAAGTTAGTCTTTTTTATCTGTTTTTGTAGGATTTTATTTTCCCCTTTATTCATTTCATGTGTACAGGTACCATAGGCTAAGGAAAACCTTGTGTGTGTTATGCCTACTCAGGGACGGTCACTAACCCCTAACCAATTAGAGGTGGGTTTGTGGTGTCACACTCAGCTTACCACTAGGCAGGTGGGCCCCAGTGAGTCAGTTCATACAAAAATTCCACCCTAATGTTAATTAATTCAAAAAAATTATTTTACATGAATGAAGAAAAATTCAAAATCATGGAATAGTTATTTTACAAGTTTTTAAAATTTGGTCTCACCTTCTTTGGTTATTCCCTATTTTTCCCAACTAATGAAAAAATATTACAACTTCCTTTAAACTTGCTGACTCAAAAAAAAGTATGTTACTATTTTTGATCTCTCCATTCTATTTTCTCTATTAAAATAATTTACTAACTCATTAACATTTTATTCACTGTCCAACGGAATAATGAATTTAAGATGAATAACATTTATCAAATTAAAACAAATCAATATATTTTTAAAATTATTATTATCTAAATACCTCTAATGATTCCATATATCGATGGTGAAAACAACATTTATGTCCCATAAAGAAATTAAGAAATAATACAAGCTCTAGTAAAATATTGAGTTATATTTCTCAATAAAACTTCATGGACATTTTGGAAAAGTTGGAGGTTGAAACGGGGAATAATTTTTGGGATATAAAAAAATTAAAATAATCGAAATGATAAATTTTAAAATGGGTGAACTTATGATAGTTTATTTGATATAAAAATTCAAAACTCTATATATTCACTGTAATTATAAAGAATAAAGTGGAAAATAATTAAAATTATGGAAGGATTCTAATTTAAGATACAAAGGATAAAATTGTGTAATTTATTTGACACGTCAATTTAACACCTAAAAATTCCATAAAATCATCATATGTTATGGTCCCTAATCATGATATTGTAGATCCCTCTCTAAAAGTAATGGTGGGGTGGGAATGAACTATTTTTCTTGAAGGAAAGAATTATAGGGGGCTGATGATCTAGAACACTCATAGTCCATGGAAAGAAAATAAAAAGCACAATAGGATTTATCAACTACATTAAGAATGTCCTTCATGCTTTGAAAAAATTATAATGGTCTATTATCACTTTCCATTAGTTATTATTGGTGTTTCCACTATATAACTACAATTATATTCTCTAAAGAATCTAACGGGTTAATTATAGGGTATAAAATTTAAAAATTTAGTTGATTCATGTGATGAATAATTAAGGATAAAAAATATAGTAAATTTGAAGATGTTAATAGTGGTAATATGGCATGTATATTCATATTTCCAAATATATGTGTTCAAGGTGAAAATTAGCCGACACTGAGTAAAAGATAACAAGAAGCCAAAATAAAACAATACAGATAATGATCAAATTTAAAACTAATATCAAATGTATAATTTAAAATAGGTAAAACCTATATAAATGAGAAAAGAGAGACTTCTTGAATGTTATTATCACTCTCTTATTCCACTATTCTCTTTCTTCCTCCTCCTGCAATTTTGATTCTTCACAGCTGCTGTATAAAAATATACAAAGTCATCGTTATCCAGTTTATAACTTAAGCATGATAATTCATGTTGGTTTTGTGTTTTTTTTATATAACATCACACACAGCCCACTTAAATTGGAGACTCTAAGGAGAAGATCATTTTCAAAACTATACACCAGTCACATTATAGGAGGTTGATGTGGTCAAGTCCCAAATTAGTGATTACTGTGTGGTAAATTGAAAGTTATAGTAGTGCATATCAGTGTGGAAATGGGAGTAAGTGCAGAATAATATTAAAAATACTTAAGGTTTAAAAAATTCAACAAGAATGGTGGATGGGGATGAAGGAAGATATAGGGGATTACCTCTGGTGTTCAGGGTTGTGGGGGAGAACCGTCGGGAATGGAGAAAGATGGTAGGTATCTCGGAGAAGCTTCACTGGAGGAGGTTCGGGGTGAGGAGGGTCACGGTGAGGAGGGTTCGAGGGTTTTGAGGGTTGCTGGTGAAAAGCTGTCAGGGAGGGCGATGGGGGTGTCAACCTTAATGTTGGAAGAGAGGCTTCGTGGAGGAGGCATCGGGGAGGAGGGTCGCAGTGAGGAGGAGGGTCGCGGCGAGGAGGCGTCAGAAGAGTGGAATCGAGGAGGAGGGTCACGACGAGGAGGCGTCAGGGAGGAGGGTTGTGGAGATGACTAGGGCGCAGAGAGGATGCATGGGGAAGGAGGGTCGCAGTGATGAGGAGGGCGCGGCAAGGAGGCGTCGGGGAGGAGGAGGGCGCGGCGAGGAGGAGGCTATGGCAAGGAGGAGGGCGCGGTGAGGAGGAGATCATGGGGGAGGAGGAATCGCGAGGGCAGGAGGGGTTCGTCAGAGAATGGGAGGGTTTGAGGATCAGTTAGAATTAAGGGTTTACAACAAATATCCACGATCATCCTATTAAACCGTGTCTATAAAGAACCTATAGCCACGGATCGATAGAACCGCGGCTATAGGTCTGTGGCTATAGCCTAAATTTCTAGTAGTGTGACGATTCTGCTCTAAAGATAAGGTATTCCTTATCATCATCATCAAAAATCATAACCTCCTTCTTCTTACAATAAATCTTCACATCATGATCCAAAATCCAATCCATACCAAGGATTATATCAAACTCAATCATAGGTATGATGATGAGATCAGCGGATAAAGAACATTTATGTGCTCTAATGGGGACTGATTCACAAATTTTTTTTGCAATGATACGTCCCTTAGGAGTTTTAGCTGACAACTCCCTTGTTAAATCAAATTAAAAATATCTAATTTTCTTAGAAAACTGGGAAGATATGAAACAATGTGATGATACAGAATCAAATAATGCATTTTTTAAACTTTAGGAAACCATTAAATTACCTACCACCACCTCTTCCGGATCTTTTACTTCAATAGTAGTGATAGCATAAGCTTGGCCTGGATCCCTTGGCCTTTTCTAAGGTAAGTTCCCCTGACTCTTAGGAAATTCATTTGCATAATGTCCCATCTCCCTGCAATTTTAGCATTGGACATCGGTAGCTTCCTTCTTCCCCTTGCAATCACGAGCTTGGTGGCCTTTTTCACCACACTTGTAACAGACTCCCATTCCCTTCAAGCAAGTACTAGGGTGTTTCTTCCCACATTTACATCAGGATGGATATTCAACTTTTCCCTTCTTCCCCTTATTTCCATTCCCATAGTGATCAATAAATATCTTTTTCTCTTTCTATGCTTTAAATTCATAAGACTTAGAGAATTCTTTTTCTGTCTTGATAGCACATGAGACAATGTCTTTGTACGATGAGAAGGATTTTGAGACTAATGCTCGACGGAGAAATGGTTTTAACCCATCAAATAAATGATCAATCTTACTTATTGGGTTGCGTATATAATCACCAGCATACATTTATAACCTTGTAAAGTTAGCCTCATACTTTGGGACAATCTCATCCTCCTTTTGTCTTAGACTCAGAAATTTCCTTTCCATATCTGCTCGATGGTCACGAGGAAAGTATTTTTCTAAGAAAATCTCTTTGAACTCCCTCCATTCCATATTTGATACTGAATCATCTTCCTTCATGTTTTGAATCAATGACCACCATTGATCAACATCTCTAGTGAGGTGGTAAACTTCCATGATAACTTTTTCCCTTTCACTAATCCCCAAAGCCTAAAATATTTTCTCTAGGGAAATTATCCAATGCTCAGCCACCAATGGATTTGTACTCCCATTTAATGTGGGTGGTTGTTTCCTCATGAAGCGATCTAACATTAACCCTCCGCGTTGTGGATCAGGGTGCTCTATATGGGTAAAGTTATTATTCATAACCTGAATGAGTTGTCTCAGTATGGTGATAAGTTGATCAGAACCAGTTGCATCACCAGCTCCACTATAATTATCTTGATCAGAATGGAAATCCCTACATGGAGTGCGTGCATTGATATGGTTTCCATTTCTTCCACTAGGTTCCATTTATAAACAATGGCATAAAATAGATCAGTTTATGAATCAAAATACATAATTCCATACTTGTAAAACACTTAACATAAATTGAACTATTTATAGATATAATCCATAATCATAAAAAGGTTTTCTTTGAGGAAGTATATACTCATAAACCCTTCATAATGGTTTGTAAAGAAATTGAGAATTATCCTAAACATATCCCCCAGGAGTGTCATAACCAAGAGTGCGGCAAGGCCCGTTGTTGTGCACCAGTTCTTGTTCAAGTCTAGCTCAAAGTGGTGTTTTCAGGTTTTACCCCTAGATACATCTGTGCCAGAGCTGCCTCTACCTGATCGTATCCAGATAGGGATGTATTTCTCGAAAAACTTACAAAATTTCTACAATACCAAAATTCTAGGAAGTTCTTCTATACTAATCCTCAAAGTCCATCTTAGGTCTATGTGCTCTAATCAGAGTTTATCCAAATCAAGCTTCCAAGGTATGTATTAAACTTCCTCTGATACCAACTGTAACGCCCTGACCCCAGTTGCCCAGAGTCGGTACATTATTACATAATATTGGCATGATCACAAAATATCAAGTCTCGAAAGACCGATTAGTTTAGTAGCCTTGGAATAACTAAATAGATTCATAAAGTTTACATTACATCATAAGGTGAAAACTACTACAACAACATCTTGTCTCCACACTGATATCCCCTTATACTATCCCTACAGGTCATTCATAAAATACTTCTTCACATCCTGTGAAAAATAAAACATTGAAAGGGGTGAGATCAAATGCCCAGTAAGGATAACAATATAGTGGAAACTTTCATAAATAAGCATAAACATTTAAGGCAATGTATAACTAACACAAAAGCCTTTTAAACTTGAACTTCAGCATAATATGGAAAAACTAAAATAAAATAATTCCATTTACTTATTCACAAGGATATTCTACTAGTCAAATAATCACATTCAATATCAATAACCACTTTCATAATGATGGAATGCATAATTCCAGACTATCATAACCACATAGTCAAGGCCTCGTGCCAAGACTACAAATAATATTTTGTCAAGTCCTTATGCCAAGACACTAGTTTGTCTTATGAGACCTACCAATGCATCAAGGAGCTATAGCGAGCTCCACCCGTCACATATTAAGTCCAATGCATTCCTCATATGAACAAGTTTAAACATAACATAAACATTCGTATTAAAACTAGAATATGAAATGTCAATACTTTCTCTATAAACCATGAATGGTATAAAAATAACACATCAATATTCAAACATATTACAAATCCTTAAATAAAATGTAGAAGTTTTTTATCATAATAAATAAACTTCAAATAATTTTAAAATCCATCAAAGGATGTTGACATAGATGAAATCAAAACTATTTGAGAGAAATATCTCTTTTTTTGAAATCATTTAAGTCACATAATTATAAAATAAAACATTTACTTTGAAAATATTATTATAATCTTATAAGGGAATCTTAAACAATTTTATAATGGCAGAAAATAGCCGCACCCTCCGTATAAGTTAAAAAAAAGACATTCTTACCTTAATTCTGTCGAAAAGGTTAAAAGGGACTTTGTTTCGAAAACGACAAAAAGGTTACTTTATAAACTTCTTATAAAAAGTAAACAAGAGTATAAATGACTTTAACCCATAGTATTTAAAATATTAAGAATGATTTGAAATAAATTTTTAAGAAACATGGATTTGGATGATAAAGAGGTCCCAGTAGATAATTACGTATAAACAACCTCGGATAAGGAAGAGATTGTGAAATAAACCCTTACCTTGTACTTTTCCTTAGTTGATGGTATGTTAACCTCCTCTATAATAGATAAAACATTGTTATTAAATTATAAAATAAACATATACATAATTATGATATCATATATGATCTTCTAATAATGCTTTGTTAATAATATTTTAGTATTATCGACGTTTTGTGTGTTAACTTACTCGTTTTATTTTATATGTTTTGTTACATAAGACTTGTTTGTTATGGATAGGTTGTATATTATTCATATACAGAATGATATAAAGTCGTTAAACATTATTTTTAATCATAAAATGATAATTATAATTGAATGGATATGATGGGGAATGAATCTCATCGCGTTCATGGAGACGGTAGTCCGTACATATGCACGAGAGACAAAATCACTCTTTTGATATTAAAATAATATATAATTGGATATTATATCATATATAAAGAATAATTATCATTTTATATTTATTATTTATATGAATTATACATCATTATTATACCCATACAAATAATAATGTTTTGAATAACAATTACACCATGACATGGAGACGGTAAGCCATACGTACGCACGTATGGTGACATGTCATTCAAAGTATGGATAGAATACTGAATATGGCTGTACCATGTTTATAATAACATCATAGTATATATACGATACTGGAGTTATTATTTTAGAATGGTAAAAACAAATAAAGAAGAAGTGGAAGAAGAAAGGAACTTGAAAGAGGGTGGTGAAAACATTACCTCTTCTTTGGGTTCTTCCTTTTGATTTGATCAAAAGGGATCCTTAGGTTGGATTTCTGATCAAAATAAGGCCTCAAGGTTTAATTGAGGGAAGTTTAGAGAGCATTTGGGAAGGTTTTGGCCGAACCAAAAGGCTTTGAATCTGTGAATTAGTGAGAAGGGGGAGTTCCCTTTTATAAGAGGGATGAGGGGCACCTTTGGAAAAGCTAGAAATATTATTTTATAATAAATTCATATTCTGTTTCTAATGTCTCAAAAGTGGATTATTCAAAGTATAAGGTTGGTATGGGTATAAATAATTTCAACCAATAGAATTTAGACAGGTTTGGGTCATTATATTAATCTTATCTTTTAGTTTTAACTCTTAGTTAATTAGTTTGACATTTACCATGTCACATTGTATTTTTATATTATATAGTTAATAAACTTACTATATACATACAAGAGACACCCAAGTGGTCCATTAATTATACAAATATCATGATATAAGTCCTTTTTCTTAACCTTAGATTTTTAGGAATTGAATATCAATTAATAATATAATATTTGTTTTAAAACCTCATTTATGTCAATTTTGACACTATTCAATAATTGAGTTTTTTTAAAGTCTTAAAAACTTTATTAATTCGACAAAAATTCATTTAAGAAATAATATAATGTCATATTAACCAATATAATTCATGTATGTCATCAAAACTTTCAAATTATCTTTATTTTAACATTTATAATACCAATTATTTGATTCTTTCATTAATAAGGAAAATACTACATTATTATTGTGTCATAAATAATATTAATTATTAAATGTCTAAAAATTATAAATAAAATACCATTATTTAGGAAATATTTTTAGCTTTATAATGAATATTTATAGTCTAAAATCCAACATATATAACCCTATGTAAAAAAAATTTTTCTAAACGATATATGCTTATGTCATTTTTGTATTTATTTTAACTTAATTAGTATAAAGTGTCCTTATCAATTACAAGTGGATCCATGGGGTCCCAAAATCGACCCAAAGATGATCATGGTCAGACATGTATCCACTAATAAAATTAGGACACGTTTTAGGATAATTTATTATTATTATAATATTATTTGTTTTACCCTTATTTACCGGATTTACCCTTTATCCATGGTAAATAAAATATTTATCAAAGTAATTATTCAAAATGTATAAAAATAAAAGTTACCTATTTACACAATTTGGACATCCTGATTCCAAATATGGAATCCATTTTTCCAAATTCAAAACACAGAAGTGGCAGAAATTAATTTAAAATTAATTCCTGTTGTTAAAACAAAAAAGTTTGTCTTTAAGAGATAATAACTATCAAAAGATTGACACTTGTTTATGTCCGGTTTAATTGTGAAATTTTGTCCAATGACAAAAATTGTATTAAATGGTAAAAATATATTATAAATATACTTTAAAACCACTCAAATTCATAATTTATCACTATTAATTATTTCGATTAAAAAATTTGTTTTTAATTAAAATTTAGTAATTTTCATTGTTCATCAAAATATAAAAGTTATCTAAAAAGTATGAAAATTTCACCCTAGGATAATTTTGATATTCCAAATCCAAAAATGAAGTCCATTTTGAGATATAAAATTTATAAAGTTTCAAAAAGTGGGTATTACTATTCATAACTGCTACTTTGATTGGTCGCAGTGTGTTAGAATCTCGAAGTTACGTACAACACACGCTACTGTATTATTCAAAGAGAATCATGACGTGGAATCTTGGGGTGTTACATAATTTCATTTTGAGTAATGAACAATGAAGATTAAATCGATGATGATAATGTTTTGGTGATTCTTAACAAACTAAAGGTGTTTTCTTAATCAATGAGTTAAATGTTTATATAACCTTAAAAAAACCAAAAAAACATTATTTAAATATTTATATCATATTATAACAATAAATAAGTTCTTATATTCATCCATTACATAAATGTATTGTATTGTTCAAGTAGGTTGTTAAACTGACCCAAACCTGAACCTATCATTATTAATGGGTGATTATGAGATAGTTTAGCTATAATATCATTATAAAAGAATCATAATTATATTTTTTATTGTTTGTTAGTGTTATATATAATGATTTTAAATAATTATAATGATAATATAATTTATATAAATTCATTACCTAGAAAAATGGATCATTTTTCTATTAGTTCGCTCAGTTAAAATTATTGAATTAACAATGATAGTTTGTAGATAAAATCATTAATAGGTTATCCAATTTATCATAATATAACCCTAATTATGAGATAAATATAATATTTTCCCATTAAATTATTCTAAAACCCATAAATTATGGGTGTTTATGAAAAATGGATTTCATTGCCCGTGGTGGTGGTAGTCTGCACGTACGCACGAACGGAGATTTCATTTTTCTTGATGGATGATATAAATGAATAGAAATTATAATACTATTAATATAGTAACATTAAATTATATAAATTATACAAATATCATTTTATTGTTATGGATAGAATAAATTTTAATGAAAATAATAAATAAAAATCTAATTAGTTGATAAAACTCACATCAGGTATTTTGAATTTTCCTTGTAATTATCCTTGGAAATGAAAGCCTTATGCTAAATAATGGAGACTAGAAGATATTGAAAGGTAAAAGTTTATATTATGAGAAATTTTTAATATTTTAAAGTTGATATTATAAGGTAATTTGAGTCTTTAAATGGAGGAAGTGTTGCCTTTTTATAATAGAAGAGAAAATCTCTTTTGGAATTACCTTTAACATTTTAAATAATGTGATGTTACTATTCAATGTTTAATGGATCAAAAATGGAAAAAAGAGAATTTTGAAGTGATTTTGGGTATAAACTCACCGCAAACACTCATTTGGGATAGAACATTGAGGGTTTAAAGTCATTTTATTTTAAATTTTTAACTTTTACCCTAATTGGCATATACATTAGTAATTAATTTTTTTCTATATTAATCAATATTAATGAAAACATTATAATTCAAACCATCACCTAATTTTAATATTATTATTTTAAAATTTTAAAATCATTTTATCGAATAAAATTTCTAACAATTATGAAATTAAATTTTAATATTAGTACAAATAACACGCAAAAATGGTTTTTAGTAAAAAGCGTAATTTTTAAGCATTAAATGTGTGTCTAATCCATAGTTATTAAAAATATAAATTACTCTGAAATATTTGGTTTCTCTTAAAACAAATAAAAGGTATAAGTCTTTCATGTAAATCCAATAACAAATCTCACCTAGAAAATACTTTGTTCAAATAAATGATCCAAATAGTTTTTTATTAAACTAACATTTTAATATAGTTCTAAAAATGTTAGATATACGGTTTATAAGATCAAATAATATATTAAAATACATAATTTTATTCCTTAAAAACATATTTAATTAATTAAAGGGTTTTTTAAACTTATAGATCATTCTTATATAATGATAAAGTCATAAATATTACAAGTTCCGTAAAAAATGTATTCTATGACTAAAAATCAATATTTTGGAAAAAAACCCCAAAATTTTATATTAAGATAATACTATTATTCAAAATCCAAAAATAATTTCCATTTTTTAAATTAAATTTCTAAAAAAATTAATTCAATATTTAAATAAAATCTTAAAATATAGTGGCAAACTATTCATATTGGAGAATAAATTTTTAAAATGTTAACTATTGATTATTATTATTTATTATCAATTACTAATTAATTTATTGGTAAAATATTATTCATATTTTCAATATATTTTATTATTAACTAATCATAGTATAATTCGTTTTTAAATTAAACGCTTATTTTAGAAAAATGTATTTTTAATCATAAAATGATTTTCTTAGTTGTTTTAGTCATACTAATAGAATTTCATTCATATTAAATGTTGCCATTATTTTATTTCTATAAATATTTAATTATTTACTTACTCATATTTAGTCTCTATAATTAAATGACTACGTTTTAATGGTTATACTTAATATTTATATTTTTAAATATATATCATAGTTCCATTTTATATCAGTATTATATGAGGAGAAAGATATTGAATACATTGACTTAATTAAAGGTAATCATATATTAAGATCTCAGGGTGTTATAGGAACCTTGTGTTCATATTTTATGTGGATATTTTTTTCCACTCTCCCTTTTTTGAATTTCAACTTCTTTGAGTTGGTTTTCATCTTAGAATACCAAGATCTTCGACCTTGTTTCGACCAATATAAATCATTTTTTAACTTGAAAACATGTTTTTCATCTTCTACCAGTAAGAAACTAAAAGTTTTATGACTTAGGGATGAGCCTCTAAGGGGCACCGAGAAGCTACGGTTTTCCCCTTCCATCACCTCCATCTTCTCGGACTCTATCTAGCGGCGTCCTCCCTCATCATTTCAGCTCAGCAAATCAAGGCATGGCTCACAACTTTAGGGATCTTATTCCATAGATTCCACCATTTTCGGCCTGCCTCCTTTCTATATACTTCAATTTGATGGGGATTTTCAAGGTGGTGAAGTGAAGTTTCAGAGTCCATGTTCCGTGTTTGTGGGTTGAATTTGTGGCTACTTTGGGTTCATTAAGAGGTTTGATATGGGATTCGAGTGCAGTCTCAGAGGCGGTAATAGGAATGAAAATATGGCTTACGGTGTACCATTCTTCCAGTGTGTTGGTGCTCGGGTGACTGGTTGAGGTAATGGATTTTGACCCTCGTGTTCTTGTTTCGTGATTAGATGCGATCTTTTGTGACCTACTATGTGCTAGGTAATTCTTCCTTAGATCTGTTTGGTTAACATATTTGATATAGAATGGTATGTGGTCTATTATTTTTGAAATTTGCTTGTGGTTCTTGATTTTCTGGTCCTGGATGAAATTGATTGCTCTTGGTTTGTATTTTTTGGTTTGAATATTTTGTTGGATCAATGAATTCGTGATTGATCTTAAATTGGTTGAATATTTGAATCTGTGGTATGGATGTTCTGTTGGTAAGATTGTTTTGTGGTGCTACAGTCTGTAGTCTTGGGTCAATGCATCTAATTCTTCTCAAAGGACTTCTTCAGAATAAGTTCATAGTAGGGATCTTTCATAGATCACAGATTTTCAGAATTGGATGTTTGAGAGGGTATGGTGTTTTCCATCAGTTTTGTGCCCATGCATTCATGCACGGGACTACTTTCCATGCAGCGATGTGAAGGTGAAAGCTCATTACAATGATTTTGATGTTGGGGAGGGGACCATCTTTGCAGATTTTATTCAGATTTCTTTTTGTTATGGTACATTAGATTGTGGGTCTTGATTGTCTTTATGTATTTGAAGTCATTTAAGTTCCCCCTTACCCATTAAAATGGGTTTTATCTTAATAAAAAATTTAATTTTCAGTCAATAAAACACAAGGTTTCTCAATAAAAACCTCTTCTTTTAGCTCATCATTGAGGAAGGAATACTTGAATTCCATTTGGATGCAAATAGAAAGAAACATTCTTATAGTTTCGGATCTATAAACCAATGTAAAGGTCTCATCAAAATCAAATCCTTCAACCTAAGAATATCCCTTACACACAAGTATTTATTTATTTCTAATAAAATCACCTTTTTCATTCAACTTGTTCCATAAAACCTATTTTTTCTAATGATTTTATTATCATCAGGTTTGGGTATCTACTCCCATGTTCCATTCTTCTCTATCTAGTCTAATTTTTCATTCATGGAATCAACCCATTCTTGGAGCTCCATAGATTCCTTCCACATATCACGGTTCAAACTATAAAAACAATGAGGTATGTGATGTTTTCCTCAAATTTTTACTAGTTCTAATTTATTATACATAATATTTCAAAAAAATTGAACCTCCACTTGTCTTCTCAGCCTTGAATGATATGATTTGAGTAATTCCTCGTCACTTGAGTTAGCTAAATCATTATCTTCAAACTGGAGTTATTCAAAACTTACATCCTTTTCTACAACTTTATCCTATTGTCTAACTAAACTAGATTCATATTCATCACCTTTTATACCCACTATTTCATGTGTTTATTCTTTCTTTGTATCTTCTATAACATAAACATCAGCAGCATCCATGATCTTCTTTGTCTTCTTTTTATAGCATCAGTGTCCTATTCCATATCTATGATAGCCTAGGAATATTCCATTAACACCTCTTCTATAAAAATTCACAAGATTTTCACCTTTCACTTTGATAATGTATGTGATAAAAAATACCCTTAAATACTTAAAACTTGGAGTTTTGTTATAATAATTCTCATATTGTGACATGTTAGAATTTGTTATATATAAGAAAAAATTCTAAATATAAATTTTTGTTCCAATAGATTGTATCTAAAAATACTAAGATGTATCATTCTCCATTAATATTTTTTAACCTATCTCCACTAATATTCTATTATTATGTTATAACACACTATTTTTTGGTGTATATGGTGTAGTAATATCATAAATAATATCATTATTCTCAAGTTAGCCTTCAAATTTTTCATTTGTGTACTCATCACTATTGTCTATCTAAATATTCTTCAAGGGGTAATTGCACTCCTTTTATTATTTATCCTGAAACAATTAAAAATATTAAGGGATTATAATTTATGTTTCATAAAAATGATACATATAATGAGAGTAAAGTCGATAATAAAGTAAATAAAATACTTATCTTAATTTATTAATTTCTTTCTCATGGGTCTATATATGTAAGAATGAATAAGCTCCAAGGGATAAGATATTTGAATTTAAACTTCCTTATGTGAAGAATTAGTAATATTCCCCTTTTGTAATATGGAGAAAATTTGATACCTTTCTCATCTCATATTAGGAACATCATGGAAAATTTCTATTTGTGTAATATTACTCTTATTCTTTTGGAAAAAATATGACTAATAATTTTATTCCATAGTTTATTTTCTTATTCGATACTCAGGTAGCAAGAATTTTGAGCATCTCCTACTCAGAAAAAGGTTACCTTGGTTAATTTTCCTCTTGTTGTAATATTTTCATCTTCAATACTTTTTACCAAGAAATCATCTTTTTTAAAAATCACTTCATTCCCTACATCACATAGATAATAAACACTTAACAAATTATGTTCCAACCCATCAAAAAACATGGTATTATTTGACTCTATCATGTCTTTACCAATAATAGTTGTACCAATTTCTATAATCATGAGTGACCCATCAATACCAAATTTCACTAAGAATTATTTTTTTATTGGATATTTTTCAATATTTTTAAGTCTCTTATCATATGTGAAGAACATCCATTATCCAGTATGCATGGACATTCCCCTTTTAAAGCTTGGAGTGAAAATTCAATAATAACAGTCTTTTCTTTATCTTTTCTCATTATCTCCTAAGGCCTTTGAGAGTTTTAATTTATATTTTGGTTTGTTGCAAAAAGGATGAGACATTAATTTTCATGATGACCATCATGGTCAAATTTTCCACAGACTTCCTCAAGCACTTGAAATATATTCTATAAATTTTATATAGAATTCACTAATTTCCTCTAAATATGTATCATTTAAGTGGGTTGAGTCCTCCTCAACATTTTTATATTAGTCTTTATAGTTTCATAGTAATTATAATGGGTAAACCAACGCATTCTTATTGTATGTATGAAGCCTCTATAGTACCAATAGTAGCCACAAAAGGTTTACTTTCCTTTGTAATCCATTTTCTATCCAAAATCTATCACCATGATTTATTTATTCTTTTGGACAAAAAAATATATATTTTTTTGTGAACTAAAATTATTTTTATCCCCTGAAGTCTTATTTTCCAACTTAATATTTTATTATCCAATTTAGTTCCACCAGTTGTAGCATTTTCTTATTTTGGGTTTGGGTTTCCAAAATTTCCAAAAAAAAATTGTTACACATGATTCAGCCTTAAAATTGGTATTAAAGACATAGTTATTATTTTAAAACACACCACTGAAATTTTCAAAAATATTTTATCCCTTTAAGGATTTTTTTCATGTTAAGCCTATTTATTATTTAGGAATTCCCCAAACTTTTGAATAAAAACTTTTAAATTGGATTCAGAGTTGTTATGTTCTTCTTCAGATTTAACCAATCTTTGTTGAACAATGTCCAACTCCTTCTCTTTATTTTTTATTTCCTATTCTTTTTTGATATTAAATTTTTTTTTCATCATTAATAAATTTATTTATATCACAAATTTCATTCAGCAACATCAACTTTTCTTCAATATTTTAAAAACCATGGCTTCCAAAAAGTTGATTATCCCTTTTCAACTTCCTGGTCTCTTTTTCAAGTTTAAATATTTTTTATAGAAAATATTTGAAATCTCTTAATATTATAAGATCTATATGAGTTTATTGTTTTTCAATTATAGAACCTATACTTTAATCGCAAGTAAAATTTTCTATATTCACCTTGAAAATAAGTATCTTATCATCATCATTACTGGAAGTATCAACTTCCACTTCATATTCATTCTCATCACTTCCTTCATTATTAGATAAGAAGTTTCTATTTTTGTATTTAGATAACTTCAAACCCTTCCCTTTAAGTTCATGATTTTACTTTCTGATCTTCTTTTTAAAGTAACTTCTAGGTATTTTATTGTGGTCATATTTTACACACTTTTCCATGTCAATTTTTAGGGAATTAATGGAGTATTTAATGCTGAAATTGTGTTTTTGATGGAGATTAATTAATTGGGGTAATTTTTTACTAAAATAGGTAGTAATTAGAAATATTGTTTAAATTTTTTTTGTGATTTAATTGATGAATTGTTTTTTATATGAAAATGTTCTTAAATTGGATAATTTTTTATCATTTAATGGTTTTGTGTTGAATGTTTTATTCTATGGAAATCATCATAAAAATGTTAATTTTTGGTTTTGTTTGATAAATGTTCTATACCTAAATTTATAAATATGTATTTGAATATACATTGAGATTTTTTAGTTATGAGGATTGAATATATTTTTTCATTTAATTTTTGAATTTAAAATTTTAAATATTTTAGTTGGGTAAATTCATTTTCTTGAGAAATTTTATAGACTTATTTTATTCTTCATTTCTAGAATTTAATATTTTAAAATTTTGGTTAATTCATTAATAAATATTTTATTGAAATCATTTTTTTTAATTTCACTAAATCTAAACATTTGTGAATTTTAAGGTCTTATTATTGGTCAATTTTTACTACATGGTATTTCCATGTGATACTAGTGCCCCAACCACTTAATATCATTAGAAGAAAAAAATGTGCTACCACTTGTAGTTATTGGTGCACCAGTCCCCCAAATTTTTCAACTGTCACACTTTTGGCACCTATCGCCAATCAACCAAAACTCCTACTACTATCAAGTGCATACCACCATCACGTACATCTCCTCCTACTACTCCCCACATGATACCTCCAACACTTAATTCCGCCTACTACTTCCAACCCCCCCCCCCCCCCCTCTATTACCACTTATCCCCAATAATTTTGTCACCATCCCCCACTAGATCCACTGAAACCACTAAGTAAGACCACAGAAAACCAACCTCAACTTAGTAGGACTCCACTTAAAATCATATTCCATTTGTAGATCACCATAACTTTGAAGAAGATTATTCTGGAAGCATGATCAACCACACTGATGTTCGATACAATCGCTACTAATTTGAATATCGAATAAACTGGGGGCTATAATTTAATGTGAACACAATGATTCATTGATGATGAATCTAAAATTTATGGTTCCATCCAAACATATATCCATTGAACATCTAATCCTAGGTAGTTTTAGTTCCATCAAATGAAGCTTAAAGATGAAGTTGGATTCTTGAGTTGATCCTCACCAAACTCAAAGAAGGAATACCAATTTTTGACTGATTGAGGATGAGTCAAGCCGAGTAAATGGCCATGCTTCAACCAATGAATCTATGAATAGGCTTAATTTTTTTTTTTGAGATCTAGAATGTTGAATTGAGCTTTATCTTAATGAAAATAGATGTGTAGATGTATGATGCATCTATTTTTATGAATAAGAAATATAGTTTTCTAACTAGAGATGAGGAGCTCGGATACACATAATGGGTTGATGCCAATATAAATTAAATTTGAATTATGATTTTTTTGTTCAGTTTTTTTGTTTACACATTCAAAGAATATTATATTCCTCAAATTTACCCCGATTTTGCAGCAACATTTTTTTAATTTTAGTGAACACTTTATGCTTTTTGATTTTCTTAATAATAGAATGTATGAAAGTTATAATAATTGTGAATGGATGGTTTTCTAGAGCTTAAAATTATTGAGGTGTCAAATCCATGACTTGATCTCATTACTAAATTCCAAATAAGGTAAATCCATAGATCTATGTTGAGGTTTTAAAGGACCTAGGCTCAATCATTATCCAAGATAAGTAAGATGTACTGAGGATCACATGTGTTAAGAAGGTATTATGATCAATTATTTGTTGGTAAGGAGACTTGACCAAGATAGAGTTGAGTAATTTTGAGAAAAGTTCTCATAAATGTAGTTGGGATGCACTTTACATGATCTAGTTGATTAGTGGGTGAGATCCCTCAATCTATTTCAAGATCATGAAAATTATTTTAAGTGCACCGGTAGCCTAAAATTTAGAAAGGGGGAAATAATTTTCTAAAGCATAGTTACTCAACATCGCATTCATTTTCTATTTTTCTGGAAGAATCAAGAAAGATGGCCGTAACGGAATGTGAATCTAATCATGGTCAATGCATGGTATATTATAGGGTAAGAACATGTTTTTACAAGAGGTTGTCTATTCTTATAGAGAATTCACTGGGAGCTAGTGATGAGCATCTCAAATCATTACACATGGATTACTTTCCTATTAAATTTTACATGTCACTATTTTTGTATTCCAATTTTCTAAATAAGAGGATGGGTCCTCCTCTATAATCCATATTCTAGATTAATGGGACTTATTTTTGATTCTCCTTATCTTTTTTATTCTCTCATGTTGTAACTCTATTTTTCAGTTTGTAAATATATGTTATTATTCATTCTTCCTCCTCAATATGTTGTGATCTCAAAAATTTAGATATTAAGGGTAAATTTTCAAGTCCAGTTCTGAGAAATAAAACTCAATGATTCTTATATATCTGGTCATCATTAAAATCAACATCCTTCTTCCTTACTCTTGGAGGACAATGATGGTGTGAGTTTTGAAGCGAGAGCATAACTTGACAATATAAGTTCTCATCGCTCTTTTCCCCTTAATATTTATCCACATATCCTCTTATATCACTTGAGAAAGTATCTATAAATTTTTGTATGATTGATGATCTCATGAATACCACTTCATCTAAGAATATATTTTTAACTTAGGTTGTATACCATGGTGATTTATTAACTTTCAGGAGAACTCAAGTGCACTGTAAGAGGTTTTATGTTTGAGTATTCATCATTTTGGGTGAGGAAGGTGTGTGCATCGAGAGATAAAAAATACACTGAGTGAGTTTTTGAAATTATCTAATCCATTGGAGATCAATGATATCTATTTAAAGAGTGGATTTACCTGATTTTAGGACTCTTTCTTGCTAACATCCTTTTTGTTTTCTTTTTTTATCTATTTCTTATTCCTCTTCATTATTCTTGATCCACTCACTCCCTCTGTGATTTTCATCATAGTTTTTTCATATTTTTATTTACTACATTTAATATATATAAAGACAAAAAAAGAGTTTTAGGAAAACTACAAGTGTATTCGACAATTCTTCCTTAAGATATACCCCTAGGTTTTCTACTGTTCTATATTTAGGGTACTATAAGCATATATTTGATATCCCACATGACATGGCCTATCAAATTTTTGTTTCATTTATAGGTAATAAATTTTGTTCTTATTGGTATTTCTACTTTTTCTTAAAAAAATATACAAAAAAAAAAAAAAACACAGAAAATAGTGATGGAAAGAAAATTTTTTGATTCAATGTCATTATTTGATCCATTTCAAGAACATGATGAGGCTTTAGCACCATTTCAATATTGGTTATAAGAGTAAAGATATCTAGATATTATCAATGATGAAAAGGTTTATTTTTATCAAATTATGAAAATGTATCAGTAATAGGTGGATAAGATGAAAAAGGATCAAGAGGAAAAGGAATACCTACAAAAACCTAATAAAAAAATTCTAGGTATAAATTGAGAATAAAATAGAAAAGAAATAGTAAAAGAGAAAATAAGTTGGAGCAGACAATATTAAAGTTTGAAATTACCATAGATTCAAGGTTGGTGATGCAAAATCCATATATACGAAGGAATTTTTTAATGGGTGGAAGGATATAGGACATGTATAAATTGAATAATGTGGATAAAATTTTCACATTAATTTTAATTCCAAAAATCTTTATGATGATTTTTAGTATTTTAATTTGCCTAATAATTTTTCAGTGAATCAACAAATTAAAATATCTATTGATATCCTATACATAGCCTTATAAGACACAACATATAAGGTTCTCTATTTTTAATATAAGATGGATGAGGTTTTCTTCCTCACTCCTAAGCTAGACATAATCCTAAGAGAAATTGTTTATCATATAGAAGAACAAGTTGAAATGATTTAGGGAGTTGAAAATGTATTGTAATAAGCTAATTTTATTGTTAATATTGACTTTTTTAGCCTAATATTGATTATGATTCTCCCCGTGTAGATATTACAAAGGTAGATCCTATATGTAATTTATTGAAGAGTAAATAGGATCTTGATATTTCACCTTTTGGGGAACTTTTATATCTCCTATTGTTTATTAATGGTTTAAGTATGAGTGTAGTTGAAGAAGAATATGAAATATTGTTATTTTTTCTTAAGACAAAAGAGGATATAGATACATATCTTGTTTTCCAAAAGGAAATAATACATCAAAACAAACCAGAAGACAAGTCCCACCCTATATTTGAATTCTCACAACCCATGTACATCACTTATGAAAGTGAAGAAGAAGAATAAAATCACCCATATAACTTTTTACCCTCTATTAATTCATAAAAACTACAAAGATAAGGATTGGTACTTAATGTATGTTGTATAAGGGGTGTTTCAAAAATTAAAAATCATTGATTCTAGAAATAATAGAATATTTTGGTTCTTAGTAAAGAAACCACATCTTCCTTCATACTGGGGTTGAACCAAAAATTGTCCAATTTTGGATAGTCTAATTGAAATAGCTATTGGGTTTGTCCAAAGATTGTCTTTCTCTCTTTTCGGTGTTATTTTTCATTTTAAAACTTTTTTAAATTGTTTGGTTTTTCTTGTATAAAAATAATCATGAAGTTGATTCCATGTGCACACCAATCAAGGAAAACCATAAAATCATCACATTCAGGGGAATATTTCTTTCAAGTATGTAGTTTTAATTCTTGTCATATTTTACTTTATTCTATTGGAAACTAAGTTTGAAAGAATTACCCTTGATGTTTTGAAAATCGTGAGCCTAATTTTCTTGTATGGGTGCTTAGATTTATTTTATCTAAAGCATTGGAAATAAATTTGAACCAAAATTTAAAAATCTAGATAACACCCCAAAAAACATTAAATTCAAATTCTATTATTTCATTATTTACTGTGATTATTTTTAAGATAAATTGTTAATATTTTTTTTGTGTATAAAAATCTAAAGAATAAAATTTAAATTAAATGAAAATATGATTGGATGTGTGGAAATGTGTTATTTTAAACTTTCTTGTGATTCCTTCAACATTATTTGAACTGTTGAAATGTAATTTTTTTTTGAATTACAATTTTCTCCCATATTAAGATTCAACATTAGGGATAATTTTAGGTTTTAAGCGTGGTTTAGAGGGTTATTTCTTTATGATAAATTATTCATTAATTATCTACACATAAAAAAAATATTTTTTCGAAAATTCCTCCCTTTTAATCATTATTTTAGGATTGTGTAGATAAAATATTCACTTTATATGCAAATAAAATTGGTGGTTTCTTATGTCATTAGGTTAGTGAAATGAAATTCCAATGTGTCCTTCCTAAGGTAAAATATCATTATTGTTTTAAGGGATTCAACTGGTTCTAAAATTAATAGAATTGAATGATTATTGAGTGATTTTGTCCACTTTTTTATGGATATACTATTTGAAAACTAGGAAAGGATGTGTTATTGGTCATGTTTTTATAGAATTTTAATTATAAAATGATGAAATTTGAAGTTTTAACTTCAACTTAGTAACACAGACTTAGTAAAATAGAACACCTCGTGAAGCCAACTCAACCAAAATTAATATAAGTCCTTTGAATTTGGATTAAAATGGAAAATTAAGATCCCATAGTGAATATATGAGACAAGGTCATTGGTTGTGTTAAGTAAATAAATAAAATATGAATTTTAAAAGTTTATTACATAGTGATAAACAAAAAAATTTTGTTTTGGAAAAATTTAGATAAATTGCCTTTGTCAAAAATGAGTTCATTATGGTGAAAAGAATATTGAACATAGATAAATAAGGGGACAATTGACTTACATGGAAATATTTTGATTTTTATGAATGAAGTGGAAATTGGTACTTTGGTATGAGTAACTTGGAATACATTGAAAACTAGTAGTGATTCTTGTTATAAATTTAATTCCACTTGAATTTCATGGGTCTACACTCCATGAACTAGAATTTGAATTTGGGTTGAAGTAGGGTAGTGTGTGTTTATCACATAGGTGGTCTAATTTTTTTTAATGGATGGTTCTGTGACTCTCTAACACAGTATGAACATTCCAACCAAGTTAGGATATTCCTCTATTTTATGATTCTTTGTGAATAAATAAAATGCCTTGAATTTATTCGGTGTGAAATTGATTAAGTGTGGGAGATTTTGATGTGGATATTTTTTATTTTTGTTGGTCTCTCACCACCTAACTCCATCTTCACTAGATAGAGCTCCCATGGCGGCGCAATGATGGTCCAGTGGCCGAGACCCAGTTTTTGCATCTGAGGGTTTCTGGCTAGTCTCCCGTGTGTGTGGTGGGTGCTCTGTTGTGGGATCTGAGGGCATTTTGGATGGCAGCGACGGGATCTGGGATCTGGATTATAGTGGGGTCCGGTATGTTTTGGCATTCAGGTGGTCATCTATGAGTTGAGGGTTTTCTTAACATAGTTTTTTGTATTGGAATGTGGTTCATCTATTCATTCTGGTCTTGGGTATTTCAGTTTGCTTTGGATGGGGTTATGATGTTCGTGTTCTCCTGTTGGATAATTATATTGTGGTTTTGAGTGTTCTGTGTTTTTTGATGTGGATGATTTAACTATTTGTGGAAATTTCTTGGTGAATTAGGAGTTTATTTTTGGATTGACTTTGGTGGAGGAGCCTGTGATGGTGTTTTGGTAAAGGAGGTTTTTATTTTTTTAGTTAGTTGGTTCTTAATCTTTGATTTTGTGGAAGGTTTTTTGTGATTTTATGCTGATTTTGTTGATCGTGTTGTGCGTATCTTCTATGAGTTTTGGTGTATGAATCATTCTATGGTTTGTTCTATAGTCTACGGGTTTGGAATATTTCAATTAGATAAGCTGTGAAGGAATATAGGGAGCCTGCAAAAGTGAACAAGGAATCGAATAGACAGATTTAGTGAAATTTTTTTATGGCAATTCTTGAGATCCGTTGGGTTGGGTTTTGAGGCTACATTATGGTTCTTGATTGATTATTTAATTTTGGGCATGTTTGCAACCAGAACACTACATGGATATTCTTCAGATTAGGTTCAGAATACGAAGATTCCTCCTGATCATGTCATTCGGATTTGGAAGTTCGAGATGGTATGGATCTTCCATTGGTACTAGGACCGTGCAACCATGCACGGGATATCTAGTTGAGCGGTCATGTGATGGTGAAGGCTTTTCATCACAATTAAGTCACTTGGGAGGGGTAAATCATATAGTCTTGATCTGTTTTATTCTCTTTAATGGTTTTATTTGTATGTAATTCTTGTATCCTGTGGTTTCTCACTTTTTCCTCAAAAGTTTTGATAATTAAAAAATTTAATTTTCAGTAATTAATGGATTATTTAATAATGAAATTGTATTTTGGATATATATTTATTAATTATGGGTAAATTTATACTGAAACTATTATTCACTAAAAATATTTTGTAAAATATTTTTTTAGTGATTTAATTTATGAAGTATTCTTGATATGAAATTATGATTAAATTGGATAATTTTTTATCATTTGATAGTTTTTCATTAAAAGTTTTATTCCTTATAAGTCATCATGAAAATTGGAATTTTTAGTTTTGATTTGATCAATTTCCTATTCTTAAATTTATAAATATGTATTTAAACATATATTTGGAGTTTTTGGTTTTGAGGGTTGAATATTTTTTCATTTAATTTTTGAATTTATAGTTTTAAATATTTTTTATTGGTAAATTTATTTTCTAAATAAATTTCATGAGTTTATTTTATTATCCATTTTTAGAATGTAATATTTTTTAAAGTTGTTTAATTCAATTATAAATATTTTATTAAAATAATTTTTTAATAATTTCACTGAATCTACAAATTTATGAATTTTTAGGTCCAGCTACTGGTCTACTACTTCCACATTCCACCACCTTGTGTTACTAGTGCCCCATACATTTACCATCACCAAACTTTCTCTTCCACCCCCCCCCCCTCATCTGCCTACCATTATCACCTACATCTTCAATCCATCTAAAAAATAACCTCAACTCTCTAAGACTCCACTCGAAATCATATGCCATTTGAATATCACAAAAAATTTGAAGAATCATACACTAGAAGAATGATCAACTATACTAATGTATGATCCAAACATTTTCAATTTTAAGATTGACCGAACTAAGGGACAATGTTCTACATGAACAAGGTGATATTTTGATTATGAATCTAAAATTGATGGAACTAATCAAACATATATTGATTGACCTTATAATATCAGGTAGACCAAGTTTCATTGATTGAATCCTAAATATGAATTCATATTCATGAGTCAAGTCAAGCAAAACTCAAAGAAGGAATACCAGGGTTCAACCAATTGTGAATGATTTGAATCAAGTAAATGGAAAAGCTTCATCCAAGGAATTTATAAAATGTATTGAATTTTTGTTTCAAGATCAATAATGTCTTTTCGATCTTTATCTTTAAGAAAATCAATGATCAAATGTTCAATTCATTATTATTTTTTGATGAAGCCAAAATCATTGTGTCTCACTAGAGAGAGAGCTCAGATCCACGTGATGGGATTAACCCACTCTAAATTAAAGTTTAATTTTGATTAGTTTGTTGGGTGAAATTTTTTTCTATAGGTTCAAAGAAGATAATTGTTATAAGGCCCCATCCTTAAACATTAATAATCTTAAATTAAGCTAATATTTCACATTGAGGATCTTCTCAGGTTTATAGTTGTATAGAATTAGGCTATAACTATTACATTACATCTCAAAAGTTTACAAAGTAGAGACTTATACTCTATCAAATTTTTTTCATAATAATAAAACTCCTTAAATAAAACAAGAATTATTTTCTTGATATAAATATTCATGAATTCTTCCAATCCCTTAACCTTCCATATACCATGTGAAAAACATTTCAAAAACTTGGGTTGAGTAGAAAAATCTCAGTAAGGGTTATAAAACAAGGAAAGAAAACATTAGTTCATAAATACATACAAATCAATGAAATCATACTTTTCAATAATAAAACATAATCTCTTTAACATACCTCACAAAATCATAATATTTATGAATAAAAAATAGAAATAATAAATCATAATTGTAACTTGTGGTATCCATAACATACTTACATTGTAGCTTTCACAACTACATAGGGAGTTACGTTTTGAATACCCATCATGGTATATTACTTAAATATAATAGGAGAAACATTAACGTTTACCTATGTCACATTACCCAATGCATTGGAGGGCTATCTCGGGCTCACCCACCCTAGGTTTATCACATAACCACCAGTATATGTAAATAATGCCCAATAATCGTAACATAATCATAACACATTACACAAACATAAAGTAAAGATAAAATTTCCACATTGCAATCACAATATATCATTTCAATATATTGGAATAATAAATCCATTCTAAAAACAATTTTCAATACTAAAATACATAAATAGGGTCTATGGTATTTATTTTTCTTTTAAAAACACTACGTACTATAGAGGAATCCAAATATCAAATAATGCTTGCGGCGGTGGAAAGGTCGTTGTCACTACGTATGTTAAAAAGAAACATTAACTTTTTCATTTAGTAAAACACTACTTAGAAAAAATATTACCTTTGAGTGAAATTAAAATTCAAAGGGGTTTATACACCATATAAAATAAAGTCATGTATCAATCAAAATGTGACTCAATGAAAGGAGATTGAGACAAAGTCCCTTACCTTGTGTTCAACTTATCTTGTTCGTTCTTTATCTCCATGAATAATAAACTTAAGTTAATTTTACTTGATTAAGAATATTTTTTAAGTTTATTATTCCTTTTATATCACTTATTACCTTACTATAACAATCATGTAATTATTCAAGTTCATATCGGTATTTTTTGTCGATGTTCGGTACTTGAGTAAAAAAGAACTTGTTATAATTACAAATTGTCCATTTGGTCAAAATTCCATTATCTCCAAAATTATATTCATGATTTAGATATCATATATATCATATATATCCATTATATATGTATTTAGAATAGTTCATATCATTTGTATATTTTAAAATGAAATGCACCATTCATGGAGACGGTAAGTCGTACGTAAGCATGAACGCTACTTTCATTTATTTTTTTCATTTCTAAAGAAATGAAAACCAAATGATACATAGGAATATTATAATTACATTATAATATAATATTTTATATATGATACATAAGTTCATTGACATCATCCTTTATACGTTCCATGTATGGTATGAACGAGTCATATCATTTTAAGGGGGCGGTAGTCTGCACATCCTCAAATGAAATTATCGTATTTACCCATTATAGAAACCATAAAAGTATGATATAAATTAAAAACAAAGAAAAATAGAGACAACATAAATATAATATATATCACATATAAATACAGTTCCATCATAATGGCTATCATGATAGGTGGTATGGAAAAATTGAACAATCCTCGTTTCGTGAGGCAGTAGTTTGTCGTCCACAGAAACAGTATGTTCTAAATCCATTAGATGGAGGTGGGTGTAAGTGTAGTTTGAATAATTATCATAAAAACAACCTATTATATTTATGATATTGGTGTTTTTATGTAATAAAATAAAAGGAATAAGATATGGAGTGAAGAAGAAGAATAATGGAAAGGAATTTTAAAGAAGACACTACCTCTTAAAACGTGTAACTCTCTTTGATTTGAGCAAAAAGGATTTATTGAATTTCCTTCCTCTTAGGGGAGAGATTATAGTAGGAAGAGGGCGATGTTTGGAGATTCTTGAAGAAAAGTTTGGATGATCCAAGTGGCTTGAGATGTGTGTGTAATGGGTTAGAGGTGGTGGCCTTTTATAAGAGGGAGGAGAGGCTCTTTTGGAAAGTTTGAAAGTATTATTTTATTATTAAATGATTTTTGGTTTCAAAAGGTAAAAACTCATTAAATTCAAGATAAGATTAATATAAGTCGAAATAAAATCATCCAATAAGAATTTGATAGGTTTTAGATATTTTTTAATCCTTATCTTTTTTATTTAACCCTTTTTTACTCCTACAGTTTTATCAAGCATTTAACACTTCAAGAATCAAAATAGTTACCAAAACCTGAAAAATATAAAATTAGAGAGTAAATAATAAAATTTTAGACTTATGATAACTATTTTGATGAATATTATATTTTATTACTTTTATAATATTTAATAAAATATTTTATATTTTAAAATATGAATTATGTCAATTTTGACACTATTCATATTATGACTTTTTAAAAATCCATAAAAACTTGATTGATTCAAAAAAAACTTCATTAATACAAAGATAACATGTAACTATCATCCAGAAAATTTGTGGATGATATCATAATAAACCAATTACATTTATTTTAACATTTACAATATCTTTTATTTGAATCCTTTTTTAATAAATCAATCACTACATCATCATTGTGTCATAATTAAATTTATTTATTTAATATCAAAAAATTATAAATAAAATAACATGATTTAGGAAATCATTTTATCTTTCTAATTACTATTTATAGTCGAATATATCACTTATATAACCCATATAAATATTATTCTATAGAAAGATATATGTTTATGCTATATTTTCCTTAACTTTAAATTAAAAATAATTAAATGTCATTTTCAAAGACAAGTGGCTCCATGGGGTCCTAAAATTGACCTGAGGATTCCCATGGTCGAAACCATCTCATCCAATAATATTAGGACAAGTGTAAGGATGATTTAATGTTATTATAATATAATTTTTTTACCCTTATTTACCAAATTTACCCATTAACTATGGTAAATAAAATATTTACTAAAGTTACTATTCATAATGTCTAAAAATAAAAGTTACCTAATTATACAATTTGGACCTACTAATTCAAAATATGGAATCCATTTTTTCAAATTCAAAATACAGAACTTGCAGAAATTAATTTAAAATTAATTCTCATTGTCAAAACCAAAAAGAGTATTTTTAAGAAGTAAAAACTACCAAAAGATTGACATGTGTTTATGTCCAATTTAAAAGTGAAATTACTTTCAATGAAAAAAATTGGATTAAATTCTAATAATATAATCCAATTACACTTTAAAACTAATAAAAATAACAATATAACTATATAAATAAATTAGATTAAAAGGCAGTTTTGAATTAAAATTCAGTATTTTTCACTATTCATTAAAAATGAGCTTTATCAGAAAAATTCCAAAATTTCATCCAATGTAAATTTTGATGTCCCTCTTCTAAAAAAGAATATTATGTTTTCAAGAAGAACATATAAAAGTGAAAAAAACTATATTTAAAAAATATTCTCCATCAAAAGGTGTTAAAATGGACTTTTAAAGAATATTAAGGTATTTAATGTTTAAAATTGAAATCATTATTATTTTAAGCCTCTAAAATTTATTGGATAAATGTAAAGATATTTAAAAACATGTATAATAATATTTTAGTTAGTTATATTCATTCCCTACAGTACAACAGCTAGGTGTTAACTACCATTTAAAATAATAATATTATATTATTATTTTTTCAGCATGACCCATCGTTGTGTGAAAAATAAGATTTTGGAGAAACTCATTATTGCGTGTCGGGTACGCCATCGAACATAGAATCCCCTTTAAAGTAAAATTAATATTTAATTCAAAAATATTAATAAATATGAAAATGTCATATTTTTTATTTACCTTAGATGTTACATCCTTACCCCCTTTTGGAAATTGTTTCCTCCCAATTTTATTCACTTATCAAATAAATGGGTGTATTTATCCCTCGTAGAATTCTAAGATTCCCATGTTTCCTCTTCAACCATATGGTTTTTTCATAAAACCTTTACCTGATAAATTACATTATTCTGCAACACATTCTCTCTTCGGTCAAGAATCTAGATTGGTTGTTCCTCAAAAAAAATATTTTCTTCCAACTAAACTACTTCTGGAATCAAAAAACGAGATGGATCTGTCATATACTTTCTCATAATTAAAACATGAAAAACATAGTTTACCTGGGATAAAATTGGAGGTAAATCTAATATGTAGGCAACTGATCCAAATTTCTCTAGGATTTCATAGGTTCCAATGAACCTCGGACTCAACTTTCCCTTCTTACCAAAACACATCACAATTTTTCATAGAGAAACTTTAAGAAAGACATGATCACCTACCTCAAAAGAAAGATCCTTCATCCGGTTATCCACAAAACTTTTCTACATGCTCTGTGCTGTTCTCATGTGCTTCTAAATCAACTAAAATTTTTCTGCCATCTCTTATACCAATTCTGGTCCCATCAAATTCCTTTCACCTACTTCATCCCAAAAAGATAGTGTTCGACACTGCTTCCCATATAATTCCTCAAATGGAGCCATTCTTATACTGGAATGAAAACTGTTATTATAAGAAAACTCAACCAAAGAAATATGTTGATCCCAACATTGCTGGTAATCCATTGAAGAAGCATGTAGCATATCTTCCAAAGTCTGAATTATTCATTCTGACTTCCCATCTTATTGTGGATGAAAATCTATACTCAAATTTAATTTATAACCCAGTGAATTTTAAATTCCCTTCCAAAAGTTATAAGTGAACTTGGGATCATGATTAGATACAATAGAGAGGGGAACTCCATGTAACCTGACTATCTCTTTAATATACAATCAAGAAAGTTGATCTAGAGATATATTATCTTGAATAGGAAGGAAATAAGCAGATTTAGTCAATCGATCAACAATAACATAGATTGCATTATTACCTCAAGATGTCTTTGGTAATCCCACAACAAAGTCCATGGATATATTTTACCATTTCCACTCTGGTACCGGTAAAGGCTGAAGCATCCCTTTTGGTAACTGTCACTCTAATTTAACCTGTTGACAGGTCAAACATCTCCAGGTAAAGTCAGAAATATCTCTTTTCATTCTATCCCACCATTAATACTCCCTAAGATCTCTATACATCTTAGTACTTCCAGGATGAACTAAAATTGGAAAACTATGAGCTTCACATAATAACTCTTTCTTTAAATATGAATCATAAGGCACACATAATCTCTTTCCAAACCTCAAAACACAATCTTTATCAATGTCAAATTCAGGTAACTTACCCTTCTGAACCAACTCTATCTTTTTTGCAACTCACTTTCTTCTTTCATCATTTTCTTTATTTTGCCTGCTAGAGAAGATTTCACTAACACCTGAAACAAAACAGAGTAATTTTCTGCACCAATAACTTCTATGCCAAAATTAATCAAATTATTAATCAAAGGATCCAGTTCCAAACTTAGCATGGTTAATGTAGCATTACTCTTTCGGCTCAAACTATCAACCACTTTATTTTCCTTTCCTGGATGGTAATGAATTGTGCAATCACAATCCTTGATTAATTCTAGCCATCTCCTATGTATCAAGTTCAATTATTTCTGAGTGAATATATACTTAAAACTTTTGTGGACAGTATATATTTTACATTTTTCTACATACAGATGATTCTTCCAAATTTTTAAAGAAAAATAACAGCAGCTAATTCCAAATCATGTGTAGGGTAATTTAACTCATGAGGTTTCAATTTATGTGAAAAATAAGTAATTACTCGATCATTTTTCATTAGGAAACAACCAAGTCCTTTCAATAAAGCATCACTGTAGAAAAAAACTCACCATTTCTGGAAGGTAGTGCCAAAACTGGAGCTTTTACAAATCTTATTTTCAATTCCTGAAAACAATCATCATATTATTTTGTCCAAATGAACTTAACACTATTTTGAGTTAACTTAGTCAGTGGGCAAGATAACCATGAAAAATTTTCAACAAACCTCATATAATAATCCATTAAACCAAGAAAACTAAAAAACATGGTTATATTTGTGGGTCTTGGCCATTATTTAACAAATTTTGTTTTAGTAGGATCAATAGTTATGTCATCTTTAGAAACAATGTGACCAAGGAATGGAATTTGCTACAACCAAAACTCACAATTTCTGAATTACCCATATAGTTTCTTTTCTTTTAAAGTTTTCAAGATAACCCTAAAATGACTTTCATGATCTTATTTAATTTTAGAATAAACCAAAATATCATCAATAAACACAACCAAAAACTTGTCCAAGAACTCACGAAAAACTCTATTCAAAGATCTGTGAATACAGTAGGTGCATTGGTTAACTCAAAAGTCATAACTATAAATTAATAATGTTCATATCTAGTACAAAATGTGGTCTTCAGAATGTATGGTGATTTTACTTTCAACTGATGGTACCCCAACCTCAATTCAATCTTTGAAAAATACTAATCTCCCTAGAGCTGTTCAAACAAATCATCGATATAAGGAAAAAGATACTTGTTCTTAACAATGATGTTATTCAAGGCTCTATAATAAATGCAAAGTCTCATTGAACCGTCTTTATTTTTAACAAAAAATACAGAAGCACCCCATGGTGATGTTCAAGGTCGAATGAAAACTTTATATAATAACTCATACAATTGCTTCTTTAACTCTAAAAGTTCAATTTGAGCCATTTGATAAGGGGGTTTTGCAATTGTCTTAGCATTAGGAACTAATTAAATAGTAAATTCAACTTCACAATCAGGTATAATACTAGGAAACTCATCAGGAAAAACATCAAGATAATCATTTACCACTGGAAAATCATTAATATGAATAGTTCCTTTGTTTTCAATAATATGTGCAAAGTAACATTCATTTATATCTTTTAATATTTTCTCAGATTACTGATATGTTATCAAAAGTAAGGTTTCATTATTGTACAAAAATTGAAATTCTTTCTGAAAAGAAACCTATTTAGCTCTGAAGTCAATCTTGTCATGATAAATAGAAATCCAATCCATTCCCAAAATAACATCAAAATATACTATAGGTATAACAATAAGGTTTTCATATAGATTATTACTGCACACAAGGATATAAAGGTTCTTATAATTTTTTTTGTCAAAATTTCCTCTCGGTGGTTTTACCATAAGTTAAGTATTCATATCTTGAGATGGAATTCACAATTTACAAAAAAATGTATCAAAAATGAAAGAATGTGTATACCCTGAATCAAACAACACATTCACATAATCTGAATAAACCAAAAGTGAACCCGATACTACTTCATTCGATGGACCAACATCAGTTAAAGTAGTTGCAAAGGATTTCACCACCTCTTTCTACTTGTAGTATAGATGATTTCGTTCACTTGAGTTCTCCGTTGGAAACTCATTTTCATAATGACACATTTCATTTCACTTAAAACATTTTAATAACCGTATATCAGATTTTGTCTTACCATTACCCTAATTTTTTTCAGTGAAATTATGAGCCTTATGTCCCATTTTACCACATTAGAAGCACTTACCAGAATTAAAAAGGCATTCCCTAGTGTGATTTTTACCACAATTTTCACAAAGTTTAAACTTAAGTTTCTTACCATCATGTTTTTTTGAAGATTTATTCCCTTTTGTCTGCCACCTCGACCTCTAATTCTTTTGTTTTTAAAAGAACATATGATCATCATAAAACTCTATTTCCACCTTCTCTTCACATTGAATAAGTATTTCATAACTTTTTAACTCACAAGAAGATAAATCCATTAGATAATTTTTCTTTAATCTTGAGTAAAAATTATTGATTTTACTATTAATATCCCATATGAAATTTGGAGCATACCTTTCCAGTCGAGTGAATTTTTCTTCATAAGTAGCCACTGAGTCATCCTCTTGCCACAATTCCAGAAATGTTTTTCCGTCCTAAGTCAAACCACCTTAGGAAAATATTTCTCAAGAAAAATACCTTTGAATTCATCCCAATAAAGAGCATCAATCTCCTCACTAACCCTGATATTTTTAACCATCGACCACCATTGATCAGCTTAACCTTCAAAATGGTAAACAGCATGACTAGCCTTTTGATATTCTGAATACCCCATGACATCAAAAATATTTTACAGTGCTTTAATTCATCCTTCTTCTAGAACAGGGTCAGATGATCCTCTGAATAATGGGGGATGTCGCCTCATGAAATGCTCCACTACTTATATGTTCCTCTACGGTTGTTCTGGATGATCTTGTTCATGGATACCACCACCATTTATTTCCTAAGGCAATTGTACCATCACTACAACAAACTTTTTGGTTCTAATTATGACCATATCAAGTTGCTGATTTGGAAGGTTTTTTCCCCCTCATGTCATCCCATCATTGCTCCCTATTTCCTCTGTGGAAAACCATTCTGAACACAGAAATATCTTAAGCAAATCAACATGGTAATTTGTAAATTTTATATCATTTCAATTATACTATAAATTAATTTATGGATATTAATTTAACAATATCCTAACTCTTAAAGTTCGCTAAATTGATCTCTAATACCAATTATAAGGTCACAGCCTTAAACATTATATAATCATGAGTTAAGTTAATAATTCACATTGATGATATTTTCAGGTTTATATTTTTAGAGAATTAGGCTGTAACTATTACATTACATCTAAAAATATTACAAATTAGACACTTCTAATCTATCTAATTTTTTTCACAAAAATAAAACTCCTTAAATAAAACAATAATTATTTTCTTGATATAAATCATCTTGAATTTTTCCATTCCCTTAACCTTCCTTATACCCTATGGAGAACATTTCAAAAACTTGGGATTAGCATTAAAAGCTCAGTAAGGGTTGTAAAACAAGGAAAAAAACATTTGTCCACCAATACATACAAATCAATAAAATCATACTTTTCAATAATAAAACATAATCTATTTAACATAACTCACAAAATCATAAGATTTATGAATAACACAAAAAAATCATAAATCATAATGGTAACCTGTGGCATCTATAACATACTTACATTGTAGCTTTCACAGCTATATAGGGAGTTAAGTTTGGAATACCAATCATGTTATATTCCCTAAATCTATTAGAAAAACACATTAACATTTACCTTTTTCATATTACCCAATGCATTGGAGAGCTATCTCATTATCACCAGCTCTAGTTTTATCATGGAACCACACGTATATGTAAACAATTTCCAAGAATCATAACATAATCATAACACATAACACAGGAATAAAGGAAAGATAATGTTTCCACATTGCAATCACAATATATCATTTCAATATATTGAAATAATAAATCCATTCTCAAAACCATTTTCAATTCCAAAATATGTAAAAATGGTATATGGTATTTATTTTCCTTTTAAAACATTACGACTTGTAGAATCAAAATATCAAATAATGCTCGCGGTGGTGGAAACCTCGTTGTCACCATGTAAATTAAAAATAAAAATTACCTTTATCATTTAGTAAAACACTACATATAAAAAATAACCCCTTTGAATTAAATTAAAAGTAAAATGGGTTTATACATCATATAAAATCAAGTCGTGTATAAATCAAAATATGCCTCAATGAAACAAGATTCAAATGAAGTCCCTTACCTTATATTCAACTTATCTTGTTCATTATTTATCTCACTTAATAATAAACTTAAGTTAATTATGATTTATTAAAAACATTTTTAAATTTTATTATTCCTTTTATATCACTTATTACCTTGCAATAAAAATCATTTAATTATTCAAGTTCATAACGGTCTATCTGTTGATGTTCGGTACTTGAGTCAAAATGAACTTTTTATAATTAAAAATTGTTCATGTGGTCAAAAATCCATTATCTCCAGAATTATATTAATGATTTAGATATCATATATATCTAGTATATATGTATTTATAATATTCCATATCATTTGTATATATGAAAATTAAATGCATTGTTCATGGAGACGGTAAGTCATACGTATGCATGAATGCTACTTTCATTACTTTTTTCATTTTTAATGGAATGAAAACAAAATTATACATAGGTATATTATAATTCCAGTATAATATCATATTTTATATATATTACATAAGTTAATTAACACCATCCTTTATACGTTCCATGTATGACATGGACGAGTCATATCACTTTGAGGGGGCGGTAGTACGCACTTTCTCAAATGAAATTATCATATTTTCCCATTATGGAAACCATAAAGGTATAATATAAATCAAAAATAAAGAAACATAGAGACAATATAAATATAATATATATCACATATAAATACAGTTTCATCATAATGGCCACCATGAGAGGTGGTCTGGAAAAATCAAATAAACGCCGTTTCATGAGGTTGTAGTTCACCGTCCACAAAAATAGTATGTTCTAAATCTATTAGATGGATGTGTGTATAAGTGTATTTTTAATCCTTATCAAAAAAACCTATTATATTGAGGATAATATTTTTTTTATTTAATCAAATAAAAATAAAAGAATATTTAGTGAATAATTAGAATAATGGAAAGGAATTTTAGAGAAGACAATACCTCTTAAAATGTGTAACTCTCTTTGATTTGAGCCAAAAGGCTTTCTTGAACTGCATTCTTCCTAGGTAAAATCGTCCAGGAAGAATAGGTGGATGTTGAGAGATTCTTTGAGCAAAGTTTGGATGATCCAAGGGGCTTGATAGGTGTGTGTAATGGGTTAGAGGTGGTGGCCTTTTATAAAAGGGAGGAGGGGATCTTTAGGAATGTTTGAAAGTATTATTTTATTATAAAATTATTTTTGTCTTAAAAAGGTAAAAAACTCATTAAATTAAAAGATAATATGAATATAATTCAAAATAAAATCTTCCAATTAGAATTTTACAGGTTTAAATATTTTTTAATCCTTATCTTTTTTATTTTACCCTTTTTTACTCTTACTGTTTTACCAATCATTTAACACTTTGAGAATCAAAATAGTTACCAAAACATGACAAATATCCAATTAAAGAGTCAATAATAAAATTTTAGACTTATGATAACTATTTGGCCGAATCTTATATTTTTTTGAATTTTATAATATTTAACAAAATATTTTATATTTTAAAATATGAATTATGTCAATTTTGACACTATTAATATCATGACTTTTTTAAAAATAAATAACAACTTTATTGATTCGAAAAAACTTAATTAATACAAATATAACATGTAACTATCATCTAGAAAATTCATGGATGATATAAAAATAACCAAATTAAATTATTTTAACATTTATAATATCATTTATTTGAATCCTTTATTAATGAAGCAGTCACTACATCATCATTATGTCATAATTAAATTTATTTATTTAATCTCTAAAAATTATAAATAAAATACCATGATTTAGGAAATATTTTTATATTTATAATTACTATTTATAGACAAATATATCACTAATATAATCCCATATAAAAAAATTAGAAAAAGATATATGTTTATGTTATATTTTCCATAACTTTAAATTAAAAGTAATTAAATGTCATTTTCAAACACAACTGGATCCATGGGGTTCTAAAATCAACACAACTATGTCCACAGTCATACATATCTCATCCAATAGGGTTATGATAATTTTAAGGGTAATTTAATATTATTATAATATTACTTTTTTACCCTTGTTTACCAGATTTACCATTTAACCATGATAAACAAAATATTTACTAAAGTTACTATTCATAATGTCTAAAAATAAAAGTTACATATTTACACAATTTAGACCTCCTGATTCCAAATATGGAATCAATTTTTTCAAATTTAAAATAAATAAGTTGGATAAATTAATTTAAAATTAATTCCTATTGTCAAAACCAAAAAATGTGTTTTTAAGGAGTAAAAAACTACCAAAATATTGACATGTGTTTATGTCCAATTTCAAAGTGAAATTACTTAAAATGACCAAAATTGGATTAAATTGTAAAAATATAATCCAATTAAACTTTAAAACCAATATAAATAACAATCTAACTATATAAATAAATTAGATTAAAAGGTATTTTAAAATTAAAATGCAGTATTTTTCACTATTCATTAAAAAATAAACTTTATCAGCAAAATACCAAAATTTCATCCAATTTAAATTTTTATTTCTAGCTTCAAAATAAGAATATTATTTTTTCAAATACAACATATAAAAGTAACAAAAACTAGATTTAAAAAAGGTTCACTATCAAAAGGCGGTAAAACGACCTTATAAAGAATATTATGGTATTTAATGCTTAAAATCAGATTCATTCTTATTTTAAGACTATAAAATTTATTGGATAAATTTAAAGACATTTGAAAAACATGTATAATAATATTTTAGTTATTTTTGTTCATTCCCTCTAGTACAACAGCTAGGCGTTAACTACCATTTAAAATAATAATATTATATTATTATTTTTTCAGTATAACTCAGCATTTTGTGCAAAATAAGATTTCGGAGAAACCCATTTTAGTGTGTTGGGTATGCCATCAAACATAGAATCCCCTTTAAAGTAAAATTAATATTTAATTCAAAAATATTAATAAATATAAAAATGTGATATTCTTTATTTACTTGGGATGTTACAATGGGACTCTGATGTACCCCAATTTTGTGATTAAAATTTTTAATTTGAGTGAACACTTTGTGCTTGTTGGTTTTCCCAAGAGGATAATGTGTTCAAGTTGGAATACTTGTGCTTGGATAGTTTTCTAAAGATTTGAATTTTTTAATTTTAGATTCCATTACCTAATCTCACTGTTCAATTCTAAAGATGTTATATCCATAAATATATATTGATTTATTGAATAAACCATGATCAATAATTATCCAAGATAATTAGGATGGATTGAGGATCACATATTCTAAGAAGGGAGTTCAATCAATGATTTTTTTTGAAGGATACTCGACAAATAAAAAGTTAAGGAATTTCCGAAGAAAATCAAAAATGTATTTGGGCTACACTTCACATGATCCCAATGATTAGTGGGTGATCCATCAATCTACATTAATCCCCAAAAAAAATAAGCTCACTAACGGCCTAAAATTTCGGAAGTGGAAAATAATTTCTCAAATAAAAGATGCTCAATGTCACTTCTTCTTTTTTTGTGGAATTGGGAAAGATGGTCACAAGGGAAGGATAATATGATAATGGGAACTTCATGTCTTATTTTATAGGAATCATATGTCTTTGTGTGAGGTTGACTATTGTTATAGGGACTTTACTTGGATCTAGTGATGAGTACCTCAAATCCTTCCACATGGATGACCTTACTATTAGAATTTTCATGTCATAATTTTTCTATTATATTTTTATTAATAGAATTAATTGTAATTATATATAAATAATATTTCTTGTTTATTGTACTTAAGTGTGATTCTCCTCTCTTCCCTATTCTCTCTGTTGTAACTCTATTTTTCAGCTTGTAAATACATGATGGTGTTCATTCTTTCTCTCCAAAGTGTTATAATTTGAAAGCTTTATAGATGAAGGGATAATTTTCCATTCTATTTCTAAAATTTTAAACTCGATACTTCCCAAAGATCTATGCATAATTCCTATCATTATTCTTCTTCCTTGCTCATAGAGGACAGTGACTGTGTAAGTGGTGAAATGAGAAAACAACCACCCAAGGGAAGTTTTTTCCACCCTTTTCCACTTCAAATATATCTCATCTCCTCTTATATCACTTGAGAAAGTATCTAGGAGTGGTTTTTGGATTGATTATCTCATGAAGACCACTTTGGTATGGAATATATTCTTGGATTTGGTGGTTTGACCTAGTGATTCCTTCACTTTTGGGAGAACTCACATGCACCAGAAGAGGTTATCTATTTGAGTGTTCATTGTTTTTTATGAGAGAGGTGTGTTCATAAAGATATTGATCTTTCATTGAGTGTGGATAGTAAATGATCTAATTTAATAGGGATTAATAATAGGTAGTTGAAGAGTGAATCGACCTGATTATGGGCCTCTTTCTTGTTAACATCATTTTCTTTTTTTTCTCTATTTCTTTTTCATGTTCACTATTTTTATTCCACTCACTCCCTCTATGATTTTCATCACGTTTTTTTATGTTTTCATTTAATGATTTAAAAATATATAAAAACAAAAAAAGTGTTTCTGAGATACTACTAGAGAATATGACACTTCTTCCTTGATATTAACCCAGAGGTTGACAACTTTGTTATATATAGGGTACTACAAATGTATATTTGATAGCCCTCATTAAAAGACCTATCATATCTCAATTTTTAATCACTATTTTATTCTTCCTTAAATTTTGAGAAGTATATTTCAAAGTTTCCAATATATCCAAACTTAAATAATTTTGAAGGAATCTTCCCCATGTACTTTCATGTGCCCATCCTCACTTTTCATGAGAAAAGTGACATAAAATAATAAAACTTGTCTTTTACCTCTTCTTCTAAGTCATAATAGTTAGATCCATCATTTTTCCTATCTTATTTACTATCTCCTTCTTATAATCTTCAAAATAAATTTCATTCTCGGTATTTTCCTTCTTCTTAGTAGCATTATCCCTCCACATCTCATAAGCTCTGAGAATACTTTGTAAGTCAAAAAGAGGGGTAGAATGTGGATCTTTATCTTCCAAAGTTGAAATTTTTACATTAATTTTTATAGGTATAATCCAAAATATCTTCTCAACCATAGTTAAAATCTTCTAATTTTTCACCAAAGCTCTTAAAAGTGATTAAAATATCATTTATTCCTGTGAATAATTCATCAATAGATTCATCATTCATATTTTCTAGATCTTCATATTTCAATATCAAAATCTATAACTTTTCTTTCTTTAATTTTGTGTTCCCTTTATAAATATTTTTTAGTTTATCCCAAATACCTTTATCCAGGGTGATTCATTTCACTTTTAGAAATTCAATCTTTGAAAGAAAAGATAATATATCATTTCTAGCACATCAAACATTTTAAAGATTCCTCTTATCTATTACTTTCATAGAATATCCTTCAACATGAGAGGAAAAAAATTAATATCATATTCTAGGGCATCATAACAAATAGCCAATATATACGACAATATTATATCTTTCCAAAAAAGAAAATTCCTCCCATAAAATTTAGGAATCCCCTTATTGTTAACTAAGTTCAAATTATCCATTATTGATAATATAAATTAGTAATGGAAATACTTCTTCCTCAACCATCAAACAACTTGGAGTCAATGAAGGAACCTCACTCTAATATCGATTCAAAATCCACCCACAAGATTGAAAAAATCCCTAAAATGAGTGGTGAATCAGTGATAAAAAATCTCTTTTATGTTTTCCATTTTAAATAACCTTCATTAACAATTAGAGTAAAAAAACTTCATTGTTAGACATATCCACAGGAACATGCAAAAAATCACAACATATTTTACAAGTTCCACTCCTAAATAACAGTTGTTAATCATTGGCATGATCTAGAAACACCCAAGATGACATAGTCTACTATAAAAGATCCTATAGATTATATAAAGTAGGCGATAGCCATGAAATTGTCATACACCATATTTTATTGATGGTTTAAGTGAATTCCACATAGTAATGATAGCTTATAGATTATAATAACAATAAGAAATCCATTCACTACATTGAAATATGAGTATGTTATTACTACAAAACCCGCGTTTAACAGAACAAGTATTTATCACTCCTAAAAAAAGTAATGATAAATGGAATCTTTATCAGTGATAAAGAAAGCAATGATAAATTTAACCTTTTATTAGTGCTTTTTAGCGTTGATAAAGGAAAATTTTATCAGTGCTTTATTTTTAGCACCGATAAAGGCAACCTTTATCAGTACTTTATTTTTAGTGCTGATAAAGGGTATCATTTATCAGTGCTTTATTTTTAGCACTGATAAATACTTATTTGATCAGCTCTTTTTTAGCACTAATAAAGGTCTAAATAAATAAAATGATATAATTAAATAAATGAAAAATAAAAAATGATTTTATTAAAAAAAATATTAAAGTTTTATTAATTCAATAATTATTGATAAAAATGAATAAATTGATTATACGCTATTAAATATTTAACATTTTATTAATTAGATAATTATGATATTTAATGTTATTAAATTTTATATATTAAATATATATATATATATTAGTGTATACAAATATGATTTATATATTACAAAGTATTTATGCACTTTACGTTAGATATTCATTAATAATGTTATAAAATATTTGTAAAAAATATTTATAAATAAATATATTTATAAATGTACATTTACTATATTTATACAATTATATATTTATAATTATAAATAAATAAATATTTTTTGTAAAATTATTTATATAATTATAAATAAATAATTATATATATTTAAATAATTTTTAAATTTATAATGAATTTACTTAAATAATGAATATATTTACTATATTTATATTTATATATATTTATTAAATATATATGTATAATTATATAATGATATAAATATTTCAAAAAAATCTATAATTATAAATAAATAATTATAAAATTATAATAAATATATTTAAAAATAAATATATTTACTATATTTATATTTATATATATTAATTAAGTATATATAAATATTTAAAATTTTTATTTATAATTATAATTATAAATCCTTTATCACTGATTAAGTAATAAGCGCTGATAAAAACTTCTTTTTCAGTGATTTTTTCACACTGACAAAGATGAGGCTTTATCAGCTCTAAACAAAGTGTTGATAAAAGTAATATTTATCAGCATTATAACTTCATCGCTGATAATGATTGATTTTATCATTGCTTTTCTAGCACTGATAAAGACCCACCTTAATCCGCACTAAAAAAGCGTTGAGAAAGAGTCCTTTTATTGGCGCTTAATAGTTAGGTGCTGATAAAAGTACTCTTTATCAGTGCTTTTTTGTAAGCACTGATAAAAGTGTCCCGATATATTTTAAAAAAACTAACCATTTGTAAACCCATCGCGATATCAAAATCTTTCTGTGGAATCCATCTTCTGTTGGTGCTCCTCCTTGGTGAATTGAATCTCGAATCACACCCCTAGACTACCTCTAGTTGGTCAAACATCTCATCCAACATCTGGTGTTCGATAGAAGTTAGGGTTTCTAAAGAGGGTCTCGAATTTTCTTCAACCTAGCTATGTAGACCTTCCAATTTTTTTGTGTATTTTTTGTTTCGTTTTTGATTTCTTCTTCGTCAATGTCGTTATTTGTGGTTCAGTGATTATATAGTATTTTATTTTATATTATGAACAGAACAATTTGTTTATGATTCATTTTTTAATTGAATAATGATGTATGAACCCTCTCAATATATGAAGTTGTTGGTTATATCTGACATTGAACCTTGGATTTATTTATTTTTGTTTTACTGTTATGTTTTATATGTTCTTAATAAATATTTTTTTCATATATGTATATAAATGTGTAGAAATTTTCATTTATATTCTTGTTTATTGACAACTGATTTGAGTCACATTATTTGTTTCCTAATGATTATATATATGCTAACACCTTTCATAGCAACATCAATGGAAATGTAGCTTCAGATGCTATTTTTCAGTAACCAAATTAGTGGAGTGATGTATATTTCTCTATTGGTTATATATATCATAGGATCTAGTCCCTCTTATAATTCACTATGGTCCTTAGTTTTCTTATGGATCAGATTCAAAGGGGCCACACCCAGTTAATCACATGAGGTTTTATCACATCAAGCCTTTACTTTTTGAATCATTATGGTTCCTTTAGTTCACATTATGTTTGAATATCAGGTTTTTACCTATTTGATATTTCTTATAGACTATAAGTGGTTTTTTATGCATGACATGTATGTGTGTATATATAGTTATTGCATCATTTATTTCCATAGTTGTTTGTCTAACAAGTATTCCTATATTAGGTAATGATGATTTTGGGTCTGCATGTCCATTGAACCCAAGGGTCATACTAGAATTTTTTTTCTACCACTGGTACTAACTATTTCAATTTGGGGGGCACCTCCCATGTATGGTTTTTTACATCCAAAGTCTAAACCATCCTTTAGTGACTTTGAGGTGTGTTAGAGGTCATACGATGATCTGACCTGGTGTTTGTTGGGTAATTTAGTCTAGGGTCACTACACTATCCAACTTTCAGTTTACATCTATAATGTTTAGTGATAATATCATTTATTATCTACCTTTACCTCCCTCTCATTATCATATTCTTTGAGATGATTCAATATAGTGTATCCATCCATACCATTATCCTATATCCTCAGATCAAATACATAACCAACAACATGATTCATCATAAATATGATTCATCCCCTATGTTACTTCTATAGTCATCCTTATCACCCTCACTCTCTCTACATGGTTGATAATCAGGTATAAGGGATTCCAACAAATTTAACTTATATTCTTGTTATAACATAATGTGTTAGTGTTTGTACTACTTCTAAAATTTTTCACTAGATATGATTTCTCTTTCAAAAATTTAGATCATAATGAAAGTGATGTAGTCAAGTAACTTTCCATTATCTATAAAATAAAAATAATATTTAATACATTTTAATAATTACTTATTGTGATGTTATTAATGATTATATTATATCTCCCACTATTTTTTTCAAATATCAAAAGCCATTATTTTTGGATTTGGTATATCTAGGTTCTCAGATATTCTAGTAGAAATGATCCATATTTCCTTTCATCGAAGTAGTAATCCCCTCAAACCAAGATTTATTCCTTTTTTTCTAAATGCACCAAAATTCTATAAAAATAATGATAGTTTTTTCCCTTATATCATTATCATTATTCCTCAATCCATGAAACCACTGATCAAGTTGATTTAATGAGAGTTTATTATTCTTTTTTATCAAATTTGAGTTTCTTATTACTCTTTAGTTGCCTATATTATATTTTCAATTCTTTAGGGGATTTAGGAAATATTTCATGTGGAGTAATTATTTTTTAAAATTCAATTACCCATTTTCTTCAACATACTGATATTCTTTGAAACTATCAAATGTTGAGTTTTCATTATTATAATTGTCTATAACTTTCACTTTTGATAATGAATATATTATGTGTATTTATTTATATATTGTATAAAAGTAATATTTTATGAACCCAATAGGATGGATATGAACTAAAAATGGATGAAACCTAATCATTTGAAAAATGAATATGAAGATGGAGTTAGAGAGTTCATCTAGTTTGCAAGAGAGCATGCAGACGACCCCTCTAAAATCCTTTTTCGATGTTTACTTTGTTGTTATTCAAGACAAATTAGTTCAAAAGATTTGGAAGAACATTTGATTTGTCACAAAATATATCAAATCTATAAATGTTGGACTAAACATGAGGAAAAACTGAATGTGGACATCGATTGGGATGATACTACGGTTTATGAATCATTTGATATGAATACCTTTGTAAAATATTATAGAGATCACACAGAAGAAATGAAAATGGAAATTGAAGATTACCTTCATGATTATACAAAGTTGTTTGAGGAGTTAGATAGATGTTCCAAGAAACCATTATATACCAGTTATACTAAATACACAACATTTTCAGTTGTATTGAAGTTATATAATTTGAAATTTGGAAATGGATGGAGTGACACCAGCTTTATAGAACTACTTGGTCTTCTGAAAGATATGATGCTAGAAGAAAATTAACTAATATTCCAAACATATGAAACTAATAAAATGTTACATTCAATGGTAATGATCTCTAAAAAAATAATTGCTTGTCCAAATTGTTGCATATTGTTTTTCAAGGACCATGAATTACTCATAAAATGACCTATGTGTGATGCAGATCGATATAAGAAAAATGAATCAATCCCTTCAAAATATGTATGTTACTTTCCTATCATTCCATGGTTTAGATTACTATATGGATATCAGGAAACCAGAAGGCAATTAACATGGAATGCAGATACAATAATTAAATATGGAAACCTATGTCATCCAGAAGATTCTCCTCAGTTTAAGAAAATTGATTACGAGTTTCATGAATTTGGAGATGATCTGAGAAAATTTTATCTTGAGTTATCTATAGATGTAATAAATCCTTTTGGTGTATAGAGTAGTACTCTCAGTACATGGCCCATCATGTTGGTAAATTATAGCTTTTCACCATGGTTATATATGAAGTGAAAATACATTATGTTGTATCTTCTTATATGACCAAAGCAACCGAGTAATGATATTGATGTCTATTTAGATACATTGATCAAAGATCTGAAATTGATGTGGGATACAGGTGTTATAATGTATGGTGCTCATAGAAGGGAAGAATTCACATTGAGGTTCATGTTGTATGGAATGGTAAATGACTTCCTCACTTATGGAAATTTATCAGGTTATAGCATTAAAGGAATGTTGGGGTGTCCCATTTGTGAAAAACACACATACTCAGTTCAATTGAAACATTCCTTGAAGACTATATTTATAGTACATTGGAAATTTTTACCTCGACGACATAAATATAGATCATGGATGATAGTATTTGATTGTAATATCAAACAAGGTACAACACCATTCTCAATAATGGGTAATCAACTTTACAAAAAAGTAAAAAATATTGACACTATTTTTGGTAAACTATTTTTTAAAACCCTTAAAAAATCATTTTAGAATAAGAGATCAATTTTCTTTGAATTACTGTATTGGAATTGTTTTTATTTCATATATTTTATTGATGTAATGCATGTAGAAAAGAATGTATTTGATATTGTTATTGGCACATTACTAAATGTTCATGGAAAAAAATATGGCATCAAGGCTAGGTTAGACTTGATTGAAATGGGGATAAGGTAAAGTTAGCACTGGTGAAGGGTAAAAGGTGGAATTTTCTTACTCCATAAGTTTACACTCTATCCAGATAGGAAAAATTAGAATTTTTTCTTTTACTTACTAGTTTAAAAGTTCAACAGGGGTATTCATAAAATATCAATAATGTCATTTCAATGACAAATTTAAAGTTACAATGACTAAAATCACCAAATATCATGTTTTGAAGCAAGATTTAATGCTCGTTTATTTCCGTTGCATTCTTCCTAAAAATTTACAACATACATTAACCAGAATTTGATTATTTTTCAAATCTATATGCAGTAAATTTGTAGACCCGATGAAGTCTCCCATCATGAATAAGAATATTACAGTCATATCACGTGAATTAGATATATTCTTCCCACCATCATTCTTTAATATAATGGTCCACATGATGGTTCACTTGGTTATAGAGGTTAAACTATGTAGTCCTGTGTATTATAGACGGATGTACCCCATTGAATGGTTTATGAAGATTTTTAAATGGTATGTCAAGAATTAAATTCAACCATAAGGTTTCATTGTATAACGATATATTGTTGAAGAAGTTATTGAATTATATATCAATTACCTTTATGATTTTGAAATAATCGGTCTCCCAAAGTCTCATCACAGAAAACGTCTTATGTGGTAATGGATTTTCAAAAGAGATGTTGTCACAATTACCATGACAGAGTGGGATCAAGCACATCCTTACATATTACATAATAGTGAATATGTTGATCCATAAATTGAATCCCAAAAATAAATTCTTATAGACTTGAATCCATCAAGGGATGAAGGATGGATATAAAATACACATAATAAATAGTTTATATGATGGTTCAAAGATCAAATTTATAAGGAGTTATATGAAAATCTGAATTAAATTGTCAAAAAACTTCAATGGCTAGCTAGAGGACTGAATAAAAATGTTATATCTTACACTAGTTTTGTAATCAATTGTTATACTTTCTATAAAAAATAACATGATAACTTCAGTACAATGCAAAACATTGGTTTTATGCTTGTGGATGAAGTGATGTACATATCTGGTTCCAAGGATAGAAATACAATTTATGAAAATATGTCATATTTGGGAATTATTGAACAGATATATGAGTTGGATCATAAAACATTTCAAGTGTCGCTTTACCATTGCAAATGGTTTGACAATATCAATGGAATCAAATTTAATGAAATTGGATTTTTGAAGGTGAATTTCAGTATGGAAGGATAAAAAGACAAGCCATTAATAATGGAATCACAAGCATTGCAATTATTTTATATATCTAATCCAAAAAATAAGAATTGGTTGATTGTCCTACTAGTGACTAAAACAAATGTTGAATTAGATGAAAATTCAATTGAGGATAACCCTTTCATTGGGACATCAAAACCAGTTCATGTTGGTCCCAATGTAGAAAATGTCTTGTATGTTAGAAAGTACCACAAAGAGGGGATTTGGATTCCCGATAGAGAAACCAAATAATTTAATACTTTAAAAAAAATAAAGTGGGTTCAATGAGAAGGTAATTTTCTTTAATATATTATGTTTCTACTAATAATATTATATGTTCTCTATTACATAACATAATCTAAATTAAATGTTTTAATAGTCATGAAGATAATGTATTTTTCACATTATGATATTACCAATCCCTCATAAGAACAAACTATAATGAAGTAAACCCTTTGGAAATATGTAAAGGTAATGTTATGATATACTTTATCTATTTTACCAAAAAATTACATAATGGAATTTTGATTTAATTTTCATTATTCTGTGTATAGTTTGTTTATTTTAGAATATTTATATCCATGTGTCATACCTTTGTAAGAAGAGCAACGATGTTGTCACTGCTCAATCACAAAGGTAATCTTGATGTTTGTAGAGTAAAATCATTATCCATAGAATTAATGTATTAATTAATATTTATGTTTAATTTATTTATTTTTAGTATTACCCACATAATAATTTTTTTACTATACATGTGGATTATTTTGATTGATTTGGGGTTCTCTATCCATATATCATTACTTTATACAAAAACAAATTCCTCAAACTTCTTCTCCCTGAATACCTTTTCACCCCTTAAGTGGTGCATTTATCACTTTCTTTCAAGTTACCTCCATTGCCTTTGTAGGAAGAGAAATTATGTAGGATATGCTCAATTAAATATTTAATCTTGATGTTTTCATCGTAAAATCATTGTACATATAATTAATGTATTGTTTCATATTTATGTTTAATTTATTTATTTTTAGTATTACTCGCATAATAATTGTTTTCTTATACAGGTGGATTATTTTGTTCAAGTAGTGTGATCTATCCATCTTTTATGCCTTTTTGAACCAAAATTTCCACAGACTTCTTCTCCCTTAAAACCTTTTTACCCATATAGTTGTGTATTTATCAATTTCCTTTAAGTTACCTCCATTTATTTTACAAGAAGAGCGATGATGTTGTCTCTACTCAATTACAGAGGTAATCTTGATTTTTTCACGGTAAAATCATTGTCCATATAATTAATGTATTGTTTCATATTTATGTTTAATTTATTTATTTTAATTATTACTCACAAAATAATTTTTCTCTTATATAGGTGGATTATTTTACTCAATTTGGGGTGCTCTGTCTATCTTTCAAGCCTTTCTACACCAAAACATCCACAAACTTCTTCTCCCTCAAAACCTTTCACCCATGTAGTGTTGACATGTATCACTTTCCTTTAAGTTCCCTCCACTGCTCAATCATAGAGTTAAACTTGATATTTGTACGCTAAAATCATTATCTATAAAATTAATGTATTATTTCATATTTATGTTTAATTTATTTATTTTTTTATTATTCATAATAATTTTTTTCTTATACAGGTATATTTTTTTTCGAGTTGAAGTGGTTTTTTCAAATATGCTCATGAAGTGTTGGCAGTTCAACAAAAAAAGTCAATCTAAACCACTGTAACATTGATATTTAGGGTTGTTTTGAGACTTTTGTAAATGTAGGAATCAGTTTCACCTCAATCTGACACATGATGTGACCGATATAACTCTATGTACGTCTTTCCATAAAAATTGACATTAATTTTTGTAAAAAAAGTGACATTCTCAAAATTGAGCTAACATATTCATATTGTTTTGATAATTTAAGACAATTATCCATAATTCATTTTTGACGTGTAAGAATCATTCGCACCTCAATCTAATACATGATGTGTTCAATATTACTCAATGTGTCTATTATCAGTTTAAAATTGACATTTCACTTTAAAAAATGTCACTCACTGAAAATCAAGAAAAAACATTCATATTTTTTTGATAATTTAAGGGATCAATTCATAAAACCTTTATGGTTTTTAGGAATATGTATCATTTCAAAAGAATACATGATGTGATCCACATGATTCAAAGTGTGTGTTTCAAGTTAAAAATGAAATTTTAGTAAAAAACACAAGTGATGTACTCCAAACAAATAAAATAAATTAATATTGTTTTTATAATTTATGAAAATTATCCATAAGTTATTTGAGACATTCATGAATCATCTTCACCTCAATCTGATGCATGGTGTGACAAAAATGACTCCAAGAGTGTGCTTCTATTTAAAATTGACATCAATTTTAGTAAAAAGGGAAATTGACCTACTCAAAATTGATAAAAAGCATTCAAATTGTTTAAATAATTTATAAAAATGATTCTTATGTCATTTGTGATGTGTATGAATTAGCTAAACCTCAATATGATACACAATTTGATTAGTATGAGTAAAAGTACTTGTTTCAATTTTAAAATGGAATTTTAGTAAAAAAGACAAGTGACATACTCAAAACTGATAAAAAACATTAATATTATATTAAAACTTTATGAAAATAGTTCATAAGTAATTTGGGACATGAAAAAATCAATATCACCCAAATTCGACACACGGTGTGACCGATATGACTCCAAGTATGTGTTTTTATTTAAAATTATCATCAATTTTAGTAAAAAGTCCAAAAAACCTATTAAAAACCAAGAAAACACATTAAAATTGTTTAAATACGTTAGTGAAATGATCCATAAGTTATTTTTTATTTTTAGGAATCAGCCACACCCCAATCGGATACACAATGTAATCTGTATAAGTTAAAGTATGTGTTTCAATTTTAAAATGATGTTTTAATATAAAAGACAAGTGTTGAACTCAAAACTGAGAAAACACATTAAGATTGTTTTGAAACATTAGTACAATGATCCATAAGTAATTTGGGAAATGTAGGAATCATTCCCACCTCAATTCAATGCACGGTGTGACCAGTATTACTCAAAGTGTGTCTTTTTATTTAAAATTGTCATCAATTTTAGTAAAAAGGCCAACTGACCTACTAAAAATAAATTAATACATTAAAATTGTTTAAATAATTTATCAAAATGATTAATAAGTCATTTTTTATGTTTATGAATTATACACACCTAAATTTGATACACAGTGTGATCGTTATGATTCAAAGTGCGTGTTTCAATTTGAAAATGACATTTTAGTAAAAAAGACAAGTGACATACTCAAAACTTAGAAAACACATTCATATTATTTTGAAAATTTAGTATAACAATCCATAATTCATTTGGTATGTTTAGGAATAATCTGCACCTCAATCCGACATATGGTGTGATTGGTATGAATCAAAGTGTATCTTTTTATTTAAAATTGTCATTAATTTTAGTAAAATCGACTATTTTCTAAATCAAAACTAAGAAAACACATTCATATTGTTTTTATACTTTACAAAAATTATCTATAAGTCATTTGTGATGTGTAAGAATCAATCGCACCTCAATCCGATACATGATGGGTCTGGAATGACTCAAAGTGTCTGCTATCAGTTTAAAATGGACATTTTACTTCAAAAACTATCACTCACTAAAAACCACTCAAAAACGCTCATATTTTCTTGATAATTTTGATAAATGATTCATAATTCATTTGTGACATGTAGGAATATATTTCATGTCAAACCAATACCCAATGGAGTTATAATAAGTCAAAAGTGTGTGTTTGCTGTTTAAAATGAAATTTTAGTAAAAAATATAACTAACGTACTCAAAACCAAGAAAACACATTCAGATTGTTTTGATACTTTAGGAAAATATCCACAAGTCATTTGAGATATTTTTGAATCAGCCTCACCTCAATCCGATGCATGGTGTTTCTATTATGAATCCAAGTGCATCTTTTTATTTAAAATTGACATCAATTTTAGTAAAATTAACAGTTTTTTGTTAATTTATTTATTTTTATTATTACTAACATAAGAATTATTTTCTTATATAGGTGCGTTCTTTTGCTCAATATGGGGTGGTTTTTTTAAAAATTGTACAAGTCAAGTCAATATTAAAAGATAAAGGAACATTGATGTTTTTTAATGTATGTAATAATTTGAATTTATGTAATTGTATAAACCAGTGTTTGAAATGTCTATAATATAGTATTTTTTTTCTTGTATTTATGTTTTAAATTTCATTTCATTTAAATATTGTATTGGTACTTATTTTTTTGATATCTAGTGTGTTTCTGGTGCTATTGTGTGCTGTTACAGTACATTGCAGTAGTGCTACAGTGTGATGTTAAATAATATTATAGTATGACCCTTTATCAGTGCTAATAAAAGGTCTTTTATCAGTGCTTTAATAAGAGCATATAAATGTATACTTTATCAGTGCTTTTATAATCATGGATAAAGGTATACTTTATCAGAGCTTTTATAAGCACTGATAAAAGACTCTTTATTAGTTCTTTTGTAAACATTGATAAATTGTTCATTTAGCGGTGCTAAATTAAAGCACTAATAAAAGAGCAGGGCTTTTAACCTCGCTCATATAGTCAGTGATTTTATAGCACTGATAAAGGTCATTTCTAGTGTTATTAAAGGCCAGTTTTGTAATAGTGTTTGCTTCCTTCTTTCCAACCCATATAGGAGAAAGTCTTCATTTCTCTTTCTCCAATATATTTCACAGTAACAAGTAATAAAAACTTCCTCTTCTTCCTTATCTCTCTCTATTCTTCTTTATTCTATATTGAATATTCTCTAGGGTTTCATCTCCATCATAAACACTCCAATTTCCTTCTCTTTACAATATATATATTCATATAATAATATCATGAATAATACTTCCATAACTCATATAGAAACCCCATTATTATAAGAATCAAGAAATCATCCTCTTTGAAATCATTTAATCTCTTTTAAACTAAGTCAATACATTTTATTTAAATCTCCTTGAGAATTGGAAATAACTCCCACATGATATTTAAATATCTTTTGTATTATTTTATCCAAAAATATCATTGCTTCCACATCTACATGAATTCATGAAACACCAAGACATAGTCTATGTCTTGGCACTCCCCATGTTGGGATTTTTTCATTGAGGACTTCTCAAAATGGCCACTATGAATAAAATGTGATGCATTTTATGTCATTTTTTCCTTACTCCTCCACATCTTTTTTGACTCATCGTTTCACATAGATGGATTGATATCTCACCCCAGTCACTAAAAAACAAATAGGAAATAAACTATGGGGTGGTGACATATTTATTTCACATCTCCATGTTTTGTGGTATCCAATCCTTTGATATGGTTCCCATTGCAACTTCATCTTATACAGTAACAGATTGGTATTCATTTTGTGAAGGATAATTATTTAATCTTAGATTAAATAATGATAATTAAAATTTATTGTGATATTAATTCATTTAATATCCATAGTAAATAATTATCTGAATTAATCAATTTTTCATCATAAATGAATTCTTGAAACTAAAATTTTCACTTGACAGACTCCATCAAAAATTTCCTAAGTATGTAAAGATCATCCATAAGTTAGACAAGTATCCATGAAGATTGTACATGAAGTAAATAAGTGGTCTTATATATTTTCAAATCAATGGCTCGACCACTTGTAAAAACCACTAATTTTAGCTTAGTTCTAACCCATATTACCCTTGTTTATATAATGTTTACCTTTCATATATAATACAATTCTCACTTTACCTTTTTATAGGTATCACATTGCCTTTACATATCTACTATTTTTCCTAATTACCTTTATATGAATGGAAAAAGAATGGACTTACCTTTATATAGCTCTGGTCTGCATTTACATTGGTATTTTAACTCATAGAGGACCATTATATAGCATGAGTACACCTTTATGCAATGCCTTATAATTATCAATACCTTTACATGAATTCACAGTTATCCTTAGTACCATTACACAACTTCATAGAATGTTTATCTTACCTTTACGCAATTCATTGCATGAATGGATTACCATTACGTAGTTATTGTAATTGTCAATTTAACCTTATGCAAGTAATAATACAAACTCAAAAAAAATTAGGTCTACCTCCATCACTCTTGAGGCCTTCCAACTTCCATCAAATATTGTTGAAAATATTACATCACTTGTAATTTACTTGAAGATCAGTAAAAAAATTACCACAATGTTCTTTAAATATGATTTATTAATTGATAATAGAATCTAACACAATAGACCATATCCACTTCAACCTTCTTCAAAACATACACTCTTCAATAATGGGCTCAATAGACTTTTATTATCGATAAAACACAAGAACCTGGACTTATTATTCCTAGTTTATTTATCCTCAATACTTTTAGAATAATGAGTATATTTTTCTTGAACACGTTCACATTGTTAGAACATTTCCAATGATGAAAAAAGGTAAATTATTTAAACAAAATGGGATATCTTCAGTATCACCTTGTTATTAGCATACTCAATGATAATGAGTATATGATTGAATAATAAATTTCCTCAGGAAATTTTTCATCAAATGCCTTTGAAACCTTATGTGAGTATATCTATGCTTCTTATAAGAATCTATATTCTATGTATTGAACAAATTAAAAAGTTAATTACTCGGGAGGGTTGTTTAAACACATAGAATTCCATACTTAGGAACTTTTCTTAAGATATCAATCTTAAGAGATGATTTCATTAAGCTTATACTTTCTAGGATTAATTTCAATGATATGTTTGATAATAATGATGTTATTTATATAAAAAATCTTTTATCATATGATTATCATATTCCATAAATAATTAACAAGGAATTTTATTAAATTCTCTGCCACTAAAATGATGATCCCTTTTAAATTAACTATTTTAATTAGTGGGATAAGAACCATATTTCACTAAGAAATGACTATAATACTGAACGGGACATTAATAGCACAAGAATTGGCCTTTATCAGCACTAAAAAAATGATTACTACCAAATCATGATTAAAAGCCCTAGGTTTTTATTAGAGATTTTAGAAGCACTGATAAAAGACCTCATTTATCAGTTATTTTACTTAGTGATGATTAAGGGCCCCTTTATCAGCGCTACTAAATTTGATGATAAAGGAATCCTTTATCAAAACTTTTACAAGGGCTGATAAAGGATACATTTATCATCACTTCTAAAATCACTCATAAAGTATTCCTTTATCATCCCATTTAGTAGAACTGATAAAGGGGAATAATGCAGTGTACTGTAGCAGCACACCACAACACCAAAAGTAAGGAATACTACAGTATTTTGTTAAAACAAACTATAGCACTAGAAATATCACTATAAATTAGAAAAATCGGGTATAAATATAGGATTTAAATGAAATAAAATTAACAAATAAAAATTTAAAAAAACACTCACTTATAGAGAAAAATAACACACTTGTATAAAAGAAAAAACCACCCCTATTTAAGAAAAAAACACCAATATAATAAAATAATTCTTATATTAGTAATAATATAAATAAATTAATTAAATAGAAATTATTTATTTTAAACTAAACTTTGAGTCATACTAGGAACACTATGTATCGGATTGAGTTGTGGTTGATTATTACATCTAACACCATTTTTTGTTAATATTGAAGAATTATCTCTATGAAAATAAAATAAATAAGTATAAGATAAAAAATATAAGGAAATTAATTAATTAATAGTAGATAAAATGATTAGAAAACAATCTAGGCTCATTTGCTCAGTTTTGGCGATGTGAAGTGCATTTTAAACTAAAATTACACTTATATATGAAAAGATTCACTTAGATTCATATCAGTCACACCATACATAATATTTAGGTTTTTATGATTCCTAAACATCTCAAATGAAATATGAATTGTTTTCCTAAAGTATCAAAACAATTAGAATCCATTTTCTCTATTTTAATAATTTCACTTATGTTTTTTACTAAAATTTAATTTTAAACTGGAAACACTCACTTTGAGTCATACCAGTCACATCGTGTGTCAGTTTTACATGATAATTATTCATAAATATCAAAAATTATTTATAAATTTTTTTTCTTAAATTATTAATACTACCTGATAATATTTTATTGGTTTTTAGTGTGTGGTAATTTTTTATCTAAAATGTCAATTTTAAACTGATAATGGACACTTTGAGTCATACCAGGCACATCTTGTATCTTATTGAGTTTTTAATTATTCCTAAATGTCAAAAATTAATTATGTATTATTTTCATGAAGTATCAAAACAATCCAAACGTGTTTTCTTAGTTTTGAGTATATCAGTTGTCTTTTTTACTAAAATTGATGTTAATTTTAAATTAAAAGACATACTTGGAGTCATACCAGTCACACCATGCATCAGAATGAGGTTATGTTTATTCATACACATCCCTAATAACTTATGTATCATTTTTATAAAGTATCAAAACAATATCAATGCATTTTATTAGTTTTGAGTATGTCGCTTTTGTTTTTTTACTAAAATGTCATTTTAAACTGGAAACACACACGTTGAGTCATACCTATCACATAGTGTGTTTATTTGATGTGATATTGATTCCTAAATGTCTCAAATGAATTATTAGTTGTTTTTTTAAATTATCAATACAATATGATCTTGTTTTATAGGTTTTAAATGGGTGATATTTTTTAACTAAAATGTCAATTTTAAATAGATAATAGACACTTTGAGTCATACCAGGAACATAATGTATCTAATTGAGTTGTGACTGATTACTATACTTAAAAAATGACTTATGAATAATTATACTAAATCATAAAAACAATCTGAATTTTTTTCTCAGTTTTGAGTATGTTGGTTGTCTTTTTTACTAAAATTCAAGTCAATGTTAAATAAAAAAGATGAACTTGGAGTCATATCAATCACATCATGCATAATATTGTGATTAGTATGATTCTTACACATCCTAAAAGACTTATGTATAGTTTTTATAAATTATCAAAACAGTTTGAATGCATTTTATTGGTTTTGAGTACGTCACCTGTGTTTTTTAATAAAATGTCATTTCAAAATAAAAACGTGTACTTTGAGTCATACCAATAAAATCATGTGTTTTTTTTGTGATACTAATTCAGAAATTTTAAAAATGAAGTATGAATAATTTTTATAAATTATCAATGCAATTTGAGTACATTTTCTTGATTTTCATTGAGTGATACTTTTTGAACAAAAATGTCAATTTTAAACTAATAACTGACACTTTGAGTCATATCAAAAACACCATGTATCAGATTGAGGGTAAAATGATTCCTAAAAATTAAAAATGACTTATGGATAATTTTCATAAAGTATAAAAACAATCCAAATTTTTTATCGATTTTGAGTGTGTCAATTTTCTTTTTTACAAAAATCAATGTCAATTTTAAATAAAAATAAACACTTTGAGTAATATTGGTCACCCTATAAGTCATATTAAGGTTAAACTAATTCCTACATTTACTAAATTACTTATTGGTAATTTTATTAAGTATAAAAATAATCCAAATTCATTTTATCAGTTTTGAGTATGTCACTTGTGTTTTTTACTAAAATGCCATTTTAAACTGGAAACATGCACGTTATGTCAAACCAATCACATAGTGTATCGGTTTGATGTGATACTGATTCATATACATAAAAAATTAATTATGAATCATTTTTCTAAATTATAAAGAAAATGTGAGCACATTTTCTCAGTTTTTATTGAGTGACACTTTTTAAACTAAAATGTTAATTTTAAACTGATAATGAAGATTTTGAGTCATACTGGGCACATAATGTGTCATATTGAGGTGTGGATAATTACTACATGTATAAAATGATATTTTTATTATTTTCCTAAAGTATAAAAACATTAAAAATCATATTTATTATTTTTGATTATGTTAGTTATCTTTTTTACTAAAATTAATGTCGATTTTAAATAAAAAGTCACACTTGTTGTGGTATTGGTCACACTGTGTGTCAGATTGAGGTGAGAATAAGTAATACACATCCCAAATAACTTATGGATAATTATACTATATTATAAAAATAATTTGAATCCATTTTCGTATTTTTTAGTAGGTCACTTGTGTTTTTACTAAAAATTCATTTTAAACTAGAAACAAACGCTTTGAGACATGCTAGACACATCGTTTGTATATTTGAGATGAGATTGATTCCTACATGTTAAAATGACTTATGAATATTTTTTTCAAATTATCAAGACAATTATAGCATGTTTTCTTAGTTTTCAGTGAGTGAAACTTTTTGAACTAAAATGAAAATTTTAAACTGATAACAGACACTTTGAGGATGTTGGGCACATCATGTATCTGATTGAGGTAAGGCTGATTCCTACACATAACAAATGAATTATGGATTTTTTTTCTTAAATTATAAAAAAAATATGAAATAATTTTATCAGTTTTTAGTATTTCAGTTGCCTTTTTTACTAAAATTAATGTCAATTTTAATTACAAATATGCACTTGGAGTCATACTAGTCACACTGTACATTAGATTGAGGCGAGGATGATTCCAAAAACTTTAAAATGATTTATGTATCATTTTTATAGAGTATAAAAAAAATCCAAATTCATTTTCTCAGTTTTGAGTATGTCACTTTTGTTTTTTACTAAAATGTCATTTTACACTAGAAATATGCACTTTGAGTCATACTGGTCACATTGTGTGTCATTCTGGTGTGAGAGTAATCCGTACACATCAAAAATTACTTAAGAATAATTTTCATAAATGAAAAAGAAAATATGACTGTATTTTCTTAGTTTTTTATGAGTGGTACTTTTTGAACTGAAATGTCAATTTTAAACTGATTATGGACACTTTGAGTCATATCGGGCACACCGTGTATCAGATTGAGGTGTGTTTGATTTATAAAATTCACAAATGACTTATGTATTTCTTCCCTAAAATATCAAAACAATGTTCACTTTTTTATTGGTTTTGAGTATGTGATGTGTGTTATTAAATAAAATATAAATTATAAACTAAAAACAGACAGTTTGAGACATACTAGTCACACCATGCATCGGATTGAGGTTTGACTGATTGATTATGTGATGTATGTTTTTATTTAAACCATATATACCAATCCATAAAATTAATAAGTGTTCCATTTTTATGGAATAATAAACCCCATGATGCCTAAAATGCCACATCCAAATGCAATATGTTCTATCTTTTCTAGCTTACTATAGATGATTGAAGGAAAAAAATGTCATCCCAAAAGATCTATAAAAAAATAATTATAAGATAAAAATGATAAATAGATAAACTTAAAAAAATTAGATAAAATGGTGAGAAAATTAACTAAATAAGTATTAGGAATTAACCTTTTCATTATCTTTATATACATTCTTGACCCATTTCATTTTTATTGTTATCTTAATTGCAGCCTCGAAGTATAATTTCTCACGAGCATAAGAAACCTTTAACAAACCACCCCAACTTGAGAAAAGGAGTCCACCTATATAATAAAATAATTATTATGTTATTAATACTATAAATAAGTAAATTAAACCTAAATATGAAACAATACATTAATAAAATGTCAATTTTAAACTAAAACCAAATAATTTGAGTCATACCGGGTACACCATGTATTACTTTGAGGTATAGTTGATTCCACCATATATTTTATCCTATAGAGAATTCAAAATTATGGGTTATCTAATAATATTGTAGTTTGATAAAATAAAATTTTGAATGCAATAGAGAATAAAAAAAATTGCATCATCATGAGTGAATCGTCCTTTTTGAGTGTATGATCATGGTATAGGAGTGAATAATTCATTAACTATTATTGGATTGTGCTATAGATTAGTAAATTCTATTCAATATTCTAGGTGATGATAAACTCTATCATAACATCATCATTATTTTTTCAAAAAAATGGTAATATCCGTATTCTCATGTATTTTTTATTGGGAATGATGATGAGTTTTTATTAATGGCCTTGTGAAAATGGATCATTTTACATAATGATTGTGAACATTCATATTGAATGTTACTTGTATGGATTTCACAAGAATTTATGATATTATATAATATATCTAATTGATGATTGAATATCCCAAATAATTCCACCATACACTAAAGTGAAACCACTATATTTTTCTTCTCTAAAAATTCATGATTTAGTCAATGAAATTTTGTATTTCTTTATTTTTTTAGAGTAGTTTATTTTTTAAAGGGATATTCTTTTGTATTTTTCATGTTTTATGATTTCATTTCAAGAAGTTTTTTTATTTTTATTTTCATTTCTCCATAAATCAGTATCTTTTTATTTGATTCCATGTTTCCTTTGACATCATCCCTCCTCGATGACCATGATCTCTCTATGCTTGTTTTCCTCCAATAGTTATTACATACACATAATGGATTTGATGGTTGATTACAAGCATATTTATTCAAACATTTAAGCAAGATTAAATACTTATTTGATGATTGTATTGGTTCTGCATGTCTCAAATGTGGATATTGTCTCCATTACTAATACCCTTTATTTGTAGGGTTGAGAAGCCATAAGCAAGAAACTGCATATATTTTTTTAGTTTTTTATTATTTAGGGTTTTCTTTTAAAATTTATTAATATTTGATAGTAATTGTAATGTGATAATATAAATTTCATCCTATGATAATCAGTTTAAAAAAATAAGCAGTGTTTCTTTTGTTTCTGAAAAAAATTTCTCTATTCAAATAGCTATAAAAAATCACTTAAATAAGGGGTGGAAAACATTTTTCAATAATAAACCTGAAACACATGCACAAGGGAACTTATCTTAAGAGAAAAGTTTTGTACACACTTTTTAATAATTTTTATCAAACACAACCTTGGTATGATACCCATTCTACACCATTTCTCAATAATTTTATTATTTGAAAGCTAGTTATTCGTCTCCTACTTTGCCTTATTCTCCACCACTACCTCCTCCTCCACCTTGGTCTCTGACTCTGACTCTACCTCCACCTCCACCTCCACCTCTGCCTCTTCCTCCTCCACCACCTCTTTCTCTGCCTCCACCTATGAATCTACCTCTACCTCCACCATTTACCAAAAATTATATTGTTTTCAGGCCAATTATTCAAAACTAATTGATTTCCTACATTATAATTCTCCTTGAGAAATAGATCAAAAATAATATATAATCATTTTGACACTAATTCTTCACACCCCTAAATATATTTCTAAGGCTGTAGATCATACTAGATCACAAAAAACATAGGTAATCACCTAAATTTATTATTGTAAAACATTCTAACACCATTTATGTTTCCCACTCATCTTTAAACAAATTTACTTCTTATTGTGAGTATGAAGTTTTCCGGAAATCATGGTAGTACTAAGAAAATATAGACAAACAAACGATTAAGAAATATTTTTAATGAAACTGTAATTGCCTTCAGAACTTACCTATTTGGGGATGTTGTTCATTTGATAGTTATGATCTATATCATAAATTTCTAAACATAATATCCATAATCATTGTCATTATCTTGCTTCGGACACTACAGAAACATTGACCAAAATAATAATTTTTTTTTGAAATATGATTTTATAGTTAAATATTTCTATATATAGCTTAATATATTTCAATTTTTAGTGATCCACGTTTTTTATGTTCAGACACCAACTTTATTCCATGATTTATCTTATATTTAGAGAATTCCCTATTATAACAAAATTCTTGCTAAAACACATACTGAAAGATATAATTTTAAGTTTATCTATAAAATATTGATTTTATTATATTAAAAATTCATAATAAACATCATGTGTGTTCATTTTGTTGGATATCTATGCATTGGAGCCAAAAAATAAATATTTGGGGTATCTATATTGACTATAATCAGCATCCAGTGCTACCTAAAAAATAAAAACAGATAAGTAATGAAAAAAATAAAAAAAATTATAAGATTAAATTTTAGAGTTTCACCTCCTCATTATAGGAATCAAAAAAAGCCTATTGTCTTTGTTATTTTTATAAAATGTATCGAGTATCTCATCTACTTTCTTCTCAAGTTCTTATTTATCCAAATTAAGTTTTTCTATAGAAACAATACAGGGATTAATGAATCCAAATCTTGCTTCACATGGTTTTCCATTTATATAGTAGTAATATAAACACATATAGAAAATATGAATAGTTATTAACATTAATAATCAAATTATCTCACTATTTGGGAAGATTTATTATGAAAATGTACCTTATGTATGTATTCACAGCTGAGTATCCCTTTCATTCATTCTTAAGAATCCCATTTATACTCTTGAGACCGACTATGTATGTCATGAAATTTACATATATTTCTTCATCATATGGAATGTAATACATATTTTAATCTTTAAATGTGGTATATGTATGAATTTGTAATGATAATAAATATTTCTCTGAAACTAGAAGGGAGAAGGTACTGTCATAAGGTCCTTTTGATTTCCAGGTTGATTCACTATATTTTTTTGATCTGACCTTCCATTTCCCCATCGCTTTATCTATCTGTAATATTGTTCCTCACTTCGGAACTTTTTTCATCAAATATTACAGGTTCTTCATATGATTTTTTTAAATACATACCTTCTGTATATTTATAGGATTATACATCCATTCTAATAAATTTACAACAGCATCATTGACTGAAAATCCATTTTTTTGAATTTTGAAAAACACTTTTTGGACAAGTGAGAACCCACAAGTACAAAATCACTTTGAGGCTAAGTGAGGACCAACAAGCCATCACAATGATCTATAAATGGGATAGGCAAATAAATCTATCCAGGACCAATCCCATCCAGAAAACACCATAAAAACACATGACCACCACTTTATGGCTAAGTGTGAACACAACAAGAAAAATGAGATGCAAACCCCAAAATCAGACTATCGTCACTAGAACCAACCAACACCCTCCCAAAATGCCATGAAACCTTCGATCCTAACTATTATGGGGTCATGCACGTAGGAACATAGCAAAAAGGGAAGAGGAGGGATAATGAACAGTAGATCCCAAGCAAAAGCAGTGAGCCACACGGGGAAAAACCATGTTGGAGCCGGACCGCAAGTAATCCAGAACACAGATTCCAACATGAAGAACCAACAAAGGAGGGTGGAAATGGGAGAGGCTTCATTGACAGAGTTCCAAATGTGGAACTAGGGGATCGCTGAATCGAGAGGCTGAGAGAAACCCACCATCACCATCCAAAACATCATGAAATCATTTGGAGTCGTGCGCGAAGGAGCATGAGGCAATAGTGGGAGGAAACAAGAATACACAAAACAATCAAGGTGTAGAAACCACGACAATAGCCTGCACTACAAACTAGACCCGGTCGAACCACTGTTGTCCGTCAAGGTGCCTGTGAGTGATCAACACCACTACTTCTCACGAATGAAAGGCGTTGATCTGCGAAGGCGGAGAGATGGGAGAGTCTGGTAGGGAATCACCAGTAGGGGAGTGAGAGGCTGCGGGAATGTCTCCTTCTGGTACTTAGAGAAAGCCATCGACCATAGTAGAGTCACAACGGCGAGATTCGAGAGGAAAACGAGTGGTTGGATCTACTTCGCGCGAGAGGGAGGATGGTCCAGGGTGGGGTGAGAAGCTGATGCAGGTCACGTGAGGGAAGTCAGGGCCAAGTGGCGGTGGACCTAGCTTCCTGAAAACTCTCCCCCTAGCGACTGTTCATGCCACCTTACATGGGATCAGGGGATCGAAGGATGCATTCGATAGTAGATACCTCACGGTGGTGGGATTCAGGAGGGAGGTCATCACGATCAGTGCCGCTCAGGGAGGAGTCACGAACAGCGCCGCACAGGGTGGTGGTCCAATAGTATCATTAACTATTGAAATATCCAGATCATCAAGAGGAACAGAAAACTCAATAGTAATCTTATGAGATAACCTAATACCCACTCTGATGTGATGTTTTGGGAGTTATTTCTAGTGTACCTTATCCCCCAAGATATTAAACATTGTACCCCTCATAACAAGGTGGTGTGTGGGTGTTGAAAGATAGAAATCACATAAAATTATACCCTATAGAATTTCAGTAATATAAAGTTATCGAAAGTTATTTGATTTACATTTAGGAGAAAGAGTAATGGAAAAATTGATTACCCCAAGTAATGTATGCAGTTGAGTGGAATTACTATGTAACACCCCAAGATTTCATAGTATGAAAAAAAAAATTCAAAGTAATTCAATAAGTTTCACTTCACACCACACCGAGTTCGAGCGCACCATGACTTACCAAACTAGTTGTTCAAAAGCGGTTATGAATAGTCTTATCTGAATTTTGAATTTTATATATTCCATATAAATTTTAACATTCATATTATGTGTTTCTTAGACATAATATAAGAACAAATTCATTTTTTTTCAAATAAAGGAATTATTTTTCAAAAAATGCAATTTTACCGCCTTTTAATGGTGAACCTTTTTTTAAATCCAATATTTGGAACTTTTATATATTAAATTTGAAAAAATAAATGCCCTCATTATAATCGGGACATAAAAATTTAATTTCTATAAATTTTTTGTGTTTTTCTGATAAATTTCATATTTTGGTGTATAGTGAAAAATATTAAATTTTAATTGAAAACAACTTTTTTAATCAAAATAATTTATAGTGTTCAATAATAAATTTTAATGTTTTAGAAGTATAATTAGATTATATGTTTATCATTTAATATATTATAGGTCATTATAAGTAATTTCACATTTAAATTTTACATAAACACATGTCAATCTTTTGATAGTTTTTACTTTTTAAAAACCCGCTTTTTGGTTTTGACAACAGGAATTAATTTTAAATTAATAAATAAAACTTATATGTTTTGAATTTGGTAAAATATACTTTATTTTTGAATTCATAATATCAAAATTATCTTAGGGTTAATTTTTTGTATTTTTCTGAAAACTTTCAATTTTTTATGAATAGTGAAAAACATTGCATTATTATTTAAAACCGACTTTTTATTTAAATTTATTTTATGTCAAAATAGATATATAATACCTATATAATTTCAATTTAATACATTACAGTCATTTTATAATAAATTTTGATGTATAAAATTTTATTAAACTTTTTAACGCTTTTACCCACCTTCTAGGAGCATTTGCAAATTTTCATAAAACTTAATTTTACCGTTTCTATAAGTTGAATTTCAAAAATCCAAGAGAAATTGTTGACATCAGTAAGTAAAATGTAGATCAATAAGATGAAAATAATTTTTGGTGAATAGTAAATTTTGACTTTTATTTACCATGATTAAAAGTAAATAGGGTAATTAAAGGTAAAAATGATATTATAATTACCCTAACACATGTAATAATTATATTGGATAAGTTTAATTTGACAAAAAAACAACCTTAGGGATAAAATATGATCCTTTAAGTCCACTTGTATTAGATTAGAACATTTATTATTATTCTATTTAAAGAAGAGTTAAAAGTGTTAAATTCAAAGTTTAATAACTAAAACATTTTTAATATAAGGTTATACATACAATAAATTAGACTATAAATATTAATTTGAAAGATAAAAAGATTTCCTACCTCATGGTATTTTATTTATAATTTTTGGACATTAAATAATTAAATTTATTTATGAAACAATAATGATGAAGTAATTAACTTATTGATGAAAGAATCAAATAAATAGTATTATAAATATTAAAATAAATTTAATTTCAAAGTTTTTATGACATAAACGAATTTTATAGGTGCATATTAAATGTTAAGGTTGATTAAATGTATCGTTTTTGAAGAAATAAAGTTTTTATGACTTTCACAAAAACCAATTACTAAATAGTGTTAAAATTGACATAAATGATTTTTTAAAACAAATATTATATTATTAAATTATAAAACATTCCTAAAAATATAAGGTTCATAAAAAGTGATTAAATAATATTATATATGTCATTAATGAACTACTTGAGGTTCTTTTTGAATTTTATAGTAAGTTTATTAACCATATAGTGTAAGATTACAAGAAGACACTGTAAAAGTTAAACTATTTAACTAAGACTTAAATCTAAAAGATAAGGTTAATATGGTGACCTAAAATTGTATAAAACCTATTGGTTTAGTAGTTTTAGACCCATACCCACCTTATCATAGAAATAAATCATTTTGGAACAATTAGAAACCGAAAATGATTTTATAATAAAATAATATTTCAAGTTTTTTCTTAAGGTGCCCCTCACCCCTCTTATAAAAGGTCACTTCCCCTTCTCTCAATATCACACCTCCAAAGCCATTTTCCTCCACCAAACCCTACCCAAATATCCTCCCAACATCTCTCACATCAACCTAGAGTCCTTAATTTGATCATAAATCCAACTTAGGGAGTCCTTTTGATCAACTCAAAAGGAAACACCCGAAGAAGAGGTAATAATTTCACCACCCTCTTTAAAGTTCTTTTCTTCTTCCACTTCCTCTTTATTTGTTTTTTCCATACCAAAATAGTAAATACAGTACCTTATATATACTGTGATGTTATTATAAATATGGTACAATCATATTCATTATTCTATCCATCCTATGAATGATAATTTCACCAGGTGTGCATACGTACGGCTTACCGTCACCACGTCGTGGTGTAATTTGTTATTCAACGCGATGTTATTTGGATTAATATAATGATGAGTAATATGTATATAAATAATTACTATAGCATTATAATGTCTCTTTAAAATTAATATAACATTCAATTACACACCTTTTAATCATTAAATAAATGAAATCATCACCTGTGTGTACATACGGCTTACCATCTCCACAATGTGATAAGATTCATTTCCACATTCACCATTCAACGATGATTATAAAAATATATATTATTAATAAGTATGAATTATAAGACATAATAATTCTATTGACTATATATATATATATATTTATTTATTTATTTATTTATGTACTTATATATATCTTATTTACTTACTTCTATTAATACGATATGAAAACGAAAACAGCATTTATGGGTACGTACGGCCTACCATCTCCATAAATGGTGTTTTCCATTTCATATATCTATCTACTATACATATTTATATTCTAAATATTTATGATATATAAATCATTTGTTATATTTTGGAAGTATTTAAATCATGATCTAAATGATACAATCAAGAATAACAAGTTAAAGCACTTATGATAAAGAAAATGATTATTTCCCAAAATATTAATTTAACATAGAAATAATTATTAAATGGGTATTATAAAGTCATAAATGAATCATGTATGATATAATAAATATTAATATGGTTCTGGTATAATTTAATAACATACTATGGTCATTATATAGGAGCTTAGATGTACCCTTGACCAAAGAAAAGTGCAAGGTAAGGGTTAATTCTACAATCTCTTTACTTATCAGAGGTTGTTTTTATGTAAGTATCTACTAGGAAATATTATTATCCATATCCATGTTTCATAAAATAGTTTTAAAAGTGATTAATATTAAGGTAATTTTTTACTAAAACATCATTTTAAATGTTTTAAAGATTTATTCTTATAAACCTTTCTCATTAATGTCCATGTTTTCGAAATGGTTTTAAGGATTTATTTATATGGACATAAATGCTTTAAAATGTTAATTCCTTTCAAAATTTTCAAAGTGGTATGGGACACTTTGATTCAAAACTATCTTTTAAATGAATTCCTTTATAAATTATGTGACTTTTAAATGATTTGATGAAAAAGGTATATTTCTCTCAATGATTTTTACTAATCATTATTAAACTATGTCAACATCCTTTATGGAATATTATTCTTGATTGTGGTTGATTTATTATGATACAAATATTCCATATTGTATTGAATTTTTTGTGGTATGTTTGAATGTGGATGTGTTATTTTATACCATTCATGGTTTGTGGATAAATTATTGACATTTTGTATGCTAGTTCTAATATAAATGTTCATGTTATGTTTAAACCTTTTCATATGAGGAATGAATTGGACATATTAAGTCATGAGTGGAGCCCAATATAGCTCCTCGATGCATCGGTAGGTATCATGAGACAAACTACTGTCTTGTAACAAGGCCTTGACAAAATCTTATTTGTAGTCTTGGGACAAGGTCTTGACTATGTGGTTATGATGTCTGGAATTATGCATTCCATCATTATGAAATTATCTATTGATATTACATGTGATTATTCGACTAGTATAATATCCATGTGAATAAATAAATGGAATTATTATTTGATTTATCTTTTCCATATTATAATGAAGTTTAAGTTTAAAAGCCTTTTGTTTTGGTTTTATACATTACCTTAAATATTTATGCTTATTTGTGAAAGTTTCCACTATATTGTTATCCTCACTAAGCATTTGAGCTCACCCCTTTCTTATGTTTTATTTTCCCAGGATTCCAAGAAGTGTATTATGATTGATAAGCAGGGTTTTTATAGGGGATTGATGGCTTTATCAAAGGATAATTTATATTGTGTTTTATTTTCTAATGTGTAATGTAGCATTCATGTATGTAATCTATTTCCCAATACTGCTAAACTGACCGGTCTTTTGAGACTTGATTCCTTGTAATATTGCCAATGTATTAAAATAATGCACCAACTCTAGGCTTATGGGGTCAGGGAATTACAAACTAACCTCAAATCTAGTGGGTTCATTTTTTTCATGTGTGTATAATTTTTCCACCATGGATTCAATTTGATACTTTCTTGTAAATTGGTCTCCCAAACTGGACCAGAAACTCATATCTTGAAAAACATATATTTGGTCCTGCAATCCTTTCACCATCTTATATGTATCTTAATGTGGTTTTATCTTCTCAAAATATATTCAAGGATACACTACAAAAACCACTCCTCCAACATGACCATATTGTTCCAACCACTTAAAAACTAATGAAAGTATTTTTTTCTTCTGGTACGGTCGATGTCGATTATTGTGTCTAAACCATATAAAAATGTGAACATAAATAGATATTTTTATTTAATACTTTTATAAATAATAAATAATTTCTATTATGTCATACTTACACATGTTTCTTATACTTATTTTGTGTTTCCATCAACTAGTTTACCCTCTTTATTTACGTGATCCTCCTTCCATAGCACATGACAAGGGATAGAAGTGGCTTTGAATCTTGAATCATCAATATGCATATAAATAAAGGAACATATTTTGTTTCATATCACATAAAACTTTTATTTTTGATTTAAAATACATAATAATTTATTCTCTAGTGAAGCATACCACATTTATGCTTTTTGATAGGGCTACATTGGTTTTAGTGCATTCTCTTTATTTTCAAAACTCTGTTATTTCATAAAATAACAATTTTGAAACCAATTGGATAAAATAAATAATTCTAAATAATATATTATTGACTTCATTACACCTAAAATGATTTCTCATCACGACGACTGATGAAAACATTCCATATTTCCTAATTTATAATGTGTACATAACTAAATTGTGGGTGAAAATTTACTTTTCATTCATCATCTCTAAGATGTAACTTGTTAAGAAGAGTATAGAATACTTTATAGGATTTTCTAGCATCCATTAAGACAAATTTATTATGGAAATATTATAAAATAAACTAACTCTGCAAGAAATAATGAAAATTAAATCAACGTTTCATTATATAATTTTTTTCTAAAATTGATAAAGTATATCATAACATTACCTTTATATATTTACAAAAGGTTTAATTATTTTTAGGATGGATGTGGTGCCATAAATTAATATCAATCAGAACATTCATCCCCACTGTGACCCCAAAATAACTTATAACAACCTTGATCTTTATTTCATATTTAAACATGATTTATTACATAAGTTTGCACTTAATAAAACCTAGAATATTTAGAATTATAGTGTCTTTGGGGATTAAGAACATTACATGGAAACTTAAAATATGAAATACACATTTTTATTGAAAACATCTTTTACATGATCACAACATTCTTTCATACTTAGCATTGCATGGATAACCTGAGGACATACATAAGAAAAGGATGACCTATAAAGCCCAGTAAGGGAGTAAACAAGAAATAAAATGAAGAATAAAATATATGTTAGGAAATAGGTGTATCAATTTATCATAATATAAAAATGAAAATAAAGGCATGATATAACATAATAATCATAACATGGAAATGTGGCAATAACTTAAAACACTACATCATTAACATAAAGGAATCAGGTAAACCCATGTCCCAAAAAGGTGGAAAAAAGTCCTATAAAGAAATAAGGTAAACCCATATACCAACATAAAATATCATGATTCTAAAAATTACTCAATGCATGGGAGCACTATCAGGGTGCACCCTTCATAATCATTTAATTTTCATGCATAAGTGTTCCACATAGATCATACAACATGGATTCATTAAACATTATAATTTATTCCATGATCAAGGAATATGGAATAAATACATGTAATTCACAAATCAATAATTACATGATATTAAATTTGAATACCCTTCATAGATAAATGGGTATGGTATTCACTACATGATGATTTTGGTATAGAAAATTGTGGTGCAATTTCGGTAGCATAACGACGTCAAATAGAAATTCGTAAAATGGGTTGATGAGATAAAAATGAGTATATACTCATTTGTACTTGAGATTTAAAGTAATGGGGTAATTTAACATAATATCCCAACATATTAAATGGAATTAATATGCATAATATAAAATAATTTCTTGAATGTAAATGAGAAGATAGAAATTCCTTACGGAATTTTGGCATGGTAACGGGTGTACACGGAAGGGATTAATGAGAGAGAAATGGGTCTATCATCATTAAAACAAAATAATGGTAGTATAGTGAAGGTTATAACATATACCCCATAATTTTTAATTGAAAATAAAATGATGTAACAATATAAGGAAACTTGGACAATAATTGAGAAAGGAAGGAACCCTTACGGAATTTTGGAATAGTAACGGGTGTACTTAAAGGATCACTAGGGATTAATGAGAGTGAAAGGAAGATATAATAATTTATAAATAAAATGTAAATAAATTTTATCATATAATAATATAAACCCAATATATAAAAATTTAATTTAATAAGCATAATATAAAATAAGTTCTTGAATGGAAATGATAATAGAGAAATCCCTTATGAAATTTTAGCATAGTAAAATCTTAGGTAAGGGTCCAAATGGGTGAGGATAAAAGATCCCTCATTGAAATAAAATTAATTGGATAGTAAGTTAAGGATTATAAATTAATTTAAATACAATAAATTGAAATAAAAATAACTACCTTAAAAGAACTTGTTTGATTTTAAAGGGGGGAGAGGAATCCCTTATGAAATTTCGGCATAGTAAGGAGTGGGTTTAAAGAATCATAGGGGGTATTAATGGGAGTGAAAGGAAGATCCCATAATTTATACATAAAATTTAAAATAATTAGTTATGGAAGAACATATCCCAAATCAAGAAAATGTAAATTAAAAGTCTTGACATAAAAGAGATGCTTGAAGAAAAAGTTGAGAGAGAGATCCCTTACTTGGATGTGTGATCCCAAAAGATTGGAGGAGGATTCTTGAGAGATTGGGGCACCTTGGGAGTACTCTAGGGAGTAGGGGAATATGTTGGTCGAGATTCAAAGAGATTTAGTGAATATAAATGGGATATTGGGTGGGTTTATATAGGAAAGGTGAGGGAATTCTTTATTATTTTGGTGTTGGACACTACACACTAAAATATTCAAAATCACAAACCATACCATATTTTTTCCCATGGTTTCTAGAAAAGTGGAATGGAATAAATTATTTTAAAAGTAAAATGTCTTAATATATTAAAATATTTATCTTTCTTATGTGGAGGTGAGTCACACTTTCAAGGAAAGGATTTTAAAATCTTAAAATATTTTATATGTCTTGGATGATTCATTAAGTCTTTATAAAATAAATCAAATAAACCTAAAATTAAATTATTTTAATGTATAAAATATATGTATTTCCAAAAATTCCTTTTATATTATTTTGTTACATCACTATTGGGTCATTTTGATGTCATAAAACACATTATATATTTTTACGGTATTTAATTTTTACCCAATATTCGATTGTCTCAGGAAATTATGAAATTTTTATCGTTGGATAATTTTGACATACTAATTCCAAAAATAATATTAATTTTATGTAAATAATTTAATAAATATGATAATATTAACTTTTAAAATAAAAACTAAGATTTATTGAAAATTGACTGGTTTTGACAAAACAGTTTTCAAACCTTAATAAAAATTACATTTGACTTTATAAAAATTATACAATAATTTATATTTAATAAAATAAATTTCATAAAAACAATTTATTAAAATATTATTTAATTCAAATATCCATTAATTCATCGAAAATATATTTCTTAATTTAATTTTAATATTAACCAAAAATACTCTTTGTGCTTTAAAAATCATTTTCAAAATAACAATAATAAAATGAAAGTATATTCATTATTATATACAAAAATAATGTACATAATCATAATCTTAGGGTATTGTTACATATACCTTTATAACACCAGCATATTCCCTAAGAGTAAGGTGTGTGATGGTGGGGCTTTCATGGGGCCATTCGGTGGACATAGTTTGGGTCTTGATCTTGATGAGATTGAACTTCTCCCGTAAATGGGTTCACTCATGCTTAAGTTGTTAGATATCATCTTGGTATTGGTCTGGGGAAAATCCCAGAAATTCTATCTCCCTCAGAAGATCCGATATATGGTATTTATAGGGTACGATCCTACTGGTTGAGGTCATCACTTCCTTTGTCTGTGTCAAAAATTATTTCTTAAAACCCTATATTTATACTAGTCATGAGATCAATGTTCAATGACTATATTATCAAAAGTAAGGATGCTTAATGGTAATTTAAATCCAATTGAATATAATAAAACAAAAGGAGTGTATGTGTTTTCTATATCCATAATACATTTAATTAAAATAAAGGGAATTTTATTCATAAATGTTTTGGTCGTTACAACCTTACCCACTTAATAAATTTCACACTTGAAATATCCTTTCCCAAACTAAAACAGATGATGGTAACTCTGCCTCATCACTTCCACTGGTTCCCATATCACTTCTTTAAACTATTGGTTTCTCTACAATACTTTGATGAGGGGCATTGTCTTATTTTTTAGAACTTTTTATCTATGATCTAAGATCTTCACCGGATTTTATTCATAGGATAGATAATTCTCCAATGGTACCACCTCTAGATTGAGTACATATGATGGGTCTGTTATGTACTTCCTCAAGAGTGATACATAGAATACATCATGTACTTAAGATGGGTTCGGTGGGAGTTTTATTCGATAGGCCACTGCCTCAATGTGATCAAGGATCTCAAAAGGTAAGATGTGCCTTTGACTAAGATATCCCTTCTTCCCAAATCTCATAACTTTATTCCATGGAGATATGTGGAGGAATACCATGTCTCCAACATCAAACTCTAGGTCTCATTGATGATTGTCAACATAGCTCTTTTGTCAACTCTGAGCAGCTTTAAAGTTCTCTAGATGGTCTTAACCTTCTCCACCATTTATTCAACCATTTCTGGAACTAGAAGTTTTTTTTCCCCAAATTCATCCCAACATGTCGGTGTTCTGCACCACCTCCTATAAAGGGTTTTATAAGGATCCATTTGGATGCTTGAGTGGAAACTGTTTTTGTAAGAAAACTTCACCAAATAAATATGTTGTTCTCATCTGCCTTTGAAGTCTATTGAGAAAGATCTCAACATGTCCTCAATTGTCTAGATTGTTTACTCAAATTGGACATTAGTTTAAGGGTGATAGGTTGTGTTGAAGTTCAACTCATTGTTTAGAGCATTCTGGAGACTTTTCCAAAACATAGAGTAGAATCTTAGATCTTGATCAGACACAATTGATAGTGGTACTCCATACATCCTTACCACTTCTCTGATGTATATATGTGCTAGTTGATCTAGTGAGAAATCCTATCAAATTTAAATGAAGTGTGAAGTCCTTATGAGAAGATCCAAAACAACCCAGATATCATTGTTTCCTTTGGATATATTCAAAAGTCTGGTGAAAATTTCCATGGTGATGTTTTCCTATTTCTATGTTGGTATGGGTAATGGTTGCATCATCCCCTTATACTTATTCCTCTTAACCTTTACTTTCAAACATACCAGGAAATTTGATGTATACTGAGTGATCTCCTTCTACATTTTATCCCACCAATAGTGCTCCTCGAGATCTTGATGCATCTTTATTTTTTCTGGGTGAATGGAAAAATTCGAACTATGTGCATCATCTAAAAGTTATTTCTTTAACTCTGGATTTGATGGAACATATAGTCTTGACTGAAATCTCACAATTCTTTATTCATTAACATTGAACTATAAGGATTTCTTTTTTTGGATAGTTTCCACTTTCTTCTGAATTATCACATCATCTTTTTAAGCATAATTTAACCTTTACAAAAGAGAATGTTGAGTAATCATTTGTGAAAGGATTGATTATATTCCCTTATTAATAACTCCCATGTCCATATTTATTAAATCTAAGAATATTAGATCCTTTTAAATTCTCATCAATGATTGAATTGATGGGTCCTATCAACTTAGAGCATCTACCACCTTGTTTGCTTTCCTAGGGTGGTAATGGATTGAGAATTCATAATCTTTGATGAGATTTAACCATATTTTTTATTCATATTAAGCTATTTCTGTGTGAATATATATTTGAGACTTTTTTGATCCATATATATTTCACACTTCTCCCCAAAGAGATAATGCCACCAGATTTTCAACACAAAGTCACAGCTGCCAACTCCAGATCATAAATGGGATAGTTTTTCTCATGAATTTTCAACTTCCTTGAGTCATAGGAAATGAATTTTAATTCTTCATTAACACACGGACTAGGACCATCTTCTAATCATCACTGAAGATTACAAAAATATCTCCACTTGTGGGTAGTGTGATCATAGGGGAAGTGATAATCTTCTTCTTTAACTCCCTGAATATTTCTTCACATTCATAATTCCAAGAAAACATGACTCCCTGTTGAGTTATCTAGGTAAGATGGTTTGACAATTGTGATAAATTTATCAAAAATCAGTGATAATATCCAGTTATCCCTGGGAAGCTATAGATATTCATCACAGATTTCAGCCTCATTAATCCCCAAATTGCTTTTGTTTTGGAAGGATCCACATAAATCTCATTGCTTGTGATGATATGCTCCAAGAATGAGACTTCCTTCAACCAGAACTCACACTTGTTGTACTTTTCATAAAGCTTATCCTTTTCCAGGGCCTCTAGTATAGTTCTTAGATGCTCCTCATACTCCTCCATGGTTTTCTAGTATATTATAATATAGCCTCTAAATACTACCAAAAATCTGTCAAGTTAATCTCTAAAGACTCTATTCATCAAGTCCATGAATATTTCTGGATCATTTGTGATTCACAAAGGAATTATTATGAATTTATAGTGCTCTTACCTTGTATGAAATACATTATTAGAGATACCCTCCGTCTTCACCCTTACTTGGTAATATCTCAACCTCATATCCACCTTGGAGAAGTGTTGTACTCCACATAGTTTATCAAATAATTCATCAATTCATGGTAAAGGATACTTGTTCTTTATAGTTATTTTGTTTATCTCACGATAATCAATGAAAATGTGCATTGACCCATCCTTGTTCTTGATGAATAGGACCGGTGCACCCCATGGTGAAGCACTTGGGTGTATAAAATCTTTATCTAGGTTCTCCTGTAGTTGTTTCTTTAGCTCCTCAAGCTCCATAATAGCAATTATATATAGATTCTTGGATATTGGAAATATCCTAGGTATAAGATAAATCGAGAATTAAATATCTCTTTAGGGAGGAAAATAAAGAAATTCCTTAGAAAACACATCAGCAAATTCCCTTACAATAAGCATGTTTTTGAGGATGGTTCTTTCCATAGACTCAATCATCTAAGAAAGATACATGTGATCATAGGGCAGTAATATATATTATTGAGAAGATGGTGCTAAATAAGATTCATCCTCCTCCTTTCACTTGTATAGAATCGGGGTCCGATTTTCCTCTCACAGAAATTAATGTTGGCTCTTTATAGGGAAAGCCAATCTAGGCCAAGAACTGCATCAAATTCTACCTAGGGAAGTATAAAGAGGTTCTCTAGGAAGTTCAATCCACAAATTTTGACAGTGGAGAATTTATATGCATGGGATGTTATAATTGCCTCATTTTTTTCACCAACATATCTACTTCCATGCTTTTTGGTGGTGTTTTGATTGTTCTACTAAACTTCCAGGATATAAAATAATGTGTAGAACCATAGAAGATAAACCTAAATTTTATATTTTTATTATGGTTCTACTTCATCTAATATAGTCTTTGGGATGTCTACTTTTAAAATATTAAACACATAAAGGAAAATCCAATGGAATTAAAAGGATAACTTATAAATTACATTTATCTCCTTAACTTATAAATTTCTAGGCTTAGATCTAAGTTATCCATCATCTACTTCCAAACATATATTCTTATGGAATTTTTTTATTCCCTTAATAATGGATCGTACTAATATTATGAATTTACCAAAGAATATTCCATATGAGTGTCTAACCAAGATTACATCAAGTCCATTTGACGTGCACCAGTTTCCGTTCAAGTCTAGCTCAAAGTGGTGTTTTCGTGTTTTACCCCTAGATACATCTGTGGTAGAGCCACCTCTACTTGTTTGTATCCATATAGGGATGTATTTTCTTGATAAACCACTTACTCTATACTCACTGAAATTTAGTAATTTTTTTCTTATACTTTGTCTTATTCCTAAAACTTTCACTAGAGTTTTCCAATCCCAATCCCAAAAATAACTATACTTATCCTCTGATACCAACTATAACAACCCTGCTATTTATTTCATATTTAAACAAGATTTAATACATAAACTTTAACTTAATACTACCCAAAATATTGATAGGTCTAGTGTATTTTGGGATTAGGAACATTACATAACAAGTTAAAACATTAAATACACATTTTTATTGAAAAATTATTTTACATGACCACATCATTCCTTCATACTTAGCATTTCATGGGATAACCATAGGACATACAAAAGAAAAGGATGAGATATAAATGCCAGTAAGGGAGTAAACAAGTAATAACATAAATAATACAATACATGTTAGAAAATAGGTATATCAATGGATCATAAGAGAAGCACAAACATAAAGGCATTATATAGCATGATTATCATAACATGGAAATGTGGCAACAACTTAAAACACTCCATCATTAACATAAAGGAATCAGTTAAACCCTTATCCCAACATGGTGGAAAAAATTCCTATACATGAATCAGGTAAACCCATATCCCAAAATGACGTATCATGATACTAAACATTACTCAATGCATTGGAGCGCTATCAGGGCGTGCCCTTTATAATCCTTTCATTTTCATGCGTAAGTGTGCCACAAAGATCATACAACATGGATTCATTAAACATCATAATTTATTACATGAAAAAGGAATGTAGAATACATACATGTAAGTCCCCAATAAATAAGTAAATGAGCATAAATGGTAATACCCTTCATAGATAAATGGGTATGATATTCACTACACGATGATTTTGTCATGAAAAATCATAGTGCAATTTTGACAGCATAACGACGTCAAATAGAAATTTTTAAAATTGGTTGATAAAAGAGAAAGGGACCACTCATAATTTATACATGAAATGTAAAGTAAGTGAATCATGGAACATAATATCCCAAAATATTATATGGAATTAAGATGCATAATAAAAAATAATTCTTGAAAGGAAATGAGAAGATAGAAATCCCTTACAAAATTTCAGCATGGTAACAGGTATACAAGGGAGGGATTAATGAGAGACAAATGAGTCTATCATAATTAAAAAATAATAATGTTAGTATGTTTGAGGTTAAAAAACACACACCATCATTTTTAATTGAAAATAAAATGATGTAACAATATAAGGAAACTTGGATAGAAATTGAGAAATCAAGGAACCCTTACAGAATTTTGGCATAGTAATGTGTGTACTTAAAGGATTATTGGAGATTTATGAGAGTGAAAGGAAGGATTAATAATTTAAAAATAAAATGGAAATAAGTGGTATCATGGAATCATCATAACCCAACATATAAAAATGAAATTTAAGAAGCATAATATAAAATAAGTGCTTAAATGTAAATGAGAAGAGAGAAATCCCTTAGGGAATTTCGGCATAGTAACAGCTTAGGTAAGGGTACAAATTGGGGAGGATAAATGATAGCTAATTTAAATAACATAAATTGGAATGTAATTTAATGATTAAAAAAATTTCAATATAAGCAATTGAAATTAAAATAACTACTCTCAAAGAAGGTGCTTGAATTCAAAGGGGGGAAGAGGAAGCCCTTACGGAATCTCCGCATAGTAACAGGTGGGTTTAAAGGATCATGGGTGGATTAATGGGAGTGAAAGTAATATCTCATAATCTATATATAAAATTGACAATAATTAGGTATAGAATAACATATCCTAAATAAATAAAATGTAAATTAAAAGGCATGACATAAAAGAGGTGCTTGAAGAAAAAGGAGAGAGGGAGATCCCTTACTTGGATGTGAGATCCCAAAGGCTTGGGAGAGGCTTCTTGGGAGCTTGGGGTTGCCTTTGGAGGACTCTAGGGAGTAAAGTGAAGATGGTGGTATATCTTCAAATAGTTTTAGTGAAGATAAATGGTATCTTGGTTGGTTTTATATAGGAAATATGGGGGAATTCTTTATTATTATTATTTTGGACACTACACACTAAAATATTCAAAACCCAAAAACATATCATGGTTTTTGCCCAGGGTTTATATCAAAGGGGATTGTTATACATTATTTTAAAATTATAAGGTCCGAATATATTAAAATATTTCCCTTGATTATGTGGAGGTGAGTCTCACTTTCAAGGAAATTATTTTGAAATATTAAAATATTTTATGTCTTGGAGTATTCACTAAGGTTTTATAAAATAAATCAAATAAACCTAAAATTGCATTATTTTAAAGTAAAAACATATTTTTGGCCGAATATTTATTTTATAGTATTTTATTACATTACTATTAGGTCATTATTATTTCATAAACAGATTATATATTTATACAGTATTTGATTTTTACCCAAAATTTTACTATCTCAAAAAATTATAAAATATTCATTATTGGATAATTTAGATGTCCTGATTCAAAAAAAATTAATTTTATCTAAATAATTTTATAAATATTTTAATTTTCACTTTTAAAATAAAAAGTGACATATATAAATTGATGGGTTTTGAAAAAATAGTTTTCAAACCTTAATAAAAATTAAATTTGACTTCATAAAAAATATATGATAATTTATATTTAATAAAATTAATTTAATAAAAATTTTTTATTAAAATATTATTTAATTCAAAAATCAATTAATTCATCAAAATAGATTTCTTAATTTAATTTGAATATTAACCAAAAATAATATTTGTGCTTTAAAAATCATTTGCAAAGTAACAATAATAAAATGAAAGTATATTCATTATTCTATTAAAAAATAATATACATACTCATAATGATAGGGTATTATTACATATCCCTTTATTACACAATTATACACCCTAAGAGTAAGGTTTGCGATGGTGGGGTTTTCATGGGGCTGTTTGGAGAACATGATTTGGGTCATAATCTCGATGAGCTTGAACTTCTCTTGTAAACGGTTTTTCTCATGCTTAAGTTGTTGGATATCATCTTAGACTTGGTCTAATAAAAATACTATAAATAATATCTCCCTCATAATATCTGATAAATGTGATTTATAGGGTACGATCCAACTAGTTGAGGTCATCACTTCCTTTGTATGTGTCAAAAGGATTTGTTAAAACCATATATTTATACTAGTCATGTGATCACTGTTCAATGACTATATTATCAATGGTATCGATACTTAATGGTCATTTAAATCCAATTGGTTATAATAAAACAAAAGGAGTGCATGTGTTTTCTATATCCATAAGACATTTAATTAAAATAAAGGGAATTTAATTCATAAACGTTTGGGTCATTACAACCTTCCCACCTTAAGAAATTTCACCCTTAAAATTTCCTTTTCCTAAACTAAAATATAAAATGCTAACTCTACCTCATCACTTCCTTGAGTTCCCATGTCCCTTCTTCAAACTTGTGGTTTCTCCAAAACACTTTGATGTGGTACATTGTCTTATTTTATAGAACTTTTTCTTTATGATCTAAGATCTTCACCGGCTTCTCTTCATAGGAGTGGTCATTATCCAATGGTACCACCTCAAGATTGAGTACATATTATGGGTCGGGTTTGTACTTCCTCAATAGTGATACATAGAATATATCATGTACTTGAGATAGGTTTGGTGGGAGTGCTAGTCAATAGGCCACTGCCTTGATGCGATCAAGGATCTCAAAAGGGAAACATACCTTGGACTAAGCTTTCCCTTATTCCTAAATCTCATAACTCTCTTCCATGGAGATATGCGGAGGAATACCATGTCTCCAACATCAATGTCTAGATCTCATCTTTGATTTTCAACATATCTCTTTTGTTGAATATGAGTATTTTTGATGTTCTGTTAGATAGTCTTCACATTATCCACCATTTATTTGACCATTTATAGACCTAGAAGTCATTATTCCTCAACTTCATCCCAACATGTTAGTGTTCTGCACCTCTTTCCATTAATTTCTTCATAAGGATCCATTTGTATTCTTGAGTGGAAACTATTGTTGTAAGAGTAATCCACCAAAGGAACATGTTAGTCACATCTGCCTTTGAAGTCCATTAAGAAAGATCTCAACATGTCCTAAATTGTATGGATAGTCTTCTCATATTGACCACCAGTTTGAGGGTGATAGGTCGTGTTGAAGTTCAACTTAGTGTTTAGAGTATACTGGAGACTTTTCCAAAACATAGAGGTGAATCTTGTATCTCGATCGGACACAATCGATAGTGATACTCCATGTATACTTACCACTTCTATGATGTATATCAATTCTAGTTGTTCCTATGATAAATCCTCTCAAATTGCAATGAAGTGTGCAGTCATTGTGAGATGATCCCCAACAAACCATATTGCATTGTTTCATTTGGATGTATTTGGAATTCTGGTGACAAATTCCATGGGGATGTTGTCCCATTTACATGTTGGTATGAGTAATGGTTGCATCATCCTCTTGGACTTATGCCTCTCAACCTTCACTTTCTAACATACCAAGAACTTTGCTGTATATTTAATAATATCCTTATTCATTTTATCCCACCAATAATTCTCTCATAGATCTAGATACATCTTCATGTTTCCTAGGTTAATGGAGAAATTCTAACTATGTGAACCATCCAAAAGTTCTTTCTTTAACTCCGGATTTGATGGAACACATAGTATTGACTCAAATCTCACAATTCCTTCTTCATTAACATTGAACTCTAAGGATTTACCTGTTACGATGGTTTCCACTTTCTTCTAAATTCACACACTATCTTTTTGAGCTTCCTTTAACCTTTCCAAAAGAGATGGTTGAGAAATAATTTATGAAAGGATTGATGATGTTCCCTTATTTATGATTTCTATGTCTATCTTCATCAAATCTATGAAGATTGGATCCTTTTAAATTCTCATCAATGATGGAATTATTGAGTCCTTTATACTTAGATCATCTGCCCACTTTTTTTCTTTCACAGTGTGTTAATGGATTGAGAATTCTTAATCCTTGATGAGCACTAAACATATTCATTGGAACATATTCATATCTTTCTATGTGAATATATATTTGAGACTTTTGTGATCTGTATATATTTTACACTTCTCCCCAAAGAGATAATGTTGCTATATTTTCAATTAAAAGTCACCAGTGGCAACTCCAAATCATGTGTGAAATAGTTTTTCTCATGAATTTTTAACTACCTTGAGGCATAATCAATGACTTTGTCATTATATATCAATACACTACCCAGGCCCTTATTTGAATCATTGATGAAGATTGAAAAAAGATCCCCACTTGTGGGTAGTGTGAGCATAGGGGTAGTTATAAGCCTCTTCTTAAACTCGATAAATATTTCTTCACATTCATCATTCTAAGAAAATTTGACTCCCTTTTGAGTTATCTTGGTAATAGGGTTTTATAATCCTGATAAATTTCTCACAAATCAGCAATAATATCTAGTTACCCCTAGGAATCTACAGATATCTAGCACAAATGTTAGCCTCATACATCCATCAATTACTTTTGTTTTGGAAGTATCCATAGATATCCCATTTCTTATTATCATATTTTCCAAGAATGATACTTATTTCAACCAGAACTCACACTTGTTGTACTTTTCATAGAGCTTCTCCTTTTGCAAGGTCTCTAGTACAAAGCTTATATGCTCCTCATGCTCCTCCTTGGTTTTGGATTATATTATAATATCATATATAAATACTGTCAAATATTTGTTGAGGTAATATCTAAAGACTCTATTCATTAATTCCATAAATATTATAGGATAATTAGTGAGTATGAAAGGCATTAATATTAATTCATAGTGCCCATAACTTATACGAAAAGTAGTCTTGGGGATATCCTCCTTCTTCACCCTTACTTGGTAATATCCCGACTGCAAATCCACCTTGGAGAAGTATTGTTCTCCACATATCAGATCGAACAATTCATCAATTTGTGTAAAAGGATACTTGTTCTTTATCATGATTTTTTTAGCTCACAATAATCAATGCAAAGGTGCATTAACCTATATGTCTTCCTGACGAAGAGGATTGGTGCACCCCATGGTGAAGCACTTAGTCATATAAACCCTTTATCTAGATTCTCCTATAGTTGTTTCTTTAGATCCTCATGCTCAACAATATCCATTCTATTAGAAATTCCCTTTGTATAATTTCAATCTAGAATTCAACATCTCTTCTAGGAGGAAGACAAAGAAATTCCTTGGAAAAGTAATCAGCAAATTCCTTCACAGTAGGAATTTCTTCAATGATGGTTCTTTCCTTGGACTCAATCATCTAAGAATGATACACATGCTCATAGGGAAGTAATATTCATGCTTGAGATTATGGTTCTAAAGAAGATTCATCATCCTACTTGCACTTGTATAGAATCAAGGGTCGATTCACCATATGGAGATTGATTTTCCTCTCATAGTAATTAATGTTTGATCGATATAGGGAAATCCAATCCATACCAAGAATTGCATCAAATTCCACCAAGGTAAGTATGTTGAGTTTTTTTGGGAAGTTCAATCCACAAATTGTGACATGGTAGGAGTTATATGAATTGGATGTTATAATTTCCCCATTTTTCATTTTCACTGACATCTCTACTCCCATTCTTTGTGGTGGTTTTTTTTATTTTTATACTAAACTTTCGGGATATAAAAGAATGTGTAACACCATGGAATATAAACCTAAATTTCACTTTTATATTATGGTTCTACTTCATCAAATATATATTTAGGTATGTAAACTTTTAAAATATTAAACACATAAAGTGGAATCCAATGGAATTAAAATGATAACATATAAATTACATTTATCTCCTTAAATTATGAATTTCTAGGCTTCGATCTATGTTATACATGATCTACTTCCTAACGTATAATCCTATGGGATATTTTTTTCTTCAATTAATAATGGTTTGTAAAAACATCATGAATTTACCAAAGAATATCCCCTAGGAGTGTTGAACCAAGAGTGCATCAAGACCCATTTTCATGCACCAGTTCCCATTAGAGTCTAGCTCAAAGTGGAGTTTTTAGATTTTACCCCCAGATACATTTGTGTCAGAGCCACCTCTACTTATTCATATCTAGACAGGGATGTATTTTCTTGATAAAAAACTTACTCTATACTCACAAAAATTTAGGTATTATTTTCTTATATTTAGTCTTATCCCTAAGTCTTTCACTAGAGTTTTCCAATCCTAATCCCAAAAATAACTAAAACTAACCTCTGATACCAACTATAACAACCCTAATCTTTATTTCATATTTAAATGTGATTTATTAAAAAAACATGCACTTAATAAAACCCATAATATTGATATTAATAGTGTCTTTGGGGATTAGGAACATTTCATAACAACTTAAAACATGAAATACACATTTTTATTGAAAACTTCATTTACACGACCACAAAATTCCTTCATACTTAACATTGTATACGATAACCTAAGTACATACATAAGAAAAGGGTGAGCTATAAAGCCTAGTAAGGGAGTAAAAAAGTCATAACATGATGAATACAATACATGTTTGGAAATAGTCATATCAATGGAGAATAAGAGAAATATGAACATAAAGGCATGATATAGCATGATTATCATAACATGGAAATGTGGAAACAACTTAAAACATTACATCATTAACATAAAGGAATCAAGTAAAACCATTTCCCAACATGGTGGAAAATCATATAAATAAATCAGGTAAAACCCTCCCCCAACATGATGTATTATGATACTAAAAATTACCCAATTCATTGGAGCTCTATCAGGGAACACCCTTGATAATCATTTTGTTTTCATGCATAAGTGTTCCACATAGATCATACAAAATAGATTCATTAAACATCATAATTTATTCCACAAAAAAGGAATGTGTAATAAATACATGTAATTCCCCAATCAATAAGTACATGATCATAAATTTTAATACCCTTGATTGATAAATGGGTATGGTATTCACTAAATGATGATTTTGGCATGGAAAATTGTTGTGCAATTTCGGAAGCATAACGACGTTAAATAGAAATTCATAAAATGGGTTGATAAGAGAAAAAGGGGTCTATTATAATTTATACATTAAATGGAAAGTAAGGGGATCATGGAACATAATATCCTAGCATATTAAATGGAATTAAAATGCATAATTTAAAATAAATTCTTGAATGGAAATGAGAAGAGAGAAATCCCTTACGGAATTTCGACATAGTAACGACCTAGGTAAGGGTCCAAATGGGGGAGGATAAATGATCCCTAATTTAAATAACATAAATTTTATTATAGGTTAATGGTTAAAAATTAATTTCAACACAAGAAATTTAAATTAAAAGAACTAATCTCAAAGAAGGTTCTTGAATTCAAAGGGTGGAGAAAATCCCTTATGGAATTTCATCATAGTAACGGGTGGGTATAAAGGATCATAGGGGGAATTAATGGGAGTGAAAGAAAGATCCCATAATGTATAAATCAAATGTAAAATAAGAATGTATGTAAGAACATATCCAAAATCAAGAAAATGGAAATTAAAAGGCATGACATAAAAGAGGTGTTTGAAGAAAAAGGAGAGAGGGAGATCCCTTACTTGGATGTGTGATCCCAAAGGCTTGGGGGAGGATTATTTAGAGCTTGGGGGAGCCTTGGGATGACTATAGAGATTATTTGGAAGAGGTTGTTTGATATTAAAAGATATTTAGTGAAGATAAATGGGATATTGGGAGGGTTTATATTGTAAAGGTGGGGGAATTCTTTATTATTTTGGTTTTGGACACTACACACTAAAATATTTAAAACCCCAAACCATCCCATGGTTTTTTACCATGGTTTCTGGGAAAGGGGAGTGGTATAAATTATTTTAAAATACTAATGGTCTAAGGTATTAAAATATTTCTCTTGTTTATGTGGAGTTGAGTCACACTTTCGAGGAAATGATTTTAAACTCTTAAAATATATTATATGTCTTGGAGGATTCACTAAGGATTTATAAAATAAATCAAATAAACATAAAATTGAATAATATTAAAGTAAAAACATATATTTTCCCAAATATACCTTTTATAGTATTTTATTACTTCATTTTTAGTTCATTATGATGTTATAAAACACATTATATATTTATAGGGTATTTAATTTTTATCCAAAATTCGACTGTGTCATAAAATTATGAAAAATTAATCATTGGATAATTTCAATGTCCTGATTCAAAAAATAATATTCATTTTATCTAAATAATTTAAAAAATATTCAAATTTTCACTTTTAAAATAAAAACTCACATTTATTGAAAATTGATGGGTTTTTACAAAATAATTTTCAAACCTTAATAAAAATTACATTTGAGTTCATAAAAATTATACAATCACTTAAATTTAATAAAAGTAATTTAATAATAATATTTTATTAAAATATTTTTTAATTTAAAAAACCATTAATTCATCAAAATAGATTTCTTAATTAAATTTTAATATTAACAAAAAATATTATTTATGCTTTAAAAATAATTTTCAAAGTAATAATAATAAAATGAAAGTATATTCATTATTATATACAAAAATAATGTACATACTCATAATGCTAGGGTCTTGTTACATATCCCTTTATTAGACTAGAATACACCCTTAGAGTAAGGTGTGCGATGGTGGGGCTTTCATGGGACCATTTGGTGAACATGGTTTGAGTTGTGATCTCGATGAGCTTTAACTTCTTCCATAAATGGTTTCTATCATGTTTAATTTGTTCGACCTCAGCTTGGGCTTGGTCTAGGGAAAATCTCAGAAACACTATCTCCCTCGAAAGCTCCGATAAATGGGCTTCATATGGTATGATCCTACTAGTTGAGGCTATCACTTCCTTTTTCTGTGTCAAAAGGATTTGTTAAAACCATATATTTATACTATTCATGTGATCACTATTCAAGGACTATATTATCAATGGTAAGGATACTTAACAGTCATTTAAATTCAATTTGATATAATAAAACAAAATGAGTGCTTGTGTTTTTTATATATATAATACATTTAACTAAAATAAAGGTAATTTTATTCATAAATATTTGTTTTGTTACATAACAAATGAAAATTGACTTGTTGGGGTCAATTGGTTTGTCGTGTTGATTCCATCCAACCTCAAATTTTATACCCTTACTTATTTCATTGATAATTTTATTCAACATGGTGATGTTGCATCATTTTTTTCATCAACATGATGTTGATCCCCTAAAAATTCTTTAGTTCTATCATCAACAATATGTTCTTCCTCGGGATTGGTAACATCATCATGTGTTAAATATATTGTATGCATGAGTATTCAAACATTTAATTTTTCTTTAATAACAACAACATTAACAAGAAAAAAGTATTTTAGAAGGGTCATATGCATTCTATATTTAAAACTTGATAAACTCTTTAACTATAACTTCATACTCTTTAGTCAAACAATTTTCATGCATCTATTTAGAAGGAAATGGGTAATTGAATTTAAGAAAATAATTACTCAACTATTATAGGTGTTATCCTCATAATTCATCCAAAGGTGAAAGTTATAGACAATTTTCATCCTCATCAACTTCATCACCCAAACATTTATTATTTCATTTTTTTTTCTTGAGACTCATCTTCCACCTCGTCTAGACATGCACCTATGTTTCTTGAACTACTCTAAGCATTATTCATCCCATACCAAGTACCAATGAACATTTTGGATGATTAATGCTTAGATTAGTTCAAGAAACATAAAATAGATGGGGAATGAGTCTCAAGAAAAAAAATCAATAATAACTATTCAATATATGTAGCTGGTGATGCTGATATTTGTCTCCTTAAAACTTTTTAAATTACTACATCTTAATTTAAAATTTCAAATCTCATCTAAAAATACTAAAAGGTCCCTAAAACTACAATGAGAACATCAATTCATCTCCACTAAGCTTCATCAACTCTAATATATGAAACTATTCCTTTTCCCTCACCTGTATCTCAAAAATAAGGTCTTTATGTCCATTGAGGTTCATGTGTAGGGTGTTAGTATAAAAATCAAAGAGGAAATAATTAAAGATCCACTAAATTATACAAAAATGCATATATTTGAGTATATGTTCAAAGTAGTATCACTCAAATTACACATGTAATTAAATTCATTATGTACTAACAAGGACACCTTGATAATCAAATTTACCTACTTTATTTCTTACTAGCGAATTATATTAATCGTACCATAAGTTTATACCATGGTTTTCCCCTAACATTCAAAATATTTCACTAATAAGAGGTTAAAATTTGAATCATAGGATGAGAAAATATTTTTTATCTCACTCTAGAAATAACCACATCATAGGTACTATGAGATTTGACCTCAAAACCCTAACATCCAAGACTATCCCTCAGTGATAACCATCACATGTACTTATTGAATCCAAATCATGAAATGGGAAAAACATACCCATTTTTCTTAGGAATTTCATTTAAAATATGTGTAATTCTTAACATAATTGTTTCCCTTAAGAAATAACCACACAATGGGAGACACAATACATTAGTTAAACATAACTTCTGAAAACCCCTAAAGAAGAACAAACAACAACACAAATTTCACATCCGCCTCACCCTAGTCTTCAATCAATCACAAACATGTATATAGTAACTCACATTCTAACATATAATACCTAGCCCTCATATAATTCCCATAATATTATAATATATTATACTCAAGGCATTGATCATATTTCTCAATGATAACTCATTAGATAATCTCATAGTCCTTAGGCCATAATTTTTCACTTTCACACCTCAAATCTCAAGACAAAGTAAGATATATTATCAAATAATCTATCATTCCCTTTATAAGTTATCCTACTAGGTTTCAAGGGATTATGCTCGATTTTATACCATATATATAATCATGAATAAGGTGATCATATAATCCCTCTTAGAACATCACTACCCTAAGAAAAATATTCATAGGGAAATTCATACATTGTTCTAACCTTATGGGATACTTCCATTAGCCATGATTATCCTCACCATGACTCTCATAATATAACCTATATACTATTAGTAATTAACTTCCATGGTGATATACAATGTCCTAAGTCTATGTTTCACTTTCTTCATGAACCATAGCCCATAAGGAAACCATTTAAAACCATCAATCACACAATCATACAAGAATATATTGGGTTCAACCCATTCATTTTAAATTTTAATATCCCTTAGGTTTTTCCCAAATAACCATCCTAAGGATAATAAAGTGAAGAAACCACCAAGTGAGACTATAATCATCCCAAAAAGTATAGAGTGATTATTTTATTTCAAATCATTGTTAACTATTATACATCATGATCATAAACCCATATCATAACTCACTATGGTATCCTTTTTCTGATTATCTATTCCTACATATCACATTTCACACTAAAATATATATGAAACATTGCTTGATAATTTTTCTACCACCCACCTCTTTTTTGAAGTTAACCATATGGGCATCACTTTTTTCATTCCATGCAAGCCAGCTATATAGATCCTCAATCACATGATCCCATATATAATCAATAAAATTGTAAAATATGTAATTATAAAATAGTTATAATTAATTTCCATATTTAATTTACCTAGAAATAACTTAAGAAAACCCACCAGGGAGTGCCAAAACGTCGGAACCACAACAAACATCATGGTAATGAACTAAGGCATGCTCTCAATAATATTATGGGAAATTTTACCAACAGTAACAACCTAAATTATTTTCAATTTAAAGAAAAATATAAAATAAACTAAGAATAACTCATTATGACATTTACCAATTCCCCAAATGGAACAATTGAATACAGATGATGACACCTTCTTAGTATTATCTATACTTTGAATAGTAGGTCTCTCACTAGAGGAGAGGATTTCTTGTATCTTCTTTATCATTGGATGAAGGAATAAATCCATTATATATCCTTCAAGTGATGGGGATCTAAACCAGTTTATAAATATCATAGGAGCTGATTCTTAACTCTCTATGTGCTAAAATGAATGTGTGTATGCCTAAACACCAGCATCTAAACATATTTGTGAGAATATTAGATTGTTATTAACTCACAAACTAGAAGTTTCATACTTCCTCATAAAGTTAAAATACCCATAACCATTCAGTGAAATAAACAAAACTTTGATACACCCAAAAATCCTAGGATCACTCATCAAAAATACCACCACCTAAGTCAAAATCACTTTACGAGCCCAAAAAAGCAATCAACGAGTGAGGAGGAGGAGAAAATAACATATCTTGGATTCAATATTTGATTCTTCTAAGAGAAAGTATAGAAATCACACATGAATTCTTGGATTCATTCAAGACTTGGACTTTTTCGAGACTTGATTCGTTCGAGTCTTGGATTCGAGCCTTCAATGCATTTGAGACTTGATTCGAACCTTGATTCGAGCCATGATTCAAGGAGGAGCACCAGCAGTAGGTGGTTTCTGAGGAAAGCTTTAGATATCATGACTGAAACATTCAAGATTAGGGATCTTTAAATAGATCTGAAGACTTTTATTAGCACCTCCAAAAAAGCACTGATAAAGATACCTTTTATCAGTGCTAAATTAATAAGTGGTGATAAAATCTATTTTATCATCGCTAAATAAGTACTGAAAAAGTCATCATTACCAATGTTAAATCATTAGCACTGATAAAGTATTTATAGTTATAATTAAAAATTAAAAATTAGTAAATATATTTCTATAATTATATATTTATTTAGTATACTTTTAGAATTATTTAAATATATAATTATTTATTTATAATTAAATAAATACTTTTTAAAAAAATATATTTTTATTTATAATTATAAATATATAATTTTATAAATATAGTAAATATACATTTATCAATATATTTATAAATATTTATTTATAATTATATTTATATTTATATCATTATATATATTTAAATAATTATATATATATACAGTAAATATATTCATTATTTAAATATATTTATTATAATTTCATAATTACAAATATATTTATATCATTATATATATTTACATAATTATATATATATATAATAAATATATATAAATATAAATATAAATATATTAAATATATTCATTATTTAAATATATTTATTATAATTTTATAATTATTTAAATATATAATTATTTAATTATAATTATATAAATATTTTTTTGAAAAAAATTATATATTGTATAATTATATATATACTTATATAATTATATATATACTTATATAATTATATATATTAAATAAATATATGTAATTATAAATATATATATATAGTAAATATATTCATTATTTAAGTAAATTTATTGTAATTTTATAATTATTTAAATATATATAGTTATTTATTTATAATTATATAATTACTTTTTAAAAACTAATATTTATTTATTTATAATTATAAATATATACATTTATAAATATAGTAAATATAGATTTATAAATATATTTATTTACAAATATATTTTTAACATTATTAATGATTATATATTCTTAAATGAATGCATGTTAAAAATGATTGAAATTGAATAATTAAAAATTGAAAAAATAGATAAGTTTTATTAAATAAAAATAAATTATTTAAAAAATGTTGATATATATTGAAATAACTATGAATACATATTTAAAATATTAAAACATAGTAAATAAATTTATCTAAATAAATAAGAGAAAATGATTAAATTCCCAAAAAAATAAAAAATAATAAAATAGTAAAAATGAATTAATACGTAACTATAATAATATTAAAAATAAATAAATAAAATTTACTGATTAAAAACATAATATATTAATTGTATCATGTTTTAATGAAATTATAAAATGAATGCAAAAAAATTGAATAAATTACATAAATATTTGGTGTATGTGTTTATATATATATAAGATTTCATTAATTACATAAATATTTGTGTGTGTGCGTCATATATAAAAATGAATTATGTATATGTATGTGAAATCAATGTAACACGTGTTTGATATATGTTTAATTGAAAAAATCAAATGACATTCAAGTATATTCGTTACTCGATGCAATTAGTCAATATTTTTAATTAATATTAATTTTTAATTATAAATCATTCTTCACTAAATATATGACTTATTTAATATGTTAGAATAAATATTTTGTATTCTACTAAATCATATTTTTGGAAATATTATACATTCATTCATATATATATATATATATATGAATATATTTCTATATTAAATGTATTAATAAATAACTATGTATAAAAACCATTAAAATGAATGAGACATTATAATTTTTTTAATTATTACATTTTATTCATTTTCTATATTTATATTTAATATATATTATTTATTACTATTTATAATTAATATATATATATATATATATTAAACTTATTTATTTTTATTAATAATTTTTTCATTAATAAATTTTTAAATAATTTTATAATTTATTCATTTTTAATTTTTTTGTTTAATTATTACAATTAATCATTTTTAATTTTTATTTATTTAATTATTTCATTTTATTCATTTTATATATCTATATATTTAATATATATTATTTATTAAAATTTATAATTTATATATATGTATATTAAATTTATTCATTTTTATCAATAATAATTTAATTAATAAAATTGCTAATATCTTTTAAATTTTACTTTTTAAAATTTTTAATTTTTTTAATTTTTTTTATTTTATTCAGGATCTTTATCACTGTTAAAAAAAACTAATAAAGTGTACCTTTTATCAATGCTAAAAATAAAGCACTGATAAAGGGTACCCTTTATCATCATTTTTTTAGCACTGATAAAGGTTAACGCTGTTAAAGGTTTGTTTTGTAGTAGTATGAGTTTTCTTTGGTGTTCCTCTCACTATTTAACAATTTGACTGACTGAAAATTAATTTTTTATTGAAACATAAACCCCTTTTAAGGGGTGAGGGGGAACCCAACAAGATTTCAAGACTTAAAAACCATTAAACCTCCACGGTACAAAATCCAAAGGCCCAAACCAGATCAAGTAAACAAAGAAACACCCCACTCCATCATGAAAAAATCATATATACTAGTTTCCACCTTCTCATTCCTGCTCGGCTAGTTGTCTCGTGCAAGGATGCACTGGCCTGGTACCGATGGCAATAGTCATACCCTCTCAAACATCCAAATATGAAATCAATGATCAGATGAAAACTCTCTACTTTGAACCTCTTCTGGAGCATCCCCTTGAATGTGAACTAGTATATCCCCTTAAATCATGAACCATAGGGCCAAAAAACTCAATACCTTCAAGTCATCAATAGTATAATCCAACAACAAACAACCAAACAACCCATCAGAGAACCTAAATAATGCACTGTACTCTAAAGATTATGAAACGTTGTTGGAACCGAAGCAACCCCACCATAACCAAAGGTACCCTCCAACTCCACAGCCACAGCATCCCAGAGAGGAAGATGAACCATGGAGAATGGAACCAAGTCTTCGTTACCCAGGATTAGAAAAGGGTATTTAATGAATATTATGGGATATTTAACAAATGTTTCAAAAACATTTAAATAATTAATTATAAAAAAAATATAATTAATTTATTTATAAATAACTTTATAAATAAATAAATATATCATTTTACCTTTTCCCATAATTTATGAACATTTTATAAATTATTTAATTCAATTTATAGTTTAAATTGTTGAAAAAACAATTTTTCCTTACATATCGTTCTTAACAATATTCCTAGAATCAAAATAGATGAGTAATAATAACATGTGTAAGAATAAATATGGTTCAAGATAGTTTTTGTAGGATTGATACACATATAGTAGGTCTACAACTTATGATAAGAGACCCGTGGAAGGTGAAATTGGCACTAGGGGCTCACATACCATTAATATATATAGGCATGTGTCAAATTAACTCAGCACATTTGATCATCGCAAAATATTAAACAAGCAGTACTGGGGTATGGTTTATATTACAGTGATACTCTTTAGGATTTAACCAAGAACTTAACAAACTATGTAGGAATAACGACTTAAAATATGGTCTCATGGATGAGATTAACTCATCAAGGCCTTGTAAAACTAATCTTGAACAACACTTGTCTGTGTACTATCAACTTGCATAAGATAAATTTGTCATGTGGGGATCTGTATATGGTGAGTGAGCATGATATACAACCTACATAGTATTAATCCTTCACTGCTTATGATAAGCACTTTTTTAGTCTTAAAACAAGTGCCTTCCATAGCCAGTCATATTTAACGACGTGTGCTAAATCATAAATGGTGATTCAATGCTCTATTTTTTGCAGTGGTGTTTGAAAATTCATTTTAAATCACATAGTGAAGATCTGAAGTCACTATTGGGTTTCTTAGGATCTAACCATGATTATTAAACACAATGAAAGTAATAAAATAAACCCAAACCATGATCTCTCATTTATAAAAAAACAAAATGTGCATATATATAAAAAAGTCTGATTGCGTGTACCTTACACCATTGAGTTGTTTTTTTTTTGCTTTTTTATTTACAATATAATATGATAAATTTATATCACTAATGAGAATTCAATTTATTCCTCCCACCTTATTTTATTCATGGGTTGATACCAAAATCACTAATTACATGGGTGGGACTCTCCTCATCACCACAGTATTTTAGTGCCTTGATTAGTAAAGGGATGAGGATATCAGAGCTTCAAGAGAGGGAGAGAAATGTCTAGGAACTTAGCAAGGAATATCACATGCATTTTAAATGGGGTTTCCTATTTATATAAGTGCTCATGATATTTATTATCACTACAACATTTACTCATGTGTTAAAAAAACTCATGAGTAAAGTTTCATCCATTCCATGTATTCATCTTATGTATGCATCATTAATCCCCATCTGTTATATATATTAATGAAATCCAGTGAAAGTAAGATTAAAACATTTAACATTCCACTTATATTCAATTGTAGTGTCTTTTTATCACATAAAAAACCTTACAACATCCCTTTACAAAGGCATACGACATGACTATATTTCATGCATGGAATACCATAAAACTTGAACCTATTACACAATACAATATAGCTCAATGCACGAGATTTAGGGAATATCTTCAATATATTCTACTAATTTTTTATCCTTCTAATAGATCTTATCAATAAAGAGTACATTATAGTTTCTTATGACCATCCATAAATCATTATTCCAGAGATAAAATCCAAAGTTTTAGTCATTATGACCTATAAAGAAATGTGTTTAGAAATTTTCTTAAATATTATCCCTTTTCTTGGTATCAACATAGATGTATGAGACACTTCCAAAAACTTTCAGGTGAGAAACATCAACTGATTTATCAGTCTAGAGTTAATTCAAAATATCCTACCACAATGGTGAGGAAGGAATTTTATTCATAAGGTAAGTGGCATAGTCAATATATTTTTTCCAAAATTCATTTGTAAAACCTGAATGTAACCACATTCTCTGATATTTATCATTCATCATCCTTTATCTATTATACCGCACCATTTTTATATATTTTCCAAGATTTAGTCTTCTAAAACCAATTTCTTTTCTTGCAATAAAATATATAGAACTCTCAATTTTCATGCTCACCTTTATTGTTTGACCTTAAGAATTTTGGATTTATTATATACTCTTTTTCACCATGGATATTCATTGAATAAATGTTCCAAAAACCTTGTATTTTTTCTTAAGGAAAAACCACCAAACTTTTTATATTACATCACTAATGAAGGTTAATTATAAAAATGACCCTCCATGATAAAGAACTGTACTTGGACCCCAAATAGCTCTGTAAACAATCTCTAGCTTCTATGTCTTATTTGTCCTTCCATTTGTAACAAATGATGCCTTCTTCTATTTCCCAAGGATACAGATCCCACATGTTCCATACTCCATGTGACCAAACTTCAATATTCCTTTATCCACTGATATTTTTATATTCTTCTCAATCATATGTCCAAGATGAAAATCTCACAGCTTTACACTTCCATAATTTTTTGTTTTGGTAATCATTACTCTGAATTTCTTGTCAGATGCAATATTTTTCTTTAACACCTTTGGCCACCACCATGGATCTAAATGTGATATTTCATGCTCCATCTACAAAATTTTAAAGGAAACATACTTCATATAATTGTCCTATCAATATTAGGTTTTTCTTTAAATAAGGTATGTTCCAAATTCCTTATAATTTTAGTAAGTCTCCATTTGAAATTAAAGCTTTTACATCACCCATTCCCATGATCTTTAAAGCTTCATAATCCACAATATAAACCTTATCAAACATTCCATAAACATAGTTTTCTATACATCCACTCTCAAAAATAGAGTAGAGTAAATATTTAGAATCAATAATCCAGGATTATAGTATAATTTTGACACTTAGTGGTAAACTATTTTCTTTCTTAGTTGTGATGTTTTTAGAAATTATAGAAGAATATATTCCAAAATTGACACTCTAGTCCCTGAAATCTTTCTTTGGGTTCCTCTTCTTCCCACAATGTTATCATACAGGTTATTTCCCAACTAATTTTCCTTGAATTCATTCCCTTTTCTTTAAATAGTTCTTCCAAGTTTTTCATTGAATGGAACATCCTCTGCATCCCACATTGAATGTGGTTTCTATATGTTCTTGGACTTCCTTCTACCCAATATACTCATTAAAAATAATATTACAAATATAATTAAAAACTAATTTGGTCTTATCTCTTGATTGAATGACCATTTTAACCATCACATCCCATAATTCCATGAGTGATGAAAGTAAAATCAGATCCCACACCAGCCCTAAGAACTTCACAACTACCGATTTCAACTGAATTTAAATCATGTTGATGTTATTGATATGATCATCCATAAAACTTCCTTTCAACATTTTCATGATGAAAATTCATTGTATAAAAAATAATTTAATTCAAAGTGGTTGTCTTTCCATACATATAGTGTAATGTAACATGCCTTCATGGCCCATTACTATACCATTTTTTGGTGTTAGAGGTGTTCTGGAGGAGTATTGAGGATTTTTTTTGTGTTTAGAGGTGTATTAAAGTTTCTATAGTAAATTCACATCGTGAATTTTTTACGCAACATGAATTTATGGTTTACATCTTGTGAAGCCGGCTAGTTCATGGATTGTATGTTAGAATATGGGGAACTCATGAGATAGATTCATGTCATGAAATATTAATTCATGATGTGTAATAAATAAAGTCCAAGATGTTTATTTTTTTGTAAAAGTTGGAATTTTTTTGGAACCCATTGATTACACACTGTGTAAAGTTTACACAACTTGAAACTAGAGAGATTCAATGTCTTAAGACATTTTCTCAGATGATTCTATTAATTTGGACATGGATTCTACCCCTATCATTCTAAAAAACCCCTAGGTTCCTGAGAGGATCTTCTATCCCCCTTCCTCAGACTTTGATTCATTGGATCTGTTGGATGCTCGTTGGTGACTAGTGGTAAGATAATGTCTTCTTTTTAGTTGTTTTTCTATTATTATTCTCATAGGTATCTATTTTGGTTGTGAAGTTTTGGTTTGGGGTGTGAATTGGATATAGTTTTGATGATATTTAGATGTAGTGTAGGTTGATTTGTAGTTTCCCCTGTGCGGTTGTAGTTTTCAGGTGTTTTTTCTCCACCCTGAAGTGTGCAGCGAGTCATAAAAGCTTCTTTAAGGTTGGGAATCCCTCATTTATCTTTATTATATATCATACGGCAGGGGTTTACTCTTTTTTATATATGGTATATGGTTGTGATGGATTAATAAAAGATAAATAATTGTTTGATTTAAATTGAATGGTGAAGGGGAAATATTTACATGATTTTACAGCTTTGATATTATTGTGATGTAATGTTGTACGAGCTTGATTCCCTGCTAAAAACTATGGTTTTGGGGGGGGGGTTCACTAGATAATTTATTTTGTGATTTCTTTATTTATTTTTATTGCTTGATACCACCAAAAAATGTAAATTGTTTGAACACTTATGTTTAGTTAATAAAATGGTTTCCCTAGGATTATGGCTTGTGTTATAATGCCACTAAAATAAAGTGAAATGTGATTAAACCCCCCTTTATTAAATATATAAAATGGACTTTGATGTGTTGTGATGTGTTTCCATGATTTGAGGAATAGATGTTTAGTTTATGTGTGGTTGGAGCTTTTGGGGATGATGGTTTGATGTCCATTATTTTGGGGTGGCAAGGTGGTTGTTGTTTTTTCATGCTTTTGGGTTAGTGAGGTGGTTGTTGTTTGACCATGATTTTGGGGTGGCGATGTGGTTTTTTTAGATGTTATTTTGGGGTGGTGAGGTGGTATTATTTTACCGTGCTTTTAGAGTAGTAAGGTGATGGTATGATGGGGATTATGAGCTACTCATGATGTGTGGTTTTGTTGTACTAGATACCCAAGTAGTGATGGAATACTTATTTTAATAATGATTAAAATGCTTGAGGTTTAGTTTGGTTAATGGTATTGAAATGACTAATAAACAAATAAATGATGGGCTTTATGGTTAAATGTGATTGATACTTAATAATTAAATGAATAGGATGGGAAATGGAATTGATCATAAATGAGAAATGTGGTTTGTGGTTTGTGGCTTGTGTGGTGTTATGCATTTAGAGGTGGAAACCAAAGTAGATATATTGTGTGTTGGTCAGTGTTTGGATATAATCCCATAGGTTGGGAATGTGTGTGGATATATGTATATACTTATATATTCCTTCTGATTTCTATATGCACCCCACCTGCATTGATCACTATGCTCCATCACATTTATCATCACATAAGGTGTGTTTTTTTAACATCCCATTAATGAGGATAGATGGTTAGCCACTCTCTCTTTCCCTCTCTCTATTCCAGGCTAGTAGATATGATCAATCTATGATTAAAAATATGTATTTTAGTAAACTAGGTGGTTTAGTAGATTTTTTTGGGTGATATGTGATGACCATTCTATGGGAAAGTGTCGTAGGTGTTTTCAGGTGAGATGTGATGTGACCATGTTGTGGGGTAGTGAACCAGGTGCTTTCAATCAAGATGTGATGTGATCGTACTGTGGGTAGGCTTATAGTGGGGTCCGTTCATGGTAGAAGGAGGGAATGAGGATGATGTGCTTCATGTTCATGATACCATACTACTGTAGTTATAGTGGTGATGTGATGGACCAGGTGTTTTCAGGCGATATGTGATGTGATCATGCTATGGGGAAGTGGTGTATGTTATTAAGAAGAGATGTGAGTGATAGGATATATGATGTTTAGGTGTGATGGTGTAAAATTAGTGGGAAAGTGGTATGGGGTACCCTTTATCGATATTATTCTTTTTATTTTATTATACTTGACTTATGTTATTTGTTGACCAAGCCTTGGTGAGGTTGGAATAGATAGTCGGACTATTTAGGTGTTGGTTCTACTATTTTCTCATGGGTATATTTGTATGATTCTTTTGCATGTTCATGAGAAACTTTGTTTTTCTTACTTATTATACTTGTATAATCACCTTACATATAGAAAACTATTTTTAGGTTTCCATGAGGATTATGTAGACCATGCTGGACATTACCAGCTCGGACCTTTGGATATCAGATGTATCACTACATTAACTTTTGGGTAGTTACTTAAAGACTTTTATCTATATCTATTTTATTTATAAATTCAATGTCGGGTGGTCTTGATTTCTTTTTATATTATGTCAAATAGTTTTTTGTAGAATATTTATCTTGTCTCCTGATCTAACATCATTATAGAGGTTACTACCTCCCATTTCATGATATTTTCATACACTCGGTGTTAGTCGCTAACCCAAGGCCTATGGGAGGTGGGACCTAGGTGGTCATTATCCCTCTCCCATCATTTAGGTATCTTTGGCGGAGGGGGTATTTTAAAAGTGGTGGAGTTGAAGGTTTATAGATAGGATTAAGTTTGGAGTTAGGAATAGTGAGGATTGCATGGGTTGGTATGGGTTGGTATGGTAACAGTGCCAGTTAACCTTGGTGCATTATATAGGCTAGGGTGACTGACTAGGACATGGTATTTTAGAGCCCCCATGATTCAGTGAATGGATTCTAATCTTATTGAACTACCAAGTGAGTTGGACCTGTTTATAGGGTAGATACCTATAATAGGTACATTCATCATGATGGCTTGTGTTCCTATTTGAGTTAGGTTGTTTTAGGAAGGTTAAAATTAAAAAAAAAAGTGAAATAAAATGAATCTAAATAAAATATTGTACTACCTAGTCTTAGTAAATTCTTGTTTTATTTTCATCTATGGATCCTAAAATTCATCCGTGTGTGGTTCAAGTATTAGAGGTTCAGAAGGATGGTATGGTTGATCGTTGGAGGGTTTATCAGGATGAGGAGGATAATTAATGGCAGAGGATGTTTCATGCTTTCTAGGTGGTGGGATTGGGAAAAGTACAAGGGAAGTGTTTCATATGTGTAGATAGATAACTAGAGAGAGTATCTTGAGATTACTTTCAGTTTTATCTAAGCCCTGTTGTTATATTTGGTCCCCTTGGAAGTTAGTCAGATGTGAGGAGTTGTGCGTCAATGGTGGACATTGTATCTGGGTGCGGGGAAGGATGTAGATGTTTCATGGGTCATATTTTAGAAAAATTTATAGATATAATTCCTTTCATTGACCATTAATTTAGTGAATATGCAAGAGATTATTTCTATTTATGAATGGAGTATGTCATTGTGGGAGTTGAAAATCAAGTTCAAGGGACTTCTACATTTTTTCACAGATATTTTTCCAAATGGGGAGATTCATGATAACATCTTGAGGAGGAACCTTGTCCTTATATCTAATATATAGTTGCTCATTTTATGTTTTTTTATGATTTCGGAGGTTCAAAAAATGAGGATGTGATTGAGAAGATTCACTCATAAGGTTGTTTTTCATGATAGGGGAACTAGCAGTGTTCCTCGAGGAGAAGAGTAGCCATTGTCAAGTCTTAGGTGCCAAGGCCTTCAAGGTTTTGACTAGTAGGGAGTTGACCTTAGCAGCTTTCCTTCCAACCTTCTAGAGCTAGTGGTTTTCATGATTTCCTAGAGATATAAGTGCAGTGTGTTTTGGTTTTTTGGTTCATGGTCATCACCATGAACAGTTTCCAATGGTTCCCCAAGATCATTTTGGTGAAGGAGTAAAAGTTCATTGCCAACCTTAGTAGCAGTTACTAGTGATACTATTTCAGCAGAAGGGGTAGCAGGATTATACTCTCCCAAGGAGATATAGAGAAGATAAAGTTATACCTCAGGATGTTCTATATGTTCGGGGACCTCAACCTGAGCATGGTCATAAATGGTTTCATCAATATAGAGGTAGGGGAGCTGGGTGTGGTCAGTTTCATACATTTGATACAATAGCACTAGAGGTATCATGGATCATTAGAGGTATGATCAATTTGTTCAGTACACTTGTTTATGCCTTGTTTGATTTAGGATCTTCGCACTCCTTTTTTTAATTCTCTCTATTCAGTTCATTGGTACTGGATGTAGAGAAGCTTCTTGTTCTCCTAGGGTTAACTTCACTAGTCAGATGCCATATCATCTTGTTTAATGTGTGTCGGGGGTGTAGACTGATGATAGCGCCAGATCAGTCTAATGGAGATATTTTCTTTTTATATATGTAGTCGTACTATGTTATACTTGCCACCAAATAGTTTTATTATGTGTGTTCTATTATAGAATTCTTCCATGGGATATTTTTGTTCTCAAATGTGGATGGACAGCATGTGGTTTTCATTGGCAAGTGAGGTTGTGAGGTTGGAAGTCAATGTGTGGGGCCCCTTCTTTATTTTATGGATGATTTGTCTATGGAATTAGTAGATTATATGATGATAGAGGTTCCCATGGTCATTGGGGAGTTTCTGTATTTTTTCCCCAAGGAGGTTTTGACACAACCCCCCCGATGTGATGTTGAGTTCAAGATAGACTTACAGTTTGGTGCTTCTCCAATTTCGATGGATCCTTATTAGATAACACCTTCTAAGTTGCAATATTTAAGGATTAAGATAAATGATCTAATATATAAGGGTTTTATTTGGCCTAGTGTGTCACCATGGGGTGATCCAACATTGTTCTCCAAGATGGAAGATGATAGTCTAAGGTTGTTTATAGACTACCAGAGGTTCAATTAGGTAACAATCAAGAACTATTACCCTCTTATAAGGATAGATGATCTTTTAGACCATCTAAAAGGGAAATTTGGTTTTCTAATATTGATTTACGGTCTGGATATCATCATTTTATGGTGAAGAATGGTGATATATTGAAGACTACCTTCAGATGTAGAAATCACTACTACCAAATCGCTGTTTAACAACACTAGTATTTATTAGTACTAGAAAAAAACATTGATAAATGGAATCTTTATCAGTGCTTTATTTTTAGCACTGATAATGGCTACCCTTTATCAGTGCTTTATTTTTAGCACTAATAAAGGTGTCCTTTATTAGCTCTATATTTTAGAGCTCATAAAGGAGTTCTTTATCAGCACTTTTTTAGCACTAATAAAGGTCCAAATAAATAAAAAGGAATAATTAAATAAATAAAATAAATAAAAATAAGTTTATTAAAAAATATTACAAATTTTATTAATTAAATAATTATTGATAAAAATGAATACATTGCTTATACTATATATAAATTATAAATACTAATAAATATTATGTATTAAATATATAGATATACAAAATGAAAATTAAACAAATTAAAATTTAAATAAGTAAATTGAGAAAAATATTAAACATTTTATTAATTAGATGATTATTTATAATGTTAGTAAATAGTATATGTTAAATATAAAAATATATATTCATATATAAAAATGTGATTTATAAATTACAAAATATTTATGAGATTTACATTAAATAGTCATATATTTAGTGAATAATGGTTTGTAATTAAAAATTAATCTGAAGTAAAAATACTAACTAATTGCATAGAGTAATGGACATATAATTGAATGTAGTTTGATTTTTCAATTTAACATAGATCAAATCTGTTTATATTGATTTCACATATATGTAATTAATGCATTTTTATATACAATTCACACACACAAAACTTATCCATTTTTTTAATATTATTAAAGTGTACTTATTTTTATTTTATTCAATTTCACTCATTTTTAACATGCATGCACTTAAATTTAGATATTCATTAATAATTTTAAAAAAATATTTGTAAAAAAATATTTATAAATAAATATATTCATAAAAATATATATTTAAAAATTTATATACTATATTTATAAAATTATATGTTTATAATTATAAATAAATAAATATTTTTTAAGTATTATATAATTATAAATAAATAATTATATATATTTAAATAATTATTAAATTTATAATAAAATTACTTAAATAATAAATATATTTACTATATTTATATTTATATATATTTATTAAATTTATATATAACTATAAAATATATATAATGATATAAATATTATTTTTTTTAAATATTTATATAATTATAAATAAATAATTATTTATTTAAATAATTATAAAATTATAATGAATATATTTAAATAATGAATATATTTACTATATTTATATTTATATATATTTATTAAGTATATATATATTTACAAATTTTTTATTTATAATTATAATTATAAATCCTTTATGAGCGCTTATGTAATAAGCGCTGATAAAAGAAATATTTATCAATGCTTTCTTTAGTGCTGATAAATATTCCTTTTATCAGCACTTAAATAATAAGTGCTCATAAGAGGATTCTTTATCAATACTTTTAAAAAAGTACTGATAAAAGTGTCCCGATCTAATTAAAAAACCATATATATTGTGAACTCTTCATGATATTAGAATCTTTCTACGGAAGTCACACATTGTTAGTGCTCCTCCTTGGTTAATCGAAGATCGAGTCACACAAACCCACAAGAATCACACAAACCCACTACCTTCAGTTGCTCAAATGTCATCTGGCATCTGGTGTTTATTTGCAGTTAGGGTTTCTAAATAAAACATCAAGATCTGGATCTGAGGGTCTCGGATTTTCTTCAACCTAGTGAGGTAGGCCTTTATTTTCTTTTCTAGGTTCTGATTTTATTTCTGTATTTTTGCGTTTTGAGATATGGATCAGAGGATTTTTAATTTTCCTTTATAGGTTATGATTTTATTTCTGTATTTGTGCTCTGGTTATTATATTCTCTTTAACTTTTATTTATGATCCGTTGTTTTCATGACTATTTTTTTGGATATCCTATTTTGGTATTTTTTAATTGTTATTTTGAATAAATTTGCTTCGCTATCTATATCTATACCCCAACTTTTTTCTCTATTGTGGATCAATTTTGTTTTTTGTTTCTAAGAAAATTGATTTAGCAAACCAATTCTCAGTCTGATGATGGTGTGAAGCAGTAACAGAAACTGATTTTATACAATTCATGTAAGGGAATTTATTTATTTAAATTCTGTTTTAAAATTCTGATGTAAGAGTTTTTCCTTAAAAATTTATTTGTACATAATTGTGTTGTTTTATTTTAAGATAATTATTATTAAGGGTGATACTATATTTATTTATTTTCAATGGATCTCTATTTTCAAAATTATTATGGTCTTGTATTTATTTCACTATGTTGCGATATTCTGCTATAAGGGTTACATATATTTTTATCAATTTAAGTTTATTTTATAAAGATATATATACATATATATGTGTATAAATATATATATTTATATCTATTTATATGTGTTTTCAGAACTTATAATGCAAGGGTTATTTTATAATTATTTATTTCCCAATTATGGTTCTGGATTTTCAAATTAGGATGGGATTATATTTATTTTCATTAAAAATTATGTTTAAATGTGAATTTGTTTTTCAATTATGTGTATTATAAATTCCATGACATATATATATATATGTGTGTGTGTGTGTGTTTAAATTTGTATGGGATAGATGTTGCAAGGGTTGGTGTGTTTTTATCCTTTATTTCTAATATATCTTATTAATGTGTATAATTGCTTTATGCCAACTCCTTTATGGACCTCCCTTGAATCTCAAGGATGGTTCAATGTATATTAGATGGTCTCCCTAGAATCCTTAAGTTACTGCATTATTTGTTTCAGAAAAATAGAATGGAATTTATCAAATTCTTTATATTAGAAATTATTTTTAGGTATTCATCATTTTATATCTATATAAACATTTTAGGTCTATATATACATTAAATTAACAATAATATAATTTATACTAAAATGACTAATAAAATATTGTAAACTCATGTTACTTTCAAAATAATAAAATTAGGTAACTATATACACATTTTTTTGAAATAATTAAACTTTTTCAACATTTAAATAATTATATTTTATATAAAATTACCCAAAATAATAATTATTTATAATTAATATAATTTAAAAATTATTATTATTAGTATTTTTTAGTTTCATTAGAAAAAATAGTATTATATATATACACACATTGAATAATATATTCTGTATTTAAATAAATTTAAATATGATAAATAATATATATATATATAATTATATTAAAATAAATTTACTAATATAATAAAAATACATATATAACATATATATATATATAATTTAGGTAGATTCACTTTATTTATCTATGTATCAAATGAGGAGTTACCACCATTTTATAATTTCTGACAGTGGAAGGCATGAACCATATTCAGGTTTATTGCCTATCAAGGTAAGTGTGAATGAAGTACACACCTCCATCAAACTCTTTTCCCAATCATATAAAACCCTATAATTTTTTTAATAAAATAAAACCAATTAAAAATCCAAATTTTATCAAAAAAACAATATAAAAAATCCTCAACCAGTTATTTTATTAAAATTTTATTCGGATCCTTATCGATAAATTCGAGGATAAAAATGAAAGTAATTAATAATTAAATCTTCCTCTATGTCAAGTAAAATAAATTAATTTCAGTAACATACACTCTTCATCTAAAATTATATTGTATAAACCCAAGACCCATGGGCTGTGCAGCACTGCAGCTGTGTATTCTAATTCTTCCATCTCCACCCTCTCCATTACTTTCTCACCTTTCACTATATCGTTTCTCCAGTTGTGCGGTGCTTTGCTTTTGAAGGATTTGGTGGAAATGGAGGCATCAAGTTAATAACTAGTTTTAATGGTGTAATTCTCACAAATTGGTGGCATTTTTTCTTTTAGAGAGCATAGTGAAATAACTGGAAGGCATTTCCCCTTTTACTTCATTGTGTTCTCTAAAAGGGGCAATGCCTCCCATTTGTGAGAATTACACCATTGAAACTAGTTATTAACTTCACACATTCATTGCCATCAACTCTTTCTAGATAAAAACTCTACATAACTAGAGAAATGATATAGTGAAGGGAGATAAAGAAATGGGGAGGGTGGAGATGGAAGAATCAAAATACGCAACTGTAGTGTTGTGCAATCTAGAGGTCATGGGTTGCTACAGTGTAATTTCAGTTGAAAAGTATTTGTTATTGAAATTTATTTATTTAACTTTATGTGGAGAAAGAGTTAATGATGAATTAATTTCATTTTTATCCCCGAATTTATCCACAAGGATCTGAATAAAATAATTGTTTGATGATTTTTTTATATTGTTTTCTTGATAAAACTTGGTTTTTTATTGGTTTTGTTTTATTAAAAAAGTAATTGGGTTTTATATGATTTCAAAAAAATTTATATGAAGGATTATACTTCATTCACACTTAGGTAAACAATCTATAAGTCATTTGAGATGTGTAGGAAACAATTGTACCACAATTTGATGCACGGTGTGACCGATATGACTCCAAGTGCATATTTTTATTTAAAAATGACATCAATTTTTATAAAAAAGGAAAATTGATCTACTTAAAACTGATAAAACACATTCCTACTATTTTTATACTTTATATAAATGATTCATAATTCACTTGTGGTGTGTAGGAATCAATTACACCCCAATCTGATGCACTTTGTGCTCGGTATGACTCAATGTGTCTATTATCAAATTAAAATCAATAGTTTAGTTCAAAAATTGTCACTCCCTAAAAACCAAGAAAATGTGCTCAGATTTTCTTGATAATTTTGGAAATTTTTTCATAGGTCATTTGTGACATGTAGGAATCGGTCTCATGTCAAACTGATGCACGATGTGATCGATATGAGTCAAAGTGTGTGTTTTCAGTTAAAAATGGCATTTTATTAAAAAAGACAACTGGCATACTAAAAACTGAGTAAAAACATTTATATTATTTTGATACTTTATGAAAATTATCCATAATCCATTTGAGACATGTAATAATTATCCTCACCTCAATCTAATGCATGGTGTGACTGATATGACTCAAAGTGCATCTTTTTATTTAAAATTGACATCATTTTTAGTAAAAAGGACAACTCACCTACTCAAAACTGAGAAAATGTATTTGTATTGGTTTGATACATTAGAAAAATGATCCACTGGTTTTTTTTTTTTGATGTGTATGAATCAACCTAACCTTAATCTGATGCACAGCGTGACCAATAGGACTCCGAGTGCATTTTTTCAATATATAAGTATCATTTTAGTTTAAAACATGCATCACATCACCAAAACTGAGAAAACGATCCTAGATTGTTTTATCTTAATTTAAATTATGTATTCAATCAAGTATAACCTTTTCATTTGGATATCAAAATCAGTTCATGTTGGCCCTAATGTAGACAATGTATTGTATGTTATAGGGGACCACAAAGAGGGGATTTGGATTCTCGATAGAGGAACCAAATCCTTGAAACCTTTAAAAAAGAAAGAGAGTACAATGAGAAGGTAATTTTTTTAATATATTATGTTTTTTCTCATAATTTTATATGTTCTCTACTGTATTAACATAATCTAAATTAAATTTTTGACTACTCATGCAGACTATTTTTTACATATAATGATGTTACTAATCCCTCAGAAGAACAAACTATAATAAAGGAACCCTTTAAAAATATGTAAAAGTAATGATACTATATACTTTCTCTATTTTACTAAAAATTTATATAATTAAATTTTGATTTAATTTTTATTATTCCTTACTAAGTTTATTTATTTTAGAATATTTATATCAATGTGGCATGCCTTTGCAAGAAGAACAATGACACTATCTCTACTCAATAATAGAGGTAATCTTTATGTTTTCATAGTAAAATCATTGTCCATATAATTAATGTATTACTTCATATTTATGTTTAATTTATTTCTTTTTATTATTTCTCACATAATAAATTTTTTCTTATACAGGTGGATATTTTTTTTCAATTTGGGATGCTCTGTCCATATTTCATGTCTTTCTACACCAAAACTTCCACAGACTTCTTATCCCTCAAAACATTTTCACCCATGTAGTGGTGCATTTATCACTTCCTTTTAAGTAACCTCCACTACCTTTGTAGTAAGAGAAACTACATTGTCTCTAATCAATTATAGATTTAATCATGATGTTTTCACAATAAAATTATTATCCATATAATTAATTTATTGTTTCATGTTTATGTTTAATTTATTTATTTTTAGTATTACTCACATAATAATTGTTTTATTATATAGGAAGATTATTTTTTCGAGTTAGGGTGCTATGTCCACCTTCCATGCCTTTCTTCCCCAAAACTTCCACGTAATTCTTCTCCCTCAAAACCTTTTCACCCTTGCAGTGGTGCATTTATCACTTTATTTCAAGTTACATCCACTTCCTTTGTAATAAGAGCAACGACACTACCTCCTCTCAATTACAGAGGTAATCTTGATATTTCCATAGTAAAATCATTATCCATATAATTGATGTATTGTCTAATATTTATGTTTAATTTATTTATTTTTAGTATTACTCACATAATAATTGTTTTCTTATATAGGTGAATTCTTTTTTTCGAGTTGGGGTGCTCTATCCATCTTGTAGGAATTTCTGCACACTAAATTTCATAGACTTCTTCTCCCTCAAAACCTTTTCATCCCTATAGTGGTTCATTTATCACTTTCTTTCAAGTTACCTCCACTACCTTTACAGTAATAGAAACGATGTTTCCTCTACTAAATCATAGAGGTAATCTTGATCTTTGCATAGTAAAATCATTATCCGTAGAATTAATGTATTATTTCATATTTATTTTTAATTTATTTCTTTTTAGTATTACTCATAAGAATTTTTTTCTTATTCAGTTGGATTCTTTTTTTTCAAGTTTGTGTGGTCTTTTCAAAGTTGCTCATGCAGTGTTGGCAGTTCGACAAAGAAAGTCAATATAAATTGTGGTAACATTGACATTTAGGATTGATTTGAGACTTTGGGACATGTATAAATTAGCCGCACCACAATTTGACACATGATGTGAAAAATATGACTCCAATTACTTCTTTTTAGTTAAAATTGACATTAATTTTAGTAAAAAGAGCAACTTCCTCAATGTGTCTGTTATCAGTTTAAAATCAATATTTGAATTTATAAAGTGATTCTCACTAAAAAAACAAGAAAATGTGATTTTATTTTCTTGATAATTTATTACATCGATTCATAAATCATTTTTGAGGTGTAGGAATTGGTCTCATGTCAAACTGATACATGATGTGATCCTTATGATTCAAAGTGTGTGTTTCCTGTTTAAAATGACATTTTAGTAAAAAAAACAACTAGCATACTCAAAATTGAGAAAACACATTCAGATTATTTTGATACTTTAGGAAAACAATCCATAATTGATTTGGATCATTTAGGAATTAGTCGCACCTCAGTCTGACGCATGGTGTGACTGGCATGACTCTAAGTGTATTTTTATTTAAAATTGACATCAATTTTAGTAAAAAATGACCTACTCAAAACCAGAAAAACAAACCTTAATATTGTTTTGATACTTACTGAAAACAATCTATAAGTGATTTTAAATGTTCATGAATCTTACACACCTTAATCGGGCACACGGTATGACCAGTATGACTCCAAGTGTGTATTTTTATTTAAAATTGACATCAATTTTAGTAAAAAGTCCAACTAACCTACTCAAAACCAAGAAAATGCATTAAAATGGTTTAAATACTTTAGGAAAATTATCTATAAGTAATTTTTTATGTGTAATAATTATCCACACCTCAATACAATATACAATGTGATCAGTATGATTCAAAGTGCATGTTTCAATTTTAAAATGACATTTTAGTAAAAAAAGTAAAATTGGTGTACTCAAAAATCATAAAACACATTCATATTGTTTTGATACTTTAGTAAAACAATCCATAAGTCATTTCAGATGTGTAGGAATCAACTTCGCCTCAATCCAATGCATGGTGTGACCGATATGACTCAAATTGCATCTTTTTATTTAAAATTGTCATCAATTTTAGTAAAATGGACACATTTCCTACTCAAAACCAATAAAACACATTCATATTGTTTTGATACTTTAAAAAAATGATCTATAAGTCATTTTTGACTTATATAAATCAACCTCACCTCAATCCAATACACAATGTTCCTGATATGACTCAAAGTGACCATTATCAATTTAAAATCGACATTTTAGTTCATAAAGTTCCACTCAATGAAATCCAATCAAACACACTTATATTTTCTTGATAATTTAAGGAAATTATTTATATGTTATTTTTGACGTGTAGGAATCTATTTCACATTAAACTGATACACGATGTGATCATAATGATTCTACAATATGTGTTTCAATTTTAAAATGAAATTTTAGTAAAAAATACAACTGACGTACTCAAAATTGATCAAATACATTCATATTGTTTTGATACTTTAGTAAAATGATCAACAAGTCATTTAAGACATGTTGTAAATAGTCTCACCTCATTCTGATACACAGTGTTATTGGTATGACTCCAAGTGAGTCTTTTTATTTAAAATTGATATGAATTTTTGTAAAATTAACACTTTATGTTAATTTATTTCTTTATATTATTACTAACATAAAAATTATTTTCTTATATATGTGTGTTATTTTGTTCAATCAGGGGTGGTTTTTTCAGTAATTTCATGATTTGGATTAGGATTAAAATACAAAGAAACATTGGTGTTTTGTAATGTACGTAATAATTTGTATTTATGTAATTGTATAAACCAATGTTTGAAATGTATATAATATAGTGTTTTTTGTGTTTGTGTTGTAAATTTAAATTAATTTTAATCATGTATTGGGACTTGTTTTTTTATATCTGGTGTGTTTATAGTGTTTTAGTTTGTTGTTACAACACACTGCAATGGTACTGTAGTGTGTTGTTACAGCACACTGCAGTATGTCCCTTTATGAGTGCTTTTAAAAGCACTGATAAAGGTCAGCTCTATCAGTGATTCTATAAGCACTGATAAAGGTATAATTTGTCATTTCTTCTATTATCACTTATAAAATACCCTCTATCAGTTCTTTTATAAGCACAGATAAATGGTTCCTTTAGCAGCTCTAAATTAAAGAATCGATAAAGGACCCCATTATTAGCACTTTTTCAGCACTGATAAAAGACCATAGATTTTAACCTCTCTCATGTAGTCAGCACTTTTCTAGCATTGATAAAGGCCATTTCTAGTGCTATTAAAGGCCTATTTTTTAGTAGTGTATGGGAGCATTGATTTTTTAGTCTTTCCATTCGGTATTATGAATGCACCATATATGTTAATGGGGCTTATAAAATCCATGTCCTGTGGGTTCTTGGACCTATATGTCCTCGTATTCATCAACAACATATTAATATACTCAAATTCAAGGGAGTAGAAAATCAATAATCTTAGAGTTGTCTTGCAGACTCTTTGACACCACCAACTCTATGGAAATTTTTCCAAGTGTTTGTTTTGGACACAATAAGTGTATTTCCTCATGCATGTGGTGTCCCAATAGGGTGTGGTAGTAGACCCATAGAAGGTTGAGGTAGTTTTTTCTTAGGAAGTACCCAATAACATGGTTGAGGTTCATAGTTTTTATGGTCTTGTAGGATATTATCAGAGGTTTATGCCTAATTTATCTCGATTTGTAGCCTCATTGACAGCATTGAGCAGAAAGTATCATGCTTTTGTGTGGACTGATTAGTGTTAGGTAGTGTTCATTTACCTAAATGTAAAGTTGTTCAGTGCTCTGGTGCTTTGGTTTCCTAAGGAGGGTGTGATGTTTGAGGTGTTCGGTGATGATTCCCTTATATTCTTAGGATTTGTTTTGATGCATTAGTGAGTAGTGATCTCTTTTGAGTCTAGGAAGTTACATGCCCATTAGCATAACTATGCCACCCATGATCTGGAGCTATCAGTGGTTGTGTTTATGCTGAATTTCCGGCAACATTACCTCATTGGGGAGAACTTTGTGGTCTTCACAAATCACAAGATTTAGAGGTATATATTTTCTTAGCATGATTTGAATTTTTTACATTTGGGGTGGATGGAGTTTCTTTAAGATTATGATTTTTAGATCTTCTACACCACAAGAAAAAAGAATGTTGTGGCCAATTATTTGAGTAGAAAGTTGAGGAAGGATATTGTTCAAGAGTCTAGGGAATCTTGGAGAGGAATAGAGGAGTTGGAATCTTTTCACTTAGCTGAAAGGATAAATTATAGTAGAGTATTTTTTTTATATGATATTGTAGTCTTCTCTGATGTGGAAGCTGGAAAAGTCTTAGTGGGGAGACTCAAAGGTAGAGGTGATGTGTGATCTTATTGGCCATGGTGATGCTCCATAAGGATGGTAAAAACCAAATGTTGTTTCCTGGGAGGTTATTTATTCTGGTAGTGATGTGTGCGGGTGTCATTTATGAGTTTCTTAAATCACCTTTGGTGGTACACCGAAAATTTTCAATAATATATTGTGATTTAAATATGTATTTTTGGTGGCCCAAAATGAAATGGACAGTGACGAAGTTTGTTGTGAATTGTTTGGTTTCCAACAGGAAAAGGATGGGTATCATGTTCCTGGTGGTTTATTGTAGTATTTGGAATTTCCTGAGTGGAAATGGGATTACATCTCGATATATTTTATTATAGTTTTACTCTGAGATCTGGAAAATTTTGATGTTATTTGGGTGATCATGGATTGACTAATGAAATTGTCCCACTTCTTAGTAATAAAGGAGTCAGGAATAGTGGATTATTTGAATAATAGGTTTATGGATAAGGTGGTTTAGTTGCGTTTATTTTTTAGGAACATTGTCTCAAATTTGGATTCATGATTTACAACACAAGTCTGTGGGGTTACATCATGATATTTTTACCCAGTCACGCCTCACCACTACTTTCCACCCTATGACAAATAGATAGATGGAGCAGATCTTACAGGCACTATAGTGTTTTTTGTGGGTGTGTGTCTTAGAATTTGGTGGACCTTGGGTATGAAACCTATATTTTTTCAAGTTTTATTACAATAATAAATATCATTAATCCATCAACATGGGTCTATTTGAGGCTTTATACAAGTGATGATGTCATTCTCCATTGTCCTCAATGGAGGTTGCGGAGGGAACAGGTCTTGGTCTTGATGTGGTGTAGAGCACAACAGAGAAGGTACTGTGCAGATAGATAATTCCTTTGGTTCATGTGTTATGGAGATTTAGTGACCTGGGGAGGAGTAATTGGGAGTAAGAGACGTAGATTTGTGCCTAGTACTCTGATTTTTTTTAGTTTTTTTTTTTTGCTCTATTTTTCTTTGTGATGTGATCTTTAAGACCTTGTTGTTTTATCTGATGATTTTCCCTAATTTTTTGGTGTATGATGTGTGATTGAGTCCTAAAATATAAAAAGGGGAGTAACTAATTCCTAATTGGTACACATTAACTTTGATGTGATTAAAACTATGTGGGAGAGCCAATTCCGCCCAGAGTGGATAGTATGTTGACATGGAGGGTTTAATTCCCTGATTCATATGTTCAGGGCAGTACGACTTTTTGGTTGTGGTGGTTGTTGGTTTGGGTTGTGTGGAGGTTGGATGGTTTTTGTGATGTGGTTGTGTAGAGATGAGGTTTTGAGAGATGTTTTTTGATGTTTGGTTTGGCATGTTTAGATGGTGGTAGCATTTGAGGTATGATGGGATCCTTGAGAGGAATCTCATGGGGTGGTTGTTTAGACCCCTCTCATTCTGGTCTTGGTTTTGGATTCTCAAGGGTGAGAATCATTTGATATGTATCTGATGTAATATATTATGCCTTCATGGCCTATTAATTTTTTGGTTTTTGGCTTTATAGGTGTTTCATAGGAGGCTTGAGGAGATTCCATGGTAGTTGGAGGTGCAGTATAGCTTCTATAGAAAATTCACATCATGAATTATTTACACATCATGAATTGATGGTTCACATCTTGTGGATTTGGGTGGTTCATGTCTTGTAATAGGGTATAGGGGTAACCCATGAGATGGATTCATGTCATTAAAGTTGAATTCATGACATGTAATAAATAAAAGGTTATGGTGACACTTTTTTTATAGAAAACTAGATTTTTTTGGAACCCATGGATTACACGCAGTATAAAGTTTACAAAACATGAAATCGATGGGATTCTAGGTTTTATATCCTTTTCTCAGTTGATTCTCTTCATTAATCCATAGATTATTTCCCTATCATTTCAGAAAAAACCCTAGGAACCTGATAGGATCTTCTATCCCCCTTAATCCCACTTTGATTCATTGGATTGGTTAGATGCCCATTGGTGACCAATGGTAAGACCTTCTCTTCTTTTGGATTTTTTTCCTTCTATTATTATCCCAAGGATCCACTATTATGCTTCATTTTTGGTTAAGGGTTTGATTTGGGTGACTTTTTATGATCTTTGGTTGTGGTGTAGGTTGATCCATGTTTTCCTATGTGCAGTTATAGTTTTCAAGCATTTTTTCTTCACCCTACAGTGTGTAGTGAGTCATCAAAGCTTATTTGAGGTAGGGAATCCATATTTTCTCTTCATTTTATATCATGTGTTATGGGTTTACTCTTTTTATCTGTTGTATATGGTTTTATGTTTTAATAATAGATAAATAATTGGATAATTAAAATTAACTAGGTAAGGGGAAATATTAGAATGCATTTATATCTTTGAAATTATTTTGATATGATTGATTGTGCAGGATTAATGCCCTATTTAAAATTGTTCCATTGGGGGATTTTTTTCATTGGATGATTTTTGATGTGACTATTGCATTTTCTTTATTGTTTGATACCACCAAAAAGATAGAAATTTATTAACCACTTATATTTGTTTAATAAAACAGTTAACCCTGGATTATGGCTTGTGTGATAATACCCCTAAAATAAGTTAAAATGTGATTAAATCTCCCTTTGTTAAATATATAAATATACTTTGATTTGATTTGATATGTGATCGTGCTTGGGGGAGGTGATGTGCGATTTATGTGTGATTTGGTATTGTTGGGATGGTGGATTTATGGCCATGCTTTTGGGGTGGTGAGGTGGTAGTTATTTTTCTGTGCTTTTGGAGTGGCAAGATGGTTATTTTTTTCCATGATTTTGGGGAGGTGATGTGGTTTTTGTTTATTTATTATTTTGGGGTGGTGAGGTGGTGATTGTTCATCCATTCTTTTAGGGCAGTGAGGTGATGGTATGATGGGGATGATAAGCTACTTGTGATGTGTGGTTTCATTGTACTAGATGCATGGTGGTGATGGAATAATTATTTTAATAAATTTATGGGGTTTAGTTTGGTTAATGGGATGGAATTTACTAATGAAAAAATAAATTATGGGATTTATGGATAATTTTAGTTGATGATTAATAATGAAATTGTGGGATAGGTAATGGAATTGGTTGGAAATGAGAAATGTGGCTTCTGGCTTGTGTAGTGTTATGAATTTAGAGGTGAAAGAAAAAGTGGTGATGTTGTGTATTGGTTAGTGTTTGGCTATGAACCCATAGGATAGGCTTGTGGGTGGCTATATGTATATACATTCATATTCCTTGTGATTTTTATATGCTCCCCATGTGCGTCGAACACTTTTTGCCAACACCCATATCATCAAACGGGGTTTTTTTCAATATCCCAGTGATGATGATGGATGTATGGTTACCTTCTCTTTCTTTTTCTATCTTTTAGGAAGGTAGATATGAAAAAGATGTGATGGAAGGAGGTTTGTTAGTTCAATAGGAGGTGGACTGGGTTTTTTGAGTGAGATGTGATTACCATGTTGTGGGGTGTTGGCCCAGGTATTTTCAGGCGAGGTGTGATGTGACCGTGTTGTGGGGTAGTGGCCCAAGTGTTTTCAGGTGAGATGTGATGTGATTGTGCTATGGGGCAGCTTATAGTGGGGGTCATTCATGGTAGGATTTGTGAAATAGGTTTATGTCGATAATGTTCACTATTCCCTACTAATTTGGTTATGGTAGTGATGTGATGGCCCAGGTGTTTTTGGGTGATATGTGATGTGACCATGCTATGGGGTGGTAGTATATGTTATTCGAGAGATATGGGAGAACCAATATGTACAAAGTTGGGTTCAGAGAGTGGAAAATATGTGGGAAAGTAGTGTGGGGTTCCCTTTATCTATATTCTTCTTATTTTGTTATTATACTTGACTTACATTATTTGGTGAGTGTTCCTTGGTGAGGTTGGGATGAATAGTTTTCCTGTTTAGGTATTGTTAGTTCTTCTATTTTCTCACAGATGCATTAGTATGCTTCTTTCACATTTTCATGAGAGACTTTGGTTTTCATAGTCAGTATACTTTTATGATCACCATACTTATATAAAAAAATCCATGTTTTCATGAGGATTACATGGACCAGGTTGGACATTACTAGCTCGAACCTTTGGATAGTTGTTGCATCGCTACTTTATCTTTACTTTTGGGTATTTACCTTATATATTTTTATCTATATCCATTTTATTTATACATTCATTGTGGGATGGTTTTGGTTTCTTTTTATATTGTGTCATGGAGTTTCTTGTGGATGATTTATCTTATCTCTTAATCCTACATTATTATAGAGGGTAGTGCCTCCCATTTCAAGATATTTTTATACCCTCGATGATAGTCTCCAACCCAAGGCCTACTAGAGGCAGGACTCAAGGGTCATTATCTATCTCCTCTCATTGTAGTATCTTTAGTAGGAGGGGGTCATTAAATATAGACTAGAGTTTTCATAATCTTTTCAATGGTATTCACTTCCCAAATGTTACGGTAAATATTCCAAGAAAACATCATTCAAATAAATCATAACTCCCTTAGATCAAGTATTTCCCATTTTACTTTATCTATTGATTTAGGTTTGACCCCCTTCAATGGAAGCACGAGATTTATCTAGAATAAATAGTCACCAATATGCAACCTCCAAAATCTAAAATCTAACCCATCTAACTTGTTAATATGGACCTTATATTCTTCTAATTTCATTATATCCTAATATAACTCCCACTGAATGGAAAGCTTAAATACATGAGGAATTTACATAATAGTATACTTTTGAAACTAGGTGCACTAAAATTGTTTTAACCAAATTCTTTGATACCACTTATTATTCTTGAACACCATGATTTGAAAAAAAAAATTATGAAGCATCAAACATGGAATAAAGTGTGGAACTTCCAAAATGTAGAAAAACATAAAATAGTGTATTCAAAACTGAGAATACCAGGAACCCAAACCATGCATATAATCACTACACTTAATTCAAATAGAACTTTTTATAATGTAATAACCAAACGAAATACATTCACAATGAATAATAACATATAAGTTAATGTGGTTCAGGACTTTACATACTCTATGGGAGAAAAACTGTAAATTTTTCTTAGAAATGATAGAGGAATAAAAAACCCTTAAGTTAAAAGTGACTAAATACAATAACACTACCTGATAGAAAACAATATTTCAATACTAAAAAAATATCAAAAATGTTTCTAATTGACTCCACACAACTATTTATAGTCAAGTCCTATTGGTTTTCTCATATTTTCTACCATTTGGAAAGTACACTCCACTGTAATCATCATAAAATTATACCACTAGTATCATGATGACTACTCTGAAATCAGAAAATTCTTATTGAATGGTTATCCATCTTAAATAACTCATCCTTTATCACTTATGATCTTTTTCTTTCAGACCCTCTACTTTCTCAATGTTTTTCTACCACCAACCCCATTCTGGTTACTTAACGCATGTTCTAGAATATATCCTTCTAAAATGAAAAGTCATAGGATCTAAAAATTTTCCTTTAAAAATACAACCCTAACATCCCTCACATAACCACCCACTTCATCTGGTCTCACCAATAACTTAATACCATACCATCAGGTACCCTATGTTGTCTATCATAAAAGATAAACCTCATGTGCCTAGTATGACTTTTTGAATACTGAAAATCGTCCTCATATAACTCCTCTAACAACCCAAAAATATAAAAATACACATGGTTTGATAAAAAAATTAAAAAAAACATACCTTTTAATAGGAATTATGTAACAACCTCCCCACCATATAGCATCTCGTCCCTATGATGCATCACCAAGAATCAATGGAAAACAGCTTCAGCCACTACACTCATATATCTAACTCCCACTCCCAATTCTCTTCTTAGACGTTATCATGTTTTCATTGCACTAATACTAGAGGTACCATATTCCATCATAAGGTATTTACACTCCATTCCACTATATGAATCGGTTTCTAGGTAGTCAATGTATCAGACCCCATCTTGGTGTTGTCTATGTTAGTCACATTAGAAGGGTTGGGATAATATATCATGATCTGGGATATATATAATGCATCGCGTATATAATTGTATCTCTAAATAATTTATAATAGGTATTCCATTATATTAATCCTCTCAACAACCTAAAATGGTCCTACATACATGGGTGCTAACTTCCATTATCTTTAAATATGAAAATACTCTAATTGAGGTGATACTCTTAAGAAAACTCAATTTACCACCTAAAAATAAATATGAAGGAATATTTTATTAGAAAAATATGGTTTCCTTCTTTGATAATTTGATATACACTTCCTAATTAGATTAATATTATTTGATTTCTCTTTATCATGTCTTGATCCAATAATATCAAATTCTATGACCTTTATCTATAAAAGGGGTGATCGGTACAACCTAATATACAAATCATCTAAAGGTGTTATATTAATAAATTTTTGATAAATATTATTCTATGTGAACCTAGAAATAATAAGATAACTCTCCCATAATCCTCCAAAATCAAGGACACATGCTTGAATCATTTCCTCCAATACCCATAACATAAGCTCAAACTGCTCATCTATCTGAGGATGGTAGGTAGTGAATAAATTCACATATGTATCAAGAACCTTATATAGACCCTTCCAAAAGTGTGATGTAAACTAGGAATCATAGTAAAATATGATAATATTGGGAACTCCATAAAGATGCAGTATCTCCCAAACATATAACTTTCCCAACCCATCAACTAAATAGGTCTCCCTGATCAGTAAAAGATGTGTGACCTTTGTCATTTTGTCCACTATAACCCATAATTAATCACTTCCATGAGGTTAACTCTACAGCCTCATCATAAAATCCATTTTCATATAATCCTATTTATTCTTGGTAATTACTACTAGAAAAAAGATCAATGACCATGGAAGAAAACCATGTCCATAGGACTAGTGTATATAACCATAAAAGATGGCCATATACATTCCACATGTGGTCACTGTAGACATGGAAATAACCCCTCATATTTATTTCCATAGATACAGTGGACATTTTTGGAATGATTGTGTCCATATCATGGTGATATATTATATAAAATTAAAATGTGGCTGGTTTTGAAATCATAAACACATAGGTAATTTGACCAATGACTTTACCACTTCACCATAACACATTTTATTTATATATATCTCTGTGTGTGTATTATTAAATATTTAATATTATAATCATTGAATATTTATTATTATTACATATTTAAACTAATTAATTCCATGACCCACAAGGCTAATATGGAATCCTTACAACCACGGGCACATTTTCCTATGGTGTCAGGTGCATCCTTAGGGGGGATAATTCCATGAGGAAAATTTTATTATGCTATAAGGATAATCCCTATGTAATATGACCATGATAAATATTTATTATGAAATAATATGGGTCCCTAGGGGGAAAACCATAGGAAAATTTTTCTATAGCGTTAGTTGAGTCCCTGGCGGGGGTACAACCACATGAACATTTTCTGGTGGTGTAAGGTGATTCTAAAGGAGGCATACGACTACAGAAACTTTTACCTACGGAATATGGTGATTATGATGGGGGTATAATTCCATAGGAACCTCGGTTCATGGAATAAGTTGATTCTAAAAGTGGTATACTACCATGGGAACCTTATCCCAAGGCGTAAGGTGATTATGAAGGGGGTGGGGTAAAGTGAGTCCAAAATGGGTGGTGTTAGATGATTCTAAATGGAGTATACATCCATGGGAATTTATTCTCATAGAATAATGTGGGTCTAAAAGGGTGTTTCTTAAAGTGATTATAAAGGGGGTGTCAAAAGGTGAGTCCAAACAAGGTGTCTACTGTGCACTATCACAACGCTTCCAATTTGAAATTTTTAATAATCCACTAGCTACTATAAAAGTGTAAAATATGGTCAAACCATAGAGAGAATGAGATCTAGTTCACTAAAATTATCTCTTTTGATGGTGTTCAATTAGAAAATAAACTGATGGAATTCCTATATTTTTTAAAATTTATTTTTATAAAACTAAAATTTGAGAAAGTGAATGAAACAGAAGAAAATTTCAATTAAACAAGGATGAAGAACTTTTATCAGTAAAATGATTCTAGGATGATAACATCATAATCAAACTACTACGCAGTCATGAAAAATATCTTATTCTATGATTAAATATTTATTATGCTTAATTATTGACAATTATAAAAAATATACACATATTTTAGACATGAATTTTTTATCTTCTGATGTATTTAAAGTCTAGTTATCAGCTGTTATAAATAAATTAGGAGATGCATTTGAGTACCAAACCAATTGGAGAAATAACACATCTCATTTCCCATAATGTTTTTCCACATATTTACACTACAATAAGCCAATATGGTTAACCTTCTCAGTATCACTGAATTGACTAGGAATTAAAATGGCCATTTTAAATTTTTAAAATTAATTTGAGTAAAAATATATTTAAATAAGATAAAAATCAACTAAAAATAAATTCAATTGAAAAATAAACCACAAAATAAAAATTTCAACATGACATGTGCGACAAATTCAACTCCTCAGTCAATATCTCGACACAATAAAATTACTCTGACATCACAACTGAAAAAATAAAAAAAGTAATAAAATGATTAATCATGAAAATCATAACCACATTACTAAAATAATGATTTTGTTAGTCTAAAACTTTCTATGTAAGGTAATGCACAAGTCCTTCGATCTCTGAATGAAAAGTGAACCTTCCATTACTAATGCCTTCATGTGAAACAAGAAAAACACAAAATTTTCACCTAGAATGGAATAATTTTGCATCGATGGTAGCTACCAAAGACTAGGAAAGGAGGTGTATTGTGTTAGTGTTATACAGTGGAGAGAGGTCATACACCTGGTAGTGTAGTGTGTAGAAGGGTGTGGTTATACGTTGATGAAGAGAATAGGGGTGGGCCTCTATAGAGGAGGGATTAGGGGGCGGAGGTGTACTGGTAAGGGTGGAGATTATGGTGGTCTGCCACTATGGTTAGATATGAGGGAGATAAAGCATATCAGATGGAGGTGGCATCGTATAGTAGGGTGAAGGAGGTTTGAGGACTGGCTGCACTCTGGTGAATAGGAGAGGCGACAACGATAATGTTTTTTGGGTGGAAGGAGAGGAGATTTGGCGGGCTCGGTATTTCTATGGATGGATAATGAGGGGATGATGATGTATGGTGTTGTAGGGTTAGTAGAGGAGGGTGGTGCCTGCATGAAATAATGGAAAAGATAAAAAATTCAAAATTCAAAATTTAAACTAAAGATAAACCAAATTTTAAATAATAAAAATGATGATGATGAAGATCAAAATAGAATAAATAAATATCATACTAATTAAATATAAACAAAAAAAATTATAAGATAATGTTTTATAGGTAAATATATATGTGTGTGTGTGTGTGAACATGTAAATAAATACTCTAAAATATAGATATAATAAAAGTATGATAATAATATTAATACTATTAAACATTAATGTAATAAAAATAATAAACTAATAATAAAAATACTGCTTTTATTAATAGTGAAAAAATTATAATGAAATAAAATATAATAATAATATATAAAATTAATATATATATACTAATAAATGTTTATAAACTAATAATAAAAATAATATTATCTAAACTACTAATAATAATATAGTGTTAAATATAATATATGAAATTAATATAAATAATAAAAATACTAAATTATTGATATTAGTATATATATTAACTAAAAATTATCAAAATATCTAAAATACTAAAATCGATAAAAAGAACCTAAAAACGATAAGAAAAAATAATTTAAATTAAGTTAAAAATTTATTAAAATTTCAATGAATTCCATATGGGTCAAATCCCTCACACTTAAACATTTCCACTCCTAGTAAAACAATTATAAAGAATCCACAATTGAACATGTATTCAAATCAAAGCATCAAAATTACAAGTTCAAAATTTTTCAATTATTTTTATCCACAAAATATAATAATTCATTTAAAATTACATTTTTCAAAAATAGTTTCCCTTCCACTCATATTCTTTCCGAGACAAATATCTACACATGTCCATCATGTGACCTACCTCACCATCACTCTCATCACTCAAACAATTTGATGAAATTCATGCTCAATTATCATACACATGCATGCTTACCATAGTCTTTCCATGAATTTCCCATATCTACTAGTGTAAATCAAAATAAAGCATGAATTTTGAGGATTTAACATTAGATTGAAATTTCTCTGAGGTTGTGGGATGGTGGGTTATAAAAAATATTTTTGATAGTTTGTGGTGAAATGAGGGTTTAATCTTGAAATAAACTCATGTTAAGTGTCAATATAAATGTATCTATTGAAATATCACACCCCCACACTTAAAATGTTGTTTTACCAAATCATATGAAAATCCAAATATCATGCTAGTTTTTTTCAAAAAGATTCTTATTTTTTTAAAGACACACCTCATGTAAATAATGTGGGTAGAAAAACTACTGAGTATCAACTTCAAAACCCCATGAAATAAATATAAGACAATATCTAGAGAAAAAGTACATAGTTAGATTATACTTAGTTTAATATCAGTGAAATTAGTTCATATAGAAAACTCTCTAGATCCTAGAGTAATGATTTATCACTTTTATAAGTATCCCAAAAGGTGAGGGTTACCGAGTAATGACCACAGATGTACTCATTGTTGGAACCAAAAAATGTATATATTCCTAAATTAAAATGCATTTAATAAACCTGGATATTATGAAATATAACAAAAATAATATTGATGAGATAATTTTGATCCATGTGTATAAAATGACTCACTTTCCATCAAACACTCCTCTCTATAAATAATTCTCTCCACCACACTTAGATTGAAAATAATCGTTCCAATATTAAATAAATGGGTAGGGAATGTTATTGGATATGAGATTATCCTTGATATATTCTAATGGATACATGATGAAGAAAATTTATGGGTGGATCAGTGGGTCAAAGGGCCTAAATAAATCAAATAGATGACTTAGTAATTTTAGTTCAATGTCCAAAATTCTGATCACTTTAATGAATAAATATGAAAAATTCTAGAAGACATAACATGGATGAGATTCCATCAAGAAAAATAGAAATATGAGGTGATGTAAAAATGGTTCAAAAACATCATGGGTATAGAAATATAATTTTTGAAAAAAATATGATCATTAGTGAAAATAATTGTCTAAAAAAATAAATGAGTTTCAGGAAAACATTTCTAAAGCATGGACTGATATCAAAAATCATTTAAATCAAGGTATCAAGAATCAAATCATGTAAAAATGGAATCATATACTCAAACTAAATTTGGAGACAGGTGGTATGCCTCCTACTGTGTTATGAAAAAATAAAAAAAAATATGGGTTAATAATGTTAGCTTTTTTCATTTTTCAAAAAAAATAGTTAGTTTTTTACATGGTTTTTTTAAGCATAAAAGAAGACCGGAAATAACACACTTCCCTAAGTAAGTAAAAATAGACATGGTAAGTCTTCCTATATCATATGAATCTCAAAAAATGATGTACCTCTAAAATTTACATATGTAAAACACATACTCTCTTAATATCATAAAGATAACACCAAATATCACATAGATGAAAGCAAATATATGGGAGAATAAATGTACACTAAATGTCGAGAGTATCTGAAAAATATATTCCACACATTACAGGTTTATTTCCTAAAACTAATGAAAACTAATAAAATATATGGAAAAGAACAAAACAAGGTTTCCTCCCAGGACGTGCTAAGTTTTATATCTTCATCTAGATGGATAGACATTGGTCAATAATCTAATTACATTGGCTCAGAATTCCTCAACCACTTCTTTGTGCTAGAGGTAGTGTCTCCCAACTCCAGAGTTATTTTCTTTAGATTCATACACTTTATATTTTCTATAGGGAACCAATCATGGGGAAGTTTCCCTTTATTCTCAACCATATGCCACATCTCATGCGGTCAGGTTGCCTTCCGATTAGCGCTAAGTTTAACATCTTCATTCAAATGAGCATGCTCTCATTTTAAATGAATTTATTCAATGACGCCTACTGTATCAAAATTGTGATAAATTTTTAGACATTGACCATTAACCTTAAATAGAGTCATATTTCTATCATATATTTGAATGGCACCATGGGGATAAAAAATATTGATGGTGTAAGAACCCAACCACTTTGATTTGAGTTTTCTTTCCATGACTTGAAGTCTTGAGTTGAAGAGTAGAACTTATTTGCATGGTAAAAAATTTCTTTGTCATATTTTTTAATCATTAAAAGTTCAATTTTTCTCTTTATAGATCAAAGAATTGTCATATGATTACCTCCTCATCGCATCTGATTCATTCATCCGCATAAAATGATTTTCTTAGGCTATTTTGAAATCAAAGTTTGGCTTACTCATAGCCCATTAATATTTGTGCTCCATTTCTACAGGGAGATAATAGATTTTTCTAAAGACCAAGAGATATGGGGATATTCCAATAGGTGTTTTTTATGCTATCATATAAGACCAAATTTCATTGTCAAGTTTGGTGGCCCAATATTTTTGGGACGTACTCACAATTTTCTCTAAAATAATTGTAATCTCTCTATTTTAGCCCTCAACTAGGCCATTATTCTATAGATCTTATAGGGTTATCATGTAGTGGTAACATCCATATAGATTCATTAGTTTATAAAATAGATCATTATTAAAGTGGGTACCTTGGTCAATGATTATGAGACTTGGAATTATAAAATGGATAAAAATTTGTTGCTTCAAAAAGTTAATGACAACTCGATCATTATTTTTTTCAAACGCTTCAACTTCCACACACTTTGATACATATTCAACATTGTAACAATCCTGAACCTAGTAGTCTAGATTTAGTGGTAATTTTATTACAATGTCATAGATACTAGATATCACATCAAAAAGTATCAATCGGTTTATCATTCTTGAAGAAACTATATACATACATTGTTCCCTAATTACATTGTTAATTAAACATAAAACATTAAAAAGAAAAATAAACTACTTCTTGCAACTTATTAAAAGAGTTCATCTTTATAACCTGGGGAAGGAAAAAAATGAAATTGTGAGATCAAATACTTAGTAAGGGTTACATGAATCAATAATAGGGGAATCAATTTCAATAATTCATAATCATAATGGCAAGGTAAATAACTGCAAAACACATTCCATCAATAAAGTGAGAATGAAAATGAATTCATAGATTTTTTAATAGTGAAAATCTCATGGAAAGTAAAAACTGAATACTGAATAAAGATAATGCTTGATTTGGATGTCATGTATTTAGAACATGAACCATTATACCTTTAAGACAGTTTAATTCTATGGGTAAAAACTCGTATTATTCTTCTTGTAAACAAACATGAAGGGTTTTTAGAAAACTATTTTGTCTCATGAGACCTGTTGATGCATCGAGGGGATATATATATATATATATATATATATATAACCATTCCCCACCTATCACTGCAATTCCAAATCATTCTTTATATGTAGATTCAATTCATTAATAAGAAGACTTATCAAAATATCTGTATTGAGTAAAGGATACTGATTCTTCAATATTTACCCACTTAAAATATCATTCAAATAAAACACCATATGTAAAAATGGTTCATGTATAAGTTAATAATAATATCCCTGATACAATAAATATGTATATTTAATGAAATATTCAATTAATTATGATCACAAATGAAAGGTAAGTATATATATACCACACATAAGGAATGAGTGGTGAATAAGGCATAAGCAAAGGGAATATCATAATGAAGTCTATGAAAGAATGGATTTAAATAATACTTAGACAGTATTAATGTAAAATAGGCATAAATTGTGATAAATTATTTCTATCTGAATTAAATTTGTGTAAAAGGAGTGATTAAGAAACTTTAGAAATGAGCCTCTTTAGTGCGGTTTAAGAAAAATATTAGACTTTAAAATGGAAAAAGGCATAATCATTTGTATAAAACTAGAAATGAAAAAAGATAGTTTTTTTGTGATAATATGAGTTATTTTAGAAACATATTGGTATCTTAAAATATATTATGTATGGTACTTGAAAATTGGTAAGAAAATTGGAAAATTTCCATAAACTGGGCTTGCTTATTGGGAGTAATTGAAAAGAGAACCTTATAACACTTGTATTTCCCCATTAGAGAAAGTAAAATTGAGATTGCTAAATATTTTTGGAACATGAAAATAGAATTTAGGAGGATTAAATAAGAATAATTAATAATTACATTTGGGTAAAGAGATAGAAACAGTAACCCGAATGAAAAATGAATATTCAGGGAGAATCCCTTATCTTATGTCCAAAAGTGTTCTTCACTTGCACTTAGTGTCCTGGATAATCATATTAAATCCATTAATTAGTTAATTAAGAACCTTTTATACATTTATTTGATTTAGTATAATTTTATTAAGTTTATTCATGTCTTTTCTGATGAGTTATAATATGTGAATTTATCATTTGGGAGTGTTCGTTTCCTTGGTTTTCATGATCAGTTTACTTGCATATAATTATGGGAATTCGTGTAAAATGGAAGAAAAACTCCAGAAGTAAAATTATTTAATATTAATGATATTATATATTATTAAATGGTATTATAAATCATTTTTTTATATGTAATGATGATGATTCATTAGATAAAATATTAATGATAACTGTTAGATTATTTTGGTGAAGTTTTGATTATTACAAACTTTTTTTGTTTTTTTATTTAATATTATGTATATATACTGGTTCCAAAACATTATATGAATTATAATATGTATTATAAAATATTATTTAACCATAATAATGGTTTTATAACCATCCTTTAAAGCATTAATGGAAAATAAAAACACATCATCCATGATGGCGGAAAATCGGCACATCAAGGATGATGTTTTAATTTTTAGAATAAAGGGGATAGGGAAGGGGTTTGCTGATGGATTTTCCATTAACACAATAAAATTATAGTATATATAATATATTGTAGTTATAATTAATTTTTTTATAGATTAGGTGATTTAAGGATAAGAAAATAAATGAAACTGAAATAAATTGAAAGATTAGAATTAAGGGTTTTACCTCTTGAATTCTTCTCCTTGAGAACCCCCTTAAGGGGATTGGGATTGGTCTTTTAGAGATACCAAAGAATTATAGATGTGGGGAGAGACTTGGGAAGAGAATTTTGTAGAAATTTTTCAATATTCAAGGCTTAATAGGTGTGAGTATAATAGGTGGTGAGGGGTGGTATTTATAGTGGCAGAGAGGGGTGTTTTCTCGTTATTTTATTCATTAGTTTATTATTTTGCCTCAATACTATGAATAATTTGAGAATTGTCACTAAATATATTAAAATAATTAATGGGAGTTCAAGATTATGTTTCTTACATCATCTATGACTCAAAGAATATTTTATTTAATTTCTAAGGTATATATACCATAAATTACTGTATTTTACAATTCACCAAAAATTCAAGTATTTCATAAAATTTCCAAAAAAAAGGGCCCTAACAATTTTTTTATGTGTAGAATTAAACAAATTAACTCCATTTTATGAAAATGATTTTCTAAATATGATAAATTTAATTTTTATTTCAAATCATCATTTACTTGAAAAATACCAAATTTACCATTATAACTGATTTTATAACACTTTAAAAAATTAATTAATATCTCAAAAAATTATCTTATAATATAAGACAACAAGATATTTCTTTATGAATAATTTTTATGAAAATAAAGTTTATTTTAAACCATTATATTAATTATAAAATTGAAATCCAACAATTATGGTTATAAAAATATCAACACTTAATTAATAATTTCTAAAACATATATTTACTTATATTATGATAAAATTATATCATATTACCATTTATAAGCTGAATAAATTTTATTTATACTTTCATAGTTGATGTTACTAATCTATTAGCTGAAATATTATTTCTAAGGGTCACATTATTATCCCAAAGGTCAAGTTACTATTTCATTGGTATATGTTTCTTAATTTCTAGAAAAAAACTCTTAGTTTATTCATTCTTCATTTACAAAGTTTTTTTGTGTTCTCTATGTGACTTAATATGATTTATAATATATGAAATAATTTTTTGTACAATGTAAGCTATCTAATGAATTTAATTTATTTAAGAGGTTTCATTTTATAAAATCTTGGGGTGTTATAAACATAGAAAAAGATGTATGATTTTTGAAATGATTTAGGAAAATTACTCATGAATTTGATTCCCCATATGTCAAAAATTTCAATTCACATGATAGGATGTTGTGTAAACTCATGATTCTAACTTATACCTCCATTTATTTTTAATTTATCATAATGTATGATGAACTCATGAATGTCTTGATGCATGGTAGACTAGTACAATCCACATTGTAACACTTTTTTAATTGTATGATGAATTCCATGGTGTCCTATAACTTCTATATTATGTATAAAAATTAAAACACTGTCATCTCATTCTTTTAGGATACATCATCTAATCATTCAATCTGTATAGTCTTTTGAAAATTAATGGATCATCCCATTAGTAATGGTGTGGTTCATTCACAAATCATTTTCTCTGCTTTTTTTATAAATCTGGGTGGCCCACTCCTAAAGTTAAGTAATTCATGACATTGACTTACTAAGGTGTGATTATATTAGTAGCATAGAGTTTTTTTATCATGAAATGTTTCATTGATTAATTCTACATTGATTTCACTTATTTCATGGTCTAGGCATGATAAATGATCAACAACTACATTCTCAGTTCCCTTTTTATCCTTGAATTAAATGCCAAACTTCTGAAGTAACGATATCCATTGAATGAGTCCAAGATTTGTATATTTATTGTTCATCAAACACCATAGGGCAGAGTGATCTATATATACAGTGACTTTGGAGAATATAAGGTATGATATAAATTTATCGAATGCAAAGAAAACTGCTATAATCACTTTTTTATTTGTGTAATTTTTTTAAGCCTCATTTAATGTGCGGATAGAAAAATATATTGATCTAAATATCCTTTATTTTATTTTTCCCAATAAAGAACCAACTACCCAAACATTTTCATCATAAATTATCTCAAATGGTTTCTCCCAATTCAGTGAAATCATTATTAGGGCCTCAACCAAGCATTTCCTTGATAATTTAAATTTTTCCTAAGAGTCAACACCAAAGTTGAATGTGACATCTTTTCCTAATAGGGTGATAAGGGGGTGGTAAATAACTGCAAATTACTTAATGAAATGTTGGTAAAATCCAACATTCTGAAGAAAAACTCAAATTGAATGAATTGAAATAAGAATAGGTTCCTCAGATATTGTACTAATATTGGAATTGTCAACTTCAATTACTTTATTTGAGATTTTATGACCTAGAACTATCCCACTTTTTACCATGAAGTGAAATTTTTTCCAATTGAGCCCCATATTATTTTCTTCACATCTCACCAAAACCTTATCCAAGAGTTCTAAACATTCATCAAAAGAATTATCAAAAATAAATAATTCATCCATGAATATTTCTAATAAATAATAAATCATGTCATGGAATATTTCCATCATACATAGTTGAAATGTGGTTGGTGAATTGCACATTTCAGAAGGTATTATCCGATAAGAGAATGTACCCTACAGACAAGTGAATATTCTTTTCTATTAATATTTTGGTGTAACCACAATTTATTAATAACCTAAGTATTCATACAAAAAACAATATTAATATCCTCCTGCTATTTCTTCAAGTATTTTATCAATAATTTTAATGGGAAGTGATATTTTATGGTGTAATCATTCAATTTTTGATAATCAATGAAAACTCTCCATCCAGTAATTGTTCTTATGGGTATCAATTCTCCTTTATCATTCTCAACCACTATGGTCCCACCCTTTTTAGGTACCACTTGTAATGTCATACCCACTGATTATTAGAGATGAGAAATATTAAACTTGCATCGATAAGTTTAATGATTTTTTTCTTCAATACTTCTTTCATTTGAGGTTTTAAGAGTATTTTTGGTTTCCTTCAAGGTTTGGAATTATCTTCAATAAGAATTATGTGAGTAAAGATGGTAGGAATTATACCTTTTAAATCAATAATCATATAACCTATTTTTTCTTCCTTTATGATGGTACATTGATCAATTTACTTTCTTGTTCACTCAAAATATTATCATTTATGGTAATTGGAAAGGTTTTTAAATCTCCCAAGTAACTGCATCTCAGGTTTGGTGGAAAAGGTTTAAGCTCGAGCATTGTCTATCCAAAGTCTTGACTATGTTTCTGATGAATTATAATTCCTATTTTTATTTAGTTAACTCATCATTTTCATTGTCCAAATCCATGAGATTCAAAATGAACATTTTTAATTTGTCTCATTATTCAATCATATCTAAGAAATGATAGTCAGTTTTATAGGGTTTTTCTATGGATTTCAGGATATCAAATGTTTTGTTTTATTCCCCAACTATAAAAATTAATTTTCCCTCTTTGGCGTCAATTAGATCTCTTTATGTTTCTAAGAAATTTCTCCCAATAATGGGTGGGAAGTCCTTATCTTCTTCTATATCAAGGATAATGAAATCAGTAATGAGGTAAAATTAATTAACCTTAACAAGTACATCCTCTGTAATTACTCATGGATGCTTCATTGATCAGTCCACCATTTTCAATGTGAACTTAGTTGGCCTTAATTATGTGATTACTAGTTCTTCATGGACTCTAGATGTAATAGGGTTTACACTAGATCGTTGGTCACACAAATCTCTCCTAAATTGGAATCCTTTGATATTGTAATGGATAGTGAAACTACTGGTGTCTCTTAGTTTAGTAGGAATGGATCTAGGTATGAATATAGAATATTCATCATGCATTACAATTGTTCCCACATCCTATGGTTTTATTTTATTTTATTTTTATAATCTCTTTGATAAATTTATCATAATAGTGTATTTGTATGATTCATTTTTCAAAAGTAATATTTATTTGTAGCTTCTTGAAAATCACCATGAATTTAAAAAATTGAGCATAAAACTTTCTTTGCTTAAGTATTTGTAGAAATAGAATATATGGTGTGTGAGCATTCACCCTTTAATTTAGGGCCTCATTTTCCTTTTATTTTCTTGAATTTTCAATTTTTTCAAATCTGTTTTAATCTTATGACAATTTATCTTCAAGTTGAATTTCTTTGTCTATTGAATCACCATCCTCAGGGTAGGTGTATGTGTATCTTCTATTTATTGATCATCGGGTATTTGGTCCTCTGGTAATTATGTTCCACTACATAATGTGACATATTTTTCATCTTCTCTTGGGTTTACTTTTGTGTTACCTGGTAGAGTTCCCTATTTCTAGTCTTTAATTTGTGTAGCTAATTGACCAATATGATTTTCAATGTTATTCATGGATGCTTGTAAGTTTTGGTTGGCTATATATAAGTTTTGGTTGTTTCGTGCAAGTTTTGGGTTGCCATATATTATGAATCAAATCTTGAACGGACGAACATCATTAATTTTTCTATAGTTTCTCCACAATCTTATTGTCTTTACATTGCAGGAGGAGAAATTTTTGTTGTTTATTTTTTCTTCTTATATTATTGTTGATGATGAAATGGTGGTTGATATTTCTATTGAGATCCTTTCTCTTGTGATTTAATGGAAGGTCTAAAAGAAGATTGAGCAGGGAACCAAGGTGGATCCATGTTATGGTTCATTGGTTGAGTTGTTATTGGTTCCTTCTAAAAATATTTCGATTATTGTTTTCCCAATTTTTTTGTAACTATTTCCATATTTTTCTCTATTGTATCTAAAAAATTTAGCTTCATACATATTATTATTAGAGGTGTTATATGGATACATGGTATAATCATGAGGACCACCATTGTGTGGTAAATTTTCATCTTGAACTAAATTAATTGTCTTAGATGTAATCAATGATAATTTTTCTATTCTCTTATTTATAGATTAAAATTGTGAAACTATAAATGTATGAGAATCAACTTGATGTACTCCTACTTTCCTTCTTGAAAAATTATCTAGCCATTAGAAGCTATGTTATACCATGTTTTTAATTAATGTGTATAAATATTCAGGATCCATCTCCATGAACATATTTTCAATAGCTATATTTATTGTTGAATTACTCTCAAATTAAATTTCGTAGTAGAAATCTTGAAACTAGTTCGCTAACTTTATTCCATGATAAGGATAACACCGTAACATAGACTTGAATATTTCCCAAGCTTCTCTAAGTGATTCATATTCATTTTTTCAAAAATATTTGATGACTCTCTTATTTTTCAAACATTTTGTTGTTGTGTAATATCAATCAATAAATTTTCTTCTTAGAACTTCTGAGGTGAAAACTATATCTAGATAAAGACTTTCATACTAGTCTTTAGTTTTTCCTTGCAATGATAATGGAAATTATCTCAAGATAATTTCATATTTGGTCACCCCATTATATTTAAATGTTTCAAAGACTTTGAGAAATCTTTTCACATGCATATAAGGGTCTTCACTACTCAATCCATGAAATTGAGAATGTTTTTTGAGTAGGTTGATTGTCGATGGATTCATTTCAAAATGCATCTCTTGAATTCTGGGTTTTCTTATGCCTCAGATGACTTTGACTATGTTGGGTCTCAATTTCTTCCTCATAATAGTCCTTAGTATTTGATTATTGGGATGTTTTTTAAAATGGGGGTGGAATTTTCCACTAGGAAGTATCGGAATGTGAGTCTCAATGCTTTCCTCTCATGGATGCATTTGGTTTTTGAAAGAGATGTCAATTATAGATTTCCATTTTATTTATTGATCTAGATATATATCAATATATGGATAATTTTTTAATAAATCCTAATTATGAGTGTTCACTATTTTGGAAAACGATGCCTAAATCAAGGTATACTGGATATTTTTTTTAGCACTAGATGTGTGTGTGCTCCCTGAAAATGGTACCATAAATTTGGTGCACATTGTCAGGGTGCATCCAACTTAAAATTTTTAATAACCCATTAGCTAGTGTAAAAGTGTTTATTAGGGTTGAACTATAGATATCATGAGATCTAATTCACTAAAATTATCTCTTTTAATGGTGTTTAGGTGGACAATCAACTGATAAAAGTATTATATTTTTTAAAAAAAAATTAAAACTAAAATATGAGAAAGTTAATGAAACATAATAAATTTAAAATTAAACAAGGATGAATAAATTTTATTAGAAAAATGTTTCTGGGATACTAACATCATAATCAAACTACTATGGATTCATGCAAATTATTTTTTTCTGTGATTAAAAATTAATTCTTCCTAATTATCGCCAGTTCCAAAAAATTTAATCATTTTTTAGATGCTCATTTTTTATCACCTAATTTATTTAAAGACCCATTCTCTATTTTTATAAATAAATTAGGATATGTGTTTGAGTTCTAAATCAATTGGAGAAATGACACAACATGTTTCTCACAAAGTTGTGCTACCTATTTACATTAAAATCATCCAATACGGTTAACCTTCTCAGTATTTCCAAATCAACTAGGAATTAAAATGGAAAGTTTTAATTTTGAAAATCCATTTCATGAAAATATAATTAAATCATATAAATAATCAACTAAAAATATTCAATTGAAAAATTAACTACAAAATAAAAACTTTATCATGGAATGTACAACAAATTCAACTCCTCATTCAATATCCCAACATAATAAAATTACCCCTACATCATGATCTAAAAAATACATACAATAATAAAATGATAAATCATGAAAATAATAATTGTGTTTCCAAAATAATGATTGTTTCGGTCTAAAACTCATCGTGCAAGGTAACAGGAAAGTCCATTCATCTCCGAATGAAAATTGAACCCTCTGCGCATGATGATGTTGCATGAAACACACAAAAAAAACTAGTTTCGCACTCGGAATGGAGGAAGTAGATGGTGATAGAAGCTTATTGAAACTAGGATATGAGTCATATGATGTCGGTGTTGTGCAACGGAGGGAGGTTGGTTCCCGGGTGGTGCAGTACAAAGGAGGGCGTGGCTATTTGCTGATGAAGAGGATAGGGGTGGGCCGCTGGAGGGGAAGTTGGATGAGGAGGTGAAGGTGCACTGGTGAGCGTGGTGGTGATGGTGTTCTGCCGCTATGATGGGCTGTGAGGGAATTTAAGTAGAGTAGATAGAGGTGGTGTCATGCAACCGGGTGGAGGAGGTGTGTGGCATGGCTACACTCAAACAAATAGGAGAGGCAATGACTGCTAGGTTTTTTGAATAGAAGGAGAGGAGGTCCAAAGGGCTTGGTGGTGGTGAGAATGGAGAATGAAGGGTGACGGCGCCTGGTGTTGTAGGGTTAGCAGAGGAGGGAGACACCTGCATGAAAACATAGAAATGATTAAAAAAATAAAATTTAAAATTTAAACTAAAGATTAACCAAATGTTAAATAATAAAAATAATGATGATTATGATGATGAAAATAGAATAAATAAATATTATACAAATTAAATATAAACAAAAATAATGATAAGATAATGTTATATAGGTGTGTGTGTGTGTATTCACATGTAATTAAATACTCTAAAACGTAGATATAATAAAATTACGATAATAATATTACTAGTATTAAATATTAATATTATAAAAATGATAAACTAATAATAAAAACAAAACTTTTATTGATACTACAAAAATTTACAATGAAATAAAATATAATAATAATATAGAAAATTAATATATATATATATATACTAATAAATATTAATAAACTAATATTAAAACTAATATTAAAAAACTAATAATAATAATATAGTGTTAAATATAATATATAAAATTAATATAAACAGTAAAAATAATAAATTACTAATATTAGTATATTAATAAATTAAAAATTATCAAAATATCTAAAATACTAAAAACTAAAAAAATAACCTAAAAAAATAATAGTTAATAAAAAATAATTTAAACTTAGTTAAAATTTTATTAAAATATTAGTGAATTACATGTGCATTAGTGTCGTAAGGTGAGTCCATAAGGGTTATACGATCATAGGAACTTTTTTTTGTGACGTCAGGTGAGTCTGAAGGGGTTATATATCTATAGGAACTTTTTTTCATGGAATAAGGTGAGTCTAAAGGAGGTGGTGTGTGGCTATTCTGAAAGGGGTGGTGTAAGGTGATTCCAAAGTGGGTTTATGGCCATGGGGAATTTTTCTCATGGAATCAGGTGAGTCCAAAGTGGGTATATCCGATGAGAACTTTTTCATGTGGTGTAAGATGACTCATTCCTTGTTATTGTGTTATTTCCCCACTATTCTAATGTTAAAATTGAGTTTTCATGTTAGCTTATAGCCATGGGTGATATATCCCATGGAAATATGTCCCCTATGTCTATAATCAACATTGTACTATGGTTATAGGCTAACCTATGACCATCGTTTTATTGGTCGTGGATATAGAATCATAGTTGTAATTCATTTTTCTAGTAGTGAATTGGGAGCGTATAAATAAGACCTATAGGTATCTAATTCTTTTACTTTACCCACTGATGGGTAGAACATCATGTAACAAACTCTATTATTTCCTTCTTTATCCCAAGAAACCAATATTGACTACAGATATGATGATACATCTTGGTAAGCCCCAGGTGAATAGTCTATCTCAAGGTGTGTGTTGATGCCTGCCAAATGAGCATTGGAAAATCTAAAATGGAATAAATACCTGAAGTATGGGTATTATTTTTTACATAAAACAAAGGAAGGTAGATTGTCCAAGACTCAAGAATCGTGTAAACCTCTAAAGGATACATTATGTCCTTCGGAAGGTCGTGCAAATGGGACATGCACAGTGCATGAACTACTTCAGCTCATGAAGAACCCCCTTTTAAAATCCTCTTGTTCTTGAGAAATCAACCAAGACATCCACTAATCATGCGGTGGATTCTAAGATAACTCCTCTACATTATGTGACTTTTTAATCAGCAGGCACCTGACAACCGTCCAAAAATCCTTGTAAAATAAAGGATAAAAATATGAAAAAGATGAAAGCCTCATGCAATCTTAAATATTCATGCGATGTTCTCAAGTGGTTCACAAGATACTTCAGAATCCCTAGATAAATGACCATATTATCGCACAAGATCTGATGACATGCCTAGGGCTCTATAGACAAACAAAGGGTTCATCGACAACATTGTTTGTGCATCACCACAAGACCCTTTATTGGTCATGCAATGCATCATCAATGGGGAGAGTGATTTGCTTTGACAACACTCGTACAAATATATGATACCCCCAACCCTTGAAAAATAAAGAAATAAATAAAGGGGGGAAATTAAGAGGCTTCTTGTAGAACAAGGATACGCTGGCCTTCACACAAAAGGGTTCATATGCCCCGAGTGATCACAATCAGTCACATGAAGCCCCATTCAACAAGCTATCATGATCTCACATATTCCCTTAGACATATCATCATGATCTCATGAGGGATTCTTGGAAAACCACCTTTGTCTCATAGAAGTCCCCAAACAAAGCATCTGCGTTCATGTGAAGGCCTTCCCACATGCTTCTTGATCTCTTAAAGAACACCAGATGTGTCTATCTAACCTTGTAAAGACTTGTTAGCATGTCCCATGGTTAGGTGAAGTTCCTTTGATCATCCAAAGACCAATAAATGGGGTGTTAATGGGACACTCTTATGGTAGCTAAAATTCATGTGATGCCCCCAGGATGACCTATAGAAGGATCTCAGAAAACTTGTGACACCAAATCCCTCCACCAACTCCAGCCCAAATTTGTAAGATACATGCCACTCAATGTGGTGTATAACTGGGGTGGAGAGGCCTATAAATCCCTCCCCCTCAACACAAAAAAGGAATCCATGATAGATCTCAAAAACGAGCATCGAAGAAGACTTATCGAAGCAGAAAATCACACGATCATGAGGTCTTCCACTAGGTAAAAATATGGGGAACGACCTAAGTGATCACGCTACATGCATAGTCATGTCACGTGATCACTCGTATATCAAAAAAAGGACTTATGATGTGGTAATCGGGTTATTTAAATGAAATACTACATATCAGGTGGGTCACACTAAACCTAAATAATAAGTTAAAACTAGATAAACTTGAGCCACATATGACAAAAAGGCTAGAATAAGGACTAAATAATGAGAGACTTATGCAGAGAACATATATATTGATTATTATGTGCTTCATATGACTCATCCAGTCATGTGACAACACTAAGACATGTCACTCAAACCACATGATGCTCCCTCAACATACTATTTGGATCATGCAATGTCCCTTAGACATGTCAAGAAAGTTTCAGGACACCCTCTAAGCATGGCACCCAGTCTTGGGAATCCCTCTAGGATTTCTATCCAAAACCTTGTGATGTCCTCCATACATGCCACCCAATAAAGTGGTGACACTAGGACAAGTCAACTAGGTCTTGCGGTGAAACCAAGACATGTCAACCTAGGTCATGTGACATCATCCAGACACATCATCCTGGATCATGCAATGTCCTCCGAACAAGTCATCCAGGTCATACAGCACCCTCCAAACATGTCATCTTGGATCATGTGATGTCCTTTGGAAAAATCATAAATTTCATACAATATCACCCATACACATCATCTTGGATCATGCGACGTCCTCTAGAAAAGTCATCCAAGCCATGTGACAACCTCTAGATATATCAATCTTAATCATGCAATGGACTCCAGACATGTCATTCAGGTTATGAAACATCCTCCGAAAATTAAATTGTATCATTCTATTGTCTTTATACATGTCCAAAAGTCAACTAAAAAATGTCCAGACATCCTAAAACATGTCTGACGGACAATCACAGTAAGTTAGGTAAAACATTAGGACATTTTAATTTGGCACCCCAGGACAGGATAACCTTGTCCAGTGGATATATCATGTCAACATTAATTTATAATCCCCAATCAGCGACATGATATGAATTCCCCCATATAAGGGAAACCATAGTGTGTAAGTCCCAATTTGATCAAACTATGATAACTTTGATTCCTACCATAACCAGTATATGTAGGACATATTCCTAATCCCGGAGCTCCATATCAAATATATAAAGGGAAACCTTAGTGTGTAAGACCTCATCAATGGCATAATATGATATGACCCCATATAAGGGAAACCTCATAGTATAATCCATGATCAAATGAATTATTATGACTCTGATTCCTGTCATAACCAGGATATGTAGGACACATTTCTAAGACTCGAGATCAAATGGACATCCACCTTGGTGTAAGCCTCACCTTGTCTTTGACATCCCAACCATCAGGACCCAACCACTCCCATGGACTAAATATCCTACCTCATCCATCAACAGATTTAAATGGAAATTGATCTATGATGACTCTAATTCCTTTTATAACTAGGAAACATAGTATTCCTTCCTAAGGAATGAGATCCATATTAAACTTCCAAAGGGTTGTCCCAATATGTAATTATTGCATCCATATGCAGTGAAATTAATTACTTGTTATCCCTTATTTCTAATATCGAGCATGGATCACATGGGTTAGGAAGTTTCAATGATCATATCATTCACATCATGAATCCCCACCATCCAGGGCATCCTCAGTGTGTAATCCCAAATCAGTGGTAGGATGTGATTGCCCCCATATAAGGGAATCCACCTTAGGGTAATTTCCAAGGTTGTGATTAAACTATGATAACTCTAATTCCTTCTATAACTAGGATATATAGAATAACTTCTTGAGGATCAAGCTTGATACCCAATGAATAATTTCTCCCATATATGTTTTTTCTTCATGATGTTAAACTGTGCAGGTTTAATAACTATGTGGGTTTTGATTCCCATTATACACAGGGTATGTAGGATGCCTCATAAAGGTTCAATCCCATCCTTGAAATATTAATTGCCTCCCTGGAAGACAATAAACTCTAGATTACCTAATTATATGGCTTTAAAATATAAGCAGCTACCCATTAAAGGTAAATAGATGAAGAAACTCATACACATATAGATGGAATCTTTAATCAACCTCCCTTTGTACGTAAAGGGATTAAAAACTTGATAATTTTGTTAGGATAACTGATCTCATATCAAGATTAGGAATATATTCATGAACGTATCTTAAATCTATAAGAGAGACCCAAAGAAGGCAACAATTCCACCCCAAAGGTTGTGATGATCCTAACCTCCCATCCTCTTGACCAATGTGAGTTCCTAAGTGTCGTTGGTTTTGAAACCCCAATTGATAACCTGCCTTTAGAAATAATGTTTGTACCTAGATATGAATGTGGTAACCATTGGGAGTTTCTATGAAAGGTAAAAATTAATGGTGAACTTGATGTGAATGATTATACATACATTGAACACCCTACTATCAAACCATCAAACCAAGTCTTCCATGTATTTTTTATGAAACAAAAATGACGAACCCAACGTGAATCTCTCAAACAACCGAATGATCAGTTTACCATGTGCTGAGCCATATTTTTTTCATATCCTATAAAAACATGGAGAACCTAACATGAATCTTATGGTTGATCCTATATAGCCAAGGTTCTCATGAAATAATTGTATCCTTTCTTTTACAAGTCCACATGAGTAGAATGGTTGGGTCGGGAATAATAAAGGACAATTGTGTTACCCATGAATAAAAAATTGAGCACATGTCATGCCTATGATGATGATTTGATCAGTTATCATATTCCTTATTGACTTCATGACTGTAGGATACTGATCTCATGAAAAACACCCTGACCAAAGATAATGCCTCCATCAAGTGACCATTTTGGAAAATTAACTGCAACTGCAACCCCTACGGGCCTCAGAATGACCTCACCCACTTGACACCTTCAGTGCAGGGTAGAGAATTAAATGGTTCAATAATACCACCAACATGGTACATTGATGAACCTTTAGGATACATAATAGGGTCTTCAAATGATAAAAATAATTAACCCTCATCATCCAAAGAAAAAATTTGTAACGTCAGTGGTTCTTGTTGACACCACCAACCGCTTTAGAAGATTGTCCCCATAGTGTGACAATCACCACCTTTAGTATCTAATTAAGTTGGATCAAGGAGTAAAATATGGATCCCTTTTAATTTAGGGGCTGCTGAGGAGGTATCCTGTCAACCTCCATCACTAGAACTATCCCTTCAATACCCTTCAATCACCTGCCGAGGGTACCACCCGACACACTTCCACCTCTAAAACCCATGCATGGGTAACAAGGAAGACACATCAAGCATAGAAATATATAGATAATCATGAGTGGTATCATATCCTTTCTCTTGTTGATGATGTATTCCAATATATTCTGGTAGTAACTAGTGAGTAACATCATATTTCCACTCGCTCAGAATAAGTCTATGGGCATATTCTTGCAGGAAACATGGGGGGAACATGTCCCTTCTCCCATGCATGAAGTCCATAGACATATCCTGGTGGTACAAGGAGATAAAAAGTCAGCTCATATTCCCAATTCAATTGAAGATATCCTCTAATATATAATGGATCCAAAAACTTTGTAGGCTTACATCCCTGTGCACACTTTGGTAAAGTTCCATTATGTTCTAACAACTACTGGAGAACTCCACCAGCATATTCTGACACTGGTATAGATATAGGGATAGGTGCATGTTACTATCCCTACAACTAGGGAATCACAAAACTCTTATCAATTTGATAAAGTCGTTTTTTCATTGCAAGTGCGTATTTTTTTCCATCCAGGAGAATTATCATCATATTCTCATAAAGGATGAGGTGTCAGACTGGGCTCATATTCCCATTACAATCGAGGCTCACTTGATGAGAGCATCACATGCCTTGGGAAGGGATTATATCCCTATTGTAAAATACCAGTAGAATATTCCAAAGGTCCAGAATCGGGCTCATATCCCTATTTTGGATGGGTCCCACCAAGTGAGAGTGGCACATGCCTCAGGACAAGATCATATTCTTATCAACAAATAATGGTGGTATACTCTAAAGAATCCGGATTAGGATCACATCCTCATTCTAATAAAGACCCACCAAGTGAGAATGGAACATGCCTCGGGACAAGCTCATAATCCTATCAGTGAATCTACCAAGAATATTCCAGTAGATCATGGAAATCAGGTTCATATTCCTATTTACATCAATAAAAGAATGCACCATCTTCCTTCTAAGGCCATACAGGAGGAGGCTCATATCCCTTCACCCATTTCAGATATCTATTGGCATATTTCGACATGGAATTAATATTTTTACTAGGATCATAATCCTGTTCCAACCGTGGATCACCAAGCTAGAGTGGAACATGCCTCAAGATAAAATCATATTCCTATCTCAAAAGACCAGTGGCATACTCCAAAGGATCAAGATCGGGATCATATCTCTATTATAACTTATGATCACCAAGTAATAACAACACATGCCTCAGTATATGCTCATATCCTTATTAGTGAAGCTACTTGGAATATTCCAGCAGCTTCTCGGTAGCAGTCTCATACTCCCATAGAACCAAACAGTTATCAATAGATTCTGGCTAACATCATACGATAGGCTTGTATCCATGCAAAATTCCAAAAGGTAGTTCGGTATATTCTATACAAAATGTATAACGAGGATTATATCCCTAATATACTCAATTCTAGTGTCCTTTAGGTTGTTCAAGACACATTCTCAACACCCTAAGGATCCATAAACTCTTCAACTGAAGAAGAAGGTGGTTATTACCATGATAGTCCTCCTCATGGTAGTGTGGAGATGTATCATACGGAATCTACTCTTGAAATAATCTATGGTCAACCTCCCCAAGATGATATCTCCCATGGATAAGGAAATCCTCCACTTTCTTAGAAACCTCCTTATAGAGAGGTGATAAAAACTTATAAATCTTAATATAGATAGGTACTCAAAACATTAGGGTCAACCATATATAATTCTCCATCAACTTATAGAAGCACTTCACTCCAATCAATAGGATACCCCAAGAAGTACCTTCTATGGTCTAACCAGATGGAGGGGTGTAAGTCTAATGAAGAGGGGCATGACACTGATATATGGAGAGAGTTAGCTGGAAACAACATTTCCACCATGTTCTGGACCATTTCCACTTTTGACTATGATATCTTAGATGAGATAAAGAAGGATTTAATGCCTTAACTATGCCAAAATATGTGGGAAAATCATCAATGACTGAAGTCTACACATCTCCCTTATCCAAGATATGAGGGTTACCTTTATACCATTAAGATAATCTGTAGTCAGCTAGACTAAACTACTATCTTCATATCCTGGGACCCAAAACTAGAAAATCATAGTGAAAATATATAGCTGCTTCCCTCCATTATATCAAAACTCTTTAGCAAATGATTTCTGAAACCATTTCATACATAATTTTTTAAGGATGGGGAAAGTATAGAGCATTATACTTCACTGTTTCCTAAGAATAACATATCCTTTCATATACAGCATCTTGTAATTTCATAGACTTTAGTGAAATCAGAGGATTAGATAATGTGTGATCCAATTTCTCACTAAAATATAATTCCTTCACTTCAACAGTTCTAATAAATCATGAACGGAGGGAGTGGACAGCCCACATATCAGTAAAATGGGCCCCTAGAAATTATAGGAACAAAGTTAAAAAGTAGAAGCCAAAGTTATAATCAACCTAACAACTTCCCATAGAAACTGACTTCTATCATGGGATTCCATTTCACCTAGATCATATATGATAATAGTTACACCACATCAAAAAGGTTGCAATTTAATATTCCATAGCATCTATCTATGATCGAACCCAGTCCCCTGGGTCGGGGGAATGTATACCACCACCTCCCCCACTGAGATCATAAATTCCCAAGAGGATTCAGGACATATCAACAATAGCTTCAAGAAAACTCCATCCCATTGGGATGGGAGTATTTATATCTTAATCTCCATGACTGAAATTACCATTGCCTAAGAGGGTCATGGAGAAATCAATGGTGATTCTAGATCAACCCAAGCCCACTGGGCTAGGGGAATTTATCTCTCAATATATGTCCCATGAGTCACTAATCCTCAACTAGAATCCTTTAATCCTCAATAACAAGATCAACCAATTCCAATGGTGGCCCTGCATAGCCCCTAGCCTATAAGGCTAGGGGAATTTTCATCATCATCATCACTAAATAGGGAATCATTATTCTTTGGGTTGTGAGGTAAATATTGACGGTCAGAATCCTATCTATTCCTCCCACCACAAGAAAAATACCTACTATTTGAGGCAAGTTTGGAAATCATGACTGGAAACTCCCTTAAGGTCACTACTCACAGGCCAAGACAATAGAATCATATGGTGAAGGTAATCAAACCCTTCCATGATCATAATCCAAAACATCCCAATATGGCCAAGGGTTTGAGAAATGACCCTAATACGGGTAGTGCACAATCATACTATTTCATTGAGAGTAATGGGACAACTACCATTTCCTGATATGCATCTTTTATTTTCATCACCTTCAACATGATAGATAATGTGGATCAAGTCACAAATGTAGAGGGCCATAATATAGAAAATATACCCCGATAGGAGGATCTTGATGCACCCACTGAGGTTGTATGTACCTAGAACCATAGAAGACTCCAAAACCTGGAACCTCTGAATATCGAGCTACCACCTCTATAGTGGAACACTAACAAGGATAATGGTAAAGGTGTGGCTACATCCCAATCACCGCCTAGAAAATTCCAAATTTCATCCATTGAGGAATGAATGGCATAATATGAGAATGTGATACAAAATCTCATACAACTCAAAGAAGAGATACTAAGGATGCATCTCAGGTAGAAGTACCTTTGAAAATTCTCAATTCCATTGAGTCCCTGGATACTCAAATAGAAGTTATGGAGGAGAGATGCACACCTATAAATACTGATAAGAATCCATGTCTTGAAAAGATGGATGACACTTTTCCCCTGCCAAATTTTGGTAATATAACCTTCTCCACTTTTCATGTCATGTTAGACCTCGAATAGCATCTCACACACTTTATATCCTGATGTGGTCTAATGATGGGCCCTTGAGATCAATAGGAGGTGAAAAAGATAAGTTGTTTTGTATATATTATGATAGGGTCAGCCTTTGTTCGGTACAACAGTCTTCTAGTGGGATCCATTACAGGATAAGAAGACCTTAACTGTCAATTCCTTTATCAGTTCAACTCTGCATTGAGGAAGATGATAATTTTTGACCTGAAGAACTGCAATCAATAAGAAAATTATATGGTGTCTGACTTTATAGTGATATGGAAAGTTTTAACTTAATCACTCAGCATCCCTCTATCATAGGAGCAATTGATAGAACTATGTACTAAAAATATATGGGATGAGATGTAGACACCTCTGATCCCAATAAAGTATCAATTCCATGAGTTATCATAAACAGAACAGCGTTTGGAAGATTAAATTTAGTATACCTAATCTAAATCTCAACTCATGGATTTTACTTAGGGGAAATAGATAAGCAAGGTATAGACTACCACTGTCACTCTCAAACTAGTAGCAGTGCATGTCTATGTACCTAAGTAGGTTCTGAACTTCACAACACCTCATTTCATATGGAAAAAAAACCACAAAATCTCCCTTGGCCAGAATCCAAAATAGATCAAGGTCACTCAAGATTTGACGAATGAATAAATCATACATATTCTGAAATGAGAAAGTCCCCAGTTATTTCCTTACAATCATAGACAATAGCTTACTCAAGTTTCTATATCCCAAGAATCTCAATGAGGTCAACATCATTTATCATCCTGACTACTGCAATTTCCAAAGAAAGATGGGTCACAACATCTAATATTGCTTCATCTTCAAATAATTCCTATAAATCATGGTTGATTTTGTACATGTAATGTTAGATAAATCCCTAGAACAATTGAATAGCATAACCATTTCATGATCAGAAGAAGAAGGTGATTGGAAAAAAATTCTGACCAGGCATGGATAGAAGTTAAAAAACTGGATGACTTGAAAGACAGTTGACCGAGATCATGCCACCCTAAGAGTGCATATTCATATAACCATAATGGTTTTTATACCTAGGGAGGTGACATTGAATATACCTCCCAAAGGTGGATGTGGGAATCGGATATAGGAAGTGACAGAAGAGAAAGAGTCATATTCTGGTCGGATGCAATCTCTGTCACTTTCATATTTCCTCCCTGTAATATCCAAAACTTGGGAACTGCTCCACCAAATGGAACCCTAATCAGACTAAGATCTTGTATTTGGTTATATTGATGTGATACATTTGGAATATCACTTCTCTGATGATGAATATGCCTCTTAGTATGAGCTCCCCACACCTGAATGGGAAACTAGATGTTGAAAGTTCAAGAAACAAGGATACATAGGACAACATGGGTGGGGTAAAACCCAATATTTTGGTCACATCCACTCAGAGGACATATATGCAGCTGTGTCTCATGTGAAAGCACTCCATCATGCCAAAAAGAGACATGGTGGTGTCCCAAAACCCTCCAGTGGTCATCTGAGCCCAGTTTTCTTACATGGACACCAAGCGGGGGTGTGATTATTTGATCATACCAAAAAACAAGGAAGGCTAACATGACCTATTCCACTAGAAGAAGATTCTCCCTCGACCTCTACATAAGCACCAGGTCTATCTACCTCAAATTTTCCAACTCCCAAGCCACACAATAAGGTGATTTCTCTAGCCAATCTCTTAATCCTATATATGCTCTATCTTTTAAAAGAACATAAGTAGACACTCATTGAATCCCTCCAAAGACCACAAGATCTCGATATAGGATTAACTACAATCGATTTTTATTTAGTGGAGTCCATGCCATCATAATTTCATATCACCATCTCATTCACATATAAGGATCAAGAAGTGGTAATCTAGGTACACATCAAACCCATATATGTTTCTGTAAGACTCAATAATTTCGAAATCTAAATGGATATAATTGGAAATTGATCAACCTCATCCTGATTCATACCCTTCAACATTTGGGATATAGTGAGGAAGATTTATCTCCCATAAATATGACCATTCAAGGGTATGATAATATTGATAAAAGACCTCTCAGGAAGATCAAGCTCAAAACTTAATTTGGGGATCTCATATCTAACACTAAATTCATGGTTATCCAGAAAGACACCACATATAATGTCATTATCAGAAGGCCTTGGATTCACAGCCACATGGTAGTACCTTTAACAATAAATTAGTGTCTGAAATACCCCATCAATGGAAAGTTCATCATACTACATGGTGACAATTCCCCCTTAGAATCTTGTGAAGCCATATATGATGAATTAGGATTCTATGAAGAGGAATTAAAATAACCAATTGTGGATGAAAATATAAAGTTTTGATCCCCCAATGTCTTGAGGACCACCCGTCGAAATACCTATAGTATTCTCGATATTATGTACTGCCCATAAATCTAATTTAAACAATAGATCTGATCCCAAATGTCTAATCCCCTTTCATCCCCAGTGATAGTTTAAAAGAATATCAACTTTAGAATCTCTCTATAATGTATCTGTAAGTAAGGGATGACAATGACTCTTCCCACAACCTCTCTTATCTTAACAATGACATAGATTCCCTCAAATCATTGACTTTTCTTTAAAATTCCTCCACAAACTCATATATGGATAAAGAAGAGGATGAACTTAGGGACATCGATCCTACATTTGAGGAAGATGTCTCTACCACCATTTATGAACTTAGGCAAATAAATCTATGAATAAAAGAAGACTCGCGACATGCACTGATGAGTTCTTCCATGACACTATAATAGAAATATATGTACATTTCATTTAAAAAAACATCGATATGTGTTCACTTGGAACTATACATAAATGCCCGAACTCAATCTAGATGTGGATAAAAATCATCACGACATAACTGATAACTATCAAGGTTTCAAGAAGGTATCCAAGAGGATAAACCCCTCTCATGCTACAAATGTTGAATTGTAAGTTGAAAAATTGGACAAATCCAACTTTTTCCAAGAAGCTCAATACCTAAGACGACTCACCAACATTATCTATGTCAAGAAAAAGAATGGGAATATTAGGATATGTATCGATTTTAGAGACTTTAATCAATACTTACCAAAGAATGACTTCCCATTGTCAATCATAGAAATCTTGATCGATGTAACGAATAGTTTCCAAGACATTTATTTCATTGATGTGTACTTAGGATATAATCATATAAATACATCCCCTAAATATGAAGAAGACACCACCTTCAGAGCACCCCATGGGATCTTTTACTACCGGTCCAGGCTCTCCAGATTAAAGAACATTGGTGATACTTATCAATGGGACATGAATCATATCTTTAAGTCCCTATTGGGATGAAGAGCCTAGTATTATGTCAAAAACCTGGTGGTTAAATATCAATAATGATTCGATCACTTCACGGATCTTAAAATGTTATTTAACAATTTGTGACAACATTTTCTAAAGATGAATCTACTGAAATTCACTTTCAGGGAAACATAAAGGAAATTCCTTGTATTTTGGGTACACCGCCATGGCATTGAGGTTGAATCCAAAAAGACTAGTCCAATTATAGCAATGTCACGCCCTTAGAATCTCAAAAAACTGAGGGGGTCCAAGGTCACCTCACCTGTATTTGGAATTTCATAGCCAACTTGGCTGGAAAATCTTGCTCTTTCACTAAGCTAATGAAGAAGGGGAATGGCTATTGATGGTATGGAGACTACCAAGAAGCATTTGATATTCTAAATCAGTATCTATTGCACCCACCAGTTATAAACCTATTGGTGGAAGGAAAGTCACTCATCTTATATGTTTCCACCATCAAATTCTCACTTAGAACCCTCATCGTATAGAAATAAAATCAGGGAGTGAGAACGGTCTCTAATACCTTTGACGAATGATTCTAGGTAATGAGACCTACTATTCTAATGTCAAAAATAACTACCTCATACTCATATTTATAGAGAAAAGATGAGGAATTACTTGTAGCACCATGAATTCAATCTGGTATCTCATATTGATCTTATCACATACATCCTTGGTTGTCCTATGCTGAATGGTTGTTTAGAATGATGGGTGGTCATTCTGCAACAATACAACATTTAGTTCATATCACAAAAGTCAATGAAATGGAAAGCCCTGGATAATTTCTTTGTGGAACATCCCACTCCTAAAAGAACACCAATGGAAACCAAACTTCTAGATGAGGGGGAATTTTATGCCCATGGCACCCCATGAACATGGGATATGTGTTTTTATGGTGCCTCTTGAAGTCCTATCTGCAAGAGACTTGAAAACCCAAAACTTAATCATGTTGTCTTAGGGATTGTATATGTTTATCTAAACAAACAAAAATACCTACTCTTTATCACTATCTGAAGGATGCATAAATAATGAGGCCAAATACCAATCCCTCTTCGCTATCTTGGAACTATCCCTATAGTTGAAAATAGCCTACATGAACATAAAATGGGATTCAAAGATAGTGATGAAGCATATAAATGGAAACCGTTCTATCAAAAAGGAATAAGCAAACCCAATCACTAGCTCCATCAAAGGTATAATGGAAGATTTACCATTTAATATCACATGCATCATGTTCCTTGATCACAGAATTCTTGTGCTGATGCATTGGCTAATGAAACCATAGTCTTGTCCGACCCTAATCATGAGGAAACAATATTCTGTATCACATATTGAAGAATGGTCTCATCGATCATCATCTATGACATAGAGGAAATCAATCAGGTCAACACTACCTCAGAGTCTGATGAACCGATATCTAACCCTAGATGGATGGATCCCATAATTGATTATATCCAAAATAGGACTCTCCTAATAGAAAGATCCATAAGGGAATAGATTTAGCACCAAGAATTGAACTTTACCCTATAGGATAGTATAAATGATTAGAAATCCATCTACAAGAGAGGCTTCAATGGAATCCTCCTCAGATGCATAGTAAAAAAGAGAGATTCTCATCATCATGGAAGAATTCCATGTAGGCTCTGGTTATTCTCAACAATCTGGGACCAGGCTCTCCCACTAAATTAGGGGCTGGGTTACTACTAGAAAACCATGATATATGACTACATGGAATTTTCCAAGAAATGTCATTTATTATAAATTCATGAAAAAATAAATTATCAATCCCTGTAATCTCTATATACAGCTAAATATTCCAAGCCATTTTTTGTATTTGGAATAGATTTTGTGGGTCTATATCCCCCAACCACAACTAAGAAGTTCAAGTACATCATTACTTCTATCAACTTATTATCTAAATGTGCTGAGGAAATACCCCTCAAGAAATTCAGGATGAAAAATATCATCAACTTCATGAAGTCCCATATCATCACCAGGTTCAGAGACCCTCACACAATATTGACAGACAATAGCACCAACTTCTATTCCATAGAGTTGAAGAAATTATACCAAGAGTACAAATTTGGGTCTAATAAATCATCCCGCTATAATGCAGTAGTAAATGGATAGATAGAGGCCTTTAATAAGACTCTTAACCAATTAAAACCATACTAGCTTCATCCCCAATATCTTTTCTCACCATCCATTCCATTCCATCATCACTGTCATTAATCTACTATCACAACATAGGAAAAAAATCCCATCCCTCACCAAATCATTGTACCATTCCAGGTTTAACATATAAAAAACATCAATTGTTGGAGTTAGTTCCCTGTATTTGACCCTATTGGTATTTAATTACAAGTTTTATTAATTAATTTTTTTCTTATCATGTCATGATTTTTTCATTGCATGACTTTTTTATATGATAATTTCCTAAGAATATGTGTCACACTAAAAGTTCATAATAGTTCTCCAATGTGATGGTAACCTAGGGGTTTCATGACAGTATTCCTTAATAATGTTCTATAGTTAGATGATATTGTTTGATGGGTCATAGAAGATATAAGCTATCAGGGGTAGGAGGCTTATAATACATTGAGATACCTTCTCATGGTGTTTTCCTTTGGTAATCTTCAAGATATGAGGTTATGAGAATATAACCATTAATAGGAAATCTTTACTTCCATGTGTCATTGGATGTTCCTAAATGTAGATGTGCATATTGATACTTAGCCTTTAAGATTATCATTATTGGATATCCTAACTCGCGTGTTTTGATGTATAGGACACTAGAAATTACATTATACCAATAGTTGTTTGGTAACCATTGGTATAGATATCTACAAATAGTTTATAAACCATTGGTATATATCATGATCCTTAAAATGATACCAATGGTTTATAAACCACTGGTATAAAGTTCTACCAATAGTTTGTTGATAATTGTTGGTATAGATATGGTTTGAAAAAACTATACCAATAGTTTATAAACTGTTGGTATAGAGTTCTCCACAATTCTAGATAGAAGACCCCCAGGACCTATAACATTTCATATAGTAGCCTCCCCTCCCTTGAACAAAGCACAAACATCTAAAAAACACTATAATACCATATAAAGAATTTAAAAAACTAATACAACACCAGAAAATACACTACAATACAATGTACATAATTCAAAAAAAATAATGCAAACAATATAATGAATAATGTATGATGAATTCAGATGTTTATAAGTCATTCATATCCAATTATTCATGCTATAATTATGAAAACACACCACACTATAAAGCACAACATGCCACTTGAGTTAAAATTTTATACCTATCCATAGAAAGTGCAACATTCTGGACACATATATAGTTTTAGGATTTCAATTACAGTATTAATTTTTTCATATTTGATTATTCACTTGTAGTACATATATCCATTTATTCAAAAAATGTTATCTTTTGATCATAATCATACAAGCATGGAAAAGATAATAAAACACAACATAAATTTAAATAGTATAATCTGAACTCAAAGGAAACAATATAATATTCCTTTTTAGTCTTTCACTGTGGTCAATTAACAATTTTAACTATTTTGGTGACAATTGTATTTGAATAATTAACATTAATTATGTATAGATATGGGGACGGATGGGAATATATATCCAAACTATAATCATTACATTTTAACCTTTAAATTTAGGGATATAGTTTGAGAATGGAACCCCTAAATATTTTTCGTTACTTAAAATTTTATTTAATTAATGGTGTAAAGTATTCAAATATATTCCTTTTAAATAGGTATGATTTGGGTGGTTTAATCACATAGTGTTTTTTCATCACATAATTTCCTGCATTACTCAATGTGGTGCATTATCTACTCAAAAAAACATGATCTAGTCAATGAAATATCACCAGAGCCACCCAATGCAATGCACTGCATGAGCTACCCAACACAGCACATGAGATAGCTAGCATAGACACACCCGTTTTCAGTACTATGTGTAGACTTCTTAACAAATCAATCTTCACCAAATACCACCTTGTCCCCAAGGTGGTTTCCCATCATGTTTATTTTACTTCCCTTCTATAGGAGTGTTCTCATCATTCTGCTCCTCTCGATACTCGATGAAGTTTCAAATAGTAAGTCAAAGTCCTTCTTTAGGTCATATCTTATGATACCCAATAGTAAAATGTTGTCTACATGAGTAACACTAGCCCTTTGATTTCCTCTCTTCAATATTTTCCCTAGAAATCCCCCAGGTACCTTTCCACTTTCCAATTTCTACAGTGTTACCTTTTTCCTCCTCCAGAGATGATTGAGACTACTGGAATAATGTGACCTTAAGAATGCCTCCCACTAGTCTAATCATTAAAAAAAACTCAAAAAAATAAATATAATCATAGGATTCATAACATAATTGATCCACTCCTTAATTAAATATCATAATACCATTTAGAATATACAGTATAATAATTCCTCTGATTTATTTCTTGGACATCGTATAGGTATCAACCCCCATAATAATTCCTCTGATTCATTTCTTTCTTATTGGTTTGATGGTGTATCTATCTAATATAAGCATGGATATATTAATATAGTGACTCCCATTGTAGTATTATGGGTTATTTGGGTATTTAAAATAGATATATACTACATGGAAATCACCATGTGTTTGGATAAATTAATCATAAACTAAATATGTTTATTCAAAAAATAAACAATATTTCCAATGGCACTTCAAAATGGAATAGTTTCTTTGGTATCAATGTTATATGTTCATCCAAAGAGAGGCTCACTTTCCACTAGGTAAGTTGGTTCCCTCTAACATCTTTCCTAAATCATACCTCTAATAGATCTTTCTTGAATTTCATTATAAACTAAAGTGTTCTTATTCATGAATGGAACGATGGTGAAGGCCTAATGTACATACAATAGTGAAGGTAGTATTATCTAATAGGAAGATTACTCCATGTTGATTTATCTAATTAATTATAGGCCTAGGAATATTATTCTCTCAATGGTAGATTGTATCTTATTATTAATCATTAATTTCATTAAGGTACATATCAGGCACACTTTTCTATAGTGATTATCATTTTCTAATGAAAACAATTCTTTTATCAAAATACAATTCAATAAAAATATTTGGATTGAGTGAAATACGGTGGTCGATTTTCTATCTTTAAAATGAGTTTAATCCATTACTCTTACTATTTTTCATCCATTGTATATTTACCTACTAATTATAATTTAGTAGTGGTTAATCATGCTCTAGGAATCTATTTTTAAACTCCTAATAAAATCACAGATACATTTTACCCTTGTGAAACCTAAGAAGTATTTGAAGGTGCTTCTTCCCAAGTTGTTAAAATCTCACCATTTTGAAAAAACTAAATAATTTATTTGATTTAATTCACTCATATGGTAATTAATTAATCAATACTCTATGTAAAAACATAAAGGATTTTATTCTCCATTTTATTCTTCCTAACTCAATGGTATATTATGATTTTCAAAAACATATATAATACTAACACTCACACAATATCCTTTCATAAATAATGGGTGAAATTTCTTACAAAATGTTTTCAAATTAAAATTCCATCATACCCTGAGTGATAAAGAACTACCTGCAATGAAATTCACCTCAACACCCCAGAACCTGCAATGTACCTCAAAACTACCTAAAATCAGAACATAATTCACCACTTGAAAAACATAACTAACTACAATGAAATTAACCTATGATCAAAACATAAAAACATAATTCACCAACAATCAGAAATACCATCAATCAAAATAGAACAGAGTAAATAATGAAACTAACTACCCACGGCAATCAAAACACCAACAAAATATTCTCAACCTATAATAAAACCAAAAAAACATCCTTAACACACAGAACCTACAATGAAACCAATAGAGAATCCCCAAATACTAAAAAAACAAATAAATAAATAATGATAACATAACAAATCAATTTATTCATTTAACCAATGATAACAAACATACAAAATATCACACGTATATTCAGTCACAGCAAATCATAAAATTATCAAATGTCATAAATATAAGTAAAAAAAATTAATGGATCAATCAGTCCCTCATAACCTTCATTATCATCACCATAATCATCAACCTCATCCCCATCCTCATCCCTATCCCCATCATCATCCCTGGTATCATCCTCATCCTTGTCTTTGGCCTCATCATCTCCCTCGTCCTCTGCCTCTTCCATACCATCATCCTCTCCATTGTCATTGCAATCACCATATCTAGGAATGGAATCATATCAACCACCACTAGGGAAACCACCTGTTTCACTATATAATGAATACATCAAAGAAATATATGTATCACAAGCCATATTGGTCTCTGGTAAAAGTGATGGACATAAAACTTTCATCAGTTTCATAAATTCAGTGTTTCCCCTTTCAGTCCGTTCTTCCACCTATGTGACCCTTTTTTAGAATTTTTCATATTCCTTAACCTTTTCAAACTAGTTGGTACTAAAACAAGTACCTTAAGTGGTTCAATACCCCATTGGTATTATACTCTTCCCATGTCAGTAATATACTTTTTCATGGTGCTCATCTCCCAAAACCTGATGTAAGTGATCATTTGGCCCAAAATTATCAGGTTCCTGAGCATAAAGGGCCTCCAAAGCTACCTATTACAAATATAAATAGATTATTTAGTTATAAAATATATTTCAAAAATTTAAATCAACAAAATAAAACTTAAAATCTGTTGTTGTGTCGGTTTGTTAACCGCACTTCCATCTTTTTTCTTTCTGCTCAAGAAAAATAGTTTTTTCTAAGGCATACATCCTTCAATATTAAATACCTCCCTATACAATGAAATTTAATATAGGAAATAGTAACTAAAAATAGGTTAATAATAATGAATTTCATAACTAAAATCAAATGGATATTAATTTTAAATGAATCTGAAAATAAAAATATATGGTTTTATTTAATTTTGTTTTGTACAATTTATTTCAGTTTAGTGAGGTTTATGTTGATATTCAATATCCACTACTCTACCAAAACTTTATAAATATAATTAATTATGGAGGAAACAATATAAAGTTCAAGTCTTAAATAAAAATTATAAATGACTATCGCACCTGCTTCCTCTCATGGTTTGACATCGTAGTTCACCCTAAAGTGTGGAGGTATTTCTTATCATCAATTTTTTTTTTAGATTATTCCTAAAAAATAAATTATTTACGAAAAACATGAATATTTTCATTTAAAAACATCAAATTTGATTAATACCTTGAACATGGTACTCATCCAATGAGTAATCATTTGCTGATAATGTTAATCATAAAATCATCCTTTATAGGTATGGACTCTAAATTCATGCCAACTATAGCACACCGTGTAATATAAAACTCATACTTATAGGCTCTCCGCAGATCACCTAATTCCATTATCCATGCTAGCCTCACACCCTCACCATCGAGAAAATTAATATGAAGTTTTCACCAAAATATAAATTCATATAAATAAAATAATAATATAACATTTAATCTAATATAGTTTTTTACCCATATTTGTTCCCAAGCATTATTCTTTAATTTTTTTGGCATGTGTCTCTAGGATAGTGGACTGATGGGAATGATTTTGGAGTATTTGGAAAGCATCTCCCAAAAAATCCTACATTCCCATCCTATTTTTTCGATCATTTGGTTGTCTTTGTTATAGTCCATCATCAATTGTGTGTGAAAGTTCCACAGTGCATGCATGCATGTAATCCCACACCACCTATCAGTAGATCTAGCTATTATATAAAAAATATTATATCAATATGTATTGTAATGAAAATAAATTATGGTAAAAAAAATTATTTGGCTTCTATAAATATACATGCAGCAGTCTGATCAATGGGATCCATTGGATCCACATGTACTAAAGAAACATCACCATGTATAGATGGAGTGGGTCCCAATGTATTCCCCATAGGCTCAGAATGTGTCGGAGCAGGAGTCGAAGAAGAAGGAATTTAAAATCTCAGAGAGAAGGAAGTATAATGAAAAGAAGATGGAATGGATGGATGGACAAATTAATGATATGGATGAGGAGTAGTAATCATCATTGGATACAGTAAAGATGGGTGAGGAGGCTCGTATGTAAATGCTAGTGAAAACATGGGGGCCTAAATATCCCATGTTTCCCTAACAAAACTACGAGATCAGAATTTATGGTAGATGGTACATCAGTGGGAGGGACTGGGTCTAATTAGGTATGACAATTGGAGTGCCTAGCTCTAGTACTACCCCCCTCATACCACAGGACTGAGTACTGGGACCCCTAGGCTACTCATTGAATAACTGGCACCTAAGTGGTGGATCCTGCATAAAATTTTACAACAAAATTAATCACATGACATTATATATTATTGATATATGTATATATATATATATTAAATAAAATACTCATAATAGGTACTAATGGAGGAAAACCAATCTCATTCATTCGACGATTATTCTCCATCATCCTTTTACTTCGCATCTCCTCAATAGGTTTCATTTTCTGCATTTGAAAAAAAAATATTGAATTAATTATAAATGGACAACTAATGTATAACCCAAACAAAAAAATATGAGATGTGACTTAATTAAGGAAGACCACTTGTCAAACTAAATACAGGATACTTAGTGATATAACAAAAACAATTTTAAATTTAGTGGGAATAATATCAAAACAGAATACATGTCATAGAATAAACAATATGTTCCAATTCACATTTTTATCATAAGTATTATATATTTTTCTTATATTTTCAATTTGATCCAATTCCATTTTTTTCAGGTAATTTTTTTCATTTTTATTTATCTTATGTCAGTTGGTTCATTTTGGTCAATTGGTTAGGTCATTTTTTCATTTTTATTTATTTTTAGTCATTTGGTTCAATTTTTTTAATTAATTAGGTCATTTGTTCATTTTTATTTATCTTATGTCATTTGGGTCATATTTTGGGTTAGGTAATTTTTCTTTTTTTTTTGGTTTGTTCATTATTTTCATTTTTTTATTTTCAAATCAATAAGTTAAATATGAACAATTCAAATCCACTTTTTTTTTGTTCTAATTTAATTATTTTCGTTTTTTAGCTTCTTATGTTTGAATACATATAAATTCAATATTAGAAAATGAAACTTAAACAAAATTGCAACCAATAAATATTGAAAATTCACATTAAGGTCAAGTTAGATACAAAATATTTATAATCAATATTAAATAAATTTGAATAGTACCAACCTTAACAACCCAAGTCGAGCTAAACCAAAATAACTAAGAACATGGATGGATGATTCTATATATTTCCCAATACAAATTTGGGTTCACAATCAACTCAAAAATTTGATCTATTGGATTCATCATAAGTAATAAATGGATTGGGGATAATGGAAACAGAGAAGGTGTCAATTCCATCATCATCATCATAAAAAATATGTCTTAGAATTACTTTAATAATGAAACAAAATTCAGGTCAAATATGATCTTTGATATAAAAAAATCCATTAGTGTTAATATATATGGTTCATCAATAGCAAGAGTGTGAGTCATGTCAATAAATAGAAATCCAAAATCATCATTAAATGTGTCATGCCTCGTCATCAAATCAAACTACTGGAATTTCATCATAGTGACTAGACCATGAGAGTAACAATCCAATATTATTATTTTTTCAATGACCTCATAATAAGATACATTTTCAAATAGAGGTATTCTATCTGATGCACTGGAATAATAGTCTATTATAGAAATTAGCATAACACCATCATGTTATGTTCTCATGTTCTTTTCTCATTCAGTAATAATAAATATGTACTCATTGATCACAATTGATTTACAGTCACAAACTATGGTATTATGACCAAAATCCAAAGTTCTTATTTCCTCAAAGACAGAGTAATCATAAAATCTCAATACCTAAAATATAAATGAATATTAAAATTAATTAAATGTTGATTTTATTAATTTATTATAGTAATATTTCTACCTTTAATTTCAACCAAGCAAAAAACTCTTTGATATGAAAAGTCTCTCTCATTCTCAAAGATAAAGAATGATGCTTTCTATTTATCATTTATTTTTGTTCAATCTAGATAAAAATAGAAATTTTTTAATATATATTTAAAATTACATGAGATGAGATAAGATATACACATTCAATTTACTTTATGTATTCATCAAAAAAATCAGATTTGAACAAAACTGTGTGATGTTCCATCTCCCACTCTTCAAGGGTTAATGTAATCAATATATATGATCTGGGAATTCTTCTTGTTTGAGGAAGTGATGGAAAACTAGGTTCAATTTTTTCATACTATTCTTCTTCATTTCTCATTGTTATGTTCATTCTCGTAGTAAGACTATACAAATACATTGAGCGGAAATCCATACAATCTTGATCCAAGTAATTATTCATGATAGAAACTTTGAGATGATTTTTATTTTGGAAATAAGAATTCAATGTGTACATATTTATTTCAGTTGGATACATCCAACAAAAACCTACAGGTCCACTGAGAAGTATTTTAGTTGGAAGATGGACAGTTAGATGTAGCATGTATGTGAAAAATGATAGAGGAAATATTTCCTCTAACTCACACAAAATTAATGGTGTATCTGCCACCATTTTTTATAAGAAATACTTGGAAAACTTCTTATCACAGATATCTCTAAAGAATGTCTCAACTAAAAAATGAAAACCTTACATTATTGTAAAAAAGATAACAGATTTCTATTGGAATCAACTCATGTATAAGGATGTGATAATCATGAGTCTTCAAACATTTTAGTTTCAAATATCTTCTATTAACCCATTTTTATGCATTTATTAAATAGTCATTAGGAACTTTAATAATATATAGTACTTAAAGAAATTTATTTTTTTAGGTATCATCACATAAGAAGTACATGGAACTTTCCATTTATTTTCACTGATACACATAGGATGCAATTTTGGTCTGATCCCCCAATCCACCAAGTCACACCGAGATTATAAATCATATTTTGTATTTCCCTTGACATTTAAAAGAATCGAAAGAAACATTTTAAATATTTTCTTTTCAATTTTCATTACATATAATAAATGAAATAACAAATTGGTTAAACAGTAAGGATACTCAAAGAAGATATTCTTCTTCTAATTTTAACAGGTTTCAATGGAAAAATTCTTCTTCTTTATAGGATTCATTTAACCCTTTCCAAATGAAAATTTGGAATATTTCAATTCATTAAGCACATCAGTTGTAGACATATGCAGAGTTGGATCATCGATCTCCATGGTATTTTCATATCTTTGATGATTCTTTCTATATGGATATTCCACTAGAAAGAATCGTTGATGTCCCATAAAACTAAAACTATAGTGATATTTCAGTCTTCTAGATCATGTATTCTTCATATAAATAAGAAATGATAGTTTTCCATTCGTTCTTCATCCATACATAATTGCATAAGTAGGAAAATCATTGATCATCCACATAAGTGAAACACGCATCTAAAATATGCCTTTTGAACATGAATCGTATGTGCGCACACCCACATCCCAAATAAGTTTCAACTCTTTTATTAAAGGTTGCATATATACGTCTATATCATTTTCAGGATCAGAAGGGCCAGATATGAGTATTCTCATGAAAGTGAAAGTTTTTTTTATACACAACCATGGGGGAAGGTTATAAATTTTTATGAAAACTTGTCATGTGTTGTGCGAAGTAAGAATCTTCCCAAACGGATTAAAATAATCACATGAAAGACCCATCCTCATGTTCTGCCCAAACGGATTAAAATAATCACATGAAAGACCCATCCTCATGTTACCCATGTCATCTATGAAATTAGGATATCAATCATCAAATATCTTCCATGAAAATCCATCTGCAGGGTGAACCAACTCTACATTATTCTTCTTTCTCTCATTATCATTTCATCACATTTTTATTGATATTTCATCAGACATGAAAAGATTTTACAGTCTATGGATCAATGGAAAGTTACATATTGATTCTTGTGTCACACAGGATGGTGTACCATCTTCTTTTGGCTTCCATCAGGATGTGTCACATATTATACAATCATTTCATTCAACAGTTTCCTCCCAGAATAAGTTGTAATCTTTCAGCAAATCATGAATTTTATTTTTTGAAAATCCAAGTTTCTAAACTAAATTCCATGAAATATAGTGTTTTTAGGGAATATCTACATCATCTGGAAGTAAGTCCTTAAATAAAGTAACAATTTAATTGATGGCAGTATTAAAAATACCATAAAAGGTTTTCACATGAAACAATCGGATTAAAAATTTTAACTTTTTCATTTTACCACATTGTCAATATACTAGAGTCATGGAGGCATCATTAAATTTTTTCATCCTATCAACATCATCATTTTCATTAGACACATCATGTGTGCATGTATCTAAGTCTTATTGGTTCATTATCCTTTTCTTCTCATCATGGTGAATAAACGGAAACCAGTCATATAAAAAATTCTATAATCCAGTCCTCTCATTTTGATCATCATCATTTTTAGATTATATTTTCTCCCCATTGTGATACCACACATAGTAGTTTTTTTTTAAACCATATTTGGTTATATGGTAGCTAACTCTTCACAGCTCAACTAAGGTCTTCCAACATGATTATAACATGGGAAGTGTATGTGACAACTATATGAAGCATTGTTAAATGAAAAATCTAAAAATTTCTCCAAATTGTTTCGAAAATCGCTTGAGATCTGATCGGTTTCATACATACAAATTCTATCCATTCTCTAAAAAAATTATAATTCATTTCATAAAATCAATTCAATAATATTGAAGTTTAATCAAAAATATATTTAACTAAATGATAATTTTTCACTTTAAATGAATCCATAACTAACACACTACTCTATTTGAGGATCATAATATAAAAGACAAAAAAATACTATATATATAACAAAATACTATACATATAAAACCATGATATCTAATTAAATTATAAATATAATACCATGATATTGGTTGGTTTTGGTTATTTTATTTGGATTGGGTCGGTTCATGGCTATTAGGGTTTTATAATAATAATTTACGATGCATGGCACATAATGACGATAAGGGTCCTTGGTGTAAAAGCACATTACACATCACATAGTGCATGGCAATGTTAAATTGCAGCATAGAAAAGGCATATTAGCATATTAAAGTTATAAAAAATAATAAGTTGGATAAAAAAATTATCAGTAATAATAAAAATATAAAAAAACTAATTTTTTTATAAATTTTAGGAAAAAAATTATTTTGAACAATAATTTATTATTAATAAATAACCTTAAGTCATTAAAATAACAAATCATTACAATTTGATTGAGGGTAGGATGTTGACTAAGTGGTAAGGTTGCTGGTTGTGCTTGGTTATAACACTTGATCAGTTTGGTGCAATTTAGTTTGCTTAGGGTTTGAGCAATTCATTTCAATTTAGTTTATTTAGTGGGTCATCATAACAAGGAATAAATTGGGATATTATTTGAAACATAGTGGATGTGATAGAAAATCATTTTATAAAGACCATATTGGTGGATTATGTCCTTATATCCTAGTTATGAAACATCCCCTATTAGCACTATATTTTCTCTCAATCATTCCACAAAAAAACTCAAAATGTAATAACATGTATAAAAATAATATTATCGTGATTTATCTAGTATTATAGAACCAAAAAATCAAATCTATATTTAAATAATAATATAGAATGTATATATCATTAAATACATTTTCAATCATTACTGCATCACTCCACAACATCTGACACCAACTGTTGCCACCACAAAATACAACTTACTACACAAAACTGCCACACACAGGCCATAATTTCTCTCTTTACACACCTGAATGGCCCGAAGGCCTTATTTTTTATTTTATTATGGATAATACCCATTTTAAGGGTTTAAGGGAAACTCGTACATGAACTGTAGGCCCAAGGCACAAGGCCCGACTGACCCGCAATACATGAACTGAAGGCCCACAGGCATACCATGCCCATTACAAGACCCATAGGCCCAACCCACTAGAACTTCCCCTCCCCAGCTTTTGCATCATTTATCACCTAGATCCCCACCTTACATTTCTAATCAACTATCATTTCCCCATAGAAAGTTGCACGGTGCCTGGTCCCGATGGTGGTTTCCATACACTCTCATTCTTCCAATCCGGTTAGCTCTACTTCTAGTGTCTACTACTCTTGTTGCTTTGATCCTCTTATAGGGCATGTTCTATGTGAATTGGGCTACTCCATGATCTCTGTGACCCAAAGGCCCTATGGACCAAAGGTTTTTGATGACCCGAAGGCCCTTGAGACCCGTAGGCCCAAACCGGTGGCCCGAAGGCCCAAATCGGGTGAATAGTTCCAGATGCTACAGTATTGAACAGTAACTGCTACAGTGACTACTGCATTGACTGCTACAGCCCCCCAAAAATTCACCTCCACCCAGTTTTGAACCTGGGTATCTTGGATTCCAAGCATGATCCCTTACCACTAGGGTAAAGGCTCATGGGCCATAATTCCTCTCTTTCATTTACAGATTCTACCAATTTCTATATTTTCTAATTTATCAACCAAGATCCATTTAATGTCCATTTAATTCCATATTTATTGAAAACCCCCTTTTTTCATCACCCACATTTATTCTCATTTATCAACATTCAATTTGTTAATAAATTACCACATATTTCATTCCATCCCACACTTATTTAATTTCAACTGATGTCATTCCCATTTTATTATTACTAATCATATTCCATATCCACTAGGAAACTATAAAAACACCACCACACAATAACACATTGAAATTGTGATAACCACCAGCACATCCCATCACTAAGATGTAACCACACCATAACCATCACACAATAATAACCATCTTTCATTCACCACTAACCATCCCTCAACATATCCAATGTCAATCTAACCACAACCTCGCATCTTCAACACAATATATATCGTAAATGGTCATCACCATCACTATAATTTCCCAAAAATATCTAAAAAATCACAATATAAAAATAGAATACACACTAGAATTCAAATAAATAGATTTAAACCACCATAATTACAATAATTACACTTTAACATGGATTTTAAAACATTTCAAAATCTCTTACATGACTATTTTCCCAAAATTTCCAGATTCACACACAATGGGTTTATTACTATGTTTAGGTGTATAAAATTTTATGAATAATGAATTAAAATAATCAATTACATAAGGGGTTCATAATTCACTATGACTAAAACAAACACAATATAATTTGAGGAGATGTCAGAAAAATAAGAATGAAAAAATCCAAAATAAATTGACACAGAATATATAACTCATTTATAACTTACTGATTTGAAGTGGAAGAAAAAAATGACTTACATAAAGGATGTATAATAGCTAGTAAGAATCGTTCATAGGTTAGAAGAACTCTCTTTTATGGAAAAATGTGGGCCGATCGGTTCTGGAGTGGGGAGGCTAGGTGCTGGGAATTTTTATGAAATTTGTCCCAATAATTTTTAAAAACAGTTGGGAACTAATTTTGGGTACCCTCTCCCAATAGTTTTAAAATCATTGGAATAGGGGTACCTATCCCAATGGTTTTTTTAAACCATTGGTATTCCCTAATTTTTTGATGACCTATCCCAATAGTTTGAAAAAATAGTTGAGTTGGGGTGAACTATCCCAACAGTTAAAAGAACCCATTGGGATACCATGATTTTTTTTACTCTCTAGAAGGCCTTATCTCAATGGTTTGATAAAACCATTAGAATATGTTACTTGTCCCAATGGTTTTTGGAAACCATTAGGATAGGTTTTTTGGTATAGATTTGATTTCTAGTAGTGGGGAACACCTCTGTTTGACCATTATATTGACGCATAAGGGTTTTGACCTACCAACCATAGGCATTTCCTCCTTGTAAGAAAGGAACTCCAATCTGTGTGAGCCCTCGTAACATCATGGTGGAATCTGAAACCTTAGGGTGTTATGGGTCTTCCTTGGGATGTCTTCCTCGTCCCGTATTCCTCGACTCAAACTTTTGGGTTGTGACTTACTCAACCTATGCTCTAACTGTCCAGGTGGAATCGGTTCCCCTATCATTTCACCCTCAACCAATATTACCCCAATAAATATTTCATGGACCTTTGAAAAAGAGTGGGGAAACCTCTATTTGACCATGTTATTAATACATAATGGCTTTGAACTACCAACTAGAGGAATCTCCTCCTTATAGTAAAGGATCTCCAATCCTCAGGAGCCCTGGAAACACCATGTTGAGACTCAACACCATAGAGTGTTTTGGGTTATCCCTAGAATGTCTGATTCATATTCCATATTCATTAATAATGTCCTTACCGCATGCCACCAAAATGCATCAAAAATTTTCTCACTGTATAACGTTAAACTACACAGTAGAAATCCTTACCACATGACACTAAAAAATATAGAAAATTTTCTCATCGTGTGATCTTAAACTACATAGTATATGTCCTTACCACATGACGTTAAACTTCATGGAAGATTTCATTACCGCATGGAATTAAACTACATGGAGAATGAGACTTTTCAAAAGGTATATTACCAGAAATATAAGGTCCAAACTAAAATAATCTAATTACCAGCAATATAAGGTCTGAGTTAGAATATCTTAAACTATAGCATAATAACTATTTAGTTTGCAAGAATGGAAAAGGCACAAAACTTGTCCGGTCAAAACTCAATAAGAAGGCATCCTAAGAAACATCCAATTATACACCCACCAATAATTATCCTATATGAATCTTTGGAAAAAACAATACAATATAAATAAATAGATATAAAGATTTTGGTGCCCACCATATATCCTTAAAAAAAATAAAGTTATCCTCACTAAGTCCATCAAATTCAGAAAAATATATAGAACTCTCCCTCTAGGACATATATTCTTCCTAAATTATACTTTTTTGAATCAAGTAATCTTAATATAACTATAGAAGATACATCAATGAGGTATCTCATGTTGGTGGGAATTCATGAGCATTTATCGAGATAAATATGTTATGATTTAAGCATCCAAATCCAGAAATTAAGCTATATTTGGTACTATGAAAAGGATGGGTATCATTGATGATACATAAAACATCAGATCAATGAAATTTAATACACATCTTGAATGAAATACAACTGTAAAATGACATATAAAGTTTAGAAAATTTATCCATTAATAGCATGCATAAGGAGGAATATTCACATATCAAAGTCTCTCCTATGAATAAATAAGCAAAGGAAAATTTATGAAATTACAATTTTGTTACATCATGCACTCGAAGGATTCCTTAAGATCTACAAACCTCTTCTCTAGAGAGTTAATGAATTGTTATAGTTGATCTATAGATTTGTTTTCCACCTCCACAATCTGTTGTAGTTCCTCCACCCTGGTAGCAGCATCAAGCCTAGTCTCATCCATCATATCAAAGAGTCTTCACTACTCTAGTATAGTGTTATATTATATTTTAAGTTTTTAATGAAATTGAGAGATATATTCTTGAATATGAATAATTTAATACTATAGATGGTCAATTTTTAAGTTACAAATGATCAAAAAAAATTGAGAAGGGGGTTGAATCAGTTGTTCACTTTTTATAAGTTTCAATACTTTTTTAAACTTAACCCCTGCAACCTATTAAAGTTCATATCCTTATCATATTTTAGTAAATACTCATGCATTCAAAAATTGGAAAGCAAGTAGAGAACATGATATTTAAAAGGTTCAACCTTATTGTGAGAACCTACATCCTTGTCATATCCACTCATATGGGTTTATGGAAATTCACTATTATGAAGAGGTGATTAAAAATGTGCTAAATCCTGTTAGAAAAATTTGATATCCTAATAGTAATTATTATACTAACTCCCATCAGTTTAAAAAGTTTCTTACAAAACAATTGATCCAAAACAAGAGAATAAATACTTTGTTCAATTTTCTCTAAAAAAGTTCCTAGATCTGATAACCCTGAGTCTCATAGACTTTTGTCCGATGAACCCAGTATAATTTACTCAATCTGATAGACTTGATATGATGATCCCTTTATTAATATTTTCCTTAATAAAATCTCTATTCTGTTGGATAAAAAAACTTGTGCTTCTTAGAAACTTTATGAAACTCGATATGAACTTACTTAGTTAGATGAATTTATTTTTTTGGACTTAGTACGATGCACTCAATCTCAATATAAAAAACTTAAAATTTAATAAAATTCTCAATATGATATTCCTTAGTTCGATAAATAAAACTTTTAATAGTCTGACCTTCATCTGTGATCTCAGTCTGGGAAGAAAGAATAGGCAAGAAATATTCAATTCTCCACTGTTTCCTCACTTGTGAAAGGTTTTCAAATACGAATGAACTTTGTATCTATTTATAGGTGACTCAACAAAGAAAAGGAGAGAAACTTAAAAACTCTTCCTTCTTACTCAAATTTCAAAATTCAAAAAATTACTCGCTTTTAAAATTCAACTTTTACTTCTTCAAACCATATCAATATTTCTTCAAGATCAGTCTTCTCAAACAAAATAACTTTTCTTCAGTCCAATATAACTTCTTTATCTTCATTTTATTCTTCTAATTACGATATGTCTTTCTTTATTAGATTATTATGATCTTTCTTTCTTTCTCAACTCATTATGATATAACTATCTTGCACTACTCGTTATCATCTAACTATATTCCTCAACTTATTATGATAAACTTCATTAATATATGACTTCTTGCTATCACAATCATATTCAGTGGAAAACTTGAACTCTCCCATTGTCTATTCATAAGAAAACACAACTATTTTAGAATCTCCACTTCCTTTCAAAACTAATATCTCTTTGATGGATCGTCATCAGTAACTCTAATAACTCTAATGTTTTTCAACTGATGTGTTATCGGTGTGAGGCATTCATTTGAGGAATCAGTGTTTGTTCTTAATCCAATTGATCTTACTCCTTAGATTCAATCTAGTTAAAAACCTCATAATGATGGAATTATCATTATGACTGAATTATAATTATGATGGAATTATCATTACAATGTTTTTCATTCTATGCTGCATCCACTTAGTAGCTTTGAAAAACTTAAAACTTCATAAGCCTTACACATTATGACTTTTTAAAACTTATTAGTATAGTACTTCTGAATCTGATAGTTTGTGTTTGGGTTTCTATAACTGATAGAAACATTATGATTCCTCTATTTCTTAAAAATATTTTATCATTATAGTTTTCATGATTTGTGAGAACTTCATGACTGATGAAGAATGATCTAATTTGAGGTTAAAAAGTATGAAAACACTATAACTCCGGAATTCACTATATTCCTTCAAAATATTTATCAAAATTATTAATTCTTCACTCAGAAACTTATGAATTTCTAAAAAACACCATTTCCTATGGATATTTAACTTCATACAGATGAACATGAGACTGATGGTGTGTCTGGTCAACAAATTCATCTTTCTGACCACTTCTGCATCTGGTGTTTCTTGGTTTGATAACTTGGGTTTGGAATACAACTTTATTAAGGATAAAACTTGTCTCTCCCTTTGAGTTTTTATTCATCAATAATCAGTAACATTCGGCTTTCTTATGAAAAACCCATTATGATGTACTTGGTCTAATCCTGAATAAAAAAACATTCTTTTACAAAAAAAAGTATAGTTGTAAACAAATACAAAAAACTTTATTAAAAACAAAAACATTAAAAAGGTTTTCAATATCCCCATTTAGATTTGTTGACAACACTCATTAAAAAAAATTTCAACTCAAAAAAAATTTCACAACTCAACTTTTGTAAACAACTCATGTTTTTTGACTTTTATCAAAACACATACTTTCTTAAAAGAGAGTTTTCTAACACCACACTACTAGATAAAGTAATGTTTTTGAAGGAATTTTATCCCCTAGTTACAAAAATATTTTGCATCCATGTTAAGATAAACTCCCCCTCACTATTATTTTTCTATTACTTTTCTTTTTCTCTCCCCCATTTTATGATAACCACAACTTCATATTCATTAAAGAAAGATAATTAAAAACTTATTAAAAATTACAATTCTATTACTTTCTCTCCCCCTTTCTCAACATAATCCAAATCACGGTGAGGGAAATTTCTTATGAGAATTATGAAATCATTGGATGAGGATCAACATGAAGTTGCATCCTCATCTCAACATGAAGTTACAGCCTCATCTCAAGAAACATTTATTTTGGAATTTTCTTTGTGAAAATATCAGTAATTAGATACTTCATTGAGGTATATTCCAATAAAACATATCCAGCAGAAACTTTCTCTTTTATAAAGTGAAACTTTATATCAATGTTTTTTATCATAAATGTTGGGTAGTATTTTTAGAGAGATTAATTGCACTCTGTTTATCACAAAGTATCTTCAATGGTTTAGAAACATTTACTTTCAATTCTTCCAGCTGAAATTTCATCCATAAAATTTGAGTACAATCATGGGTAACTGCAACATATTCAGATTCAGTTATACTTAAAATTAATAAACATTGTTTCTTACTATCCTAACTCACACAACATTATACCAATAAAAATATTCCTCCTGAGGTTGATTTTCTATCATTACAATCTCCAGCCCAATCAGCATCAGTATAACCATGAAACTTCATCTCACAATTTCTATTTTTTAACCCATGTGAAATTGTTCCTTTAAAATATCTTAGAATTCCCTTTTCTACTAGAATATCTGATTATTTTGGATTACTTTGATACTTGGAACACAAATTAAATTCATAAACAATACCAAGCCCTAAGGCTATAAGGTAAGGTATACTTCCTATCATCTTCTAAAAGTCTTTCTGATTCACACTTTTTATAGAATCATCTTTACTCAACTTTGTGCTCACAAATATAGGAGTAGAAAACTCTTTTAATTATTTCATCCCAAAATTATTTAACAATTCCCTGGAATACTTTTCTTGAGATAAGAAAATGTACTTTTTTTAACTTTTAATCCAAGGAATAAAGTTAATTCACCCAACATTGAAATTTCAAAATTCTTCTTCATTTCCTTAGAAAAATCTATATAAGATTTTTCTCCCTCCCTAGAAAAAATTATATCATCCACATAAACAATTAAAATTAGAGTTCCAAAGTCAAAATCTTTCACATATAAGTTTCTATCAACTTTTCCTTTAGAAAAATTCAACATTCTCAAAAAGCTATCATGTTTTTAATACCAGGCATATAGGGATAATTTCAATATATAAAAGGATTTATTCAATATAAAAACCTTGTTTTCACCATTATCATGTTTAAAACCATAATATTTTTTTGTGTAATATTCTTCATCAATATCACCATTTAATAAAGATAACTTTAAATTCATATAATAAAATTTTTAATTTTTATGTGTGGCCACTAATAGAAAAATTATAATAGTTTCTAATATTGAAACTGGGGAAAAAAATTCTTCAAAAACCCAACCTCCCACATGTGCATATCCCTTAAAAACTAGTTTTTCCTTGTTTCTTGAAAATTATTCATAATCATTCAATTTGTTTCTATAAACCCACTTTGTTATGATAAATTTTTTATTTTTTGGTCATGGAACAAGTTCTCATGTTTCATTTTTATCAATTGGATCGAACTCTTCATTCGTATAATCCACCCATTATTTATGTTGAATATCCTAAAAATGATTCCACTTTAAATTTTGAGATAAGTGAAGTATAATTTTCTAAAATCAACTTTATTATGGTCTAAACTGGAGCCTTCTAACTTCCAATAATTTTTTTAGACTCAGCATTTTTTTGTAAGGTGGTAAATTTCAAAGTTTTATTCCTAACAAAACACTCCTCATCACACTATTCTTCTGAATCTTAGTAAGTATGTTATCACTTACGTTCACTATCATTGGAGATATCCATTTTATCCACATCAGTAGTCTCAAAAAAAATTCAAGGGATTTTTATTTTCAATTAAATTCACATCATATGATTCCACCAACCTTTGTAAGTGTTTTCCCAACATTTTTAAATTCTTTCATTGGGCGAATAACCCATAAAAATTACTTCCTTATATTTATCATCAAACTTTCCCATATCCTAATTTTTTATTTTAGTAAACATGGACTTCCAAAAAATTTGAAGTACTTCAATAAAGGTTTTTTTTATACCACATTTCATAAGAGAATGTATTGGTTTCTGGTCTCACCAAGCATCTATTTTAAACATGTATAGCATTACTAACATATTTTTTCAAATAGAACTTTTGAAATTTTGTATTCTATTAACATAATTATTCTCATTTCCACAAATCTTATAATATTTCTTTTTGCTAATCCATTTTTTTGGAGTGTAGGGAGAACTATACTGATGTTTGATACCATTATTTCTCTAATAAGTTTCAAAATTATTACTTGTGAATTCAGTATCATTATTTGTTATCAACTTCTTTATATAAACCCTCATTTATTTCTCAATTTATTTTCTAAAAAGATTAAATATTTCCACAGACTCTGACTTTTGTTTCATAAAAATAATGTTTTTAATCCAAGTGTAATCATTAATAAAAGTGTTAAAGTATAAATCTTCTCTTGTTGATTGATGTCTCTTTGTCCCACATAAATCAAAATGAATAAGTTCAAGAGGTTTGGTAGACTGAATCTCAACTCTCTTTTGACTTTTTTTAGTAATCTTCCCTTTCTCACAAGTAACAAAATCATATTAATCTCTTATTTTAAATTATGGAAAATAATGGAGAGCATAAAAATTATAAAATTTGTCCAATTTTTTCTTCCCAAGGTTCCTAAGTCTTTAGTTCCATAATTTGTTTTCATCTTTAGCACTCAAGTAACATGAGTTATTAAACTCGCCAATTTGAAAAAGATTACCACTAGTCCTTTCTCTTTTTGTGATACATTTTCCATCTTTCACACTTCTGATGATATAAAAATATTTTCTAAAAATAACTTCTTTTATATCATCAAAAGTTGACTTACACTAAGTATGTTATGTTTTATCCCGTCAACAAATAAAACTTCCTTATATTTCAACTCTTCCGCTTCAATCTCATTTGTTCTAATTCCTCTGACTTTTAAGGATCTATAATTACCAATGGTAACTTATCTTCCATCATGACTTTCAAAAGGTCTTAAGAGTTTCGTATCACCTATCATATGTGAAGAGAAACCACTATCTAGTATTCATGGTTTGTTCATTCTACTTACTTTTAAATATTTCTCAACAATAAAAACTCTTTCCTCAAATTTTGTATTTCTTTCTTCCTTTTCATTTCTACCATGAGAAAATTGTTCTAGAAGGAGTGTCATAAATCTTTTGGCATGATGACCAGCCTCATCACATCTTCCACAAACTTCTTTCAGATATTCAAATTTATTTTTTTTAGAAGGTTTCTAATATCTTGAGATTTTTCTTTTCTAAATTCTTGTGGTTTAGAAAAGTTATTAATACTTATTCCATCATTTCTTTTAATTTTTTCAAACCTTATTCTATAAATTAATATGTTATGCCAACACTTATAATACCTATACCCATATATTCCACAAAACTAGTAGTATCCATAAAATCTTGATTTTATACTAAAGAAAGATCTTTCTATATAAAAACTTTTTTGAGGTTGATAACTTCTTTCTGGTCTATCATACTCAAGATGTGGACCAAATTTATTTCTGAGTGAGTTTTAAACTTTTATAGATGTGATATTTTTCTCACATCCTTTATCTACCCAAGTTTTCCCAACACCTTTTCTGAAACCTGAAATATTAGAAGAATTATATGAAACATTATTTTTGGTGACTGGGGATTTCACCTTATTCTTATTTTGAGGTTTCTCAGTAACTTTAGAAGTATCATATTTTACTTCCAAAGATTTGTTAAAGTTTTAATTCATCTTCCTCAAGGTACTTTTGAATGAAAGAATTTTTGATTTAAACTTGTTATCTTATTCTTCCTTAGCTGCCATCTTCTTAATGTGATCTTCAATCATCTTTTCCTATTTAGAAATTCTAAGTTTGTAAGTTAATATCTCTTGGATGTATTATTCCTCTTGGTTGATGACATCTTTTCTTACATTAGAAACTTATTCACAATATTTCTTCATTACTCTAATTTCTTTTTTTAGAGTCTTATTTTTTTCAATACATGAAACAAGTTCTATTTTGAGTTGATACTCTTTATATGATTCTTCGTCATCATCTTCATTATCTAAGGAATATTTTGTGATCTCAACTTTTTTCAATGAAGCTTCTGAACTTTCATCTTTTGAAGAATTTGTGTTAGTTGATTATAATTTATCTTTCTTACTCAACATACTTATTTTGTTCCTAGTAAACTTCCTTTTATATTTTTTGGATTAATTTTATTCTTTAGAACTTTTTTTCCACTTATTCCATTGAGGTTTTTCATCAGAATCATCACGATATTCTCCAACTTTATTCTTGGTACAATTCATAAAAAAGTGTCTGATTCCACCACACTCAAAACATTTTAGGGTAATTTCACATCCATACTTTCCTCTTCCTAATTGATATTTATTAGATATAAGATAAATGATTTTTTCAATCAAATCATCATCCCCTTTATCATCAATGTCACAAGTATCAACATCTTTAACATCTTTTATTTTCATTTTTCTCATGGAATCAAAATTCATTTCATCTTTCATATTATTTTTGAACATTTTATATTTCATAATTTCATAAGAAACAAGAAATTTGTGCAATTAATCAAGAGATAAATCATTTTTATCTTCTAAAGAAGAAATTTTGGAATCAAACATGTCTGGAAAGTTTCTCATAAGTTTCCTCACAATTTTAGAATCTTCCTAGACATATTTGAATCCTCTGATATAGAAAACAATTTAATTTACTCTAGTGAAGTATTTATAAATATTTTCTTAATCTCTCATTATGATGTCTCCATACTTACAATGCAAGATTTTTAAGTTTTCTTCCTTCACTTTATTATTCCCTTTGAAAATAATTTACATTTTTTTCCACATAATCTTTAAAGTTTTAATATCCATCACCTTCATATAAAAATTTTCTAATAAGTAAAGAAGGATATAATTTCTAGATTTTACATCAACTTAGATATTTCTCTTATCAGCAAAATTCATTAGGGAATATTTCTAAATAGGTGGAAAACCAATTGTAGCAACATCAATAACTTCTAATCCAAGAGATAGAAGATAAGGAATCATCCTATTTTTCCATCCATAATAATTTTTTCCATCAAATACATAAATTCCTCTACTATTGATAGAATTGATATTATCCATGATAGGATTCAACAAGGGAACCTTCCCTCTAATACCAATTAAAGTTCCAAAGGATTGAATAACAAATGAGAAGGGGGGTTGAATCAGTTGTTCACTTTTTATAAGTTTCAATACTTCTTAAAACCTAACCCCAAAAAACTATTAAATTTAATATCCTTATCATATTTTTATAAATACTTAAGCATGAAAAAATAGGAAATCAAGCAGAGAACATGAGATTTATAAGGCCCAGACTTAGAGTGATAACTTGCATCCTTTATATAACCACTCCTATGCGTCTATGGAAATTAACTATTATGAAGAATTGATTATAAATTTTTCTAACTTTTATTAGACACCTTATCTATCCCAATAAGAATTATTATACAAACTCCCATCAGTTTACAAATTTTCTTACAAAAAAAATGATCCAAAATAAAAGAATAAAGTATTTGTTCAATTTTCACCACAAAAGTTCCAAGGTCAGATAAACCTAAGTCTGATGGCCTTTAGTCTGATCAACCCAGTCTGATTGACTCAGTAAGATGCCCCCTTTCTTAATATATGCCTTAAGAAACATTATATTCTATTTGTAAAACAAAAATTATGCTTCTTAGAAACTCCCCAAAACTCAATATGAACTTCCTTAATCCTATAAATTCAGTTCGATGGACTTAGTATGATGCACTTAGTCTCAATATGAAAAACACACACTCTACTCAAAAGTTTAATACAATCTTCCTCAGTCTAATAAACAAAACTTTTAGTAGTTTGACCTTCTTCTAAGATCCCAGTCTAGAAAGAAAAACTTGGAAAGAAATATGTAGCACTCTATATTTTCCACACCTGTGGAAATTTTTAAAATGTGAATGAACTTTTCTTCTATTTATAGGCGACTCAGAAAAGAAAAGGCGGGAAACTAAAAAAAATTTCCCGCTTACTCAAATTTCAAAACTCTAAAAATAACTCACACTTAAAATTCAACTTTTACTTATTCAAACCTTATAAAGATTTTTTATAGATCAATATTATTGAACAAACTAACTTTTCTTCAATCTAATATAACTTCCTTAGGTCCAGCTTCTTCTAGTCATTAATATCTATATTTCTTTCTCATCTCATTATGATTTACCTTTATTTATTAGCTTATTATGATCTAACTATCTTGCACCACTCATTGTGATCTAACTATCTTCCTTAGATTATTATGATGAACTTCCTCAGCATATGACTTATTTGTGTCACAATCATATTTGATTACAAAATAGAACTATCCATTTGTTTTTTCTCAAGAAAATGCATATCTTTTAGAATATTCACTTCTTTTCCTAACTAATCTCCCTTCGATGGATCAGCATCAACAACTATAATCACTCTGATGTTATGAAACCAATGCGTTATCGGTGTGAGGCATTCATTTAATGAATCAGTGCATGTTCCTGATCCAATTGATCTTCCTCCTTAGAATCAGCCTAGTTAAAAACCTCATAATGATGGAATTATCATTATGATAAAATTAACCTTACGATGTTCTGAATTCGATGATGACTTCACTCAGTAAATTTGAAAAAACTTGATTATATTTACACATTCTAACTTCTGATAACTTCTATGTCTGGTACTTCAAGATGTATCTTCTATGTTCAGTTTTCTGTAACTAATAAAAAATTTACGATTCCTCCATTTTTTCAAAATATTTTATTATGATATTTTTCATGATATGTGAGAACTTAATGACCATCAAAGAATTGTCTAATTTGAGGTTAAAAGGTATGAAAACTTTCTAACTTCTGAATTCACTATCTTCTTTCAAAACTCTTCAGTAACATTATGACTTCTGCACTCAGAAACTTTTAAATTTATAAAAAATAATGTGTATGATGGATCTTGAACTTCATACTGATAAGCCTAAGACCGATGGTGCATCTAATCAACAATTTCATCTTTCTAACCACTTCTGTATCTGGTGTTGATCAGTCCAATAACCTAAGTTCGAAACAAAACTTTCTTATGGAAAAAAATTTTCTCTCCCTTTGTGTTTGGATTCGGAAACTTTTATCAACTTTTAGATTTCTTATTAAAAACTCATTACAATGGATTGGGTAGGATCCTAAATAAAAAACATTCTTTTAAAAAAATTAGTGGTAAAAAAATACAGAAATTTTTTTAAAAACAAAAACATCACAAATGTTCTTCACATTTAAACCTTCTCGGCACTAACCAATTCTCGATGAGCTATCACCTCCTTCACATTCTATGAATATTAGTTTAAATCCCCATCCCAACTTTTCTTTACCGAAGAGGAATCCACAGTTGTTATTACCCTTAATTCAAGGGCCCTCTTTTTTCACTCAAAGATATCACCTCCTTCACCCAATATGAAGAGAGTTATAGTCAAATAACTCAAAACCAAGGGTGGTGAACATGAATCAAAGGATTCCAAGCTAATATTTTAGTCCTTCTAAAGGGGTATCTAAAATAAAATTCTAAATCTACCTCTATACTTATTATTGCATAAATTGGTAAACTGACATAGAATCCAGACCTTAACCTAATTCCATCCTTGGAATAGAAGCATATTTTAGGACCAAGTTGATAAGTGATGAAGTTTTGGTCATATTATTAAACAAATTAGGTATGGATTTGGCCTCTACATTGGTCGACTCGGTTAGATCAAACCCCCAAGGAAGTGGTGACTTGAGCCTTCGAGCTCTGGGGTGAATGCACTACAATAAGAGGCATAGGGTTTTATCATTCAAAGGATAAATGTCATGATATCACCAGGTAAACAATGGATATGATTGATGTTAGAAACATAAATTTCTTAGTTGAATTACTAGTAGTTTCTGAAACCCTAACCCCATCCTCTGGTAAATAAGCAATGCGCTCTTGTGATGTGCGACTTTGTTTCACCCTCAGTGATTTATCTGAAGTTGTGGTTTTCATGCCACCCTTGAGGGATGTAAGAACAAAATTTATGGGAGGTGACTTGACACGAAGTTAACCATGTGTCCAGTTCCTAAATAATTATTTACCTTCTATGAAATTCACCTCCATCAAGGCTAACTTAGTAGAAGAATAACTACCTGTATCATTCACCCTCTTCCAAACTAGTTGACCCCAAGATCCCTCATCATTAATTCTATGTTCACTACTCAATTCAACTTTGATAGACATAACTTGTGGAGAATATATATGGTATGGAAGGATTGGTTGGTATTTGGTAGTATCCTATCATATCAATAGACACAAAGGAAATCAGTATAGTTGCAATGGAACCATGTCCCTTTAAACATAGTAGTAAGTTCATACTTACCACAACCTTGAAAATGGGATAGCCTTGTTTGTCCACAAAAATATTTAGTGTGCCCTGAACCACCATTTGTTGAACTAAAGGGGAATAGTATACCTAACCCTTGACACTTTCCAACATCAAATTGAGGTCTTGGAGGAAAGGATTGACCACCATAGGCCGGTCTTTGAAAGTAATGCCTTGGGGGTAGTAACATGAGAAGACCCTTCTAAAGGTAATTCTTCCTAGAAAAATATTCCCTAGAGATAAACCTCTGAGTTTAGTTTTCTCTAAGTCATACACAACCGAAATTCTATAGGAAATAATAATGTTGATGTGGCTTCACTCACTAGTACCACACCCACTACGACAGTGTCAGCTGGTGCTTCTACTAGCAATGAGAATAATGGTAAATGCCTTACTTCTTTAAGAAGTGCTTATGGGGTATGGGTCCTTTCAAAACCAATTGATTTTAAGGTCTAGTATTAGCATCGACAATTGGTGTAAATTTGGTAGCTTATCTTACCAATTTGGATAACTTCCCATTGGGATATGAGAAGACCCAAATATTAGCATAATTTCAAGAAAAAATAATCTATAAATCATAGGAAGGAAAGTCTATCTTGTCCTATGTTTCCCCCAAGTAAACATTATACAAAACTGGGGATCTATCATTAGGTGATTCTTAGAATGAACATGAATAGGGGAAGGACATCTCTACTGAACACACTGAAATTGATGCCTAAACTGACAAGGTGAGTACCATTCACAGAGGAGACTCCCATCTATATAGGTGGAAAGGATACCCTTACAAAGGGATAGTATATAGTCCCAAGACTCAAGGTTTTCCTTAACATTATCAACCATATTCCCTGTAGGAAATGGCCTATAGGTTTTGAAGGATAAATGGTCATAATGTCCCATAAAGTCCCTTACCTTCCAATCCTTTAGTGTAACAAGTCTTACCCCTGATAATTCTCTACAAAAATGGCTTGAAATGGATTTTGGGGATGTTCTGGATGTTTAGGTACTCATATCCTCCTAAATGATCCCCATCCAACCTCATAACACCTGAAAGGGGATAGATATTTAGTGTGGACCTTTTCATCTATAAATTTGGTATAGGATTTCATACATTTTTTACAACATAGTGATGGATAACCCAATATGTTTCCCTCCTAATATATAGGTCCTCTTAATGAAATTTGATAATATAACTCCACTTCTTTACTTCATCAAAAGTATATACCCACTCAGGTACATAGTAAGGAAACTAGCCAGCTAGACAGTCTGGTCCATATCAGAGATAACCTTCCATCCCCAATTGGTAAAATTACCTTCTTCGACTATGGCTCAGTAATATCCCTCCATAATATAAGATTACTTCATTGGTTAGGCATTTGTCCTATTTTCTTTCATCACATCACAAGCTTTCCTGATGAATTTTTTCACCCATTTCTTGAATGAGACCTCTACCTCAGGAATCAGGTCCTTTAGGGGGCCTCTTGGGCCAACCAGATCAGCTCTCGAGTAAGAGAAGGGGTCCTCTCCACATTTTCCCACACATACGATGGAAGAAAAAACTCATCATACATCCCACCCAATATTAGTGTGCCGAATATCTTCTCAACATCCCAAAGGCTAATACCCACCTCTCCATGCATAAGGTGGAAAGTGTTTGTATCTGGACTCAAGTGACTAAGCATGTATGAAATAAATCCCTTATTATAGTAGGAAAAATTTTGTGAGATGTGGCCTCATATATACTAATCTATTCATCTCCTCAATAATTTTGGAAGTAATATACTTCACCCAGAAGGGTCATCCCTAATCCATTCTAAAACTACCCCTTGATCGAAAATTCCAGTTCAGCAACCACCAAAACCTATGACGAGTGGCTGAATTTCGTATTATTGAATAGTACATATGAATATATGAATTGGGTTCATGATTCTTCTTGTCAAATAATGCGAGTTTAAATGTTATTATATACTCATTTGTGTGTTCCCCCTTAGAAATAAAGTGGATTGTTTGGGAGATTCTCACCCAAAAGGTATTATGGGTTTTTAGAACCCAAGCATGAGGTATAATTGGTGGTTGCAGAGAAGTTATGGGAGCATAGTTGGTAAGAACAAATCCATGGAGGGGTAGGAAGTATGAAAGGGGATATTCCCTAAGGTTCTCCCCCATCAGGTTCATCAAATTTATTTATCATGACTTGATAATGCAGAGATAGTTTGGATTCACACTTGTTATGATGGTGTTTTGGAAATACATCACTACTTTAGACTCTTTCCTAGAAGATTCATGGGATATGGAATCCATCTAAATAAAATAAAGTATCATATTTCATATGAGATAGAAACCCCATAAAAATAAATTCATAACTTCGGTATCATCATGTGAATCACATGACCCATAAGGGGGTTCATGATCGCATGACCTGATACAGGTCTTGCGAACCACCCCATTAAGATCACATGGTCTGAATAAATCCTTAGGACATCTCATGAACATGAAACCCTTTATAAGAATTGTAATCACATGACCTTGAAATGGTCACATGATCTGCATAATGGTCAAGTGATCATGTGACCGAATCATCAGATACTACGAAACTAATAAACACAACCATACAGCCATATATCCAAGGTTCAAGCAATTACTGAAATTTATTTCATGATTATTTTGAGCAAGTTTTGGGTAAAAAAAAATTAAATGGTTATTGTGAATAATCCTTGTGAAAATTATCCTATGATCAGTTCTTGTGAAGAGGTCTTTCAAATAGGTCCCTCGATTGGTTCTTGTAGATAGTCTTGCGAAGGGGTTACGCGATGGAGACAGATCGCAAGAGCTCTAGAGAGTAGGAGTAGTCAATAAATGAGACACCCTACACTCCCCTATTTATATGGTCTTACTAGAAATACCAAAGGTCACCCGAAAGTCTAAACATACCCCAATACACCAATTAGAGATAGCCCACAGACTTGGGTGGGTATTTACTTTCCTCATAACCGAGCTTCTGTCCCTACAGACATCACTTATGAGGGGGGAGGATTTGTTAACACCCTACAAATGAGCATCATAAAATATAAAAGGGAAGAAATAACTAAATTATGGCTATTATTTTCTCCACAAAACAAAGTAATGTAAGGTGGAAAAGACTAAAAAATCATGTAAACCTCCAAAGGATACAGGATCTCATGTCCTTCGAAAGGTCATCTGAATGGGAAATGCATAGTGTATAACCTTCTTCAGATCACACAAATCCCCCATTGATAATCCTCTTGTTCTTAAGAAAGCATCCAAATACAATTTATGATAATTCAATGGCTACCAAGATAACTCCTCCACATCACACGACTTGTTAGTAGGCAGGTGTCGGACAACTGTCCAAAAATCCTTATAAAATAAATGATAAAAATATAAAAAATACTAAATCCTATTTTGGTCGTAAATATTCATGTAATGTGATTAAGAAATTTAAAAGATGCCACAGAATCCTTGGTGACATTCCCATCTTATCATGTAATATCCCAATGACATGACTTTGTCTCTATAGACAATCAAAGGGTTCTTCCAGGACAATGCTTTTGAATCACCACAAGATCCATTATCAGTCACATGATGCATCACCAATGGGGAGAGTTATTTTCTTCGAAAACACACATAAAAATCTGTGAGACCCTCAACCCTTGAAAAATAAATAAGGAAATAAAGGGGGGAAAGTTGGATGCTTCTTATGAAACAAGGATACACTAGGCTTCACATTAAAGGGGTTATATGACCCAGGAAATCATAGTTATTCACGTGAGGCACCCCTTGATAAGCTATAATGATCTCAAAAAATCCCTTATACATATTAGCCTAATCTCGTGAAGGCTCCTTGGAAAATCACCTTTGTCTCAAAGAAGACCCCAAATAGCATCCTCAATCATGAAAAGGCTTTTCAATAGGATTCCTGTTCACACAAAGACCTCCAGATGTGTCAATCTGACCCTGTGAAGACTCCTTGTCATGTCCACATGGTTAGTAAAAGTTTCTTTGATCATCAAAAGATAAATAAATAGGGTACTTATGGGACACTCTTTTGGTCATTGAAAATCATGTGATGCCATGACCTACGGTAGGATCTCATGAAATGCATGACACTAGATCCATCCATTAACTACAACACAAATATGTGGGATATTCTCTACACAAGGCAACATATAACTAGAGTGGTGAGGCCTATAAATCCCTCCACCACAATATAAAAAAGTCATCCATGATTTATCGCACATGGGAGCACTAGATCGGACTTCTCAAAGTAGCCACTCTCATGATCACAAGGTCTTATGCTAGGTAAAAATATAGGGAATAATATAAGGGATCACACAATATGCATAGTAATGTCACATGATCACTCATATATCACACAAATGAATTATAATATGACAATAAGATTGTGCAAAGGAAATACCACATATCGTTTGGGTCAAAAAAACCTAAATAATAAGTTACACTAGATAAACCTAAGGAACATATGCAAGAAAGGGTAGAAAAAAAGACTAAATAATGGGATACTTATGTGAAGAACCTATACACTAATCCTTATACACTTCTCATGACTCATCTAGATCATGAGACAACACCAGGGTATATCTCTCAAACCATGTGATGCTCCCTCAACATACTATTTGGATCATGTGATGTCCCTTGGACATGTCAAGAAATTCACAAGATTCCCTCTGGGAATGGCACCCCAAGTATTGTGAATCCATCTAGGCTTGTTGGCCAAAACCTTGTGATGTCCTCCAGGAATGTCACCCAAGTCAAGAAACAACACCAAGACAAGTTAGCTAGGTCTTGTGGTGACACCGAGACATTCCAACCTAGGTTATGAAAAATCCTCCATAAATATCATCCTGGATCATGTGATGTCCTTTGAACAAGTCATACAGGTCATGTGGCACTCTCCATACATGTCTACATGGATCAAGCTATGTCCTCTAGACAAACAATCCAGGTCATGAAACATCCTCTGGACACATCATCCCGGATCATGCGATGTCCTCCAAACAAGTCAGCCAAGCCATGTGAAAACCTCTAGAAATTTCATTCTTAATCATGAAATGGACTCCACACATGTCATTAAGGTAATGAAATGTCCTCCATAAAAGTCAAATGGATCTTGTGATTGTCTTTGGACATGTCTGCTAGTCAACCAGGAAATGTCCAGACATCCTCAAACATGTCCGGAAGAAAATTAGTGCACGTTAGGTGGACAATTAGGAAATGTAAATTCGTAACCCTAGGACATGGTAACCTTTTCTAGTAGATATATCAATTAAAACTCAGTGTGTGACCTTAAATCAGTAGCATGATAAGAATTACACCATATAAGAGTATCCTCAGTGCATATTCCCCAATTCGATCGAACTATGGGAACTTTGATTCCTTCTATAACCAGGATACGTAGGATTCATTCCTAAGGCCTGATATCCATATCAAATATCAAAGGGAAACCTTAGTGTGTAATCCCCAGTCAGTGGAATAATATGGCATTCCCTTATACAAGGGAAACCTCATAGTGTAAACCCTGCTCAATTAAACTATGAGGACTCTAATTCATGCCATAACTAGGATACATAGGATGCCTTTCTAAGGCCCGAGCTCAAATGGGAATCCAACTTGGTGTAATCTCTACTATGTCTCTAACATACTAACCACCAGGACCTAATCACTCCCATGGGATGATTATCCTGCCTCATCTATAAGTGGATTGAAAAGGCAACTAAACTATGATGAATATGATTCCTACCACAACCAGGATACATAGGATGCCTTACTAAGGCCCAATATCAATATTAAACATCCAAATCTATATCCTAATATGTAATTACCACATCCATATGCAATTAAACTGATTACTTTATATCCCTTGATTATCACATAGGGTCATGTGGGTTTAGGGAGTTGCAATAATCATATCCTTCACATTACGAATCTATACCAGCTAGGGAAAACTTAGTTTATAAATCCTCAATCATTTTCATTATATAATTACCCCCATATAAGGGAATATACCATAGGCTAAGTTCCAAGGGTGTGCTTGAATTATGATAACTCTGATTCCTTCTATAACCAGGATATGTAGGATACCTCCTTGAGGATCAAGCTCAATACCTAGTACCTAAGCTCCCCCATATATTCCCTTTATGCATGATGTTAAACTACATGGTTTTAATAAACTATGTGGGTTTTGATTATTATTATAAATAGGGTACAAAGTATGCCTCATAAAGGTTCAATCCCATCCTCTAAATATTAATCACATCCCTGGATGACAATAAACTTTATAGTACTTGGTTATGTGGATTTAAAATATAACCAACTACCCATTAAATGGAAATGGATGAAGAACCTAAGATACATACAAATGGACTCATTAATCGACCTCCCTTTATAAGTACAGGGATTCAAACATGGTCATTTTGTTAGGGTAATTGGCCACATATCAGGATTAGTAATAGATTCATGAAAATATCTTAGATCTATAAGAGATTCTATGAGTAGGCAATAATTCCCACCAAAAGGGTGTGATGATCCCAACCTCCCAGACTCTCAACCAATGTGAGTTCCTAAGTGTCGTTGGGTCCAAAACCCCAATTGACTGCATGCATTTGGAAATTAGTTCTGTACCCAGTTATAGATGTGGGAACTGTTGGGAGTTTCTATGAAATGTAAAAAATAATGGTTAACCCGATGTGAATGATTATACAGAAATTGACCCCCCCCCCAAATCAAACCATTAGACTAAGTCTTATATATATTTCTAAAGAAACAGTGTCTTAACCCTTTATTATCTCCCCATAAATACTAATTATAACTACCACACATCCTTAGACATAAATAATCCCATCCTCATCCAGGGTTTAATCTACCAGTGGATTAGTATAATATATAGTATCCCTCATTACCCAGTAATCAGAGTAATATGGTAATCTTACCTTCACTTTCTCAAGGATTGAGGAGGTAACTACCAAATATATAAGGGTATATATTCCCTAATAATCTTGTACATTGATATGAATCTCAATGAAGAACCTATTCAAATATCAATTTTTCTACTTACCACACAAACAACTCGAGCCTGAGTGATCATGCTCAGTACATCAGCCATAAGATTCCCCTTTTTAGAAGTATGTGTCATCTTGAATTCAAATGACTATAGATAGTTAACCCAACTTCTCTAGTGAAGGTTTTGGTTACACTATAAAAATATATACTTTGTGATATTTTGTTCTATTTATACCACAAAACTCTCACCCAAAAAATAGTGATGCTAACATCTTAGTCCATCACTACTATTTCTAATTCCAAATCATGAGTAGGGTTATTCCACTCATGTGGCCTCAATTTCTTAGATCAATAGGAAACTACATATCTATCCTATGTTGGAATAGCTCCTAGACCAATTCCTAATGCATCATAATAATGTGCATACTCTCTACCTAACTCAAGTAAGGTCAGAATTAGTTTAGAAGTCATTTTACACTTTATTCCCTAGAAATATATCTCACAAGGGTTGGACCACTTAAAAATTTTCACCTTCTTAGTCAATATCATGATTGGTGCTATTAATCAGTATAACTCTTGAATAAATATATCATAGTATCAAGACAAACCTAGAAAACTATAAATATCAAATAAGTTCTTGGACCACTACCAAGAAATCATAGCTTTAAACATCTCAAGGTCTACTAATAGACTAACCTATGATATCACATAGCTCACAAAGAAAATCTCACTGATAAAAAACTTACACATTGAAATCTTTTCATAAAAATAATTCGCTCTCATCATACTTAGTACAGTCACCAAATTTTAAATGTTGTTCTACCTTGCCTAGGAGTATACCAGAATATCATCAACAAATATGACCGCAAAAGAATCCAAATATGGATAGGATACCCAATTCATCAGGTCTATAAACACCATCGGTATTTTTTTTAATCTAAAAAATATCAAAATATACTCATACAATCCATAAATGGTTCTAAAAGAAGTAGGAATAATATTATAAGGATTCTCCTATAACTGATGATAACTCAACCTCAAATCGATCATGGATAACCACTTGACTCCCCTCAACTGGACAAAAAATCATCAATACAAGGAAGTGGATATAATTTATTAATCATTACTTAGTTAAACTTATAGTAATCTTCCCATAACCATAAAAAAGATATTCACTTTCTTAGTGAATTACATGAGAGTATCTCAAGGGGATGTGCTCGGGTGAATAGATCCCTTTGAATCATGTCCTCTTGATGAACTTTAAACTCTATGAGATTTGAAAAATCCATATTATAAAAGAGAATATATATGGGTTTCATAACTAAAATAATAACTATAGAGAACTCAACATCTCTATTGAGTGAAAACCTAGAGAAGTACTCAGGAAAAATGTCATATAATTGGTTAATAATGTGAATAAATACTAGATGTCTTATCTCCTCATATTTTTTAATTATAATAAAAAAATGAGTTATGATCATCCCTAGGTATTTATTATTATGTATTTAATGGAATTACTATGAATATTACTTATTGACATTGGTATAATGTTTACCCTATTTGTATGTGAATAATGCTCATTGAAGGTAGCAGTTAGTTATTCTTGATACCGAGTTAGTCAATCCATCCCAAGGATCACATTTAAGCTATCATCTTTAACACAAGGAAATCATAGAGAATCCTATATCCACTAATCACAAGGATACAATTTAAACATATATAAATACCCTCTGATCACACCTCCAAGTGTGTATCAATAGACATTAACCCATGTAGATACTCTATGGTCAACCCCAAACCATCAACAAACTAAGAATATATGAATGAGTGTAACACACCCATATCAAATAAAATAAAATAAAGGGTGTATTACACTAAAATCATACATCAAACCACCAATTTCCTAATGTCATGATCAAAATGAGATGACTTAATAGTGTGAGATTGGATTGAACCTTAGCCTTGGGCCCTACTAAACAAATTCCCCTATGAGGTCTCACCCTAAAAATATTGTTTCCCCTACCCCAAGGAACTATTTCTTCCTCCATAACCCAAAAAACTAGAGAAACCCTAGAAACGAATCTATTGTGGTACTCTTGGAACTAATCTAGAGCCTTATATCTACCCAAATCCTCTTCTCAAAGAAAAATACGGAGCACTCTTACAAAACCTTTGCAAGTACCCTATACACCTACATAACCAACACTTTGTTGACTATCAGTGGTACTACGATTTCACATGACCAAGATTATTTCACTAGTAACACTTAAAAAAACTTCTTTCTCAATGAGGAATAGATAAACCACCACTCTGGATACTTTGTTCATCATCACCCTGGTATAAACCATCAAATTTTTGCTTCTTACTCCCCAAAGATATACTATTAGTCCCTATAATAGGATCCAACTTCCCAGATCCCCTACCCTCATTTAGATTCCACTAATATATGAGAAAATGATTCACAACCTATAAAAATTATGTCAAGTTTAATATAGTCACATAAATTAGAATCATATACCTCAACCCATCCTCAAAGATCCAAACCCTTGATACCTCATCCCCCATCCAACACTAGATAAAAATAAAAGAGCTTCATGAAATTAACTACATGATCCATAACAGACATATCCTTTTGGGTGAGGTGTATGAACTTCTAGGACTTGTTTTACCTCAATGTCTCATAAAAGAAATTATAATATAAATGGACCTAAAAATCATTCTAATATAATCCCATATGTTGGTCCTTAGAAAATTTACATGAAATATTTACTCACCTATTAAGGGGTATCTTGATATGATCAAAGATAACCTACATAGACTCCACCCAGATCTCAACTATCTAGGGTCCACCCACACCTTTAAAGAGGTGTGGGGTACTGTATATAAAAATCCCACATCCACTCAGACATAGAATTCCTAACAAGTGGATCATCTCTATCGGTAGACTATATAACCCAAAGAAGATTCTCTCTGATCCATTCATTTTTACTTGGTACCAACATAATAGGGGTATTCGGCTCAATTTTCAATGGGGTATGGTTATCCCTAGCCTCTTGGTGCTCCACTATAGGTCTTCATGGTGGCATGTCACTATAATTCAAAATTCACAACTTAGACCACATTGTATCATGATTCTTAATATCAAAATTTAGGTTAAATAATAATAGGTATAGAATCCTGATACTCTATACACATGCCCTACAATATAAGGTTCTCTACAAATTGGGTGCTCTCTAGCCTCATCTACCCACTCTTCAAGTCAATAATTCATGAAATATTCACATAACCAATCATCATATAATAATAACATAGAAAGATCCATGGATTTAGTTAATTATAATGTAACCATCAAGTTATATATGAAAATATATATATATAAGTTGTTACTAACACTATAAATAATCAAAAATTGTATCATAATATAGGTTCTCAATCATAATCAAGCACATGAATTTCATGTGAATCCTATCTACCAAATATGATGCACGAATGCACACTCACTTTATACCATGGATGATTTTACACCATAAATTATAAATCACACATAATATTTCTTTGAAAATATAAAATTTTAATATCAAAAACTGACTACAATACTCCCATCCCAAGTAACCTAGACTTTCCCAATATGTGGGTCAACTACACCTGGGCATAAGGTCCATATCAATCCCCAATAACAACCTTCCTCTAACTATCATGACTAAATATTAAGACAAAATAAACAAGGTTATAATACCACTTTATAGTACTCATGGACTAGTTCACCTCTATCGTGACCAAACCAGGTGCCACAAACCCTCAAGAACATCTCCCTATACGCCAAAGGCTAATAGCTAATTATGAGGTCCAGATGACATCATGTGGGGAGACTACACACTTTGGATCAAATAGCCATAAATAATTTTAAAATTAAAGATAAAAAAAATTCATCCCAATATAAAGGAAACATAAATATAGTCAACAAGAATAATTTCCAACCATAAGTAAATAAAATATCACATGCTAGAACTAAAATGAGATGTCATAAATTCACACAAGACATACATATATTTTAAATTCCTCACCTAGTCTTTCCTCCTTAGATAAAACCAAATATCACTAGCTCACCCATTTACATTAATCCCCTTTCCCTTACCTATATCATGAACCATGAAATTTGTATGGGTACCAAAGTTCCCGGTCAGGATGTGAGTATAACTCAATAGGAAACCACCAATGGTGTTCCTAAACAAACACATAATATATCAATGTGTGTTGATATGACATGAAAATAATAATAATACGTCAAAATAAACACCTGTTTCATCCTATGGTTTGGTGTAACTACCCAAAATTTTATCAATGTAATTTCCCTTATAAATATATAATTGTGTAATATTTAGTGATATAATATTATATAATACTCATGCACCACATGATAAAACCAACTACATTTTATTATATTAATTTAAAAATTAAATTTTGAGAAAAATTTGTTATAAGAATTTAATGTATTATAATTGGACAAAAATGGAAAATAAGATAACAATAATAAGAAAATTTGGATCTGATCGATCCCCCAAAATAATCACTCACGAACAGCACTATAGAAATAAAGAAAAATGTTAGAAATAAAATATGAATTTTGAATATGAAAATATAAACTTTATAGAAAATATAAGTGAATTAATAATGAATTAAATATGAGGTATTTATAGAAATTAGGGATCCCATGTGACTATTACAAATTTGACCGTTGGAATAGTAATTTGACCATTGAAATAGTAACTTGTCCATTATAATAGTAATTTGACCATTAGGAATAATAACCTAATATTTATAATATTATCCTCACCTATTAAAGTGTAAAATAATATTTATGTATTTTATAAAATGGAAATATGGAATATTTATATCACAATACAAGTAAATAAATGTTTTAAAAATAATGAAATAGGTGTTCGTATTTTTGTAAAATGTGAATGTTTTTTTCATTTATATAAAAAAATTAATTTTTAAAAAGAAGATTTATTTTTATAAAATTGGTTTATAAATTAATATTATGTTGTATTATAATGATGATATAATTTTATGAGACCGTCAGTAATTTTTCAAAGGGTTAGAAAATTCATCATAATATTAAAATTTCTATTTTTTAAATAAATGATAATTTTAATTAAAAATTAAATTTCTAATATTTATAAAATTATTTTCATAAAATGAAATTAATTTTTTTAATCTACATGTTGAAAATTTATTAGGGTGATTTTTTGGTATTTTTCTAAGATAGTTGAATTTTTGGAGAATAGTGAAATATGGTAAAATACGATATTTAACATTATAAGTTAAATACATGAATTTTTAAGTAATGGATGATGTAATAACCCATTATTTTGAAATAACATGATCTATTTTATATATATAGTTACAATAATCAATATTATTGGTAGTCTTGATCCAAAATAATAAACTAATGAATATAATATTCAAAAACACCCATCTTCTCCCCTTATAAATACCACCCCTCAGAGCCCTTTCTCCTCAAAAAATATAAGCCTTATAGATAAAAAAATTTCTGATCAATTACCTTTATAATCCTCTACCTCATTTACTAGTTCTATTTTTCTCACAAAAATTCCATTACAAGGTGCCTTAAGTGGAATTGCAATAGGTGACATCTAAAGGAGAAGGTAATTCCCTCAACTAATACTTTTAATTTTTCTTCCTCCTCAACCTCGAAAAAAATTCCTTCAAACATATAATAATAACTCAAGTATTTATATATTCTATAATTTTATTGTGTTAATGGAATATCTACCATCCATCCTCTTTTCTTTCTCTCAATTGATTTTAAAACGAAAATGTTGTTTATAATATGGTTGGTTTATCACCTCTATAAACAACGTACTTTTTTTCACCATCACTTTAAATTATGGTTATAAAGATATAATTAGGTTTAAATATGATTATAATAACTATTTTATAACTTATTTGAAGTTATTTTATTTTTTAATAATCATTTAATTAAATTAAAAAATCTAGTTTGTGACGGTCGCTAAAACGACCAAAATGAACCGACCACATAATGTTGACATTTTTACTAAGTTAACCATACCTATATACGAACACATATGGGTATTTGGGACCATTTAAATTTATATAATGACATTAATTCTATTTAATTTCAATTTTTTAGTTGTATAACCTTTTTACAAGAACGTCAATAATTATCCACAAGTGATCTGACCTTAGCACCATGAAATAAATGCTCACGGAAAAGTGAAATTAAACTTTATATCTCATTGAAATAGTTATAAATGAACTTAATAAAATTATAATAAATAAAATATAGATCTAAAATTTTCTTATTTAATTAATTAATTAATTTTATTTTATATTTCAGTACATTAAGGTCAAGTGTATAATAATTCTAGAACATAAGGTAAGGAATCTCTTCGAACCACCATTTTTCTTTTAATTATTAACTTTATCTATTTAACTAACATTATATGTCTATTTTATATTATTTAATTATTTTAAATTAAGTATATATTTTTATTAAATATATACCTATTTTATTATCCCTTCCTTTTATGGGTTAATACATTCTTTAAGTTCATTTCTTGAATGTCTTCTTTAAAATCAAACCTAATTAAGGGGAACTTTTCTATAACTTAATCATTTTGTGTAATTATAATTTAAATTATTTATTCCCATTAATTATTTAATTAAATAAATTAATATTTTAGGTATAACCGTCCTATTTTACTTCTAGTTTTCAAATAAAATTCTGTACTTATTCCTTCTCCAAAAGTCTTTAACTGATTCCTTAAAACACCATTTTGAAAGTTCATTTATATACCCAATTATTTACCCTTTATCATTACATTATTTCCGAATGAAAACCATATTTTCAGGCCTATTATTATGTACTCATATATTAACATCTAAAATATTTAATTCCTTCTTCTCTTTGGTATCTTTATGAAATATTATTTGATTATGATACAAGGCAAGATTATGCAACACATTTCTTTCCATGGGCAATTCTTATGTTTATGCCATATGATTTATTTACTTTTTTAGAACACATAATTGTGTGCATGTTATGATGGGTGTGCCAATATACCAATCAAATACATTGGGTAATGTTTTTCTTTCATGATACGGTATGTATGGGATTAGGGAGTAAACATAATTCATGATGGGACTCTATCCACCATGTTATGTTTCCTTGGCCATTAGCCTTGAATTATGATTATGTAATGTTTTATGTTACTCATACATTTCTATGTTATCATGATATTATAATACCATTATATTTATATAATGATATCATGTTATTATTCATGATCATTCACTTTTATGATATCATGTTATGGCATTTGACTCGCATGTTATGCTTCATTGTCATGTTTATTACCTTACTAGGATCTATAGATCACCCTTTTATTTTTTGTATTCTCCGAGTTATCTTATGTAGTTTTAAGAGATCAAAAGGATTTAGGAAATCTTTATTGAGAATAAAATAAATTTTTTTTGTTTTAATTTATTTTTTATGCATTATTAACCTAGTCTTCCAAAATCACCCAGCCTCATGATCTTTGGGTTGTGTTTATTAGATGTTTATGTTTAAAATGATGTAATAATATGTATAAAATGATTAGGTTGCTATATTCGGTCTTAAAACTTGGGATTGGATATTATCAGTTTCAAAACTGAACATGTCTCATAGAAATACCAAGTATTGTCATGATATCCACTCATAATATCATCCCATAAAGCTCTTTAATACCAATTGGTGGTACACCCAACTATGGAACCAAGTATGGAATGGTTATCAGCGCACCCAAATCACCCCACCAAAGAATCCTTGGTTGGAATTACACCCAACCCTAATCACCATTATGCCCATGGTTGTAATTTCACCCAACCACATCACATGTATGCTCATGGTGGGCATTACACCCGATCTACATCACATGGATAACTAAGGTTGGTGTGACACCCAACCTAGTCCTTAGATATTCCTATAATGGACAAGTTGGGATTACACCCAACTATTTACCAAGAGACACACCCAAGTTGGAATTATACCTAACTCCATGTGAAATATATCGTCGAGTTGTCATTACACCCAACCACACCTCAAATATAACCCTCAGGTTGACATTATACCCAATCATATATCAATCACATTTTTGGGTTGAAATTAAACACATAAACCTGGGATAGAATTACACCCAACAATGTATCAAGACCATAAATATTTAACATACAAAACATAAAAAACACATGATGTAAAATTCTTATAATTTAATAGAAAATAATAACATGTCAATAAACATACATATATTACAAGGGTAAACATGGGTTGGAAACTTTCCCAACACCGATATAAAATTTACATTAGGTTGGTTACTCACACATAACCTCCCACCTAATTCCCACTTTCATTCAAGGATACTAAAATTTGAACCTTATTTAAAATTAATTTTTATCTTCAAGAATAAATCTATATAATCTACCATGTACCACTAGGTTATAACATAGTCTAGGTCACCCCTTTTTGGCTCCATTATCTCATTTACATGTCACTTTATTCTAAGGTATGGTCATCATTGAACAACATATAAAAAGAACTTACTAGAAAATACCTATGGCCTTAATCCTTAATTTAAATATTATACTCAAAGAAATATCATGTGGTTTTATTCTAGAGCATTCACACATGAAAAATGGATTATGTGTATGACAACACACATGATACACGTATAATCCATAGGGAAAGGATAGGGTCCAACTACCTCATAACCATAGAAATCTTCATAGGTGATTCATCAGAAAAATTAACTCCAAATAATATAAATCAAAAAAACATATAAATAACCCCTAATTTAGGGAATAATCAGAGGAAAACAATAATAAAATGATATAAACAAAGATTAAAGGGAAAAGGAGTGATATACATACCTATGTAGATCCTATAGGAAATGCTACACTAGAATCTGACAATGATCAAGGGAAAATCACTCTTAAAGAGGGAGAGAAATTATAGTGAGAGAAGAGGGAGGGGAGTGAATCCTGGTGGAATAAATATAAGAAGGGTAGAGGGTAAGGTTTTAATTTAAAAATTAATATTTAATTTAAATTAAATAATTTTTTTAAATACTTAGATTCCCACTAGGTACTCACCCAACATCCATCAAGGTAATCAGTACCCTCATTGGGTACCCATCCTGGGGAAATCGACCACATGATGTCCCTTATAGAATCACCCCTCCACTTGGGCACACCATGTATCTAGTATTAGAAAACTAGGTCCTCAGTATTGTCTTCCATAGAAAAAAACCTCTCACACCCATTCTAACTTTCCAAATATTAACCCCTACCACCATCAACTCATCTAATCACCCAAAACCATCAAAATACTCATGGTTTTGAAAAAAAATATAAAAAATCATACCTAGAAATTGGTATAATATTAAAAGATACACCACTACTTAGATAGTTTTAAGGTATAATTTTGTCTATACAACTACATTAACTCACATCTTCATGATCCATTGAGTGGAATCCCATATCCTATAAATTATGGCTCATATTTACTTAAAACATTACCTCTGAAATTGTACCTATGTAGTTATGACTACCTATTTGATATAAATTTTAGTTATTTTAACTCACCAAACTTATTAAAACTCTCCAATAGAAATAAGAACCCCCAATTATGTCTGAAAATAATCTTGAACTATGGATTAATTCAAATTTGAGGGCTGGAATGCATTACCAACTTAATATTTCCTTGATGGGTTTTTTCTTTTATTTACTTTTTCAATGAAATTAGATTTTATTTTAAATTCTTATTGATTTAACTGTGTGGTCTATTTCATAATAACTAACCATGTATAAATAAAAAACATTCATCATTAATTTATATATTTTTATCTTTTTATGTCTGTTAATTATTCTATTTGTTCATATATCATCCATACATTCACATAATAATTATCCATGTATGATAAAAATAAATATATAATGGATTAATCATGAGTTTTATTTTATTGGTTGATCTATAAAGTGGATAACGGATCAACCAATACCCCAGGTAAACTCTTTCAGTCATATATTGACTTGAGTTACAATGTCCATATTTCTCCCATGTGTTTACACTTGGTTGGGTTTACACTAGATCTCATATTGAATTGTCTTATCATAAACATCTCTATTCTTGACAATGTATACTCACAAATAGGTGGGGGGGACTTGAGATGTTTAAATATATTTTATACCTTAAATATGGAATCATATGACCTTATATAATTAAAATATAAAGGATTTATTTGTTAATAATCTAGAAATAATATTTAATACTTAATTTTTTCCTCTATGTCAGCCAGATACACCCCCCCCCCCAATATAACCACATGCTACAATCACCATCTTCCTCTCTTGATTGTATATTGATCTTGGGATGGCTATATCTCATCCATCCAAAACCCTTATTGAAAAATTGTTTCCACCATTAGGATCATGTAAAACCACTTTAATTAAATATTAATGGATTTAATTAATGTTTTACAAAATAAAATTTGTACAATAACTCAAATACCATATAAAGGATCCTGAACACAATAGAACCATTTATAACCACTGTATTTAAAAAAATTGATCTAATATTATGTCAAAACACTAGATCTGAGATACTAGTTTTCAAGTTCATCCATGAATAATATAAAATCTATTTAATCATAGATAAAAATAAATGAAATCATACCTTATTTGTTCATGTGGACTCATCATATTCTAATCATCGTCAAATTTTTGTAACTCAAAGGATCTAATAGAGAACCCCAAAAGATCAGTTATGTGTGTACTAAATTTCCCAGTTAATCATTCGACATCCTTCATGCTCTATTATAAGGTAACTGAGTGCTTTATTATGCCTAAATGATTTATCTGAGAAAGTGAAATTGAACTTTTCTTATTCTTATCTATAAATATTAAGTGAATACTTGAGGGGAGTAAAATTCATATAGGGGTTATAAAACACTATTCTAGGGTATGTAATATGGTTTTTATACTTAGATTAACTTATTTTAATTATACTTTGGTCCTTGAATAAGTTTAACCTCTAAAATAAATCCATTTAACTACTAACATCATAGTCATTGTATCATAAGTGTCACAAATATTTCATCATTTAGTTATGAAACTCTCATATGTCATGTGATAAAATAAAAACCATTAACTTAGCTCATTTTTCCTAAATATTTTTAAAAAAACTTGAATAAATAATATTCATTCAAAAAACAAATTTTATCCTATTCAATTTTTTATACTTAAATCATTTGTGAATACATTAAAACATAAAATAAATTTTTATTATTTTAAATTTGAATAATATATAATTGGATTTTTTTTATTTATTTACCTATGATCATTCACAATTGGATGTTCACAACCCTAATGGTGTGAGCCCAAATTTTTCCTAAACTCCAATTCATATGAATTAGTGTAACTTTTGGATACACTTTGTGTGTAACCCTTTATAACCTTATCTAAATAACAATGAATCATACTCACAAAATAATAGTGGTATCTAAAAACTCATCATCATCTATAAAGAGAAAATGAAAATTTATAGCTATGATAACCTCTTGAGAACATGTGTTATGTAATATAATCTCTTTGATTCATGATATCTCATCAATAATGATGTATACTTTATGCCACCATCCTTTTACACTTGATATATCTTTCTTTTAATTCCTAGATATGCGTTCCTTTTTCTACCATAGTCATGGATTTAGTAAAGGAATAAACACCTAGTTAAAGGGCCAGAGATATCTTCTTCTTACACTCAAAAGTGACAAATATTATCTTGATCATTCAATCAATGTCATTCCACTAACAAAACACCCAATGCAATCTACCTCTACACAAACATAATTTATCATGGTTTTCATCATAAATCATAGTACATGAATGAATATTGAACATTAATAATTATTTCAATCTGAAATACAAATACACATTCTCATATATAGGAACTTCCAATGACACCTAAAACATGTGGTGTTCCTATTAGCATATCAATCCTCATGATCTCCTATACTTAAGATCACCAAGTGAAAAAATCATGATAATAAGTCTCAATATTTATAAGGCCCCATCGCATGATGGATAGAAATCATCTATATCCCATCAATATATTATATCTAATCCATAATACATATGTTTAAGATTACTTTCATAGTATTGTGAGGTTCTCATTATAGCTGAGAACTGCTATAACCATTTGATATGACATGCAATATAAGGACACTGTTATATATAGTACATATATAATTTTTTTTACTATCATGATAAGTATATTCATGCATATATCACATTATATGAATAACATGGTAATCAAAAAAAATAAGTTCAAGATGGTTTTAAGGTTCCCACTCTCACAATAATCCTTTCTTGATTCTTCAATTAATGTCACGCCAATTATGCCATTATTGGCACAAGATATTTCACTGCGATAATATATGTTATGGTTTTCATCATGAATCCATGTACATGATTCATGATATATATTAATAATAATCTCAAGTCTAGGGACTATTAAATATGCTCAAAAATATAATTTTTTTAAGACACGTAATATATAGAATTTCTATCGATGAGTATGTCCTTATGATCTCTACCTCTGGGATATCACCAAGTGAAAACTTCATGATAAGAAGTCTCAATTCTTATGGACCTCCAATACCTGATAGTTAGACATTGTCTGTGTTCTATCAGATAGATGTATCTACACTATAAGGAATAAATTTAAGAATATTTTCATGGAATACCTAGGGTCTCATAATAATGTAAAATGATCTAACTCATTGATGTGAAAAATATTCTAATGAAATTATTACATAATTCATACAAAATAGAAAAAAAACATGTAATAAGAATAAAAAATGTATATTTCAGACTGAATACATGTGGTTAAATGATTAAATGTATATAAAGAAATTTATTTCTATGGAAGCAACCCTAGCATGATGTGAGTAGTAATCCAACTCATGTTTGGGATAATTTGGGTTAGTTATTTATGTTATATGACATTGGATGTTCCTATCCCTGATAATGTGTATTCATCCCTTTATTTAAGATCATTGTTAATAAATATCATGAATCACATATTTACATGCATAATGAAAACCTTGTCTCGTGTGATCTTGGTGAAGTAGATTATGTCTGATGGATAATGAGTGGTATGACATTAATTGAATGGTCGTGATATAATTTTTTCCATTATAATTTATAAAATATGATTTATTTGATCCTTTTATTGAGATAAATGTGTTTTAACAAATTTAATGGTTATGGTGATCATAAACAAGTTCATTTCAGTGAGTCGGATAAAAATAAATCAAGTTTTAATGATGATGACACATTTGTACATCTCGATTGGTGATGTGTCAACCAATAAAAGAATTATATTACACAATCATGTTCATAGGAAGGTTATTTTTGTCGCAACTATTCCCTTTCTCTATGAGGGTTATGATATTTTATTAAAAACAAATCATGGTTATTAGGTCAAACCTTATGCAATTAAAAAAATGTCCTAGAGGATCATGATGGGTGTCTAAGGATTGATTAAAACTTAATCAACATATCATAAACAACTAAAAACCCAAGAACCAAGATCAACCATAATTGAAGTTGAAACCATGTATATATATATAATGAAGGAATTATGTATACCTTTCATCGATGAGTCATTGATCCATTCTTTAATCATATGTTCTTAATAAAGTGCTATGAGGAGCAACCAACATACTCCTCCATATTAGTGTATTCACATGATGAAACTGAATAACCCATCGCATGGGAAAGACCATTCTCTATTCCACAACATGCTAGAGCCTCTCTAGGTGAAGTGGGAAAGTGGAATAGAACATCGATGAGGAGGAAAAGAATCAACAAGGGTATTAAAAATATTCGTATTCTATTATCAATGGTATTGCCTCCTTATATAAGCCCCTGGGACACTCCCAAGTTTTTATGCATTAACTCATACATTATATAATGTATGAGTTAATTCTACAATTGAATATGTATTCATTATATGAATCAACTCTAGAATCTCTCATTCATTTTATCTTATGAAATGAATAATATTAATGATAGATTACGTATGTAATGAGTTGAATGTTAACATATTAACTTTTTATTATAACTGAATCATAAGATGTTATTTTAATCATATATCATGATTATAACAACATAAAGATATCACCATATCATATAGAAAAATATGGCCAAGGGAATTATAGTGATATCCAATATTTCTCCTTATGATATACCAAAACCAAAGCATATGATATGAATTTAGTTTACATATGTCATGGAATAATATATATATATATATATATATATTGTATCTTATAATTTGAGTTAAAACAAATTATATGAGTAAATACTTTAGTGGATAACTCCTTCAATATCTCACTTGCACTAAATCCGCATACATTTTTTCTCAATTCACCTTATATTGTATCATATACAATAACATATGAAACCATATTCAAAAATCCTTTTCGATATCTTCCAAAATACTATTGTAAAACTATCATAAATTTCACCATGTATCACATAATATGTAATGCCTTGTGAATAACCATCCAAAACTCATTTTTTATAAACACTAAAACACTTTTAAAGTAGTTATCTAATTTTTATAAAACCAAATCCTTATTCATTCAACCATAAAGTGTAACCCCATTGAACTTTTTGGTGTTGAAAACAAATATAAATTCTATAATTCAAAAATGTAAGAAAATAGTGACCTCTATAAAAGTATCAGTTCCACTCAAACTATAAAGGGATCTTGTGTTATCTCCATTAAACACATATATCACTATCTTTATATCCACCAGCTGCATCACATGCTTGCATACGTATTCACATGATCCATTTTTCTAAGACAATGAGTAACCATGGGACATAGAGTATGGCAATCCCATATACATACATTCTTGATTCTATGAGTATGGACTATCCAAGTTAATTAATACATCACATGTAATTCACTATTATAGATGAACGAATCACATTCCCCTCACCTAATAGATAAGCACATCACATGTATTATCTAGGTATATTTTTAAACTTCCTCATTTTATCTTAATCAAGGGTCCATATATCATAATTTTTATATGAGATGACAAATCTGATTTTGGTTAAACTCTAAATGGCGGCATGATCAGAAATATTCCAAACCACCCTACTAGAAAAATATTATTGGAGCGGTATTTGAGTTGTTATTTTTGACAATGAATTGGAATTAATCTTCACTAAAATATATTTTAATGGGAGAGGTTAATATTTTGAGTGCCTAAAGAGGTTTGGAGAAATCAGATAAAGGCTAGAGGAAGTTTTCTTGGGTGTAAGGTTGGAACAACCATGCATAATATTAAGACAAACCATGAGGCATGTAATCATAAGGTTGGGGAGTAAACTCATAAGGTTGGGGAGTAAACTCGTAAGGTTGATACAGACTAGGTTGGGGCCTCATAAGGTTGGTTTGTGTCCCTGTAAGGTTGAGATAATACCTCATAAGGTTGGTGTAAGCTGTTTGTAAGGTTGGAATGTGACTTTTTAAGGTTGATGCGGACCATCATAAGTTTGATGTAGACCATCATAAGGTTGGTGATAGTAGACTATAAGGTTTTTATAAGCTTCATAAGATTACTTTTGAGTTAAACAAAATTTATACGGTTTTCCACCAACTGTTGTGGGTATATTTTATCCATCATAAAATATGACTATTCTTATGATCATCTTTGAGTAGATATAATTAAACCTATAATTAAGGGATAAAAAATCCATATTAATTAAATATTTAAAGGCATGATTTGGGATATTTTTTTGGAACTAAATTTTTCTATGCACACCATGTCATGGAGAAAGTGCATGGTGAGGTGTAGGCTTCTGCATTATGAGTTAGATAAATTCAAAATTCATGTTTTGGATGAAGTTTGAGGATTTAATCATATCCATTATCTTAGGTGATTTGGTTTGAGTTTTCAAGGTGGATAGAATCATTATATTGACCATTTAAATTCTATATTTAATTTTATAAATATCAAAAATTAAAATTAAAAATTAAAAATTAAAAAAATGAGGATATTGTGGGAATATAGACATAAAAAATAACAATTAAAGAGAGAGAAAGAGGGTTTTGAAACACAGTGTGTTGGGAGTAGCTGGATTTCTATTTTTCATGATGGAAAGATAAATAAGAAGATTAATTTGATCCAAGAGACATATCACTAGAATATTTCTATGAATGTATTCAATTAGAATAAAGTATATCATGTTATTACACAATAATTGGTGTATTTTTTATGTAATATTCATGGAAGGAGAAGAAAATTATGACAAGACTTGTGTGTTATATTTTTTAAGTAGAGAATTGATCTTTACATCATTTATGGTTGTAAAACAATAGGGTTAGTGAAACCACTCCCAGACTTATAATCAAAGAGTAGTGATCTTTAGTGCTTTATGTTCATAGGAACATTTCCATGCATGCTCCTTGGATTAGTATGTTTAGATAAACAGAGTAAAATTGTTTATGTTTATCTTTTAATTATTTCATTATTTTGTATTAACTATATAGGAGATATAAAAATAGATAAGAGTCCTAAATAAATGTGGGGAAATATCATAGATAAGGGTAAATTAAAATTGACATAACCTGATTCACCCCCCCCCCCCTTAGGGTATAAAAATTGTTTGGGGACAAAAAGTGGTATTAGATACAAGTATTAGGGTGAAACATTATCTCTCAAAAAGTCATGGAAAATATTTTCAATCACAAATAAATACACGTTTTTTAAGAAAATTATTTTTAGCTATGAAAAAACTGAATGTGGTATTTTTTTCAATCATTGGACATAGATTTTTACATGGTAGAAATACATGGGATCAAAACTAGAATATATAGTGTAACTCTTTAAGGAAAATATCATAAGTATTTGGATATGTATGCCAAGGAAATTAATGCCTTGGGAGGAAATTTGGCTAACTATATCTATACAAAAGTTATTTCATGCAAGAACTTGCATGTAATGTGGGAGAAGCTTATGAATACTTATGAAGTTGATTCAAAAGTTCAATAAGGTAATTTAAAAACATTGTGGAACAAGCATGAAGATATGATAATGAGAATGAATAAGATAGTTGATGCTATATTTGATCGGATAAATGATCATGTGGAAGATATGTGTGGTATTAGAGAGATCATTGATAATAAAAATTTGTCAAAAAAATCCTAAGAATACAACCAAATTAGTAAAACCCAAAATTATTGGTGTTTAAAGATAAATATCCAAAATAGGTAATATTTCATAGCCTACATAGCACTCTTATTTCATATGAAATGAGTAACAATGAAAATGAGTCTGTCAAAAAGGAGAAATATCAAGACATATCATTAAAGGAAATGAAGAAACTCTCATTGAGAGATGATAATTAGAATAAATAAGTTTATGAGTGATGTGTCCCTTTTTTAATACATTTTTTCACATCCAATTGGAAAAATAACTATTTTTATGGTCAAAAATATGGTTGTAATTGACAAATATTGATTACAGGATAATTCTATGGGAAATAATAATTATTTCAATATTTTAATGAAAATGGGGTTTTTTTGATAAATTGATTCATGGTTATATGACCTAATTTTTTATATGTTTTTAAGAACAATTTTTTTATTATTATTTTATTGAAATATCATTTTGTAAAGTTATTTTGATAATTTATATTTTATATAATTATTTTTTGAAAAGTCACATGTTTTATTTTGAATATTAATTTAGGTAAATTCATGTTTTTTCTAAATTCTAAAATTAAAAAGGATTTACTCAAGACCTTGTGAATCTTAATCCCTAAGGAAGATCATCGAAACCTGAAAAGGAAGATTATAGTGGAAACTGAAGGAGAAAGATCATGTGGGTTGTGATTCATGTGGGTATTTCGCATCTATTAGAGGATCTCAACTTAATCCATGGGAAATAGATAATCTACAGTGACAACGACCACATAAATATTGGGTACTCGAGTTGAACCTATAGAGTTAACAATGATGATGACTATGGAGTTGGATTCTATGTGTGTAGGATTTCAGAAATGATAATACCACCACATATTGAATCATATATCTTTTATCTTGCCATTAATTGATACTAGTGAGAGATCATCTAGATGAGGAGAACAAATTAGAAATAAGGCAATGTGATAGATGTAGTAGGAATTGAAACATATCAAAAGAGAATACACTTTTACTTTATTATTCATTTATTATTTTATTTTTATGAAATTATTGTACTTTGAATACTCAAACATGATTAGTGGATAAAAATATATTAGTGGAAATAAACTTATTTTATCATAATTATTTTTACTTAATTAATTTATTTTCATTTGGGGTTTCTATTCATTATTATTTTATTACATTAATTACTTTCCAAACCTTCAAGAATTAATAATAATTAATCTTGATTATAGTTTCCAGTTGTTAAGAAAATCTTTGTCAAAATATTTTACAAGATATGTTTGAATTAGTGAATTGTAAACCAAGATTAATAAAAAATTAATCTTTGTGGGATTAATTTCTCTATTTTCACCCACTAAGAATACCCAGTAGTCAACAGACTGGTGGGAAATCCCAAATGAGAGTCGACCCTCTGGAAAATTAGGTTAGCTTAATTCTTGGATTTGTTTTCTAGATTTCTCTCATTTTTGAATGAAGGATTATCAATTTAAATGTAGGTAATATAAGTTTTTCATACCCAATCATCTCTAATTTTTCACTTTTTATTTGTTACTCCTATTTTTATTATGATTTTATTCACATCATCATTTCACTATTCAATCATCTCATACTATTCACCATTTATCCACCATTTTCTTTCTACTTATTTGTGTTTTATAGAAGTTTTGAGTTTTTTTCTTGAATTTCACAACATTACTTGCTATTTAAACCTCTTATCACTACTTTAATAGTGTTAATTAGGAAAAATAATAAATAATTTGACTTGTATCAATGACTTTGGTCAAATTTTGGCATCAGTATCAGGGAGAGTTTTGTGCGACCAAGAAATAAGAAAAACTAAAAAAAATTGAAATCGGTTGAATACATGCTAGGTGTAGGTATAAAAACTTAGATCCCATAATCCTTAAAATTTAAAAACACCTTAAATATTTAAGATAAAAAATCTAAAATAAAATAGGTGAGAGAGATATTCCATATGGGGAATGAAAAAAAATTCTAACCTAACCTCATTAACTAACATTTAGAATGACCTGGGATAGAAGATTTTAAACTTTATAAAGTATTATAAAACCCATATTACATTAGGTTAACCCTTAGATATAGGAATTATGAACTAAAACACCCATACCTCAAACTATTACACACTTTCAAATGATGACTCTTTTTCCTTCATTAGGGATTTTTATAACTTATTTAAAAAATTTCCAATTCATGGGTTAAGTGAAAAGAAACTTAAAATAGGTGTATTCCATTTTTATTTAAAAATATTAATAATAGGAAATAGTTTCCTGCAGTGGATGGAAACATATTTGAAACTTGTAAATAAGTCTATAAATCCTTCATTATGAAAATTTTACCCTATAAGGCTTAAAGGATAGTTTAGAAACAAAATCACTAGATTTTATCAAGAGGATAGAGAGGCCTTCCATGAGGCCAATGATATTTTTAGGGGCATTATAAAGAAATTTCCACATTATCAACTTCATTACCACCTTATTTTGGATGGATTCTATAAAAGTTTGTCACCTTAAGTTCAAAAATTAGTGGACCAATCTACCATAGGTAATTACACAGATAATATTGGTGTGGTATGTTTGGACACTCTAGAAGTTATTGCACCAATTTTTACATGTCATCCCAACCATTAAAAGATAAAAAAAATTCAAGGCATGGTCCTAGAATGTATGGAAGAGATAACCATTTTTACAACAATTACAATCAGGGTTATAAAAACTACCCAATTTTTTCATGGAGATATAAATGGGTGTTAAAAAACCTCCCCCTCAACTCCCATAGTATCCTAGAAATAAATTTCAAAATAAACCTAGGGATAAAACCTAAAATTCACAAGGGAATATAAAAGGGACCATGTATCAAATGTTGAGTAGGATGGATGATCAGAAGGTCAAACAAAAAGCCTAATATGAATATGATAAATCCCAAACAGATGCTAGGATGCACAATCTAGAGAAACAAATGGGAAAAATGGTTAAGGGAATGGAAATAAGAGATAAAGGGAAACTTTCTAGAAACTTTTGAAATATACCTGAGGTAAAATTTCATGGTTTTAACAAATAGGTTTGGTTTAAAAACACATAGAGGAGATAGAAATGACCCTAGGATATCCGAAGATAAACTTTTAATGAACCTAGAAACCAAATTCAAGAATTTACCAAATCTATAAATCTGGGTAGCCCGGAATAAATTGAGATGAACCCTATTATGCCACCTGAAAAACACGAGGAAAAGGATTTAAAATTTAAGAAGGATAAAGTAAAATAAAAAAGTGAGGAAGAACCTGAGTGGATGCTTATAATTTTTAAGAATATATACCCAAACATCCCTTTCCCTTAGAGAATTAATAAAAATAACAAGCAGCCTAAACTGCAAAAATTTATTAAGCTATTTAAAAAACATCACATAAATATCACATTCCTTTAATCTTTAATTCAGTTCAAATAATATCTAAAAATGCTCAAAAATATTTTTTAAAACAATAAAACCTTATAGGAATTTCCACCAACATTTTGATAGTGGAGTGGAGTGTTTTTGTTTAGAATAGAATACCATCTAAGCTCAATGATCCATGTAGTTTTTTGATCTCATGGACCATTGGAATAGTTTAATGTTTTATTAGCTATATAATATTAGATCTATCATAAATTTTATCCCTTACTCGCTATTTTTACAGCTCATATTGGGATACTTGTTACCCACCACAGTGGTCTTGTAATTGGATGACTACTCTATCACACACCCCATAGAAAGAGTGGATGACTTGATAGTGGGAGTTTAAAAATGTTTCTACCAACTAAATTTCTTATCCTAGACATGGAATTTTACAAATAAGTATCTATTATTATTGGTAGGCCTTTTTCCCCATCATAGGATAGGTTAGTAATGTTTCTAAAGGGGAGTTAATTTTTAATTTGGGTGAGCAAACAAAGATTTTAATGTCTTTATGAGATGAAAGAAACCTCCAAAAACTAGAGAATTATCTATAGATTATCTACTGGAATTAAAATAACCTTTTATTAAGAAGAATAATAATTTTTAATAATGGTTGATGAGATTAATAAGATATTTGTGCCTAATAAAACTTTTATGGGTATCAATTCAAATATGGATAAAGTTCCTGGTGATGCTTATAAGGGTGAGTTTTTGTAACATCTTAATAATTTTTCTAAGTAAAACATATTAAAACCATCCATATAATCCTAATGTGAGGAGTTTTCCAATATGTATAGTAGTGAGTATGAGGCTTTCTTTAGCTCTCATTCATTATTTAAGAAACATATTGAAGATCATGGGCTACCTAAGACTATAATTTTACCTTCTATTCAACAAGAACCTCATGTATACCATGGAGTAGCCCAGTTCACATAGAACAGGCCCCAGAAGAGGATCAAAGCAGCAGGAGTAGTAGCCACCAAATGCAGAGCTAACCGGATTGGAAGAATGAGAGGGTATGGAAGCCGCTATCGAGACTAGGCATCGTGCATCTTTGTACGGGGCAATTCTAGCCGATCAGCAATGCAAGGTGGGGAGATAAGGCGATCAATGATGCAAGACGCTGGGGAGGGGCAGTTCTAGTGGGTCAGGCCTATGGTTCATGTATGGGCATGGTTTGCCTCTGGTCCTTTGGGTCATGTATTTCAGGTCATGTCGGGCCTTGTGCCTTGGGCCTACGGGTCATGTATGGGTTCCCCTTCAACCCTTAAAAGTGGGATTATCTATAATAAAATAAAAAGAAGGCCTTCGGGCCATTTGGAGGAGGAGGTAAAAATGAGTCTCAACCCCAACATAAAATAATGTGTGTGAGAAGAAGTTATAAAACTAATTGATGTTGGGATTATTTTTCCCATTTTTTACAAACCTTGAGTCAACCTAATCTAAGTGGTTCTAAAGAATGGGTGTCGCTGTTGTATCTAATGAAAAAGAAAAATAAATCTAGGTTACAAAGTTAACTAAGATTAAGGGTTATATTTATTTTAGGAATCTAAAATTATCTAATAGAAATGAATATTTCCCTATCACATTATTGGATTAAATTCTTGAGAGTATTGTTAAGAATAAATTCTTTTGTTTTTTGGGTGGTTATTCTAGTTACAACTTGATGCCTATATCCCCAGAATATTAGGATAACACTACATTCACATTACCCTTTAAGATATTTTCTTACTAGTAAATTCCCTTTAGATTGTGTGGGTCCCCAACTAACTTCCAAATATATATGATGGATATTTTCTCAAACATGATAGAGAGGATCATTGAGGTTTGTATGGATGACTTCTCTATAGTGGGTGGCACATTTGAAAGTTGTTTTAGAAAATCTATAACTTGTTTTTATAAGATATAAAGATAAAAAATTGGTTCTAAATTGGTAAAAATGTCAATTCATGGCCACTAAGGGCATTTTTTATGGTTATAAGGTCTCAAAGAGTGGAATATAGGTAGAAAATTCTAATATAAAAGTGATTAAAAATATTCCCCCTCCAAAAAATGTGAAGGGAATTAGAAGTTTTTTGGTACATGTCAGTTTCTATAAGAGATTTATTACAGATTTATTTAAAATCACAAGGGCCCTCTATACTCTTTTGTTTAAGGAAATTCCATTAATTTTTTAAGAGAAATACCTTGAGTCATTTAATTATCTTAAATAAAAGTTGAACACTTCACTTATCATCACTTCCCTAGATTGGAAAATCCATTTAAAATTAATATGTGATGCTAGTGATCTTGTCATAGGGGATGTTTTAGGGTATAGGAAGGTAAAGAGACTTCATGTGATGTATTATTCTAGTAGACTACTAGATTATTCCCAAAATAATTACCTTGTTTTTAGTATTTGAATTGGTGATTTATTTATTTAAAAATATTATCTATTATAATAAATTATTATCTCATAAATTTTATTAAAATTTAAGTGTTATAAAAATTTAATCACTTTTAATTACATTTTTTAAAAAAATTAATTATTATACTTCATATTTTAATGATTATTAATTGTTTCTTCTATTATTATTTTCTTAAGTTTAATTTTTTTAGTAAAAAAATTGGGAAATCCATATGATCAACTTGGGATAGCCCTCAACCACATAGGGGACACCATTGGGTTGACCCTATGGGAAGGCATTCTATAGGAATCCCACAAGGAGGATGAAGGGACTAGTGTGAATAGTGAATGCTTAGTGGGTGTGGGATCATTTATAAGGCCTGCAGAGCATGCCCATAGGCACTTGGGTTGGGCTAGGTCACCTGCCAGGTCATAGGCACGTGTGTCTGCATTGTGTAAACTAGTGTTGATCCCCAATAATCATCTTGAATAATAAATTATCACAGCTTGATTGATATACCATTTTCCCTATACATCTCTATTTTGATGTGGGAAAATGCAGTATGTTCACTATTCACCTGATTTAAAAATCTCGGATAGATCTCAATCATTCGATCTAATCCCCATGAGCCATCTGATCCATGCATTTATTTTGTGCTCATGTTTTGAACTTTCATACATATTTCTATTCAAAATCCAGTCATCTTCTAGCTTCATCTCCTTATGGATCCTCCACTCATAGATTCTCTCTACCCTAAATACTTTCAACTTCCAATATTTTTTGATCTCTCACACTAATCGTTTCGATTAGGGTTGATGTACTAGTTTTCATGGATTGGTTTTCAAGATTATACTCTCTATATTCTTCTTTGAGGTCTTCTGTAATGCCCCGGTTCTGGAAGCCACCCAGAGGTGCCCCGTACCCGGTTGGTCACATGGACTCAAGAGCATTTCCCCGAACACTATAGACTGCCGAATAGCAGCGAGGGCCTTGGGTGTGATGGTGGGGAAACTATGCCATCATTGGCAGAGTACACATAGGAAGTAACAATACATACAACAACGAAAGCAGTAAATATACAACAACAATAACAGTGGAAGACTGATAAATAAACAACTGGAGAAAATGATGCATGATACATATATGTCTAGGAAAATAGCCAAATAAGTCACAATGCTGAATACAATACTAAACCAAAGTAAAAAATAAAAACAAATGAGAAAATCCTCAGCATTGCAAGCCTCGGTTTGGTCCCATGCTATCTAGCTCCAGCACAATCAAGAACCTGAAGTAGAAGGGCGTTTGCCCTTATCTAGACCTACAACAATATAATCTGTTTGGGCCCAAAAGCATGGCCTAAACAGGGTTTGAGATAAAAATACTAGTAGGAAACCACCCGAAGATTTGTGCCTAACAGTCAGTGAATATATGGAAGGTAAAGGTACAGTAAACAGTAAACAGGTAAGTACTAAACAGTAAACAATCCATAATTTTTAGCATATAATCTACAAACAAGTAAGCAGCCACTCAAGAAAGTAGAAGAAATAGGTAACCTCTAGGTAGTTCTCACAGCCAAACTCCTATGGTTCAACCTACAAATACTAGCAACCCTCTGGGAGGCACACACAGTCTCACCCCTCTGGTTCAGCTAAAGAAAGAATAGACTCTCTGGGGAAGCACTCACCGTCAATTTCCCCTATAGTCTTGTATCGTACTAAAGGCACTCTGTGGAAGCACTCAACATCTCATTTCCCATGTGGCCCGAGTCGAGGAACTACAGACACTCTGAGGAAGCACTCAATTTCAATTCCCCCTATGGTCTCGCATCGTATTATAAGACACTCTAGAGAATCTCTTACGTCCATTCTCCATATGGTCTACTACACTAGGTTCTCACAGCCCTGTGTATAATCAGCAAGTATCGCATCTTGTAACGGCCCAAAGTATCCTCAATAACTACTTGGATAGCTTCTACAGCATCTCATCATGGAAGAACAGTCATACCATCCTACAACTAGGCATGGAACTGATAATATCCTAACAGGAAAAACTAGAACAAATGGTCATAAACAAACAAAACATGTATGGGAAAAGCATCTAAAGCATAGTAAATTACCCTATTCACAACAATAACCTCTACTCAAGCATATAAGCAAAGCAGGCAAACAACAAGGGAAAAATAGGAAACACGCAATACCCCCTTCAAGGGTATTGGTGGAATTTGCACAAATATTCAAAGACTTTCTATAGAAAGGCACAAACCACCTACCTTAATGCTAGGAGATCGATATACTTGAACCACGAGGCTTGAATCGCCTTTAAACATGGTAGATCTAAAAAAACTCATAAAACGTTCAACCCATGATAAATTTAAAAATATTAGGAATTGGAAAACAAAGATCTAGAATAAGGAAGAGCTTACCGCTTTGGTTCCAATGCAATCGATGACGGTCGATTTGGAGAACGAACGAAGGCTCGATGGTTAGTCGAAGATCCACAGTCGTACAGAACACTCTCGTTCGAAGAAGCCGGAGAAGAAGACGGTTCTGGGGTTAAGACACGACCCTGGTCTATTTAATGAAAAAAAATAAAGTACATGGCGTTTACTTTTGGGGTAAACGGCATATAATAGGCTTTTTAATACTCCACTTTAGGTGGCCTCCACATCACCCCTACATGGTCGTGTGTGTGGCCTGGACACAGCCAGCACACGGCCTCACGCGGTAAGGGATTACACGGCGTGTACTCATAAATAACACGGTGTGTATTTCAAAAAATTTCCAGAAACTCCTCTTTTCTCAAAAACTTTAGAAAAAGGAAAAAGATACCTGAAAAGAATGTCTGGGTTCTTAAAAAACTTCCCCCGTTAAATAAATTTGTCCCCGAATTTCCTTAGCGAGGCGTAGAAGAAGAAACCCCAAACAACCCTGGCCACTGCGATCGTACATCATCCTCCCTCTCCCAAGTCTCATCTTGTAATTGTTCGTGCTACCACAACACCCGTACCAGAGGAACAGACCGGCCACAGAGAACCTTTGTACTATGATCGAAAATCCAGATAGTATGCTCCTCAAATGATGCATCCACTTTGATCTCAACCTCCTCAGGTTGGAAGACATGAGACGGGTCTGAAAAGTAACGACGGAGCTGAGAAATGTGGAAGATGTCATGCATAGCCTGGTACCTCTAAGTTAATTGTAACCTATAGGAAACTGGACCAACTCTCTCCAAAACCTCAAACGGCCTGACGTACCATGGTGAAAGCTTACCCTGTCTCTGAATCCTCTTGTGTCCCAACCTCGGCACGACACACAGGAAAACCTGATCCCCGACCTTGAACTCTAGAGGTCATCTCCACTGGTCAGCATAAGACTTTTTTCGAGACTATGTCGTAGCCATCCTCTTCTGAATCAACTCTATCTAATTTGAGGTCTCCTAAACAAGACGAGGTCCCAGCAAAGCTCCCTCTCCTACCTCCATCCAGCATAAAGGTGATCGGCATGGCCTACCCTAAAAAGCTTTGTATGGTTCCATATGAATAGTTTCCTGAAAACTGTTACTGTAGTCGAACTCCACGAGAGGTATATGCTTCTCCCAAGAACCTCCAAATTCTATAATGCAAGCTCGGAGCATATCCTCAAGCACCTGAATTGTACGCTCGGACTGGCCATCTGCCTAGGGATGGTATGTTGTACTCAAAATTACCTGTGTACACAAAGCCTTCTGAAACCCCTACCAGAACTGAGAAGTAAAACTCATATCCCTATCTGAAATGATGGAGTGCAGAACTCCATGCAGACGTACAATCTCTTGGATGTACATTCGTCCCATATCATCAACACTGAAGGTCTCCTTGATCGGCAAGAAGTGAGAAACCTTCATGATCTTGTCAATGAAAACCCAAAATACGTCATTCCCTCGAAGAGATCTCATCAAACCGGTCATGAAGTCCATCACTACGTCATTCCACTTCCACTTGGGAATGGGTAACTACTGTAAAAGACCTATTGGTCGATGATGCTCCGCTTTCACCTGCTGAAAAGTAGAACACCTCATGAAAAAACCAGCAACATCTTTCTTCATACCTTCCCACCAATACTGGAAGTGTAGATCATGATACATCTTGGTGATGCCAGGATGAACTACCCAAACTGAAGAATGAAAGTCCCGCATTAGCTCCTCACATATGTCTGCTAGCACCCATACGTGTCCCTGGAAACGCAAGATCTCATCCTCGCCCACTATCCATCTAGGAAGAGGGTCCTCTCCTGACACACTCTCCCGCAGGACTAGGCCTTCTGAGTCTAATAGTTACCTCATTCGTAGCTGATCAAGAAGTGCAGATGTAATAGCTACAGAAGATAGAAAAGTCTGCCCCTGTCTGTCGTGAACCTTCAAATGCATCTCAGAGAACAAATCCATAAGCTTCCACTCACTACTGGCCTCCTAAACTACCTGTATCTGAGTCCTCTTGCTCAATGCATCAGCCACTGCGTTGCCCTTTCCCGGCGTATAGTCAAGCTCAAATTCAAATGACTGAAGATACTCAACCCACCTACACTGTCTCAGATTTAGATCACGTTGGGGGAATATGTACTTGATACTCTTGTGGTCGGTGAAAACCACAAAGTGCTCTCCCAGAAGATAATGTCTCCAACATCATAAGGCATGAACAAATACCACCAACTCGAGATCGTGCATCGGGTAGTTCCTCTCATGTGACCTCAACTGCCGAGACCCATATGCAATGACTCCATCTCCCTGCATAATTAAATCTCCCAACCTAATACCTAAAGCATCGTAGTAAACAGTGTAGCTCCTGCCCAGCTCTGGCAAGACTAGTATCGGTACTGAAGTCAACCTTCCCTTCAGCTTCTGAAAGGCTGACTCACAAGAATCTGACCATAAGAACTTCACCCCTTTCTTGTTCAGACCTGTCAATGGTGCTTCTAAGCATGAAAAGTCTCGTATGAAGCATATTTAGTATCCAGATAGCCCTAGAAAACTTCACACCTCAAAGACGTTCTTCGGCTACTCCCAGGAAACTACTACTCTCACTTTCTCTAGGTCTACTGATACTCCTGTCTCTGAGATAACGTGACCCAAAAAGTGAATCTAATCCATCCAAAAGTGGAATTTTGAGATCTTAGCATATAACTGATTCTCTATCAGTGTACTCAAAACGATATCAAGATAGGTAACATGGTCGTGTCGAGTGTGAGAGTACACCAGGATATCATTCACAAAGACCACCACGAAAGAGTCTAAGTATGGATGGAACACTCGGTTCATCAGTGCCATGAAAACTGCTACTGCATTCGTGAGACCGAACGACATAATTGTATACTCGTATAGATCCTACCTACTCCTGAAGGTTGTCAAAGGTATATATGATGGTATAACACGCAACTGATGATAACCAGATCTCAAGTCAATATTTGAGAACACTTTGGCTTCTCGGAGCTTATCGAAGAGATCATCGATCCTCGGTAAGGGATATCAGTTCTTGACTGTCAACTGGTTCAACTTCTGATAGTACACACACATCCTGAGGGTGTTGACTACCTTCTTTGAAAACAGTATAGGTGAACCCTAGGGAGAAGTACTGGGTTGGATAAAACCCTTTGCCTGAAACTCCTCTAACTGCTTCTTGAGCTCCTGTAACTCTGGTATCCATCTTATAAGGAGGAATGGACACAGGTGTTGCTCCTGTAATGAGCTCAATACAAAATTCTACCTCACACTCCGGAGGCAAACCTGAAAAGTCCTCTAGAAAGACATCCCTAAAATGATCCACCACTAGAGGAATGTCTAACTGCGAAGTCCCCTGGTCATCCAAATATAGACTGGAAATATTGGTTGTAACTCCTCCTAGCCCGTGATGCTTGGGTCCTGCTCGACTCGCCTGGACATCCCACTCGCCCCGATGAAGGAAAGATCCACCCTATGGTGATATGAAACTCACCATGCAGCGATAACAGTTGATAAATGCCTGGAAGGGAACTAGCCAGTCCATACCGATAATGACATCATAGCCTGTCATCTACAGGACATAGAGATCCCATAAGAAGTAACACCCCGCAACCTCAAGAGGGAACTCTCTGCACTGACGTACACTAACCGTTCTAGTCCTCAAAGGTGTGTCTAGAGTCAAAGTATCAGTAGAGGAAAAGATGTAGAGCCTAAGTCTCTCTACAACAGCAACAGAGATAAAGTTATGGGAAGCCCCTATATCAAAAAGAGAAGAAGATAAAATTGAGGCTACTAAGATCGTAACTCGAACTGTAGAGGGTCCAGGATCCTACTCCGGTAGGGTCTGCTCCACTGCAAAGGCTTGACCTGTACCACGGCCCTGTGACCCTGCCTGATTGCTCTGAGCTGATCCACCTTGATGTCACTGAAAGACCGGTGACTGACCACCATGGCCTCGACCTCCTCCTCAGCCTGAACGGCCGGAAGAACTCCAGTTCCTAGACTAGTGAGAAACTGGTGGTGTTGATCCAGAATGAGGAGTCATGGAAGAACCCCTGTCACCAGCTGCTGGTGAGAAAACTAGACATAAGTGTTGAACATGACCCAACTTTCCACAAGATCATCACTCCATTGGGTCTCTCTAGCACTATGGCCTCGTATGTCTATCCCTTCCACACTGGTAGCATACCACCTGACTACCTGAAGATGTGTCTCACTATCTTGGATCACCGCATGTAGACTCCCTACGGTGCTTCTTGCTCTCATCTGGTGAAGCACTAACCCTGGAAGTGGAACCATCATGGCTCTCAACTCTAGAATCTCTCAGATTGTGCTCTGCAATCAGTGCCTGGTTGACGATGGAAGCGATGGAAGTCAGCCTGAAGATATTAACCTGTGGGCGGATCTCCCGTATGAGGCCATCCTCAAACTTCCTTTCCAAGCACAACCCATCTGCGCTCTGGAGGGGTGTGAAATGCTGAAGCTCGATGAAATGAGAGGAATACTCCATGACATAAAGAGTACCATGCTCCAGGCTCAGGAACTCCCGGGCTCGGTCGGCCCTCAGGGTCTCCGGATAGAAGTAGTCATAAAAGACACGCTGAAACTCCTCCCACGCCATAACCTGCTGATGACCTACTTGTGAGATCACATCCCACCACCTCTTGATGGAGTCTCGTAGAATTTAGGTAGAGATCTTGACCCACCTATCTGGAGGCATCTCCAGATGATCAAAGATTGTCATCATGGCTTCTATCCATGACTTGGTAGCATGTGGTCCTCCTTCCCTTGAGAAGGTGGGACGATGATGCTGCTAGAAAACTCGTGTCAATTCTACCATAGACATGGCAGAAGGCATATCTCCCTATAATTTCTGCATCATCCTCAGAAAACCTTCCCTAAATTGTGCATCGGCACCCGCATCCGGTATCACTACTAGTACCAAGGCTGGCACAACAGGAGGATCTATGGGAAGTCCCTGATCAGCCATATCTAGTGTCTGATCACTGCCTGGAAGCTGGCGTACAACCAGAGGACATATCGATGCCATGACTCTGCAAGGTCAAACGTACACCGTAGATCAACATTAGAAAGAACTGAAAAACTAAAGTCACAAGAAGGAACAGGGAAAAGAGGGAATTCAAGTTATGCAAAACATGACTACACGGCATGTACTTTCCCTACACGGCATGTTCCCTTAAATCATTCACATGGGCATGTACTTCTACCCTAACTGGTCGTGTAACACCCCAGATACATGGCGTGTTGTCCTAACACACAGCATGTACTTGAATCCTATTCCATGCCCGAGTCCTTCTACATGGTTAAGCCACACGGATCCTCCAAGACAAAACTACACGACGGGTTCAAGGCAGACACGGCGTGTACTAGACATGCCTTACCTGGACCGTGTTGTTAGAGACACGGCTTGACACATAGTTGACACTACATAGCATGTTCCAGATGGACATGGCATGTACGAGAAAGGTTAACACTGACCCGTGTTGTTCGTGACATGGTCGGGTACCTAAATTTTACTACACGTCATCTAAGATTCTGACACGGCATGTATGTGAAAAGATAACATGACACGTGTTGTTCGTGACATGGTTGGAGTACCTATTTCATACTATACGGCATTCTAAACTAGTACATGGCGTGTTCCTATAAGATTTTTCACAACCCCATGTCCCTGCTCGCACAGTCAGTGACACGGCTATAGACTACACAACGTGTAACCATAAATTACACGCCGTGTATTCTGGGTTTTTCAGGACAGTAGCCTCAAAAACTACACCGGAGCCTAGAAAACACATAAAAACAGTGTTAAGGTGCCAAATTCCAATCTATGAGGGCCCATACTCCCTACGAATCAGAGCTTGGTATCTTATACAAGTTACAAACAAGTAAACAGGTCAATAATCCACCAAATTATGGTTCATGAGGGCCCATAACACCTCAAGAACCAAAGTTTGGCATCCATTTAAGCAAAGTACTATACAAGAAAATCCTCTATCAAACATAAGAGATTCTATCAAAGCATCTATCATAATAGCATGCATAATCTACACAACATCTATCACAACAACATGCAATTGCTAATGCATCCTAGATAACATGGAAAAAATGCATGACATGTGATTTCTAGCAAGTGCCTATATGATGCATGAGATGGAATACCCTCATCTCATCGGGTTGTGACAAAAAAAGAACCGCAATAACAAAAATGGTAATATCACAAAGAATGTGAATCACCCAACGGTGAAATCAAATCAACTGTAAAATTACAAACCAGTAAATTGCAATAAACGAGGTAGTATAGCTTTTCCCTGTATACGGGTTAGCTACTCCCAGGCACAGCTCATTACCAAGTACCTATTCCATCCTATCCCTGGATATAGTCTCCAAACAGTAATTCAAGAGAAAATAAATCATATGATACCACTTTGTAACGCCCCGGTTCTGGAAGCCACCCAGAGGCTCCCCGTACCCAGTTGTTCACATGGCCTCAAGAACATTTCCCCAAATGCCAGAGGCTACCGACTAGCAGCAAGGGCCTTGGGTGTGATGGTGGGGAAAATATGCCCTCATTGGTAGAGTACACAGTGGAAGTAACAACACATAAAATAATGAAAGCAGTAAATATAAAACAACAATAACAGTAGAAGACTGATAAATAAACAACTGGAGTAGAAGTATATGTAAATGATGCATTATACATATATGTATTGGAAAACAGTTAAACAAGTCACAATTCTGAATACAGTACTAAACCAAAGTACAAAAGAAAAACAGATGAGCAACTCCTCAACATCACAAGCATCGGCTTGGTCCCATGCTCTCCAGCTTCAGTGCAATCAAGAACCTGAAGTAGAAGGGAACTTTCCCTTATCTATACCTGTAACAATATAATCTGTTTGGGCCTAAAAGCATGGCCCAAACTAGGTGTAAGATAAAAATCCTAGTAGGAAACCACCTGAATATTTGTGCCTAACAGTCAGTGAATATATTGTAGGTAAAGGTACAGTAAATAGTAAACAGGGAAGTACTAAACAGTAAACAATCCACAATTTCTAGAAAATAATCTACAAACAAGTAAGGAGTCACTCAAGAAAGTAGAACAAATAGGTAACCACTAGTTAGTTCTCACATCCTAACCCCTATGGTTCAACCTAAAAATACTACCAACCCTCTGGGAGGCACACACAGTCTCACCCCTCTGGTTCAGCTAAAGAAAGAATAGACCCTCTAGGGAAGCACTCACCATCAATTCCCCATATAGTCTTGTATCGTACTAAAGGCATTCTGGGGAAGCAATCAACATCTCATTCCCCCTGTGGCCCACGTCAAGGAACTACAGACACTCTGAGGAATCACTCAACATTAATTCCCCATGTGGTCTCACATCGTATTATAAGACACTCTGGAGAAACCCTTACGTCCATTCTCCATATGGTCTACTACACTAGGTTATCACAGCCCTGTGTATAATCAGCAAGTATCGCATCGAGTAATGGCCCAAAGTATTCTCAAGAACTACTTTTCTATCATCTACAGCATCTCAGCATGGAAGAATAGTCATACCATCCTATAACTTGGCATGGAATTGATAATAACCTAACATGCAAAATTAGACCAAACGGTAATAAAAAACAAAACATGCATGGGAAAAGCATCCAAAGCACAGTAAATTACCCTATTCACAAAAATAACCTCTAATCAAGCATATAAGAAAAGCAGGAAAACAACAAGGGAAAAACAAGAAACACGCAATACCCCGTTCAAGGGTATTGGTGGAATTTGCACAAATATTCAAAGACTTCCTACAGAAAGACACAAACCACCAACCTTGATGCTAGGAGATCGATATACTTGAACTACAAGGCTTGAATCGCCTTATAATGTCATAGATCTATGAAAATGCATAAAATTTTCAACCCATGATAACTTGCAAAAGAGGAGTAATTGGAAAACAAATCTCTAGGAGAAGGAAGAGCTTACCACTTCGGTTCCAATGCAATCGACGACAGTCGATTCGGATAACGGATGGAGGCTCGGTGGTTCATCGAAGATCTGTAGCTATACGGAACGCTCTCAGTTGAAGAAGCTAGAGAAGAAGATGGTTCTGGGGTTAAGATGCGACCCCAGTCCATTTAATGAAAAAAAAAAGTACACAGCATGTACTTTTGGGGTACACGGCGTGTACTAGTATTTTCCATAATCCGCTTTAGGTGGCCTCCACAGCACCCCTACATGGCCGTGTGTGTGGCCGGGACACGGCCAGCACACAGCCTCATGTGGAAAGGGAGTACACGGCGTGTACTTCAAAAAAATTTCAGAAACTCCCCTTTTCTCAAAAACTCAAGAAAAAGGAAAAACATAATTGAAAAGAAGGTATGGGTTCTTACATCTTCTATCATCTTTAATGGTTGCTTGACTGAGTCATTATTGGACATCAATGGTGAGTTGAGTCACCTTCGGGCACTAATGGTGATTCAAGTTATCATTGGACATCAACGGTGAGTCAAGTCACTATTGAACTTCAATGGTGAGTTAGTTTCTAACCCACTAATTATTATTTATTTATTTTTGGAAAAAGATCCATCAAGATCCCATATGATCTTTTCCTTATTTGATCAAATGTTTTAGATATTTCTTTCTATTTTGAATTTTTTATCTTTTTATCAGTAGTTTTCCCTCTTATTTATGAACAGCTGATTCGAGTGATTTTTTTTCAATATGAAACCATTAGACATCTCCAATGGTATCTTCTTTAACATGATCTCAATAGTTGATTTTATATTTATTTCTTTATCTACTGTTTCAACCTTATGGTTGGAAATGTTTTTAGTGAGTCACTGTTGGACATCTCCAAAGGTAGGTCCTAAGTTATTATTGAACATATCCAATGATAGGTCATGAGTCACTGCTCTCTTTTTCAGTGGTAGATAAAATGAGTCACTGCTATCTGTTTTCAGTAGTATAAAATCTCATCCACTGTTAGTTAAAAATTGTTTCAAATTTTTTTTTTTTTTTTTTATTTTTATTAAAGTAATTAATTTTTTAAAACGTTTTTTTATTTTATGTTGAAATATAATTGAAATAATATATAAAAATAATTGTAACTTTATTTTTATGTACACTCATACATGAAAAATAAAATTCATATGATGCTCTATTTTTATAAACATTCTGATGTCTTTATATTCAAGAATATTATATATTTATTTTAATTGTTTTATAATTGTTAATTGTTTAAAAATTATTTACTTAATATATTGATTGTTTTATATTAATATGTCCTGAAGAAATATAAATCCCAATTATAAATATGTTATTCAATGCGGACTTAAAAAATGAAGGTAATGGTCATATTTTTTTGTTATACTCTGACAAGTATCGTGTAGATATTGTACATGGACCCACTCCTAGAGGATCTTTGTTTTAATGTTCCGGGTTATATCTTCAAGGAATAAAAAAATATACTTTTGCATATATTTTGACCAAAAATTTGTGATTCATCTTCAACATTCTTGCTACTTTCAATTGTTTATGAACTTATGAAACTACTATACTCTAGATGTGATCACTAAATCACTTCGACTTTGACATTTTTTCCTTAAAAGTGATCATAAATCATCAAGATTCAACTTCTTAAAAAAATTGATCATCTTTTAATTTCTCAGTATTTGTTTTATTCGTGTAATATTCTTTCTTCTGTTTATAATTTCTTGAGTCAGGTTTATAATTTTCCCCATAAAAAGAAAGTCTTACTTTCTCTAGTTATTCCACCACCTAAAAGGAATCTTGGGTTGTGACCCCCAACCAAAATTTAGGTAACCATACTAGGTTGGTCTCTTGTAGTAAGAATAGTTTATACCACTGAGTTGTTTAAAAGGTAGTTTCTGTAACAAGGTTCTCACACCTTTAAAAGTGAGGTTCTTAGTGGGTACAAATCTCTTTGATGGGTAGAGGAGGTTGAGGAGTGTACTATGATATTCGTGATCCAAAATGCTATAAATCTTTTTTTCCATTATTTTTTTTTCTGTAACTCTTTCCAAGAACACTACACTCACTTCATATTAATACTTTATAAACTTTGTTTTGTTTCTTCTTTAATTTTTAAAATGACTATCTCCCCCCCCTATAGTCATAATTTTCATCAAACGGTCCAAAAATTGGTATCAGAGGATAGGACCTTACTTAAATTATAGTTTTCCTCTATAATTATTTTTGTTGCTTATTTTTTTTAGCTATATGCTACCCCGATATCCTAGAATTAACATTCTAAGAAAAAAATAAAATATTTATTTTATGATGGAAGGTTTCAATGACAGTTATGGATGGATCTCACAGAAACCCTAATTATTTTATGGAAGTTACTATTTCTACTGGAAAGATAGAATAGAATATTACTTGAAACAACTAAATTTAGATCACTGGACCATCATGGCTAAGCCATAAGATCTACCAAAGGTTTATCTTGAGACTTTAGTAGGAAATTTCATGGTAAATATTTTTCGAATTATAAAGTTAAAAATATTTTATATTGTTCTATAAGGAGAAGTTTTTATATTCATGTTTTAACTTGTAAGAAATCCCATAAAATATGGAGGATATAGTAAGTGACTCATTATGGTACTAAAAAGTTAAATAAATCAAAGAAAGGAATGCTCTGAGTAGAATACCAAGACTTTATGATGGGTGATAAAGAACTTTTAAACCATATTTTCCATCATTTCACTAATATTACTAATGGTATGAGTTCTATTGGAGAATATTTAAACAAAAATGCTCCTGTGGAAATATTATTGAGAGATCTTTCAAAAATATGGCATATAAATAAGGATTTCATCAATGAGAGTAATAATTTTAAGGATTACACATTAGATGAACTGATAGGATCTATGTTGTAGTATGATTTAGAGATTAAAAATATTGGTGATGAGGAGACTACTAAAAGAAAATTTATTTCAATTAAATCAAAAGTTATTGATACCTCTAATGACTATGAATCAGGGTTCTAGGAAAGTGACAAGTTGATATCTCACTTTAGTAATAATTTTTTCAATTTCAAGAAAAACAAAGGTAGAAAGAGGAAGTTCAAGAGGAAGTCTAAAAAGGACTATAATAAAGGTAATACCACTAACAATAATGATGTTTCAGAATTAACTTGTTATGAGTGTAGGAATAAAGGTCACATAAGGATTGACTACCCTAAACTCAAACATATAAAGAAATACAAAGATAAAATAATAAAGGAAAAACAATATTTTTTAGAGGTTGTGACTTTTTAGACAATTTTGACACTGGTGGTGATTTTGAAAGTGAATAGGAGACATGGAATATTTCCCTAGTGGGAATTCAATGTGAGGTAAATGATTCATTATTTAATCAATTAATAACTCCTATAAATGTTGATCATAATTATTTATCTAGAAATGAAACTGAAATTTTTTCTAATTCATGTTCTGATTCTGATTCTATAAATTCCAAAGTTAAGAAACTTCTTAAAGAAAATAAATAATTAAAGAATGATGGATTCAGAATAATTGAAAATTATACTCACTTCAAAATCAAAAATAATAAGTTGTTTAAAGAAAATGAGAAAATGAAAAATGGAATTTGGTAATATGAAGATATGTATTTCCTAGAATGATAAATCTAAAGAGTATTATAATTTTGATCTACTAAAACTAAAAGAGGAAAATAAAAGGTTTAAAAAAATCTGGACATAAATGATAAAGATAAAGATAGTATATTTAAATTAGTTATGGATGATCTGAATGAAATAGAAAATGAATTTAAGAAATTAAATTAATAAAATAAAAAATTAATAAGCACGACATATGGATCCAATGAAAAAGTCTTTATAGATTTAGAAACCATTCAAAAGGAGAATATGGATTTGAAAAATGAATTTGTTGATCTTAAATAGGATTTATCTAATTTTGTTAAAGGAAAACAATAATATAATAAAATTATGCCTTTAATGAAAATGAACACCAATAAGAATGATTTTGTATACAGCAATATAAATCCAGGTTTAAATAAGAATAACTTCATTAAAAACTCAAAAGAAAGTATATATAGTGTAACCTATTTTAAATTAAGAGTGAAAGGGAATTATTCCAATGAGTGTTTACTCATATTTAAACAATCTTTTTGGAATACTAAAACTTTAATTTATAATTATTTACTTTCTAATCAGCACACTAATAAATGCTTTAAATCAATTTGGATGCCTAAATATTATGCTACTAATCTAGTTAGACCCAAGTTGGTATGGGTACCAAAACAGTCTATTTAATTAGTTAATTTCAGTAAATCTACCATAGAAGTCTCAATGACTCATGGTACTTAGACAGTGTCTACTCTAGGCACATGAAAGGTGATATTTAAATGTTTTTATTGTTAATTCATGTGATAGTGGCCTTTTCACTTTTAGAGATAGCTCTAAAGGTCGTATTAAAGGTATTGGTGAAGTTGGTTTTTCTAAAATAGTTATTATTTCAAAAGTATTATATGTACTTGGTTTAAAAAATAATATTATAAGTATATCATAGTTGTTTAATAATGGATTAAATTTCATATTTGAAAATGATAAATGTATTTTTTTGAAAAAAAATAGTTTTGTTTTTTGTAAATAGAAAAGAAAATATATATACTATTGATTTCTATGATCTAACCAAACAAAAGGTTAAGTGTCTAAATGTTTTAGAAAAAGATGAAACTATGTGGAAAAGGAGGCTTGGGCATGAAAATTTCAGACTATTTCACAAACTTTCAAAGCATTAACAGGTTTTACAACTGCCCCATTTACATACAAGTATTTCATGTGTGATTATTATTTAAAAGGTAAGAAACATAAATAAATATTTAAATATATAAATGGTGTTAGTACAGTTGGATGTTTATAATTATTTCGTCTTAACTTGTTTGGACCTATAAAACATGCTAGTTTTTGTGGTAAAAAATATGTATTTGTAATTGTGGATGATTATAGTATATTCTTATGGATTTATTTCTTATCCCATAAAAATGAAACTTTATCTAAATTTTATGCTTTCTACAAGCTTATTCAAAATTTCAAAAATGATTCAATCATCTCTATCAGAAGTGATAGAGGTGGTGAATTTTTGAATTTATAATTTGATAAATTTTGTGATTCAAATGGATACAAACATGGTTTCTCAACCCTAAGGACAACACAATATAATGGTGTGGTAGAAAGAAAGAACAAATCTATTCAAGAAATGTCTAGGTCTATGCTAATGGAATTTAGTATACTTAAATACTTTTGGGTGGAAACTTTAAATAAATATTTTCATGTTTTAAATAGATTTTCAATCAGACCTTTCCTAAATAAGACCCCTTATTAACTTTTAAAATGGTTTAAACCTAAATTTGGTTATTTCAGGGTCTTTGGCTGTAAAGTGTTTATCTTAAATACAAAATATAATTTATAAAAATTGGCCTCTAAATTAGATGAAAGGATATTTTTAGGATATTCCAATTCTAGTAAATATAATAAATTTTTCAAAAAAAAATTAGTTATTGAATAATATGTGCAAGTTAAGTTTGATGAAAACAATTTTAATAAGAATGATTCTAAATCTATCAAAGAAAATGATGATTTTACAGAATTTAATTTTGATGATGATAATGGACAAGATAATGATAATGCATCAGTTTAGTGGGATCATATCTCTAATAAAAATAATCTAAAGGAATATAAAAATCTTAAAGATCATCCTATTGAAAATTAAATGGTAATTTAGAGTCTGGTATTTAAACCATAATTTTTTTTTACTTTTCTGTGCCAATTATTCTTTTGTTGCTGACTCTGTTCCTATCAATGTTGAAAATGATTTATTTGAATCAAATTGGATTAATATATACATGATTAATTAAATAAGTTTTAAAGGAATAAAATATGGTATTTAGTTACTTTTCTAAAATATAAACCCATTATAGGAACTAAATGGATTTTTTGTAATAAACTTGATGAAGCTGGAAACATAGTTAAAAATAAATCAAGACTAGTAGCTCGAGGTTATTACCAAGAAGGGGGAATTTACTTTGAAGATTATTTTTATCCTATTTCTAGGATAGAATCAACTAGAATTCTATTATCCTTTGTTAGTTTTCAAAACATAAAATTATTTCAAATGGATGTAAAAAGTTCCTTTTAAAATGGAATTATTTTGAAGGAATTATATGTTAAACAACTCTATAGATTCGAAAATGATAGTTTTAAAAATCATGTTTTTAAAATTAATAAATCCTTATATGGTCTTAAAACTATAAGATCTTGGTATAAAAAACTAACACTATTTTTATTGAAAAATAAATTTCTTAAAGGAAATTTTGATCCAACCTTGTTTAAAAAAAGTGTTTCAAGTGATATATGGGTTATACATATATATGTTGATGATATAATATTTGGATCAACAAATGATTCTATATTTAATGATTTTTTTAATCTAATGATAAGTGAATTTAACATGATATTAATGGAAGAACAAAAAAATTATTAGTTTGTAAATGAAAAGATATTATTTTCTTAAATAAAGCTAATTATGTTAAAGAAATTATAAAAATGTTTTGACTTGATTCTAGTAAAAGTATAAAAACACCAATGATTGAAAATTTCAAATTGGACTGATATGGATCTGGTAAGTCATTTGATATTAAACTATATAGAGTCATGATATATGTCCTATTATATCTCACTGCATCTAGACCAGACATCATGCTTTCATTTTTCTTGTGTGTTAGGATTTAGTTAAACCCAAAATAAAGTCACTTAAAATCTATTAAAAGATTAATTAGATATATAAATGGTATTTTTTGTACTATATTGTTCTATTATAATTAGAACTTCTTTGATTTATTATCTTACTATGATTATTACTTTGGAGGTTGTAGACTTGATCGTAAAAGCACTACAGGTATGTGTCACTTTTTAATTTGATGGAGATCTAAGAAAAAAATCAGTAGTACTATCAACATCTGAGGTTGAATATGTTTTTGTTGTTATTTTTGTTCACAATGTATTTAGATAAAACACACTTTGTGTAATTTCAATATCAATTTTGATAAATTTTCTATTTAGTGTGATAACTCAAATGCTATTTCAATTTCTAAAAACCCTATTCAACACTCTATAACTAAACACATATATGTAAGATTTAATTTTCTAAGGGATAATGTAAATAATGGTGATATATTTTTGGAATTTTTTCCTAATGAGAAACAATTAGCTGACATTTTTACAAAACCCTTAGATTCTATTAAATTTGAGAAGATGAAATTTGAATTGGGTATGTTAGAAGTTTAAAATCTATGATTAGTATAATCATTGTCCTTAAATATGTTTTTACATATGTTTTTTAATTTATTGTTATTTTATACTTAGATTAAATGATAATTAGATCATATTGTTTAAAAATGATTTATTAAATTATAACATTGTCTTAATTCTACTTTCTTTGAATATTTTATCTATCTATTTAATCTCATGATAATTTTATAATATGATACTATTGTATTAGCTTTTTATGTTTAAAATATAGTATATTTTATAAATTAATGTACTTTTTGATAAATTTTAAACGGGGGGTTGAAATTTTAATAAATGTCATGTTTTTTAATTCACAAAAAGGTGGAGTTTATTAGTATTTGATATTATTGATTTATTTCTTTAACAATATTGTCTATTTTTATAAATTATTGTCTCATCACTTTTATTAAAATTAAAGTGTCATTAAAAGTTAATTTCTTTTTAATTACATGTTTTAATAATTTTAATTTCTATACTTCATGTTTTAATGATTCTTAAATGTTTCTTCTATTCTTATTTTCTTAAGTTTAATTTTTTTTAGTAAAAATTTTGGGCCATCCTTGTGAGCCTCTTAGGATTTCCCTAAACCAAATAGGGTACCTCATTGGGTAAAACCCATGGGAAGGCATAGGCATCCCATAAGGAGGTTGGAGGGACTGGTGTGCATAGTTCATTCTTAATGGGTACAAGCCCATGTATTAGGCCCGCAGAGAGAACCCATAGGTGCATGGGTTGGGCTAGGTCACTCGCTGGGTTGTAGGCATGTGTGTGTGTTGTGTAAACCAGTGTAGATCCCTAGTAGCCAGCTTGAACTGAGGATCAATGTGGCTTTATTGATATACTATTTTCCCTCCACATATACATTTCGATGTGGGACATTGAAGTATGTTCATTGTTCACCTGAGTTAAAAATCTCAGATAGATCTCAACCATCTTGTCTAAGCCCCACGAGCTGTCTGATCCCTGTGTTTATTCTACACTCATGTTTTGAACTCCCATGTATATTTTTGTTTGAAATACATTTTTATTCTACCTTCATCTCCTTATAGATCCTCTACTCTCAAATTCTATCTACCATGCATACTTGCAACTTTCAATCTTCTTAAAACTCTCACATTGATCCTTTTGACTAGGGTTTATGTACTAATTTTCATTTATTCATTTTCAATAGTAAGCTCTAATTCTTCTGCATGGGTATTTATTCATATTTTATGGTAATTTTTGGACATCAACAGTGAGTCAATTCACCTTCAGACACCAATGGTGAGTCAAGTCACCATTGGACATCAACGGTGAGTTGAGTCACCTTTGGACACCAACAGTGAGTCGAGTCACTGTTAGACACCAACAGTGAGTTGAGTTAAAGTTGGACATCAATGGTGGGTCAAGTCACCATTGGACACCAATAGTGAGTCAATTCACCATCAAACACCAATGGTGAGTCTGTTTCTAACACACCGGTTGTTATTTATTTATTTATTTTGGCAAAAGCTTCATCAATATCCCACAAGATCTTTTCCTTATTCGATCATATGATGGAAATATTTCCTTATATTTTAAGTTTTTCTCTATTTATAAGTAGTTTCACTTCTTATTTATTAGTATCTTCTTTGAGTGAATTATTTTTTTCAGTCTTCCACCATTGTACATCACCAATAGTAGCTCCTTCAACATGATCTCAGTAGTGCATTTGTTATTTATTTCTTCATCTTTTGTTTAATATTTATGGTTGGAAATGTTTTTAGTGAGTCATTTTTTGATATATCTAATGGTATTTCTTGATTCACCATTGGAAATCTCCAACAGTAGTTCATGATTCACCGATCTCTATTTTCAGTAATAGTTAAAATGAGTCACCACTCTCTGTTTTATGCGGTATAAAATTTCATCCACTCTTAGTTAAAAATTGTTTCTAAAATTTTTATTTCTTATTTTTATTTATTATTATTAAAATAATTAATTTTGTTAACAAATATTATTTTATGTTGAAATATAATTAAAATAATTTGTAAAATATAATTGTAAAATTATTTTTATTTACACTCATACATGCAGAAGAGAATTCATACAATGATCTATTTTTACAAACATTATGTTGTCTTAATATTCCAGAAGATTATATCTTTATTTCAATTTTATTATAATTTTTAATTATTTAATATTTATTTACTTAACGTATTAATTGTTTTATATTAATAATTCATGAAAAAATATAGATCCCAATTGTAACTATGTTATTCAATGCGGCTTTAACAAACAAAGGTAATAGTCATATTTTTTTGATATACTATAACAAGTGTCATATAGATATTGGACATAGCCCTGCTCCTAGAGGATATTTTTTTGATGATTCGGGATATATCTTTAAATAATAAAAGCATATACCTATGCATATCTTTTTACATACAACTTGTTATATATCTTCAACATTATTTTTGCTCTCAATTGTTTACAAACTTTTGAAAATTATGCACTCTAATTGTGATCACCGAAGGACTTCAGCTTCAACATGTGTTCCTTTCGAGTGATCAATGATTATAAAGATTCAAATTCTTTGAAATATTTGATCATCTTATAATTTATATGTATTTTTTTATTTGTGTAATCTTTTTCCTTATGTTTTTAATTTCTTGAGCTCGGTTTATTCTTTTCTCCGTAAAAAGTAAGTCTTTCTATATCTGATTATTCCACCACCTAAAAGGAATCTTTGGTTATTACTCCTGACCAAAATTTTGGTAATAAGATTAGGTTGGTCTCCTATAACAAGACTAGGTTGTGCCTCCAGGTTTTTTAAAATTAAGTTTTTGTAACAAGGTTCTCACACATTTAAAAGTGAGGTTCTTAGTGGGTACCAATATCCTTCAGGAGTAGAGAAGGTTGAGGAGTGGACTGGGATTTTTATGATCTGAACTGCTATAAATCTTGTGTTCTTTCATTTTTTTCCACATCAACTATTTTCAAGACCACTGCACTCACTTCATATTAATATTTTATAAACTCTTATTGTTTTTGCCTTTAATTTTTAAAATGACTATTCACACCCCCCCCCCTTAGTTATAATTTCCACCGATGATAATAAAAAAAACAGAACTAAGAAAGTGTTTTTGGAATTTTTTTCCTTAGAAAATTTTTTATAATAATTTATTAGATCTAAATTTATAATTTCTTTGGATAATGTCATCATAAAGTACTTATTATCTAAGAAAGATACAAAAATAAAGCTGTTAAGATGGATACTTTTATTAAAATAATTTTATTTGGAAATTATATATAAGCAAGGAGATAATAATATAGTGTAATTCACCTATCTAGGCTACCCAATATCCCAATTGGTGACTGAAGGTAGATCAATTATATTTTCCCTAATGAAAGTTTCTTGTTTTCTTAATGAATAAAACTACTTGGTATGTATATTTTGCTAATTTTCTTGGTATAGGGGTAATTCTTGAGAATATTACACGAAATTAGAGAAAGATATTCATTTTTTGTGTTGAATTACTACCTTAAGGATGACCCACTACTCTTTATAAGATATCCAAATGGTATTTTTAAGGATATTTTTTCTAGAGGAGGAAATTTTACCTATACCAAAGATATGTCATTATTCACCCAAGGTAAGACAACATTGGGGAGAAAGAACTACCCAAAAATTTCTTCAAGATGGATTTTATTGGCCTACTCTTTTCAATGATGACATAATTTTAGTAATGGGTTGTGAAAAATGTCAAAAAATAGAAAATGTTTGTAAAAAATAAGATCTACCCAAAAAGGGAATTTTAGAAGTTGAAATGTTTGATTTATGGTGTATGTATTTTATGGGAAATTTCCCATATTCCCATGGAAATGGATACATTTTAGTGGTTGTTTATTATGTTCCAAATGGGTAGAGTCTATGTCACTCCCAAATAATCAATCAAGTAGTGTGGTAAAATTCATCAAAAAGAATATCTTTTCTAGATTCCTAGTGCTCAAAGACTTTATTATTGACAATGATACACACTTAAAGAATACTAAATTCAAATACTCAATGGAAAAATATGGTTTTGTGCACAAAATTGGTACCATATACCACCCTCAATCTAGTAGAAAAAGATGAGGTTTCTAACAGGGAGATGAAACTAATCTTTGAGAAATAGTGTTTGGATCAAGGAAGTATTGGTCCTTAAAGTTGGATGACACATTGTGGGCCTATAGGACTACCTTTAAAAGTCACATAGAATGCATCCTTATAGGATTCTCTATAAGATATTGGGTTTCTAAATGTGGTATAGAACCTTTTATTTCTAGTTAAAATAATGGTTAAGTTCTATTTTTGACTTATACCCTTAAGTTGGGGTCATGGTCCGGTTTGGTTGTTTTTTGAAAAGAAGAGGTGGGAGGGTTATAGGTTGTATGTAGTCTATTTACACGATGTGTATTTGGTTTACATGACATGTAATGGCCTGGTTAAGCCAATTCATGATGTGTGTAGGGTTTTTTTCTAGGGGGAATACCCTAAGATTTACACGGTGCGTAAAGCATTTACATGTTATGTAAATGCCCAAGTTCAGTTTTTAAAATAAGAGGAAGGGCCTCATTTTGATAGAATCTATCACCTCTCTCACATAGGAGATCCACCCATGAATCCCTCTTGAATCCCAATCTAGGCTATGGTGAAACTCTCCAATTTAGACTCTATTTCTTTTGTTGTTGGCCTCATTGGATCTATATCAGTAAGATCTTTATTCCTCATGTACCATTCATTGTTTCTATTCCCATTAATGGAGTAATTTTGGTGCAAGAGATTATTCCCTATTTTCATGGAATTCTCTCATTTCTTCATTTTATTTTGAACTAGTCTGAGTTAGGAGTCGATACTAGATGAGTGTTCAGCCACAGGTATATGGTAGGTGGACTATAGATTTCTCTTAAGGTTTGGTGTTTTACATTCATTATTTTCATTATACCACACACTGGAATTTCTAATGTTTCCACTAAAATTTATTCAATTCCTTGATATAAATGATTAGAACCTATGTAGGTTTTCCACTAGGTTCTTTTTTATCATTGGATGTTGTTAGCCCCAACCTAGGCCACCCATGGGGTGTGTCTTTGTATCTTCCTTATTTTATACCACCCTTCTAGATGAGTGTGATCTTGTAAATTTTTTTAAGTGCCTTAATAAATTGAATGAGAATTGAATAAATAATTAAGATTAGGTTATGCCTCCTTTCTATGTGATTGCATGATGTTAATTAATTTAATTGTTTACATGAAAAATATGTAAATGGGTTGGATAGACTCATGGATTATGAATGGTTATGAAATGTTTCATGAGATGATTTGGGATATTGATTATGGCAGTGGATTACTTGGATAATCTCCTTGGATCCTTATTCCATAGGATGCCATAGACATTTTTACTCCATGGATTTGTATTGATAATGGTAGTGGATTCCTTGGATCCTGATTCCATTAGATATCATAGAAATTTTTAATCCATGGATCTTGATTATGGTAGTGGATTCCTTGGTATTTTATACCTTGGATCTTGATTCCATAGGATGTCAACACTATAATAAAATTGACATATGGTGGCAGTTATTTGTTGATATGGTTGTGATTTAAACCATCATTATATGATTCTATGACGATTTCCAAAAACTGCCACTAAAGTTGACATCGACATTCAACTCGCTTCAGTTCTATCTATTTAGTGGAAGTTTCTGAGAACTGTCATAGAACTTTTGTTTATCAGTGTTTTTTTTTGTTTTAGTGGTGGTTTTACCTCCCAAAAAATTTCTAAAGGATAACAGCGATTTGAACCACCGCTATCTCACAATCATTTTTTAGGCGAAACTGCCACTAAAACCAAAAAACTGCCGCTAAACATAGATCAAACCTAAATATTATCTATTTAAACCACCTCTAAACAATAATTTGGTATATATGGGGGTGATTTAAACTGCCACTATATATTGATTTAAAAAAATGCAGTTGTAGAATCTTCAGCGCCAGAACATCCAAACAAAAATATATATCTAACTATAACACATCAAGATATAAATAATCACCAGCTTTTATACATACACCCCCCCTAGAATTTGAATTTAATACACCAAATATATGAGTTTCTATTATACCACATTAATAACATTAAGTATCCAAATCATTTCATACAATCCATTGTAAAATACCCTAATAAATCATCCCATAATTGAAAATGTATATGAAACAGTCAAAATTAACATTGTTTGGTGTTCCACATTCACTAATCCATGTACCATCCCAATGAATTATACTCAAAAACCTCTCCATATCTATATCCACTTTCTTCTACTGGAACCTACATGAAAATTATGTTGAAAATTAAATAGAGTTGTATATTTAAATTTAAACTTAAAAAATAAAATTTTATGTACTGAATGATTTTGAAGTTATGTGAATTACCTGCTCACTACCATCCATTGATGAAATATCACCAGGGTTAGATCCATTCATCTTTGGATATAATTTAATCAATGTATTTTATAGAGTGATGATCATTCTATCTTACATCTTTATATGAGCCCCATGTTCCTAAATTGTGCTTTGTATTGAAACAAGATCTCTCTCTACTACGGTAAAGTGGGACAACATATGTACAAAGAAGTTAATTTTTAAAATATTATGATTTAATAACATAATTAAATTCAATTACACCATAATGTATTAAAATTTTCTTTATATATGAATCAAATACTACATTTTTTTAAGATTAAGGTTCATTCCTCCAATCAACATAGGTAATTGAAAGGGTAACCAGATCCACCAATAGCTAGCCTAGAATTTGGCCAAATAATCCTATGGAATCATCCTTAAAGACCCTATAATAGTAAAATGAGATAACTATCTTTAATACATTCAGATTCCAGACATCTAAACTATTCATATTTCTCCCCATGGTAACATTTTTTGCATCTTTTATGAAAAAATAGTTAGTAGTATAAAAAAATTACAATAACTTTATGCACATTGAAATTTTTACCTATAAATATCACCCTAAAATATCCTCATGAATAAATAGGAATGAATAAACACTCCCTCATTACTTAACTTTCTAAATAGGGAGGCTATGTCTCATATTTTGAGAGTCGACTAGGATTAGTGAAATGCATCCTCCTTGAATTCCTATCATTTAATCAAATAAAATTAACTTCAAAACATATATTTCGAAAAATTCATGAAAAAAAAAGAAATGATAATAGATTTATAGTACTAAAAAACATAATATACATAGCTATGATAATGAATTATTTTACATATAACATAATTGGTTGATAAATTAATGGATTACTACACATACAATCATTTTTTTCATCAATCATGTCATTTTCCTACTCTGTCGTTACTTATACTACTTCATCCTCCATTGCAAGACTAATATTTTCAATATCATGATGGAAAAATAATTTCATTTCTTATTGTTGATGGGATTCAATGTCAGAGTTCAAATCTTCCACTTCAGCACCCATATCATACAAGTCTCTTTTTTTACATGAAAAACTACACTCCACCCTTTATTTACTACATCTTCCACATAATATGTCATTTTTACTTAAAATGATAAGATATATGAATCATTTAATTCACAGTCACTAACATATATTAAGTGATAGAAGTTTATAGAATTAAATTTCAAGGAATATATTTTATTACCTTTGGTAATATTGACCCACTTTCATTTGAATAAAACAAATAAAAATTCATATGGTAGTTTAATTCGATAATATCGGTCAACTTTCCATAGTATCCCAATTCAGAAACCATAAATATAACACTATTATGTGTTTTCAAACCCTCTTCCAGATCGAGTATACAAAATTTAAATCCATTCACATAGTAAGCATCAAACATTCTAGCCTTTTTTAGAGTACCTCAACCCAAAAACTTTAAATATTCTGAAAACTCATCCCAAGTATTAGTATTCATGATCTATAAAAATTAGTATACATTATTAGATTTAAAAAATATATATCTCAGCCTAATAACTATATTTATTGAAATATTTATTAACTTACATGATGTGTAAACCATTCTACAAGCTCTTTATTAACAGCTTTCGTTATATCTTTCTCATTTCGTTTACGGCCTCTAATTCGTATCTTTGTTTTTATCCCAATATCTTCAATAAATGGATATGAAATTTCACTATTATACATCACATATCAATGTGCCTGTAATAATTCCATTTATATCAGTGTAACATTGGTGCTCCTCCTAACAGATCAGCCAATAGTATGAAAGATTTTTTATTTACCATATAGTTGATATTGAGTCGATGTGTCTTAAACATGTCCATCTCCATTGAATCTTGTCTCAATATCATCCAAGTATCTAGAAAAAAATGGAATACACTCCTCTACCAAATAGACTTTATAAGTAGAGCCTTTAGGTTGAGATTTATTTTTCACGTATGATTTCAAATGACCAATATATTTGTGAAATAAAATAAATAAAACATAATTATGTATTTAATTAAGTGTTAAGAATTGTTTACTTAAAATGTAAAACATATAAATAAAGTACCTATCAATTGGATATTGTAGGTTCTGGGCATAGAGGAAGTACATTTGGGATAACACCCAACTTTAATTTTTACCATGATCAATGATTATTTTGGGATCAATACGATGATGAATGCCAGTGTCCATAGAATAGAATCAAAGATTTAGATAAAGAAAGAAGAGGCCTAAAAATTTTAGAGAGGGACATCATGTTTATAATTAATTTAATTAATTTAATAAAGAAAAGAATACCTGGATATTTGGTATTTTCTTCGTTGAAGATGTTGATCATCCGGAATGACCCTTCCGGATTATCTCATTGCACTTGTGATGATCCAAACAAGAATCCCTCTAGCGGTGATCCATGTATGCTCTAATGGCCTCCAATCAACACCCTTTATTATCCAGGTGCTAGCGCAGTGAAGCAAGTTTCTTGTGTCGGTCGTTCTTTATCACTTTTTCTTCGGCCTTGAAGAACGTATCTCGTTCTTGAGAGGGGAGGGAAGAGGATTCGAGAGATAAATTTTTTAGCTCAACAATTCTCAATGCGTTGGTCGCCCAGTTCAGTACATGAAAAAATAGATATATGTGTCTATTTATTGAAATGGGGATTCAGTTACAATATTTAATTGCGTAAAATCAATTAAATACATTCATAACCTTAGAGAAAACACATGATATTAATAATAATACCGCATCATTATTTATGGTGTGCCAACTTGCACAAAACAGAATTATAAATAAAATTCCACATTAAAAAATAATTGCAGCGTTATTTTAATTTGTACCAACTAGTTAAATAATTATTTATCATCTTGCAAATAATTATTTTACTATCAGACCAGCCTTGATTCGCTCTAACTTCACTTCCATTTATTGAACACCTGAATAAATAAATAAATAAATTTTTCTCTTAAGTAAATATTTTATTTACAAACTATTAAATAAATATTTATTAAATGTTCAATAAAATAAATATATATATTTTACCCACAATCTGGTGAATAAATATTTATTTAATTTATGAAATCATTTTAACTTGAATAAAATTATTCTGTTGTCTTCAGAATAATATTTATTAATTAAATTCAAATAGAATTTAACTGAGACCACCAGAAACATTTAGTGTGTGACCCTCTAGGATTCTTTCTCGTTGGCATTATGTGGGCTTGCATAAAGTCCAAGAGTACTATCTAGAAAAGGGTCAAGGCACCCAAGAGAAAGAACTTAAAGTCACAACAACAAAATCCACATACGAATGCTCACTGTGTAATATAATACATGTTTCTCAATATCTCATCAAGAAGTTTTCATGATAGTGTAATCAGCCTTTGTTCTTGATACTTTGTTCTTTGACTACCTGAAATAAACTCATCGTTACACCATGTCCATGAAATTTCACACAATAGTTTTATTTCAATCAAAGGGTTGAGATATCAACTTCTATAAATGGAAGGTATAAATCCTTCCTTGACGTATCTATTAATAACATGCCACTTGTGATGCACCCAACATACCCTACTTCCCACCAACTGTCTGTGTGACTATTTTTGTCAGTAAATCAAAGTGTATGAGTTGTGACACATATTAATGATAATATTAAATTTTAAGGATAATTACAAACACTCACATATAGAAATATTCGATGACACCAAAACATGTGGAATTCTTACTGGCGGGTCTATTCTCATAATCATATGTCTTGAATATTACCAAGAGAGAACTTCATAATAGGAAGTCTCATCTGCTTACGAGTACTCGTACCTGACAGTCAGCATGATATGTGTCCCATCATAGTATGTCATCCAACCGTAGAACTATATTTAAGAATATTTTTATGGAATTTTAAGGTTCTCATCATAGCAGGGAACTGCCATGACCTTATCAATGTCAAAAATACTCTAAGACATTATTAAATCATAGTAAAGAAAAAAAATGAACAATATGTAATAAGATGTTTAATATTTAAATACATTAAATATCCATGTAATAAAAGTACAACCAGTTGGTTCTAGGACACCAACTATTCCAACTATTATAAACTCCCACTTATACTAGAGACAACTGCATATGACTTTCAGTTCGCTAGACCTCACAAGGTGATCATGTTTCTACTGAGTCAAGTCTTTAGTCAAGGGGTCCTCCATATTGTCTTCCATGGAAATAATGATCACTTCAACTTTGCCTCTTTGAGAAAAATCCCTTAAGATGTGATACTTTCGAAGTATGTGCTTCGTCCGCTAATGTGACATTGGCTCTTTTGTGAGAGACACCACTACATTATTATCATAGTACAGTGTGATGAGATCTTTACTGCTAGGTATCACATCCAGCTCCTAGATGAAGTTTTGTATCCAAACTACTTCTTTAGATGCCTCATAAGCTACAATATACTTGGACTCTGTTGTAGAATATGTGACCACACTCTTCTTTGAGCTCTTCCAGATCACTGCACCTCCATTCAAAGTGAAGATGTATCATGTTTTCAACTTCATGTCATCTTGATCAGTTTGAAAACTAGCATTTACATATCCTCTGATGACTAGTTCCTCATATCCTCCATAAACCATGAACATATCCTTATTACGCCTCAGATACTTTAGGATAGTCTTGACTACCATCCAATGGTGGTCACCTTGGTCAGCTTGATATCTGCCTACCACACTCAATGCATATGTGACATCCAGCCTAGTACATTGCATAGAATACATGACTGACCCAATCACTGATGTGTATGGAGTCATTACCATTATATTTATTTCCTCATGTGTTTGAGGATACATTTTCTTGGAAAGATGAATGTCATGTGATGCTAGAAATAATCCCCTCTTGGATTGTTCTACACTAAATCTCTTCAGTATCTTATCAATGTATGTACTTTGACTTAGGCCCAGAAATCTCTTGGATCTGTCATTATGGATCTTGTTCCCAAGAATATATGTTGCCTCGCTCAATTCCTTCATGGAGAAGCATTTATTCAACCATTCCTTAATAGAATGTAAGATTGGTATTTCATTTCTAATAAGTAATATGTCATCAATATATACTATTAGAAAAATGAATGCATTCCCACTAAACCATTTGTAGACACAAGGCTCACATTTTTTCTTGATAAAACCAAATTTCATTATAGATTCATCAAAATGAATTTTCCATGACATGGATGCTTTCTTTAATCCATAAATGGATTTCTGTAACTTTCATACCTTATTGGCATCCTTCAGAGTCATAAATTCTTCAAGTTGTGTCATTAGAAATCTTCCTAAAGGTTCCCTTTAAGAAAGGTTGTTTTGAAATCCATTTTAAAAATATCATAGTCATGGTAAGCAGTAATGTCCAATAGAATTCTGATGGATTTCAGCATTGTAACTCGTGAAATGGTTTCATCATAATCAATGCCTTGATTCTATTTGAACCCTTATGAAACCATTAACGCCTTAAAGGAATTGACTTATCCTTCCATGTCCAGTTTCTTTTTGAATACCCATTTTCAACCAATAGGTTTTACATCAACTGAAGGATCTACCAAAATCCAGACTTGGTTTTGGTACATGGAATCCATTTCATAATGTAACGTCCCGAATCCGGGTGCCACTCAATGGGTGCCCCGAACCTGGTTTGTCACGTGACCTCAAGCGCATTTCCCCAAACACCAAAGGTTGTTGACTAGCAGTGAAGGCCCAGGTCTAATAGTGGGGAAACTATGCCCTAATTTGTCAAAGTGTAGCGCAGCAGAATATAATTTAAACATACAACAACAGCGGAAGTAGTAACAGTACATATAACTGAAAATGAAGAACTGATAACAAAAAGGGAAACCAGCAGTCGTATATATATGAAGATGCAGCATTTCACTATTCTATAAAATAGCCAAAACATGTTACACTATAATACAATACAATACAACTAAAGTACAAGTACAGAAAATCAAAATAGAGCCAGTGTCATCGCGAGCCAATTCTCGGTCCCATGTTATCCTACACCACAGCAGCAATTAAGTACCTGTAAAGGGACTCTTTCCCTTATCTACACCTACAGAAATGTAATCTGTTTGGGCCGAAAAGCATGTCCCAAATAGGGTGGGAGAAATATATCTCAGTAGGCACCCACCGAAGGCCCGTGCTCAACTATTTGTAGACATACAACAACAGTGTGTTGTATTAAACGCAATAAACTAAGAATTACTCAAAAGTAACTAACTTACAAGTTATATTGCCATTTAATTATTCATTTAATCCATTTAATATAAGAAAACACCACAGTTAATTTCTAAGTAAACAGACAGCGTCCTCAGACAAACAAAATCTCACCCTCAGGTAATCTGAATCCAACCCGCAGGTAATTGCCCACAGGCATAACATATTTTTCCCTCAGGCATATGTAGTGTCGCCCTTAGGCATAGAGTCTATTTCCCACAGGCACGGAAGAAGTTTCCCTCAGACTAAGATAACAACTTCCCTCGGGCTAATCCAAACAACGCCCACGTGCTGAGTAAAACACTGCCCTCAGGTGCAAGTAACTGGGCCATGCCCAACTTGTAAATAAACATTCACATTCAATTCCTCTCAAGTAAAAAGTATGCATAATATAAACATGGCATACCCTCGGGTATCCTGGCCAAATGGCTAAACAGAGGAACGCACCCCTGGGGTGGTCCTGGATCCAAGCACTGATCCCACACAACAGTTTTACAACTTTATTTAATCACCTATCCAATTCTAGGTATCAAAATAGCCATGGCCTCAGCCTCACGACACCCCAAATATGGGTTCGTAGCTCAAAAACACACAAAATGCACGACAGTTGGAAAATAAACACCAATCCACCTACCTTTATCACAAATGAACGTTATACATGAACGTTGATTCCAGAAACGCCCAAGAATGGCGTAGATCTGAAGTAGAAGAAACTTTGTTTAAACGTAAATAACTCCCGTTAGGGGAAGAATTGTCAATAACTGCTTAAGGAGGAGAGATGGATTGCCCGCGTGGTTCCAATGAGACCGTCCGAGGTGGAAACGGATTCCAGACGTGCACCCGGTGGATCTTCAAACCTTCAGCCTCCTCTCCCAAGCTCCCTCTTCCCGTTCTAAGACCTCCCTGTGAACAGGGGAGGCTACTGCCCATTTTAAGCAGAAAAAAAAAGTACACGGTGTGTACTTCCGAGTACACGGTGTGTACTTCCGAGTACATGGTGTGTACTTTCCATTTTTTAAATTGTTCCTCCAGCGGCTTCCCGCCAGGGTGGCACTGTTCACCTACCGAAATGACTACACAGCGTGTCTTTGTGAGTACACGGCGTGTGATTCCCCACAACTATCCACCGCCTTACTATTCGCCTGCCGACTGACTACACGGCATGTAAAGGACCACTACACAGTGTGTAGTCGGTTCACACCCCCTTCATCCTCGGTATGGCCACACGCCTCGTGTACTCATCCTATACGGTCAGAAGTACATGGTGTGTGGAAAAAGTACATGGCGTGTACTTCCAAAATTTAGGATTTTTTCCCATTTCCCATATTTTCTCAAAAACACTTAAGGAAAAGAGAAAAGAAGAAACCAGTACCTCAGAAATAAGAACCAGGTTCTTACAAACTTCCCCCCTTAAATCAATTCGTCCCCGAATTTCCCTTCTAAGGGTGGTGAAGATAAAGCTGAGAATACCTCTGGCCACTAAGCACGTACACCGGTCTCCCGCTCCTAGGTTTCATCCTGCACTTGGCCATGCTGCCATAGCACCCGTATGAGAGGAACTGACCAGCCTTGGAGAACCTTCATGCTCCTGTCAACGATATGAATCGAATGATCCTCAAAGGATGCATCCAACTGAAGCTCAACCTCCTCGGGCTGAAAGACGTGAGACGGGTCTGAATGATAGCGGCACAACTGAGATACATGGAAGACGACGTGCATGGCCTGGTACCTCTGTGGTAACTGCATCCAATAGGAAATTGGCCCAACTCTCTCCAGAATCTCAAATGGACCCACACTCCTCAGTGAAAGTTCACCATGTCTCCTGATCCGCTTGTGTCCCAACCTCGGTAAAACACGCAAGAAAACCAGGTCCCCGACCACAAACTCCAAAGGTCATCTGCGACGATCAGCATAATATTTCTGATAAGACTGTGCGGTAGACATCTACTTCTGAATCAACTGGACCTGCTTAAAAGTCTCCTGCATGAGACGTGGTCCCAGAAAAGCTGCCTCACCTGCCTCTAACCAGTACAAGGGTGACCGGCACGGCCTACCATGTAAAGCCTCGTATGGTGTCATCCCAATAGTCTCCTGAAAACTATTGTTATAGGAAAACTCGGCTAGGGGTATATGCTTCTCCCAATAGCCCCCAAAGTCTAGGACACATGCTTGCAGCATGTCCTCAAGCACCTGTATCGTACGCTCTGACTGGCCATCGGTCTGAGGGTGGTAAGCTATGCTCAGAAGCACCTGTGTACCCAGTGCCCTCTGAAAACTCTTCCAGAAACGAGATGTAAAATGGGAGTCCCTATCTGAAATGATAGAACAAGGGACCCCATGAAGACGTACGATCTCTCGAATATACAACTTCCCGAGCTTGTCAACACCGAAGGTCTCCTTGATCAGAAAAAAGTGAGCTACCTTCGTGAGTCTTTCCACAACAACCCACATGGCATCATTTCCTCGAGGTGACCTTGGAAAACTAGTCACGAAATCCATCGCGACATCATCCCATTTCCACTCCGGAATGGGTAACTGGTGTAATAGTCCAACTGGCCTATGATGCTCCACCTTCACCTGTTGACAGGTGGAACACCTCGTAATAAAACCAGCTACATCTCTCTTCATACCCGGCCACCAGTACTGATGTCTCAAGTCTCGGTACATCTTGGTAACCCCGGGATAAACTTCCCAAGATGAATCATGAAACTCTCACATCATCTCCTCGCGTATATCCCCTGGAACCCATACTCGTCCATGGAAATGCAGAACCTCATCGTCGCCTATCGTCCACCCAGGAGGAGGGTCCTCACTTACCACCGACTCCCGTAGAACTAGGACTTCTGAATCAGATACTTGTCTCATACCCACTCTATCCAGGAGGTTAGAAGTCACAGATAAAGAGGAAAGATAAGTCTGCCCTTGACTATTGTGAACCTCCAGATTCATCTCAGAGAACAAATCCATAAGCTGCCACTCGCCACTGGCCTCCCGCACTGCCTGTATCTGAGTCTTCCTGCTCAGTACATCAGCTACTACATTACCCTTACCAGGTGTGTAGGCAAGCTCAAAATCAAAGGACTGAAGGTAATCGACCCACCTTCGCTGCCTCAGATTCAAGTCACGCTGAGTAAAGATATACTTGAGACTTTTGTGATCAGTGAAGACCATGAAACGTTCTCCCAATAGATAATGTCTCCAACAGTGCAACGCATGCACAACTGCAGCCAACTCGAGATCATGCATCGGGTAATTTTTCTCATGAGGCCTCAACTGCTGAGACCCGTACGCAACAACTCGATCGCCCTGCATCAACACTGCTCCCATCCCAATACCAGATGCATCACAGTAAACTGTATAGTGCTTCCCCTGCTCTAGGAGTATCAGGATCGGTGATTATGTCAACCTTCCCTTCAGGTCCTGAAAGGCTGTCTCGCAAGCTTCCGACCAAACGAACTTCACACCCTTCTTAGTCAAACCCATCAACAGCGTTGCTAAGTGGGAGAAGTCCTAGATGAAGCGTCTGTAGTAACCAGCCAGCCCTAAGAAACTCTGTATCTCAAACACGTTCTTAGGATGATCCTAGGAAACTACTTCTCTCACCTTTTATGGGTCTACTGCAACTCCTGCCTCTGAGATGATATAACCCAAGAAGTGAATCTGGTCCATCCAAAAGTGGAACTTTGAGAGCTTAGCATATAGATTATTCTCTCTCATTGTACTCAATATGATCTCAAGATGGGTGGCATGGTCATGTCGAGTGTGAGAGTACACCAAAATGTCATCCACGAATACTACCATGAAAGAGTCTAGATAAGGATGGAACACACGATTCATTAGAGCCATGAAAACCGATGGCACGTTCATGAGTCCAAAAGGCATAACCCTATACTCGTATAGACCATACCTGCTCCTGAAAGCTGTGATAGGTATATCAGATGGTCTAACGTGCAACTGATGATATCCTGATCTCAAGTCAATCTTCGAGAACACTCGTGCTCCATGAAGTTGATCAAAAAGATCATTAATCCTCAGCATGGGATATCGGTTCTTAACCATCAACCGGTTCAACTTCTGATAATCCACACAGAGTCTGAGGGTACCATCCTCCTTCTTCACAAAAAGAACAGGAGAACCCCAAGGAGAAGTACTGGGTTGGATGAACCCCTTTGCCTGTAACTCCTCTAACTGCCTCTTGAGCTCCTGCAACTCAGGCGTAGCAATCCTATAAGGAGGAATGGACACTGGTGCTGCTCCTAACACAAGCTCAATAGAGAAATATACCTCATGTTCTGGAGGAAGACCTAAAAAGTCGTCCGAGAAGACATCCCTGAAACGATCAACCACTGGAGGGAAATCCTTCTAACAAGTCCCCTGGTCATCCAGATATAAACTCAAAATCTGGGCTATGACTCCACCTCACCCATGATGCTCCGGTCCAGCTCGACTCGCCTGAACATCTCATTCACCCTTGTATAGAAACTCTCTGCCCTCTGGTGACGTGAAACTCACCCTACGACGGTAGCAGTCTACAAAGGCATGAAAGGGAATCAACCAGTCCATCCCAAGAATGACGTCATAAGCTTTCATCTCTAAGACATAGAGGTCCCAAAAGAAGTGACACCCACCAACCTCAAGGGGTAACTCCTTGCACTGACGCACACCAGTCGTCCTAGTCCCCAACGGAGTGTCTAGCATCATGATATCAGAAGAAGTAGAGACACAGATCCCAAGGCTCTCTGAAATTGTAATAGATATGAAACTATGTGTAGCACCCGTATGAAAAAGTAATGAGGATAAAACAGAAGCTACTAGAATAGTACCTCTGACTGTAGAAGGTCTGGGATCCTGCTCCTGCTGAGTCTATTGCACTGCATATGTCTGCCCAGTGTCGCGGCCCTACAACACAGCCTGGCTACCCTGAGTTGTCTCGCCCTGCTGCCTCTAAGATCCTGGTGTTTGGCTACCACAGCCATGACCACCATCTCTACCTGCACGCCCTGACGTATTCCAGTTCCCTAACTAGTAAGAAGCCACTGGTCCTTCTCCCACACGTGGAGTCTGCACAGAACCTCTCTCACTAGCCATCGGTGGAAACGCCCTGCAAAAGCGTTGTAGATGACCCATCTTGCCGCAAGCTCGGCACTCCATTGGGTCTCGTGGACACTGCAGTCTCTTGTTCCCCTCTTTACCACACTAGTAGCACCTGAAGAAACTGCCTAGATGGTACTGCCACCCTAAGAGAAGTTCATATGTCTCTTCCTCTTACCAGTAGAAATAGTACCAGAAAATGGTGTTGAATCGTCGTGGCCCACACCACTAGCTTCCCGCAGGTTCCTCTCTGTAATCAGTGCCTGATTCACAATAGAATGTATAGTAGGCAACCTGAAAACATTCACCAGTGCCCAAATGTCATATAAAAGACCATCCTCGAAGCGCCTGGCTCTCAGCGTCTCATCACCCACCAGCACGGGTGCAAAGTGCTGAAGCTCAGTGAAATGAGTAGAATAGTCCATCACTGACATAGCGCCCTGCTTCATATTCATGAACTCTCGAGTTCTATCTACCCTCAGCGTCTCTAGGAAGAAAAATTCATAGAAGACTGCTTGAAAATCTTCCCACGCCATGTATCTGTGATTATTTGACTGGGTGGTAACATCCCACCACCTCTTGGCGTAATCACACAACATATACGTTTCGAGCTTGACCCTCCACCCTGGAGGCGTCTCTAGATGATTGAAAATAGTCTGCATCGATCATAGCCAAGACTCTGCAGCCTGTGTTCCTCCATCCTCTGAAAACGTCGGCGGATGCTGCTACTGGAATATACGAGTCAGCTTATCTATAGATGTGGCAGCCTGCGGTGCTCCCTAAAAGGTCTGCATGAACCGCATAAAGCCTTCACGGAACTGCGCATCCGCACCTGTGTATGGTATAATGGCTGGCGCCGCATCTGGCTCTGCTGGAGGATCAACTGGTAACCCATGGCCCACCATCTCTAGAGTATTCTCATTTCTGCTCTCCTGGCGAACAATGTGTGGTCGTCTAGGTGGCATGACTCTACAAGGTCAAAAACACGCCTTAGATTCAATATTAACAAGACTGAAAACGAAGAAACCCAAAAGGGAACAGGATGAAGAAGGCATTCAAAATTTGAAAAACAAGACTACATGGTGTGTATATCGACTACACGGTGTGCACTTGACTTCCTTTTCCCTGCCTGGGTCCTTCTGCATGGCTAAGCCACACGGCTCCCGTTTGAACAAAACTACATGGCATGTATATTATATACACGGTGTGTATGGTGTAATTTCCAACTGCTTATGTCGCTTGTGACACGGACGACTACTCGGCTTGACACTACACGGCGTGTTACACCCGCACATGGCATGTCAACAATCCCATTTCCCAGTCACACGGCTAAGTCCACACGGTCTGTCCCTGGACAAGACTACACGGTGTGTCCTATAGGTATACGGCGTGTTCTAGACGAGCTCCGTCGACCCGTGTTGTTAGTTACACGACGGGATACATGGCTCAACCTACACGGCGTGTTTCATATACACACGGCATGTACTCAAAGGATTACACCAACCCGTGTTGTTAGTTACACAGCCGGGTCCTCAGGTCACACTACACGGCGTGTACTTTATTGACATGGCGTGTTCAAGAAATGACTACACCGGCCCATATTGTTAGTTACACGGCTGGGTCATCGGGTCAACACTACACGGCATGTACATCCGGTACACGGCGTGTTCGCCCCAAACATTTCCCTTCCCCGTGTCGCCGCCCACACGGTTTGTGACACAGGAAGAGACTACACGGTGTGTACTCAGGGTACACGGTATGTACTCAAAAAGTTTCTTTTTCTTCCCAAACAGAAGAACACACACGACGTGTGTAAAGAACTACATGGCGTGTATACTGGGTTTTCCGGGCACTATGCCTCAAAAACTACTCTGGAGCCTAGAAAACACTGAAAAACAACACCTAAGTGCCAAATTCTGATCCATGAGGGCCCATACTCCCCACGAATCAAAGTTTGACATCTTATCTGTGTTATAATGAAATAAACAGTCAATGATCCACCAAATTCCAGTAAATGGGGGCCCATACTCCCCAAAAAACAAAGTTTGGAATCCATTATTTTATCAAGTTTATACAACAATACCTTATCACATAGCAGGTATCTATCAAGCAGTTATCACAACAGCATGTTTTTCTATCACATCAACTATCACAACAACATGAAATTTCTAATGCACCTACATGGCATGGAACTATGCATGGCATGTTTATAGCATGTGCCTAAATGATGCATGATATGGCATACCCTCATCTCATTGTGTTGCAACTAAATAGAACCCAATGATAAAATATCAACAGCACAATACAAGTGCGTCACCCAACGGTGAAAATCAATTCAACCATAAAATTGTAAAATCAGAAAAATTTCAACACAAGGTAAATTAGATTTTCCATGTACACGGGTTAGCTACGCCCAAGCACAGCTTATTACCAACTACCATTCTCGTCCTATCACTGACTAAGGCACCAAATAGTAAGTCAAATAAAAGAACTCCCTCTGATACCACTTTGTAACGTCCCGGATCCGGGTGCCACTCAACGGGTGCCCCAAACCCGGTTCGCCACGTGACCTTAAGCGCATTTCCCCAAACACCAGAGGTTGCCGACTAGCAGTGAGGGCCCAGGTCTGATAGTGGGGAAACTATGCCCTCATTTGTCAAAGTGTAGCGTAGCGGAATATAATTTAAACATACAACAACAGCGAAAGCAGTAACAGTACATATAACTGAAAATGAAGAACTGATAACAAAAAGGGAAACCAGCAGTCGTATATATATGAATATGTAGCATGTCACTATTCTATAAAACATCCAGAACATGTTACACTGCAATACAATACAATACAACTGAAGTACAAGTACAGAAAAGAAAAACAGAAAAGCCAGCGGCATCGCGATCCAATGCTCGGTCCCATGCTCTCCTACACCCCAACAGCAATCAAGTACCTGTAAAGGGACTCTTTCCCTTATCTAAACCTACAGAAACATAATCTTTTTGGGCCGAAAATCATGGCCCAAACAAGTTGTGAGAAATATATCTCAGTAGGCACCCACCGAAGGTCCATGCTCAACTGTGTGTAGACTTGCAACAACAGTGTGTTGTAGTAAACGCAATAAACTGAGTAGTACTCAAAAGTAACTAACGTAATATTTATATTTCCATTTAATTATTCATTTAATCCATTTAATATAAGAAAACACCACAGTGAATTTCTAAGTAAATAGACAGTGTCCTCATACAAACAAAATCTCACCCTCATGTAATCAGAATCCAACCCACAGGTAATTGCCTACAGGTATAATAGATTTTTCCCTCAGGCGTACGTAGTGTTGCCCTCAGGCACAGAGTCTATTGCCTACAGGCATGGAATAAGTTTCCCTTAGGATAAGATAACAATTGCCCTCGGCCTAATCCAAACAATGCCCACAGGCTGAGTAAAACACTTCCCTCAGGCGCAAGTAACCGGGCCATTCCCAACATGTAAATAAACATTCACATTCAATTCCTCTCAAGGAAAAAGTATGCATAATATAAACATGGTATACCCTCAGGTATCCTGGCCAAACGGATAAATAGAGGAACGCACCCCTGGGGTGGTCCTGGATCCAAGCACTGATCCCACACAACAGTTTTACAACTTTATTTAATCACCTATCCAATTCTATGTATCAAAATAGCCACGGCCTCAGCCTCACGACACCCCAAATATGGGTTCGTAGCTCAAAAATACACAAAACGCACGACAGTTGGAAAATAAACACCAAGCCACCTACCTTTATCACCAACGAATGTTATACGTGAACATCGATTCCAGAAATGCCCAAGAATGGTGTAGATATAAAGTAGAAGAAACTCCATTTAAACATAAATAACTCCCGTTAGGGGAAGAATTGGCAAGAACTGCTTAAGGAGGAGGGATGGCTTACCTGTGTGGTTCCAACGAGACCATCCGAGGCGGAAATGAATTCCAGACATGCACCCGGCGGATCTTCAAACCTTCGACCTCCTCTCTCGAGCTCCCTCTTCCCATTCTAATCCTTCCCTATGAACAGGGGAGGCTACTGCCCATTTTAAGTGAAAAAAACAAAGTACATGGAATGTACTTCTGAGTACATGGCGTGTACTTCCTATTTTTTAAACTGTTCCTCTGGCGGCTTCCCACCAGCGCGGCACTATTCACCTACTAACATGACTACATGGCGTGTCTCCGTGAGTACACAGCGTGTGCTGCCCCACAACTGGCCACCGCCTTACTATTCGCTTGCCGACTGACTACACAGCGTGTAAAGGACCACTACACGGCGTGTAGTTGGTTCCTACCCCCTTCATCCCCGGCATGGCCACACGCCCCGTGTACTCATCCCACATGGCCAGAAGTACACAGCGCGTACTTCCAAAATTTAGTATTTTTCCCCATTTCCCATATTTTCTCAAAAACACTTAAGGAAAAGAGAAAAGAAGAAACCCATACCTCAGAACTAAGAACCAGGTTCTTACACATAATTCATGGATTCTTGCCACTTTGCAACATCTCTGCCACTTACTGCTTACTTTTAGGTTAGAGGATCATTATTATCAACTAGTAATGAGTCACCATCCTTAGTAACTAGAAAATTGTGTCGTTATAGTTCTCTAAACTCTCTTGTACTCCTACTCAGTTCTTGTGTCTCTAGAATAGTTTTTTCTTCCATGGGGCTTTGTGGAATCTGCTCCTGTACCAACTCTTGTGTACCTTGAGCCTCAACTTCATCGAAGTTTATCTCGCTCCCACTATCTATTTTGGAGATGCACTACCTCTCAAGAAATATGGAATTTCTTACCACTATAACCATTTTTTCTTAGGGGTTGTATAGGTAATATCCCCTTGTTTCCTTAGGGTATCCTAGAAAGGTACACTTTGTACCTCGGGGTGCAATTTTGTTACCTGAAGAGGCCTTAACAAACGTATTACTTCCCCACACATGTAAATTTGATAACATAGCTTTCTTTCCACTCCAAAACTCATATGGAATACCATTTATCTATTTAGTTGGTACTTGGTTTAGTATATGCATCGCTGTTTGTAACGCATATCCCCAAAAGAATAATAGAAGACTCGCATGACTCTTCATTGATCTCACCATGTCCAACAGGGTGTGGTTCCTCCTTTTTCTAACACCATTCCACTAGGGAGTGTAAGGAAGAGTGAGTTGAGATAGGATCAAAAACTCCTGTAAGTAATCAATGAAGTATTGATTAAGATATCCTCCACCTCGGTCTGAGTGGGATTTCTTAATCTTCTTACCAAGCTGGTTCTCAATTTCATTATTTTATTCTTTTAACTTATCAAAATAATCTGACTTATACCTCATTAAGTAGATATATCCATATCTACTAAAATCATCAGTAAAAGTTATGAATTATGAGTACCCTCCCCTTTCTTCAACTGGAAATGGTCCATACACATTGGTATGAACCAATTCAAGAAGTTATTTATCCCTTTCAACTTTCCCACTAAATGGGGCTTTATTCATTTTTCCTTATAAACATGCAAGACATACACCAAGTGGTTTTAGTTCAAAAGAATCTAAATATTCATCTTGATGTAAATTTGTCAATCATTTCTCATTTACATGACCTTTTCGGTGATGCCAAAGTTGGGTGTGGTATGAGTCATGTGAAGTATCTTTATTATCGATTTCCATTACTTGGTTTGTGTAATCCAACACATAAATATTGTTGTATAAATGTTCCCTACCAAAACAAATGCTATCTTTGTAAAAGAAGCAACATTCATTTCAAAACTTGAAAAAAAAATCCATCTATATCTAATCTGGATATAGAAATAATGTTTTTAGTAATAGATGAAACATAATAACAACCCTTTAATACCAAGATCATTCTAGTTGGCAACGTGAGGTGGTAGTCCCCGACAGCTACAGTATCAAGTCTTTCTCTGTTGGTTTCTCACAAATCTACCTCCCCTCGATCAATCTTCCTAAATATACTTGGTTTCTATATTTGGATACATATGTGAGAACCACAAGCTATATCTAATACCCAATTTGTAGAAATAGATAGATTGAAGTCGATAACAAACGCACTTAAATCTTCCCCTTGCTTCTTAGGCTGGTTGCAGTTCTTCTTCCAGTGGCTTTTCTTGCCACATGCGAAACAAATAGTTTCATATTCCCTTTCCTCCCCTTTGATCTTTCTTTTCTTGGAAGGTCGTGAAGAAGCTTTGGGATTAAATCTCTTCACCTTCCCTTTAATCTTATTCACCATAAGTATATAAGGTTTTTCTCACTTCATATCTTTGTTCACTTGGATAATGAGGATAATAAGATCAGATGGATACTTATCAATGTTGTTCAAGTAAAAAATTAACAACAAAGCTGGACAATCTCTGAGGGAGTGATGCAAGAATGAGATCAGTACCTAGTTATTCAGGGAGTCTAAACCCTATAACCTCTAGGTTCTCAATATAGCCAATGATCTTGACTATATGAGGCCCAGCTAGGGAATCCTCTCCAAGATTACTCTGAAAGAGTGACTTGGAGATCTCAAACCTTTCCTGTCTTACTCTCTCCTGGTAAAGACCATAGAGGTGCTCGAGCATTTTATAAGCATTCATATTTTCATGAGACTTCATGAGATCACTATACATTGATGATAACATCAAACATTGAATGTCAGCTGCGTTATTCATATGTTTCTCATAGACCAAGAAATCCTCATCACTCACCTCTTTAGAATATGGATCAGGTAATGATGACTCCAACACATAAGACTTTCATTCATGTCGTAGGATAACCCGAAGGTGTCTAAACCATTCCTGGAAGTTACTACCAGTGAGGATGTTGTCTTTATCCAGAATTGATCATAGGGATAGTGTGGTTGATGAGCTTTTCATTTTTATTCTATAATTAAAAGAGCATATCATTATTACTTTCTTGATTATATTTTTATGAGAAATAATAAATTAAGTCTCCCAGTATTTTATCAAATCTCAATAGCCCTCACCATTGAACTTGGAATGTCCAGTTACCATGACATTCTAGTGGCAAGGATCCATATTCCCCTTCACATAACCCCAACAAGGGTTGGTCAAGATATTTGAAGGTATTTAGGTAGGCAGATCTTTTCTAACTACGGGGTTGCAGCTCCTTGATTTTTTGAGTGGACTCCCCAATCCTGAAATCCTAACTTTGGATTTCCTCAACTCTTGCCTCCAATATTACACCAAGTCTAGAAAGGGATACTCCTCTTGATGTAATATGGTTAATTCAACCCAAAATCTTTCATAAGTGCTTCCTTTATAAAATTAAGTTTCCCAACAAGGGTTAGTCAAACACATAGTTTTATTAGGTTTTTTCCTTAATCAATTAAAGGAAGGCTTAGTCTGACTTAATATTTTATTTGAGGTATTTTTATCTCTTATGAATGAATTAATTATTATCATTATCACGTGCTTGTTAATATTAAGTGGAACTTACTTAAGTGATTAACCATATCTTGATAACATTTACGCATAAGCCTGGTTAATTTTAGTTACATATTGCATGCTTGTTTAATTCATTAATTATGTGATCATGAAAACACATCCATAATGATAAACCATTAATCTGATAGAAATAAAATAAATCAAAGGGAATGATCATGATCTTTTCTAATGGTTAGTTTATATAGTGGTTTATATACTAACCCTGACCTAGGGGAGAAACACCTTAAACCTTTTGGGTTCATGTTTACAGATTTCCACCTATCCACCTCTATATCTCCTGGGATTGATTTTGTCTCATCTCCAACTTGAACTGCCTCTACTAGCTTAAGATTTCCATCTATTACATATGCCTTTTTTAACTCACGCATAGGTGAGGGGTAAAAAGGGGTTTTACATAAAAGAAACCTTGGGCACGCAAGACCTACATATTAATGAGGAGAAGTCTTTCAGGCCAACAAATTTAATTTAAATAAATTAATTAAAAGAAACCATCTACATATGAAGGTCTTGGTTTAGGTCATGATCATCCATACATGCAACAATATTTATGCATAAATAAAACTAGAATTCAATTTTTTAATCGTTATTGTTTAAGATAAATCACACTTGAATCAATTAATTATCATCTTTAATTAATAAATCCTTTTATCTTAAACCCTTTTTTGAATTTCCTTGATATTATCATCCATCATAATTTTAAACAAATAAATTCATTTAAAATTGTCTTTGTACATAACTTGTTCCTTGGAGGCAACCCGGTGAATTCCTATTCATAACTACCCAATGAGTAGAAATAAACATTAATCAGATGTTAAATTAAAAACATATATATAAAATACCTATCATGTGTTGTGCCTCAGCTTTACACCCACAGGATGGTACACATCTCAAAGGTTTGTATAATATAATAATAAATTTTAATAAATCTGCATAATTTGGATAAGTACACGGCATGTACTATTGTTCATCGTCCATCAGAAGTACACGCCCGGGGAAACAGCATGTGAGTGTACTTTTGAAATATTCAAAGTACACGGAATGTATAGTGGGTCACACGTCATGTAGTTCCTTGTTACACGGTCTCCATCTGGGCAAGTTGTGTATGGGGTACACGGTCCAACCCTAACCAGAAGGGACTACACATCATGTCCAGTGGGCCACATGGTGTGTAATCCAGAAACCACATGCCACTTATTCCTGGTCAACACACGAATTCATTAATACTTAGACAAACTCCAATGACACTTCTTAGTTCAGCAGACCAGACTCGGTACATTGAACCTTGACTACATGGAGTGTATTGTCGAATACATGTCGTTTTTTCTGGTGTTGTAAGAACAGGAACCTTTGGCACCTCTAGATGAGATCCTCTATTTTATTTTAATAAAAATTAAAAGAAAAGATCATTTCTGTAAGGTGAACAAGAAACGAAAGAGGAGGAATAGATTTCGAGATTCAGATTTTCAGAACAATTAACTTGAATTGAAACAACTAAATTATTAAATGCATAAACCATAAACTAAATATTTAAATAATTATAAACTATGATGTAACCACTATGATACCACTTGTAGGTTCCAAGCACAGTGGAAGCATGGTTGGGACGACACCCAACTTTAATTTTTACCATGATTAATGATTATTCTGGGATTAATACGATGATGAACGCCAGTCTCCATGAAATAGAATAAAATATATAGATAAAGAATGAAGGGGCCCAAAACCTTTAGAGAGGATCTTTCACATCATGTTTATAATTAATTTAATTAATTTTATAAAGAAATTAATACCTGGATCTTCGGTATTTTCTTCTTTAATGATTTTGATCATTTAGAATGAACCTTATGGATTATCTCATTGTGCTTGCAAGGATCCAAACTAGAATCCCTCTAGTAGTGATCCACATGTGCTCTGATGGCCTCTGATCGACACCACTCATTCTCCAAGTGCTAGCGTGGTGAAGCGAGTGTCTTGTTTCGGTCATTCTTGATCGTTTTTTTCTCACATAGTTATATAAATAATGTGCAAAATTGAAGTACAACAGTAGTAGCCTTTTCAGGTAATAATGTATGCAATGTCAATAGTGGTAACTTCTGTAACAAAATATATGAATCATGAATTTTCAATACATGTAACCAATGATGATTTAAGTCAACACACCTTGATATGTTACTTGAATACCCATAAGATACCTTCACATGTTTTAAAATTTGAAGGAATATATCTTTATCCCAATTTTTCATTGCAAAAATTGTCATAGAAAACCTTCCATTCTCATCTTTCCAGATATCACACTTTATGTTCATTGTTTACAATTACTTCCAAGCATTGAGATGGTACTTTGATTTTTCATGCTCATTAAGCAATGTGAAGATCAAATTTTCACATACATTCTTATAAATATTCATAACATCAATATTATGCCGCAATAAATTAAATTCCAAATATGGAATTTTTAATAATATAATTATTTTTATTCTATTGTTGTGTTCCTATTTCACTTGATGATGCACTTAGAACTCATTTCTCACTATCATTAAAATGATTCACCTTCCCAAATTCTTTTTCAGCATTTCCAAGTTGGTCCAATATTTCAAAACCTATCAATAACTTTGGAGGTGGTATCTAATTAATAGACCCATTGAATTTTGACTTTTTCAACTGAAATCTATGAGATGCATCAAGAAATCTTCGATGACACAAGAAGCACCATTTTTTTACTATAATGTAGTCATTCAGACTCAAAATCAAAGTTGAAAATAGGATAATCCAAACCTGTGTAAGTGTTATAACTACATAAGTTCCCAAGTACAAGGAAGTCACTAATGGTCCACATTATAGCATCGTGCATTTTGAACATTGTTTTAGAATATTCATCATATGTCTCAACATCGTTGCTCCATAACTCTTATAATTATTCAAATAAGGCTATAGATCATAAGGGATCAAAACAATCGGTCAAATGCTATAACTGGTGTTCAAAGTCCCAAATGAGTTGAATCCATCGATAGTTAATCCCAATCTCACATTATAAGGATCAGATGATAAATCTAGATGTAATGAATCAAATTTATTCCATGATTGTGAATCTCTTATATGTTTTATTAACCCATCATTGTTATTTTCTATAGAATGTCACTTCATGTGCTCATGGGTTTTCGATGACATGAATAATCTTTGAAATTCAGGATTTAAAGTGAAGTAAGAAAAAACTTTTATAGGTGTGTTCTTTTTCTTATTATTCATAGTATTGTGTTGATTCAAAATTCCAACATAACCCATTGAATTTAATCTATAAGAAGAAAATTTTTTGAAATCATGTCTACTTGAATCCTCTCCCCAATAAAGCATACAATAATTGGGATAAGCATATATTTTTATATAATTCAGAACAATATTGTTAACATATTTTTTCATGTCATAAAAGTACTCAGGGATCTTAGATTTAAAAAATGCATCATGTAACAATTATAATATTATGTACATTGCCTTATTTGTAATTTTTCATAGGCATTTGATATGATACAACATTATCAGAAAATAAAGTTTTGAATATTTCAAACATCCACCATACACCTCTTGATTTCCATCATCAACTAAATCATGAAACGAATTTGTATACTTAATGAAGTTCTATCTTACATTATTCTCTATAGAATCAAGAGGGGTATCCAATGATATGGTAAAATATTTATTTGGTTGTCTTATAGTCCCAAAAACATCATTTTTCAAGTTATTATTTGTAACACCATCAACTAGTTCTTGTAATATGTTTTGATGTTGATGTTGTTGTCTTGAAATGCCAAAAGCATCGTTTATAAGGTTTTTCATTTCATTTTCCATTGTCGAAGAAGTTGGTATATCATTCTATTGATTAAAATTAGTGATCAAACTTTATTTAATGTTTGATTCTCCATGCCAAATCCAACACAAATATTGAGTAGGGAATTACCTCAATATTAAGTATTCACAAAATTCATCTCTCTTCAACTATATTCTAAATTTACATTTAAGAAATGGATATCTTATTTCCCCATCAACAGATTGATTGGAAATTGAAAATTCTAAAAACTCCTCCAAACCCTTAGCATACTGAGGTGTGTTTCTCAATAATGTGATCCAACTTTTATCCATATATATCACAATGTGCATACACTTTACAAGGTGAAAAAAATTGATCAAATAAAAAAAATAACTATTAAACATCAGTTGATAATATGTATGAACAAATAAATTATAAAATATCAATATTAGATATATCAAAACCAATTAATCCATTATCCATAAAAAAACAAAAATATCATATCACTCACTAACCCTTACATTAAAAAACATTTATTAAAAATAATTCTATTAATATAAACCATAAATATATACTCATCTAAAATTGAATCAATATTATCAGTATAAACAACATAAGAAAAATAAAAAATCAATAAAAAAATTAATATATCAAGAAATATTAAACAACATAAAGAAACATCAAGGGGACAAAATCTAATCATTACACTTACCTACTATATAGACACATATCCTCTACCCCGGATGGATAATCTTAGGAAGTAAACACCTCATAACTTTTCTAGAGTTAAGATAAATTAACAAAAAAAATAAATTTAAAATTAAAACATAAATTGTTGTTAACTATTGGAAAACATTATTGATATGAAATTGGAAACACCATTGATAATTCACTAGAAGGACCATTATCAATTACCAAAAATTATACTTAAACCATCATCCATTAGTATTAAATGGTACCATTTTAGAACACATATTAATATTCAATTCCACCTAAAATCCTTTAACACCTTCCCATTATCATCATTACATCATCTTTATCATCTTACCATTCATGTCACCACATTCCTTTTACATAATCATTGTGTACTATAACATTCCATAATATTCAAATAGTATTCCCACCATTATTATAACATATCATCATAAATAAACCTCATTCATATTGTATTAAGGACCATCTAATATAGATTATATATCTTAAAAATAGATGAAAAACAATGCCTTTTCTAATTGGGAACTACCCCATATAAAAAGTGATAAAGGTGATGAGAATTATAATTTTGGAACATCATCATACTGATTTTTCATGAACCCAAGGCAATTTAGAACTACACTGTGTAGGATCCCATGTAAATATTGAGAATGTTCTAGTCAATTTTTATAGAATGTGGCACATCACCAGTGTTGTTTTATCACATCATCATGTTTTTCTAGCACACCTACATGAACCCAAGGCAATTTATCTATGTCAACTTATTTGAAAATATTAAATATATAAGTAGAAAAAATAAAATGTTTACAACATAACTAATAAATTTAGTAATAATATTATTCAACATGAATTTCCAAATTTACTTATAATCATCAACCATGTTATTTAAAAAATATACTATATTAATTCTTATCAATACAATGTAATCAATCTCAAAAATTAAGAATTTATTAAACCTTTATATTTTATTAATAATAGATTCCCTATCAAAAACTTATTTTAATTTTTTTATCATAGAATATTATTTAATTAACACATCATGAAAATAAAACATATCATTAATCGCCTTCCTTATATGAAATGAATTAATTAGAGGAAAAAATAATCTGGATGTTGAATTATATTCATGACATTATAAAATTACTCACATTCTTATATAAAATTTAGATTATAAAACCTTCAAGAATTTCCATTCTAGGGGAGTCAACATTGAAATTAAGAACATGATAATGATAATAGAAACAAAAAATTAAGAAAAACATGTGGAAAACACCAATACCTCATGGTCTACAGCAACATAATCCAAACAACACTTCATATTGCATTAATAGTCAAAATTTATAGTGGAAAAAATAGAAAAAATTACACTATATAGAGAAAAATTACTTGTAGATAGCGAGGGAAAGGTTAAGGGTGAGGGGGCTCTGGGTAAACTATATATCTAGGAAAGGTAAAGGTCTAGTAGGGATTGAGAACTGGTGAGGGCATGGATCTAGAGTGCTGGAGAGGTCACGGGGCTCAAGTGTTGGCGAGGGCATGGGGCTCGGGCGCTGGAAAGGGCACGGGGCTTGAGCACTGGTGAGGGCACGAGGCTTGAGCACTGGCGATGGTGAGGGCTAGCAGGTCATGAGCGCACAAGGGGGGCCTTAGGGAAAAGAGGAGTGTCAATGAGAGGGGGAAACGTCGGACCACCAATGAGGAGACAGTGGCTAGGGTTTAGGGTAGGGGGTTCTCAGGGGAGAATAGGGGGTGCTCGGGGAAGAAGTAGGAGGTCAAGGAGAAAGAGTCATTTTTTTAATAAATTCTTAATATTTAGTGGCATTTTTTTAAAAAACACTACTAAATTATTGTTTTTTTAGCATTGGTTTATCAAACCACTGCTAATATATGAGTTTTATGTAGTTAAAAGGAATTTCTAGCCATTTAATTTATCTTTATTTGAATTGTATTGGACATTCTCTGTTGACATGATCCTTGGACACCACCCAAGTCTTTATCTAGTTTCCATTGAGAATCTCCTAGGACTTGATGAGGATACATTGGTATTCTATACCTAAGATCTACCCCTTCATGGTCTGACACTAGATTACACAGTGTAGACATTGTGGATATTGAATTTGGATTACATGGAATAAGACTTTTTGGATGTTATATGTTTGATTACACGGTGTGGTCATTGTGGTTATTTTTCTATGCTTACATATTGCCCTGGAATGGGTATCGGTTTATAGTTGTTAGACTGGATAGTGTCACACTTTTTTAATTATGATTTATAGTTGACCTTTTTTATGGGAGCTTGGTTATTGTTCATAGGGATCCATGTTTGTATGGATAGGATCACATTTTCATTCTCACACTTTACTTTTAGTATTATTATACCTGTGATATACTAAACACTACTTTTGTTTTTATTACACAGACTGGACATGTTATAGGCACTGTTGGTAGTGTCCTATTGAGTGTTATCTCACACCCTGTCTAGACCATTGCTGGGTACCTAGATAGAATTCATGGATGTAGGTAGGGAATGGGGAAAGAGCCCACTATTCGATGCTTGATTTGATCATTTCTTAGGAGCATGGGGGCACAAGACTGAGTTATGCTCGTGATTCTATCTAGAGATGGTTATTTTTTGTATTTTTATACTTTGATACATTTATTATACTGGTTTATTATTATCATTTATTTCCTACCATTTTGTATAGATATGTGACATGATCATCATATTGTATATGAATTCTTTTGGATTATTATTTATTATAGTCTTTGGGATGTTTATCTTATGTATGTTGTTTATTTATTTTATCAACTTATGCTACTTGATGGTTATGATTTTTACTATTTTTCTACACTCTGACATGAGGTAATATTCTCCCCATAAACACACCCTAGGCCCTTATTGCTAGTTTATAGCCTCTAGTGTACAAGAAGGTGCACTTGAGGCCATGTGACCCACCGACTCGGGGAACTGTTTAGTGGCTTCTGGGTCAAGATGTTACAAATTGGTATTAGAGGTAGTTTGTTTTCAAGATTTACTATTTTGAGAAAATTTATAGGATATTATAAGGTGTTGGAATTTGATAATGAGCCGTTTCTGGGAGTATCTAACACACATATAGGAAAAATCCAAATTTCCTTAAACAAAACATGTTTTTTCTGTATTTTACCTATTACAGTTGATTTTATTCCTCTATTGGTTGATGCACTTATTATTGTATGTTCCTTATGATTATGGATTTTATTGTTACCTGATGAGATGAGGGTAGTCCATATCATTCATTATTTTAGAAACCTATTATAATTCACATGCCATGCATTATTCCATGATATATTGTGTGCATTTCTTGACTGCATGACATTATGATGCATGCCTTACATGATATATCTATTATTTGGTTATTTATTTTCATATGAAATTAATAAACATAGTTGGTACCTAGATTTTTTTCCATAGCCTAAAAAAATCTGATTAGGCTACAGCAAACACCCTAAGCAGCCAATTATGGAACGTTGAGTCATGGACCATTAGTCGCATGAACTGAAACATGTTATGGTTTGTATTAAGTAGAATCCACACTTAGATTTATAAGGTGTATGTTCCCTTATAGGTTAGAATTGTTGATCTAATTGGTTCATCCATTTGAAGATAATTGAAAAAAATATGAATTTAAATGAAATGGAAATTGTGGAAACAAAGATCTTGACCTTGACCTAACTTTAGAGTGGGTAGTAGGCAGTGTATCTATTGATTTTTATGATTGTTCTTTTTTCCCAGTCCTATATTTAGGAGTAGGAAGAGGGGTTTAACTTGTTTATAGTAAGTCCTTGACCTTTACTACACTTCTATCAGTGATCTACACATTATCAATCTTTTTTAGGCATGTGTTTGGCATTGTATAGACATGCCACCATGATAACCTCCATTCGTGCACTGGGAGGGTGGATATGATCATACTCTAGAGGTGGTGGGACCTGGGCTACCAATAAATTATCCTATAGTTCCATATGTGGAACCAGTATTATTATTAGATATGGGTGTTGAGGCATAGTTCCATGAGATTTTTATACAATTTATGCAGACCGTTCAGGGAGCCCCATAGTCTACCTCATCTATGGAAGAGCTGACATGTGTGTTCCAACAGTATCATCCTCCCATGTTTTGAGGGTATGGAGGTCAATAGGCTGTTGATATATGTCTAGAGACTATATTTTCTATCTTAGAGAATATGTAGGCACCTATTGAGAGGAGATTGAATCTCACAACCTACATGATTCAAGGAGAAGTTAAGAGCTACTGGGATATTTTAAACCAGGATGATATGCTCTAAGATATGGTTTAGAGGGATTTCTAGTTCAGGTTTTATGAAAACTAATTTCTCGAGACCTTTAGAGCTAAAAGGGCTAGTGATTTTATGCATCTAGAGTAGGGTGAGATGACAATTATGGAGTATTCGTCACTCTTTACATAGCTTCAGCTTCTTGCACTGATTTATCTTACTAATTAGTCATCGAGGTTGAGACACTTTGAGTAAGGCATCAATCATGTCATTTGATCTCAGTTCAACGAGTTTTGATTGGAAACTGTTACTAAAATAGTGAATTAAAAACTAATTACTGAATAGAACCTGAGGGAATCTGGGGTTAAAAGGAAGGGAAGTTTAGACTCTCGACCATGTGGTTCAACTTCCAGTGGTAGGAAGTGTCATTTTGAGGCTTCTCTTGAGGGGAGTACCAGTTAGGATGTTATTTTAGGTAGTTATTTATTATTCCATTAGTGTGGGAGAACAAGAAACATGTGGAAATAGTGTGATAGAGACCCATTTGAGTGTCGATATTATGGTGAGATGGGTTACGTACAACGTTTTGGCAGTACCTTCACTCTAGTAGTCGGTGGAAGTGGATTGACTCCAACTCTAAGTTCAGGAGTAGGATTCATAGATCTGTTTCAAACTGGGAGTTAGATTATTTTAATTCGTTTAGGCCGAGGTGTTGGTTGTATCCAAGGAACCTAGGAACTCGTTGTACCATGACAATAGAGTGGGCCTTCTTCGAGTAGTGAGGTTGTATCATAGGGTTGTGATTCAGACAAGATATATTTTTTACAACCTACACATGAGTATAAAAGCACCGATACATCTACAGTGAGAGGTATGATCTTAGTATACTCTACTCTAGTATCTTATCTTTTCTAAGAAGGTGTTTCAAATTCATTTATATTTGTACATGTTGTGGAGAACCTCGGGATCATTGTTCAGTTTTTTGATAGCGTTATGATGATTGATACTTTGTTGGGGGTCTAAACAGAGGATATATGATAGTGCAGGTAGTTCCCCCTTGAGATTAGCAGGTGTCACTTCATATGGAATCTTTTTTTCATTGATATGATAGGGATTTACATCATACTTGGGATGGACTGGCTAGTTTCTTATCCTGTCCATGTTGATTTCTATCATCGAAGGGTGACCTTCACTTCACTAGAGGGTAGAGTTTGTATTCAAAAGGGTGAATGGAATGCCTAGGAAAGTAGGGATGGACTCGAGCATCATGGTATGGGTGGCATGAAATCCCAGATATCTATCTTATATCTAGATGATCAAATAGCATGTCTGATAGACTTTCCTCAATTGGTTGATCATTTCAAGGACATTTTCCTAGATGATTTTTCCAATTTACCTCCCAAGTGAGAGGTGGAGTTTTCTATAGATATGGTTTCAAGAGCTACATCAGTATCTATTCCTCCTTATAGGATGGATATTATGGAGTTTTAGAATCTTAAGAGGTAGCTAGAGGACTTATAATTGAAGTGATTTATATGACCTAGTACTTCTCCATGGGGTTCTCTGGTCCTTTTTGCAAAAAAAAGTGAATAGGACCCTCAGGTTATGTTTGGATTATTAGAAATTGAGTCAGTTTATAGTTAAGAATTGATATCCTTTATTGTGGATATATGATCTATTGTACCAGGTCTAAGGATATTAGTTATTATCAAAGATTTATTTGAGTTCAGGTTATCACCAGGTATGTGTTTGAACTACAGACATACCTCGTATAGTTTTTTGTAGTGGGTATGGTCTATACAAGTATTTGGTTATATCATTTAGTATTATGAATGCGCCATTAGTTTTTATGGCACTGATAAACTGAGGTTTTCATCCTTATATAGATTATTTTATGGTGGTATTCATGGATGATATCTTGGTATATTCTCATAATTGACACAACCATGCCAAACATCTTGATATCATTTTGGATACACTGAGAGAGAATCAGTTATATAATAAGATCACAAAGTTCCACTTATATATGGATAGGATTCACTTCCTAGGTCATATTATCTCAGATATAGGAGTATCAGTTGGCCTAGAGATAGTAAGAATAGTAGTTTCCTAGTAGCATCCCAAGAATGTCTTTGACATACAGAGTTTCTTCGGGCTAGCTATATATTATAGGTATTTCATACAGGACTTCTCGTTATTAGAAACACCTCTCACAGGATTGACTAAGAAGGGTGTGAAGTTTGTATGGTCATATAACTATGACATAGCCTTTTAGGAGTTGAAAGGGAGACTGACTTTAGCACCGGTCTTGATTTGTCCAGAGCTTGGTAGGAGCTACACTGTGTATTGTGATTCATCAAGCATTAGTTTAGGAGTAGTTCTAATGTAGGTGGAGCGATTAATGGTGTATGGGTCTTGACAGTTGAGTCCACATGAGAAGAATTACATGATTCATGATGTCGAGTTAGACACTATGGTACATGCCTTACACTATTAGAGGCACTATTTACTAGTAGAGAGTTTTGTGGTGTACACTAACCATAAAACTGTCAAGTATATATTCACATATAATGACTTGAATCTTAGAAAATGAAGGGGGGTGGAATAACTATAGTATTTTGACTTTGATATTGCCTATACGTCTGGAAAGGGAAATGCAGTCGCTGATTCATAGAGTAGGAGGACTCGGATATAGGTAGTTAAGGAGGCCATTAGTGAATAGAAACTTATATCCTTATTTTTATAAATGCGCTTGGAGGTTCAATATATCCAAGGGAAAAATTTTATCTCATACTTATCAGTGACTTCCACTCTTATGGATAGAGTGAGGATGAGGTGGTTATCTGATGTTGAGGGCCTAATCCTATAGGAGAGTGTGACAAGTAATGTCACGCCCAGATTTTTTTCATCCTTTGTTCTGGAGTACCTTTTGGCTCTTGGTTTTTCTCCCGAGTTCTGGGTGTTCCATATTTAAATTTTAAGTTTTGGAGGTTTTGGGTGATTTTTTTACCTATTATTGGTTATAAATAAAGGTATTAGGAGGATTTTTCTTGGAAAATGAGTTTTTAACACTCCTAATGGCACCTTTTTATGGGGTATTTTTGTTGGATGGTTTATCCCCTTGAGTTAGATGAGTTTTGGGGTGAAAAAGGATGATTTTGGGGTCTTTTTCCAAGTCGCATGGTTAAGGTGCATAGTTAGTTTAATCATGAAGGTAAGTATGAAAGGGTTTTCATGGTTTTAACATGTTTTAACTAACCATGCATCCAAATTGTGCATCCCATGTAGCACTAGATAGTGATAAATCGCATGGTTTTCACATGGTTTGTTAAACTGTGTGAACTAACCATGTAACCCACTCAATAAAGGGTATTTTGGGATTTTCTCCTTATTTTTAATTAGGGTTTCTTTACTTAGCCTCCCCCATTCAAACTCTATGACCAAAAAACCTCCCATGGTGGTTTTTGGCTCCTCTAAGCCCCTATAAGTGTATTTCAAGGTGGTTTCTTGGTGAATCTTCACCCGATTTGAAAGGTTAGGGATCCCCTCTCTTTCTCCTTTTCTTTTATTCCATTTTACCTTTATCCTATAACCCTATTGGACATTTTTAGCCTATTTTCATACCTTGGGTGGTGTGAAATTGGGGGTTTTGTTCATTTATGGTTCCACTTGACAGATCTTGGCTCTTGTAACCCTAGTGGTGTGTTTTCAGGTGTGTGTCATTCATGCACCATGGATTTGAGGTAGGCTTCCCTTACACTTGCATTTTTAATTTAATAATCATTGATTTCATGCCTTTGGAACCTTATTTATGTATTAAATATTGATATATGATCCTTGGAATAATTATTGGGTGTGAAAAATGGTTATTGTTTCCTTGTCTTGTGATAAATAGTATTTTTTGGTTATATTGTGCACACCAAGTGTTTGAGAAAATACCTGGTTGGATTTTATGAGTGATTTGTGATATAAAAAAAATTCATTTTAAATGAATTTATGATATTTGAAATAATTATTTGGGTTCCTTTAATGGGTTCTCAAGGGGTTTTGGATTTAAATGGAGGGTGTATTTATCTTTCAAATGTGATTTGGCATGTGTTGATGGTTAGTGGCCCATTTGGAATTATGATAAGAATGGTTTTGGTTTAAAAGTTAAATGTGAGAAATTTGATGGATTTTTTTCCAAATTTTTTTGAAATGTAAAAGGGTGTTTTGTTAGTTTTTAGAAAATGTATTTGGTTCTTTAAAGGATTATGGTTACGTGAAATGTGCATGAGACCCATTTGTCACTTTTATAAAAATGGTGAAAATGTTTATTTTGAAAACTCTCCTTGGAGTATTCTCTTGCATTGTTTATGTGAATGGGTGGGATGTTCTTGTTGTGGAATCCTTGTGACCCATCACTTGTGTGGAATAAGAGATCCTCAGTGTAGCCTCATTGATATCTAATTGTTATACAACAAGATATTTATCCTTGGGGCGGCTCAGGGTGAGGTATGTTGTTGAATTGTTATTATATATGCATGGGATTGGATGCTTATTTGGTATTAGTTGGCTCACCCCCTTTATACGTGAGACATGGGAATATGGAATAGTGAGATAATTTTATGAGAATGATTGATTCACTTGCTAGATTATGCACTAGATGTTGTCACATAGTAGGTGGATATATTGGATTTATTACTATGGGATTTTCCCATCAGTTTGTCCTGAGTTAGGGTGGTCAGTAGTATTTAGGGTGCTTTGATTTCATCCTGTGAGTCATTCTTCTGGGGATGGGTCTCATGTGTTAGTATGTTTTGTATTATTCACAATCTCCTAGGTTCTCCCATGTCTATTGGCACTTAGTTACATACAATGGATGATTGAGATACTTGGTTACTCTTGTGTGTATATTTCCATTTCCCTTATTATATAATAATTGTAGTGCTTCATGTGTGGTGGATTTCTTGGAAAGTGATGAGTTGACTTAAAAAGGTCTCTGAAAAATCTTTTCAAGTAAGAGTGTTTTATACTCTCTTGTGTTGTTTTGAAATGAAAGCATCACTTTCCCCTTGAAAATGTTAATATTTATTTAATGGAAACGAATCTAGTTTCTAGAATGGAAAAAGGGGAAATAGACCGTGATTTATTTTAAAATGGAAAATTAATGAAAATATTAAATTTTATATTGTATTTCAAACTTGAGGTTGATGTTTATTTTATTTTAAAGGATTTTCATTGGGAATATAATTGTTCGGGAAAGCCTACTAAGTTTTAATACTCAAACCTATAGTTTTATCTTATTTTAGCTTGTGTTGAAGATCTCAACTTAGGCTTGATCATTATGGGTGATATTTGTTCCTGGTATCAGTGACCCTCGGGGTTACATGGAGGTGTTGTTATTGTTGTCAAGTTTTCAGTTTGGGTTTTCTTATATAGTTTTGTTGTATTTTTAGATTCTTGTACAAAAGATGTTTAATTGGAAATATAAATGTTTTTGGGCTGCTCTATTTTTTTCTATTTAATTCATTTATTTATCATGGGTGAAATCTTTCCCTCTTGTATCTCTGTTGATGCCCAACACTATTTTTTTGCCTATGGGGATCAGGAACGGCCTTCGGGCCTTGCCACGGATTGGATCGGGTGACTGGTTCGGGGTTAACCCAGGTTGGTTCATAAAAAAATGGTATCAAATCAGGTTGGTTATTATAGGACCTTGATTTTTAGAGTTCCCTTTATTACTTCGGTATGTCAAGGTAGATGGAGTATGATTTTTGGGACTTAAGAGGTAGGAACAGAAAGGGCTTCATGAACCCTTGATCATTCTAATCCTTGGGTTTACATGGGAAGTCTGATTTTGTTGGTTTAATTTGGTTATTGTGGATTTTTTGGTGTTTGGGATATGAAAAGGGAGTTGTGCTAGTGGTCTCCATGAGATTTTAGGGCCTGGCAAGCCATGTGGAGCCGGGGGTATGGTCCTAGAAGGCTCTCTGTGATGGTGGTGTGTTTGGAATATGGTCACCAACCATATCGACAAGTCACCCATCAACACTAGTTTCCCTTGTGAGTTTCTTTGAGTCTCCTTTTATCCTAAAAATTGTTTTGAAAAATATTGTTTTGGAATTGTGAAAATATGGTTTTAGTGGAAATGGTTGGATTTTGGAAAATGGGAAAAGGGATTTTCAGAATTAGCCTTGTGGAAGACTTCAGAAAAAATGAATTTCTATAAAATGAAATTTTAGGGTTTATGGAGAATGGTTGTTCTAAAGTGGATTTTTTTTGGAATGTTTTTTAAAATAAAATAAGTGGGTATTTAATCAAATGATTTTTTATGCAATGGAACTTGTTGAGATACTGAAAAAAAAATTGAATGAGGTGAAATGGATTTTTTTAATGGGAATCTGTGGGATTTAATTTTTGAGCATGACAAAGTAGATTAAAGTGTGGAAATTGAAAATGGTTTTTTACTTGGTGTTTGGTGTAATTTTAAGAGTTTTTTTAAATTTGAAACAAAATACTCTACTTTGGCCTTTGGTATTCTCACGAGTTCTCACATGCATAGTTAGGTGTGGAAATGTGGGTGGAGAGTGCCCAAGATTGGCATAGTTGATGAGTGCCCAGTATGGCATGAGTTGATATGTTCCTGGATTGGCATGTAAATGTACATGTGAGTGATAATCTACGGAACACCATTGGTGAGTGTGAAAAAACCACCAAGTTTGTTTTGTTTTTCAAAAGTTTTTTTAAGTTGAAAATTGTGGTGTTTTTATAATCTAATGGTTATGTGGAATGTTTTTCTATGTTTTGGAAGTGTTTTCTATTGATATACATTCACATGATTTAGAATTGATGCTCATGTTGTGTCCTGAGTTTAAATATTATTGGTGGCTAGGTTTTGAAGTAGTGTTTATCAGGTTTATAGAAAGTTTTTGAGAATCTTTGAGTTGGTTTCCCTTTATGTTGGTGTTTGTTCTATATGATTTTTGGTTCATGAGATAGTTTTGATAAATCTCTTGGTTTTATTATTGCCTAGTGTTCACCCCCAAATATATTTGATGAATGTTAGTGGTGTGGCTATGGGTTGTTCCCCGTTAGAAATATTTCCAGTTGATCAACCTAAGGATTTCATTTTTGAGTTTCAAAAGATAAATCAACCTCTCTGAAGGATACCCCAGATCATTTTCTTGATTAGAGAGGTATTTAGGCTCTACTTAAAGTTCCTTCCTGTTTTAGTTTTTCTATTAGTTATATAAATTGTGCTCTATGGTGTTTTGTGTGTTTTCTCGGGTGCCATGTTCATTCCATTCCTTATTTAGAGTGAGAAATAATGGTGTGTGAATCTTCTAAGTACATGTTTGGGTAAAGGTGTGTTGTTTGGGAAAGTGAGTTTATTGGTGTGTATTGATCTTATATTTTTTCTTGGAGTGTCATGTGGCCACTTGTGGCACCAAAAGGAGTTCCAATTAGGGATTAGCAGCTTCAGACTGTGAGGAAGTGAATGCTTCAAACATCTGGGCTCCATCCAAAGGCCTCGAAGTAAATTTGGCATGTAGTCATGAATCCCAAGGGTTTGGAGAGTTTGTATAAGCTCGTTCCTCCACCGTTGTGGTAATTTAGTTCTTTTATTTCTAGTTTGGTATCTTTTTTACTGAAAAGTCCCTCTTTTTGCAAAGAGTTTGATGGACTTATCCTCACACAATGTATGTGATTTTTCCTTCTTGGATGAAAGTTTTTTATCAGTGTCCTTGTATGGACCACCCATGTGAATCAGTTGCATCTTTTTTTTTGGCCTTATGGAGGTAATGGGTCATGGGTAGTTGTCAGTTGTGGTTTTATTGTTCCATTCATTAGGCCCCTCTCCTCCCCTTATGGTGGGGGTTTTTGGTCCATGTGGGGAAGTTTTCAAGTTTGTTTAATATTTTCAGTTCTTAATGGTGTATAGACCCACCAAGGGTCTCATTGAAAATTATTCTATGAGAAATTGGTACTAGGTTGGTTCAAATTGTGGGGAGTCCATTCAGTCTTCCCCTGTTGGTGATCTATTTTGGTTTGGTTTTGGTGTTCATTCATTTGAAGTGGATTTCTTTGAAGTTGTTTGATTTATGAGTTTCATTTTTGGTTTGGGTAAATTTTAGTATTTTTAGAGTTCTCCCAATGTTTCTATTCAAATTATGGTTTTGAAGGTTGTGGCTCTAATTTCCTATTGATTCTCGGGAAGTGGTTCTGGTTTTTTGGTGTGTTTCGGGTAAGAGGCATAAGTTCTATTTGACTTTGTTGGGATTTTTTTAGATCGAGGGGTTGGATCTTGTGGTTTTGAGAATCCGTAGTCATTTATTGATCAACTATAAATGTTATATATTTTTTAGGTTGGAAATCATTATGGTGGGGAGAACTGTCACACCCATATTTTTTCATCCTTTATTATGGAGTACCTTTTGCCTCTTGGTTTCTCTCTCGAGTTCTAGGTGTTCCAGATTTAAATTTTAAGTTTTAGAGGTTTTGGGTGTTTTTTGGACCTATTCTAGGTTATTTTGAAAGGTATTAGGAGGATTTGGATTGGAAAATGGGTTTGTAACACTACTAGTGGCGCCTTTTTATGTGGTATATTTGTTGTATGGTTTATCCCCTTGAGTTAGATGAGTTTTGGGGTGAACATAGTGATTTTTGGGTACTTTTTTCAGGTTTCACAGTTAAGGTGCATGGTTAGTTTAATCATATAGGTAAGTTTTCAAGGGTTCGCATGGTTTTTTCATGGTTTAACTAAGCATGCAGGCAAATTTTTCAGCCTGTGCAGCACTAGACAGTGGAAAATCACACAGTTTTCACACGGTTTGTTAAATCGTGCATCCCACACAAGAAAGGGTATTTTGGACTTTTATCCTTTTTTTAAATTGGTATTTCTTCCCTTAGCTTCCACCATTCAAACCCTATGACCAAAATTCCTCCCATGGTGGTTTTTGGCTCCTCCAAGCCCCTCCAAGTGGATTTCAAGGTGGTTTATTGGTAAATCTTCACCTGAAATGAAAGGTTAGGGATACCCTCTCTTTCTCATTTTCTTTTCTTACATTTACCCTTTATCATCTAACCCTAGTGGACATTTATAGATTATTTTTATACCTAGGGTGGTGTGAAATTTGGGGTTTTGTTTCTTTAGGGTTCCACTTGATAGATATTGGCTCTTAGAACCCTAGTGGTGCATTTTCGAGTGTGTGTCATTGATGCGTCATGGATTTGAGGTAGGTTTCCCTTGAAATTGCCTTTTTAATTTAATAATCATTGATTTATGAATTTTTCACCTTCCTTAAGTATTAAATATTGATATATGATCCTTGGAATAATTATTGGTAGTGAAAATGGTTATTGTTTCCTTGTTTTGTGATAAATAGTATTGTTTTTGTAATATTGTGCACACCAAGTGTTTAAGAAAATTCCTGGTTGAATTTTATGAGTGTTTTTTTATATAAAAAATATGGTTTTTCATTTTAAATGAATTTATGGTATTTGAAATGATGATTTGGGTTCCTTGAATGGGTTATCAATGGGTTTTGTATTTAAATAGAGGGTGTATTTGGATTTCAAATGTGATTTGGCATGTGTTGATGATTAGTGATCCATTTGGCATTGTGATAAGAATGGTTTTGGTTTAAAAGTGAAATGAAATCACTTTGATATATTTTTTTTCAAATGTTTGTGAAATGTAAAAGGGTGTTGTGTTAGTTTTTAGGAAATGTATTTGGTTCTTTAAAGGATTTCGGTTATGTGAAATGTGCTTGAGGCCCATTTGGAACTTTTATAAAAAGTATGAAAATGTTTTTATGAAAACTCTCCTTTTATGATTCTATTTCCTAATTTATGTTAATGGGTGGGATGTCCTCATTTTATAATGCTTGTGACCCATCAATTGTATGGAATGGGAGATCCTAAGTATGGACTCCTTGATATCTAATTGTTCTACAGCAAGAGATTGATCCTTGGGGTGGCTTGAGGTGAAGCCTGTTGTTGAATTGTTATTATATATTCATGTTATTGGATACATGGTTGGCATAATTTGGATCACCCCCTTTATACATGATACATGGGAACCTAGAATATTGAGAGAATTTTCTGAGAACAATTGCTGAAATGGCTAGATTATGCACTAGCTGGTGGCCTATAGTAGGTGGATATATTGGATTTATTACTATGGGATTTTCCCCTTGTTCTGTCCTAAGTTAGGGTGTCCAGGAGTATTTAGGGTACTTTGATTTAATCATTTAAGTCATGATTCTGGGGATGGGTCTCATGTATTAGTATATTCTAGATTATTCACAATCTACTAGGTTCACCCACATCTATTGGCACTTAGTTACTTATGATGGATGATTGAGATACTTGGTTACTCTTGTGTGTATATTTCCATTTCCCTTATTATGTGATATTTTTAGTGCTTCATGTGTGGTGAATTTCTTGGAAATTTATTAATTGAATTCTAGAGGTTTGTGAAAAAAAATCAAGAAAAGGTGTTTTATACTCTTCTATTTTGTTTTGAAATAAAATCATCACTTTCCCCTTGAAAATGTTAGTGTTTCTTAAATTGAAATAAATATGGTTTCTAGAATGGAAAAAGGGGGAATGGGTCGTGATTTATTTTAAAAAGGAAAATGCATGAAAAATCTTACTTTTTATACTGTATTTCAAACTTGAGATTGGTGTTTCTTTTATTTTAAAGTAAGTTCATTGGGAATATAATTGTTTGGGCATACCTACTAAGTTTTAATACTCATGCCTATATTTTCCTTTTATTTTTATCTTGTGGTGAAGATGTCAGCTTGGTCTTGATAGCCATAGGTGATAGTTTTTCCTCATATCAGAGAGTGACCCTCAGGGTTACATGGAGGTATTTTTGTTGTTTTTGTGTTTTTAGTTTGAGTTTTCCTGTATAGTTTTGTCTTATTTTCATATTCTTGTACAAAATGTGTTTAGTTGGAAATATAAATGTTTTTGGACTTCTCTACTTAGTTTCCTCTATTTCATTCATTTATTTATCTTGGGTGAAAATTTTCCCTCTTATATCTTTGTTGATGCCAGACACTAGTTGTCAGCTCGTGGGGATTGGGAATTCCCTTCGGGACTTGCCACAGATTGGATCGGGTGACCGGTTTAGGGTTGAACTGAGGTGGTTCATAATAGGTGAGGACCCACCTTCTGGTCAGACTGTGGGTGAGTATGAAACTCTATGTATTCATGGTTGTGTTTGAAGGTCTCAGGCATAGCGAAAGATCATGGGTGGATGTGCCCACTTGACTTTTTTTCATTAGCAATGATCAATCTGGGATCAATGCGACAATAAATGCTAGACTCCACTGATCTAATCATAGAAATAGACAAAAAAGAACAATATTCCTGGAACCACAAAGGAGGATCATCATAGGTTGATTATAATTAATTTAATTAATTGAAAAGAAGTACCTTTTATGGCATTCTTTATTCATTGATATTTCTGATCATGTTCCGATGTGATTCGTCGTTGCATCACAGAATCCAAGTGTAAACTTCCTCTAGTGGTGATCCACACATGCACCACATATCTTTGGATGTCACCAAAGGAATATCTGGGTTCTAGCATGGAGAAGACTTTGCTTGTGTTGTCCACCTTAGATCACATTGATTTGATGGAGGAGGATCTCTCTCGGTCTTGAGAGCGTTCTTAGAGGAAGGAGTTATTTCGGCCTTGATAGAATTATCCAGAATTGTTGTGTACAATGATTAGGGAAAAGTATTAGGGTTGTGAAGATATTTATAATCGGGTTTGAGGTTATAGAGTTATGACAATAAATAAATGTGTTATACGTTTTATTTATTTCATTAACTCTTATTGAAAACCCCCATGTTGAATCATTAATTCCTTGACATGCACCCATGCTGATTATAATAAATATCATTTAATAAAATGATATTATTTCCTCAAAATCCTGACTGGAAAAACTACACGGCATGTAATCATTAATACACAGCATGTACTTGTTTTTCATTTCCTTTCCAAAATGAAAACTACACATCGTGTACACTCAATGTACACGGCGTGTATATCTTGTTTTCATTTTATTCTTCCTCCAACATTAAAATGATTTAAGATTCCTTGAATAATTAATAAACCACATACGAGGATAATCTTTATTCTACTTGAGATACTTGGATACACTTAGTGTGTGACCCTTTAGGCCTCTTTCTCGTTGGCATTAGGCGAGCTTGCCTAAAGTCCAAGATTATTGTCTAGCAACGGGTCAAGGCACCCAAGACAAAGAAGTTGACGTCGCATTGACATGTCACCTCATATGAACTCTTATTGTGTAATTTAATCCCTTTGTCTCAATATATCATCAAGCAGGTTTCATGGCAGTGTCATAAACCTGTATGCTTGATCCGCCATTCTTTTATTTCTAGAAATAAACTCATCATGACACCATGGCCATGGAATTTGGGCGATAGTTATATTTCAATAAAAGGTCTTGAGATATCTACTTCCATAAATATGGAAGGGACAAATCCTTCCTCAACTTATCCATTAACAACATGTCATTCATGATGCACCCAATGTACCCTACTTCCCACCAACTGTCTTCGTGTTGGTTTTCGTCAGCAAATCTAAGTGTGCAAGTCATGAAATGAGTTAATGATAATCTTTCAGTCTAAATACCATTACAAATGCTCGTAGATAGCAATGTTCGATGACACCAAGACATGCAGAATTACTACTAGCGGTTCTGTTCTCATAATCTCCCATCTTGGAGATTACCATGTGCGAACTCCATGAGAGTGAGTCTTGTCTTCTTACGATTACTCGCACATGACGGTCTGTATACTATGTGTCCTATCATAGTATGCCATCCAATTGTAGAACTTTATTTAAGAATATTTTTATAGCATTTCAAGGTTCTCATCATAGCGGGGATCTTCCATGACCTTATTAATGAAACAAATATTCCAGGATATTATTATATTATATTCATGCAGAACAATTAACAATATATAATAAGTGTACATTCATGTAATCAAAGTATAAACAGTTGGTTCTCAGGACACTAACTCTAAAAAACTCCCACTTGGACTAGAGCCAACTTCCTATGACTTTTAGTCCGCTAGACCTCACATGATGATCATGTTTCTGCTGAGTCAAAGATTTATTCAATGGGTCCGCCACATTGTCTTCCATGGAAATACTGCTCACTGCAACTTCACCTCTCTGAGAAAAATCCCTCAAGAGATGATACTTCTGAAGTATGTTCTTTGTCTGCTGATGTGACCTTGGCTCTTTTGCAAGTTCCACCACTGTAATATTATCACAATAGAGTGTGATAGGATCTTTAATGCTAGGTACTACATCCATCTCTTGGACAAAGATTCAAATCCATACTGCTTCTTTAGCTGCCTCAGAAGCTGTGATATACTCGGAATCTGCTGTAGAATCTGTGACCACACCTTGCTTTGATCTATTCCACTTCAATGCACCTTCATTCAAATTAAAGATGTATCCAGTCTGCGACTTCATGTCATCTTGATCAGTCTGGAAACTAGCATCTACATTTCCTCTAATGACTAGTTCCTAATATCCTATATAAACCAAGAAAATATCCTTAGTTTACCTCAGATACTTAAGGATAGTCTTTATTGCCATCTAATGGCGGTCTCCTAGATCAGCTTGATATCTGCCTACTGCACTTAATGTATAAGAAACATCTAGACTTTTACATAGAATAGTATACATTACTGACCCAATCGCGAATGCGTAAGGGATCCTTGAAATTTTCTTTCTTTCCTCATGTGTCTGAGGACACATTTTCTTGGAAAGATGAATGCCATGTGACACTGGAAAAAATCCCCTCTTGGATTGTTCCATATTGAATCTCTTCAATATCTTGTCAATGTATGTACTTTGACTTAGCCCCATCATTCTCTTGGATCTATCACGATGGATCTTAATCCCAAGAATATATGTTTCCTTACCCAAGTCTTTCATAGAGAAGAATTTATCCAACCATTCCTTAGTTGACTGTAAGACACGTACTTTGTTTCCAATTAGTAATATGTCATCAACATATACTATTAGGAAAACGATTGCACTTCCTCTAAACCTTTTGTAGACACAAGGCTCACATTCATTCTTAAAAAATCCAAATTTTGTTACGGCTTCATCAAAACAAATGTTCCATGACCTTGATGTTCTCTTTAATCCATAAATGGATTTCTACAACTTTCATACCTTGTTGGCATCCTTTGGAGTCACAAACCCTTCAGGTTGTGTCATGTAGACATCTTCCTGGAGGTTCTCGTTAAGGAATTCTATTTTGACATTCATTTTACAAATTTCATGGTCATGGTAAGAGTAAATGGCCAATAGTATTCTGATGTATTTCAGCATTGCAACTGATGAAAAGGTTTCATCATAGTCAATTCCTTGACGCTGTCTAAAACCTTTTGCAACCAGTCATGCCTTATAGGTGCTGACTTGTCCCTACATGTCTAGTTTCTTCTTGAATATCCATTTATTACCAACAGGCTTTACATAAATTGGAGGATCTACCAAAATCCAGACTTGGTTTTAGTACATGGAATCTATTTTAGAATTCATGGATTCTTGCCACTTGGCAATGTATGTGCCTTCAACTGCTTCCTTGTAGGTAAGAGGATCATCATTGTCAACCAATAATGAGTCACCATCCTCGATGACAAGAAAACCATATCATTCTAGTTCTATCACCTCTCTCATGCTCATGGGTAGTTCTTGTGTCTCTGGAATAGATTTTTCTTCCATGGGGCTTTGTGGAATCTGTTCTTGTACCAACTCCTGTGTATCATGAGCCTCGACTTCATCAAAATCTATCTCACTCCCACTATCTCTTTTGGATATATGCTCCCTCTCAAGGAATATGGCGTGTCTTTCCACTATAACCTTTTTATCTAAGGGGTTTTATAGGTAATATTTCGATGTTTCCTTGGGATATTCTATAAAGGTACACTTTGTGCCTCAGGGTGCAATTTTGTTACCTGAAGAGGCCTTAACAAATGCTTCGCTACCCCACACATGTAAATTTGATAACATGGATTTGTGTCCACTCCATAACTCATATGGAATACCATTTATCGATTTAGTTGGTACTTGGTTTAGTATGTGTGCTGTTGTTTGTAATGCATATCCCCAAAAGGATAATGGAAGACTCACATGACTCATCATTGATCTCACCATGTCCAACAGGGTTCGGTTCATCCTTTCACTTACACCATTCCACTGAGGCGTGTAAGGAGGAGTGAGTTGAGATGGAATCCCAAAATCCCATAAGAAATCAATGAAGTCCTGATTAAGATATTATCCTCCTCTGTCTAAGTGGAGATTCTTAATATTCTTACCAAGCTGGTTCTCAACTTCATTCTTGTATTCTTTGAACTGATCAAAAGAATCTGACTTATAACTCATTAAATAAATATATCCATATCTACTAAAATCATCAATAAAAGTTATGAAGTACAAGAACCCACCCCTTTATTCAATTGGAAATGGTCCACACACATCTGTGTGAACTAATTCTAGAAGATCTTTAGCCCTTTCACCTTTCCCACTAAATGGGGCTTTTGTCATTTTACCTTGTAGACATGCATGACATACACCAAGTGGTTTTAGTTTGAAAGAATCTAAATACCCATCTTGATGTAATTTCGTCAAATGTTTCTCATTGACATGACCTAGCCGGTGATGCCAAAGTTGGGTGTGGTATGAGTCATGTGAATTGACTTTTTCATCAATTTTCATTACTTGGTTTGTGTAGTCTAACACATAAATTTCGTTATATAAATATTCCCTACCAAAATAAATGTTATCTTTAAAAAAATTAGCAACATTCATTTCTAAACTTGAAGATGAATCCATTAGTATCTAATCTGGATACTGAAATAATGTTTTTGGTTATATAGGGTACATAATAACATCCTTTTAATACCAAGACCATCCTAGTAGGCAATGTGAGGTGGTAGTCGCCGACATCTACAGCAGAAAGTCTGGCTCTGTTGGATGCTCGCAGATCCACCTCACCCTAGTCAATCTTTTTTAATCTACTTGGTTCCTATATTTGGATAAAGATGTGATCACCAAAAGTAGTATCTAATACCCAATTGTTAGAAATATATAGATTGTATTCGATAAAAAACTCACCTGAAGCTTCCCCTTGCTTCTTTGGCTGGGTGCAGTTTTTCTTCCAGTGGCCGTTCTTGCCACATGTGAAACAAACAGCCTCATGTTCTCTTGCCTCCCCTTTGATATTCATTTTCTTGGAAGTCCTTGAAGAATATTTGGGCTTAAATATCTTTTCCTTCCCTTTCCTTTTATTCACCATAAGTACATAAGGATTTTCACACTTCATATCATTTTCCACTTGGATAATAAGGATAAGAAGATCAGATAGAGACTTCTCAATGTTATTTATGTTGAAATTTACAACAAAGTTAGAGAAGCTCTGGGGGAGTGATGCAATAATGAGATCGGTACCTAGTTCTTTGGGGAGTTTAAACCCTAGAACCTCTAAGTACTAAATGTATCCAATGATATTGACTACATGAGGCCCAGCTAGGGTACCCTCTCCAAGATTTCTCTAAAATGGAGCCTTGGAGATCTCAAACCTTTCCTGTCTTTATCTCTACTGGTATAGACCAAAGAGGTGCTCGAGCATGCTATAGGCATCCATGTCTTCATGAGACTTCATGAGCTCACTAGACATTTATGACAGCATCAAACATTGAACGTTGAGTGCATCATTCAAATGTTGATCATAGACCAGGAAATCTTTATCACTCACCCCTTGGGTAGGCAAATCAGGAAGTGGGGACTCCAGCACATAAAACTTTCATTCATGGAATAGGATAACCCAAATGTGCCTAAACCATTCTTGAAAGTTACTATCAGTGAGGATATTTTCTTCATACAGAATTGATCGCAGAGAAAATGTGGTTGATGAGTTTTTCATATTGATTCTACAAATTAAAAGAGCAGATTTATCAGTGCCTTTTGATTACATTTTATGAAAAATAATAAATGAGTTTATTAATTCTCCCACTATTTTATCATGTCCCAACGACCCCCACCATTGAACTTGGAATTCCTAGTTTCTATGACATTCTAGTGGAAAGGATCCATATTCCCCTTTGAATAACCCCAACAAGGGTTGGTCAAGCTATTTAAAGGTATTTAGGTAGGCGGGTCTTTGCCAACTGTGAGCTTATAGTTCCTTGATCTGTTGAGTGGACTCCCCAATCCTGAAATCCTAACTTGGATATCCTCAACACTTGCCTCCATTTTACAACAAGTATAGTAATGGCTACTCCTCTTGATGTAAAATGTTTAATTCAACCTGAAACTTTCATAAGAGCTTCCTTTATAAAAGTAATTGTCCCAACAAGGGTTGGTCAAACACATAGTTTTATTGATTCTTTCCCTTAATAAAGTAATGGAAGGCTTAGTCTGACTTAATATGGTATTTAAGGGATTTTAATCCTTTATGCGTAGTTTCATATTATCACATGCCTGCTAATATTAAGTGATTCTTGCTTAAGTGATTAACCATGTTCTGATAATGTTTATGCATAGTCCAGTTTTTATTTTATTCCATATTTGCATGCTTATTTATTTCATTAAATATGTGATCACAACAACACATATATAATAAATAAACCATGCAATTAGACAGAAATAAAATAAGATGGCATGATCATGAGATTCTATTGGTTATCTTATCTAGAGGTTTTTTATAAGCTAACCCTGACCTAGGGAAAAACACCTTGAACCCGATGGTTCGTGTTTTGCAGCTCCCGCCTATCCACCTTTGTATCTTCTTGGGTTGGTTTCACCTCAGCTTCAGATTTTGAACCATCTCCTTTTTCTTGGGATATCCTCCATTACATGGGGTTTATATTAAATAAACCATGGGCACGCAAGCCCTATATTTTATTGGAAGAAGGATCACAGGCCAACAAATTTAAATTAAATAAATTTAAATGAAACCATACACACACAAAGGGTCTTTGGTCTAGATCATGATCATCCATAGCATGCAATGACATTTACACATATTTAGTATTCAAATTATTTTAATTATTCTTTTATTCAAGATAAGTCACGCTTGAATTCAATTAATTATGATCTTATAATTAATCAATTATTTATTTTAAATTCCTTTCTGAATTTCCTTGAGATTCTTCTCATCCATATTCCTTGTACGGGTCTTTGTACTTTGGAGGAAACCTAGTGAAATTCCATTTCTGGAAAGTACACGATGTGTAGGCTATATTGCACGGCGTTTATTTGTTTTTACCCTTTATCCAAAGAACACGCCAGGGGCTTTGGAATGTTTTCTGTACTTTGGAAATTTTGGAGTACATGGCATGTAGATTAATCTAACACAGCATGTACTTCCTTGTTACATGGTTACCAGCCAGGAAATCCTGTGTATGTGATTATACATCTTCTCCTTGTACACGGTTTCACCTGGGCCAGATCAGACTACACAGCATGTTGATTCAACATACACGTCATGTATTCCGGTTTCCATGTGACGTTCATTTCTGGTCAACACAATGTATTAAAAAAACTTAAGTATGCTCAATTCACAGGGTGTGGTTTGGCAGACCAGTACCAGTTCATTGAACCTAATTATACGACGTGTAGATTTCACTACTCACCATTTATTCCTGTGTTGTATAGATAGAATGAGCGGCTCCTCCGGATGAGTTCCTCATTTTTATTTTAATCAAAATTAAAATTAAAAGGTTGTTTCTATGATGTGAATTGAGAAACAGAGTAAGAACAGATCTCATTCATTCAGTTTTATAGAAAGATTTATCTTGAATTGAATCAAATATAAATGTGTAAATTATCAATGAAAATTAAATAACTATAATCAACATTGTAACCCCTTTGATACCACTTGAAGGTCTCGGGCGCAGTGGAAGCTCGTGGGTGGATGTGCACACTTGACTTTTTGTCATTAGCAATGATCAATCCGGGATCAATACGACAATAAATTCCAGACTCCACGGATCGAATCACATAAATATACAAAGAAGAAGAATATTCTCAGAACCAAAAAGGAGGATCATCACAGATTGATTATAATTAATTTAATTAATTGACAACAAGTACCTTTTATGGAATTCTTTATTTGTTGATAATTCTGATCATGTTTCGATGTGATTCATCATTGCATCGTAGAAGACAAGTGTATACTTCCTCTAGTGGTGATCCACATGTGCACCATGTATCTCTGGACATCGCTAAAGGAATCTCCAGGTGCTGACGTGGAGAAGCCTTTGCTTGTGTTGCCCGCCTTAGATCACCTTGATCTAATGGAGGAGGATCTCTCTCGGTCTTGAGAGCATTCTTGGAAGAAGGAGTTCTTTCAGCCTTGATAGAATTCTCTAGAATTGTTGTGCATAACAATTAGGTAAAAGTGTTGTGGTTGTGAGGATATTTATAATTGGGTTTGAGGTTATAGAGTTATGACAATAAATAAACGTGTTACGCATTTTATTTATTTCATTAAATCTTATTGAAAACCCCCATGTCAAATCATTAATTCCTTGAAATGTTCCCACATTGATTATAATAAATATCATTTAATAAAATGATATTATTTCCTCAAATCCCTACTGGAAAAACTACACGGTGTGTAATCATTAATACATGGTGTGTACTCATTTTTCATTTCCTTTCCAAAATGAAAACTACACGGCGTGTACATTCAATGTACACGACGTGTATATCTTGTGCTCATTTTATTATTCCTCCAACATTAAAATGATTTAGGATTCCTTGAATAATTATTAAACCACATATGGGAATAATCTTTATTCTACTTGAGATACTTGGATACACTTAGTGTGTGACCCTCTAGGCCTTTTTCTCGTTGGCATTAGGCGGGCTTGCCAAAACTCCAAGATTACTGTCTAGTAATGGGTCAAGACACCCAATAGAAAGAAGTTTACGTCGCATTGACGTGTCACCTCATATGAATGCTTACCGTGTAATTTAATCCCTTTGTCTCAATATCTCATCAAGCAAGTTTCATGGCAGTGTCATAAACCTGTATGCTTGATCTGCCATTCTTTAACTTCCAGAAATAAACTCGCCATGACACCATGGCCATGGAATTTGGGCAACAGTTCTATTTCAATCAAAGGGCCCAAGATATCTACTTCCATAAATATGGAAGGGAAAAATATTTCCTTGACTTATCCATTAACAACACGTCATTCGTGATGCACCCAACTTACCCTACTTCCCGCCAACTGTCTTTGTGACGGTTTTCGTCAGCAAATCTAAGTGTGTGAGTCATGACATGAGTTAATGACAATCTTCTAGTCTAAGGACCATTACACATGCTCGTAGATAGAAATTTCTGATGACACCAATGTTTCGGTGCGGATGTGCGTCGGGTTTCTGTTCCGACGCTGTTCCGCCAGGACGCGTTCGCGCGTGCGCCCGTCGACCCAAGGGGATGGGCGCGCGGCTTGTGGCCCCGCAGTCCCGCTTTCCAAAGGCGGGCGGCATCCGTCCCTTATTTAGGGGCGTCTGCTCCTTGATCGAAACCGGGATGATGGGATGTCGTCTCCTCCTTCCGTGGACGTCTCCTCGGAACTCGTTGCCTAATCCGGGTCTCCCTCATAGATTTAAGACGTGCTCGTGAATCTCGTTCCCGGCGCCATGTCTCCATGGACACCGGTTAATTACGCTGCTTCCGCCCGGACGCTCCAAGGAGTCTGGTCGGGGCAGCAACCTGCGGTGAGGAGACCGGGTAGCTCTGGGTGCTGGGGGCGTGTCTTAACACTGCGGCTCTGCATGTCTGCCTTCCGTCCCTAGTAGGGCTTCTCGAAGGCGTGATGGCCTGGGGCATCCTGCGCTAGGTGCGGGGAATTGTGTTACCTGAGGTTTTCCTCAGCTTCCCATGTTTAACACGGGGTATGCCGCGAGTTTAACGTCCAGTGGGGACGGCATCGGATTGATCAACACGAGAAGTGGATCAGATGACAGAACCCTTTGCGGGGAACCTCCGATGCCGGGGCCAGCACATGGGCGGCTTCCCGAGTGAAGTGGAGTGGAATGAAGTGGCATGACCCCACCGGGATGTGGCGGCCCGGGTAAGGATCAGGATGGATGATGGAGTGAAGAGCTTGGACCCCGTAGGGGCTTCCTACGTACCGCGCGTTAGCGCGGATCAAAGTCAGCGTAGTTCGGATATACAGTTTAACGTCATGCTGGACGTCGGCAAGCCGACTCACGAAGAGGTCGAGGCTGCCGGGTGGAGGATTGAACCGAACCACCTCGCACAGAGGGGGATGGAACGGCCGGGTGGATCACAGTTTCACGTCATGCTGGACGCTGAAAGGAGAAAAAGGCAGTGGGGAAGCACAATGGAGATACACATGTGCAGTCTCCCACAAGGGCGGATTCATAGGTGAATCGACGCAAGTGTGAACCCGGGAGGGGTCCACTGATGGACGAACCGACGTGAATACGACCGGGACGACCAGGTGGTGGGCTTGAACCTCAGGGAGGCTTCCTACGTACCCTGTTTAGGAGACAGGGATCAAAGTCCACGTAGTTCGTTCTGTCTGTGATACTCTACCCCGTGGGCGAAGGCCACTCCAATCCCGACATCCCTGCAGAGACGAGCGGGTGGGGGCCACATCCAAACTGGGAGGGGGACCCTGCGTGCGAGGCACGGGATCGGGCGATGCGGACAGTTTAACGTCTTGCCGGACGAAGTACAGTTTAACGTCATGTGTTGAGGACGAAGCGGACGGTTTAACGTCTTTCCGGACGAAGTACAGTTTAACGTCGTGTGTTGAGGACGAAGATGCTTGGCAGTTTAACGTCGTGCAGCGCGGACGTGGTGCAGTTTAGCGTCATGTAGGATGATGGATGCCTGGAAGTTTAACGTCCTGCAGCGCGGACGAGTTACAGTTTAACGTCATGTTGGATGAAACACTTGGCAGTTTAACGTCTTGCAGCGCGGACGAGTGTGGTGCCGTCGATGGGTTCGTGTCACTTCGCGCGAGCCTGGAGGGCCGCACGGGAAGACAACGCACGGCGCGGGCACCCGGGATGAAGATTATCGGGCGCCACGCAGGCGGGTACCCTCAGGGGGTCAAAGGGGGCGACCCCGGCGGATTGCGCGCAAAAGAGAAGCTTGGCGTGCAATACCGCGGGTCGGCGCGCAAATGGGCAGGTTGGCGCGCAATTGGGCCAGCGCTTTGCGCGCGGAAGATGGAGATTGCGCGCACCGGGCTTCGGATAGCGCGCGGGGGCAATGGCTCATTCTTTAATGAATGGCCTCTTAGTAAGGGGGGTGCGCGCAATCAGGCTGGATTGCGCGCACCCGGGGGCAATTGCGCGCAAGAGGCTTCTTTTGCGCGCGAAGGCCTTTGGGTGAAGAGTTGTTTCAAAGGAAAGGAGCCAAAGGGATTGCGCGCGAAGGCGAACCCCAAGGCTTTATTGCGCGAAAGAAAGGAGGTTACCTGAAGATCGGCATTGCGCGCGGAGGGGGTTGGATTGCGCGAACGAGCGACTCTTCGAATTCCGGCAACCTTCAAAACGGCGGGGGTCGCCTTATATTTATAGGCAACCCCGGGCGCGGAATCCGATTCGCGGGCGTGGAATTTCCTTCGCGGGTGCGGAATCGGGCCCGGCGCGCAAGGGAGTCGCGCAGGCCACGGGCGCGCAAAATTGCGCGCCGGCCCAACGCATTGCGCGCATCCCGGGAGGTTTGCGCGCGGCACTACAACTTTGCGCGCGGGCCTCCAAAATTCCACGCAAGGCCTCCGGGCCCTCCGAAACATGGTTCCGACTCCAAATATGACCTCGCTTTTTGCATCCAGAGCTTCGTTTGGGAACAACGGACTTTTCAGGCGTCTACAAAAGCCCCCCCTCGAAATCTGATCGGCGAGAGGTCGCAACGATCGGGTTCCGAGGGAGACGCCGGAATGCCGAAGTCCTGGGTGGCGCGGGACTGTGGCGTGCAAAAAGGGCGTCGGGCGCGAAATTCGCTATCTCGGTCACGCAAAGCGCTTTCCGCGCAGCGCGGACACCCGGCCTCGCCTATAAATAGGGGCCCTGGGTCCCCCGCACCGTACACCGGCCTTCCGCGCGACAAGCTTTCAAGCTCTCGTGCGCGAAATTGCCATTTCCGGCGCGGAATTCACCCGTTCGTCGCGCAAACCCATCCGGATTTCGGCCTGTTTTTGCGCGAACACCCGGGGTTTTACGCGACAGACTTCCCAATTGCGCGCCGTCCACTAGGATTGCGCGCCAACTCTCAAACTTCTCTACCATCCTCTTCCGATTCCGCACGCCTCATCCCTTAACCCACACGACTCCCGGAGCTTCTGAGATGGCCGCGAATCAAGGGAATGAGGGGGATGCTGCCATTCGCAGAGCTGAGATGGCGGCGAACGAGGAGGTCTACGGATCCAAGGAGATTGTTTCCAACAATCAATCCTTGTTCGACTTGATGACGTCGGCCCAGAAGACATATCCGCTGTCGGACAACCTGCCGCTCTGGAACTTTGGCATCCTAGATGAGGTTCTGGTGCCAGGGTTCGAGGTTGATGCGCCACGGACCTGGGTGACTCGGGAGGACGAGCTTCCCCGCTATAACATCACCAACAATGGGCATCCTGCCAGGGAGACCAGGCACTTAGATGTCTATGTCCTGAACCCAAGGATGCGAACCATCGTTGGAAGTGAGCCTACTGCGGAGAACTCTCCAGACCTCTACTCGAGCACATATCGCCAGAGTGTCACCGACGACACCAAGGGCTGGCTGAAGGACTGGGACTTGCGGTCTGGGGGCAATTTCACCAGTGAGTGGGCCTGGGCGTTCTGGGTACGCCACACTTGCGATCACTTCGCGGAGGAGCTGCGGTACATCGGCCTGTTTGAGGCGGTGTGGACGTCGCAGTTCCACTTCTACCAGTAGTCCGAGCTCGGGCCGGAGCTGTTCACCCACTGGTCCCCGGATACCAACACCTTCCATCTTCACCATGGGGAGGTTAGCATCGGTCTCTGGGACATCCACTGCATCGGAGGTATCCCGCTGGAGGGTTACCAATACGATGAGTTCCTGCCCCCGAAGAACACCTGGGAAGACAGGTCACGGACTCCCATTCTGACATGGCATCTACTTGACCTGGCTAAGCAGCGGCTCGGGATCAAGGACTTCCACAAGGACATAGCCTACAAGGAGTGGTTCGGCCAGTTCTTGGAGCATGACCCAGCGGTCAAGATGCCAGGCAGGGGGAAGCGGTGCCCGACCGCGGCTCAGAGGAGCCGGAACGGGTTGTACTGGCGGGTCCTGGAGACGGGCGACTACCGCTCATGGGGGTACTGCGTCATCGAGGCCCGGGACCCTAATGTCCGGTACGCGGCGTTCCTGGCCGCCTTTCTGAGTGGGTGGCTCCTGCCAGTGCGGGACGCGAGAATGGGCGTCCGCCCGGCGACACTGGCGATGGCGGGCGCCATGGCCGCCAACAAAAGATACAACCTCGGGGTCCCAGTGCTGGCAAAGCTGTATGCCATCCTGGGACGCATCTCGCAAGGGGGGTCGCCACGAAGGATCTGTGGGCCCTTTCAATTCTTCCACGGCTGGGTGGCTGCTCACCTCGGTGGGTACACGTTTCCAAACGCCGTCATTCCTCCGGGCAACGGCCTGCGACCCTCCCTGCTGAACATCATGGGGGTCGCTCCGATGACCCTAAATGAGGAGGGCGTGAGGATTCGGATTGGCAACCACGCCAATTTCAACTTCAGCCCGTTCCCCACTCCCGTTGGCCAGATGATCGACAATGGGCAGGGTCCGCTGGAGCAGCACGAATACTTCCTGAACATGCGGGGCGGGGTGCTCGTGGCTCGGATCGACGGGAAGGTGATCTGCGAGCCCTACGTGCCAACCCGGTTCGCCAGGCAGTTCGGGTGCCTTCAATGGATGCCGAAGAGGGTATTCACTGCTGTCCGGGAGGAGACGAACCCTGGCGTCCTTCGCCAGATGTGGCTAATGTTCGCCGCTTTCGGCTCTGGCGAGGTCATCACTCTCCCTCCTACCGGGGTCGACGCAGGCTTGGCAACCGAGTACGCTGAACACTGGGCCATCGCGTACCCCGAGGGGCTTCTACGGAAACCAGTTCGGCAGCTCGAGGTCACCCGTGCGGAGACCGGGCGTCAAGGAAGGAGGCGAGGTGCCGTTACGCGGGGGAGAACGGAGGCGCGCCAAGCAGTGGAGCCGGCGCGAGCAGGGACTTCGGCGGCGGGCACATCGCAGGCTGCCGCTACGACCTCGGCGCCCAGAGAGGGGGCACGTGCGGTGGTCGAAGAGCGGCCCGGGAAGCAGGTAAGGCGTCTTCTCGAACCCTCCCACGATGCAGTCTTCCCAGCGTTGTGGTCGTCCTGGATGACCCTGCGGCAGTCGCTGGGGACCGAAATCATCTGGCAGAAGATAACCAGCGAAGGAATCCATCTGCCAGAGGTCGGGCGCCTTCAGGTCACCGACAGGGTGAACTTCCACCGGCGGTATGCATATCTGACGGCCATGGACGAGTACGCGCGCCAACGTGGTCAGCGTGCGGAGCCGTCCCTTCTGGTGAAGGTGATGCTCGGTCTAGAGCCTGCTCCAGAACAGATGCCGCCGGAGGAAGACGATAGTAACGATGACTCCGAGGAAGAGGAGGAGACGGGGGAGGATGAAGGCTCGGAGGGAAGGTCCCATTCGGGGAGCCCGCGGGAGAGCAGCGAGGTGGCCGGCTCCGACAATGTCGATGTCACCGAGCTCCTCGAGGTCCGCTTCTATCCCTACTCAACCTGCTTCGTCCATTCTCTTATGCAGCTTCTAACCCATTTCTCCACCTTCCTCAAGAGTGCACGGATGTTGGTCAGGCGTCCTCAGTAGGAGTAGGAGAGGCGCCAGCAGGACAAGGCGGGGGCCAGACGCCTATCATTGAGTTGACAAGCACTGAGGGGTCCCCTGCCGCAATTGCTCCTGCGGCGGCCGGGATAGCGGAAGATGACGCTTTGGATTCCCGTAAGTCTCCTTACCTTACTGTTGGTGCTTGCCGTTGACGATCCGTGACTAACCACGGCATGCCCCGCACAGTGATCTCAATACTGGAGGCTCGTCGGGCTGCCGAACCCGGGCCATCCACGAGTGGACCAGTGGCAGACATGCCGCCTGCTCCGGAACAGACTTCTCACACCGATCCGGCCCCGCCAACTGCTGATCAGGGGGCAGCGGACGCCGGCGGTGCTGCCATCGGAGAGAGGTCGGGGGCTGACGAGGGTGTCAACGCCGCTGGGGCGGGAGAAGAAGGTCGCCCAGATGTTGGGGAACCTATCCCCCGTGAGGACATCCCAGGGGCGGACCCCGCAGCAGACCTGCTGGCTGCCTTCCCTGCCTACCGGCCTGCCGACCCCGAGGAGATGGATGACTCGGATGAAGAGGCGGTCGAGGAGAGCCGGATAACACGCCGCAGGGGGTGGAAGTGCATCCAGCGCTTCCTCAAGCGAGACCCATCAGAGTGGCTGGGGCGCGTGGGATCCCTTCAAACCTGGATGCGCTTCCTGTGTGTCGGGGGAGCTGATGCTCAACGCCTCCATCTGACGGTCCGTGATTTCATGGCCGAAAAGATGCGCAAGATCCGCCGGCGTGCCGACGTCGCACAATGTCGGGACATGTCGGAGAGCACGCAGGCGCTCCTCGTGGCGGAGCAGGAAGTCCGGCGTCTCGAAGGGCAGGCGGCAGAGAAGGAGGCCTTCGTCGCAACGTGCACTGAGCTTGTGGAGAAACTAGCGGCCCAGCTGGTTGACGCCCAGGTACAGCTGATGGAGGCGGGCCAACAGATGGTCACACTTCAAGTCGAGCGGGAGCGTGCACAGGCCAGAATCGACGAACTGCGTGTTGTGACCGCCGACGAGGAGAGGGCACGTAGAGAGCGAGAAGCAGCTCTGGAGGCCGCCAGCCAAAGGGTAGCGGCGTTAGAAAGACTTATTCAGCACGCTAATCCCTAGGGGCTTTATTTTTGCCACTCCCAAAACATTTGCTTCTGCTACTCAATATTTCGATCCATTTGTATGAACCAATATATTTATCTGCATCTTTTGTCTTAACATGCTCAACCACAATTCATTGTCTCGCGGGAGCATTAACCAAGCTTTAGGAATCCGTAATTGGGCCTGGATTTCTAAAGAAAAGAGGGAGATCATTCCTAGGAAAGGAGACCTCAGACCTAATCAATGTATCACCCCCCCAACTCGTTCCGACACACGAGCGGGACAACGCTAGGGGCGTTAAGATTTTATCCGAACATAGGGAAATGAGAAAGGGTGAATCGCATGTCCCGAATTCAGAAATCCACGACGGTCGTCCTTCTAGGAAATGCCCAAGACGGCAAGCGGACAATGGATCAATCGACCATACTACTGCAATAGACGGACCGAAGGTCATCATTCATATTGCAGGAGGCGGATCACATGTCATCATCAATGCCGCTTTGGGGGTTCCTTCAGGCACAAGGGTGGAAATCCAGATCAACAGGGCATGCGAAGCATGGGGCGAAGTGACGATTTGTTCGGACAGAATCTAACGCTCTCAAAATTGCGCCACCGTGGGGAAAGCGTATTAGGCGGATGTACTAATCTGGCTGTGACTCACCCCAATTCTCAGACAGAACCTCTTTGACGAGGAAACTGTCGCTTCCCATCATTGCAATGGGGCATCCCGAGCTGGATCGGGGAGAATATCACAACTGCACCACTCTACCAGAAGCCAGGCCAGACGGCCGGCGACGAGGAGGGGCGGGACTTAGCGATCCCTGAGGCTGGACCCGAGTCGAGATGCCTGGGCATTCCTACGTACTCCATCGGGCTGGAGATCAAGCCACGCGTAGTTCTGAAAGTGCGGCTTTAACGTCATGCGGGACGTAGAACCCCATTTGGGGAGATCTTAGTTTAAGGTCATAGAGCTTGGACCAAAGGGGCAGATCTTAGTTTAAGGTCTTAGAGCTCGGACCATAAGAACCTCAAAGCACGCCACATCGCGGTCCTATCCCCTGGATATGCAAAGATGCACTGAGGGATAGTGTCAAGGGTGTCGAGGTTTCTCCTGGACAGAATGGGAGGTGGAAAATGTAATGTGAATCATGCGGCCATTCACTCAAGGACTGGGGGCACCGGTGTAACAATATAGGAGTACTACCGACCGTGGCGGAAAAGCAGCATCAATATCGCACTGACCGTTGATGGAATGAGTCAGCAAACGAGCATCAACCGCTCAAGCGCAGGATTCATATCGATTTGCTGCCCAAGGCCCTTGGGGGCACCAGCCCGAGTCGGTGGGAGAGCACTGAGGAATTGTGTCCAAACCGCTCACGGGGGCTCCACCCAGGGCGTAGGCGATGGGTCCGAATGAAAGGGAGCACGAAGCCTGAAAAGTCGAAGGAACCCGACCCAGCTAAACCTGACCCTCCTGGCAATAAACCAGAGTACTCGTGACACCGGTGGACCACTGCAAGGGGTCGAGGGACACGCCTTGAGGGTGACCTGAAGGCGGCGGATTCCCCAGAGAAGGGGGAATCTCTAAGAGGTGGGGGGCTGGACCCGAAGTTTCAAACATCCGGGCGTTCCTACGTATCCCATAAGGATGGGAATCAAGCCATACGTAGTTCTGGAAGCGCGGCGCAACACAATCGGGCACCAGTGCAGGGAAGGGTGCGGGTCTGACCCTCGCACACAGAAGAAGCGGTATTTGATATTTCTTGTTTGTCCTTAAAGGTGGATGGTTTTTCTTTGTGCAGCGACATGCCTGTGATTAAGGAATCCCTGGCGTCGCCACAATAATCAAGCCATGAAAGGCATTGATAAATGGCGTGGTTATTAACCAGCGCCCAACGTGAGTGTCCCCTGAGGAGAACATCACGATGCAGTGCCGTTTCTCGTCGGGCGGCCAAGACGATCACAGTTTACGGTCGTGTGGTAGGACCAGACAACACAGTTTAAGGTCGTGTGGTTCGGACCATGGAGGAATCCGCTTATCGCGATACGGCGGACCCAGCGGAGGTGGGAACATACCCAGCCCTGCGGTCACGCACGATTCCAGGAGAAGGATCCTGGGATAGGGGCCTGCATATGTCCATCACCCGAGGGGAAGAGATGCTAGCCTCCAGCTATACTGGGCCCAGAACGCGATTGTTCGGGCGACTCCTTCCTCCTTGTGGGGACGAGGGTCCAACTACACATGGCCCTTAGGGAGGACATCAGCATATATCCTTGGTGCTCAGATCGTGGGAGCCTCGAAAGACACCATTACCCTGGTCGGCCTGCCTAACGTGTAAAGGTGTACTGAAGGTCAGTATGAAGAGAGTGTCGAGATTCCACTACAATGCACAAAGGCGGAGTGTGATGAGGACTGCGCAACCAATGTTCAGAGCCTGAAAGAGACGACATGGCGATCAAGGATGTCGCTGACCATATTCGCAACACAACATTTGATCGCGTCAGCCTAGGACAGGGCAAGCAAACGAGCATCAACCGCTCAAGCGCAGGATTCATATCGATTTGCGGCCCAGGACCCGCCGGTAAATCGACCCGGAGCGGTAGGAGAGCCCTGAGGCATCGTACCCAAACCGCTAACGAGGATCCCTTTGAGTGAAGGCTCGAACAAGAGGAAGCGCGAGGTCCGACAAGCAACACATGACTTGTCGGGATCGAATCCGACACTACGGGTCATAGACCTGAGTACCTAAAACATGTTAACAGATCACCGAAAAGGGTCGGAGGACTCACCCTGAGAGCAACCAAAAGACGGCAGATCCCCGTGATCAACCAAGAGACGGGGCTGGACCTAAAACACAAGCGTTCAGGCGGTTCTACGTATCCCATAAGGATGGGAATCAAGCCGCACGTAGTTCTTGAAGTGCAGTTTAACGTCATGCAGGACGAAAAGAGAAAAAAGGGGGGAGCGGAAGGCATCCCCAAACGTGGGGGGCGTACAGCGTGGCGAGCAAACCGACGTGAATGAGGGCATAGCCCCGCGTTCACACCATACGCCGCATACCCAGAGGCAACTGGGCCAAGGGCCCGAGATGGGATGGAAATTCCCGAAGGATGGGGCTGGGCCTGAAACATGAATGTTCAGGCGGTCCTAAGTATCCCATAAGGATGGGAATCAAGCCGCACGTAGTTCTTGAGGGGCAGTTTAACGTCATGCAGGACGAAGATGCTTGGCAGTTTAACGTCTTGCAGCGCGGACGTGGTACAGTTTAACGTCATGTTGGACGAATGCTGAACAGTTTAACGTCTTGTAGCTTGGACGATATGCTAGGCAGTTTAACGTCGTGCAACTTGGACGTGGTACAGTTTAACATCATGTTGGACGAAACACTTGGCAGTTTAACGTCTTGCAGCGCGGACGATGTGCTAGGCAGTTTAACGTCATGCAGCTTGGACGTGGTACAGTTTAACGTCATGTTGGACGAAACACTTGGCAGTTTAACATCTTGCAGCGCGGACGATGTGCTAGGCAGTTTAACGTCGTGCAGCTTGGACGAAGTGAACTCAGGAAAAGTATTGCTTGAGGAACCTAGCGTTGGTGGGAGGAGTGACACGCTCACCATCCATAGTTGCTAGGGAGTACGCGCCATTGGGATAGACCTTGTGGACAACAAAAGGTCCCTCCCACTTGGGCTCCAACTTGGGTGGCTTCCTGTCGGGGATCATTGGCGCTCTTAGGGACAGTACTAGGTCACCCTGCAAGAAGAAGCGGAGGCGAACCTTCTTATTGAAAGCTCGAGCCATTCTGCTTTGATGCCTCTCCAAGTTGTGCAAAGCGCGAAGCCTATTCTCATCCAGTGCTTCCAACTCGACTAGATGGGCTTCAGCAGCTCTGTCCGGCGCTTGCTGGTCGTAGACCGCAGTGCGCAAGGATGGTAACTGGATCTCGATGGGCAGGACGGCCTCAGCTCCATACACCAGGGAATAAGGGGTCATCTGGGTGGAATTGCGAGTCGTCGTCCGATAAGCCCAGAGGGTGTTGGGGAGCTTGTCCGGCCAACTCTTCTTGTTCTGACCAACCATATTTTGCAGAATGTTAGAGAGGGTTTTGTTAAACGCCTCAATCTGTCCATTCGCCTGCGCATGATAGCGAGATGTATGGTTCGAGCGAATGTTGTACTTGGCGTACAGCTTCTTCAACTCGGCTGCTCGGAAATTGGCTCTGTTATCCGTGAGGATAGCGTGAGGCACTCCAAATCGATAAATTATGATGGAGGTCACGAAGTCAGCGATCGAACAGGATTTGACCTCTCTGAGCGGAATCGCCTCTGCCCATTTGGAGAAGAAGTCTGTGGCGGTCAGAATGAACCGGCACTGGCGAGCCGTCGCCGGCGGGTAAGGTCCCACAACGTCCAGACCCCAGACTGCAAAGGGCCAAGAATACCTAGTGGTATGGAGAGGCTCCGGTGGCCGGTGCACAAAGTTCGCATGAACCTGGCACGCATGGCACTTCCTAGCATACTCGATGCAGTCATGGATCATGGAGGGCCAGAAGTATCCCAACCTCTGAATCTGGTGGGACAGCTTCGGCCCAGTCTGGTGGGCACCACATGAACCAGCATGAACCTCCTGCATGACTCGTGGGATCTCAACTCCTTGAAGGCAACGGAGGAGAATACCATCAAATCCGCGCCTATAAAGGATTTGCTCCAGGCCGGGACTGCTCTGGAGGACAAACTGCGATGCGCGGCGTCGAACTCGCTCGCGCTCAGCCCGATCCGACGGGAGAATGCCATGTTGGAGGTACTCAACCAAAGGCGCCCTCCAATCAGAGGCTGATCCGACTGCCATATCTGGGGTACTCGGGGCTCCGGGCACAGGGGAAACCGTGGTGAGATTACTTACCGACGGGACGCGATCTCCCTTCGGGGTAACGGGAGCGATGAGCCTGCGGTGCGTCACGCGGATGATCAGGTTGTCCTGTTCAGGTTCTGCGAGTGACGCAGCAAGGCTGGCCAAAGCATCTGCTCGACCGTTCTGCGACCGGGGAATATGGACAATTTCTGGCCGAGAAGGAAACTGGGCCATCAGGAGGAGGGTGCACTCCAGCAATGGCACAAGTTCCGGCTTCCTGACAACATAGTCGCCATTGATCTGCTTAACGACCAGCTCGGAGTCCCCTTTCACACACAGATGGGGCACGTCGATCTCGAGAGCTAACTCGAGTCCGGTGATGAGGGCATGGTATTCCGCCTCATTGTTGGTACAGCCCTCTGATAACAGGAAAGAGTATGGCAGCACGGCTTGCTTCGGTGTAATGAAGACGATACCCAAACCCACTTTGTTGAGCTTAGGATTATCGAGACTTCTACCGGTGGGGCTCCGGGAGGCACCGTCAAAGTGCATCTGCCAGCATGGATCGGTACGATCGACCGAGAGAATGGCCTCATCAGGAAAGCCTAGATCCAGCGGCTGATCCACGGAGGTCGGGTGAGCAGCCAGAAAGTCTGCCAATGCTTGCCCTTTGATGGCCTTCTGAGACACATACCTGATGTCGAACTGCTGGAGAATCACATCCCACCGCGCTAGACGGCCAGTCAACATAGGCCGGCTCAGGATATACTTCAACGGATCTACCCGAGAAACCAACTGTACCTCATGGTGCTGCAAGTAGTGCCGTAATTTCTGTACGGCAAATATGAGCGCCAGGCAGCTCTTCTGGATGGGGGAATACCTAACTTCTGCATCGAGGAGCATGCGACTGAGGTAATAGAGGCTATTCTCTGTTCCCTCGTTGTTCTTTTGGGCGAGAAGGGCACCAAGGGACCGTTCCAGGGCGGTCACATAAAGGACCAGTGGCTTCCCGGATACAGGCGGCATCAGAACCGGAGGTTGAAGCAAGTACTGCTTGATTTCCTCGAAAGCGGTCTGACACTCTTTATCCCATACATAGGTGGCACCTTTCTTCATGAGCCGAGAAAAGGGCTTACACTTTCCGGCCAGATTCGCGATGAATCGGCGTATATAGGCTAAGTGGCCTTGGAACCCTTGCAGTTCCCGGATGTTACCTGGGGGAGGCATCTGGCTAATCGCCCTGATCTTCTCTGGGTCGATCTCAATACCCCGGTACCTTACCACAAAGCCAAGAAACTTCCCGGAGGTGACCCCGAAGGCACACTTCAACGGGTTCAACTTCAGGCAGCGAGACCGGAGGAAGCCGAACACTTTCTCAAGATCTTTGAGATGGTCCTGACGCTGGCACGATTTGACCACCAAGTCGTCGACGTCGCATTACACCAGTGTGCCAAGGATTGGCTTGAATATGCGGTGCATCGCCCGTTGATAGGTGGCACCTGCATTCTTCAGGCCGAAGGGCATGACCTGGTAAAAAAAGATACCTTGGGGGGCCCTGAAGGCAGTGAACTCCTCATCCTCAGGGGCCATCCGGATTTGGTTGTATCCGGAGTATCCATCCATGAAGGAGAGGGCTTGGAACCCTACCGTGGCGTCAATCAACAGCTCTGTCACCGGAAGGGGAAAATCATCCTTCGGACAGTGGCGGTTGAGATCGCGGAAGTCGATGCAGACTCTGATCTGCCCGTTCTTCTTCCTGACCAGCACAATGTTGGCCAGCCATTTGGGGTACTGAACTTCCCTCACGAAGTTGGCTTTGATAAGCTTGTCAACTTCGGGCTCAACCATGGCACCGTGGAATGGGTGCATCTTCCTGGGAGGCTGCTTGAACCCGCGATGGTTCGCCGGGAGACCAAGGCGGTGGACGGCTACCTGAGGATCTAGCCCCGACATCTCGTCATAGCCCCAAGCGAACACATCACGGTGCTGCCTGAGGAAGTCCACGTACTGCTGCCACTCCTCAGAGGGCATGGCGGCACTGACCAATGTGGGTCTTGGATCTGCTTTGGTTCCAAGGTTCACCTGTACTAACTCATCGACCGTGGCGGAGATGCCCTCCTCAAAGGCTGGGGGTGCATCTTCCACGTCCTCTCCACTCGGGGAGGGATCGTCCACGGGAGAGACTGCGTTGGAAACTGCATTGGGGCTACCAGATCCTGCTGGGCCGCTGGTGCTGGCACGGGCGGTCGCGGTCATCTCATCAGGAGACTCACAGGCCGTCGAGACCATGGCTATGTCCAACCGTTGAATCGGGAGGACATAAGCGTCATCCAAGCTTGCCCAGGGATCACTTGCAACAGCGACAGGCTCAACCTCACCTTCCAGGATTTGCTTATCCTTGCTCTTGTAATAGTCCGCGTCCAGATAGCGGGCTTCACATGAGGCAAAAGGAGAGGCATCTCCCTGAAGCACGCCTACTCGACCATTAAGGGAGTATTTAAGGCATTGGTGGTATGACGAGGGAACTGCCGCATGAAGGTGGAGCCATGGCCTGCCCATAAATGCGTTATACGCAGTGTCTTGAGAGACTACCATGAATTCGGTGCTGGCAACCAGGTCACCGAACTGGGTCTTCAAACGTATCTTGCCGACCGAAGTTTGCTCGGTGCGGTCATACCCCTGGATCCTGAGGTCGGAGGGAATCAAGTCATCCTCAGACAACCCCAATCTCCGGAGCGTCCGAGTGGGAATCAGGTTAATCCCGGACCCCGTGTCGACAAGACAGCGCCGGACTTTAAGGCCATTGAACTGGCCAGTAACATACAGCGGACGAATGTGCCCCTGTATAGGAGGGTCTTCATCCTTACCAGAGAACGAGATAACTGCCTGACATTCGGCGTCCTCAATCGTTTCGGCGTGAAAGGCCTCTGCAGCCGCAACCTCCGTCTCAAACTGGAGGGGGCTCTTCAGGGCTTCAGCGAGCGCTTCGCGCATCTCAGATGACATGCGCAGAGCCTCAAGGATGGAGATCCTTGCTGGGATGTCGGCCAAGTGCTTTAGGACGTCATAATTTTTGGCCAAGCGCGAGCCCCTGGTTGCAGGAGGTTGCTCTGCGGTTGGATGCATGACGGGCCTTGCCGGTTGGACCGGCGGCCGACTGGTGCTTGGCGCATCTCGCTATTCATCGGTTGAAGCCCGGGAAGTAGTCACCATACTGGGGTCAGGAGGCCGGGATGGACTCGTGGCAGGGCGGAGCTGATCGCGACGCGGCTGAGGCGGTTCTGCCTGGTCCCACACCACAAACAGTGGCGGAGGCGAATCCGTCATCCCCGGATGGGGGGGCTGCGCACGCTGAGCTCGGTTTTGAGCCTACTACCTAGTCTCAGTGGCGTGCACGGCCTGGCTGGAGGTACCAACTGTTGTGCCCCGGCGACTCCTGTTGTTGCGGTTCCTCCGACGGTGGCGATGACCGGGGACACTGGGGAGGTCCACCTGGTGTTCTTCAACGTCGGGAACTGAAAAGGGATTTACCAGCTCGACGGTATTAACCGAAGCGTACCCAACACTGTCATCGGACGAATCATCCACCACTGGGCGGATCCGGGGAGGGATCCCCATCTCCGGGGGCATGAAATCGCCGAGAGTGCGGGATAGTGGCGGAACTGGCGGGGCGCGCTCTTCCTTCTTGCACCGCCGCCATTTGCTCTTCTCGGAAGAGGCAGGCTGGGACGACGATGCCGAAGCAGCACCCGCAGATTCTGGGGGCTCAGGCTGATTCAAGCGCGCACGGATGATTCCATGGGCGTGAATGATCGTCTTGCGGGCCATCCAGTTATTATACTTCTGGGATCCGCGGTCGGAGACCAGCTGCCATTCGTCCTCATTGCCGCTATCATCATCTGATCCCACGAACACGCCTGCCACTTGTGCTGGAGCTGGGCCCAACCTGATTACATTGTTGTTAATCTGGTCTTGGAGCCAGTCCTTAAACACGTAGCACCGCCGGATGGTGTGCCCCAAGGCCCGATGGTAAGGGCAGTAGCGGGGGTTATCTGTGAGATGTGCCTCCTCCGGCCTCCAACACTCAGGCAGTCGCACAATCCTCTGCTCCAGGGCACTCCGGAAATAACCGGGGACCTGATCCTCGTGAAATGAGTAAGTCAGGTATCGCGGACCCCTGGGAGCGTGGTCTTGACGAGGGGCTGGAGGGGCCTGCCGAGGAGGTGGACCCTGATTATCTCGCCTGGGTTGTGGCGGTACATTACGCGGAGGGGCCGGCCGGTTCTGGGGCTGCCGCTGCTGGGCCGGGAACTGAGCCCGTGGAGGCGGATTCCTGTGAGGCTGTGGATCTGGCCTCACCGGCAGCAACTCCAACTGCCTGGGGGCCTCTATCTGGGCAACAGCAGTGGGCTCAGCCCTGCTGACTCTCCTTGCAGGGATCATAGGAGGCAGCGGATGTGCCTGACTGGCCTATTACAGGGCTTCCTCAAGACGTTGAGCTTTGTCTGAGAAGTCCATGAACCCTCCGGGGTAATTCTGAGTGATCAAGGAAGGGACCAGCTCGGTCTTGACGATCCCGACGCACATTGTCAGCAACTGCTCCTGAGTCAATGGCATGTCAAGGGAATACGTGAGACCCTTCCATCGGGCGACGAAATCCGCGACTCGCTCATCAGGCCTCTGCTTGCACTTGAAGAGGTCTGCGATACTCGTCTTCCGTGTCGTGGAACTGAACTGGTAGAGGAACTGCCTACGAAGGTCCTCCCAGCTAGTTATCGACCCGACGGGGAGCTGGCTGTACCAGACAAATGCTGGCCCTTCCAGTGTCTGGACAAAGCAGCGAAGCTTAGCGGCCTCCTGCTGCGCCGGAGTTCCCAACATAGGCCCGCACCTCGAGTTGAAATGGGCCAAATGTTGTGGCGGATCTCCAGTCCCGTTGAAGGGGGCGAAAGTGGGGTTCCCGAATCCCGGAGGTGCCGGCATGTCATCCACCCATGCGGGGTATGGCTTGCCGTCCGGTGGGATTGCCACTTGCCGAGTCTCCAAGGCTTCCAAGCGGGCGATGAGTGCCGCCATCGGATCATCCGGACATGGGTTCCAGTCCTGGCGAGGATCTCTAACCACGAGCGCATTGCATGGCCCTTCAATCGGGTCGTCGACCGGGTCGTCGAACTCGGAAGCTTGTGGGATGGCGGGCGGAGCGGCCCTTGGGGCAGCGGGAGGAATCCGAGCGGGGTCTCTCAGGTAGTCACGCTGCTCAGGAGGGTGCGGTGAAACATACCGCGCCCTCTTGCCATAGGCAATGGCCTCTCCCCTGTCGGCAAACACGGCATAATCACGGTTGCCCGGGAGAGCCTCATCGAGGGGTGGTTGTTCCTGTCCCTGCTGTCCTGGCCTAGGATCACCGTAGTCAGGTCGCCGCTCTGCAGCGCGCTCGGCGAGGAGCTGGTCAACTAGCTTCTTCTGCTCGGCGAGCTGTTGACGTAGCGTGGCCTTCTCGGGATCCTCCTCTGCCCTCTGCATGGAGGCAGATGGGTCGGCGGGCTTTATAGCCTCGTCGTGCTCTTTACCTTTGCTGACGTTCTGGCTCAACGTCAATGCTTCAGTGGGTGCTGGGAGACCCAGGAGGCTCCTCTGGTGACGAGTAACCCTCACTGACAGATCCAACGATGGCTTGTCTTCGGGGGGAGAGCCCCCGTCGAGAAGTTCCAAGTCGTTCCCCTCTCCCGACAGGTCAGCCATATTGACCGTTTCCGTCCCTGGGGATGTACCCTCAGGGCCACCCAGCAAATCGGGCTGTCGGCGAATCGCACTGAAGCGTAGGGCAGTGTACTGCCCCCACCCACGGATATACACGTGGGGGGTGGCTCCCTCGATAACCTTGCGGAGTACTTGAAAACACTCAACGCATCGTTGTTGGAGGGCCTCGTGGTGCCCAAATGACCCGGGGTGCCAAACCGCGGGGAGCGTGGCCAGGTCAACTTGACGGCACTGCTCACCAATATCCTCCAGGTGTGCTTGACTCCCGGGATATGGCATTTGTAGGCGGTGAAGACGGGAGTGAGTCTCTCGGAGAGTTCGGCGAAAGCATTCGAACTCATCCGGGGTGAGCGATTCGGGTGCATCAAAGTCTGGTCCTGCGACTGGCCAAAACTTCTCAGGGAAGTGGCCCCCTGCAAGGACGGTCCAGAAGCTCCACGACTCAAACTCGGGACCCAGGTCTCCTTGGTCCTCTTCAATGACTGGGAATGGATGGGGAACCGGCAGTGGTGCCGAGGCGGGCCGTCGGGCCGACGGGCTGGCCGGCGGTGAATACGGCGAGCAGGCCGATTGGCCTCCATATCCCGGGCCGCCCTCTGAGGGTGGCGGTGCCCCAGCTACTACATCACGATAGGATGGGCCGGCGAGCGAACATCCTGCCGTAGCGTCGGTGCTCGCCGAGGGTGCAATAGATCGTGGTTCGACCGTCGGTCCCCAGAAAAAGTCTCCGGCTTCTCCGATCGAGGCATAAGGCGCTTCCAGAGGGGCCGGTACCAACCGCAAGCTTGATCCTTGGGGGTCTACCAGGCCCTCACTACTCCGGATATACCTTCGGAGAGAAGCGGGGATCGTATCGATCTCGCTCTCGGGAAGTACGAGGCTGACGTGCCGCATTCCTACCCCTGCCCCTAACTGGCAGGATCGGGGGGAGGGCTCCATCGTCGAATCATACTCCGCCTCTGTATCAGAGAAACGAACCGGTCGGATCTCTGTCCGGAATTCCGTAACATTCTTCCCTCGACGTCGACGCCTCGCCTTCCTGCCCCTGGGTGGTTCTTCGGGGCATGGATGATCTCTGTCCTGGCGTCCTCCGGCCGCACCGGTGTTGGGGCCAAGAGGACTAGAAACCAAGGTGCGAGGAGCACCGGGACAGATATCAAAGGGGACGCGGGGAGAGATGATTCCGGGCAGTCCTCCGGGCCGGGATCGAAAGGTGGGGTGACCCATGCCTCTTGGATCGGCCACACGGAGTAGACCCTGTTGGTGAATAGCGCTACCGCGAGGTGGTCCGCGGTGGCTATTGCCTGTACCAGCAACCGGGAGAGTCAACCCAACCTGCCTTTGGGGCGGTCGGGGCCTCGATCCAGGTCGGGCATAGAAGTGCCCCTGCTCAGGATGCGCAGGGGCCTGGTGACTGGAGCCAGCAGTGGCTTGAGCCAACGCGGCCGCTGTTGCTAGGGCCCCAAGGTGGGCATCCTCTTCCGCTCGTGCCCGACGTTGGCGTCGGGACAAACGAGTCGGGATGAGCGGCGCGGGCAGGTGGAGAGCCCGTTATTCGACTTGAGAAGCCTGGCGGCGGTGTCGCCATGGCCTGACAGGAGCCCTTATCGCGGATCCCTAGAGCGAATCTCGGATAGGGTGGTCCCGGACACCTTCCACCTCATCCTCATAGGGGAAGGAGCTGTCGGAGCGCTCCGGGGATAAACTCCCGAAGCGGTTGGACGTCGAGGTAGGCAGCGGTGCCTCCCTGCACGGCCCTCGGGGGCGGCGTTGGTGGCGAGGTGCAGCTTCCTCGAGGTCTAGGCGAGCCATGTCCCTGGTGGGGATGACTCCCTCTTCCTCATATCTCCGCACCAAGTTGTTGATCACCCTTCTCTGGATGACCACCGAGGGGGAGAGAGGGCGTGGTTGCCCCGCAGTTACGGCTGCTGGGACGACTGTGGAACGGGCGGGACCGCGTGGAGTAGTCGCGTCGGTGTTTCCCCTACCCCTGCGCCAGTGGGCGGGTGGCGATCGGGCACTGGATTGGGCGACTTGATTCCTGAAAGCAGGGATAAAAACCCATTAACACTGACAGGAAAAGGAATCGACAACCAACCATTAGTGCCACGATGCCTTCCGTGGGGGGAACCCTGGCCATCGACGTTGTGAGACGGAGGGCCCGATTTCCCTTCCCCAGCCCCTGGCGAGTTCCGTGCACCAGTGCTGAATGCTTGGACGGGCAACATGCTGGTCTTCCAACACCTCTGAAAGCAATCGGTCTTTGTATTGAGGAGAATAGATTCACGTCGGGTTCACCATTTTTCTGTTTCGGTGCGGATGTGCGTCGGGTTTCTGTTCCGACGCTGTTCCGCCAGGACGCGTTCGCGCGTGCGCCCGTCGACCCGAGGGGATGGGTGCGCGGCTTGTGGCCCCGCAGTCCCGCTTTCCAAAGGCGGGCGGCATCCGTCCCTTATTCAGGGGCGTCTGCTCCTTGATCGAAACCGGGATGATGGGATGTCGGCTCCTCCTTCCGTGGACGTCTCCTCGGAACTCGTTGCCTAATCCGGGTCTCCCTCATAGATTTAAGACGTGCTCGTGAATCTCGTTCCCGGAGCCATGTCTCCATGGACACCGGTTAATTACGCTGCTTCCGCCCGGACGCTCCAAGGAGTCTGGTCGGGTCAGCAACCTGCGGTGAGGAGACCGGGTAGCTCTGGGTGCTGGGGGCGTGTCTTAACACTGCGGCTCTGCATGTCTGCCTTCCGTCCCTAGTAGGGCTTCTCGAAGGCGTGATGGCCTGGGGCATCCTGCGCTGGGTGTGGGGAATTGTGTTACCTGAGGTTTTCCTCAGCTTACCATGTTTAACATGGGGTATGCCGCGAGTTTAACGTCCAGCGGGGACGGCATCGGACTGATCAACACGAGAAGTGGATCAGATGACAGAACCCTTTGCGGGGAACCTCCGATGTTGGGGCCAGCACATGGGTGGCTTCCCGAGTGAAGTGGAGTGGAATGAAGTGGCATGACCCCACCGGGATGTGGCGGCCCGGGTAAGGATCAGGATGGATGATGGAGTGAAGAGCTTGGACCCCGTAGGGGATTCCTACATACCACGCGTTAGCGCAGATCAAAGTCAGCGTAGTTCGGATATACAGTTTAACGTCATGCTGGACGTCGGCAAGCCGACTCACGAAGAGGTCGAGGCTGCCGGGCAGAGGATTGAACCGAACCACCTCGCACAAAGGGGGATGGAATGGCCGGGTGGATCACAGTTTCACGTCATGCTGGACGCTGAAAGGAGAAAAAGGCAGTGGGGAAGCACAATGGAGATACACATGTGCAGTCTCCCACAAGGGCGGATTCATAGGTGAATCGACGCAAGTGTGAACCCGGGAGGGGTCCACTGATGGACGAACCGACGTGAATACGACCGGGACGACCAGGTGGTGGGCTTGAACCTCAGGGAGGCTTCCTACGTACCATGTTTAGGAGACAGGGATCAAAGTCCACGTAGTTCGTTCGGTCTGTGATACTCTACCCCGTGGGCGAAGGCCACTCCAATCCCAACATCCCTGCAGAGACGAGCAGGTGGGGGCCACATCCAAACTGGGAGGGGGACCCTGCGTGCGAGGCACGGGATCGGGCGATGCGGACGGTTTAACGTCTTGCCAGACGAATTACAGTTTAACGTCGTGTGTTGAGGACGAAGCGGACGGTTTAACGTGTAACGACCCAATATTTTTGAGTAGTATATTAACTTACTCTTATTGATTTAATAAGATGTTAATGGTTAATGCAGAAAGAGGAGTCAATGGCTTCATCCAGTAGACTCAACCCTTATGAAGCCCACTTATCAGAGCTTGGGAAGGAGGTAGCATCTGTGGGCTTCGCTTTGGACCAAGCCCAAGCCAAACTCCAGCGTGTCAAGCTTGAACGGAAACGCCTGCGGGAGAAGTTCAAGCTAGTAGAGATTACTACTAGGGCAATGTTATCTGATCCTCCCTCAGATTCTCTCACCATAGCACACCTTACACTCAGGTCTTATGCCGGTGTTATAAGGGGCTATGTGACGAGACCCTAGCTTCCTTGTGTAATCCCTTCGGGTGAATAAATTGAGATTTCTTCCTTTAGTGATGTTTGTGAAATTTCAAATGTCCAGATAATTTTAGAATGTATTTTATTGATGAATTTTGAGAAAGGGATATTTTGAAATATTTATGTAAACCCTAAATAACTAATGATGTGTAATGATTTTCAAAAAATGGTCTTCTACAAAAGTGTTCATTAAGGAATTTGGAGTCTAATAAGATCAACTTAATTTTTGATGAATAGTAAATAGTGAATAGTGATTTTACGCTAAGGATTAGTAATTTGACCAAATGGATTAGTAATCTCACTTAAAGAAAGTTTTAAAATAATCTAGGCACCTTGATTAAGTAATGTGATTCAATAAAATGGGTAAATAACGGTTTCATAAATTATTATTCAAGTATTAGTTTTTTCGGATGAATAGTGTTTTTAATTAAAAATTTAATTAAAAATAATTAGAAAATTATTTTTATAAAAATGACTTTATTTTTGAACTCAGAGCATCGATATTATGTTATGGTAATTTTTGGGGATTTTTCTGAAAAAATAAATTTTCGGTGAATAGTGTATTTATTTAAAAATAAAATTAAAAATATTTAGAAAATTATTTTTATAAAATGGAGTTCATTTTTGAAATAATAGCATTGATATTTGGTTAAGGTGAAATTTTGGGATTATTCTGAGAAAGTTGAATTTTCGGTGAATAGTGAAAGTATAGTTTTTAAGTTACGGGTGTTTAATGACATAATTAAATGATGTATTAAGTATATATTCAATATGGTCGAATTATGAATAGTAATATAAGGTGTGAGGTGTCCCAAGTGGCCAATACCATGGGCAAATACCATGGGCAAGCCCATGGTTTTTCCAAAACCACTAGTGAGGTGTCCCTTGGCCATTAATGCTTTGTCCCCTCACTTTCCCTATAAATACCCACCCTTTCCTCCTTTAGTTTTCACTCTCAACTCTCCCCCAACGAAGTTCTGGTCTTCTTACCTTCCAAGGAGTCCTCCCAAGGTTCCCCCAAGCCCTCAAGGTCCAATCCTTTGAGTTTCAAGAGTCACGTTTTAAGGTAAGGGATCCGACCCCTCTCTTTCTTTTCATGTAATCTCTTTTATGTCATTCCTTTTCTGCTCCATGTTTTTATGTGAGAGGATGTTCTTTTATATTCCTCTTACTTCCCTTTCATGTTTATATGATGATAGATCCCCTCTTACTCTCATCATTTCGTTTTATGAAAGTTTAAGTGACGCCGTTAGGCTGCCGAATTTTTAAGGGATTCTTTCACCCTTCTCATTTTTCAAGTTCGATTTTCATGTCAAGTCTTTCAAGTTCCTTTTTATTATGTTGGGGTATGATCTCTATATCTATCATACTGATCTCTTATGATCATATGATGAGGGACCCTATTTTATCTTGTCAAATCATTTTCTTTTGAAGTTAAGTGACGTCGTAAGGCTGCCGAATTTTCATAAGAGAAATCTAATCTTTTTTTCCTTCCATGTTTTTTTTCATTTCAAATGGTATGTCCCTAAAATTTCATTACCATGTCCATATGTCCTTATTATTCTTTCACCCTACTGTTTTATGGATCATTTATGAGTGGGTGACCCATGTCCCCTCTCTTTTCAATGTTTTATAAAACCCCGAAACATAGCCGTTATGCTGCAGAATTTTCGTCTCAAAATGCCTCTCTCTTTTCTCAAAATTATTTTTATGTTATAAAGTGAATACTCAAAGCTCTTATTTCTACAAGGGTATTCACATATATATCAAAATGTTTTATTTCAAATTCTGGGAATTACATACATGAAACCCGCTCTCCCCTTCCGTGGGTTTAAAGTGACGTAAAGATCTTGTCTTTAAAGCAGTTTTAAAATGTTATGATTATGAAATGAAACCCATTTATTTTTTGTTATATGGGTTACTTATGAAATGTTTGATGATGACATATGTGGCTCACATGATAATAAAGTCAAATTTAAGGGTGTGCCCTGATAGCGCTCCAATGCATTGGGTAATGATGTAACCACTAGAGATTACAATTTTCATGATACCTTGGTGAATAACCTTGGTAATTTTCAAATGACACCTTGGGGATGGACCTTGGTGATATGTTCATGATTGTCTATGTTAAATGATTTAGCCAAATCTTCAAGTTATGGAAAATGTTGTTTTTATTATGAAATGCCTAATGATTTTCTTTCTCATACCTTAAAGTTATTTTCATGTCCTTATTGAAGTATATCAAGTTCACATGTAAAATGTTCCTCTTGTTTCCCTTACTGGGCCTTCTGCTCACCCTTTCTTTTGATGTATGTCCCCAGGTTATGAGATGCAGTAATGAACCTAGGATGAACTTAAGGAGAAGCCTTTCAAGTGTTTAAGAAGAATTCTTTATGTTGTTTTCATGTATTATGTTCCTGGTTTCCAAGACACTAAACCTTAAAGATCCTCAGTTGTGTGTAATGTAATGAAAGTTTATGTTATAAAATGGCGGGATGCTATAGTTGGTATCAAAGGATGGTTTAGTTATTTGTGGAAATTAGGATATAAAAAAAACTTTAGGAATAACCCTATAGAAAAGTTTAAGTATAGGAAAACTTCCTGGTATTTTAGTAAGTATTGAGTAAGTGGTTTATCAAACAAATACATCCATGTCTGGATACGAGCAGGTAGAGGCGGCTCTGGCACAGATGTACATAGGGGTAAAACCCAAAAACACCGCTTTGAGCTAGACTCGAACGGGAACTGGTGCACGATAACGGGCCTTGCTGCACTCTTGGTTACGACACTCCCGGGGGATATGTTTGGTTAATCGCAAGCTTTTTATGAATCATTATGAAGGAATTATAGAGAAGTATAATTGTTTAAGCATGAAGTATTAGTTAAAAGATTCATAAATGAAATAAGTTTCTCACTAAGTTTTTATTCTTTTAGAATATGGAGGGCAATAGGAGGAACCGTGCCGATGGTGACCGCAATGCACCATGTGCTGACGGCCCTCCGATGGAAGCCGGAATGGAAACATTCATGCGAATGATGAACCAACTGACTCAAGTTATGAGTAATAACTTGAATCAAGCTGAGAGGCCGACCTCACCACAAAGGGAACAACTTTCTGTTGAGTCCTTCATGCGTCAACGACCGCCAACATTCAGTGGATCTACTGACCCATTGGTTGCGGAACAATGGATAAGCTCCATTGAAAAGATCTTTTTTGTACTTCATTGTTCGGAACAAGAAAAAGTCACCCTTGCTGTTTACCGCCTAGAGGGAGAAGCCGATCAGTGGTGGTCACTGATCAAAAACACGAAGCCACGAGGAGAGATGGAAGCTATGGAGTGGGAAGAATTTCAGGGGATTTTATTTAACAAGTATTTCCCTCGTTCCATGAGAACGAAAATGGAGAAAGAGTTTCTCGAGCTGAAGCAGAAGGAGAACAAATATGTCGGAAGCTATGAGATGAACTTCACAAGGCTTTCCCGTTATACCTCAAGCTTCGTCATGGACCCTAATGGGAAGGTAGATAGATTCTTTGGTGGACTACGACCTCATCTGCGGAAGAATCTAGCCAACAGGGACTATGATAGCTATGAAGAAATAGTTCGAAGTGCCATGAAAGTTGAACTAGAGTTTGGGGAGACACAATGGTCTCACAAATCTAATGAGAAGAAGAGAACTCTAGAACTGAGCCTGGGAAGAATTTTTGATCAGGAAAGAGGTGGAAAGCATATGCAACATCCCACATGTAATAAATGTGGGAAGAAGCATTCAGGGAACTGCTTGATCGGAAGTGGTAAGTGCTATAGGTGTGGAAAAGAAGGCCATATTTCTCGGAATTGTCGTAGTGATGTGAAGCCTCAACTTCCCAACACTAACGACAGAGGAAAGATGGTTCTGGCCCTACCCGAAGTCACATGCTTCAAGTGTGGACAACTTGGGCACTTTGCTAATCAATGTCCAAATCCGAGGGCGGTGGGGGGGAATCACCATCAACCTCAGCAGAGGCCAAGGGAGCAAGGTCGTGCTTTCGCTATCACAACAGCTGAAGTTGAAGTCCCGAACGATGTGGTAGCAGGTACTCTTGTTGTCCTCTCAAAGCTAGCAAGTACTTTATTTGATTCTGGTTCTACGCATTCCTTTATTTCCTCTAAGTTTGCAAGGAAAATAGAATCAATCCCCGAACTGCTAGAGGTAGAGTTGTCAGTCAAGACTCCAAGTGGGATTATCCTTGCATCAACAGTATTTAGAGACTCTAGTGTTTACTTTGGTGAGCACAATCTTATCACAAATCTAGTAGTCATTCCCATGATGGAATTCGACATTATACTAGGGATGGACTGGCTCTCAAAGTATAATGCTAAGATCAAATGCAGAAGTAAGGAAATCTCAGTAGTCTTGAAAGAACGACCTACAGTTATCTTCCAAGGAGAGATATCCCGAACTGATCCCTATCTAGAAGCACCTCCTATAGCTTTCTTTATGGAGTTAATCGGTGATGATGAAGAAAGAAAAGGGAGCATACAAATAGAAGATGTTTCGATTGTTCAGGAATACATGGATGTATTTCCTGAGGAGTTACCTGGACCTCCCCCAGAGAGAGAGGTAGAGTTCTCCATTGAACTCGTACCTGGGTCCCAACCGATATCAAAGACTCCGTATAGAATGGAAAATGTGGAGCTAGAGGAGCTAAAGAAACAACTCCAAGACTTGTTGGAGAAGGGGTTTATCCGACCGAGTGTGTCTCCTTGGGGAGCACCAGTTATCTTTGTGAAGAAGAAGGATGGATCAATGCGGCTATGCATTGATTATAGAGAACTGAATGGGATCACAGTGAAGAACAGATACCCTCTTCCAAGAATTGATGATTTATTTGACCAACTTCGTGGGGCTCAATTCTTCTCTAAGATTGACCTTCGATCTGGTTATCATCAACTGAGGGTGAAGAAGGAAGATATTCCAAAGACTGCCTTCCGATCAAGATATGGGCATTATGAGTTTACTGTTATGCCCTTCGGTTTGACTAATGCTCCTGCTATTTTCATGGATTTGATGAATAGAGTCTTTAAGGACTACCTTGATAACTTTGTGGTAGTTTTTATTGATGATATTTTGATATATTCAAAAAGTCGTGAGGAGCATGAAGATCATCTGAGGGTTATTTTGGAAACTCTACGGAAGGAGAGGCTCTTTGGGAAGTTCAGCAAGTGTGAGTTTTGGTTACAACAAGTGGCTTTATTGGGGCACATCGTAACCAATGAAGGAATCTCGGTTGACCCTGCAAAGACAATGGTTGTGGAGGAGTGGCCTCAACCCACAACAGTAACTGAGATTCGTAGTTTCCTTGGTTTAGCGGGATATTATAGGAGGTTTGTGAAAAACTTTTCACGGCTTTCTAATCCACTAACCAAGTTGACTCGAAAAGGGGTTAAGTTCATCTGGACAAAGGAATGCGAGGAAAGTTTCCAAGAGCTGAAGAAGAGATTGGTTACTGCACCTGTGTTAACACTACCCTCTATCGGAGAAGGATTCGTTATTTTTAGCAATGCATCTCTGAAAGGGATTGGGTGTGTCCTCATGCAAAATGACAAAGTAATTGCTTATGCATCTCGACAGTTGAAGATTCATGAGCAGAATTATCCTACGCATGATCTAGAGCTGGCAGTAGTTGTTTTTGCTCTAAAGATATGGAGGCACTATCTTTATGGGTAGAAATGTGATATATACACTGACCACCAAAGTCTAAAGTATATTTTCACTCAGAAAGAATTGAACATGAGACAAAGGAGATGGTTTGAGCTTATTAAAGACTATGATTGTTCAATTCATTATCACCCTGGAAGAGCAAACAAAGTCGCGGATGCGTTAAGCAGGAAAGATCCTGTTGTTCTGGAAACAATGAGGATCCTGGGAGATCCCTTGATTAAAGATCTAGTAAAACTGGACATGGGAATTATAAGGAAAGGGACATCATCAACCCTATCCCAAATGATTTCTCAACCTTCATTACTAGAGAAGATCAAGAAGGCTCAAAAAGAAGATCCTTTGCTGCAGGAGAAGTTCGAGGCTGTAAAGAATGGGAAGTTCCTGATTTCAATATTGATCAAGAAGGTGTATTGAAATTTCGTACAAGACTATGTGTTCCATCTATTCCGGAGATAAAGAAAGAACTGATGGATGAAGCTCATAGCTCTACTTTCTCTATACATCCGGGAAGCACTAAGATGTATAGAGACCTTCGTGATCATTATTGGTGGGATAACATGAAGAGGGAGATTGCCGATTACACTACAAGGTGCCTGGTGTGTCAGCAAGTAAAGGCAGAACGACAACTTCCTAAGGGGGTATTACAACCGCTACCCATACCAGTATGGAAGTGGGATAATATCACTATGGACTTTGTAACTGGTCTCCCGAAAACATCCAAAGGAAACAACGCGATATGGGTTATTGTGGACCGTCTCACCAAGACAGCCCATTTTATCCCTATTCGGGAAGATTTCTCTCTGGATCAGCTTGCCAAGATATACGTGAAGGAAGTGGTAAGGCTGCATGGGGTACCACTATCCATCGTATCTGATCGTGACCCAAGATTCACATCAAAATTCTGGAGAAGTCTTCAGCATGCTCTGAATACTGAATTGAATTTTAGTACGGCCTATCATCCTCAAACTGATGGCCAATCTGAAAGGACTATTCAGACACTCGAAGACATGTTGAGATTATGCTCAATGGAATTTAAGGGTGGATGGGATCAACACCTCCCATTAGTGGAGTTCTCCTATAACAACAGCTTCCATGCGAGTATTCAGATGGCACCCTATGAAGCTCTGTATGGAAAGCGGTGTAGAACTCCTACTTGTTGGGATGAAACTGGTGAGAGGAAGCTTCTTGGGCCTGATCTTGTGCAAGAAATGACAGAACAAGTTCATGTCATCCAACAACACATAAAGGCTGCTCAGAGTCGGCAGAAGAGCTATGCTGACAATCGTCGAAGGGACATGGAGTTTGGTGTTGGTGACAAATTCTTCCTTCGAATTTCTCCATGGAAGAGAGTCATGCGGTTTGGGAAGAAAGGGAAGCTCAGCCCTAGGTACATTGGCCCCTATGAAATCCTTGATCGCATAGGAGCAGTGGCCTATCGTCTAGCACTTCCACCGAACCTAGCTCAAGTTCATGATGTCTTCCATGTATCTCTCTTGAGGAAGTACATACCCGACCCTTCGCATGTACTGAACCCAGAGGTGGTACAACTTGAACATGACCTCTCTTATGAGGAGCAGCCAGTGGAGATATTGGACCGTAGAGACAAGGTCCTACGAAACAAGACTACCCACCTTGTGAAAGTGTTGTGGAGGAATCATAAATATGAAGAAGCGACTTGGGAGCCTGAGGAAACGATGAAGCAAAAGTACCCTCACCTTTTCGACCAGGCCTCAAGTATAAATTTCAGGGACGAAATTTCTTAAGGGGGGAAGAATGTAACGACCCAATATTTTTGAGTAGTATATTAACTTACTCTTATTGATTTAATAAGATGTTAATGGTTAATGCAGAAAGAGGAGTCGATGGCTTCATCCAGTAGACTCAACCCTTATGAAGCCCACTTATCAGAGCTTGGGAAGGAGGTAGCATCTGTGGGCTTCGCTTTGGACCAAGCCCAAGCCGAACTCCAGCGTGTCAAGATTGAACGGAAACGCCTGCGGGAGAAGTTCAAGCTAGTAGAGATTACTACTAGGGCAATGTTATCTGAGCCTCCCTCAGATTCTCTCACCATAGCACACCTTACACTCAGGTCTTATGCCGGTGTTATAAGGGGCTATGTGACGAGACCCTAGCTTCCTTGTGTAATCCCTTCGGGTGAATAAATTGAGATTTCTTCCTTTAGTGATGTTTGTGAAATTTCAAATGTCCAGATAATTTTAGAATGTATTTTATTGATGAATTTTGAGAAAGGGATATTTTGAAATATTTATGTAAACCCTAAATAACTAATGATGTGTAATGATTTTCAAAAAATGGTCTTCTACAAAAGTGTTCATTAAGGAATTTGGAGTCTAATAAGATCAACTTAATTTTTGATGAATAGTAAATAGTGAATAGTGATTTTATGCTTAGGATTAGTAATGTGACCAAATGGATTAGTAATCTCACTTAAAGAAAGTTTTAAAATAATCTAGGCACCTTGATTAAGTAATGTGATTCAATAAAATGGGTAAATAACGGTTTCATAAATTATTATTCAAGTATTAGTTTTTTCGAATGAATAGTGTTTTTTAATTAAAAATTTAATTAAAAATAATTAGAAAATTATTTTTATAAAAATGACTTTATTTTTGAACTCAGAGCATCGATATTATGTTATGGTAATTTTTGGGGATTTTTCTGAAAAAATAAATTTTCGGTGAATAGTGTATTTATTTAAAAATAAAATTAAAAATATTTAGAAAATTATTTTTATAAAATGGAGTTCATTTTTGAAATCATAGCATTGATATTTGGTTAAGGTGAAATTTTGGGATTATTCTGAGAAAGTTGAATTTTCGGTGAATAGTGAAAGTATAGTTTTTAAGTTACGGGTGTTTAATGACATAATTAAATGATGTATTAAGTATATATTCAATATGGTCGAATTATGAATAGTAAGATAAGGTGTGAGGTGTCCCAAGTGGCCAATACCATGGGAAAATACCATGGGCAAGCCCATGGTTTTTCCAAAACCACTAGTGAGGTGTCCCTTGGCCATTAATGCTTTGTCCCCTCACTTTCCCTATAAATACCCACCCTTTCCTCCTTTAGTTTTCACTCCCAACTCTCCCCCAACTAAGTTCTGGTCTTCTTACCTTCCAAGGAGTCCTCCCAAGGTTCCCCCAAGCCCTCAAGGTCCAATCCTTTGAGTTTCAAGAGTCACGTTTTAAGGTAAGGGATCCGACCCCTCTCTTTCTTTTCATGTAATCTCTTTTATGTCATTCCTTTTCTGTTCCATGTTTTTATGTGAGAGGATGTTCTTTTATATTCCTCTTACTGACCTTTCATGTTTATATGATGATAGATCCCCTCTTACTCTCATCATTTCGTTTTATGAAAGTTTAAGTGATGCCGTTAGGCTGCCGAATTTTTAAGGGATTCTTTCACCCTTCTCATTTTTCAAGTTCGATTTTCATGTCAAGTCTTTCAAGTTCCTTTTTATTATGTTGGGGTATGATATCTATATCTATCATACTGATCTCTTATGATCATATGATTAGGGACCCTATTTGATCTTGTCAAATCATTTTCTTTTGAAGTTAAGTGACGCCGTAAGGCTGCCGAATTTTCATAAGAGAAATCTAATCTTTTTTTCCTTCCATGTTTTTTTTCATTTCAAATGGTATGTCCCTAAAATTTCATTACCATGTCCATATGTCCTTATTATTCTTTCACCCTACTGTTTTATGGATCATTTATGAGTGGGTGACCCATGTCCCCTCTCTTTTCAATGTTTTCTAAAACCCCGAAACATAGCCGTTATGCTGCAGAATTTTCGTCTCAAAATGCCTCTCTCTTTTCTCAAAATTATTTTTATGTTATAAAGTGAATACTCAAAGCTCTTATTTCTACAAGGGTATTCACATATATATCAAAATGTTTTATTTCAAATTCTGGGAATTACATACATGAAACCCGCTCTCCCCTTCCGTGGGTTTAAAGTGACGTAAAGATCTTGTCTTTAAAGCAGTTTTAAAATGTTATGATTATGAAATGAAACCCATTTATTTTATGTTATATGGGTTACTTATGAAATGTTTGATGATGACATATGTGGCTCACATGATAATAAAGGCAAATTTAAGGGTGCGCCATGATAGCGCTCCAATGCATTGGGTAATGATGTAACCACTAGAGATTACAATTTTCATGATACCTTGGTGAATAACCTTGGTAATTTTCAAATGACACCTTGGGGATGGACCTTGGTGATATGTTCATGATTGTCTATGTTAAATGATTTAGCCACATCTTCAAGTTATGGAAAATGTTGTTTTTATTATGAAATGCCTCATGATTTTCTTTCTCATACCTTAAAGTTCTTTTCATGTCCTTATTGAAGTATATCAAGTTCACATGTAAAATGTTCCTCTTGTTTCCCTTACTGGGCCTTCTGCTCACCCTTTCTTTTGATGTATGTCCCCAGGTTATGATATGCAGTAATGAACCTAGGATGAACTTAAGGAGAAGCCTTTCAAGTGTTTAATAAGAATTATTTATGTTGTTTTCATGTATTATGTTCCTGGTTTCCAAGACACTAAACCTTAAAGATCCTCAGTTGTGTGTAATGTAATGAAAGTTTATGTTATAAAATGGCGGGATGCTATATAACGTCTTGCCGGACGAAGTACAGTTTAACGTCGTGTGTTGAGGACGAAGATGCTTGGCAGTTTAACGTCGTGCAGCGCGGACGTGGTGCAGTTTAGCGTCATGCAGGACGATGGATGTCTGGTAGTTTAACGTCCTGCAGTGCGGACGAGTTACAGTTTAACGTCATGTTGGACGAAACACTTGTCAGTTTAACGTCTTGCAGCGCGGACGAGTGTGGTGTCGCCGATGGGTTCGTGTCACTTCGCGCGAGCCTGGAGGGCCGCACGGGAAGACAACGCATGGAGCGGGAACCCGGGATGAAGATTATCGGGCGCCACGCAGGCGGGTACCCTCAGGGGGTCAAAGGGGGCGACCCCGGCGGATTGCGCACAAAAGAGAAGCTTGGCGCGCAATACCGCGGGTCGGCGCGCAAATGGGCAGGCTGGCGCGCAATTGGGCCAGCGCTTTGCGCGCGGAAGATGGAGATTGCGCGCACCGGGCTTCGGATAGCGCGCGGGGGCAACGGCTCATTCTTTAACGAATGGCCTCTTAGTAAGGGGGGGGGTGCGCGCAATCAGGCTGGATTGCGCGCACCCGGGGGCAATTGCGCGCAAGAGGCTTCTTTTGCACGCGAAGGCCTTTGGGTGAAGAGTTGTTTCAAAGGAAAGGAGCCAAAGGGATTGCGCGCGAAGGCGAACCCCAAGGCTTTCTTGCGCGAAAGAAAGGAGGTTACCTGAAGATCGGCATTGCGCGCGGAGGGGGTTGGATTGCGCGAACGAGCGACTCTTCGAATTCCGGCAACCTTCAAAACGGCGGGGGTCGCCTTATATTTATAGGCAACCCCGGGCGCGGAATCCGGTTCGCGGGCGCGGAATTTCCTTCACGGGCGCGGAATCGGGCCCGGCGCGCAAGGGAGTCGCGCAGGCCACGGGCGCGCAAAATTGCACTCCGGCCCAACGCATTGCGCGCATCCCAGGAGGTTTGCGCGCGGCACTACAACTTTGCGCGTGGGCCTCCAAAATTCTGCGCAAGGCCTCCGGGCCCTTCGAAACATGGTTCCGACTCCAAATATGACCTCGCTTTCCGCATCCGGAGCTTCGTTTGGGAACAACGGACTTTTCCGGCGTCTACAACCAATACATGCAGAATTACTACTGGTGGGTCTGTTCTCATAATCTCTCATCTTGGAGATTACCAATTGTGAACTCCATGAGAGAGAGTCTCGTCTTCTTATGAGTACTCGCACGTGACGGTCTATATACTATGTAACCTATCATAGTATGTCATCCAATAATATAACTTTATTTAAGAATATTGTTATATCATTTCAAGGTTCTCATCATAGCGGGGATCTTCCATAACCTTATTAATGCAACAAATATTCCTGAACATTATTATATTATAGTCATGCAGAATAATGAACAATATATAATAAGTGTACATTCATGTAATCAAAGTATAAACAGTTGGTTCTCAAGACACCAAATCTAACATAGTTTGGGTTTTTTCATACATATGCAAGGATCTGATGTGAGAGTTTCATGCCTTGGTTTGGGAAGTACGTCCTAGAATTACCAAGATGTATCATGAATTTCACCATCAATAATAGTGATCGAGGATGAAATGTGAGGTACCTAATTTTGTTACGAGGTGTTCCACCTGTTATAAAGTGAAGAGAGAACACCAGCGACCTACTAGGATTTTACAGTAGTTACCTATTCCTGAGTGGAAATGGGAATATGTCATGATGGATTTCAGGACTGAGTTTCCAAGGTTTCCTTAAGGTAGTGATGTTGTTTGGGTTGTAGTGGATAGGCTCATGAAGGTCACTCATTTCCTACCGATTAGGGAGACCTTGTCAGTATATGATCTTGGGAGACTTTATATCCATGAGATTGTGCACCTTTACAGGGTCCTCATACCATTATATCAGATAGGGATTTCTAGTTTACATCTCATTTCTAGTAGATTTTATAGATGGATTTGGGTACATAGGTGCTTCTGAGCACAACATACCACCCTCGGACCGATTTCCAGATAGAATGCGTGATTCAAGTGCTAGAGGACATACTTAGAGCATGCATCCTAAATTTTGGGGTCTCTTGGGAGAGTCTTATACACCTGGTTGAGTTTGCCTACAACAATATCTATCTATAGAAAATATAGATGGAACCTTATGAGGCTTTGTATGTTAGGAAATTTTGATCACCTTTGTGCTAATTAGAGGCTGGAGAGGCAACGTTGCTCGGGTCACATCTTGTGTAGGAGACTTTAGAGAACATCCAATTGATCAGGAAGTGGATGGCTATTGCATAGTATAGACAGGAATATTATGTCAATCACCATCTAATAACTCTAGAGTTTAAGGTTGTGGGTTAGGTCTTTTTACATATCTCATCGAGGCTGGAACATAGGTAGATTATGTGATAAGGTAAGCTTTCACTATGATATGTTAGTTCATTCGATATTCTAGAGAGAGTCGGGCTGGTAGCCTATCAGTTGTAGTTACCTCAGAGGTATTGAGCCATGCATGATGTCTTCCATGTATCTCAGCTACTACATTATTACTAAAACCAATATAATACTTTGTAGCTATATGAGTTTGAAATATGTGTAGATGTGTCCTTTAAAAAGCATCATATACATCTTATTGACAGGAGTATAAAGGATCTTTGAGGCTAAACATTTACTCTAGTATGAGTGTTATTGTAGCATGGCCGTTTATAGGACAAGACTTGGGAATGGGAGACCAACATATTTTCTCAGTGGACAGAGTTATTCTCATGAGATTCTTGAACATCCTTGGAAGGTAAATTTAGGGATGAATTTCTTTAATGGGGAAGATTATAAGATCCTAGGTTTTTCAATGAGGTATGGATCCTTTTATTTTCTAGTTAAACTCTTGGTTAAATTCTCTTTTTTTATTATAACATTAAGTAAGACCCATGGTCCGGTTGGGTTGTTTTTTTAAGGAAGAGGTAGGGAGGGTTTCAAGTTGGTTTTAGACCAATTATACAATGTTTATTTGGTTTATATGACATGTAATCAATACGTGATGTATAATGTCCTGGGCAGGCTAATTCATGATATGTAAAGGGTTTTTTTCAAGGGGGAAGACCCTGATATTTACATGATGTGTAAAGCATTTACACATCATATAAACTCCTGAGTTTGGTTTTTAAAATAATAGGTAGGGACTCATTTTTTCAGAATCCCTCACCTCTCTTGTACATGAGAGTCACCTGTGAATCCCTCTTGAAGCCCAAGCTAATATATGGTGTAACTCCCCAATACAGAATCTGTTTCTTCCATCGTTAGTCTTGCTGGATCCATACTAGTAAGATCTCTATTCCTCTTTCACCTTTCATAGTTTCTCTTCTCCTCGATAGGGTTATTTTTGTGTAGGATCTTATGCCCTATTTTTAGGTCGTTCTTCTATTTATACATTTTCTTCTGATCTAGTCTAAGTTAATAGTCGATACTGAATGAGTGCTTTACCACAGGTATATACTAGGTGGTATATACCTTTCCCTCATGGTTTTGTGTTTTATATGCATTGTTTATATTATGTCACACACTGGGCTTTCTGGTGTTCACTTAAAATTAATTGAATGTCTAAGTGATTGGAACCTGTGTAGGTTTCCCACTGAGTTATTTTTTATCATTGGAGATTTTTAACCCCAACCTAGTCCACCCATGGTGTGTGTATTTATATCTTCCCTATTTATACCACCCTGCTAGGTGAGTGTGAGATCTCCACTTGTTTGGTGAGCCTTAATAAAATGAATGAGAATTGAATGAATAATTAGGATAATTTTATGCCACATTTCCATGTGATTACATGATGTTAATTGATTTAATTTCTTAAATGGAAAATATGGAAATGGTTTTTATAGAATCGTAGATTATGAATGGTTATTAAATGTTTAATGTGATTATTTCGGATCTTAATTATTGTATTATATGCCTTGGATGAGATCCTTGTATCCTGATTCCATTAGATGCTATGGAAATTTATACTCCCTGGATCTTGATATTGGTATTCTATGACTTGGTATTTTATACCTTGGATCCTAATTACATAGGATGATAAGGTCCAAACTACCCATTGGATTTGACTTTATTGGACTCACATTGGACATGATCTGTTGACTTGCTCATTGGACTCTACCAAGTCTTTACTGAATTTCCATCAAGATTCTCTTGGGACTCGATGAGGATGCCTTGGTCTTATATACCTTGGATTCAGTGCTTCATGGTCTAACACTAGATTACATGGCATGTACATTGTGGATATTGACTCAGTATTACATGGAATAGGCCATTGTAGATGTTAAATGTTTGGTTACACAGTGTGGTCATTGTGGGTATTTTTTATGCTTATAGATATCCTTGGTATGGGTATCATCTTATATTTGTTAAACTTAACAGTTTCACGCTGTTTTTATTTATACTTTACAATTACCCTTATTTATGGGATCTCAGTTATTGTTCATTGGGATACATGTTTGGCTAGATAGGATCACATTTTCATTATCACACTTTATTTTTAGTACTATTATAGTTATGATATATTATACACTACTTTTGTTTATATTACATTGACTGAACTTGTTATAAACAACATTGGTGGTGGCCTACTGAGTGTTATCTCACACCCTATTTGGGTCATCATTGGGTACTTGGATAAACTTCATGGATGTGGGTAGGGATCAGGGAAAGTACCCATTGTTTAATACTTGATTTGATATTTTCTTAGAAGTAGGGGAGTAAAGGACCAAGCTATGCTCATGATGTGTAACAAACCACCTTTTTAATAAAGGTATGAATCATTAGTTTTTTATTTTTAATAGCTTAAATGTCCCTGACAATGATTCTTAATCAAGTCATGAAGGTTTGAGGAGAATCTGAGGCTTGTATGGAGCTTAGAGTTCTGGAAAAGTTGGTTATAGGTTGGGACACACAGTTAGTAGAAACTGTGCGACCAGGGCCGCACGATTTTTCTAAACTATGTGGCTATAGATAAGGGCACCTTCAAGTCTTCACAGTTAGTCTGTAACTACATGGGCCTAGGTGCATGGTTGTGTATCTGATTATAGATATTGGATAGCGCCTTACTGCACAGTTTGCAAACTGTTCACATAAACTGTGTGACCCCAAATTTTTGGGGTAAAATGACTATTTTTTCCCTCTTAATTATTAAACCTTTATTTCCTCTTTCCCTTACCTAAAGAAATTGTACAGTGGTTTCTTCCTCACATTGATCTCAAACCCTTCTCTTCCTTTAATATTCTACTACTCCTTCATCCGGTGTTCAGTCATCAATTCGTCAGAAGTGTTGGATAGCCTAAGGTGAGGCTAAACTTATGTACCCTTCCTATCTCAATAAATCTTTTCATTTATTATGCCATTTAGATACAGGCTCATTCACCATATTTTTTGGGTGTTGTACTGAAAATCAGATGTCTTCCAACCTGCTTCAAATCTAAGGTTGATATCAAGCGATGCTTCATCTATATCCCTAAGGTAGGTGGTCATGTAGTTTGAGTTTTGGTCATTTTGTATTTATTCCATCATGCCATAAGCTGACCTTTACTAAGATTCTATATTGTGTTGGTTACTTCATGTCCAAATGACCCTATTTCCTTGAAATAGGTGAAGTGGTTCTTGATTAGGGGTTTAGAGATCATACATACTCTTTATGGACACCCATAGGTGTGCCACTTGACATTTGGTCATTTTGACCAAATGGGCCAAAATGCATAGAACCAATTTGGTTTTTGGCATGATTTTTAAATAAAATAGCCTTTGAATCATGTGTAATTTATGTATTCGAAGGTTCCTCAAAGGTGTTTGGATCCTTTTGACTTTTAATTTCCCAAATGAGAAATTGGGTTGTTACATGGCCTTACTCTTGACCCCTATACCTTTTAATGGAATTTTCCATGTTTAGGAAAATTTGATGGTTTGGCTTGTATAGGTTAACTAGGGTAATATGGTTGCAACCTTATAAATTATTTCATTTAAAATGGAATGGTTTCAATGGATGGCATAGCCTTTCCCTTTTTCTCTTGTTTTATAAAGAAATGAATCATATGAAATGGATTTTTTTATTGTGAATGAACTTGATTGATGGATCATGAACCTGTGCCTTTATTTATGATTTTTATAAATTGATAAATTCCAAATGGGATGCCTTGAATGACTTGAATATGGTTAATGGAACACATGGGAGGTTTTTTCTCATGTGTCATGTGATATATTTAATCATGACTTGGTTTCATTGTGAAAGTCTTGACGGCATGACATACAAGATAATTCCTTATGATCATATTATTAAATGTGAACATGCTTATGAATTATAATGAAATGCATTAGAGGTTAATCCCTCATGTATTATATATATGATAAATCATTATGCCATATAGTCTAGGGAGGCAAGGGACTATGAGAGCCCTTGGGAGGGGGGACTGTGTGAGCTTCCTAGCTGGAGCCATGGGATAGACCGTGAGAGCTCCCCTGGTGATGGATGATAGTGGGTTGCATCCCGATCCTACCAGTACGTGCATGCCAAGAGACTGTGAGAGCTCTTATAGTTGGGTTAGGGGCTAAACCATGAGAGCTTCCCCTATAATTGGATAACAGTGGGTTACATACCTGTCATTCCCAATACACACACACACACATATATATATACATATATATAATGATTCCATGTATATATAAAGTAGCATTATCAAACATACTAGCCATGGGCTGAAGTAGGTAGACCCTCCAGGTGTCCCTTAGGAACCTAATTGGGGGGTTATTTGATTATTCAGTGTTGTTTTTTTTCTATAATTACCTACACATTGTTTACTTACAAGAACCTACTTAGATTACACATAGACACCATTGATGGTGGCCTACTGAGATTTTTATCTCACACCCTACTTATAATGCATTTGGAATCCAAGAATACTATGTTTATATAGGTAATGGTAAGGTTAAAGTCCCTTTTGTGGTTTGTTGACTTATTCTACTTAGTTGGATCTTAGGAGCAGAGGATCGGGCTAGGTTCGAGATGCTTGTGGAACTATTTTGTTCGTTTGTTCCTTTTGTACTATTATATTTCATGCTTGTATCTATGTTATCCTTTCTGTATTATCATTATTCCATGCATCATTGTATCAGATACTTCCATTAAGTCTTTTGGTTATGTTATTTAGTTATTCAATGATTTATTTCTTATGATTCTTGTTTATTTAGTTGATTATTATGTTTTAGATATTTATTGAATCTGTCTATTTATATCATGCTTCTACTACTATTTTTATTTACTATTTTTGTTGAATTACTCTGACATGAGGGTATAGTCTCTCTGTTGTATTACCTTCACATCCTTACTGCTAGTCGGCAGCCTCTGGCATATGGGGAGATGCGCTAGAGGTCATGTGTCCAATCAGTCCTGACGCATGAGTTAAGTGGTATCCATATGTCACAAATTGGTATTAGAAGAGTTCCTTTCTTATCTTACTATTTGATAACAATATAATAGAGATTGGGAATGTTTGGGAGTTAGTTACAAGTCATACTTGGGCATCGCAAACCCATATATGGGGTAAGGGCCAAGTTTCCTGAAATGTCATTGATGTTCTATTTTTGGACTATTACTGTTGATACAATTTCATTGTTGAGTGATACACATGCCTTGTGATGTTATTGATATTGATGTTATTGGAATTATTATTTTAGTAATTTGGCCTAATGAAATGAGGGCTCTGTATTGGATCATGCATCATGATAGGCACAATATGAATAGGCTATGCATTTTTTCATGTCACGTTTAATTTTCAGTGAGCATTTCATGTGGCATAGTCATTGTTCCTTGATGTATATATATAATTGTGTTGACACCTTTTTTAGGTTTTAGATCATATTATGGTGTGAGGTTAGTGGGTTCCGTATTTTGATTCATAAGGTTTATGGGCCCTTATGGATCATAAAATGGAATTCCATCTAGCTCAACCATTTAAAAACAATTTGAATACTTAAAAAAGTGTAATTTAAATGATAATGACATCTAGGTGAGTGCCTTATTTTGGTTCATAGGGTTTATGGGCCCTTATGGGTCGAAAAATGGCATATCATTGGATTCAGACAATTCAAATGTTTTAAATGTTTATGACGAGTGCATCTTCTTTTCAAATGGAAAATGAATTTTAACCTGAGAACAATAGTTTTACACATGTATAACACATAATTTTAACCTGAGCCTAGCCTTAGTAGTGGGTAGTGGGCATTCTCATTCTTATGGCCAGTTATGGTATGTTTTATCATCTAGACTTAGCTTTCAAAGTAGGCAGAAAGGAGTGGCATATTCATAGGAAGGCTTTAGTACCTATCCTAGTTTCTTAAATGCAATCTTATAAATTGTTTGAATCCCTTCTAAGACGTTCATTTGGCATTGTGGTATTATGTCACCATGGTGTCCTCGATTCATGCACCTTGAAGGCGACAATGATCATGTTCCTGAGGTGGTGATCCTTAAACCACTGGTCATTCCTCCTATTGATCCACCTTTGGATCCTATTCCTATTCCTAATATGGGTGTTGACACCTAGTTTTGAGAGGGGTTCATGTGTATATTTCAAAACATGAAAATAGGTGTGCGACCTGCCCTGAGTATCGAAGAGCTGACTCACAAGTTTCAAGAGCAGAAGCATCCCACCTTTTTGGGGGATGGTGGACCACATGTCGGAAATTCCTAGATCAAAGCTATATTTTCTATATTTGAGTACTTAGATACACCTATAGAGAAAAGGGTTAATATAGATGCTTATATTATTTGAGACTCAGATAAGAGGTGGTGGGATGTCATCACCTAGGCAGATCGGCATAGAGAGATGGTTTGGGATGACTTCTAGACTGTCTTTTGTGGCTAATTATTTCCTCATACTCTGAGGGCTGATAGATCTAAATAATTCATGAATCTATAGTAGGGTACCATGTCAGTTATGGAATACTCATCCTATTTCACTAAGATGCAGCGGTTCACTCCCTCTCTAGCTAATGATGATCTGACGACTGTTAGGAAATTCAAGGACGGTATGTGTTAAGCCAGTTGTTCATAGGTCAACTTCTTTAGGTTGATGACCATTAATGAAATCGTCAACTAAGAACTAATTACATAATTAAATCTAAGGGAGGTTGACGATGTGATCTGGGTCGATTCGGCACCTAGGGCTTCTAGTGGATCTTCTTCTGGGTGAAAGTGATGCCTTGAGGAATCTTGCGGTGGTAGTAGTGGTCAGGCTCCTCCTATGGGTAGCTATCTTGTCTATCACTAGTGTGAAACATCAGGTCATGTCAGAAGGAAGTGTTTGTGTGAACCATTTGAGTGTAGAGTTTGTGTTAGGATGGGTTATCTCCATTGTTTCTACAGGAATTTCCCTCCAGTGCCTAGATAGTAGGGATCTGGACCTACTCCTTAGGTAGGAGCAAGATCAGTAGGATCATGATAGTTAGGTAGACGTAATACCACCAATCAGGCTGAGGTGGTGGTCGAGGCAGAGGGAACCAAACTTATGATTCTCGGTGCCAGCAGAACGGACCTGCTCAAGATAGTCAAGTAGTGACTTCGGGCCATGGTACAAGCCAGTTACATGAAGTTCAGCCTACACCATAGGAGCAGAGTGTCGGACCATCTATTTTACAATATATCATTCTAGTTACCTTTACTTTAGTGTCTTCTTTGTTTGATATAGGCATGTCTCACTCATTTATATATGAGTCAATCACCGAGAGTTTGATCCTTGACATTAATTAATATTATGGTGTTATGATTCTAGATACACCATTGGGTATCTGTTCAGATATAATTCACCACTATCAGAATTACCCCCTTGAGATAGGTAGGTAACTTTTTTTATGGAACTTGTACACCCCCAACATGACAAGCTTCGATGTAATGATTAGGATGGATTGGTTATTTCCCTATAGAGCCAATATTGATTGCTATCATCGAAGGGTGATGTTTACATCACTAGAGGGAATTACACATGTGAATAAGGGAGAATGGGATGTCAGTGAAACATGAGTAGGACCCAAGCAATAGAGGTTGGGTAGTATTACAACAAAGGTCGCCAGTATTTACCTTGATGACTAGGGGTTACAGCCTATTGTCTTTCCCCCTGTATTGGAGCATTTCATAGATGTTTTTCTTGATGGATTCTCTGGTCTACCTATGCTGATATAGGTAGAGTTTAATATTTATCTTATACTAGGAGTATCACTAGTGACCATTCCTCCTTATAGGATGGCACATAAGGAGCTTCTGGAGCTCGAGAATCAGTTGGAGGATCTAGAGGTGAAAGGATTTATATGCCCTGGTACTTCCCCTTGGGTTTCACCAGTCATATTTTCCAAGAAGGTGGAAAATACCCTTATTCTGTTTGTGGAATATTGTCAGTTGAATCGGATTACTAAAATTGGTATCCACTACCTAGAATAGACAACCTCTTTGATTATCTCCAAGGAGTGAAGGTGTTTTCAAAGATAGACCTGAGGTTGGGATATCATCAAGTGTGTGTTGGGACTTCAAACATATCTTGAATAGCTTTTAGGAGCAGGTATCATCTCTTCTAGTACCTGGTTATGTTGTTTGGACTCACGAACACACCTTCAATCTTCATGGCCCTTATGAATTGGGTTTTCCACCCATATATGGATTCATTTGTGGTAGTCTTTTTTGAAGATATCTTGGTGTATTCATGCTCCATAAATTACCATGAAACTCATCTTGAGATCATGTTGAATATGATGAGAGAGAATCAGTTCTATTCTAATATTATTAAATTCCACTTCTAGATCGACAAAGTCCACTTACTGGGTCACATCATCTCAGAGTTAGGAGTTTTAGTTGACCCATAGAAAGTGAGGGTTGTGGTTTCTTGGGAGAAGCCTAATAATGACTTTTATATTTGAAGTTTCTTGTGGATTTCCAGTTACTACAGATGTTTCATCCAAGATTTTCATACCTTGAAGCGCCTCTTACAGGCTTAAAAAATAAGGGTGTGAAATTTGTATGGTTTGAAGCTTGTGAAGCATCCTTTTAGGATTTTAAGGGAATACTGACTTCAGCACTAATCATGATTCTTCTAGAGACAAGTAGGGCCTATAAAATTTAATGTGATGCATCGGGTGTCGGGTTTGGAGTTGTTCTAATGTAGGACAAGTGAGTCATTGCATATGGTTCTCATCAATTGAGGTCTCACGAGCAGAATTACCCAACACATGACCTCGACATCATTGTTTTTGTTCATGCCTTACGTTGTTGGAGATACTATCTTTTGGAAGAGAATTTATTTGGTATTCACATACCACAAAATCCTTAAGTACATATTCACTTAGAGGGAAATTAATCTCAAACAGTGTAGGTGGGTTGAGTACCTACAATCATTTGATTTAGAACTTGTCTATATGCCAGGAAAAGGGAATTAAGTAGCCGATGCTCTGATCCATAAGTCCCAAGTATAGGTAGTTCAGGAATCCAATGATGAATGGAATCTTGTGGACTTATTCTCGAAGATGCATGTTGAGGTTTAGGAGAACCATGGTCATAATATCCTCTCATACTTGGTAGTGACATATACTCTCCTAGAACTGATAAGGTTAAGACAGCTATCTGATCCTGAAGGCCTTGTCATATGGGAAAGTTTCTTAGATGACAATACATCTTCTGGTTAGATAGTTGATAGAGATGATACTCTAATATTTTTTGAGTGTGTATGGGTCCTAGCAGACATCAGATAAGAGATGATGTGGTATTTCCATGTCTCGGCATGGACGGTTCACCCTAGTGTCACCAAAATGTATCGATATCTTTGACGCTAATACTAGAGGCCCATCATGAAATGTGAGAAAGCTGATTTCCTCACTCGATGTTCCACCTGTTAGCAGGTGAAGGTGGAAGATCAACATCTGGCAGGGATTCTTTAACCATTTTCTATTCTTGTGTAAATTGTACAATGTTTCAATGGACTTCATAACTGGTTTACACATATCACCCCATGGAAACGATGTGTTGTGGGTTTTCATTGATCATCTGAAGAAGGTTGAACACTTCTTACCTATGTGAGAAACCTTCTTAGTAGATGAGCTAGGAAAGTTTTACATCAAGGAGGTATTGAATCTCCATGGAGCTCCTCGATTTATCATTTATGATATAGATGATCGTTTCATGTCATAGTTCTGGTATGGATTTTATAATGCCTTAGGTACACAGATTATTTTGAGCACCGCCTATCACTCACAGACTGATGGACATACAAAGCATACAATTCAGGTTCTTGAGGATATGCTTCAAGCGTGTGTCCTTGAATTTGGAGGTTCTTGGGAGAAGCACATACCTCTCGTCAAATTATTATAACAACATATTCTAGGATACCATTGAGATGGTTCTCTATGAATCCTTACATATTAGTCCTTGTCGCTCCCCTCTGTGCTAGCTAGAGGCAGGGGAACCAGTTGTGCTTGGATCACATCTCATGCAGGAGACTACAGATAAGTTACAACTTATCAGGAAGCATATGTTGACAGCTTAGTCTAGATAGAAGTCTTATGCTGATAGATGTTGAAGACATCTTGATTTTGAGGTTGGAGACCAGGTTTTCTCACGAGTCTCACCTAGTTTGGGGAATAGATACATTCGAAAGTAGGGTAATCTATCACAAAGATTTGTTGGACCCTTCGAGGTTTTGAAATAGATCTGACCTATGGCTTATTAGTTGGATCTTATTTAGATATATCGGTCTATGCATGATGTCTTTCATGTATCTCAACTTTGTCGATACTATCCATACCCATCACACATCTTTCATCCTGATGAGGTTGAGATGGATATGGATATTCCTTCAAGTATTATCCAATGCGTATTGTTGATCGGAGTGTGAAGACACTCCAAGGTGGGTCTGTTACTCTTGTACAGGTGTTATGGAAGCACGGTTGGGTACAGGATGAGACATGGGAATGGCAAGTTGATATATGATCTCAATGTCCATAACACTTTGCTGATAGTACCTCTTCACCCTCAAAAGGTCAACTCTGGGACAATTTTCTATAAGGAGTGGAGGTTGTAACAACTCTTCTTTCAATGAAGGTGCAGATCATTAGTTTTTCATTTTGAATACCTTTAATGTCCCTAATTATGATTTTTAATCAAGTTGTGAAGGTCCAAGGAACATCTAGGGCTTCTAAGGTGCCCGGAGTTCTAGAAAAGTGGGCTATAGGCTGGTCCACATGGTTAGTGGAAACCATGCGACCTAGGCCACATGGTTTTTTTAAACCATGTTATTGTAGATAGGGGTACCTACAAGTCCGCACAGTTAATCTATAACTGTGTGGCCCTAGGTGCACGGCCGTGCGACTGATTGCAGATGTTGGACAGAGCCTTACCGTACGGTTCGCAAACTGTGCACATAAATTGTGTGACCCCAAATTTGTGGGGTAAAATGACTATTTTGACCCTCTTAATTATTAAACCTTTATTTTCTCTTTCTCTTACCTCTAGAAACTGTGTGATGGGTTCTTCCTCACATTGAGCTCAAACCCTCCTCTTCCTTAAATCTTCTACTACTCCTCTATCCGGTGTCTGATCGTCGATTCGTCAGAAGCGTTGGATAGCCTAAGGTAAGGCTAACCTCATGTACCCTTTCTATCCCAATAAATCTTGCATTCTATTATGCTATTATATGTAGTCTCATTCGCCCTATTTTTAGGGCATTGGACTAAATATCATATCTCTTCCAACCTGCTTCAAATCTAAGGATGATATCAAGAGAGGCTTCATCTATGGCCCTAAGGTAGGTGGTCACGTAGTTTTCCATTTGAGTTTTGGTCGTTTTTTATTTATCCTGTCGTGCCATAAGCTAGACTTTGTTGAGATTCTATATTGTGTTGATTCCTTCATGTATAAATGATCCTAGTGCCTTGAAATAGGTGAATTGGTCCTTGATTAGGGGTTTAGACATCATACATAATATTTATGGACACCCATAGGTGTGCCACTTGACATTTGGTCATTTTAACCAAATGAGCCAAAATGCATGGAACCCAATTTAGCTACTGGCTTGATGTTTAAATGAAATAGCCTTTGAATCATGTGTAATTGATGTATTCTAAGGTGCCTCAAAGGTGTTTGGCTTCTTTTGACTTGGAATTTTTCAAATGAGCAATTGGGTTGTTACATGGCCTTACTCTTGACCCCTATACCTTTTAATGGAATTTTCCATGTTTAGGCAAATTGGATGGTTTGGCTTGTATAGGTTGTCTTGGGTAAGATGGATACAACCTTCTAAATGATTTGGTTTCAAATGGAATGGTTTCAAGGGATGGCATGGCCTTTCCCTTTTTCTCTTGTTTTATAAAGAAAGGCATCATATGAAATGGATTACTTTGTTGTAAATGAACTTTATTGATGGATGGTGAACCCATGCCTTTGTTCATGCTTAGTGTAAATTGATAAATGCCAAATGAGATGCCTCGAATGACTTGAATATGGTTAATGGAACACATGGGAGGTTTTGACTCATGTGTCATGTGATATATTTAATCATGTATTGGTTTCATTGTGAAAGGCTTGATGACATGACATAAGAGGTAATGCCTTATGATCATCTTATTAATGTGAACGTGCTTATGAATTATAATGAAATTCATGAGAGGTTAATGACTCATGTATTTTATATATGATAAATCATTATTCCATATAGGTTGGGGAGCCAAGGGACCGTGATAGCTCTTGGGAGGGGAGACTGTGTGAGCTTCCCAACTAGAGCTAGGGGATAGACCGTGAGAGCTCCCTTGGTGATGGATGACAGTGGGTTATGTCCCGGTCCTGCCAGTACGTGCATACCAAGAGACCATGAGAGCTCTTGGAGTTTGGTTAGGGGCTAGACCGTGAGATATTCCTCTGGAATTGGATGATAGTGGGTTACGTCTCGGTCCTTCCCAACACACACACACACACACACACATATATAATGATGTGATGTATATATAAACAATACAAAAAATGACTTATTGCGATGATAATTTTGACCCATCACAAATAGTCCATAAAAATAGTTCTTTGCGATATACCATCGCAAATACCTTTGGCGCGTCGGGCGCGCGTTCGCGCGGGGAGAGTATTTGCGACGGGGGAGGATCCCTGTCACAAATAATATGTCGACATGATATTATTTGCAACATGTCGTTGCAAATAATTTGTCGTCATGATAGTATTTGCGACGGGGCCCATCGTAAATACTATCTTTTACCGCCGTCTTAATTAATAACCGGTAAACTATTTGCGACTGGTCCCGTCGCAAATAATGTGTCGGTAGGATAGTATTTGCGACGAGACTCATCGCAAGTACTATTTTTACCGCCGCCTTAATTAATAAACGCTTAACTATTTGTGACGAGTCCCGTCACAAATACCCTCACCGTAGATGATCTAACCTATATATACTCTCATCCGATTTTTTTTCTCATTTCACAATTCTATCAACTCCTCTCTCCTTCTCTGCTCTCATATTTCTCTCCAAAGTTTTTTCAAACTTTTAAATTTTACAGCAAACCAATTTTCAAGACCTACATCCAACGAAAGATTCAGTTTTAAGATATTTATTTGTTACTTTTATTTTTTAGTTAATTCATTTTAATTTATATTAGTAATAATTATTATTAATTGGAAATAATTAAATTAAATTAGAATTAGATAGTTTTATTTTTCATTATTTATTTGTACAAATATGTTGCTTCATTATGATTTAATATTTTTATTTAAAAGTAAATAGTATTAATTTGTAATAATTTGGTTCAATTATCAGTAATTAATAATAATTACATGTAATTGGTATTAATTAGTATTAATTAGTAGTAATTAGTATTCATTAGTATTAATTAGTATAAATTAGTATAAATTAGTATTATTTAGTATTAATTAGTAATAATTAGTAAAAAATAGTAATAAATTGTAATAAATTGTAATAAATTGTAATAGTTAGCGGTAACTACCGCTAATTAATAATAATTAGTAATAAATAGTAATAAATAATTTATATAGTAATAATTAGGAATAAATAGCAGTAATTAGTAATAATTAGTAATAATTAGTATTAATTAGTATTAATTAGTATTAATTAGTATTAATTAGTATTAATTAGTAATAATTAGGAATAATTTGTAATAATTAGAAATAAATAGTAATAAATAGCGGTAATTAGTAATAAATAATAATAATTTGTAATAATTTGTAATAAATAACAGTAATTAGTAATAAATAGCAGTAATTAGTAATAAATAGCGGTAATTAATAATAATTAGTGGTAATTAGTAATAATTAGTAATAATTAATAATAATTAATTGTAATAGGAATAAATAGCGATAATTAGTAATAAATAGTAATAAATAATGGTAATTAGTAATAAATAGGAATAAATAGCGGTAATTAGTAATAAATAGTAGTAAGTAGTAATAAATAGCGGTAATTAGTAGTAAGTAGTAATAAATTGCAGTAATTAGTAATATTTGGTAATAATTAGTAATAAATAGTAATGAATAGTAATGAATAGTAATAATTAGTAATAAATAGTAATGATTAGTAATGATTAGTAATAAATATTAATAATTAATAGTAATTAGTAATAAATAGTAATAATTAGTAATAAATAATAATAATTAGTAATAATTCGTAATAATTAGTAATAAATAGCGGTAATTGCTAATAATTACTAATAATTAGTAATAATTACTAATAATTAGTAATAATTATTGGTAATTAGTAATAATTAGTAATAATTAGGGGTAATTAGTAATAAATAGTAGTAATTAGTAATAAATAGTGGTAATTAGTAAAAAATAGTGATAATTAGTAATAAATAACGATAATTAGCAATAATTAGTAATAATTAGTAATAAAGAGTAATAATTAGTAATAATTAGTAATAAACAACGGTAATTAGTAATAAATGGCGATAATTAATAATAAATAGTGTTAATATGTAATAATTAGTAATAAATAATAATAATTAGTATCAATTAGTATTAAATGCTAAAAAATAGTAAAAAATAGTAATAAAATGTTATAATTAGCGGTAATTACCACTAATTAATTAGTAATAAATTGTAATAATTAGTAATAAATAGTAATAATTAGTGATGAATAGTAATAGTGGGTAATAATTAGTAATAATTATTAATAATTAGTAATAAATTGTAATAATTGGTAATAATTAGTAATAATTATTAATAATTAGTAATAATTAGTAATAATTAGTAATAATTAGTAATAATTAGCAATAATTAGTAATAATTAGTAATAATTAGTAATAATTAGTAATAATTAGTAATAATTAGTAATAAGTAGTGATAAATAGTAATAATTAGTAATAATTAGTATTAATTAATAATAATTAGGAATAAATAATGATAATTAGGAAAAAAATAGTGGTAATTAGTAATAATTGGCAATACTACTAATAATTAGGAATAACTACTACTAATTAGGAATAACTACTAATAATTAGGAATACTTAGTAATAATTAACAAACAAATATTATTTTGGATTGTGTTTCTCTTATATCAAATTAATCGGCATATATGTTACACTTGATCAAAGGCCTCTGAGCGGTGGCTTCTCCCACCCTCCACATGCTCCTAGGGTTTCTCTTCCAAGCCATCTCCTCCCCTCCTCCGGCTTGGCCTGGCCTCGACGGCGAATTTCTCGTCCCGAATCGACATTGATGGGTGGCGGTTCCCTGGTTTTCAGCTTCATTCAAGGCTCAGTGGTGGCTTCGTTGTGACTTTTGGCTTCAGGATCTCGTCTCATATATGTGCTCGGTGTCGGTTCTGGTACCCTCTGTGAAGGATTTGTCGTTCCTGGCTTCGGATCTGCTCGGCCTCGGTGTGCGTTGACACCAAGTGGTCTGGCTTCAGGTTCTCAGCCTTGTGGTAGCGATGTTCCTTCCAGCTCCTGGCAGCTCCGGGTGTTTGGTGTCGACTCTGGTGTGCTCGGTGACAACCTCTATGTTTTGGGATCTTGTCGTAGATTTGGTATGCTCGTCACCAGCTCCTCTTTGTTAGCCACCGACTGCTCGGGATTCTGTTGTGGCTGTGATGTGATCAGTGTGGGGTCTACGGTGTGCTCAATCAGCCTTGGCATGCCTTTCGGCTTCGTGATCTTAGCGCGGCCTTGTCCCAGCTCGATGTCGTCTCTGGCATGTGTTGGTGTTCTTAGGGTCGGATCCAGTGCTTCGGATGGGGAGGTCTTACATTTTGGTGCTCCTGTAAGTTTTTCAAGGTTTTGATTTGGTTAATGTGATATCTTGTTTGATTGGATGTGAAATTGGTGGTATGGTGGTGGTGATTTTGACGTGGTTGGCTGTGAATCTGCTGGTTACCTACTATTTAATTGTTGATGGAGGAATGGATGTTCTGTTGGAGAATTCAGACATTTTATAAGGTTTTTCTTCAGAGGAGGATAGATCTGGTTATTTTCATCATGTATGGATTTTCAGATTTAGACGATTGAGAGGGTATGGCGTAGCCATCGGTACCGGGCTCGTGCATCCTTTCACAGGACAACTTTCTGATCAGACATACTTTGGTGGAGACATGACTTAATGATATTAATGTTGGGTAGAGGCACTTCTGTGTATTCTTGTTCTGGGTTGCATCACTTTTATTTTTCGAATCTTGTTAATGTTCTGATGTCTCTGAAGTCTTGGTTTTCCCCCTTTACCCTTAAAAGGGGCTTATCCAAAATCAATAAAAATATCGGCCTTCAGGCCATTCAGTCAATTAATCATTAAAAATGATTATTTTATGTTTTTTTTTTGAGAAATATGGAATAAGGGAGTCAATAATAATCATTATTAGTTGATTGCACATGGATAAATAATCGCAAGAATCCAAACGGTTTTGGTATAAATCCTATATATATTGAGGGTATTGAAACTTTCTTATCATTTTTATCATTAAAACCAGAATCTATTTCAGAAGGGACAATTAAGTATCCATATAAGAAATGTGATCTGAGGATGTTCGACACATTTGAAAATGTTGGGGTTCATCTATTACATTTTTGTTTTTGAATAATTATGTTTTTTGGCATCAACATAGTAAACATAATTCCAGAGAAGATACTAATAATTTGGTTCCAGATCCATCATGGTTTCAAAATTTAGTACATGATGTGGAAGGATCGTCTTTTCAACAAACTGAAACTCAGGATGATATTGATTTAACTCCTAAGTTGGAACTATCTCAATTTTATGAGTTGTTGAGGTCCTCTGATGATTCCTTATATCCAGGTTGCAAGATAAACAAATTTGAAGTGGTTGAAAAATTTATGGCTATTAAATAAGATAATGGAATTTCAAATTATTATTTTGATCAGATATTCTTTTTCTTTAAAACACTTTTACCTGAAGGAAATGTGTTGCCTATAACTTTCTATGAGAGCAAGAGGCTAGTTCGTAATCTGGTTCTTAGTTATCAGAAGATTCATGCATGTTCAAATGATTGCATCTTATATTATGGTGAAAATGAGTCGTTGGATAGTTGTCATACATGTGGAAAATTGAGGTATAAATAAGATCAACTAGGTAATTATGGATTGATTCCTGTAAAATAGTTCAGGTATTTCCCACTTACACCCAAATTACAATATTTATTTATGTCTCAGAACACAACATAATTGATTTCATGGCACAAAACCAATATTTAAACCGGTAAAAGCTTAAATCATCTCTCTGATGGTGATTCATGGAAACATTTTGGCCAAGTACATTTTTCTTTTGCTTCAGAATCCTGAAACGTGTGATTGGGTATTTATACTGATGTTTTATGTCAATTTGGTTCTTACAATAATCAATATTCTTATTGGTCTATCTTTATAACTTTATACAATTTACCTCATTAGATGTTGATGAAGGACCCATATATATTTTTGACCTTATTAATTCTAGGACATCCAAAAAAATAATATTGATATTTATTTAAATCCATTGATTGATGAGTTAAATTTATTATGGAGTAATGGTGTTAGTACATATGATATTGTTGCGAAACAAAATTTTCTACTAAAAGTTGCATTAATGTAGAAAATTAATGAATTCTCAACATATAGAATGTTATCTGGATAGAGTATACATGGTATAAAATCATGTTCATACTGTATAAGAGACAAAAAGTGTTTATTCTAATTAATAGAAGAAAACCTTTTTTTTTACTGTCATTGTAGATTTCTTCCAACTGATCATCCTTTTCAAAGAAACAAATATCATTTCAAAAAAAGGCATAATTGAAGTAGACGGACCTCCAACAATGATCTCAGGTATGGAATTAAAATCATGTGTCTCTTCATTACCTCCCATTGCATTTGGACCAACTATAAACCAAAAGAAAATTGATGGCTTTGGGAAAGAACACAATTGGATAAAACAGAGCATTTTTTGGGATCTGCCATATTGATCTGATTTGTTGGTCTGTCACATGTTGGATGTCATTCATAATGAGAAGAACTATTTTAATAATATATTTTATATGATTTTGGATACAATGGGTAATAACAAAGATAATGTAAAGGCATGATTAGATCTTTCCCAAATTTACAGGCGACCAGAACTTGAACTGTTTGAAAATGTCAGATCATAGAAGTTAATGAACCCAAATGTATCTTATACAATTTCCAAAGAAGATCGATTGTTATTTTGTTAGTGGATTATAGATTTGAGAGTTTCATATGGTTATGTTTCTAATTTGGCTAGATGTGTCAGAAATGGTCATATTATCAGATTAAAATTTTATGAATGTCATGTTATAATCGAAAGACTTCTACTTATTAGATTAAGAGGTTTTTCGAATTCTGTGATTTAGTATGCACTAATAGACATATCATATTTTTTTCCTGATATATTTTTGTAGTGATAAAAGACTAAGATATACTAAGTAGATGGTAAGAAGATGTTGTTTTGATTTTATGTAAACTAAAAAAAATATTTCCACCACTTTCTATGACTCAATGGAACATTTGATATTGTATTTTCCTTATAAATAAAAATGCAGAGGTCTGGTACAGTTCTGATGGATGTATCCATTTTATAGATTCATATATAAATTGAAGAAAAAATTATGTAACAAAGCATTGGTTGAAGGATCAATTGTAGAAGATTATTTGTATGAGGAAAATTATTTTTTCTTCTCTCATTACTTTCAATATAAATATCCCTAAAAACATAACCACATGGTTCATGATTAGGGAAATGTTGATGATAAAATGAACAATCAATTATCAGTTTTTAATCAGCCTAAACTTGGATATGGTAGAGTTCATGAACGATGGATTTCAGATGATGAACATCATAGATATCATACATATATTCTGCTCAACTGTGAAGAAATGACACCATTTTTATTGTGAGTGCTCCTATCACTTATTCTATAATCTTTGTTATAGTAAATTAATATTATTTTATTTGTAGATTATATGATAATAATATCAAGAAACAACTTACAAAAATTATAACAGCTGCTCTTGAAGAATGTCAGCAAAATAATTTTTCCAACTGGTGATAAAATTGATAATATCAAGAAACAACTTACATAAATTATTTATGGTTTAACATATAAAATCAATTTATTACTTGTTATATTGATAATTGTTTTACATGTTTTTAGGTATCTCAACATGGTGATAAAATTGATAATCGATTTTTGTATTGAGTAACCTACCATAAAAAATGGTTAAATATTATAATGTATATGTGGTGAATGGTTTTCAATTTCATACACATGCATCTGGGGAATAAAAAAACAATGAATAATAGTTTTTTATTGAGAGGATCTCATTGTAGAGAAATTGAATTTGACTTTTATAGAATGCTAGAAGAAATAATTGAACTGTGTTATCTGGGACAAAATTATATAACAAAGTTTAAATGTTAGTGGTTAGATACTGAGAGAGTCTTGCATATTCATATAAGCCATGGAATCATTGATATTAAATATAAAATCCTTCTTGTAGTAAATGAACCATTTTTATTATATCATTAGGCACATCAAATTTATTATGAAAATTATTATGTTACTTTAAGAGAGTTAAGTGATTAGTAGAGCATAATAAAAATGAAATCTCAATAAAATCGGTTTATTCAAAGTGAATGTGGTTCCGCTGAAGTGAAAGGAATTGAAATTTTTCAAGAGAATACTCTAAATCCATCTTTTCTATGAAGAGACATGAATATTGATGATGACACCCCACAGTTAAGGGTCGATGGTGACGATGATGTTATTGATGTAACAAATGAATTTGAAATGACAAGAGATGATGAAACTGAAAATCCTATGGAAATTGATGATACTAAGGAGGAATATAAAGATATTGACACTATCATATATAAATATGAGGATGGAGATGAAATTGTCATAGTTAAATGTTGGTTATAATCATATATAATATATATCTATATATAATAGTTGTTTTCAAATATTTGCTAACAACAGTCATTAACTATTTGTTAACAACATTCATTTCATGTTTTAGATAGAATAAGATATTTTTCACGAATTGGTGGGGTATGATCTACCTGGTGATGAGCATGATGTTGGATCATATGACCCTCAGACTGCTGACAGTTCATTGATGACTCGAAGGGATCGTGGTCTTGCGAGATTGATGATTCCTAACCCTATACCCGAGAAATGTCCACATCTTGTCTTCGATCCACGCATGAAGAGTTATGTTTACTTGTATATTTTAGTTAGTTTTCATTAATTATCATTAGTTTATTTATATACTGATTATTTGATTATTTTTTCTCTTTTTTCATAGATTTTCACGTATAGCTGTCAGATAGGGGAGTGCTATATTGTGGAATTATTTTTCTGAAGCATGGGTTATATGGGATCATATTCCCATTAATGTTCAGCGCTGCATGTTCGATCATTAGTTGGTATATAAATAAATAATATTTATTTTGAAATTTATTTAATTAATAACTTGATACTATTAATTATTTATAGGTTTAAGGTATCTCATTGATGATAACATGTGTAGTGATATCTGGGAGGCCTGGGAACATATGGTAAGTACCTTTTTTAACCAATTTATATAACTTTAAATGTAAACTGTTTATTTTATATTCATATAGGTAGTCGAATAACCCGATATTATAGAGTTCTATATTTATAGAAGGATGTAAAGTGATCTTGTCACTAAAGAGATTAGAGGTGATATCCAACCTCACGTTGTGTTCAATATGATTTCTTTTTTAGTTTTTAAATTAACTGCAAATAATATTTTAACTATTTTAATTTTAAATTGCAATTGAAGGAGTCATATGAGGTTGTGATGTCTCAGAAACAGACTGAGAGCCATGTCGAGACCAAGGATCAAACCAGTGCAGTAAGATTTGATGAGGCAACATGGATGCAGGTGACCTAAATGTCTTTGAGAAAGGCCAAGTTTTTTGTATCGGTTCTTGATTGACGTTTTTGAGTTATTATGGCACTGTTGCGATGTCATCATGCAGCTCGATAGGAGTTCACGAAGATTCATCATCATCTTCTACACATTATCAAGAGTAGATATGAGCTCAGGGTGAGCTTATAGAGAGTATGCGTAGGGGGAAAGAAGAGATCCATCAACAGTAGCAACAGCAACAGGAAGAGATGTGTCGATGACAGTAGCAGCAGCAACCAAAGTAGATGATGGAGTACATGCGATGTATGAATCATGGTTTAGGGATGGATTTCTCTCCTCTATCTCTTCCAGATGACCCCCCCCCAGTGACTTATTTACTATTTTTATGATAAACATTTGAATGCAAAACTTTTTTGTAATATTTTTATTATTCTATATATTTATATTTCTATATAGTACGCTTTTTATATTATTGTGAATATTGTTTTTTTATTATTTTATTATTTTTATTATTATATTATTATTTATTTTATTATTTTTATATTATATTATTTATTTATTATTTTTATTTTTATATTATATTATTAATTATTTTTATTTTTATTTTTATTATTTTATATTGTTGTGAATATTGTGTTTTCTAAAATTTTATGATTTTAATTATATTTTCACTAATTTTATTATTTTTAATTATTATTATTTTATTATTATTATTATTATTCTATTATTATTATTATTTTATAGATATTTTTATTATTTATTATTATCATTATTCTATATATTTTATTATTATTATTTATTATTATTATTATTATTATTATATAAATTATTTTTTTATTTTTTTTATTATTATTATTATTATTTTATTATTTTATTAAATTTCATTAATTTTATTTTTTTATTTTTTTATTTTTTTAGTTTTTTGCAATGGGTCCATCAAAAATACTTATTTGCAAGCATCCCTTCGCAAAAGGTTATTTGTGATGGGCCTGTCGCGAAAGGGGTTTTTAAAAAACCCGGATAAACTATTTGCGACGGACTGTTGCAAAAAAAACATATTTGCAACATCATTTTCAACGACAGGGCAATTGCGACGGGACCCCATCACAAATGACCTTTTGCAATGGGATTTCATCACAATTTTCCCATCACAAATGGTTCAACTTTCAGTTGTGAAAGTAACATGATCAGACATACCAACCATGGTCTGAAGTAGGTAAACTCGCTAGGTAGTGATGCAAAATGGGATCATTACCTGCGGGATTTACGGGTATGGGGTGGATACGGGGCAGGGTGGGCATAAAAATTTTGACTGCAAAGAGCGCGGGCCAATACGGGTTGAGCCTGCGCGGGTGCGGGCCAAAGCAGGTTGTGCCCGCACTAGTGCGGGCTGACCCGCAGGCCTAATTTAAATTTTTTTGTACAATATATGCTTCTTTGGTATTTTAGTTTTTTTTAAACATAATTAAACCATGACATATGATTTCTCACCGTAATGGTCATACAAATTCACCATTCGTTTACATGTAAATTTTAAATAGGTCAATATTTATTGTTTTAATATGATATTATAATATTTATATAGTAATTATTAACCATATTCACATGGTGTGTCATCACACCTATCGAAAAATGGAACTCATCTCTCCAGCACTTGGTTTCAATTCTAAAAGAGTTATTATAGTTATAATATATTTTTGTACCGATTTAATTTTGTTATTACTTAATTTTATTTTGTTATTAAGAAAACATGAAAGGACCTCATGAGATACTAATATCCTCCTATGGAACCAGTCATTACTTGAAGTGTCATCGTTCATTCATAGGTCAAGCCATTCGCATCATCACACAATCAACATCATCATTTTTCTCCCCGCATTGATCACTCACCTACTTTGCATTGCAACAGTTTGCCACCACATCGGCGTCGGCACATGACGCCATTAACCCATAAAAAAATGTTCCATCATATCTCTTAAAACTCAAGCTATTGTAAATTCATATTTCTCCCAACAACTAAAATTAATAATGAGAAAAAAATACAATATTTAAATGATTATAAATATCATTTTTTTTAAATGTGGGTAGACCGCGAGCAACCCGTGGGCTTATGCAGGGAAGAGCGGGCTTGGATTTTTTCGCATTATATGTGGGATTTTGCGGACAAACCCATGTGGGATCAAACCCACATGGGCTTGGCTTTCGCTGCCCCGGCCCACTCGTTTCACATTACTACAGTCAGGTGTCCCTTAGAAACCTTAGTGGGAGGTTATTTTATTATTTGGTATTGTTTTACTTTCCTATTATTACCTGAACACTTTTTACTTATGAGCACCTACACATATTACACGTAGACAACATTGGTAGTGGCCTACTGATATTTTTATTTCACAACCTACTCAGGCCACCTTTGGCGCCTGAGAAGACTTTTTTTTTGCAGGTACTTGTAAGGGTAAAGGCCCTTCTATAGGTTGTTGACTTGTTCTACTTAGCTAAAGCTTAGGATCAGATCATTGGGCTTTGGTTCGAGATGCTCGTGGAGTTGTTTTGTTCTTTTGTTCCTTTTGTACTACTTTATATCATGCTTTTATTTGTGTTGTACTTTTGTTATTATCTGTCATAACCCGTCCCTCGAGGCCTGTGTCGTGACTACCCCAAGCCCGCCTTCCACAAGCCAGGGGATAGTGACTAGAACCAAAGACGTAATTCCCTAAAACTAGGAAGTCATTGCCTTTATAACCTGTAAACACACACACAAGAAAGCACACAGTTGGATACGAAACACCAAGTAAACTGTATAACAAAAGAGTGCTGAAAGTAAAAGGGGCCATAATACAAGCCCAACTGGAAAGTATAAGTACAACTGTGATACAATAAAACTGAAGAAAAGGGAAAGTCAGCTGTTGGGTCATCCTCTGAGGTTCTTACCTGAAGGGTAGGTACAGATCGCCTCCTCAGCACTCCTCGTCCATCTGTCTCCTCTGTGTACCGACTCGTCGTAATGTCCACCTCTGGGTACCGTCCAGTCCTGGTACTCTCGTCCTCAGTCATCACTATCCGTCATCTGTACCAAACATAATGAATTGCGGGCATAGCCCGTGCAGGGGTGAGTATAACGATACTCAGTAGGGACCCCGAGACCCTCAAGGTCTCAAAAAATCCACCAAGGATAAACCAAAAAAAATGAAATCAACAGATAACCCTACTTAGGTACATGCCCATACAGATACCTAAGTTATCAAGTAATCAATCTCAATCATGAGTAAAACACAGAGGTACTAACTCAGCTCACACCAGGATTTATTCTATGGGTAGTAACAAGTAACATTCCTAGTCACAACGTCGAACACCTCGGCTGCTGGAGAACTCATCCTCTATCAAGTACAGTGGGCCTGCCGCGTCACACAGAGGCTCTTCCCACTAACCTTAGACTGCTGAGGTACTCCTCTTGTTGAGTACCATGGGTCTGTCGTGTCACACAGAGACGCTCCCCACCATGGGTCTGCCATGTCACATAGAGGTGCTCCCCCTCGTAGCCTGCTGAGGTACTCCTCCTGTTGAGTACTGTGGGTCTGCCACGTCACCAAGGAGCTCCCCATTTTGGGTCTACAGCGTCACCAAGGCGCTCCCCACTGGGCCAGTCGAGTCACTCTAAGTCGAAACGGTCATCAGTCGTCAAGTCTCAACCAGTCGCAGGGTTCCGTACGTATCGCGCTTAGGGAAACCACTTCCCAAGCCACCGATCAATACTCCAAATGCCACTAAGTCCCACGAATAAGTGTCTCAAAGGTTCTTCACGTCATAGGGGTCTCAACTTAATAAACAACACGTCAATCGGATACCCGGTCTGTGAGTTATTAGCCTTTTAGTCCTAGGGGCCCGGTTGGATTTGTGCTCGATCCAACTTGACTGTTCCCCATCACAAACCAAAACTCAGTGGGGTATACTCAAAGGTACCTACTCTTTCCAAGATTTCCAGTGCCGCCAACGGTTCTTCAAACGGACGTCTGGTGCCAAAGTTATGGCCAAAAGAAAGTAATTGGGTCGTAGTGGGCCCGGGCCCGGTCCAACCCGTCTTAGCCCATGAGGGTTGCGAGGGTACCATGAGGGTGGCTCAGATGAGGGGTATCGCGAGGGCGTGGACCGGCCGAAGGTACTGTGAGGGAACAGACCAACCGCGAGGGTGCAGACTAGCTGCGGGGCACGGACCGGCCGCGAGGGCGGCAGACCAGCTGTGAGGGCATGGACCGGCCGCGAGGGCGCAGACCAGCCACTGGGTATGGACCAACCATGAGGGTGGAGGACAGTCCGCGAGGGCACGGCCCGGTCGCGGGTCGGCGGTCCGGTCGCGTTTAGGCGGACTGGCCGTGGGTAGGCGGACCGGTCGTGGGTCGGCAGTCCGGCAGCGGGTCGGCAGACCGGTCGTGGGGCGGCGGACCGGCCGTGGGGTGGCGGTACGGTGGTGGGGGATCGGCGGACAGTGGCAGTGGTGGCGGCGGAGGGTGGAGCCACGAGTGGCGGAGCCATGAGGCGCGGAGGTCGTGAGGCGGTGGTGGCCGCGGGGCAGTGTCGTTGCGTCGTTGCCTTCGTCGCGTTCAACTCCACAAATAATCACAAGATTTGCAGAGGGGTCGGGCCATGTTTGTTTGGCTCGTACCCTCCACGTTAGGGTGGTAGAAAATGTCTCAACATAAACAAGAATGAATAATTTCAAACCCTCCCGCAATGATTGTTCCCAACCCGCAAAAGAAAATCATTCGTGTTCTTTGTTTTAAAAAAACAAGAAGAACATGGGAATATAATCATACACAAAATTAAACCCCTACCTTGGGTTGTTCTTTGACATTGGTACGAGAAGTATGGACGTCGATTCATCATAGATTAAGACATCCCACGTCAGAAGAATTCCCAAGGAAGAAGCTCGAATTCGAGGTCGGCATTCTTCGTTGGTGGAGCGTTCTTCGTTGGTGGAGCATTCTTCATGGAAGAACGCGTTCTTCGTTGGAGAGCTTTCTCCCACCAAGAGCTCTCTCTCCTTTTCCAACGAATGTTCTCAAAAGAAAAACCCACCAAAATAAAAGTGTTTCCCCAATTTTAATTTTTGGCACAATTTCAAATTAGCTAAATTAATTAACTAAGTTGGCACAATTTAATGTGGTGTGTTGGCATAATTTAATGTGGATGATGCTCAAGAGGATCCTCTACATTAATGAGGGAGTTGAGAAGTTTCTCCCTCATTAAGAGGGTTGTTCAAGAGTTTTAGGCCTCAAGTGGTCCCCACCACCATAACCTCTCATGGGAGGTTAGGCTCAGGTAGTCCCCACCACCATAACCTCTCATGGGAGGTTAAGGTTTGGTGGTCCCCACTACCAACTTCCACATGGAGTGGTTACAACAAATAAAATAAAATGTGTGCTTTATTTTATTTTATTATTTCCACGAAAAACCCAAAAATTATCTTTCACCCTCAACCAACTGTCATCGAGGTGAAAGTCTCCTTAAGTGAATATCGCCTCTACGAGTTCAACGGTGCCCTCGGATTTCAATTCCGAGCACCAGTTCAAAATTTAGAAAAACCCGCTCACATGTTTACTGAACGCACCTGAAAAAAAGTTAAGAAATTCATTCCAGGCACTCCGGGACTCGGAATCACGCGCCGTCAATTTTCGCAGACTCATAAAATTCCAATTTAATTAAAAAAATTACATGGAAATTTCGGGTCTTTACATTATCAGCATGTTGTGTATCATTATATCAGACACTGTCATTGAGGCTTTTGGTTATGTTATTCAGTTATTCAGTGATCTATTTCTTCCACTGCTTCTTTATTTAGTTGATTATTATGTTTCAGCTATTTATTGCATCTGTATATTTATATCATGCTTCTTCTACTATTTTTATAAACTATATCTACTACATTACTCTAACATGAGGGTATAGTCTCCCTTTTTTATTACCTTCACACCCTCACTGCTAGTCAGTATCCTCTAGCATACGGGGAGACGCACTAGTGGTCTTGTGGACAACTGGACCCAGGGCATGGGTTAAGGGGAATCTGGTTTTGGTACATCATATGATGCTATTTGGAGATCATTATTTTTCATCTTTTTATACTTTGATACATGCGTTGTACTGGTTGATTTTTTTCATGTATTTCTTTCCATTTTGTATAGATACATGGTATGATAATCATATTGTATATGACTACTTTTAGATTATTATTTATTATAGTCTTCATGATGTTTATCTTCTATATGTTTTTCAGTTATTTTATCTGCTTCCGCTACTTGATGGTTATGATTATTACCATTTTGTTACACTCTAACATGAGGGAATAGTCTCCCCATAGACACGCCCTAGGCCCTCGCTGCAAGTTTACAACCTCTGGTATATAGGGATGCATGATTGAGGCCATGTGAACCACTGGATCGAGCCACTGTTTTGTGGATTCCAAGTCAGGATGTTACATTATCTTTGGAAAATCATGTCATTTATTTGTGGAGATTCAACACAAGTCCTTTTGGGCAGTGAAGCCTCTGAATTTTGATTTCAAATCTACTTGTGAGAGAAGTTTTCTTGAGATGAGTGAGATAGAAGAGATTAAAAGGGAATATTATGATAATAATAGGATATAAAAAGAGAGATAAAAATCCTATCATGACTATATCATTTAGAAAATAGACTTTAAGGTTGGTTAGAGAGTGCTTCTTTCTAATTCTAGGCTAATTTTTTTCTCTAGGAAACTCAAAACTAAATAGTTTTGGACCATTCACCATTATGATAGTTCTAGTTAATGGATACATGGAGTTAGTTGTAGAAGAAAATAGACCCTTCTAAGTTAATGTTCAAAGGTTTAATCACTAATTTAAGGTGAACTCTAAGGGCTTGGTGGATATCTAATTTCTTAAAAGTCAAGCTTCCACTGATTTCAACTAAGGTTTTTAAAATCAATGCTTCATGAGAGTCAACCCATAGTTTTTCTTCCATATTATTTCACTTTAATAAAAAAATCTTACATATCTACCCTTTTCTCATTTTTTCCTCTATTGTTTCTAAGGTACTACTCCATGTGATCAATGTGGCACCAAGTACCCCCCATTTTCAAAAGTTTTATACTAGGCATAAGTATTAATGGAGGAACAACCATGAGCTTGAATGACCGCATGAAGGGATCAACTGACCACGAGTTAAAAGGTTAAATCAACCACAAAAACAAAGAACCAAAATGGGCATGAGTCTAACTGACCATAATTATAAATAGAGGACCTACCATGAGGTCGGCTAACTATAGGTCTAAATTTTTGATCGACCATGAGCTCGATTGACCTTAATAGTATTAGACTAACTGTAAGTGTAAAAGTATGATCAACTGTAAGAAAGTAAGACCAACAATGACGATGACTAACCATAAGAAGAAAAGGGAGGATCAATGTTATTCTCTAATTGACCATAAGAAGAAATATGTAATCATCCACATGATAATTTTTTGATCAATCATAATAGGTAATTGACCACACGTTGAAGTACCAATCGACCATATTAGTATCCATTGACCACAAGAAGGAGATACTACTAGAACTGCCTAAATCAGTTTCCTTCAAACTTAACCTATAGTTTTCTATTTTATAATCTTTAACTATTGAAATCTATTACTAAATTATTTCATCTTATTGGTACTATAAACTGATCAACCAAGGGTGTATCACTTAAGGAAAAGAGGGAAGGTATCTTCGGTTGAACTTAAATATTGATAAAGCTTCTTGTCAGAGGATTTGTGCTTTAATTATTCATACATATTTTTGATCATTTATTGTCTTTTTAACTGTTTCATATTGTTTTACTTGATATTTTTTGAAAATATTTGTAGTTTTTCTCTAAATAAAAGGAATGTGTTTTCTGAATCCTTATGTGAAAACCACTTTGAAACCATGGAAACTTGTTGTTTATGCTTTATTGATACACTTAAAAAAATCTTCGTGCTGTTATATTTTAAAAATTTATTTGAGATAAATATTTTAATTTTTTTCATCCATCTTGAAGTCAACATTGGAGAAAATATTGGTTTTTAAGTATAGGTTAGGGGTCTTAAATTATGCTAATTTCACTTCAATGTTGAACACATCATAAATCCCTCAAAATTTTTCAAACTTGGATATTTTTCAAAAAATAATTTTCTTATTTAGTGGATGAATTTTTTTCTAAAAATAGAGGATTATTTAACTACTTTTAGAAATACAACATTTCTATTCAACCATAGATTCAATCAGGACTCATTTTTTTATATTGCCTCTTAAAAAATTATATTGGGAAAATTTTGGGAAAATTTTATAATCATGATTGGATTTAAACTTCTTGGTTGGTTTTAATCTAATAATATTTATATATAATTGAGATATAAATACACTCTTAATCCTATTTTGGGCTATTTATTCCTTAATCTAGAATTGATAGATTGGTTAATTATTCATCTTTTTCAATTATTGATCTCACCCACTCACTCATTTATGTCTAACTTTTATTTATTAATTATATGTGTCTACTTACCATGGATAAAAAGGAAAATTTTAATACAAAGTTAGCTTGGATTAATTACTTTAAAAATTCTAAATTTCATTCACTTTTTTAAAACTAGAACCCAACTTTTCACCAAGAATTTTTTTCCTTTTTAGTAGATCAATCATCTTTAATCACTTGAAAGATTCCATGTGAGAAATGAATTCAAAAAATCATCTCTCTGTTGGAATTATAGATATTTAATTTTTAAGATTACTTTTATTCCAATGAATTTATATTATTGAGTTCTTAGGGATAAAAAATATCTTAACTGTGAAGATTTTTTATTTATCCCTTTTTGAATACATTTTTCCACATCCATTTCAAAAAATAATTGTGTTTATATGGTCAAAAATATGATTTTAATAGAAAATTATTAATTATTATATTATTTTAGTGTAAATAATATTCTTTCACTATTTTGATGAAAATGGGGATTTTTGTGATAAATTGATTAATGGTTATTTACACTAGTATTTTATATGTTTTTAAGAATAAATTTTTATGAGTTATTTATTGAAATATCATTTTTCAAAGTTATTTTCATAATTTTGGGTTTATATAATTCCTCTTTATAATGTTCCATGTTTTATTTTGAATATTAATTTGTGTAAATTCATATTTTCCCCTGATTTTCATAATTCAACAGGAGATGATTGATACCTTGTGAAGATCAATCCCTGAGGAAGATCATAGAAGCTTACCAAGGAATCTTACAATGGAAACTGAAGGAGTGAGATCACATGGGCCATGATTCACATGGTTCTATTGTGTCTATTAGAGGAGATAAACTTAAGCCTTAGGAAGGGAACTATCTACAATGACAGTCACCACAATAATGTTAGGGATTCAAGGTAACCCTATGGAGTATAAGGAAAAGATGACCACAAATATAGAATTTGTGCACAACTACTTTTAAAATGGGGAAGACCACCACATATGAAATCATCTATCATTAATCATTCCATAAACTAATACTGGATAGAAATCATATAGAGGAGGATAATAAAGTAGAACTAGGGTGGCATGATATCTAGAGAAATAATTTAAGCTTCTCAATATAGAATCCTCTTTTTCCATTATTATTCATTTACTATTTTTGTGTTATAAAATTGTCATAATCTGAATAATCGAACATGATTATTGGATACAAATCTATTGGGGGAATAAAATTTATATTTCTCAATTACTTTTAATTCATTATTTCATTTTCAATTTGGGATGTTATTCTTTTCAGTTCTCTTACATTCATTACTTTACAAACCTTCAAGAATTAATACCAATTGATCTTGATTACAGTTTTCAACTATTACAAAACCCTTTATCAAAATATATGACAAAATATGTTTAAATCAGTTAATCCCACATAAAATTCAATGACAAATTGATCTTGGTGTGACCAATTTTTCTATTTTCACTCACTAAAAATACTTAGTTGTTGAAAAACTATTGAGAACTCCACATTGATATTCAACACTCTCTACAGTTGGGTTGTCTTCATTCTTGGATTTGTTCTCTATATTTCTCTAATTTTTTAATGAAGTATTGTCAATTTAAAGGCATGAAATTTAAGTTTCCACTATCAGACTCATCTTTGGTTTTCACTTCTTATTTTTTACTACTACTTTTATTCTCACCTTTTTTGCATCAGCATTTCACTATTTAGTCATCTCACACCGTGCACTATATCTCCATAATTTTTCTTAATGATTTTTTATGTTTTATTATATTTTTTAGTTGTTTTATTGAATTATATAACCTTACTTCTAGGTTATAACCCTTACTACTACTTTACTAGTGTTAAGTAGGGAAAAATAAATTAACAATTTGAATTTTTCTCAATGAATTAGAAAAATGAGATGATGTAATTTATTTCTTCTGACATTAAAATAGAAAATGGTAAATATAAGCTAAAACTTACACTTTATTGTTTTTTATAAAGGAAAGTGGGAATCTTTATACTGGTTGTCCTAATAAATTTCAATATGATGATGAGGAAGAAGTATCAATGTGGAAAACATTCTAAGGCATGAATAAAAAAATGAAACTACAACAAAAAATCTTTAGGAAGAGAAACATGTTATATAAATAATATGATAACTAGAAAAAAGAATAAGTAGAGGATTTCTAGGACTATAAATACCAAAAGGAAGAATTCATGGTGGTTGTTTTAGACAAGCCACAATTTGAAGATAGTGATGATGAAGATGCTGGAATTGAGGGATGAGTTGATCTTGAAGTTGAACTCAAAGTATCCCTTGAAGAAATTGACATTTTTTGGGTTAAAAAAAATAAATATAATGGTATTGTACAAGACTCCAATATCTATATCTAGAAATAATAAGAGAAAAATTATGAACTAAAATCAAATATTGAAAAAATAAAATATGAAAATCCTAGGAAATTGGTTCATCTGAGGCTTGAAGTTGAAGAACATGAATGGTCTATTTATGTATTGATTTACTTTGTTAAATATATATTAAAAATAATAGAATATATTGAAGTATATTTCATGATGTGGTGGTGGAAGTGTGATGACCATAAAAAAATTCTTACTCCCAATATGACATCAGAGAGTTTGAGTACACTGGATACTAAGGAATCTCTTGGGGTTTCCATTGAAGAAGTTATTGTTATTCCATGTGTAATTTTTTTAAATAAAAGGGAAAATAAATGGTGGGGATTGGACAAAAGTAAATATAAGTAGCGGTCGAATAAAAACCTTAAGCACCCACTCCCCAGAAGAAAGTTGTTTTGAGCAGTTCACAACATACTCAAAAACTAAAATCTGGAGTACCAAAGGCACACAAAAATACTATAAATATTTTTTGTTATTGTTTTGGAAATATGGGACACACACAATATATGTGTTCCATATCAAATAGGCACTTTAAGGATCATGATCAATAAAAACATATGAGAAAAATTTCTTATTCATGGTATGATTTCAATGGTTATTGCTTTTTTGTAGAGGCTATGGCCACAAATCCATGTATTTCTCATTAAGGGTGTGAGAGAATTTACCAAAATAAATCAAAAGTGGAAGATCATGATAGTCAAAATATTTATCAAGTGATCTGAAAACACAAAACCAATATACATATTTTCAAGATGATAAAGAATCTATGGAATGAGAGGTGGATCAAACTGATTTACCACCAATGGAAGTGAAGAAACAAACATGGATCAAAAAGGGGAAATCTGATAAGACTAATGGTAGTGAAATCACCATTATAGAAAAATATAGATCTAGAACATGGATTTTGGATATCATTTTCACTTCCCACGTGACGGGATATAAAGACTTTATCATAGGAATAAAATATGATAAAGATAGAGTTTTTAGATTTTGTAATGATGAGGGAGTGAAAATTATTGGATTCATAAAGGCCAAAGTTTGGGGGGTATTTAAGGATAATGAAGGTCCTTTTAGTTGAAGGATCCAATAACAATTTACTCATTCTAAGTAAATTGTGTCACTTTGGACATGTAGTATAGTTCAATAAGAATTCATTCACTAACAAAGAGATGAATCTATTATTTTTCAAGGTAGGAGAACCAAAGGGAACCTCTATCTCATCAATAGAGAAGATGATACATGCTTATTGTCTAAGGGGGGAGAAAATAATTTGTTATAAAATATTCTTGTACATTTCTTCCAAAAATCCTTATATCAGTTGGTGAAAAATAAAATATCTTGATACCACCATGCACTTTCATGAGATCAGACTCACATGTGTGATACTTTTCAAAAGGGGAATATTATTCGAAAGGCTTAAAATACAAAATAGAATAATTAAACAAGATTTATTGAGCTAGTTAATGTGGGTGTGTGTGGGTTTATTACACCCAATTTCATGGATGGTAAAGGGTATCTTGTCTTATTCATTTACAATTACAATAGGATGTCATGGATAATGGTTATTGTTCACAAATATGATGTGTTTCAGTGCATCACTCATTACCTGATATTGGTGGGAAAATGATTGGGATAAAAATTCAATGATTTTGGATTGAAAATGGTATTAAATTTACCAATAATTATGTGGATGAGTACTAAAAATCATGGAATATAACATCAAATTTAATCAATAAGAACTCCATAATAAAATAGAGTTAGTAAAAGAAGGAATTATATCATCAATAATATGGTTCATACAATGATCCTTGAAAATAATATACTAGATGAATATTAAAAATAATTAATTCTTACATCATTGTATATCTCTAATAGATCCTTATTATGTTCAAATGAAGATAATACCCCCTACAAGATGTGTTACAAGAAGAAGCCAACACTCAAGTACTTTAAATTTTTTAGAATTAAATGTTTTATTCTCAATAAAGAGAATCATAAAATGTTCAAAGATCATGGGGATGAAATTATTTTCCTTGTATATTCATCAAAAAGAAAGAGGGTATAAATTAAAAAAATAAAATTCTTGAAAAATTTGTGTAAATACAATATGTAATAATTGTTAAATAAAAGTTGATTTTTCAAAAAGGTGATAATATTTTACAAAAAAATAGTGAAGAAACCAAAGAAAAAATTTATGCTAAATTAAGTGGCGGAGCGGGAGATAAAGGGGTTATATAAGACTTAGATTAAAGCATCTATGATGAGGAAAATGAAACAAAAATAGCAGTATCTACAAACCAGAAAACCAAAAGGACATAAATTAATGGAAACAAAATTGTTGGTGACTGGACATCCCCAATTAAAACCAAGAGGATGAAGGCTCAAAAAATATTCTTTATATCTCAAGAAGAGCCTAAAATATTTGAGGAGGTTGTTGGAGATGAAACTTGGGTCAAGATTATACATAAAGAGCTTGAGAAAATTAAAAATAACAAGACTTTGGAAGTTATTTAAAGGCCGAGGAATAAAAATGTTATCATAACTAAATGGGTTTTTCAAAATATACTCTATGAATATTGAAAAATAAGAAGGAATAAATCATGTATAGTGTATAAGGGATATTCCCAAATAAAAGTAATTGATGTGGATTTGTCATTTTCACTGATGGCCAAGTTAGAAATGATACAAATGTTTTTGGATATGGCACCAATGGATGTCAAATTAGAATTCTTGATTAAATTCCATAAATCGGATATTTATATAGACCAATCTGATGGTTTTTTAGTGGATGATGATGATAATAAAGTGTGTCTGTTAAAGAAGGCCTTGTATGACCTAAAACAAGCTCTAAGGACCTCATACTAAAGGTTGGATCAATACTTAAAGTGGATTGGTTTTAAAATAGGAGGGTTTGATCAAAACCTATACATCAATAAGGATAAATTGAAACATGTGATGGTTCTTATTTATGTGTATGACATCATTTTTAGAGGCTCGGATGTTTCAAAATGAAATCAGTTTTTAGAATTCATGAAGTAAGAATTAAAAATGTATTTAATTGGTGAGTTTTCATTTTTCCTTGTCTTGTAGTTCATCCAAAGAAAGGATCTCACTTTTTTCTCAAACAAAATATGTCATGGAGGTGTTAAAAAGGTTTCAAATGGATGATTTGAGGCTAATGAAAACTTTATTGATGATCCTGATGAAATTTTCAAAAAATGAGGAAGGTAAGGAAGTAAATATAACACTTAATAGGAAAATCATTGAGAGTTTTTTATAATTTAAATCCACTTGATTATAAATCATATTTTCCATATGTAAAGTTACCCGCTATCAAAGTTTTACCAAATAAATTCATATACAAGTTGTGAGAATAAAACTTGATTATATAACCAAACAAAGGATTTGGGGAAGTTTTATTATAGGAATTCACAGTAAAAACTCTTGGGCTATACATATGCAGATTAGGATGGTTTGTTGGATGATAAAAAGTCATATTATAGAGGTTTATTTTATCTCAAAAATTATTGTATCACTTGGATAAGAAATAAGCAAGATTATATCTCTTTAATAATGAAAGAAGATAAATATATAGAAACCACTCAAACGTGTACCCAGTTGATATAGATAAGACAATATCTTGAAGACATTGGGTTGGAAGTGGAATATATTATTCCTATCAAGTTGATAACTATAGTTCTATAAATCTTATCAAAAATCTAATTCATCACTTGAGGACTAAGAACATTTAAATTAAATATTTTTTCTTAGAGGAGAAGGTGGAGAAAAAAATTGTGAATTTTTAGTATATGGATACTCAAAATTAATTTACTAATATTATAACCAAGGTATTTCCCAAGGTAGACTTTTAAAGGAACTAGTTATATCTTTGAGTTCAATTGAATCCCTCCAATTAGATGAGTTAGAGAAAGGGCTCTAACTCCCCCTTAGGCATTGTTATGGAAAGGTATGATCTCTATCTTTTATTCAATGTTTGATTTATAACCCTAAATTATGAAATTTTAGAGAGGTTATTTTGGGTTCATTGACAAAGGTGGTATTTATGAGTACAAGGAAGTAATTTTGTTTTTTAAAGGGGGAGAGTGATTGAATTATTATTAATGTGGAGAAAAAACTTGAAAAATAGTTTGGAAAGTATTGAATATTATGAAGATCCATGAGGTGTTTCATGAGGATATTTTTATTTAAATATTATTTATCACACATATCTTGAATAAAGTGGTATTAGGGTTGATTTTAAGTGAATAAATGATACATTAATAGAATCTAAGAGGTAAAATTTGTGTTTTTGTTTAGATATGGCATTTTCTAAAGTTTATTAAAGACTTAAGCGTTAAATCTATTTGAAGTTTTTAAAAAACTCAAAGGGATATATTATTGGGAAAAATCCATTTAAATTGGTCTTTGAGTTGTATTTACTAACAATAAAGTGGTAGAAATTTTCAATATAGTCTATTTTAGTGTTATAAGTTCATAGTTTGAAGGTTGGAAGAGGTTTGGAGAAATCCTCTAAAGGTTTTAGGAGATTTTACTACATGTAAGGTTAAGGAAACCATGTATAAATATACCATGGGGTGAGACCACATAATGTTGGGGTGAAACCTCATAAGGTTGGGGAACAACCTCATAAGGTTGAGACAGACCATAGGTGTAACCTCACAAGGTTGGTGCATGTCCCTGTAAGGTTGGGACAAGACCTCGTAAGGTTGGTGTGAGATGCTCGTAAGGTTGGGACATAACTTTGTAATGTTGATGCGGACTATCATAATATTGATGAATAGTATAATAAGATTGGTTCAAGATACCTGTAAGGATAGTAAAATATTTATAAGATTAATCATGAGTTCACCAGTCTTCATATGGTTTTCCAACATCAATTGTACGTATATTTTATTTGTCATAAAATATGATTATTCTTGCAACTAGATTTGAGTGGAGATAATCAATCCTATAATTAAGTGAGAATCAATAAATATTAATTTGATATTTGAAGTCATGATTTTTTATATTTTGTGGAACTAAATTTGACCATACACACCATGTCTTAGGTAAAGTGAGTGGCAGTGTGGAGGCTACTGCAGAGTGGGTTAGATGAATTTAGAATTCATGTTCTGGTTGAATTTTGAGGAGTTAACCATCTCTATTATTTTAGGTGATTTGGTTGGAGTTTTAAAGGTGGATAAAATCATTTTTTTTACTATGGAAATTCCATATTCAAGTGATGAAATATGAAAAAAAATATTGAAAATGGAAGATAAAAAAATAAAAAAGGAGGGGGAGATCATGGGAATATAGACATAAAAAATATTGAGGAAATAGAGATAAATGGGGTGTTGAAGCACATTAGGTTGATATAAGTAGGATATATAGTTTTTTACTAGAAATATGAAGAAAAATAATAAAAAGGTTATCTAGAAGACCACTCACTAGAAGATTTTTGTGGAGTTCTTCAAGAAGAAGAAAGTGCAACATATTATTACACCATCATTTGTGTATTTTTCATCTGTTGTTCATGGAAAGAGGAGACAATTATGACAAGAATAGTGTATTCCATTATATAAGGAGATCATCAAGGTCTAAAAAATTTATGGTTGTAAACCAGGAGGGTTAAAGTGGATACTCTGAAACTTATAATAAAAGAGTAGTGAGATTTAGAGTTTTAGGTGCATAGGAACATTGACACACATTCTCCTTGGATTAGCATATTAAGGTGAACCAAGTAAAATCATTTGCATCTCCATTTTATTAATTTCATTGGTTAGTATCAACTAAAAGTAAGAGAGAATAAGAGGGAATATTCCTTATTAAACATGGGACAAAATTATCAACATGGGAAAATTAAAATTGGCATACACCCCCTGATTAGTTAAGTCTCAAGGATTTCATAAAAAATGTATCAGAAATGTTCTCATAATAGGTGTCTCAACAAACTCAAGTATAGGGAAATTCCAATATGAAACATTCAACCATATTATACTAAATACATGGTGTATGACACTCCATGTGGTATACCTAGGGGTTGTAGAGTACAAAAAATTCATTTTATGCCTTATTAGCATATTTTTTATCTCTTTATGAAATATTACTCTTACTAACCTTAAAATTTCATCACAAATTATAACAATACATGATGAAAATAGATTAGGGATAACTTTAATCCATATTTTTAGAGGTTAATTCACGTAATATATGCAACCAGCATGAAAAAGTGGAGACTACCTTTTGTATTAACATGATACATTTTATATTCTTAAACTTGTTTAATAAAATTAACAAAACCAAACATAATATATCATATAATCATATCTCATAAGATAGGACATAGAGTTAGTCTTGTGTTTGTTGCACTTTTAGGGTTTTGTTAAACTCATTACATATCTATAAAATTCATGCCATACCTCTATGTGATCATCTGATAAAAAACTCTCACTAAAATATTTTATTGATCAAAATATATAAATTAATCTAACATGAATAATGGTGAGACTTAGGAATCATATTATTAATGTTAAACTATTTTAAAATAGTATTCAAACTTCTTAACTTCACAAAATCTAGTGTTACAATGTTAATAACTTTTGTTGCCTACTTAGAACTCCTTATAAGTTCATCATCATCATCATTCTTAGAACCATTTTCATCATACTTTTTTTTTGAAATCTTTTGGTAACTAATATAGCTCTTTACATTTTATTTACCAACACAACCTAAACTCTTTTAGGATATAAAGTTATATTCACTTTCTTATGGTAGTTAAATATAACTCATTTCTTTTCTTTTTATCGATATACCCGAGTCTCTTTTAGGATATCAAGTGGAATTCACTTTAAATTTTGACTTGTATAATCCTTTATTTATAAGTTTAAACTTATCTAAGTCCAAATATACTCCCACTAACCTATTAGACACTATATTCTCTCCAAACTATCATGTTAAGATATATACAAACTCTTTTGTTTTAGGAAATAACATTTATTTACTTTGGTGATAATATTTAACAAATAAACTATTATATCCATATATTATATGGTATTTTATGCGTTTAGAGTATTACTCTAAAAATAAGACTTTATACTTTAAAATATGTCTCTAAATTTGGTGGGATCACATCCCTCTTATTTTAAAAAACATCTGGATAAACTCTTTTATTATAGATAAAATAATTTTATCCTCATCTTCTTATCACATATGTTATAGAATATAATTAATCATAAACTATGTTTATTAAATCCATTATATATTATTATTTATAACAAAATTTTTTTGATAAAAAATTAGATAATTATACAAATCCTTTACTAATATTCATCTGAGCTTTATATATTCCTTTACATTCATATCCATGATTTAACAACCCTTTGATTTGTTATCTGAATACAAATTATAATCTCCATCAATTATTTCCTTAATTTTTAACCCTTTTATACTTATAAAACTTTTAAAACATTTTATCAAAATCATATACCCTTCAAAATTTAATAATTAGATTTTAAAACACTAATAAGTGACATGGACATTCCATGGAATTTATCAAACCCATTCAATTATTTTAGACACTTCCATCCCATGGAATCATTACCCATCCTTTCTGAAAAACTTCTCTAGAGGTTTCAATGTCCTTGGATGGTTATTTTAAAAAACAACATTGGACTTTACAAATAACTTTTCTTCTTTCAGTTTGAACTGTTACACACTTTTATGATCAATGAAACATGAAAAACTATGTTGGGTTTGGTGTCCTAGAACCAATTTTTTTTACTTTTATTGCATGTATTTAAATGGTTTGAATATTAATAAAATATATTATTACATATTATTCATTTTTCTATATGAATTTAATGTAATAATGTCCTAGTGAGTTCACCAGGCTTCATATGGTTGTCCAACAGCAATTGTAGGTATATTTTATTTGTTATAAAATATGATTATTCTTGCAACTAGATTTGAGTGGAGATAATCAATCCTATAATTAAGTGAGAATAAATACATATTAATTTGATATTTAAAGTCATGGTTTTTTATATTTTTTGGAACTAAATTTGACCATATACACCATGTCTTAGGTAAATTGAGTGGCAGTGTGGAGGCTACTGCAGAGTGGGTTAAATGAATTTAGAATTCATGTTCTGGTTGAATTTTGAGGAGTTAATCATCTCTATTATTTTAGGTGATTTGGTTTGAGTTTTAAAGGTGTATAGAATCATTTTTTTTTACTATGGAAATTCTATATTCAAGTGTTGAAATCAAAAAAATATTGTAAATGGAAAATAAAAAAATAAAAAGGGAGGAGGATATCATGGGCACGTAGACATAAAAAATATTGAGGAAAGAGAGATAAATGGGGTGTTGAAGCACATTGTGTTGATATAAGTAGGATATATAGTTTTTCACTATAAATATGAAGAAAAATAAGAAGAAGGTTATCTATAAGACCACTCACTGGTAGATTTTTGTGAACTTCTTCAAGCAGAAGAAAGTGCAACATATTATTACACCGTCATTGGTGTATTTTTTATCAGTTGTTCATGGAAATAGAAGACAATTATGAAAATAATAGTGTATTCCATTATATAAGGAGATCATAAAGGTCTATATCATTTATAATTGTAAACCAGGAGGGATAAAGTGGCTACTCTGAAACTTATAATCAAAGAGTAGTGAACTTTAGAGTTTTAGATGCATAGGAACATTGACACAAATTCTCCTCAGATTATCATATTAAGGTGAACCAAGTAAAATGATTCGAATCTAATTTTTATTACTTTAATTGGTTTTTTCAGCTAAAAGTAAGAGAGAATAATAGGGAATATTCCTTATTAAACATGGGACAAAATTTTCAACATGGGAAAATTAAAATTGGCATACACCCCTTGATTAGTTAAGTCTCAAGTATTTCATAAGGAATTTATCAAAAATGTTCTCATACTAGGTGTCTCAACAAAATCAAGTATATGGAAATACCAATATGAAACATTCAACCATATTATACCAAATACATGGTGTATGACACTCCATGTGGTATACCTAGGGGGTTATCGAGTACAAAAAAAATTCATTTTATGCCTCATTAGCATATTTTGTATCTCTTTATGAAATATTACTCTTACTAACCTTAAAATTTCATCACAAATTATAACAATCCATGATGAAAATAGATTAGGGATAACTTTAATCCATATTTTGAGAGGTTAATTCACATAATATATGCAACCAACATGAAAAAGTGGATAGTACCTTTTGTATTAACATGATACATTTTATATTCTTAAACTCATTTAATAAAATTAACAAAACCATACATAAGAGCTCATCTAATCATATCTCGTAAGATAGTCCACTGAGTCAGCCTTGTGTGTTTGTTGCACTTTTAGGGTTTTGTTAAACTCATTACATATCTATGAAATTCATGCCATGTCTCTATGTGATCATCTGATAAAAATATCTCACTAAACTCTTTTAGTGATCATAATATATAAATTAATACAACATGAATAATAGTGAGACTTAGGAATCATATTAGTAATGTTCAACTGTTTTAACATAATTCTCAAACTTCTTAACTTCACAATGTCTAATGTTACAATGTTAATAACTTTTTTTCCTACTTATAACTCCTTATAAGTTCATCATCATCATCATTATTAGAACCATTTTCATCATACTTTTCTTTGAAATCTTTTGGTAACTAATGTATCTCTTTACATTTTATTTACCAACACACCCTAAACTCTTTTAAGATATAAAGTGATATTCACTTTGTTATGGTAGTTAAATATAACTCATTTCATTTCTTTTTATCAATATACCCAGGACTCTTTTAGGATATCAAGTGGAATTCACTTTAAATTTTGACGTGTATAATCATGTATTTATAATTTTGAACTTATCTAAGTCCAAATATACTCCCAATAACCTATTAGACATTATATTCTCTCTAGACTATCATGTTAAGATATACACAAACTATTTTGTTTCAGGAAATAACATTTATTTACTTTGGTGAGAATATTTAACAAATAAACTATTATATTCATATCTTGTATGGTATTTTATGTGTTTAGAGTATTACTCTAAAAATAAGACTTTATAATTTAAAATATGTCTCTAAATTTGGTGGGATCACATCCCTCTTGTTTTAAAAAAAATCTGGATAAACTCTTTTATTTTAGATAAAATACTTTTATCCTCATCTTCTTATCAAGTATGTTATAGAATATAATTAATCATAAACTATGTTTATTAAATCCACTATCTCTTATTATTTATAACAAAATTTTGTTGATAAAAAATGAGATAACTATACACATCCTTTACTAATATTCATCTAAGCTTTATACATTCCTTTACATTCATATCCATGATTTAACAACCCTTTGATTTGTTATCTGAATACAAATTATAATCTCCATCAATTATTTCCTTAATTTTTAACCCTTTTATAATTATAACACTTTTAAAACATATGATCAAAATAATATACCCTTCAAAATTGAATAATTGGATTTTAAAACACTAATAAGTGACATGGGCATTCCATGGAATTTATCAAACTCATTCAATTATTTTAGACACTTCCATCCTATGGAATCATTACCCGTACTTTCTGAAAAACTTCTCTAGAGGTTTCAATGTTCTTGGATGGTTATTTTAAAAAACAATATTGGACTCTACAAATAACTTTTCTTATTTCAGTTTGAACTATTACACACTTTTATTATCAATGCAACACCAAAAACTATGTTGGATTTGGTGTCCTTGAACCAAATTTTTTTACTTTTATTGCATGTATTTAGATGGTTTTAATATTAATAAAATATCTTATTACATATTATTAATTGTTCTATATGAATTTAATGTAATAATTTCCTAGTGAGTTCACCAGGATTTATATGGTTGTCCAACAGCAATTGTAGTTATATTTTATTTGTCATAAAATATGATTATTCTTGAAACTAGATTTGAGTGGAGATAATAAATCCTATAATTAAGTGAGAATAAATACATGTTAATTTGATATTTTAAGTCGTGATTTTTTATATTTTTCAGAAATAAATTTGACCATACACACCATGTCTTAGGTAAAGTGAGTGGTAGTGTGGAGGCTACTACAGAGTGGGTTATATGAATTTAGAATTCATGTTTTGGTAGAATTTTGAGGGGTTAATCATATTTATTATTTTAGGTGATTTGGTTGGAGTTTTAAAGGTATATAAAATCATTTTTTTGAAGATGGTAATTCCATATTCAAGTGTTGAAATCTGAAAAAAAAAATTGAAAATGGAAAATAAAAAAATAAAAAGGGAGGAGGAGATCATGGGCACGTAGACATAAAAAAATATTGAGGAAAGAGAGATAAATGGGGTGTTGAAGTACATTGTGTTGATATAATTAGGATCTATTGTTTTTCACTAGAAATATGAAGAAAAATAAGAAGAAGATTATCTAGAAGACTACTCACTGGAATATTTTTGTGAAGTTCTTAAAGTAGAAAAAAGTGCAACATACTATTACACCATCATTTGTGTATTTTTCATTTTTTGTTCATGGAAAGAGAAGATGATTATGACAAGAACAGTGTATTCCATTATATAAGGAGATAATCAAGGTCTGCATCATTTATGGTTACAAACTAGGAGGGTTAAAGTGGTTACTCTGAAACTTATAATCAAAGATTAGTGAGCTTTATAGTTTTAGGTGCATAAGAACATTGACACACATTCTCCTTAGATTAGCATATTAAAGTGAACCAAGTAAAATCATTTGAATCTAATTTTTATTAATTTCATTATTTCGTATCAACTAAAAGTAAGAGATAATAAGAGAGAAGATTCATTATTAAACACGGGACAAAATTATCAACATGGGAAAATTAAAATTGGCATACACCCCCTGATTAGTTAAGTCTCAAGGATTTCATAAGAAATGTATCAAAAAGGTTCTCATACTAGGTGTCTCAACAAACTCAAGTATAGGGAAATCCCAATATGAAACATTCAACCATATTATACCAAATACATGGTGTATGACACTCCATGTGGTATACCTAGGGGGTTATCGAGTACAAAAAAATCTTTTTATACCTCATTAGCATATTTTGTATCTCTTTATGAAATATTACTCTTACTAACATTAAAATTTCATCACAAATTATAACAATCCATGATGAAAATAGATTAGGGATAACTTTAATCCATATTTTGAGAGGTTAATTCACATAATATATGCAACCAACATGAAAAAGTGAAGATTACCTTTTGTATTACATGATACATTTTATATTCTTAAACTCATTTAATAAAATTAACAAAACCATACATAAGAGATCATCTAATCATATCTTGTAAGATAGGCCATCGAGTCAGCCTTGTGTTTGTTGCACTTTTAGGGTTTTGTTAAACTCATTACATATCTATGAAATTAATTCCATGTCTTTATGTGATAATCTGATAAAAATAACTCACTAAACTCTTTTATTGATCAAAATATATAAATTAATCTGACTTGAATAATGGTGAGACTTAGGAATCATATTATTAATGTTCAACTATTTTAACATAGTATTAAAACTTATTAACTTCACAACATCTAATGTTACAATGTTAATAACTTTTTTTTACTACTTAGAACTCCTTATAAGTTCATCATCATCATTATTCTTAGAACCATTTTCATCATACTTTTTTTGAAATAATTTGGTAACTAATGTAGCTCTTTACATTTTATTTACCAACACACCCTAAAATCTTTTAGGATATAAAGTGATATTCACTTTGTTATGGTAGTTAAATCTAACTCATTTCATTTCTTTTTATCGATATAACCAAGACTCTTTTAGGATATCAAGTGGAATTCACTTTAAATTTTGACTTGTATAATCCTGTATTTATAATTTTGAACTTATCTAAGTCCAAATATACTCCCACTAACCTATTAGACACTATATTATCTCTAGACTGTCATGTTAAGATATACACAAACTCTTTTCTTTTAGGAAATAACATTTATTTACTTTGGTGAGAATATTTAACAAATAGACTATTATATCCATATCTTATATGGTATTTTATGTGTTTAGAGTATTACTCTAAAAATAATACTTTATACTTTAAAATATGTCTCTAAAGTTGGTGGGATCACATCCCTATTATTTTTAAAAACATCGGGATAAACTCTTTTATTCTAGATAAAATACTTTTATCCTCATCTTCTTATCAAGTATGTTATAGAATATAATTAATCATAAACTATGTTTATTAAATCCATTATCTCTTATTATTTATAACAAAATTTTGTTGATAAAAAATGAGATAACTATACACATACTTTACTAATATTCATCTGAGATTTATATATTCCTTTACATTCATATCCATGATTTAACGACTCTTTGATTTGTTATCTGAATACAAATTATAGTCTCCGTCAATTATTTCCTTGATTTTTAACCCTTTTATACTTATAAAACTTTTAAAACATATGATCAAAATCATATACCCTTAAAAATTGAATAATTGGATTTTAAAACACTAATAAGTGACATGGAAATTCCATAGAATTTATCAAACTCATTCAATTATTTTAGACACTTCCATCCCATGGAATCATTACCCATCCTTTCTGAAAAATTTCTCTAGAGGTTTCAATGTCCTTGGATGATTATTTTAATAAACAACATTGGACTTTACAAATAACTTTTCTTCTTTTAGTTTTAACTATTACACACTTTTTTTATCAATTAAACACCAAAAACTATGTTAGATTTAGTGTCCTAGGACCAACTTTTTTTACTTTTATTGCATGTATTTAGATGGTTTGAATATTAATAAAATATCTTATTACATATTATTCATTGTTCTATATGAATTTAATGTAATAATGTCCTAGTGTATTTGTTTTATTGATAAGGTTTTAGCAATTTTACACTATGATTAGAACCTTGAAATGTCATATTGATATTCTTAAAAATAGTTTTACTATCAGATAACATTCTATGATGAGACACATAGAATTTGACTATTAGGTGCAAGTACTCATAAGTAGATGAGGCTTCTTCTCATAAAGTTCACAATTGGTAATCTCCAAAATGAGAGTGTAACAACACTAGATTTTTTTGAAATATATTTTTTCAAATACATTTAATCTTTTCAGTATCTTGCATTACATACAACACTGAGTTTAAACAAAATGTGATATACTATTAAAATATTATTATTTAAAATGATAGTTATCTTATAGTCATTGGAATGGTATGTATGAATAGTATTAACAAAATTACGAAAATATATGGTCTAAAAATGTATTTAAAATAAATTATTTGGTGACCAATTAATTAAAAATAAAAATAAAAACTATTTGAAAATAATGAAAATCTTTTTTTGAAAAAAACTATTTCCATAAAAAAATATTTTACCTCAATAAATTATAAAAACAACTATTGGTGAATGATTTTGATGATATGTATATAGTATATATTCAGTAAAATATTTAACATTCATCTCATGTTTTTTTAGGCAATAGATAAGAATAATACCAATTTTACGCTTAAAAACTGCATTTTATTAAAAAATAGTTTTGTCGCCTTTTTGAGCACTTATTTTAAAACTAATTTTTGAAAACTTTAGAAAATTCATTTAAAAAACTAAATTTAATTTTTTTAATTCATCTTGTCAAAATTATTTATCGATTAAAGTTTGGGAAATTTCGGAAAATATTAATTTTTTGATGAATAGTAAAAAATACTAAATTTTAATTGAAAACTTCCTTTTCATTTAAATTATTTATAAAGTTAAAATTATATTTTAAATTTTTTTATAAGTAAAATTTGTTAAATTATATATCTATTAATAAAATTTATGTTATTGGAATCATTTTAAGGTTGAATTTTGATATAAAAACCTTATAAACTTTTGAACTTTTTCTCTTTGAAAACTCGCATTCTCATCACGTTTATAGGATTAATTTTAAATTAAATTTTACCAATTATGTTAATGGAATTTGAAAAAATAGATTCCATATTTTTAATCAGAATTATTTATATTATATAATAATTTTAACTTAATTTTTTACCCTAATGAATAGTACAAACAGTAAAAATTATTTACCACTGTTAAGGTAAAAATTAGTTTACCAAGGGTAAACTAAAAAGATAAGGGATAAAATGACCTAAAAATTGTCTAAAATATAATTTATGGATATATGTTGACCCCATAATATCTAAGTATCAATAATACTTTATTTTTAACCTTTTTTCATGTGGAAAATGTGGGTATACCTTTTTCTTTTCAAAAATTACAAGTGTGTCACTCACCTCACCTATAAAAGGCCACCCCTATCCTCTCCTATTCACATTATCAAACCCTTTTGATTCAGAAAATACTTGATAAAATAACTTCCCAAATTCCATAATATCATCCTAGAATCCTTATTTTGGGCATAAATCCAACCTAGGAAGGCTTTTGGTGTAAACTTAAAGAGGTTACCCGAAAAAGAGGGAGCGTTTTTATTTTATTTCTTCCTCCACATCCTTCAATTATTATTAAAAAATTATGATATAATAATATAAATATAATAAATGTACTAATGTGTTTTTATTTTAGTTTTTTACCTAAAACCTTATCCACTTACATCAAATGGGTTACGAAATCGTCATTTGTGTGTACGGCGGACTACTACCTTGCGAACCGACGTCATTCATTTTTCCATTACCACCTCTCACAGTTGGGTATAATGATAGATCTAAAGTGTATATATATTATATTTATAACATAATTATACCTATGGATTAATTATATCATATATTCCTTTTTTTAATTTCCATTCCATAGAGGATACGATAACGTCACTCGTGTGTACAGTGGACTACCGCCTCATAAAGCGATGTGATTCATTTTTCACTAACGCTTTAAATGGAAGATAATAAGGATAAAGTTAATGAATATATATGATATAATTGAAATAATTATGATATTAATGACATATTTATAATTCTTAAAAGATAATATATCATTTTATTTCTTAAATTTTCACTCACTTAAAGATGATAATGTCATTCGTGTATGTGTGGACTACCACCTTTACGAAGGGATGTGACTCTGTATTTTCATCACCAAGATAAAGTAATTATATGTATAAGTATATTTAAATAATTAATATTATATTATTATCATTCTTTAAATATAAAATATTACTTACCACCTTTATATAATGATTGTTGAAAAATGGAAACGTTACTCATGTGTATGTATGACCTACCATCTCCATGATCGTAACATACTTCATTTCTCAAAACCATATTTCATGATTTTTATTAAAAGTATAATTGATGTATAAATATAATAATTATTTCATGATAATTATTCTGGATATTATGGAATAATGATCAAAGTAATAGGACCAAAAATAAAAAATCAAAACATATATGAAAAACAAAGTGGTTATTACCCAAAACATGATTTTAACAAGGAATTGGTAATAAACATGTAATAAATAGTCATAAGTAAATAATATATGGTATAATATATATAATTATGGCTATATAATATATTTATAAAAAACTTATATTATTATACATGAGGTTTGAATGTGTACGAACGAAGTTGAGACTTAATGTAAGGGATTTTCATCTCACTTTTTACTTTTGTGAGACACATTCCATATTCACAAAATAATTATTTTATATGGTGTATATAATTAACATTAATTTATTTTAATATTATTCTCCATAAAATTATTTTGATTTACATATCCATTTGAAAATATCTCTTTCGTGGGGTTTACAGTTCAAAAGTTACCAAAACAATAAGGGATTTTTTTCACAAATTGTCTTCTTTGAGACATATGTTATGTTATGCACCTATCTTATTTTATGAGGTGTATATACATTCCCATTAACATTTAATATCATGAATTTATTTATGTTCATGTTATTTTAAGTTCCATTTAGTTTTATTATTTCATTGGGACTTACAATTCAAAGTTTCCAAAGTGGTAAAGATTTTATGTTACAATCCCATTGTTTGACGAGATTGTTTATGATTATGTATCTGATGATGAAATATTATGATTCATATATAAAGAAACTAATTAATTTTCTTATCCTCTGGTTATATCATGAGAATAAATTTTTTCCCTTCATTTTTCTCCCTTTATGTACTCAAGATTTCAAAAGAATGTGTTTAATAAAAATCATCTTTATTTATCTCTTCGGTCGAAAACCATTTTTCTTCCAAAACTATGTTTTCTAAAAATGTTTTCAAAAATATTTTTAACGTTATTAAAATGAATTATTAAACACATTTTTACCCATTTTTTAATTTTTAGTAATTTTTTTTAAATGAATCTTTATGTCATTTTCAAAAACAATGCTCATTTAGCTTTTACCAAAAATGTGAAAGGAATATTTGTTTTAACATGTAAGGTATTTCACACCATCATGGATATTATTTTATTTGAATATTTATTTATAAGTTTCAATGATATTTTTAAATAAAAGTATTTTCCAAATGTTTTATGTTTTAAAAAGTGTTTTTTTCAAATCTAAAAGGATATTTTCCTTAAGGAATGTTTTAAATAATTTTTAAATATTAATTTATAAGTTTTTCAAGTTTATTCTCAAAGAAAAGGATTTCTAAAATATTTTTAGTTTTAAAGATTTATTTTCAAATAAAATTTATTTTCCTCAAGATATGTTTTAATTGATTTATCTTTTGAAATAATTTTCTATCTAAGATGACATCCTTTTATATAACTTATGTTTTACTAGAGATATAAACCAAGGATATTATTATTATTATTTCTATGAATGGTTTATGAATATATGATGTTTATGAACCCCATTTCTCTTCCATGAGTTATACCATGATAAAATTATTATGAAACTCACTTCTTTTTCCAAGGTTTATGCTATGATGAAATGATGAAATGATCATGAAACGCATCTCTTTTCCACAGGTTATGATATGTTGAAATGTTTTTGAAACTCATTTCATTTCATGGGTTATGATATTATGAATTTTTTATGATATTGTGGTTCAAATATATATGATTTTCATTATTTGATAGGTGGTACCTATATCTACCTCTAATGTATTGGGTAAAAATGGATAACTCATGAGTAAATATGTTATGTGTAAACCTGATTAAATGTTCACAATGTTATGCATGAACCTGATTACATGTTCACAATGTTATGTGTGAACCTGCTTACATGTTTATAGTGTTATGCGTGGACTTGTCTTTCATGTACATAATTTTATGTGTGGACCTATTTATATTTCCATAATTTTGTGTGAGTTTCTAACCTCATTTCATTAATTTAATGAGTGAACATGTCTCTATTTATACATGTTTACAATGTTATAAGCTGATGTGTATGCAAAAAATCTATGTCTTATGCCAATTTTATGCTCACGTGACTCATGTTATTTGATTCCCTTGTGATTAATGTCTTATTAACTTCCAATATTTATGTCATGGCTCAATATTATAATCTTTGGTATACAATTTATTATGTTTCCTTTCCCCAATTTATGAAGAAAGGTTTTAAGTAGGGTATATTTGGGAAGATTACTAAAGGGGAAGATCTTTATGGGAGATGTTGAAGATATTTTACAAAATTAGAACATTGTGTACCTAATCTCCAAATACTCTAAACAATTATAGTCCTCGGGTTTGTATTTTTGTGATGTACTTAATATTCATCTAAAAATATGTAATATCTATATATGATAAACTAGGGTCATTATAGTTGGTATTAGATGAAAGGTTTAGTTAACCTTTGGAAACTATGATGAGAAAACTTGAGTGAGATCCCTAGGGATATTTCTAATGATATGTTTAGGGATGTCTATAAGGATAAGTCTAAGGATGAATCAAAGTATTGTAAAATTTCCTAGAATTTTGGAAAATGATAGAGCGGGTGGTTTCCAAGAAATTACATCCTTGTATAGATACTACAAGTTGATGTGGCTCTATAACATAGGTGCCTAGGGATAATAACTATAAAAAGGGTGCATTGAGCTAGAATTGATCATCACCCAGTGAATGATAATGGGTCTTGATACACACTTGGTTTGACACTCCCAAGGTATATTATTTTGAAATTCATGAACTCTTTACGAACTATCATGAAGGATTTAAATAGATGATGACTATGAATGACCTAAGATAAACCTAAGGTGTCATATATCAAAAAGAAGGTGTTATTATTTAGACATCTTATAAGTGATTTATAATGATTATGTGGTTCCTCACTATGATTATTATTTCTAACACTATGATTTTTAGTTTTAGTAAATGGTTGGAACCTGAAGGAATCGTGTTAAGGCTGGATGTAATTGAAAATGTAATGATTGTCCTCCTAATCAACTGAATGTCATGGGATCTAAAATGAAAAACCTTGTTGTTATGATCACACAAATTTCTCAAGATATGACTCATGCTGGACTTACAAACAATCAAAGGAGGGAACAATGTTCTGTTGATTCCTTCATGAAGCAACTCCCGCCTTCTTTCAGTGGTTCTGATAATCTTCTAGTTGTTGAGAAATATATTGGTACCACTTAAAATATATTTTCCATTATCAAGTTTTCAAATCATGAAAAAATCATTTTGAATGTCTACTGTTTGTAATGTGAGGTAGATCAATGGTGGAATCTTACTAATAATATAAGGTAATGAGAATAATTTTACTCCATGAAGTGGTATGAGTTTAAAATATTAGTTTTCAATAAGTACTTTCCTCATATTCTTTGTATAAAAATAGAAAAATAATTACTTGATATTAAGAAGAAGGATGAAGAATTTTTTGGTACCTATCAATCAAATTTTACAAGACTTGTAAGGTACTCTTCGGGTGTTATCATTCATCCTGAAAGTAAGGTTGAATAATTATTAAGTGGATTAAAATCAAATATCGGAAGGTATTTATCTATAAGGAACTTTGGATACTATAAATAAACCATTCTATGTGCACTAAAAGTGGAAATTGAATCTAGAAACCCTCTTGGTTATGGTGATGAGAAAGGGAAGATTGGGTTCCATGGAAATTACAATTATATGTCACATGGAGGGAAAAAAAGTTTCAAAGTCCTACTTTCCAAAACTGTGGGAAAGAGTGGTTAGGTAAGTGCTTGAAAAGAACAATAAGGTGTTTCAAGTGTGGTAATCCCAACTATCGAGCAAAAGAATATAGAAGTAGTGTGAAGAGGATAGTCAATGAGAGATCAACAGAATGCACCACCCACACTCTAGTGTTTCAAGTGTAAGTGGTTTAGTAGTTATTCTAATGAATGCCCTAATCCAAGGGCTAATATGGATGATAACCCACAATAACCTCTGAAGAAAAAGGAAAAATGAAGATATTATGAAATAATAATGGATGGAATGAATCATGATAATTAGTTTATACTTATCCTCCCCTCCTTATTTGGTAATTTCATATTTTATTTTGTATAAATGGTCCCTATGAAAATATTATTGTTCATCCTTTAGTGAAATTTCATGTGATTATCTCCCTCTATATGGATTCTAGAACAATTAAATCACATTTTATATTCTATAGGTACAAGGATGAACCCAATATTCAAATGAAAATGTTTTTGTATGAGATAAGATATTATATAAGTAATAAAGGGTAAATTAACATTTGGAAGTGTATATGTCTCCATGTAAGATTAACTTAAGATTTATGGATACCATTATGGGTTTATGAGTTTAAGGTTGATCATAATTTCAAATTCATTGGCACCCCTTTTGAGGTTTTATATGATGGAAGTTTATCAATATTAAGTATATTTTAAGAGACATTTATTACAATATAACCTATTGGTTTTGTATATGTTTTAGTGACAGTAATTTGAAGAGTAATTCCTTTAAACTTTGTGGACATATGATTAAAGGTACTGGTAAACTTTAGGTTTTATCTTATCCTCGATGTTGAGGTAATTATGGGTTGTAATTTACCACTTTCCAAAGTCAGTGCACTTTGTTGCTACTAGAGAAAATTTCTCTATGGATATTGTTTCCATAGTATAAATTAAGTGGTAAGGTTGCATGGGTTACCATATTCAAATGTAACTATTCGGGACACAAAGTTTACCTTAAATTTTTTATGAATTATCCAACAATATCTTGATACAGAGTAAAGTTTCAGCACAACATATCATCCTCGTACATATTATCAGTTTATGGGAACAATTCAAACCCTAGATGATATGATAAGATCTTGTCCTATGAATTTTAAAGGTGTTTGGGATCAACACCATACTTAGGTTGAGTTTTCTTACAATAATAACTTTCACTTGAGAATTTAGATGGATCCTTATTAATCCATTTATGTTAAGAATTATAGAACTCTAACGTACTGGAATGAAGTTGCAAAAAGAAATCTATTGGGACCTGATCTAGCTAATGAAATTGAAGAGAAGGTTATAGTCATTCAACAACATATACGGGAAAAGTGGAAAAAATATATTACGTAGATAATCATCGATGAGATCTAGAATTTGAAGTTTGTGAGAGGGTATTTTGATGAATTTCTCTATGAAAGAAATATGGAAAAACGGATCCCCAGGTATATTAGTCCCTTTGAAATTCTTAATCGTGTTGGGACCGTATCTTATCACTTGTCACTTCCATAAAAAATAACTCAGGTTCACGATATGTTCCATGTATCTCTCCTGAGGAAGTATATACATAATCCATCAAATGTACTAAAATAAGATGTTGTACCATTGGATAATGATATTACTTATGAGGAATAACCATTACAGATTCTCTATCAAATTAAAATGGCTCTACAAAACAAATACCACTTACCTGATCAATGTTTTATGGTTAAACCACCAACTTGAAGAAGCTATATGGAAACCAAAGGATGTAATGAGGTAGAAGTATCACTAGTTGTAGGTACTAAAGTTAAAAAAATAGAGAGATAAATTCATTTTAATGGGGGAAGAATGTAACACCCTAAAATTTTGTGAAATATTTTTTTCAAATAAATTTAATCTTTTCGATATCTTACGTTACATGCAACACTGATTTTAAATGAAACATGACATACTATTAAAATATTATTATTTAAAATGATAGTTATATCCTAGTAGTTGGAATGGTGGGTATTAATAATATTAATTAAATTATGAAAATATATTTTTTACACATGTATATAAAATTAATTCTTTGGTGACCAATTAATTAAAATGAAAATAAAAACTATTTCAAAATAAAGGAAATATTTTTCTGAAAAACTTTTTTTACGCTAACAAAAATATTTTACCTTAATAAATTAAACAAACCACTTTTAGTGAATGATTTTAATTAAATTTATATATTATATATTCAATCAACTATTTATCATTCATCTTATGTGTTTTCTATACAAGAGATAAGAATAAATCCAATTTTACGCCTAAAAACTATTTTTTAAAAAAGTAGTTTCGTCACCTTTTTGTGTACTTATTTTAAAACTATTTTTTGAAAATTTAATAAAATTTATTTCAAAAAATAATTTTTTTTAAATAATAATTTCAAACTTAAATTAGGGATAATTTTTTATAATTTTCAGGAAAGATTAGTTTTTTTTTGAATAATGAAAAATACTGAATTTTAATTAAAAACTGTCTTTTCGTTTAAATTATTTATAAAGTTAAAATTATATTTTAATTTGGTTTTAAATTAAAATCAGTTCAATTATATATCTAATAATCTAATTTATTTCATATTGAATTTTGATATAAAAACCTTGTAAACTTTTGTACTTTTTCTCTTTGAAAATTCACTTTCTCATCGCGTCTGCGAAATTAATTTTAAATTAAATTTTGCTAATTATATGAATATAATTTTAAAAAATGGATAAAATATTTTTAATAATCATAATTTATATTATATAATAATTTAAAATTAATTTTTTAGCATAATTAATAGTAAAAATAGAAAAAATTATTTACCGTAGGTAAGGTATAAATGGGTTTACCAGGGAATTAAACTAAAAAGATAAGGGTTAAAATAACATAAAAACTTTTATAAAATCTATTTTATGGACATATTTAGACCCTATAATGTAAAATTATTTATAATACTATTTTTTTTACCCTTGTGTCATGTGAAAAACGCGGGAACACCTTTTTCTTTTCAAAAATTACAAGTGTGACACTCACCTCACCTATAAAAGGCTACCCCCTCTACTCTCCTCTTCCCACCTTAAAACCATTTTTTTCCAATAACTACCCAAATTACTTCCCAAATTCACTATTATCATCCTATAATCCTTGTTTTTGGCATAAATATAACCTATAAAGGTTTTTGGTGCAAACCTAAGGAGGTTACATGAAGAAGAGGTAACGTTCTTCAATGAGCGTTTTTTATTTTATTTCTTCATCCACCTCTTTAAATTATAATTAAAACATGATTATATAATAACCTAGGTATATTATATATAATTATATGTTTTTATATTGATTTAATTACCTACAAATATCTCCACTTACATCAAATGGGTTACGTAATCATTATCTATATATACAGCGGACTACCACTTCACAAACTGATGTCATTTGTTTTTCCATTACCACCTCTCACAGTTGAGTATGATGATAGATATAAAGTGTGTAAATATATATGGTATTGTTAACATAATTATAATTATGTATTAATTATATTATATATACCTTTTTACTTTCCATTTTGTATGGGATATGATAACGTCGCTCGTGTGTACGGTGGACTACCGCCTCACGAAACGATGTGATTTGTTTTTCACTAACACTTTACATGGAAGATAATAAGAATAAATTTAATGAATATATGTGATGTAAATAAAATAATTATAGTATTAATGACATATTTTTCATTATCAAAATATAATATATCATTTTATTTCTTACCTTTTCACTCACTGAAAGATTATAACATCATTCATGTATTTGTGGACTATTGCCTTCACGAAGCGATGTGACTCTATCTTTTTATCACCACACCAAATGAATGATATGTATAAGTATATTTTGAGAAATAATATTATATTATTATTATTATTTAAAGATAAAATAATACTTAAATCTTTTCCATAATGATCATTGAAAAATGGAAATGTTACTCATGCGTACGTACGACATACCATCTCCATGACCGTAATGTACTTCATTTCTCAAAACCATACTTAATGATTGATCATAAAAGTATAATTTATGTATAAATATTATAATTATTTCATGATTATTATTCTGGATATTATGGAACCATGATCAAAGTAATAGGATCGAAAATAACAAATCAAAACATATACGAAAAACAAAGTGGTTATTACCTGAAACATGATTTTAACAAGGAATTGGTAATAAGAAGGTAATAAATGGTCATAAGTAAATAATATATGGTATAATATATATAATTATAGTTCTATAATAGAATTATAATAAACTAATATTTATTATATAGGAGGTTAAAATGTGTATGAATTCAATATTTAAGGTAAGGGATTTTCGTCTCACTTTTTACTTTTTGTCTCAAATTGCCTTCTTTTAGACATATGTTATGTTATGCATCTATATTATTTTATGAGGTTTATATACAGTCCCATTTACATGTAATATCATGATTTTATTTATTATCATGGTATTTTAAGTTCTATTTAATGTTATTCTTTCATTGGGGCTTACAATTCAAAGTTACCAAAGTAGTAAAGATTTTATGTTACAATATCATGGTTTATCAGGATTGTTTATGATTATGAATCTAATAATGAAATATTATGATCCATATCTCAAGAAAATCATGAATTTTCTTATCCTATTATTATGTCATGAGAATAAATGTTTCCCTTTATTTTTCTCTTTTTATGTACTCAAGATTTCAAAAGAATGTTTTTAAGAAAAAACATCATTATTTCTCTCTTCGGTTGAAAAATCTATTTATTCCCAAACCATATTTTCTAAAAATGTTTTTAAAATTCATAAAATGATTTATTAAATAAATTTTTACCCATGTTTAACTTTTTAAGAAATTTTTTTAAAGTAATCTTTGTGTCATTTTTAAAAAAAATCCCATTTGGCTTTTACTGAAAATGTTAAAGGAATATTTGATTTAACATGTATGCAATTTCTCTCCATCATGACCATTATTTTATTTGAATATTACTTTATATATTTTCAAGTTTATTTTCAAATAAAATGATTTTAAGAAAAAAAATTATGTTTTAAAAAGTGTTTTTTTTCAAATCGGAATGTATATTTTCCTTAAGAAATGTTTTAAATAATTTTTAAAGGTTAGTTTATAAGTTTTTCAAGTTTATTTTCAAATAAAAAGATTTAAAAAAGAAAATTAGTTTTAAATAGTTATTTTTAAAGAAAATTTATTTTCCATAAGAAACATTCTAAGTGATTTATCTTTTGAAATCAATTTCCATCTAAGAAGACATCCTTTGATATAACTTATGTTTTACTAGGGATATGAACCAAGGATATCATTATTATTCTTTATATGAATGGTTTATAATGATAAGATATATATGAAACTGGTTTCTCTTCCATGGGTTATACCAAGAAAATTTCTTATGAAACCCACTTCTTTTTCAATGGGTTATGCTATGATGAAATGATGAAATGATTATAAAACTTGTCACTTTTCCATATGTTATGATATGATGAAATTTTTATGAAACCCATCTCACTTCATGGGTTATGATATGATTAATTTTATATGATTTTGTGGCACACATATGTGTTATTTTCGTTATGTTATGGGTGGGACCTATATCTCCCTCCAATGCATTGGGTAAAGATGGATAACTCATGAGTAAATATGGTATGTGTGAACCTGGTTATATGTTCACAATGTTATGTGTGAACCTGATTACATATTCACAATTTTATGAATGAACCTTATTACACATTCGCATTGTTATGAGTGAACTTGTCTTTTATGTCCATAATGTTATGTGTAGACCTTGTTTCATGTATATAAGTTTATGTGAGGGCCGAATTTCATGTCCTTAACTCAATAAGTGAACCTATATCTATTTATACATGTTCATAATGTTATAAGATGATGTGTATGCCATAAATATAGGTCTTATGCAAATGTTATGATATCATGGTTCATGTTATTTGGTTATCTTATGATTCGTGTCTTATGAACTTCTGATCTTTATTCCATAACTTAATATTATGATCTTTGATATGCAGGGTATGGTTTTCAAATGTTATGATCATGTTTACATACTCTTATGTTCATGTTATGCTTATGTATCTCTCTTTTTTACCCTTACTGAGTATATGAACTCACTCTTTCTTATGTTTCTTATCTCCAAGTTGTGAATAAAGGTTTTAAGTAGGGTATGTTTGCGAAGAGTTCTAGAGGGGAAGATATTTATGGGATATGTTGAAGATATTTCACCAAATTAGAATATTACGTACCTAGTCTCTAAAGAATCTAAACTAGTATGGTCCTTAGGAATGTATTTTTGTAATATATTGAATATTCATCTAAAAAGATGTAATATCTATGTATGATAAGTTGGGGTTTCTATAGGGATATTAAGAGAATAAACTCATAGGTCAGAATTCTATATGTTTTGGTGTTATTGAATATTTCTATTTGTGAGTGCATGTAATGGTCCTTTGACTTTAAGATTATCATTAATGCATGGAATGACTTTCATGATTAAATTAATTAATAAAAATTATCACACCATATATTGGTGGGGAGTAGGGTGCATTGGGTGTGTCATGAATGACCTGTTATTAATGGATAAGTCAAGGAAGGATTTATCCATTCCATCTTTATAGAAGTTGATATCTCATACCTTTGATTGGAATATAATCATCACATTAATTTCCATGGCCATGGTATAATGATGTGTTTATTTCAGATAGTCAAATAAATACATATTGAGTATATAGGTCGGTGACACATATGTGAAACTTTCTTGATGATATATTATGATAAAGGTATTAAATTACACAGTGAGTGTTCATATGTGGTTTTCATCATTATGGCATTAATCTATTTCTATTGGTGGCCTTGATCTATTGCTAGATAGTAATCTTGGACTTTAGGTAAGTCCGCATAATTCCAACAAGAGCGAATCCTAGAGGGTCACACACTAATTGTTTCCATTGATATTGATTAAATTAAATTTTAATTTAATTAATAGAATAAATATTATTCTCAAGACTGATGAATAATTTTATTCATGCTTTATCGACCAAAAATATTTATTTATGAATAAAATATTTAATCTAAAAATTTATTCTGGTGTTCAAAAAATTCTAGAAGAGTTTGAATAGACCAATACCATGTCCAGTGAAAAATATTAATTTTTAAGCCGGTTAAGTAATATTTTTTATGTTGTAAGTTATCACGTGCACCATAAAATATTATTATTATTATTATTTTCATGGTGTTTAATAAATATTATTATATTATTTAAGGGTTGACATGAAATTAAATAATATTTTAACCCAAAACTTAACTCTATAAATATATGGTTATATGTATTGTGTAGAGTTAACTGTGATATAGAGAATTATTATGCATAATGAATTCTCTCTTAAATTACTTTTTTTATCCCTCTTAAGAATGAGAAATATAATAGAGAATACTTCAAGATCAAAGGACGTGTGATCAACATGAATGATACAAGGAAATTGATTCATTGTGATAGCACTTAGAAATCAATTGGTGTTGATCAGAGATCAAAAGAGAACATGTGGATCATTGCTAGAGGTATTCTACACTTGGATCCTTACAGCACAATAAAGTTAATCTAGAAAAGGGTTTTCAGATGATCAACATATATATCAAATAAATGATCTTAAGATAAGGTAAATTGTTTCTTCAAATAAAAATTAATTAATTGTAAATTTAACATGTAAGATCCTCTCTTAGTTTTAGGTTTTCTTTAGACAATATATGATTGAAAAAATTTATTTTCTCATAGAGTCCACATCACTGATAATATTGTGAATGATCTGTCTAATCAAAAAAATAATTTTTGATTTATCACCCTTATCAGTACTTCTTCTGTGCCTGGAACCTATAAGTGATATCAGAGCAGTCACATTCAAATTTATAATTATTTATTTGATTATTGATTGTTATGTATTTAAAATTTAAGATTCATTTAATGTTTTAATTCATTATTGATATACCATCTAAATCTCTTCTTCATGTTCTTCATTTCTTGAAAATATTACCAAGATCAGTTAATAATTAATGAAGTTTACATATGAATATCCCATCTAAAATTTCCATGTATCCTGGCTAGATAACATAAGAATACACAGTGTGTAATCCTTTATTTCACATTGTGTATCCCTATTCATTACAGAAGGATGCCCATGTGGATTTCGGGTTGTTTAATAAGTACATGTTTCATGTAATAAATGTACCACGTGCATACCATTTAGGGTCGCACATGGATTTTTTTAAGTGTATATTGTGTAGTTTGACTACATTTCATGAAATCCACATATTTTCAAGATGGAAAAAACAAGGTCAAACTACATCATGAAATTAATTCTTCGCGTGTATTTAATACACAACATGTACAGACTAGAAAACCATGTAACTATAAGTACACATTGTGTATCCTCTATAAATTTCTTGTACTTCATAAATATTCGTGAGAAATATATTCCAAATCCCTATGTGTGTACTGCGGATATTTAGTGAAGATAAGTACACGCCATGTAGATGGATTTCACACATCGTGTACTTCACCCATTTATGTGGAAATATTTAAATTAATTAATTACTCCTTAAACCTTATCAACTCAATTTATGTGATTCATTAAGTTGATAGTACATTTCATTTGTTAGGTTTTATATTATATTAAATGTTTAATTAATTCTATGTAATATTTGAGACTATAAATCATGTATGGTTATCATATATTAAATACTCAACACATTAAATTGTATAGACTACATAATTTTCATGTGTTTCATGGGTCATTAAGTTGATAGTACATGTCATAAAATTATGACACATTTTGTGAATGTGCATTGTTTACGATTAAATCATACTAAGTAGTTTGAATGGGTAATCACTGGGTTTCATCCAAATACAAAGTTTTGTACCATTTTATTGATTTTTTAACTGAAATAAAATTATTTATTTTATTTAAAATCACATTGGATGAGAATTTTTTTGGATTATTGGATGAAATAAGATGAAATGAATTGATTGATTAATAATATAATTATTTGGATTAATTTGTGTGTTTTATTTTATTAAATAATGAATTTAAATAAATGTTAGTTAATTATTTTAAATGCATAATCATTGTATATTTATGACTAGTCATAAGATTGACTAAGATCAGTGTATGTTTTGTCATTATTTAATTTAATTTATTGCATGGGTTTGTAATTATTTATTATTAAATTAAATTTGATGGCTTGTGATTTATATCTCCCTCCATTATTATGTAGGAATCGTGTGTCTAAAATTATTTATGTAATTCACCTTAACCAATCCTTTGGTTTCCCTCAACTATGTGTGAATTATAAATACATGTAATTAATTGAGTATCTCAAGGCACATAGAGATGATTCAATATGAAATCATAATGATGTCAACCTAGGTGATACACAGGTCGATAGGTGGAATGTTGCAACCCATGCTAAGACCAACACAAGGAGTTATACTCTTAGGTAATAGGTTGATTTATTATCTGCTAAAAAAATCAATTGTTGTATTATCTTATATTGGTTTATTTATTTATTTCTATGCATTAATTAATTTATGGATGCAAGATCATGATCACATAAATAAATGAATTAATGTGCAAAGATGAAATTTAACTAAATAGATTATGAGTAAATGTTTTATCGAACATGGTTAATAAATTAAGTAATATCCAATTAATATTTAATAATAAATTTAATAGATTAAACAAGATAAAATATATGCATAATAAATTAAAAAAACCTCAAATATTTATTAAGTCGTACTTGGCCTTTCATTACTTGATTATAAATGAATGCCTTAGAACTAAGTGTTTGACTAACCCTTTTTGGGACACTTAATTTTAACATGGATTTATTATGAAGGTTATGGGTTGAATTAACCATCTTACATCAAGAGAAGTTTCCCTTACTAGACTTGATGTAACTTGAAGGAAAGTATTAGAGGAAATCCAAGTCGAAATTTTAGGATTGGGGAGTCTACTCAATGGATCAAGGAGCTACAATCCCATAGTTTTAAAGGGATTTCTTACCTAAATACCTTCAAATATATTGACCAAACCTCATTGGGGTTATAATAATGGGCATATAGATCCTTTCCACTAGAATTTCCTAGCAACTAGAGATTCTGTGTTCAATGGTGATGGCTATTGGGACTTGATAAAATAGTGGGAGATTTAATAAAATCAATTAATTTATTATTTATCACATAATTTGTAATCAAGAAAAGTACTAATAATATGATCTTTATAATTATATAAAATGAAAAGTTTTTCATCCACACTATCTCTATGATCTATATTGGAGAAATATCATATCCTCACTGGCAGTAACTTCCATTAGTGGTTCTGACACCTTCAGGTTATGTTACAGTGTGAACCGAAATATTACATGCTAGAATCCTCAATGCATGATCTACCTGATAAGGAGGGGAGTGATGAAGAGTTCCTTGTCTATGAAAAACATTTGAGTGACACAGTCAAAATTCAATGTTTGATGTTATTGTCTATGTCTAGTGAACTCATAAAGTCTCATGAAAACATGGATTCTTATAGCATACTTGAGCATATTCATGGTCTATATTAGGAGAGAGTTATATATGAGCGGTTTGAGATCTTCCAGGATCCTTTTTATAGAAATCTTGGATAGGTTTTCCCAGTTGGGCCTCATATAGTCAAGATCATTATTAATATTGAGTGTTTAGAGGTTATAGGGTTTAAACTCCCTAAATAACTGGGCACCGATCATAATTTTTTATCACTCCCTCAGAGCTTCTCTAGCTTTGTTATTAATTTTAATATGAACAACATTGAGAAGTATCTCCCGGGTCTGTTTACTCTTCTTCACCAAGTAGATAAGGATGCAAAGCATGAAATTCCTTTCATCCTTATAGTGAACAAACAGAATGGACAAGAAAAGATCTTTATTCCAAAATCTTCTTTATAACTCTCTTACCAAAAGAGAAATATTGAGGGGAAATATAGGGAGTAGGTTGTTGTTTGTTTCTCATATGGAAAGAAAGGCCACTGGAATAAAAAATTTACTCAGTCAAAGAAGTAAGGGGAAGATTTAGGTGCATTTTTATCAAGTGAAATTTATCTGTTTTTATAAATTAGGTATTAGATATAGCTTGTGGTGTTCACATATGTATTCAAATATAGAAACCAAGTATATTTAAAATAATTTAATAAGGAGGGTATAATTATGAGCAGCTAATAGATCTAAACTTGCTATTGTGGCTATCGAGTACTACTGCCTCATGTTTCCAATAGGAATGATCTTGGTTATAAAGGATTGTTATATTGTTCTATCTATTACCAAAAACATTATTTATGTATCCAAAATTGATATGGATGGTTTCATTTTCAATTTCAGAAATAAATGTTTCTACTTTTATAAAGATATAATTTGTTATGTAAGGCACATTTAAATAATAGTCTTTATGTGTTGGATTACACAAACCAAGTAATGACAATCAATAATGAAACTGCTTCACATGACTATACCACACCCAACTTTGGCATCACCGACTACATCATGGAAACAAAAAATATTTGACTAAATTACAAAAAGATAGATATTTAGATTCTTTTGAACCAAAAAAACTTGGTGTCTATCACTTATGTTTACATGGAATAATAACCAATGCACCATTAAGTGGAAAAGGTTAAAGGGACAAAGAGATTCTTAAATTAGTTCATACCAATGTTTCTGGACTATTTTCTATTGAATAAAGGGGTGGTTACTCATACTTCATAACTTTTACTGATGATTTTAACAGATATGGATATGTCTACTTGATGAGGTATAAGTCATATTCCTTTGATAGATTCAAGGAATAAAATAATGAAGATGAGAACCATCTTGGTAAGAAGATTAAAAACTACACTTAGGTCGTGGTAGGGAATATATTAATCAAGATTTAATTGATTATTTATAAGATTTTGGGATTTTATCTCAACTAAATCATCCTTATAGACCTCAGTATAATGGTGTTAGTGAAAGGAGGAACTGCACCTTATTGGACATGGTAAGATCAATGATGAGTCATGTGAGTATTTCATTATCCTTTTGGGATACATGTTATAAATAGTGGTGAAAATACTAAACATAGTGCTAACTAAGGTATAATATAGTATACCATACCAATTGTGGAATGGAAAAAAACCCATGTTGTTGTGCTTACATGTTTGGGGTTGCAAAGCGTTTGTTAAAGCCTCTTCATGTAATAAACTTGCACCCCAGGGCACAAAGTGCACCTTTATAGGATACCCTAAAGAAACAAAGGGTTATTACCCATACAAACCCTTAGAAAAAAGTAATAGTGGAAATACATGCTATATTCCTTGAGAGAGAGCACATATCTAAAAGAGATAGTGGGATTGCGATAGACTTTGATGAAATTGAGGCTCAAGGTACACAATATTTGGCATAAGAATAGATTATGCAAAGCCCCATGGAATAAGAAGTTGTTATAGAGAGACAAATACTATGTAGGAGTAAGATATAGGTTAGAGAACTATGATGATAAGGTTTTATAGTCACCAATAATGGTGACTCGTTATTAGTTGATAATAATGATTATCTAACCTATAAAGAAGTAGTAAGTTGCATAGATGTTTCCAAGTGGAAAGAAGCTGTGAAATATAAAATGGATTCTATATACCAAAACCAAGTTTGGATTTTGGTAGATCATACAGTGGATGTAAAGCCTATTGGTTGTAAATGGATGTTCAAGAAGAAACTAGACATGGAAGTAAAATCCAGTACCTATGAGGCATGACTGGTTGCAAAAGGGTTTAAACAGTGTCAAGGCATTGACTATGATGAAACCTTTTCACCAGTTGCAATGTTGAAATCCATCAAAATTTTACTTAACATTGCATCCTTCCATGAATATGAGATTTAGAAAATGGATGTCACAATAGCCTTCCTTAACAGGAACCTTTAGGAAGATATCTATATGACATAACCCGAAGGGGTTGTGACTCCAAAGGATTCCAGCAAATATGAAAATTGAAAAAATGCATTGATAGATTAAAGTATTCATCTAGGTCATAGAACATTTGATTGGATAAATCCATAACATAATTTGGTTTCATAAAGAACAAATGTAATACTTGTGTCTATGAGTGTTTTAGTGGGAGTGTTTTTATTTTCTTAATATTATATTTTAATGACATATTAATTGTTGGAAATGAGATACTAGTCATATAATATGTTAAGTCCTGGTTGAATAAATAATTTTCTATAAAGGACTTAGGAAAGGAAACATATATTCTTGGGATCAAGATCCATCATGATAAATCTAAGTGGCTACTCAACCTAATTCAAAGTGCATATGTTGACAAGATACTGAATAGGTTCGGTATGGAACAATCCAATAGGGGATTGTTTCCAATGTCACGTGAAATTCATCTTTATAGGAAAAAATTTCCTCATACACATAAGGAAAGAAAAATAATGGAAAGGATTATATACAAATCATCTCTTGGGTCAGTCATGTATGATATATGATATGTACTAGGCTAGATTTCACTTACACGTTAAGTGTGGTAGGAAGATATCAAGTAGACTGAGTGATCACTTGGATGGTAGTCAAGACTATCCTTAAGTACATGAGGCGTACTAAGGATATTTTCTTGGTTTATAGAGGTGATGAGGAACTAGTCATCAAAGGGTATGCAAATTATAGTTTCCAAATAGATCAAGATGATATGAAATCACAAATGGGATACATCTTCACTTTAAATTGAGGTGTTGTGAGCTGGAAGAGCTTAGATCAGGCTATGGTCACAAATTATACAGTAGATTTTGAGTATATTACATCTTATAAGGAATCTAAAGAAGTAGTATGGATACACAACTTCATCCAATATCTTGGCATGTTACCTAGCAGTAAAGATCTTATCACACTCTATTGTGATAATACTACAGTAGTGACCCTTTTTAAAGATCCAATGTCACATCAGCAGACGAAGCATATACTCTAGAAGTATTATCTCTTAAGGGATTTTTATAAAAGAGGTTAGGTTGCAGTGAGTAGTATTTCTATAGAAGAAAACATTGAAAACCCCTTGACTAAATCCTTAACTCATCAGAAACATGATTATCATGTGAGGTATAGCAGACTGAAATTTGTAGGCAGTGGGCTTTAGTCCAAGTGGGATTTTGTTGGAGTTGGTGTCCTAGGACTAGCTATTTGTACTTTGATTACATGTATATTAAATGATTCAAATATTAATAAAATTTTGATTACATATTGTTAACTATTATACATAACTTTAATGTAATAATGTCCTAGAGTATCTGTCGCATTGATAAGGTCATAGCAGTTCCCCGCTATGATGAGAAAATTGAAGTGTCATGTTGATATTCTTAAATATAGTTCTACAGTTAGATAATGTTCTATGATGAGACACATAGAATGTGACTGTTAGGTGCAATTACTCATAAGTAGATGAGGATCCTTCTCATGAAGTTTTCACTTGGTAATCTCTAAGAGATTGGAGAGGGTTGTGAATCCCCACTATTTTTCTTAAAAAAAAAATTCATATAACACACGCACACACACACATATATAATTAAATCAAAAATATATTAATGTATTTAAATACAATATGTGAACATATTATATAAATATATTTCTATAAATAATTTATATGATTGTATCTAATCATATATGTATACATAAATATAATTATATAATGTGTACATTAATATATATTTATTTGTATAAAATTGTATTTCATATAATATTAATTATAATGTAAAGTCATAAATATATTATATAAATATACACATAAATTAAAAAATGTATCATATAAAAACCTTTATAGTTTTTATAATTTATATAATAATAATAATAGATTATAAAGATACTTACAGGAACATACATATAAATAAACATATGTGTATTAAATAAATAATGTATTTGATTGTCTGTATATTATATATATTTGTATACAAAATCTATAATATAAATTCATTTAATTGCACATATAAATATGTAATATATTGTACACATACATATATATACAAATAAATATATAAATATATTATATATATACACAAATAAATATATAAATACAAAATATATATATTCAAATATATATAAATAAAGTTATAAATAAATATTTACAAATAAATAAATAAATTTATATTAATATACAGATAAGTATTTAATTAATATATTAAATATATATTTATATATATAATATAAATATATATATGTAAAATATATTTATATATAAATATAAATAAAAATTTGTCTATATTGAAATATTAAATTATAATATATTTATATATATAATATTATATATTATATATATATAATAATTAAATTTAATATATAAAATATTAAGTGTATGTATATTAAAAAAAATATAATAGAAATATATTAAATTGTATACATATATAAATATATAATATATATTTTGTCACACCCTGGTCTCGGATACTCCTTTATTTTATTATTTTCTTGGTCTTGGATCTTTCCCGATGAGGTTCGGGTTGAGACCCAATCGATTTTTCTTTTTTTTGAATTTTGAAAGTTCGGTGGATTTTTTAACCTGCGCATAGGCACCACATGGTTAGTAGAAACCGATCAGTTCAACACAGATAATTGTGTAGTAGGTCTGGGAGGTGTCCAGAAGCTACTGCATGGTTGGTGCATAGTTTGGTAAACTGTGCGGCCAAACTGGCCAAACTGTGTGGTCATGCCAAGTCATTAAAAACTTGAGACTCTCATTCCTCTCTCTCCTCCCTTTAACCCAAAATCGAACCCCACTCCTCCCTCTCATTTTTGATGCACCAAGGGGTCCCAAAACCCCTCTTCCCTTGGCCTCCCCTCCTCCATGGATTCTCCTCTAATGATCCAAAGTAAGTTTCTTAGGGTTTTGGTCCTTTTTCCTCCTATTTCTTCCCTCACTCCTTGATTTCTTGGTTTCCCTTTGGTGAGATCTTGTTCAAACAAACCCTAATGGTTAGTGTTTGTGTGTGGGTTATGTTTTATTTGTATTTATGGTGTGTGGTTGGTCTGTCAGTCCATGTTCTTCTCTTATTGAAGCTCTGTTGCATTTGCACGCCTCTGAGGTAGGTGTTTCCATGTTTTTCCTTTCCGATGCAAATCCTTGATGCTTGTATGCTTTAAATTAATTTTTAAATATGATATGCACCTTCATAATATGCTTAGTTAGTTTATTATGGTGTTTTTAAATTAGTAGAACTTGTTAAAAATAGGTTTTAAAGTGATTCTTGGTTTATGTTCATATGTGTCTATGCTAAATGTGTTTGATTAAATTCAAATTGAACTTTAAGGGAAAAATTGGGTGGTTGAGTAGTGTTTCATCATATGAAATGTTGTATTATATTGATTGATTTGGGGTTGGTCTTGTTATGTGGAATATGTAAATTCTTTTCATAAAATCGTTTTTTGTTACAATTTGATAGTATGTGTTGTTTCTTTTAAAATTGTTTGGGGGAAAAGGACTTGTGGTCTACCATTAGATGTGGGTACATCCATGTGTGTGCAGAGTGCACACATGTATGAGCTTTCAAATGATGATGGCATTGGAAGCAATTCTTCCCTTGAACTTTGGTTTCCTAAAGGGTTATTCATCTTATCCCCTTCCTCCTTTTCTCATAAAATGTTTTTCATGGTTTCCAAATAAGATAAAATGGTTTCAAGATTGTATTGGAAATTATGTCATGTTTGGTGTTTTATAAAAGAGTGTTAGTTCCTAAATGGTTTGAAGGTCCATTTGGAAATCCTTGGTTATTTTGTGTGTGTTTTAATCCTTGACTTTGAAATGGTTTTTTCTTCAAACCATGGTTTCTCAGTGTCTCTTTGGTTTCTAAATGATGTTGTCTCCCTTGTGTGATTTTTAAAAAAGGGGTTTCAAATGAAGTTTTTAAAGCTAATCTCATTTGGAACTTGGAGTACGTTTTGGTAAAAGTATGGCTTAAGGCTCGTTTATCATTTCAAATATAAAAGTGGTGTTTGGTGTTGTTTTGGAAAGATCTTCTGTAATTAATTTGGTAAATGCATTTTTATATGTAAAGCTAAAGGCCCGTTTGACAGTTTACATGTTTTAAATAAAGGGTTGAGTGCTTAGATGATACGGCGGACCAGTTGACACTTTCAATGATGTGATATATATATATATATATATATGGCACCTCTATAGGAGGGATGTCCCTTTATGGGTAATAATATAGTGGTGTACGTGTTTGGGGTAAGCAAGTGTGGTGATGATAGGTAAGGTGAGTCACGCATGAGAGGGACTCCCACTTACACACTATATTATTACCATGGGTTCCTAGGCATCTTTTAGATGATCTAGTGATGGTAACTTACTAGCCCCAATTAGACGGGTTGGTACCCCCTGGATCACTAAGAAGCTAGGTGGATTATGCCACTGGATTGGTCAGTTGAGGGCGACCAGTTAGTTATAGACTTAGGAGCTTCACTATACACTAGTAGGTGGTTCTGAACTGAGTACGTCCAGGGGTCACTCTAGGGATGTTTAGGATTTACCATGGTTACTATTTATTTCTGCTAACTTGTTTGTATTTTTTTCACTTAAATCTATGATTACATTGCTAGTTTATTTATTTTCATCACAACCCAGTTTTTTTTTACTTAGGTATTTGGTTTGGTTTTTGGTGTTAAAATAATGGTCTGTTTTGAAAATGGGATATGGCACATATTGGATTTTAAAATGGGAAAAGTTGTGCTTGCTTAATTAAATGTGAAAACCCTATTTATTTATATAAATACATTTCAAACTAGTGCTAATGGACTATTTTTTGGGAAAGGAAACACATGTATTCTATGGTTCTTGCCTATTGAGTTGTGAGTCTCACACCCTACTTGTACCATTTGGTGTCGGTAGACCCGAACTCTTTTTCAGGTTCAGTTTTCTGTTTAGGTTCAGTTTCCTATTCAGGTTCTAGTTTGAGATAGATCTTGGAGCAATTTGGTCTTGGGGACGGTGGTGAAATTTTAGTCCCATAGTGAATGGGTCGGTAGCAGTTTATTCTAGTTCGGTCTTGTCTCATTTTCCATTTGTTTTTTGTTCAGTTGTATCTTGTATATGGTTTTTCTTGTATGTTTAGTTGAGATTAAATTGTTGGTTATTGTTGCATGATCAATTTTATTAGTTTATTTATTTTATCCTAGTTATTGGGATTAAATCATTCCCACTCGATTTATATTTGATACCCAACACTATTTGTCAGCCTGTGGGGATCAGGAATGCCCTTCAGGCCAAGCTGCGGACCAGGTCAGGTGTCAGTTTGGATGGAATCCCGGCTTGGTTCGTGAAAAAAAATGGTATTAGAGGAGGTTCTTGTTATCTGGGTTGTCTGGTAGTTGGATATTAGGATTATTGGGACTCGAGAGGTAGGTATGGGAAGGTAATCATGAACACTTGCTCATAGTGATCCTCAAGCTACTAGGGGTAGTCCGAGATTTGAGTCTTTTGTCTTTGTTTTGGATTGAGGGATAAAAATGGAGGTGAGACAATGTTATTTCGTGATCTCACATGGATTAGTGACCCATGTTGATTCCAATTACATGGTTCAAATACCTCCTAGTTGTTGATGCTCTCTTGGGGCATGGCTCACTACCATGTCACCGAGTTAAGCATGACTACTAGTTCCTCATTCCTGTAGTTTGGTGTATGTTGTGTTTTTTTCTAGTTCCAGTTGGTGTGAGTAATCTTTTAAAATGAAACAGGTTTATGAAAATTAAAAATTATTTCTTTCAATATGTTTTTAAATTTGTAAAATGGGTCTTAAAGGAATTTTTTTGGATTATAAATTTGGTAAATGGTTGGGTTTTGATGAGGAAAGAAGGTGTGCGACCCTTGGTGTTCCTTATGAACATTTTCATGTGTGAGGGTATGTGTATGGAAAGTGCGTGTTGGCACATACAGATAGAAATGGATGGACACACATGTGACTGTTAATAGGATTCCATGAGTGAGTTTTTGAAATTTAAAGGTTTTGGAAATTGTTTTTTCTTTGAGGAGAGAATTTTGTTTGAAAAAAGTGGATTTTGTGTTTGGAAAGTAGCTTTGAAATGAGGAAGTTTTGGAAATTGAGAAGGAAATGGGATTTATGAAAAGAGTTGATTTTTTATTTTGATTGCTATGTTTTCAGTTAGCAATCTTTTTTTTGTCTTGATGTTAGTTTTGGTTTGTGTTTTCCATGTTGTTTAGAAAATGCTTCCTAGAAAGGTTTCCAAAATTTATAAGGATTCATGCCCAGTTTTTTATTCTTCTCAAGTGTTACCTATCCTTCGAGGTGATAAAGGTCTATTAGAGGTAGTGAAGTGGCTTGAAGAGGTAGAGAATGTATTCAAGTTGTTGGGAACTTCTGAGGCTACCAAGGTTCATGTTGTTCTGGGGTTGTTTTAGGGTCCATCTTTGGATGAATGGGAGTTTTTCACTCCACCATCATTGTAAGTTGGAATGATGTGGGAGGTTTTCAAGTTTTTCTTCATCCGATGGTTCATACCTGAGGAGGTGAAGACAAAGAAAAGAGATTAGCACATGAGTATCCAATAAGGTCAGTGGGCAATGAAGGCCTATGTACATAATTTCAAGGAGTTGGCTTCCTTTTCTTAAAAGGTGGAATCATAGGATATAATGAAGGCTTCTATTTTTCTTGGGTGTATTCATCCAAAGATTAAGGAGCAGTTCCTCTCCTCTAAGGACCTTCGTTTTGAGAAGTTGGTGGATGAAGCATTCCAAGATGAGTTAGTTTTCAGAGAACATGCGGTTGGAAACCTGGTGTATCCTGTTGCTTGTAAAGGTTCCCCATCTAGCAATAAGTACAGGTCGGGGAACCTGTCCTTAAGGATTTGTCTTCTTTGGTTATGGCTTCCAGTTCATCAGACCATTCATGTGTGTGCCACCAGTGTGGTCGGTTCGGGCATTCTAAATTGTCTTATCGCATCCCTCTGAAGACCTTCCATCTTTGTGGTTGTTTGGGTCACCTGGAGAAGTTTTTTAGGAATCGTTTCTCAAAGAAGGAGTTTTTATCAGGGGATTCTAGTGCATTACTATGAGTCAGGAGATACTTTAGCCATCAGATCCCCAACCATAGGTCTCAGGGTGAAACTCGCACACAATCAGGGGTCACCGAGGTGTGTGAAGGATCTTGTCCCAATTTTGTCTCCTATTTTGTGGAATTGACATTCAAAGTTTCCTAATTTTTGTTCTTCTTTCTATTATAAGTTTATCTCTTGTTTTATAAGCGTGATGAATCTTTCCTCTAGCAATCTAAATGTTTGTGTTCATCTGAATGTGGATTTCTGAACCGTTTGTTTTCTTAAGAGGTGTTTGTCCCTTGGATGAGTGGTGTTGGATTTTATTTCATTGGTGACCATTTGGAAGTGCTTGTGTTTTGTGTAGTTAAAGGATGGTTTCTCTGGTCCACTGTTTGGTTTGGGTTCCTTTTTATGGGTTTACCCTCCCATTTTGTTGAAATTCTTTGATCAGTGTGGGAAGGTTTTATTTTAGGCAGTGTTGTTGTTCACCCTTATGTGGAGGGTTGTTGGTTCCTATAAGGAGTTCCCTTGTCCCGAATTCCTAGTATGTCAGGTTGCCTTGTAGTGTGTTTTTTCATTTAAGTCCTTCTGGTATGGTTTGGTTGTGCAGGGAAATTGGATTAGATCAGGTTAGGAATTCCCTATTTTACAGTTGTGGTGAAGGTGTTTTTTGGTTAGTATGGAGAAGTTGAGTTAATTTCCAGAATCCCAGTTTGTCGGGTCGCTCTGTGGTGGGTTTCCCATTTAATCCAGGTGGTGTTGGTTGGGTTTTAAAGTTTCCATGTTAGTTGGGTTCTTATGGTGGGGAGAACCATCCCATGTTCTCCCCTTGTTCTTATGGTGTGGTTTCATTCAGATCATTTGGGTGTGATTTGGGAAGAGAAAGTTCACTTGAGGTTCCTTGTTTTCCTTAGTTTTGATTGGGCATGGATTTGAGTTTTAGTTAATTTTTGGCTGGATGACTTTCTGGGGGAAGAAAATGTCTGCAATGGGGATATTTGCCACACCCTGACCATGGATACTCCTTTATTTTATTCTTTTCTTGGTCTTGGATCTTTCCTGGTGAGGTTTGGGTTGAGACCCGATCAATTTTTTTAAAATTTTGAAAGTTCAGGTGGCTTTTCAGCTTGTACGTGGGCACCGCACAGTTAGTAGAAACTATGTGATTCAACCTAGGTAACCATGTGATAGGTCTGGGAGGTGTCCAAAATCTACCGCACGATTTGTGCACAGTCTCACAAATTGTGTGTGTTGGTTGTGCGGTCGATCCCTACTTAGGTAGTGGCTACCACACATATAGCGACCCGGCCTTTTCTTACATTACTATTACATCATTTCAAAGATAAACAACATAATAGTATTACACAAAGAGGATCCAAAGGCTTAGTGTCTTGGGAAAACTAGGACTACACATAACAAATACAACATCTAGCATAAACATTTATTTAATTTATTCTTCTCTAGATTCTTATTGGCACTTTCCCTCTCCTTAGTACATGTACTGAGGATATACATCAAAAGGGGTGATCTAGAGGCCCAGTAAGAGGATAGATAAGAACAATATATCATGGGGTGAGCATAATCATAACATAGTCAAAAGATCATGAACATGAGAGGAGCATAAATAAAAGACTTGAAATGTGGCAAAGCATAAAAATGAAACATCATGTCTCAGTGGTTAACTACCACACATATTTGTAAACCAAGCTAGAATATTTTTCATACATCATTTCACATTTACTCATGATATTCATCACTTTACCCAATTCATTGGAGTGTTGTATAATTCTGGGTGCACCCGTCACTTTGAAACATTCATATTGCGCTATATAATTACGGGCGCACCCGTCACATCATAACATTATCATTATCATGCTTGCCACATAAAACACATATAAAAAATGAACATAACTAACCCATGGAAAGTAATGGGTTTCATCTCATAAGAACACATTCATAAACTTTGTGTTCCCAAAATAAAGAGGGAATAACATACATGTTTCAAGAACTGTTCACTTTTAGTGAGAAGTAAAAGGGGTGTTCTTAAAAGAGGAGTTATTTTGGAAAAAATTTGGTTTGACATAAAAACCAGTGAAAAACATTTATATACAAGAAAATTAAATAAAATGATGAAAAAAATATCTTTAATGAGTAACCATATCAAAATGGAGTGAAAGATGGAGAACCCGAAGGAAGAAAATTGGGTTTGAGATTTCCCCTTACCTTGTACCTGAATGATTCCTTATTTTTAATGTCCTGTATAATGACATTATATTCATTAAATAGAAATCCAGAACCATGTTTACATTAATAGGTTTCATTCTGGTTTCATTTTTTCATTTTATGTTCCTTTGGATGACTTATAGAGTTTAAAAACATTGTTTTGGGGATGTTTGTTTTTATGGTTTTTCTTGGGTTGTTCACTTGTATTCATAAATTGAAGTTTGGGTAGAACATGGGTAAACATACAGAAATGATATTACATTTCATTAATGATATTAAAGGAGTTTTAATGATCTTATAATTAATTATATCATATCCATTCGGATGAATCATTAGATAAGAATTAAATGATGGTTATTTGGGTAAATTTTGGCAGTTTTTGGATCACAACGAACTTGTTTTAAAATAATCACTTAGTAATATGGACATAGGTTATTTACAAAACTTTAAATAGGAAATAACACATATAACATATTCTGGTTCAACCATAAAAATGGTTTCATGACTAGATCTGAAGGTAGAAATGGAAGAAGAAAGCATGTCGTTCTTGAAGGTGATAAATTAACACCTCACGAACAACGTTCTCTTTAATAAAATAAAAGGAAGAGGGAAATGAGTTTTAATGATATAATATCCCATTAGAATCATAAAATTATATTATATTTATAATAATGTAGTTACAATACAATTTTTATGAAGATAGGTGGGTAGAGATCAAGAAATGAACTTGAACTTGAAAGGAAATTAAAGGAGAAGAGGGAGGGAAATTACCTCTTGAATCCTTCTCTTGAGAACCTCGTTAAGGGCCTAAGCTTGGTCTTTTGATGAGACCAGAAGCTCTTGGACGTGATGTATGGGATAGGGAAGGTGTTTGGGTAGAGTTTAGATAAGGATTGGAGCTTGAGAGGTGTGAGGAAATGAGGGTGTGAAGGGTGGCTTTTATAGTGGAGGGGAGAGGGGTTTCCTTAATATAAAATTCATTAGTTTATTATTTCCCCACAAGACAAGGAATAGTGAGTCTTTAATGACCAAGAATAGTAATTTTATAATTTAATCCCGAATCAAGTGGGCTTACATCAGCAGAACATCACACATGACCCTATAATTAGCTTATTTAGCTTATTTTGTAAATTACAGTATTTCACTATTCATCAAAAATTCAAGTATCTCATAAAAATACCAAAAATTTACCCCAACCATTTTTCAACATGTAGAATCCAAAAATTAAGTCCATTTTTCAAAAATAACTTTCTAAATATTATTAATTTAATATTTAATTAAAATCATAATTTACTTAAAAACAGTTTTTAAGATTAAAACTGATTTTATAGTGCTTTCAAAAATTACGTAGGGTCTTATAAAATTTTCTAAAAACTATAAGAAATGGATTCAATAATTTATGAATAAATTTTAGGGAAATAAATATTCTTTTAAATTAATTAATTAATTATAATTAATTATTTATGACTTATAAAATACCAAAACGTTTACTAAGGTCAAATTGTCACTTTCTAAGATGTCTAAATTTTATTTTATTATTCATAGGTAATGTTACTCTTATGTTGGATGATTTACTATTCATAAGGGTCATATTACTATTCATAAGGGTATGTTACTATTCCTAAGGGTACGTTACTATTCACCAAAAATTATTTTTGTTTCATTAGACTCCAAAAATCATCTTGAACACAACTGTGTATGTCGGATTTTCAAAATTCCAAACATAAGAGTGAAAAACTTATGTTTAAAGGTCACTTATCACTTAGTAGTTCATTATTTTGTGTTTTTATGACATAAATATAAGAAGGTAATTTTCCATTGAAAAACATTGGTTCGTAACAACATAGTTGGAGCACAGTTTGGTAAACCATGCAGTCATGTCAGGGTCATTAAAAATTTGAGACTCTCATTCCTCTTTTTCCTCCCTTTAACCCAAAATCAAACCCCACTCCTCCCTCTAGTTTTTGGTGCACCAATGGGTCCCAAAACCCCTCTTCTCTTGGCCTCCCCTTCTCCATGGATGCTCCTACAAAGATCCAAGGTAAGTTTCTTAGGGTTTTGGACCTTTTTCCTCCTCTTTCTTCCCTTCTTCCTTGATTTCTTAGTTTCCCTTTGATGGGATATTTTTAGTCCAAACCCTAATGGTTAGAGTTTGTGTGTGGATTGTGTTTTATTTGGATTTAGGGTGTGTGGTTGGTATATGAGTCCTTGTTCTTCCCCCTATTGAAGCTATGTTGCATTCGCACACCTCCAAGGTTGGTGTTTCCATGTTTTCCTTTCCGATGAAAACACTTGATGCTTAGATGCTTTAAATTAATTTTTAAATATGATACACACATTTATAATATTCTTAGTTAGTTTATTATTGTGTTTTAAAATTAGTAGAACTTGTTAAAAATAGGTTTTAAAGTGATTCTTGGTTTATGTTCATGTGTGTTTATGATAAATGTGTTTGATTAAATGCCAATTGAACTTTAAGGGTAAAATTGGGTGGTTGAGTAGTGTTTCCTTGTATGAAATTTTGTATTATATTGATTGGTTTGGGATTGTTATGTGGAATATAGGAATTCTTTACATAAAATGGTTTTTTATCCCAATTAGATAGTATGTGTTGTTTCTTTGAAAATGGTTTTGGGGAAAAGGAATTATAGTATGTCATTGGATGTGGGAATATTTATGGGTGCGTGGAGTGCACACATGGATGAGATTTCAAATGATGATGGAATTGGAATCAATTCTTCCCTTGAACTTTGGTTTCCTAAAGGGTTCTTCATCTTATCCCCTTTTTTTCTCATAAAATGTTTTTCACAATTTCCAAATGAGATAAAGTGGTTTCAAGATTGTATTGTATATTATGCTTCATTTGGTGTTTTACAAAAGAGTGTTAGTTTCTAAATGGTTTGAAGGTCTATTTGGAAATCCTTGGTTATTCTTTGTGTGTTTTCATCCTTGACTTTGAAATGGTGTTTTCCTCAAACCATGGTTTCTCAATGGATCTTTGGTTTCTAAATGAAATTGGATACCTTGTCTTATTTTTAAAAATGGGGTTTCAAATGAATTATTCAAAGATAATCTTATTTGGAACTTGTAATATTTTTTGGTAAAAGTTTGGCTTAAGCCTCGTTTGGCATTTCAAACATAAAAGCAGTGTTTGGTGTTGTTTTGGAAAGAACTTGTGTAATGTTTTTGGTAAATGCATTTGGATATGTAAAGTTAAAGGCCCTTTTGGTTGTTTACATGTTTTAAAGAAAGGTTTGAGTTCTTAGATGATGTGATGGCCTGGTTATCACTTTCAATGATGTGATATGTGTGTGTGTGTGTGTCTATGTATATAGGGAACCTCTATAAGAGGGATTTCCCTTTATGGGTTATCATATAGTGGTGTTTGTATTTGGGGTAGGTAAGTGCGGTGAAAGTAGGTAAGGTGAGTCACGCATGTAAGGGCCTCCCAGTTACACAATATATTATTACCATGGGTTCTTGGGCGTCTTTTAGAGGATCGAGTGATGGTATCTTTATAGTCCTGATTAGACGGGTTGGTACCCCTTGTATCACTAAGAGGCTAGGTGGGTTGTGCCACTGTATTGGTCAGTTGAGGGTGGTCAGCTGGTTATAGACTTAGGAGCTTCACCATACCCCGATAGGTGGTTCCAAACTGAGTTCGTCTAGGGGTCTCTCTAGGGATGTTTAGGATCATCTGTGGTTACTATTTATTTATGATTTCTTGTTTGTATTCTGTTGTACTTAGTTCTATGATTACACTGCTAGTTTATTTATTTTCAGCACAGACTAGTTTTGTTTTACTTAGGTATTTGGTTTGGTTTTTGGTGTTAAAATAATGATCTGTTTTGAAAATGGGATGTGGAGTGTGTTGTATTTTAAAATGGGAAAAGTTTTGTTTGCTTAATTAAATGTTAAAACCCCTATTTATTTTTATAAATGTATTTAAAACCAGTGTTAATGGACTATTTTTTGGAAAGGAAACACATGGATTTTATGGTGTTTGCCTACTGAGCTGTGATGCTCACACCCTACTTGTACCATTTGGTGTTGGTAGACCTGAACTCTTTTATAGGTTCAGTTTCCTATTCAGGTTCTAGTTAAATATGGATCTTAGACCAATTCAGTCTTGGGGACTATGGTGACATTATGGTCACATGGAGATCAGGTTAGTATCATTTTAATACAGTTTGGTCTTGTCTCGTTTTCCATTTGTTTTTGGTCCAGTTGTATCTTGTATTTTGTTCTGCTTGTATGTTTGGTTGAGATTCAGTTGTTAGTTATTAATGCATGATCAGTATGATCAGTTTATTTATTTGATCCTGATTATTAGTTTGAAATTGTTCCCACTTGATTTATATTTGATGCTTAGTACTAGTTGTCAGCCCATGGGGATCGGGAATGCCCTTCGGGCCATGCCATAGACCGGGTCAAATGTTGGGTCGGATGACATCCCAACTTGATTCATGACATATTTGTATACATATAAATGCATTTAAATGTATTTAAATATATATTATAAGTGATTATGGATAAAAATAAATTGAAACACACACACCTTACACAGGCCAGTGGGCAGGTTATATCCCCCCCAAGGGATAACCCACTCATTATATAGGCACATAGACTCTCATACTATATATATCGTCTCAAAAACCCTTACAAATCATGCCCCAAAATTCCCAAACCACCATGGTCATCATGGAGTACATTCATAACCAAACAGACTACCTGTATATCAATAATGAATGGCTTATCTGTCATTATCTCATCGGATATCGTGTCACGTTAACACACACAACTACCAGACCAACACCCCCGCTGTCGAGCGGGGGTTCATCATTCCATTCAGTAATCATCATGTCACTACTGCTGCATTATCATCCCTTCCATCCCAACATCATTGTACCTCCATTAAATGACATCACTGTCATCCAATTGTCACCGCCTTCAGTCCAGCGCATGTTTGCCCACCATTCTGTAGTAGTCGCCTTCCAACCCCTCATCACCATCATCGCTGCTTAGACCAGCACCCGCCCACCTACTGCTGCTTCTAGTAACGGTGTCACCTCAGTGTCAGCAACCATCATCCAACCCCTCGCTAAATCTTTTGGAATCCATCGATCATCATGTTGTTGTATCAGGCACAAACACCGCTACCTCCTTGTTGATGAACACCTCACCAACCGTTACCACACCAACCTCAAACACTACTACTACCAACCGTCAGGCCATAACACCATCGGATCCTCCTGTCAACAGATAGGATTCCGCTACAACACCCTTCCCACACAAAGCGTGGGTCCCAACCTACCACCCCCTAAATAAATGGGGGAAAACAAATTACAGCTGTTGGGGATTGAACCTCAAGCAGGATCAACCTCATGTAAAATTACGGGGTACCTCTACCACTACGACACATCCCAACTACATATATTTAAATATATTATACAAATAATAAATGTATTTAAATATATAAATATAATATAATATAAATATATTTGAATATAATTAATATATAAATATATAATAAATATATATACTTAAATATGTAAATATATTAAATATAATATAATATAATATAAATGTGTTTAGATATAATATACAAATAATATTGATTTATATAAATACTCGAATAGATGTAAATATCAAGATTCATGATAATATCATATATTTAGTACATCATAGTGGAAACCCACCTGTTTTCTCACCCGTAGGTTGCGGGTTCGACTTTTGTTGGGCTGAGTATAGATGATGTCATCCTTTATTTTAAAGGCATGATGAACAGTGCCACATGATCCCATCCCACATTGGACTAGATGGATTTCTTCCTAAGCATAATAAGTCATCCCAAACCCTTTACTATCCAAAATCACATACTGGTCTTTACTCCTGAAATTTTTCGGCCCCTCCCCATGTCAGCACCACCCTTCCTTTCACCAGCTACCCGTGTTGTTAGTGTGTACCCTCATCTTACCCTATCACATGCGCTCGTACGTATACACAGGAAGACCATAACTCTCCCTATCTAGCCATGTGTTGGATCCTCAAGTGTGGTTGAGCTGATTCATATAGACACTCTTGGTTGAGTTGACCGGCCTATTATAGGGTTGGGTGGTGGTGCGGTTGTCAAATTTTTTCAGTTTGGTACTTTAAAAAAATTAGGGGTGGTTTAATTTGAATGCTATGAAAATACCAAGGGTGGTTAGAACCTCCCTTAATATATAAGAAATTTAGGGGTGGTTCTAACCACCCCTAATATATAAAACATTTAAGGGAATTTTCAACTATCCCTAATTCATTAATTTTCAAAAAAAATTATACTAAAATTAGAAGGGTTTTAAATCCCCTCTAAAATAATCACTGCTAATTTCAAACTTACTTTACCAATCATTTTTGAAAACTACCTCTAACAATATGAGGTGGCCACATTAGCGTCAGTTCTTCATAACCACCGCTAATGTACTTAGAGAGGGTTATAACCCCCTCTAATCATAAAAATAACCCCCTTTAATGAGGGTTTTTCTTGTAGTGACCTTTGGTCAGTATCAACTTTTTCTTAAGATTATGCCTCAAAAATCTCATTTTTTTCCACTAGCTTTCGCAGCTATAACTTCAAGATCAGCAAAAATTCATTATTCTAAATCCTTATAAGACTCTATTTAAATAGGAGTTATATGATGAGGATTTTCTAGACCAAATTTCTCTCATTGAGCAACAACAAGGGTACCTTCTTCATCATCACCTGCAACTTCCTTCTCATCTTTGTTCTTAACAACCAACTCATTTTTAATAGCATGTCAATAAAATTGAAAATTCTTTAATAACCCCTCTAACAGGGTGTTATTCCTTTGACACTTGGTCACTTTAGAGTTAGATAGGTCAACATATCTCCTTTTGAAGATCAGAGTTAGAATTCTTCCAAAAGGGTAAAACTTGAGTCTCTGTTTAGGTTGGAAACAAAGATGCATATAGTGAACCATAAATCTAGGTTGGGTTACTTTCACATCATTGAGTGAAAAAAACAAAAAATGGATTTCTTGAAAAATAAATTTATCAAATTCTATGCACTCTGTTCTATTTCGATCTGAAGGAATTTTGAGAGGATCATATGGTCTCGTGTTAAGTCCTTTTGGGGATTCTTCTCAATTATCAGACTTACAAACAAGGATTTAATCATACCTGAAGGACTAGTTTCATCACCTAAGATTAGGTAATGGATATATATACCTTAATTTATGAGTATAATGATAAAATTCAACAATCACCTCAGATGAAATAGTAAATTATTTTTTGTTAACTTTCGACTATACAACATCTCCATCCTAAGTGAAGCAGAACTGAGCATTATCATAAAATTTTCTTATCTCTTTTTTTGAACATGGTTCCACTATTCTACTCATAAAAAATCCATTCCCATTCTCATGAAATATTCAAGAGGTTGAGAGGGAAAATTCTTAGGTTTTGGATCATAGTGAAGGTAAAAGAGGGAGAGAACTAAGATTTGAGAAATATATATTTTGATCCAAGAGATCATTCAACTTATAAAGTCTTATGAAAAATAGAGAAACTCTTATTGTCACTTTTAACGATGTGGCACTGGAAGTTGTAAAATAGAAACAATACAACAATGCTCTTACAAGCTCAATAAATAAAATAAAATTTAAATAATAGAAATAACTAAAAAACATATAAATGGAATTACTTAACCAAGTCAGAATAAGTTCACTTATATTCAAACATTCCTAACTCACTTTTAATAAAATCAAATTGATCAGATGGTAAGGTATTTGTAAATATATCTACAAGATTATTATCAGTATAAGTAAATTTTTAAAGTGATATTACCTTTATGTGAGTGATCCCTTAAGAAATGATGTCTTAAATCAATATGTTTCATCCTTGAATGTATTATTGTTTTTTTAATATTAATATTAGAATTGTTATTATATTTGATTGGAACATAGTCAAAATTAAATCTAAAATACATCAGTGTGTGCTTCATCCACAACACCTATGCATAACTAATACCAGTTGTAATATAATTAGATTTAGCAGTTGACAATGCAATAGAATGTTGCTTCTTATTAGATCATAAAACTAAGATTTTCCTAGAAAGTGGTAGGTTCTAGATGTACTCTTTTTATTTATCCTAAAATCTCCAAATTTAGCTTCAGAATATGAAACTAAATCAAAGACATAAGTTTTTAAAAAAAATAAAGATAAATAAGTTGTTCCTTTTAAGTATCTTAAATTCTTTTTAGTAGCTATCAAATGTGACTCTTTTGGGTTTGATTGAAATCTAACACAAAGATATACTGAAAACATAATTTATGGTATACACCTTGATCATCCTGCTTGTTTATAAAAAACACTCAGTTCCTATAATTGGATAATAATAGGGTATAACAACTAAGTCTCATATATTATTCCTCTTGAATAAGTTTAGTTATTCTTGTTTAGAAACCACCTAACTCTCATCACTTAAATATTTGTATATGGTTTTAGGTTCTAGATGAGATATGAAAGTAGAAAATTCAACAAGATTTCCTACACCTCTTCTAGTCCTAATTCCCACATCTAAGCTTCCTATGATTGTTTCTAGGTTATGGTTTTTACAGGTTTTAGGATGTCTAGGCAGCACAATTTTAGGTTCTTCATATTCAGTTCATTCAGGACTAGATTTTTCATGATCATTTTCCATATCATTATCCTTTTTTTCATTAATGAATGGTCCAAGTCTCATGTTATCTAAATAATTTCTTAAATCATTAACTTGATTTTTTTTGTGATTAAAGATATCACTTTCATAAAATTTCATATAAGTATATTCTTCAATAATCTTTGACTTCTTGTTAACAACTTTATAGGCTTTATAAGTGATAAAATAACTTAAGAAGATACCTTCATCAGTATTTGGATTAAACTTACCAAGATTATCCTTGGTGTTCAAGATGTACACTTTGTATCTAAAAACTTTAAAGTATCCAGCCTTTGGTTCTCTATTATTTCGTAACTCATAGGGTGTTTTCTTCAAAGTAGGCCTTATTAGAACTCTATTCATGACATGAAAAGTTATGTCAACAACCTCATCCCAAAAATGAGTAGCCATGATATATTAATAGAATATTGTTCTAGAAATTTATTATAAGGTTTTATTCCTTCTTTCAATAACATTATTTTGTTGAGACATCCTTGGGGTAGAGAGAGTGTGTTTAATGTCATGTTTTAAGAAAATTGAGTTGAATTCATAATTCTCAAACTCTCCCCCATGGTCACTTCTTAAAGACATAATTTTTTCATCCTTTTCATTTTTTACTAACTTGCATATGTTTATAATAATAGCATGAGATTACTCTTAAGTCTTAAGAAATAAACACATGTAAATTGATAAAATTCATAAACTAAAATGTAAACAAAAGATTTTCTACTTAGGCTTGAAATTATAGAGGTTCTAAACAAATCCATATGAATAATTTATAGTAGTATATAGGATGAAACATCTTTTATTAGTTTGAAATATGACTTGTGTTGTTTTCTCATTTGACATGCATCACATAGTTTCTTTTTATTCAATTTGAGTTTAGGAAAATCATTAATCAGTTTTTTCTTAAATAATTTTCTTAAAGAATAGACACTATGATGTTCAAATATATTATACCAAATCCAAGATTCAATTATTTCAACATTAAAATAGTTCACATTTTATTTACATAAATAATGAAGGCATAGAGTGTGAACATTTTCATTTCTTGGTGTTTTAAACTCAAGTAATTTATCTTTGAAAACTGAATAGAAATTATTTGAAAAATTGACAGAAAATACATCATCAAAAAGTTGAGAAATCCTTATTAGATTATGATTTAAGACTTCAATATAAAGCACTTTTTTTATGAGGACTGATTGTGGGTCTCCAACAATTTCAACTTCAATAATCTTTTATTTTGTATTGTCACCAAATGCAACGTAGCCTCCATTAACTCTAGATAGTGAGTGAAGGTTCAAAAAATATCCACTCATATGTCTTGAACAACCACTATCCATAAACCATTTTTTATTATTGCTCTTGTGATTTTTTTCCTACAAAAAATGATTAAACAAGAAGATGTTTTGGTACCCAAATGCTCTTGGGTCTAGTGGTATTAACTATAAAATATTTGGGAACCCAAATCTATCTACTCCTTTTAGAATATTCATAACTTATGGAACTTCCATAATTAAAGTTAGATAAGTTTCTATAGATAATATCTTTCTTAACACCACAAAATTGAGGGTATTTTAAACAAAAATCATTATTATAGTAAACATTTGTTCCATAGTGAAAACAAGTAATGTTTGATATGTTTCTGTTCTTAAAATTGGGTACAAAATAATGTTTTACAGCTTGGGTTTTTCTTCTATACTTCATATGACATATTTTTATTTATGTGATTTATTATTACCAAATATTTTATTTAAATAATCCCCTTGGTAAATACAGTATCAACATATTTTAAATCTTTGACTTCAACTATTAGTTCTTTTATTTTCCTATCATGGACAACACAATTGGATACAAATTTTTCTAAATTGGATTTCAAGTCTGAAATTTGTTGGGTCACTTCATCTTTTTCTTTAGACACAACATCATAAGATTTTCTGAGAGGATTTCTCTTTTTTTATTTAATGATTCATATTTATCTTGTAACATGGAACAATATTCATTCAACTCATCAAATGAATAGTTTCCAAGTTCAAATTCAGATGAAAAATAATAAATAGGAGGCATGTTATTAGTTTTTTCCACAAAGCACATATTTGTCTTCTGATTAGATACTTTAAATTCAGAGTTAAGGATGGAGTTATCATAGGAGTCCTCTAAGGAACTCTATGTTGCCTTCATTTCTTTCTTTGTCTTCTTATAATATGATCTATTCTTATACTTTTTTTTCATACTTTTTCTTCTCCTTAAGTTGGTGGTAATTGGGGTTGATATGATCGATTCTCTTACACTCGTAGCATATTACTTCTTTGGTATTCCCATAAAAATTCTTATACTTGTTAAGGATTTATTTAATCCTCTTCTCTTATTGCATAACTTCTTGAACTTCATGGAAAATTGAGCAATTTAATCACTTAACTCTGGTTTTCTTGAAGTCGCTTCATCAGATGAGTGTGAAAATGATGTCACTTCATTTTTATTCTCATCTTTTGAAGTGGATTCTTTTAAAGCAACATTCTCCTTTTTTATTATTTTGTGATCACCTGACTCGACTTCTATCTTAGACTCATATATCATAAGTATGACAATGATATCTTTTATCTTATAATCTTTCATATTAGTTCATTGTCTAATAGTGGCTGAAATTACACTCTATTTATATGGAAAAACTATGAGTACTTTGAGAGCTTGATCAGATTCAAGAACTGGAGTTCATAAGACAATTACATTGTGTATAATTTCAGTCATCTTTTCATTCATATGAGTGATGCTCTCACCATCAACCATTTTTAATATATCAAACTTTAATTTGATAGTGTTGTGTCTAAGCTACCTTACATTATCAGCACCTTCATAAGCAATAGATATAGTTATCCACATTTCATGTGTTGTATCACAATATGAAACTCAATTGAACTCATCAGGACCTAATCCACATATAATAACATTAATAGCCTTGGAGTTTAGGTCATGTTCTACTTCCGTAGTATCATATCATATCACTGGTTCTCCTTTCACAACTTTATAGGGTTTTCCAGCTTTCAAGTAAACCTTTTGACCATGATTTTTTAGATAAATGATCATATGAGGCTTCCAACACCCATAGTTCTCTTCATTGAAATAAGGAGTTTTGACCATAAACATTCCCTATCTATTGTCTACTATTACAACCATTTGAAAAATATTTTTATGAATTCAACCTATTAGATTTGAGAACTCAAGAGTCTCAGATCTATGGTACCAATTGTTTTCCATTATATAGTTACACAATGACTTGAGAGGATGGGTGAATTGAGTTCTTAAAATTTTCTCCAATTTGAAATCACCCTCTTGAAAACACAAACATATTTGTCATAAGATCTTTATTATAAAAGCATTGAAAAAAATAAAATAGAGAATAAAGAGATATACATAGAAGATTTATTATATATTTTTCATTGTTCTGCATGACTATAATATAATAATGTCCTAGAGTATTTGTTGCATTGATAAGGTCATGACAGTTTCCCGCTATGATGAGAACCTTGAAATGTTATAACAATATTCTTAAATATAGTTTTGTGGTTGGATGACATGCTATGATGAGACACATAGCATGAAGACCGTCAGGTGCCAGTACTCGTAAGCATATGAGACTTCCTCTCATGAAGTTTGCACCTAGTAATCTCCAAGATAGGAGATTATGAGAATAGACCTGCTAGTAGGAATTCTGCATGTTTTGGTGTCATCAGATATTTCTATTTGTGAGTATGTGTAATGATCCCTAGACTTTAATATTATCATTAATATGTGTCACGACTTACGTACTTTCATTTGCTGATGAAAATCGCCACGCAGACAGTTGGCATGAAGTAGGGTACGTTGGGTGCATCACGAGTGGCATGTTATTAATGGATAAGTCAAGGAAGGATTTGTATCTTCCATTTATGGAAGTTGATATCTCGTCCCTTTTATTGAAATAGAACTGTCGCATGAAATTCCATGGCCATGGTGTAACGACGAGTTTATTTCAGGTAATCAAAGAACGACGTATCAAGCATAAAGGTTGATGATACAATCATGAAACATGCTTGATGAGATATTGTGAAAAGGGGATTATATTACACAATGAGGGTTCGTATGTGGATGTCATTGTTGCAACTTTACGTTCTTTCTCTTGGGTGCCTTGACCTGTTGCTAGACAATACTCTTGGACTTTAGGCAATTCCATCTAATGCCAATGAGAAAGAATCCTAGAGGGTCACACACTAAGTGTTTTTGGTGGTCTCGGTTAAATTCTATTTGAATTTAATTAATGAAATAAATATTATTCTCAAGACCATGGAATAATTTTATTCAAGTTACAATGATTTCATAAATTAAATAAAATATATTTATTTATTTTATTGAACATTTAATGAATATTTATTTACTAGTTTGTAAATAAAATATTTATTTAAGAGAATAAATTATTTATTTATTTATTCGGGTGTTAAATAAATGGAAGTGGAGTTCGAGTGGACCAAGGTTGGTCCGGTAGTAAAATAATTATTTTCAAGATGGTAAATAATTATTTAACTAGTTGGCACAAATTAAAATAATGTTGTTATTATTTTATGATGCATAATTTTATTTATAATTCCATTTTGAGTAAGTTGGCGCACCATAAATAATGGCATGGTATTATTATTAAATGCATGGTTTTCTCTCAGTTCATGAATTTATTTAATTGTTGCTATGCAATTAAATATTGTAACTGAAATTCCATGTATATAAATAGGAAAGTACGCCTATTATGCCAGACACCACACCACACGCCTGGTGAATTGAGAATTGTTGAGCCAAACAATTTCTCTCTCGAATCCTCTTCTCTCCCCTCTCAAGAACAAGAGACGTTCTTCAAGGTCGAAGAACAAGCAATCAAGAACGACCGACACAAGAGACTTGCTTCTCTTCTCTAGCACCCGGAGAACGAGCGGTGTCGATCAGAGTCCATCAGAGCACGTATGGATCACCGCTAGAGGGATCCTAGTTTGGATCCTTACAAGTGCAACGAGATAATTCAGAAGGGTCATTCTGGATGATCAACATCATCAACGAAGAAAAATACCAAAGATACAGGTATTATTTTTATTTATAAAATTAATTAAATTAATTATAAACATGATGTGTAAGATCCTCTCTAAGGTTTTAGGCCTCTTTATTCTTTATCTAAATCTTTGATTATATTCTGTGGAGACTGGAGTTCATCATCATATTGATCCCGGAATAATCATTGATTGTGGTAAAAATAAAATTTGGGTCCCGTCATAACCACACTTTCGCTGCGCCTGGAACCTTCAAGTGGTATCAGAGCGGTTACATCATAGTTTATAATTATTTAAATATTTTGTTGATGAATTGCGCATTTAATAATTTAGTTGTTTCAATTAAAGTTATTCATTCTGCAAATCTGAATCTCGAGATCTATCCCTCTTATTTCATTTCTCGTTCACCATATAGAAACGATCTTTTCTTTTAATTTTAATTAAAATAAAATAGAGGATCTCATCCGGAGGTACCAAAGCTTCCTGGCTGTACAACACCAGAACACATGGCGTGTATTTGGCAGTACACGCCATGTAGTCAAGATTCAATGAATCAGACCGGTCCGCCAAACCAAGTCGTGTGTTGGAGTCTTTCTAAGTCTTAAATGACTTTGTGTGTTGACCAGGAATAGGTGGCACGCAGTTTCCGGATTACACACCGTGTGGCCCAATGGACACGGCGTGTAGTCCCTTCGGGTTAGGGTTGGATCATGTACCCCGTACATGGCTTGCCCGGCTGGAGACTATGTAACGAGGAACTACACGGCGTGTGGCCCACTAGACATGCCATGTACTCTAAAGATTTCTGAAGTATACTCACATGTCGTTTCCCTGGGCGTATACTTCGGATAGACAGTGAAAAAATAATACACACTGTGTAGTTGGAACTACACGTCGTGTACTCATCCAAATTACATAGATTTATTAAAATTTATTATTATATTATACAAACCCTTGATATGTGTACCATCGTGCGGGCATAAATTTGAGGCACAACACATGATAGGTGTTTTGTATATATGTGTTTAATTTAACATTTCTGTAATGTTCATTTATACTCATTGGGTGGTTATGAATAAAAATTCACTGGGTTTCCTCCAAGGTACAAGTTACATACAAAGATAATTTTAAATGAATTTATTTGTTTAAAATTATGATGGATGAGAATCTCAAGGAAATTCAGAAAAGGGTTTAAGATAAAAGGATTGATTAATTAAAGATGATAATTAATTGATTTGAGTGTGATTTATCTTAAACAGGAACGATTAAAGAATTGATTTCTAGTTTTATTTATGCGTAAATATCATTGCATGTATAGATGATCATGAGCTAGACCAAGACATTTGTATGTAGATGGTTTCTTTTAATTTATTTATTTGAAGTAAATTTGTTGTCCTGTGAGACTTCTCCTCATTAATATGTAGGGTCTGCGTGCCCAAGGTTTCTTTTATGTAAAACCCCTTTTTACCGCTCACCTACATGTGAGTTAAAAAAAGGCATATGTAATGGATGGAACTCCCAAGCTAGTGGAGGCAGTTCAAGCTGGAGCCGAGATGAAACCAATCCCAGGAGAAACAGAGGTGGATAGGTGAAAGCTGTAAACACAAACCCAAAAGGTTCAAGGTGTTTCTTCCCTAGGTCAGGGTTAGTTTATCAACTGCTGGATAAACTAACCATTAGAAAAGCTCATGATCATGTCATTTACTTTATTTTATTTCCTTCAGTTGCATGGTTTATCATTATGGATGTATTTTCACGATCACATAATTAATGAATTAAACAAGCATGCAATATGGAACTAAAATAAACTAGAATTATACGTAAATATTATCAAGACATGGTTAATCACTTAAGTAAGTTCCGCTTAATATTAATAAGCATGTGATAATGATAATAATCAATTCATGCATAAGAGATAAAAAATCCCTCAAATAAAATATTAAGTCAGAACAAGCCTTTCGTTACTTGATTAAGGGCAAAACTCAATAAAACTATGTGTTTGACCAACCCTTGTTGGGATACTTACTTTTATACAGGAAGCCCTTGTGAAAGGTTTCGGGTTGACTTAACCATATTACATCAAGAGGAGTAGCCCTTGCTAGACTTGGTGTAATATTGGAGGCAAGAGTTGAGGAAATCCAAAGTCATGATTTTAGGATTGGGGAGTCCACTCAATATATCAAGGAGCTTCAAGCCTATAGTTGGAAAAGACCTGTCTATCTAAATACCTTATAATAGCTTGATCAACTCTTGTCGGGGTTATGCGAAGGGGAATATTGATCCTTGCCACTAGAATGTCATGGAAACTGTACATTCTAAGTTCAATGGTGAAGGCTATTGGGACTTGATAAAATAGTGGGAGACTTAATAAAATTTATTATTTCTTATAAAATGTAATCAAGAAAATACTAATGGTCTACTCTTTTAATTATAGAATAAAAATGAAAAACTCATCAACCACACTATCCCTATGATCAATTCTGGATAAAGACAACATCCTCACTGGCAGTAACTTCTAGGAATGGTTTAGATGCCTTCAGGTTATCCTACTCCATAAATGGAAGTCTTATGTGTTGGACTCAACATTACCTGATCCACCTGCCAAAGAGGCAAGTGATGAGGATTTCTTGGTCTATGAGAAACATATGAACAATGTGGTTGATGTTCAATGTTTGATGCTATCATCAATGTCTAGTGAGCTCATGAAGTATCATGAAAACATGGATGCTTATAGCATGCTCGAGCACCTCTATGGTCTTTACCAGGAGAGATCAAGACAGGAAAGGTTTGATATCTCTAAGGCACTCTTTTAGAGTAAGCTTGAAGAAGGTTCCCCATTTGGGCCTCATGTAGTCAAGCTCATTAGCTATATTGAGCGCTTAGAGGTTCTAGGGTTTAAACTCCCAGAAGAATTGGGCATCGATCACATTCTATCATCACTCCGTCGTAGCTTCTCTAACTTTGTTATCAATTTCAATATGAATAGCATTGAGAAGTCTCTATCTGATCTTTTTGTCCTCATTCGCCAAGTGGACAAAGATATGAAGCGCAAAAAGCCTTATGTCCTTATGGTGAATAAAAGGAAAGGGAAGTCTAAGAGCTTTAAGCCCAAAGCTTCTTCACGACCTTCCAAGAAAAGGAAGATCAAAGGGGAGGAAAGGAAATAGGAGGTTATTTGTTTCACATGTGGCAATAAGGACCACTGGAAGAAGAACTGCACCCAGCCTAAGAAGCAAGGGGAAGATTTAGGTGTGTTTATTATCGAATGAAATCTATCTATTTCTACAAATTGGGTATTATATACAGCTTGTGGTTCTCACATATGTATCCAAATATAGGAACCAAGTAGATTCAGGAAGATTGGTCAAGGGGAGGTAGATCTACGAGCAGCCAACGGAGCCAGACTTGTTGTTGTAGCTGTCGGGGACTACCACCTCACGTTGCCAACTGGGATGATCTTGATGTTAAAGGGTTGTTATTATGTGTCTTCTATTACTAAAAACATTATTTTTGTATTCAGATTAGATGTAGATGGATTTTTTTTCAATTTTGGAAATGAATATTGCTTCTTTTACAAAGATAGCATTTGTTATGGTAGGGCACATTTATACAATGGACTTTACGTGTTGGATTACACAAACCAAGTAATGGCAATCTATAACAATGATACTTCACATGAATCATACCACACCCAACTTTGGCATCACCGGATAGGTCATGTAAACGAGAAATTCTTGACAAAGTTACATCAAGATGGGTATTTAGATTATTTCAAACTAAAACCACTTGGTGTATGTCATGCATGTTTATAAGGAAAAATGACCAAATCCCTATTTAGTGGGAAATGTGAAAGGGCTAAAGAACTTCTTGAATTGGTTCATACCAATGTGTGTGGACCATTTTTAGTTGAAGTAAGGGGAGGATACTCATACTTCATAACTTTTACTGATGATTTTAGTAGATATGGATATATCTACTTAATGAGGTATAAGTAGGATTCTTTTGATAAGTTCAAAGAATACAAGAATGAAGTTGAGAACCATCTTGGTAAGAAGATTAAGAAACTCCGCTCAGACCAAGGTGGAGAATATCCTAATCAAGACTTCATTGATTACTTACGGGAGTTTGGGATACTATCCCAACTCACTCCTCCAAACACGCCCCAGTGGAATGGTGTGAGCGAAAGGAGAAACCTCACCCTGTTGGACATGGTGAGATCAATGATGATTCATGCAAGTCTTCCATTATCCTTTTGGGGATATGCGTTACAAACAGTGGCATTCATAATAAACCAAGTATCAACTAAATCGATAAATGGTATTCCATATGAGTTCTGGAGTGGAAGAAAATTCATGTTATTGAATTTACATGTGTGGGGTAGTGAAGCATTTGTTAAGGCCTCTTCAGGTAAAAAACTTACACCCTGAGGCACAAAGTGTACCTTTATAGGATACCCCCAAGGAAATAAGGGGATATTACCTATACAACCCCTTAGACAAAAAGGTTATAGTGGCAAGACATGCCATATTCCTTGAGAGGGAGCACATCTCCAAAAGAGATAGTAGGAGCGAGATAGACTTCGATGAAGTTGAGGCTCAAGGTACACAAGAGTTGGTATAGGAATAGATTTCACAAAGCCCCATAGAAGAAGGATCTGTTCCAGAGACACAAGTAATGCGTAGGAGTACAAGAGAGGTTAGAGAACCAGAACGATATGGTTTTCTAGTTACCAATGATGGTGACTCCTTATTAGTTGATAATAATGATCTTCTAACCTACAAGGAAGCAGTAAGTGGCATAGACGTTGCCAAGTGGCAAGAAGCCATGAATTCTGAAATGGATTCCATATACCAAAACCAAGTCTGGATTTTGGTATATCCTTCAGTTGATGTAAAGCTTGTTGGTTTCAAATGGTTATTCAATAAGAAACTGTACATGGAAGTACAAGTACTTCTATAAGGCACAACTGGTTGAAAAAGGTTTTAAACAGCGTCAAGGAATTGACTACGATGAAACCTTCTCACCAGTTGCATTGCTGAAATCCATCAGAATTCTACTTGCCATTACGGCTTACCATGACTATGAGATTTGGAAAATGGATGTAAAAACAACATTCCTTAACGGGAACCTTCAGGAAGATGTCTACATGACATATCCTGAAGGGTTTGTGACTCTAAAGGATGCCAATAAGGTATGCAAGTTACAGAAATTCATTTATGGATTAAAGCAAGCATCCAGGTCATGGAATATTTGTTTTGATGAAGCCATAAAAGAATTTTGTTTTATCAAGAATAAATGTGAGCCTTGTGTCTATAAACGGTTTAGTGGGAGTGCAGTCGTTTTCCTAATAGTATATGTTGTTGACATATTACTTATTGGAAACGAGATACCAATCTTACAATCTGTTAAGGCATGGTTGAATCAATGCTTCTCCATGAAAGACTTTGGCGAGGCAACATATATTCTTGGGATCAAGATACATCGTGATAGATCCAAGAGATTACTGGGCCTAAGTCAAAGTACATACATTGATAAGATACTGAAGATATTCAGTATGGAACAATCCAAGAGGGGATTGTTGTCAGCGTCACATGGCATTCATATTTCTAAGAAAATGTGTCCTCAGACACATGAGGAAACAAATATAATGGAAAGAACTCCATACGCATCAGCGATTGGGTCAGTCATGTATGTCATGCTATGTACTAGGTTGGATGTCGCCTATGCATTGAGTGTGGTAGGCAGATATCAAGCTGACCCAGGTGACCGCCATTGGATGGCAGTCAAGACTATCCTAAAGTATCTGAGGCGTACTAAGGATATGTTCCTGGTTTATAAAGGATATGAGGAACTAGTCATCAGAGGATATGTAGATTATAGTTTCCAGACTGATCAAGATGACATGAAATCACAAAAGGGATACATCTTCACTTTGAATGGAGGTGCATTGAGCTGGAAGAGCTCAAAGAAGAGTGTGGTCGCAGATTCTACAGCAGAGTCTGAGTATATCACAGCTTCTGAGGCAGCTAAAGAAGCAGTTTGGATGCAAATCTTCATTTAGGAGCTAGATGTGAAACCTAGTAGTAAAGATCTCATCACATTGTACTGTGATAATACTGCAGCGGTGGCTCTTGCAAAAGAGTCAAGGTCACATCAGTAGATGAAGCACATACTTTGGAAGTATCATCTCTTGAGGGATTTTTCTTAGAGAGGTGAAGTTGCAGTGAGTAGTATTTCCATGGAAGACAACATGGCAGACCCCTTGACTAAAGCCTTGACTCAACAGAAACATGACCATAATGTGAGTTCTAGCAGATTGAAAGTTGTAGGAAGTTGGCTCTAGTTCAAGTGGGAGTTTGTAAGAGTTTGTGTCCTAGAATCAACTGGTTTTACTTTGATTACATGGATATTTAATGTATTATTACATATTGTTCATTGTTCTGCATGACTATGATGTAATAATGTCTTAGAGTATTTGTTGCATTGATAAGGTCGTGGTAGTTCCCCACTATGATGAGAACCTTGAAATGCTATAACAATATTCTTAAATATAGTTTTGTGGTTGGATGACATGCTATGATGAGACACAAAGCATACAAACCATTAGGTGCGAGTACTCATAAGCAGATGAGACTTCCTCTCATGAAGTTCACACTTGGTAATCTCCAAGATAGGAGATTATGAGAACAGACCCGCTAGTAGGAATTCCGCATGTTTTGGTGTCATCAGATATCTCTATCTGCGAGTGAGTGTAATGATCCCTAGATTTTAAGATTATCATTAATACGTGCCACGACTTACGCACTTTGATTTACTGACGAAAATCATTACGTAGACAGTTGGCGGGAAGTAGGGTACGTTGGGTGCATCACGAGTGACATGTTATTAATGGATAAGTCGAGGAAGAATTTGTCCTTTCCATTTATGGAAGTTAATATCTTGTCCATTTGATTGAAATAGAACCATCATGTAAAATTCCATGGCCATGGTGTAACGACGAGTTTATTTCAGGTAGTCAAAGAACGACGTATCAAGCATAAAAGTTGATGACATGATCATGAAACCTGTTTGATGAGATATTGCGAAAAAAGGATTACATTACACAGTGAGCATTCATATGTGGATGTCATTGTTGTGACTTTATGTTATTTATCTTGGGTTCCTTGACCCGTTACTGGATAGTACTTTTGGACTTTAGGCAAGCTCACCTAATGCCAATGAGAAAGAATCTTAGAGGGTCACACACTAAGTGTTTTTTGTGGTCTCAGTTAAATTCTATTTGAATTTAATTAATTAAAGAAATATTATTCTCAAGACCGTGGAATAATTTTATTCAAGTTACAATGATCGCATAAATTACATAAAATTTATTTATTTATTTTATTAAACATTTAATAAATATTTATTTACTAGTTTGTAAATAAAATATTTATTTAAGATAATAAATTATTTATTTATTTATTCGGGTGTTCAATAAATGGAAGTGGAGTTTGAGCGGACCAAGGTCAGTCCGGTAGTAAAATAATTATTTGCAAGACGGTAAATATTTATTTAACTAGTTGGCATAAATTAAAATAACGCTGCTATTATTTTATGATGCGGAATTTTATTTATAATTTCGTTTTGCGTAAGTCGGCGCACCATAAATAATGACACGATATTATTATTAAATGCATGGGTTTTCTCTAAGTTCATGAATGTATTTAATTGTTGTTATGCAATTAAATATTGTAACTGAAATTCCATGTATATAAATAAGCAAGTACGCCTATTGTGCCAGACACCACATCACACGCCTGGTGAATTGAGAATTGTTAAGCCAAACGATTTCTCTCTCGAATCCTCTTCTCTCCCCTCTCAAGAACGAGAGACGTTCTTTAAGGCTGAAGAACAAGCGATCAAGAACGACTGACACAAGACAGTCGCTTCGTCGCGCTAGCACTCGAAGAACGAGCGATGTTGATCAGAGGCCATCGGAGCACGTGTGAATCACCGCTAGAGGGATCCTAGTTTGGATCCTTACAAGTGAAACGATATAATCCGGAAGGGTCATTCTGGATGATCAACATCATTAACGAAGAAAAATACCAAAGATAGAGGTATTTTTTTATGAAATTAATTAAATTAATTATAAATATGATGTGTAAGATCTTCTCTAAGGTTTCAGGTCTCTTTCTTCTTTATCTAAATCTTTGATTATATTCCATGGAGACTAGTGTTCATCATCGTATTGATCCCAAAATAATCATTGATCATGGTAAAAATCAAATTTGGGTCTCGTCCCAACCACGCTTCCGTTGCGCCCAGAACCTTCAGGTTTGTGGTATAAGTATATCATAGTCCACTCCACCAACATTGTACTCCTCAAACTTAATGATTTTAACTATGTGGGTCCATTTCTCAAGGACCTCAATAGTTGAGTGAAAACAATTTTAGCTTGTTACAAAAGGTGTCAAGATCTTTCAACAGGGCTCTCCTTTTTTACAAGATCTCTCATCAGCCTTTACACACTCAGAACAATGAGTGTAAACTTTATAGAAATAAATGAGTAGTAAGATTATGGCTTTGGTACACAGTTGGAAGCAACAACAGATGGTTGATGAAGAACTCTTCCAGATAATGATTTGTAATGACTCAGATTTTCTCCAGTTTTATTTTTTTAAGATTAATTGGGAAAATTCTGAGACTAGGCACTAAGATGGCGTATGATTCCAAGGCATGGTGTGCCTAAAACAATTCATTAAAAATATTAAGTTTTTAATAGTGTGCATGAGTAGGTTTCCTAAAAAAGTGGAATAACTCCTAAATGGGTGCCCAGATTATAAATCTGAGGGCATCGTTGCATTCAGAGCAGTGACTTTACCTTGAGTGGGGCCTAACATCAGCCGACACGAGTCGACTGTGAAAAGTAGTTTTCGGACGTTAAAAGAAATAAAATAAATCAAGTTTATTTTATTTAACGTTACGTGAAAACGCAGCAGCGATTTCCCTTTTTAATAAGCCTCATTAGAGAAATTCAGGTTTATCGTCATAACCCTGGAATTCCTCTAAGGCAAGGAGACGAAAACCTATTCGATGAACGATGAAGAACGCTGACAAATCGAGGATCGATGATGACACAGACCTTCGTTCTTCATCAATGACTGATCTAACCATGAGGTAGGATATTAATCTCTTTGTGGTTTTCTCTTCCCCTCTTAGATTCAACGACGAATGTGGACCAACCAACGAATAGGTTGATCCACAGTTCGTCTGTTCTTGCGGGATAGATAATTGTTTTGGGGTTTAAAAAGGAGAGATAGATCTTTGTGATTATCTATTTTTGTTCTTCGTTAAACCTTCTAACGTGAACAAATCAATGACAACACGAATAAGGCCAAGATTCATTCTTTGAGCATTCGTGTGCTCATGTGCTTTATCCCCCCCCCAATCTATCATGTTCTCTGTGCATTCTTCGCCCTCGAACCCCTTATGCGAACGATCGACTGTTGCACCCCCAATCCATGGCGCAACGATCCGAGATCAAAGGATTTTGACCTCGTGATGACATAGCAGACGTGCGACGGAAGCGTGGTACGATTCAAGAGAGACGACAGCCTACGACGACACAAGGTCGCAGCGTAAGGTAGGTCAGGTGCAAGGCAGGCCGCCTGTGGGGCAACCGACGACGAGGGCAAGACGCGACCAGCGGGGTCTGTCCAGGGGAAGCGTGCCAGCGACGACAGAAGGTTGCGGTTCAGGTGGGACTGCGCGGGAGCCTACAGTGGCGGAGCCTACGGGCGGTGACTGGGGGTCGCGGCGACGAGCTGGGACGCGGCTCGTAGTCACGTCAGAGGAACCTGCAGCGGTAAGGCCACGAGGGAGGCGGAGGAGGCAGGCCAGACGCATGAAACGCGGCACGACACTGCATTGACCGGGTGACATGGGGGGAGCCACACGGGCAGGGCGGACTGCGTGGATTGGGTGGGGGGCACGGCCAGGGTGGGCCGCGTCCGGTGTAGCAAACCGACCCGCATGCGGCGGGCAAGACTAAGGTGGTTGGGCCACTCCGGTGGCCCAATGGGCTGGACCTAGCACCCGAGCAAGCCCAGAGGGCCAGGCCAGACCGGACCGGGTCTGGTCAGCCGGACCGAGTCAGATCGGTCGGGCTGGGTCGGGTTGGGTTTGGTGGGTCGGGTCGGACCTGGACCATAATTGTGTCAGATTGTTTTACAAAAATGGTCATATCTTTCAAACTGTGTGTTTGTTTGATGAGTCGTTTGTATCATTAAGACCCTTGCGATGAGACGGTTCTTTTGAGATACTCTAAATGAGTTTTTGTGGAATTTGGATTATGACCTAATGGCTTGAGGAGTAGATTCTCCCGGAACGGATGTGCTAAGTGCGGAATCCTACGGCTGACTGTGACTTGGTGACTATGTGACTTGGGGGTTGCATGAATTTTCGGCACTCCGTGTGTTATCGAAAATTCATGTGTTATCGACACTCTATGTGTTATCGACATTGAGCGTTCTGTAGACTACGACTAATAATCCTGCTTTTGTGCTTTAGATTTATACCTGTGTGAGTTGACTGTATTTTGTGTAATTCCCTTTATGGTGTACTCCGTATATTTCTTTGTGGTATACTTTGTGTGTTTCTTAATCGTATTGTTTTATGGTTTCGGGGTGTCCTACTGAGTATTGTTTTACTCACCCCTACACGTGTTTTGTCCACACATGTTGTGTCTTGTGCAGACGACTGATGCTTTGATGGAGTTCTTGGTGGACCAGGTTCGGATGGTGTTTAGAGTGATCAAATAGACGAGGTGTGCTCCTACGACTACAGATAGTTGACTTCCACCTATCCTTCGGGTGGGGTTTCTACGGATGAGTTTTAGGAACTCGTGCATTCACTTTGACAGAATCTTTCTTTTGGTGGACTTGTATTTTGGCTCTGTTTACTTTCCAGTTTTCCTACTGTCATACTATATGGTTGGTACCTTAGTGTATGTATGCATTGTTTATTTAGTGTTTTTACATTTCAGCATTGTGAGCTTGGAGACGTGTGTGTGTGTGTGCAAGTACTTAGGCAAATGTCTTCCATTTGTGGGATATGCCTATTCAGTGCTAGTCGCTAGCCCCTGACCTATCAGAAGCGGGCTTGGGGTAGTCACGACACATACCCCTCTAGGACGGGTCGTGACATTAGTGAACATGTTGGAGCATCTCCGAATGATCTTCATTTGTTGTAGATATAATCATAAAGCACACAACAATAGAAGATGATTGTTCTAGGATGCACGATACAAATAACTTGAAAAACAGAGTATACAGGCGTTTTTTATATTTTGGCCGATCACCTCAAAACTTGCTTTTATGCGCAACACTTCTTCCATTTTGGAATTTGAAATATCTCTCTCAAATTTAAACACCAAGGAGTAAGGAAAATATTAAACATAAACTAATGCTCGTCTTTTTTCACGTGACTTCCTCCAGAGATAACAAAAACAAAGTATCGTGCCGGTGGAACCTACATCTTCCTTGAAACCTTACTCTATTTAGAAACAACAACTTTAATTACATCGACTTTTCCTTATTTAGACATCACTACTTTTGATAAAACTTAAAATGGGAGATGAATTCTCTTAATATACTATAATAGTAATAAATCACCTCGAAGCAGTAATAAAATACCATAAACTTACTTAAAGACATTCAATGTCGTGAGTCTTCAATGTCGTAAGACTTCACTCGATTGTATGGCCTTGTTGGCCATCGCAAGGCTTTATCGAAATCTCATAACTTTCTCTGAATGTAAGACTTTCCTCCAATCGTAAGATTTGAGAGCATGGTCTCAAGTCTTTGATGTTTGCCTTTCTGATTGTAAAACTTGCTTGATTGTAAGGATTTTTGTGGTCGTAAAGCTTTGCTGCAAATGTAAGGCATTGTTGTAAAACTTCAATGCAGGAGTTTTTTTGGTTGTCAGTCTTTAATTGATCATAAAACTTGAGCGTAAAGTTTGGTTTGATTGTAAGACCTCTAGACTTAGAAAAATTTCCAGAAATTGGAATTTCTCTCTGGCTTTAAACGACTGTGAAGCTTGAGGGTAAAGCTTTAGACCTTCGTATGACTTGAACATAAGGCTTCAACACTTAAAAAAACATCAACACGAAAGGTAACAACTTAGGAAGACATGTTTAAAACTATAAAGATTGATCATCATACTTCAAGAAAAAATGTTAAAAACAAAATTGACGGTTTTTGTGACCGTTAAACTATAGGATAAAATGAGGTATGTTAGAACAACATTACAATATGCATTTGGTTTACATATGTCATGTCATGTGATATAGATATATCATATATTATGCTATGGACCAAAACATATCACATGTGCAAATACTTTAGACCACGCCTCCTCCAAGCCCCACACTAGATGAATCCAAAATCCCATCAAATTTAGTAAATATAATTGTTATAATAGAATTAGGATCATTTTTTTCAAGTTATATCAATTGTGATCCATTTCAAACAGTTCATGATTGGAATAAATGAGTTGAATTTTATCACTATTAGTATTTACAAGTCATGTTAAGTTTGATACGTCAACATAAATTATTTTATCAAATTAATACAATCATTTTGTTGTTTGAGTTTCAATAAATTCATCACCTGAGTCAAGTCAATGGTCTGGGCTACATATTTTAACATCACTTAAAATAATTGTATAATTATTTTAATATGCAGCATTAGATGCAAATGTCACTTAAAACAATATAAATTGATAAATAATTTATATCATTATTATTTTAAAATGTGAAAAATATAGTATTTAGTTTAAAAAATTCGAAACCACCTTTGTACGCCTTTTAATTTAAACATAAAATTAAAAATAGAAGCGTGATATATTGTTTGTGGTGAAATTTCATTTCCATAATTATGACCAAGAGAGAGAATTAGAAAGATTCTCCCATGTCTTCTACCGTGAGACATTCTAACACAAAAAACCATACATTTCATAAAACACTGTTCATATCATTATATAAATCATATTTTGAGTTCTTGAATGAACAATAATGTCTGAATATCGCATGAAATTTGTATATGTGGGATTTTTGGTAGAGGTGTTAACGGGGCAAGCTGGGTCAACCCACAGGGCGAACCATACAGACTAAAAATTTAGCAAAGTGGGCCAAACCTGTATAGAATGCAAACTTCTAAAATAAAACCTTAACCCTACTCGCATGAGATCTGCACACTCACAAATCAGCCCGTTAATCTAAAAGAAATCATATCCAATAACATTTTTTTTAAGTCTCACAAATGATAAGTACTAACTAAAACTAAATCAAACATTAAAATTAAACTATATATATACATGTTTAAGATAAAATACAAATATATTTAGAAAAGGTTATAAATATATATTTATGACAAAGTAGACATATATGGAGAGATTACATAAAAAGAGTCTGTGGGACTCCCTTCAATTAATTTGAAAAAAAAACATTATATGATGTTCCCACGTGTCATTGTCTTAAAGAGGAAAAGTTGATTTCAATTTTATTAACTGATTTTTTTTTAAATTTCGTTCACATGGTTTATTTATTTTTTATTCAAGTTTAAACTATCCATGATTACTAGGGAAGTTTTAATGGGACCCGCAGCAACATACTTATTTTACATTTTCACGCCTTTGAACGGCCCATGATCGGAGAGGCGTCCCCGGGGTGGGAATATCCGATTACCGTTGTCGGGATCTCCTCGTTGCCAAGAGCCATCCCCACTTTCCCCACAGCTTTCACACCCCCCCGCCAGACTCGCCGCCTTCACCACCACCACTTCCTCTCATCACTCGCCCCGCAGCTGCATCTCGGTTTTCTCCGCCCTCTTGAATTCGCTCCCAGGGTCAAACCCTCCTCGTCCGATCGACTCCTCCAGGTACCCGAAAACTGCGTTTCTGTTCCTGTCCCTCTGCGTCACTGCCAGTGCAACTCGTCTGATCCTGCTGTTCGTCACCCACGTTTCAGTTTATTTTTTTATATATTTAAAAACATCGAAAAAGTCAATTCCGCCCACCCTTTCCACGGTACTTTGAATTCTTAGCTGGCGTTTTTCACGTTCCATCAATCGTTCCTGGTGGGCGGCACATTCTCAACTTCAGTCGCCACCCGTGTTGCCCCGTTCTATTCATTTATCGGCTGGAACAACTATATTTTTGGCTCGTTCAGTTTAAGCGTTTGAAGGTTCTCCCTCCCCGTTTTTAACTGATTTGCGCTGTCCTCGATATAATTCCACGCTGTAATGATTAGTATTTGCAATTTCGGCGCGCACAACGTTTTCCAGTTCGATTTGGCTGGGTTTAAAACTTTTTTGTGTTTTGATATCCCGAGCTTTCGATTTCAGATTGCGAATTTTTAGCATTTACAATTACTCATGCAATGATTATGTTCTCGCCTTCCGCGAAAACTGGTTGGAGCTTTATAATGATCTGTTCTTTTCTTTGAAAAATCCTTCTTCATTTTGTTTCAGTACCTTCTAAGGGTTTTCTTCTCTACTCCCTGAAGCTCTGGTGACCTGGGTTACCTTGAAACAGAGTTTTTTAGAAGGACAAGACCGTTAAGATTTGCCTGCAGACATTCCTGGATTCTCGGAAGCTGTGAGTTTGATTTTTATAAAATAATTTGATTTTTCCTTATCTACTGCGTCTGGTGTCCTGTTATTTGAGTTCTATATCCGGATTCTCTCAATCCCCCGATGCAGGGCTGTCCCACTGCGCCTGGGATCCATAAGTTTACCTTCGATTGCTTCTTTTGAACAAAATTTACATGCCTAGGTTTCTTTGAGAAGTTAGGCACCGTTTGGTTCCACTTCATCAGTGGAATGGAATGAAATAGGATGAAACGTGGTTGGATGAAGTGAAATCATGTCGACCATTATTGCGTTCGGTATGTAATGAATGAAACATGATGAAATTTGATTAACTATTTGGTTGAGCAATGTAAAACACGAGAATGAAATGAAATAGTTAACCAAAAAGTCAATTTTTTCTCATATTAAAGGGTGCTGGTGAGGGCATTTCAGTCCACAAAAATCAAATTCTCTCCTGGAATCCCCATTACTTAGCTCTGAAGGAATCCGGATTCTTCATATAACGTGGTCATCAAGATTTCTTAAGACATCCACATTCCGGGAATTCAACATACTTAATGTTTGACACTTGAAATATCACTAAGATCACCATTCCCTTATACACAAGAAGATTCCTTGAACCAAATGGGGCCTTAATGTCCTGCTGAAGACGCTTGGCCATGACTTTGATGTCAAGTTCATTTGAAGCAAGGTGATTTGTGTTGGCCCCGAAAATGTTGCAAAGCTCATTACATGAGGAGGTTTCCTTCTCACAAATTGGTCTTCTTTGATTGCTGAAATTGAGGACCATTTAAACAAGCAAGGAGCATTTTTTAATGAACATCCAACGTCTCTCGCTTTTTGAAACAAGTAATTGCATAAACATGTGCAAATTTGCTTCTAACAATACCTTTGTGAAATGGGTACAATGATCATACCTGCCACAACTGTCAAATCTTTGAAGTTGGAAAAAAAGCGCATCTTCTAATTTTTGAGTTTTTTCTTTTCTTTTTTCTTTTTAATTACGACTTTAATAATCACTATTTTTTTTATTGCATGGCTGTTATAGAATCCTGTGTTTTTTCCCATGATTGATCTGGTTTAGGCAGACAGATTTATCTTAAACTTTGAGAATTACCTGCTCAGATGTCTGCTCTGGTCTTATGCTCTGACATGCATTCAGGAAAAGCTGAAAGTGTGAAAATTGCAAGTATAAAAAGGCATTTGTGAATAAACAATGAATCAACCAAAAATCAAGCGTCTAGTGGGTAAGTATGAGGTGGGCAGGACAATTGGTGAAGGGACATTTGCAAAAGTGAAATATGCAAGGAATTCTGAGAATGGGGAACCTGTGGCCTTGAAGATCCTTGACAAATATAAAGTTCTGAAACACAAGATGGCTGAATTGGTAATACTTTTTTTTCCTTGTCTCTTATTTTTATTTTTGTAAGATATATATCAAACGGCTACACTAAGACTATGCTTGGTATGGAAGAAGCCTTTTTGGATTGCAACGGAAATGGTATGAGGGAATGAGAAAGGGACTGGTGATTAAACAGTGTGTTTCGTTTGCATGGAAAATGTGTGATGAAACATGTTAAATAGTATAATTATATAATAACAGAAGTAATAATAATTTTTGTTCATCGTTTAAGGGGTATTCTGATAAATAATATATAAGACAATTATGTTCATAAATTTTATTTTTCGAGGAAGGAATGAACATTTCATAGAAGGAATCTTGTTTCCCTTGATGAAACTGACACTCCTACCTCTACCTCCGCCTTATCCCAAATGCGATTTCTGACTATTCCTTCACCCATTCCTTTTGAAGTATCACTATTCCTGCGTACCAATGATTTCCATGTGAAAAATTCTGAATATTTTTTGCAGTTTTGTAGGAAGACCTTATTTATGCCCATGCACATACTTTTTGTAGTGGAAATTAAATTTTAACCGGGGCCATTTTTTTTAATATTTCATCTATCCCCATGAGTAGTAGTTAATATTCTTTGGTTTCTTTTACACTCATCTACTTCTTTTGCAGATTAGGCGGGAAATAGCAACAATGAAGTTGATACAACATCCAAATGTCATCCGCTTATTTGAGGTTTCTCTCTCTCTCTACCTGCCATGTCTATTTGACTCCCATTTTTTCGGGGTCTGTTTGACAACCCTTATTGAAAACAACTTAATAGTACCAATCACCTATGGTAAGTGTTTATGTATAAGTGTTTCCCGATTACTTATTGGAAAAATGTTTTTCTTCTGGAATCTAAGGCCTTGTTTGGTATGAGGGAACAAAAGGCTGGGAAAGGGAAAGAGAATGACATTTTCCTGCGTTTGGTAGGCAGGAAACGAGATTCAAGTGACCCGGGGTTCCTTCATACGATGGAATTTGGGTTCCTCCCTTGGGAGGATGGAATTTGGGTTACTGTTCATGGGCGTTGTGATTTTTGGACCAGACTACAATCTCCAGCACACCAACCGACTATCGACGCCTTCTTCTTCTTCCTCCTCTGCGCCTGCGACCACTGCCCCTAAGCCTACGACCACCGATGCTTCTTCTACTTCCCCTGTCCCGACGACCCCTCAACGACTTCTTTTGCTTTCTCCCACATGCTGAAGACCACTGGTGTCCCATCTGCTTCCTCCTCCTCCCCCAACGACGTCCTCCCCCCCTGTGCTGATGAACACTGCCCCGCCTGCTTTTAACTTCTCCTTCCCACTATCTCATCAACCCCCTCCCCCCATCAGATTCTTCTTCCTCCTCCCTCATGTCGTCGATGAAGGGTTGCTGCTATGGGACAGCAGAGACATGGTGCTGTGGTGATGGGGCAATGCCGACTTAGGGCTGCGGCGATGGGGCTGTGTTGGCAGTGCTGCGGGGAGATCCTTCAACGAGGGGTTGCATGGGACGGGAGGTTGAAGAGATATGTTTGTAATTTCAAACATTTCTATTATGATTCCATCTAAAAAATTTATGGCATACCGAACATTTTAACGACCATTCCTCTTCCACTTTCCATTCCCTTTCCCATTTTCTCTCCAATTCCCTTTCCATAAAAAACTCTTCCACTGTACCAAACCAGGCCTAAGTGTAAGTGTTTTTTCGGAAACAAAACAAACACTGCATTTTTTTTCAAAGTGGCCATCGTAAGTGTAAGTGCTATAAGCAGTTTTTAATATGTGCAGTCAACCGAACCCTTCGTGCATGTTATGCATGCATTTATGTTTGTACTGTTCTGTTTTGACCCCCTGTTATCTCAATATAGTTTCAATCCTTTTGGCCACCTTGCATTTTCTTTCCGCCTTCATCCTGATTTATTTTCTTGACCTCCCATTTTCCTCCTATTATATATATATTAAACGCCAGTCACCTAAAATGCTTATACTATCTTTTACCATATCTATGAATTGCAATGAATTTAATGGCGGTTTATTTTTGTCTTTTTTTGTGTGTGCATGCATCCACCACCCTATACGTTTTTAGGCTTTGCTTTCTCACTGATTGGTCATACAGATCACATTCTCAAGGGGTAAAATGTGCAATATGGACGCCTCCATGCATTGTTTTATGAGAAAAAAATGGCCTGTCAGGCTTGATGCAACAGGGATAGGGGCATGCAAATCATATTGAGTGGTTGATAGGATATATGGATTAGTTGTAATGTGTGGTTCCTTTGGTTTGTTACCAGCTTTCTAGGTGGATTTCTACATGCCCTTCGTTTTTTTTAAATTCCCTTCTATTTTAAGGCATCAGCTTGTTTAGATCTGTAACAATCTTGAGCATGCAAATTTAGGCATTAAATGCTGTCCTCGAGCTATGTAGTGTAAGTTGGCATAGTTTTTACTTTCTTGAATGATATTGTGACTTATTTTTTCAGGTTATGGGAAGCAAGACAAAAATATACATTGTTTTGGAATTTGTTACCGGGGGAGAGCTCTTTGACAAAATTGTATGTCAGTAAATTCTCTGCCTAATGTATTTTGATCAATGCTTCGCATGACAACACTTATAGAAAACTGTTTGTAACACTTATCACTTAATTAGTTTGAAAAAATAAGTGGTGTTTGTTTTGCTTATGAAAAACCCTTGCACATAAATTGCAGAAGAACATTACTTAGATAAGTGGATGAAAAACACTTTTCAATAGTGTTCCGTTTGACAACACTTGCTGAAAACTGTTTACAACACTTACCACTTGCAGGAAGTATGAAAAAATACATGTTTGTTTTGTTTTGTTTCCGAAAAAACACATACACACTTCAATCCCAAAAGAAAACCACTTAATTAAGCAGCAGAAAAACACCTTTTTAATAAGCTATCTAGATTCAGTTGTATGGAATGTTTAAAAAAAAAAGTTGCAGTTGTTTAGAATCACTTATCATAAGTGTTAGGAATGTAGGGGCTGTACATGAGTAGGCTGTTTTTGTAGGGGCAGTGTTTTAATTGGCAATTGATAGTTGTTAGGGGTGGTTAGCTGTTTAGTTGGGGTATTAAATAAGGGTTTTGCTGTAGGGCAGGAAAAATGGATTCATTTGGGGCAATTTACTGGGCAGAGTGAAGTTTCAAAGGACCTATTTTGGTACCATTGAGAGGGGGAGAGGGAGGGGGTGCATCAGCGGTAAACTCTTTTTACGAATTTTCCTTCTTAATTCAACCTCTAAAACCTGTTAAAGTTCACGATCTACTCAATAGTCTCATAGCCTCACCGTGTGCAGAAATATGATGAAATGTAAGCACCCAAAAAATTACAAGGTTCAGCTCCAAAGCCTACTCCCTGCCATGTTGGTTATCCCCCCCCCTCCCGCGCAACATGAATTCTCCACTATCTCCAACAAACATTTTACAACATAGAATCCACCGTGTTCCACCACTTCCAGAGTCCACTAGAAGATACAACTCTACAAAAATGATGATCCAACAAAGAAATATATTCTTCTTTTCCTCGATTGCTTTTGCACCACTTGAGAATATAATCTAACTCTGCACATGCACTTCAAGATCTTCAGTAGTAGCTCTGATCTTGAAACTTATTCCAAATCCTGAGTAATTTGGATATTTCTCAGTTCTTCGAATATTTGGGCACAACAGATCATCTTCTTCTTCAAAGACTGGCTTCGACTCCTTTACTCACTTCTCACAAGTTCTTCCTTTCTCAAAATCCCCTTTTCTGGTTTCTCACTTCTGTCACTTCTATTCAAAAAATCTGCACAGCGGTATTCAAAAATACATCTTCAAGTTTGAATTTGAATTTCAACTTTAAATTCAAATCTTCCACTTCCTTCAACTTCAAATTCAAACTTAGCCTTAGGATCTTTGTCCCAATAGATCTTCACCATCTAATTTGAGTTGGTAGTTAGAATAGGCTGAAATAACCACCAAATCACTTAAATGAAGCCAAGTCAGCATGACTCTTCAGAATGCCCAAAATTTTCCCAGAAACCACTTCTTATGGTGCAACCTCCGCTATTGCAGCATGAGGTGACATTTCAAACCAGTTAAAACAGTTATTTTTTAACTGCTCGAACATATTACGGCATAGGAAGTCACCGCGGCCTGGAGGTCTTCACTACGGCGTTAAGATCTGATTTTTCTAGGGCCACTGAAATCTTGTCCCGAGCTTCTTTGCGGTGTGAGCTTGGTTCCACAGCGTAGACACCTCCTTTCTATTCTGCTTGCGGCGCAACCAGTTTCACTGCGGCATAGAGACCTCTGATCGAGCCTCCCCTGCGGCATGACTACTCACTCTGCAGCGTGAGGTCCTGTAGACCATTTTTCATCCCACTGCCTAATTTAGCATCTCCACGTAGTGGACAATATGCTGCGGCGTGATCCTCTTTTTTTTTTTGTATAATCTTTATAATCATTAACCATCATCATCATATAAATTTATTCCAATAAAGCATGCACAACAAAAGAAAACGGGCCCAAAGCGCCCAAAGTGGTAAGCCTGAGGAGGCTGAAAATAGTGGAGGTCGGGGGCATCCCCTCGAACCAAGTTGACCCCCTCCGGCTTCAGTGATCCTCCTTTCTTCTTCATTTCCACGACGTGGTATACAACTTGCGGTGCGGTCTTTACCTGCATCTTTTTGCTTGCATCATGGTCTCTCCTTCCATGATATGTTATCACTACAAACCAGTTCAAACATCATCTGAATTAGTTATACCAACAAGCTCAGATTCTTCATCAAGTCATGATCAATACTTCATCATCACCATCTTCATTAAACATCGAAGCTTGTTCTTCACTTCAAGTTCTTCTTCAACATATTGACACCAATGACGTCCTTCTTTCATTGACAACAAATACAACTCACAAAATGTGCTCAATAAACCCTCCTTTGTATTTGTGGCTACACCCTTGTAACAATATGTCAATATGTATGCCTCGAAGATTGATTCTTCTCTCTCTTATTGATAATAAATGCAAAGTGACAATGTGAGGAAACTTCTCACCTCATATTTTTTCTCCTCTCTTTTGATATTTTAAAGAGAGGGATGATATCACATGGTTTCTTAGCAAAGTGCCTTTGATTAATCCACTAAGTTTATGTGGGCTATCCTGGTGTAGAAAACAAGAGAGATTTAATCAAGGTTATCTAAGTTGTCTATAACAACCAATCATGTGATAACATTCTCAGAATCTTAACATAGGGGCTTCTCAAAACAGATTATCAATAAAAGAATGATCCTGCACACACTTCAACCAACACATAAAAACAATTCATGTGCAAGTTATAAACTCTCTTTTTTTCTCATCCTTTGATCAACCAACATCTCCTTGATAAATATATTGAATATATTCATAACAATGGAGTGTAAGTGTGATTTTGATACCTCAATTTCAGATTTCATGGAGTTGTCCAGATTTTCAAGAATCTCTGCATGACAACTTCTCAAATTTTGCTCCCCCTCTAGGGATGCACTCTTTTCTCTTCATCATGAAGTAGTACTCCATGTAAAACTCATCCTCTTTGCTGTCCAGACATGATAACCTCAAACATCTCCTTTAATTCCTTGCAAGTTAGCACAAATATACAAGAATAATAGGGAATAAGGATAGACCTCTTTGTTCCTCAGAAGCAACATTTGGGCTGAGAGTTTCCTCTCACCTTAGGCCACTCTTTTCTTCCTATCTCAGCACTTTTCCTGTCAACAATTTCAACAGGTTGTTTACTCAATTTCTTCTCTGAAACTGCTTTCACATGTAGAGCAGTTTACTTAACTTTCGATGACTTCTCATGTACCACAACCTTATCTTCTTGAACCTTTTCCATCTCTTTTTCCTTAGCAAATTTCTCAGCTTCTTCCAATTGTTTAGCCAATTTTAATCGATCTGGCCAAACATCCAAACATTCTTTCTTTGATTGCTCATTTTCTTTGGATTTCTCACATACTTTCTTAGGAACCTTAGCATGTCTTGGCTGAAATTCCTTTATCTTCTAATTATTTTTCCCAATCACATCCTGGGAAATTTCTCTAGGTAACCTAGTCATGCAAACCTCAGCCTGGTGACCCTCCAGTCCAAATCTCCCACACATTTCTTGTAAACTCCCAAATCTATTTTGGATTGACAGATTTTGTGTAGATCTGCTCACAATCTGCTTTCTCCTCATTTTCTCATTAGAACCCCCCTTGACTCTTGCCTATTTCCTGGCAATGACATATTAAACCAATAAGTATAGACTTTGCGTCCATACCTTACACAATACCAGCAAAAATCTCTGAACTGCGATCTTCCTAATTGATTCCGCATTTGTTCAGAATGATGTTGTTGCTGTCCTCCTGAATTGTAAGCCTTCTTTTGTCTTGAGAGCAATGGTTTTTCTTGGCTTCACCTCTTCCTTTGATGGGAAAGAGCGCCTCTCAACATCCTTCATGGTCCAACTTTGTACAGGTTTTGTTTTGAGACCTGCACTGTCAGTTATGATAGATTTATTTTGAGATTTATACGTGCTTGAATTTACCTGATTGTTGGAACCTTTCATCTCACTTGAGAAGATTCACCGTTAACTACTAATGATTTTTTGAAGTCTTCTCTGACCATGTTTAACTCAGTTTGTACTGCAACACATATGGATTGTGTTTCGAACAACTCCTCTTTTGTAGCTCGCATACTATCTTTTCCTGTTCAACTATCTTCAATTTGCGATTCTTGATTTCATCAATGAAAGTTGCTTCCTTCTTGACAAGCTTCTCTTTTTCTTCAGCAACCTTATCATTCTCCTTCAGCCCCTTCTTTTCTTTCTTGAGTTGAGTAATCTGTTCAAGACAAGATTTCAATTTGCCTTTCAATTCCCACTCAAGTTCTGTCCCCTCTCCTCACTACTGCTTGATGAACGTAAGTCTTTCTTCACACTAGCAAAGAAACCAACTTCATCATCCGAAGAATCACTTGATAATAAATCTTGCTCATGTTTGCTCATAAAATTCTTCTTATTGCAGCTGATGCACTTCTTCCTTTTTTTTTCCAGTTTTTGAGTCTTCCCATCTTCCTCATCTTATTCAGATTCTTCAACCTTCTTTGGACAATATTTTGCAATATGACTTATACCATCACAATTAAAACATTCAAGTAATTGCTTACTGTAGATGACGAATTCTCCTTACCTCAAGGTGAGGTGGAGACATTCTTTTACAGATGGGTAAAATAGATTACATGGTGGAGTATTCCGATATGGGACTCGGAAATACCCTTTATAATAAAATGGGGTTTAACATTCCCCCTCAAGCTGGACATGCCCAGCATGGACCAAGAGTCCCACAAAAGAAAGACGACATCGAACAAGACCATACACACTCCCCCTCAAGCTGGGTCGCTGATGCTGTAGATACCCAGCTTGGTACTGAGAGAGTCCATACGAGCTCTCGGGAGACATTTGGTGAAGATGTCAGCAAACTGATCTGCCGTTGGTATGTGGCCGAAACTAATATGGTCCTGCTCGAGGTGATGGCGAAGAAAGTGACAGTCCACCTCGATATGCTTCGTTCGTTCATGGAAGACGGGATTAAAAGCAATCTTCGTGGCTGTCTGATTGTCATACCAGTTATGGGCAGACGTCTGCGGTGGGAAGCCAAGCTCATGGAGGAGTTGGCGAAGCCAAATGATCTCAGTAGTGACCGCGACCATTGCACGATATTTAGACTCCGCACTAGATCTGGAGACGATAATCTGCTTCTTACTGCGCCAAGAGATGAGGTTGTCTGTCAAGAAAACGGCAAACCCAAAAGTAGACTTTCGGGTCGCAAGACAACCAACATAGTCAGCATCACAGAAGACATCAACATTCAAATGATCGTGATGTGAGTACTGAAGACCACATATAGTCTTTCTTGACAATGCGGAGCACAACATCCTACTGGGATTTGGTCGGATGCTCCATGAATTGACTCACTTTGCCAACAACGTAGACAATGTCCGGACACGTCATGGTGAGATTGTTGGTGTCTGCATCCCACATCGGACTTGAGGTCCGGTGTGGTCTTTAATATTCATTATAAATTAACCCCAATGGCTCCTTTAGAGTGTACACCTTGGGGGTTCGGGTCTCTCATTTTTATTTCTCTACATGGTATCAGAGGGAACCTATTCCCGAACCCCTCCCTCCCATTTTATTTTTCTCGTCTAGGGTTTCTCCGAACTCTCCCCCGTGGGGGGCGGCGGCCACCCTCATGTAGGGCTAGGTTTATGTTTATGCCGCCGCCCCCTCCGGGCTCGTATCTCAGGCGGCCCCCCTGCTGGATCACCTTCCCACCCGGCGGATCACTTCTGGCGGAACCCTCCCGATCCAGCGTCGTCCCTCCCATCCAGCAGATCTCCCCCCCTGCCGGCGCATGTTTCTCTCTTTGCTTCGGCCTTCCTCCCGGCGGATCTCCCCCCTGCCGGCAGTTTCTCTCCGTGGTGCTCCTCCAGCCCGCGCCTCCCGCAGATCCCGTGGACGGTTCTTCCCAGAGGCGGTTCCAGGCGCGATTCCCGGCGGCCCTCCTGTGCCCGCGGCTCCCTACGCGCTCCTCCAGCGGCGCCCCTCTCCTGCACAGGACCTCTCCCGTCGGCTTCGCACCGTCCCTGCGCGCTCCTCCAGCGGCGACCCGCCTTCCTCTGCTCCTGTGCAGGCCGCGCATCCCACGGATTCCCCGGCGGCCCTCCCTTCTGCCTGCGCCGCGTCGTCCCCCCGGCTCCCGGCGTCTCCTCCCGGCGGCCCGATCTCCCTCCTTCGGCATCTCGGCGCCCTTCCTGCGCCGCTTCCTCCTACGACCGTCCTTGCTCCGGCGGACTCCCCCCCGTACTTGCATCTTCTGTCGGCCTCTCCCCCTGCCGGCGCCTCCGATAGTTGGCCTCCATTCCCGGCCGGCTCCTCCAGCAGCAGCCGGCCTCCATTCCCGGTCGGCTTCCAGCGCCGCCTCCCGCTGTCTCGCTCCTCTTCCGACAGCCAGCCGACTCCAGTTTCTCCCAGCGGCTGCCTTCAAGTTTCGGCTCTCTGGCACCTCCTGCGGCATCCCCGCCTCGCCGGCATCTCCCGACGACTCCCGATAGCCGCATCTCTATCCGTCGGCACGCCCATTCGCTGGCGCAGCAGCTCGACCACCTAGGATTTGGGTCCGTTGGCGCCGCCAGATCCCGCAACGATTTCTGCGGAGTCCCCGCCTCTCGTTGTCGGCCCCGCAAGTGCGGTTTTCTCGGTGCTAGTTTGGATTTCCCGGCGTTTCATCGACCGACCCCACTAGTGCGGCATTCTTGGCGCTCCGTCAACCAGCCGATCTGAGTGGTTTCTTCTGCTGCGCCCGCAACATCATCCATCCATCATCTTGAGGGGGAGCTTCGATCGTGAGGGGGAGCAGCAGCCTGACAGCTTTATCTATAATTCTGCTCTATTTCGTCTTGTTTTGTCATCAAGCTGGGCATGTCCAGCTTGAGGGGGAGTGTTAACGTCTGTTTTGTTGCTTTCTTTTCATTATGTGTCCAAGCTAGGTACACCTAGCTTGAGGGGGAGTGTTGGAGTCTGCATCCCACATCGAACTTGAGGTCCGGTGTGGTCTTTAATATTCATTATAAATTAACCCCAAGGGCTCCTTTAGAGTGTACACCTTGGGGGTTCGGGTTTCCCACAAGATGACGGTAACTCTTTGGGTGAGAATAAAGTTCCGTGTTGTCATAGAGAGACCGTTCTCTAGGCTCAAGAGGAGTGTCAACGATAGTTGCCTGAGTCAAACCCGCATCCTGCAAGATATCCAAGATATATTTCCGTTGACAAAGCTAGATGGTGTTCGTAGAACGGGAGACCTCAATGCCAAGGAACTATGTCAGCGGACCGAGATCTTTAGTGTGAAAGTGGTGGTGATGATGCCCCTTTAGTTGGGCGATTTCAGTTGAGTCGCTCCCAGTGATGATGATATCATCAACATATACCACCAGTAGGATGTAGCTGGAGGACGTCATACGGTAGAAGACGGTGTGGTCCTTTATACTTCGAGATAGCCCAAATATGGTGACGACAGTGCTGAATCGGCCAAACCAAGCAGGAGGAGACTGTTTGAGGCCATATAGCGAGCGGCAGAGTCGACAGACATGAGAGTGGCTTCGGTGGCACAAAATCCTAGGGGTTGCTGCAGATACACCTCTTCTTCAAGAAAGCCATGGAGAAAGACATTCTTGACATCAAGTTAATGAAGGGGCTAATGATGATGAGCGACTAGAAAGATGGATAATCGGACTGATGTCATTTTTGCAACCGGAGAGAAGGTATCAAAATAGTTGATACCATATGTCTGAGCAAATCCCTTCGCCACAAGTCGGGCTTTGAGGCGATGAAGGGTGCCATCGACATTGAGACGGACCGTATAAATTCATTTGCTTCCACCGCCTGTTTGCCTGTTGAAAGAGGGACCAGATCCCAAATATGATTGTCTTCCAGCACCTGCAATTCATCCCGCATCGCTTGTAGTCACCCTGAGTGAGATTTGATATCGCCAACCGTGCAGGGAATGAATATTGTCTCCGGAGCGGAAAGTCCTCTGTATGAAGATGTATAGAGAAGAGTATTCTGGCAAGAACGAATACCTTTCTGGAGTGCAATGGGAAAGTCCTTTGGTGCCGGAGCAGGAGAATCGGACGAAGCGGGGGCGATGGTATCCTCGGCCTGGACAGGGGACACAGTCGATGAACGATGTGAATAGACAATGCCAAACCGGTGGTCAGCAGGGGGAGACACCAGAGGGGGTGGATGATGAGAGGAAGACAATCATCGATGGTGTGTCTGGATAGGGAGATGAAAGAGAGAACGAAGAGCTCTCAACAAACGATATGTCAGCAGAGATGATATACCGTCGTAATCTGGAGAGAAGTATCGGTATCCGCGCTGAGTGCGAGAATATCCGAGAAATATGCAACAGAGGGATTTGGGAGAGTTTGGAGAGGTTGGGACGAGTGTCATGGACATGACATAGACACCCAAACACATGGAGTGGAAGTGAGTGAGGAGGGAAATGGGAGAACATAGTTCGAAAAAGAGTATCCCCCTGAAGGATAGAAGAAGGAAGGCGATTAAGGAGGTATGTAGTAGTAAGGATGACATCTCCTCAAAAGAGAAGAGAGCCTGTAGAATAGGAGGGCACGTGCAGTCTTCAGAATATGACAGTGTTTCCGCTTGACCACCCCACGTCGAGGGGAAACCTTCAAGAACACATGATCTCCAACCTCGAATTCCAAGGGCCTCCTTCTATGATCGGCATACGACTTCTGCCGGTCCTGAGCTGCCTTCATCCTTCCACGCACAAGTTGAACCTTCTCCGTCGTGCTCTGCACTACCTCTGAGTTAAAAACACCTGCCTCCCCAACCTCTGTCCAACACACGGGCGAACGACACGGTCTCCTTTATAAGGCTTCAAACGGTGCCATGTCAATGGTAGAGTGATAACTATTATTATAGGCAAACTCCACCAGGGGCAAGTGTCGTACCCATGATCCTCCGAAGTCCAAAACACATGCTCGCAGCATATCCTCTAACGTCTGGATGGTCCTTTTTGTCTGCCCATCCGTTTGAGGGTGGAAAGCAGTGTTAAGGTATAGCTGGGTGCCGAAAGCACGCTGTAATTCCTTCCAGACTCGTGAAGTAAAGCGTGTATCCCGATCCGAAACGATGGTTCTGGGAATTCCGTGCAGCCGCATAACTCCACCCACGTACTTCTGTGCTAAGGCATCCACTGCGCTCGACTCCTTAACCGCTAAGAAGTGAGCTGATTTTGTCAATCGGTCCACCACTACCCAGATGACATCACAACCTAGTCCCGTGACGAAATCCATCGAGACGTCATCACACTTTCACTCGGGAACGTCTAAGGGCTGCAACAGATTGTCGGGAACATGATGTTCAGCTTTCACCTGTTGACACACGAGACACTTTGCCACAAACTTCGCCACTGCCCGCTTCACTTTGGGCCACTAAAACTGACCTCTCAAGCCCCGATACATCTTGGAGACTCCTGGATGTACTGTCAGGGGTGAGTTATGGAACTCACCGAGAACTCTCTCGCGCATCGCCATCGGGACAAACAGCTTCCCTTGGAACAACATCCGATTCTGACTATCCTCCGACCATTCCTTCAGAGCATCACCCTGGCTAACGCGATCACGGATCACTTCAACCTCTGAGTCCCCACACTGAGACTCCTCCACCTTTCGCACCAAGGAAGATTGCACCGTCATCTGAAACAGACAGCCTCTACCGTCCTCCACTCTCATGCCCAAATGTAAAGCAGCCAACTCCTCCATTGCCTTCCAAGCATCTGTTGACTGCCGAACCACATCCTTCTGTGACTTACTGCTCAAGGCATTAACCACCACATTCCCTTTTCCTGAGGTGTATGAGAGCTTGAAGTCGTAGTCCTGAAGAAACCCCATCCACCTCCGTTGCCGCAAGTTCAGGTCTCGCTAGGAGAAGATATATCTCAAGCTTTTGTGATTTGTGAAGACCACGAAGCGTTCCCCGATGAGGTAATGCCGCCACAACTTCAGTGCGAACACAACCGCTGCAAGCTCCAGGTCGTGGGTGGCATAGTTACATTCGTGAGAGCGTAACTGTCTAGACCCATAAGAGATCACTCCCCGCTGGTGCATCAACACACACCCCAAGCCTAGACTAGAAGCATCACAAAATACTTCAAACGTTACCCCTTTGTAACACCCCAAGCTTTCACGATACGCTTCTCTTTCAATAATGCAATAGCTTGCATTGTACGCAACTTCGAGATTCTAACACACCACAACCAATCAAACTAGCCGTTATGAATAGTAATACCTACTTTTTGAGATTTTATAAATTTTATCTTTCAAAATGGACTTCATTTTTGGATTTAGAATATCGAAATTAGCGTATGTTGAATTTTTGGTATTTTTCTGGGAACTTCCAATTTTTGATGAATAGTGAAAAATACTTAAAAACAACTTTTTAAATAAAAACAATTTATAGTGATAAATTATACTATTTAGTGGTTTTAAAGTATAATTAGAATATAATTTTACCATTTTATTCAATGGTGGTCATTAGAATTAATTTCACTTTGAAATTGGACATAAACAATTGTCAATCTTTTGATTGATATTATTTCTTAAAAACACGCTATTTGTTTTGACAGCGGGAATTAATTATAAAATTAATTAATGCAACTTATATGTTTGGAATTTTGTAAAATAGACATCATTTTTGAATTCAGAATATCAATTATAGCTTAGGGTGAATTTTTGGTATTTTTCTGAAAAACTTCAATTTTTGATGAATAGTGAAACCACTAAGTGGTAGTTAAAAAACTGATTTTTCGTTTAAATGAAACATTACCACTTCTGTGATTTGATTTTCAAAAATCCGACATATATGGTTGTTATTAGGAAGAAAAATGTGGTTCAATGAGATTAAAATAATTTTTTGGTGAATAGTAACTTTTAAGTTTTATTAATCGCGATTAAAGCTAATTAGTGAAATTTAAGGTAAAAATGATATTATAAAAATATAAAAATATCTTGACACTTGTCCTACACTTATTGGATGAGTCATGGCCGACCAGGACAATCCATGGGTCAACTTGGGGACCCCATGGAGCCACTTGGGTAAGAAAATGACATTAATAACTTTTTATTTAAAGTAAAAATAAAATTGTCACAAACATGTGTTGTTTAACTAAAACAATTATTATATGGGGTTATATAAGTTAAATTTTCGACTATAAATATTCACTGGAAAGCTAAAAAGATTTCCTACATCATGGTAATTTTTTTATAATTTTTAGACATTAAATAAATTAAATTTTTTATGAAACAATGATGATGCAGCGATTACCTCATTAGTTAACGATTTAAATAAAATGAAAAGATAATGTAAAATCTAAGACTTACATCTGTCAAAAACCTATTGGGTGAGTAGATTTCGAACCCTTATCACCTTATCTTCGAAATATATAATTGTGGGACCTTTAAAATCCGAAAAGCATTTCATAATACTGTAATATTTCATGACTTTTCAAGAGTGCTCCTCTCCCCTTATAAAAGGCCCCCACCACTACCACCTTATTCACACCTTCCAAGCCATTTGGCTCGGCCAACCTCTGCCCAAATACTCTCTCAACTTCCCCCTCTTACTCCTAGAAGCCTCACTTTGGGCAGAAGTCTTCCCAAGGAAGCCTTTGGCTCAAATCAAAAAGAGTTACCCGATTTTAAGGTAATATCTTCTCTTGTGTTCTTTTGTTTTATTTTGCTTCTCCAACCCCATAAAATCTTTTTATTACTTTATTTTGTAACAACACCAGTATCTTCAATATACTAGGATGTTGTTATGAGAAGGATTTGATTTACACTTACACACACCTTTGTCTAATGGTTAATGAACATACTGTTTCTGTTGGTGTTGAAATACTGCCTCACGAAACAATGATTGTTCAATCTTTTTTTAACACCTCTCATGGTGGCCATTAAGATGTCACTATATTTATATATGATATATATTATGTTTATGTTTTCCTTATGCTTCTGTATTTCTCATTTATGACATACCTTTATGATTTCCATTATGAGTAAACGCGATAATTTCATTTTAGGAAGTGCGGACTACCGCCCCCTCAAAGTGATTTGAATCGTTAATGCCATATGTGGAACGTATAAAGGATGGAGTAAATGATATTATATATGACATTATACTGGAATTATAATATACCTTTATATCAATGTGATTTCATTCTATTAAATACGAAATAGAAATGAAAGTAGCGTTCATGCGTACGTACGGCTTACCGTCTCCATGAACGGTGCATTTCATTTCTTACCTCTAAATGTTATGTAATATTATAAATGAATGTATATACTGGATATATATGATATATATGATATATATGATATCTACATCATGAATATAATTCTGGATATAATGGATATTTTACTACATGAACAACGTGTAATTATGAGAAGTTTATTTTTGACTCAAGTACCTAAGATCGATAAAACGACCGTTATTAACTTAAATAATTACATAATGTTCATAACATGGTAGTTTGTGATATAAAAGGAATAATGAACTTGAAAAAGGTTCTTAAGCAAGTAGAAATTAACTCTAGTTTATTATTCAGGAGGTTAAAGAATGTTCGAGTTAAGTCGGATACGAGGTAAGAGAACTTCTTAACCCAATTTCCGTTCTTTGGGTTAATCTCCTACTTTCAAATTATGTCATGATATTATTATGTCATATCTTGTATTTGTACGTTCTTTATGTGTACTTATAGTGAATACACATAATAGATCTATTTTATTTTAAAAAATGATCTTTATAAGGGACTTCGTCTCAATCTCAATTCATTGAGGCATATTTTGTTTTATACACAAATTTCTTTTATACGGTGTATAAACCCCTTTGACTTTTATGTTTATTCAAAAGAAATCTTTTTATACAAAGTGTTTTACTAAACGACAAAAAGGAATGTTTTTCTTGTCGTACGTATGCGGCGACAACGGCTTCTCCGCCGCCGTGACCATTATTTGAGTTTCGGCTTCCTCTACAAGCCATAACTTTTTTTAAATAAAAAATAAATACCAAGTTTTACTTTTCTTTTATTTTGGTATTGAATATGGTTTTATTATATCAATGTGTTGTATTAATATCTTGTGATTGAAATGTGGAAATGTTATGTTTCCTTTATGCATGTTTTATGCGATACGATTATGTTATGGTTTATGATATGTTTAACCTGTTCATATGAGGAATGCATTGGACTTAATAAGTGACGGGTGGAGCCCGCTATAGCTCCTCGATGCATCGGCAGGTCTCATGAGACAAACTAGTGTCTTGGCATGAGGCTTTGACAAAATCTTATTTGTAGTCTTGGCACGAGCCCTTGGCTACGTGGTTATGATAGTCTGACATTATGCATTCCATCATTATGAAAGTGGTTATTGATATTGCATGTGATTATTCGACCTCTAGAATATCCATGTGAATAAGTAAATGACATTATCTCATTTTACTTTTGCCATATTATGTTGAAGTTCAAGTTTAAAAGGCTTTTGTTTTAGTTATACATTGCCTTAAATGTTTATGTTTATTTATGAAAGCTTCCGCTATATTGTTATCCTTGCTGAACATCTGAGCTCACCCCTTCCAATGTTTTAATTTTTCCAGGATGTGAAGAAGTATATTGTGAATGACCTGCAGGGATAGTATGAGGGGATATGAAGACAAGATGTTGTTGTAGTTTTGTTTTATTTTATGATGTAATGTAAGACTTATGAATGTATCTAGTGTTTCCAAGGCTACTAAACTAATCGGTCTTTCGAGACTTGATCTTTTGTGATCATGCCATTGTTACGCAATAATGCACCGACTCTGGGTAACTGGGGTCGGGGCGTTACACCCTTCCTCTGGCAACCTCAACACTGGGGCACTGGCCAACTTCCCTTTCAGATAAGTGAAAGCTGCCTGACATTGCTTGTTCCATACGAAAGCCTGGTCTTTCTTGGTCAAAACTGGGGCACTGACCAACTTCCCTTTCAGATAAGTGAAAGCTGTCTGACATTGCCTGTTCCATACGAAAGCTCTGTCTTTCTTGGTCAAAACTGTCAAAGGTGCTGCAACTTGAGAGAAGTCGGGTACGAACCTTCGGTAGTAATCTGCCAGACTCAGGAAACTACGAACCTCTGCCACGTTCTTGGGTGCTGTCCAAGAAACAACCGCTTCGACCTTCAACGGGTCCATTGCTATTCCCTGCTGGGACACCACGTGTCCAAGGAAGTGCACCTCTCGTGTCCAGAACTTGCACTTGGACAACTTCACGTAGAGCTGGTGGTGTCGGAGGACCTCCAAAACTGTCCTTAGATGCTCGGCGTGATCCTCCTCTGATCTTGAGTAGATCAGGATGTCGTCGATGAACACGACCACGAATCGGTCCAGATACTCGCGGAAAACAGAGTTCATGAGCCCCATGAGCTGGTGTGTTCGTAACGCCGAATGACATGATCACGAACTCAAAGTGTTCATACCTGCACCTGAAAGCAGTCTTCGGGATGTCACCCTCCTTCACCCTCAACTGGTGATATCCAGACCACAGGTCGATCTTAGAGAACCAACCTGCTCCCTTCAACTGGTCAAAAAGGTCATCGATCCTCGGGTGGGGTAACGGTTCTTGACCGTCACCTGATTCAGTCTTCGGTAGTCTATGCACAGTCTGCGACCACCGTCTGCCTTCTTTGCGAACAAGACTGAAACACCCTACGACGACACACTTGGTCGGATAAAACCTATCTTCATCAGGTCATCAACCTGAATCTGCAACTCCCGCAACTCAGAAGGCGCCATTCGATAGAGAGCCATTGAAATCGGACGGACATCGGGTTGCAAGTCTATTTCGAACTCAACATCACGTCGAGGGGTAGAGTCACAACCTCTTCGGGGAAGTCGTCCAAGAATTCACTGACAATCCTCGGAACTTCCACTATCTTTGAGTCTGCCGATTCCTCTGACAGCTCGACTAACAAGGAAAGAAGGGGCTCTATACGCCGGCTGCCCTCATGGCAACCCCGCTCGCCAATGAAAGCTGCACGCTGGCCGCCCATATCTGAGAACACGACCCTTCTCCGGAAGCAGTCGATAACAGCGTGCATGGAAAACAGCCAGTCGATGCCTTGAATGACATCGTATGACTGCATTTGCAGCAGAAAGAGATCCCCACTGGACTGATGCGGCCCCAACATCAGCCTACATCTTCGACAAACATCAAACAAGCTGGTTTGACCTCCAACTGGCGTACTCAACACGAGGGGCATGAAAAGTCTCTCTACGTCTAGACCCGGGGCATGGGCTAGACTGGGTGCAACAAAGGAGTGCAAAGCTCCTGAATCAAACAAGGCACAAACAAGAGTACTAAACAGACTGATCGTACCTCGAACAACTTCTGGCCCCGCTGGAACTGCTGCCTCTGCGGCGTGCTACTGCCCATGCCCAACTCCTCTGCCCCTCGGCTGTTGGCCGCCTTACCGACCACGCCCTGGTCGAGGTCCCTGAGGAGCACCCTGAGGTCGACCTCCTTCGGCACCGTTCGCCCTCGGTGGAGCGGGAGCTCGCTGCCCCTGCTGTTGAAAAGGCCTGGCTGGCAACCGCTGCTGCTGAGGTGGGCGCTGAACCTGCCCACCCCCACTGTACCGTACTCGGATAGGGCATTGATTCCAAAGATGCCCACGACTGCCACAGATAAAGCACCTCGGTCCTAGGCCTGCGGAGAAAGGGTGAGGATCGGGAGATCGGAACTGGAACTGCAAAGACCTACTCCCCACTGGCCGAAACCTGGAAGGCCCTGATGCTGGAGGCCTGCTGCTGACGGCCTTCCTCTTTGACGAACTCAACTGGCTCCCCTCTCGTGGCACACCTCCCGGCGTGTGCATCCTCTCCACTACTTCAACCTTCTTCTGAACCTTCAAGTACGTCGGTAGAGTGAAGGGAGTAACAACATACTGAAGAGAAGGTCAGAGTGCCTCCTCTAAGCGTCTTGCCTGCGACTCCTCATCCGGAAAGAGGTCCGGAGCAAAACAAAGGAGATCCTTGAACTTGATCCCCAACTCCCTTACCGACATACTCCTTTGCTGAAGGGAGAGCAACTCCTGTCTTTTCTCGACCTTCATCGTGGAAGAAAGGAATTCCGCCCAGAATTCTTTCTCAAAGTCAGTCCACGAAACCTCAGTTTCCTTCTTCTCCCTGAGGTAGAGCGTCCACCACTGACGCACCGCTCCCCGCATCTGGCTCACTGCCAGAGGAACCTAGTACCCTGTCGGAGCCTGGATCAAGCTGAAAGCGATCACCAGCTACTCGAGCCAGCTCTCCGTCTCCATGCCCGAGACGCTGCCCTCGTACTTTCCGAGGGTCTGCCGCTGGAAGACACAAAGCGTTTTCTACCACTGGTCGTCCTCCTCCCGATCAGCCCTTCGTTGATCAACCATATCAACCTGCTGGGCCTCAACTGCCCGCACTACTCGTGGACGACGCCCGGGTGCCATAGCTAAAAAAATCAAACAAGAAACTCCTAAGCCCGAGTAGTGTGCAAGATTCCTTTTAAATTTTTGTTTAAACTTTTTATTTATTTTAAATTCCCAAAACACCCTAAACAGTCAATAACACAAGTCATGATGCATGTACCTTTCCTAGGGTCTCTAACCTGCAATCAGTGTAGCCTCACTTAGTTGTTCAGTAGGTTCGGAGTCCTTGCATCGGATCACGGGGGCCCTAAAATTCCGTGTCCTAGCCGGTCTTCTCTGACCTATTTCACGCACCAAGATTGCTTAACACTTTTGCCCTACCATCCCATGCAATCCTCACTGTGCCTAACCCTGAACTCTTCCTATCTCTCAACCATCACCTCTGATACCATTCTGTCACGACCCGCCTTCTTCAAGACGAGGGAAGGAGCAACAAACTGCCAGACCCTTCATTCTTCAAGTTGAAGGAGAGATAATGACCCCCGAGTCCTGCCTTCAATAGGCCCCAGAGTGGCGACTTGCACCGAGGGTATAGAGTCTTACGCAATATGGAAGGCATTACCCTTTTTTTATAGAACAAGATCGGGAGATAAGACGGTAAATCCTAAACAACTCCAAATACCGAATGTAAAAATAAAGCCAAAAACCTTTTTCCCACGTGCATGTTCAAAATAAAGTGATACAAAGTACAAGAAAACTCTGAAGGAAAGTACCAAAAGAATGAAAAGCAGCAACGACAACTGTCCCGACGCCCGAGCTAGTTAGGTCCGGCACGGTCCTCAAATAACGCAAGTCAGGTAAGATAATAGTAATAGCACATCGATATTTGGGTACCCGGCACCGCTTTCCCACCCTTTATTTAGAACATCCTACGCATCAGACCTCCCCCACAGATCCCACTACAGTCCCACTGCCGCCCCCAACAACAACTATATGGGCCATCCCAACCGCACGTTTATCCCGCCCGCAAACACCTGATCCACCACAACCACACGTCCTGCCCGCAGACACCTAGGCCATCCCAACCACACTTCCTACCCATAGACACCTGGGCTACCACAACCGCAATTCCTGCCCGCAGACACATGGACCTCATCCCGAATACACTTGGGAAACAAACCTGCCCGCACACACCTGGGCCAACCCACCTCAACACACCTTGCCCGAAGAGAGTCTTGGGCCATAATGAACCTCAGGCCCTTACAGCCTGCCTGAAGAGTCTTGGGCTACCTGGGAGAGGGAGCAAAAATGAGCTAATAACTAGCAACTCATAGGAATGTTGGGAAAAACACCCTCCCCCATGAAATGGAGGTGTTCGACACGAAGTGCTTAACATGGGTGGGTGCGCATAAGAAACACAAGAACTAAATTTTATACATATAGGTAATCAAACACTCATCCCAACCTAAGGGTCCCGAAACCAACAACCAGCTGTACACAACCACTCTTGTTGCTTCCTCTACATGCACAAGTACACAACAACCACAACCAGAGCCCAACCCATTTCTGGAAAACAGTTCCCCATTGTACTCGTTCTTGTTATCACGTTCAAGTGATTTTATTTAAATATTCCTTCACTACCAGACAACTAACATGCATAACCACAAGCCAAAACAACTGAAAGAAAACAGCCAAGCAGACGTTTAAGCATTCACTCTCAGTTCTTTTGTAAATAACAACATCAATATGGGATCCTGTGAGATCCCTCTAAGTACTGGAACCAAAACAAGCCCCAACTTACCGGGTCCAGAACATTTACCGCCGACTTCACACTGCCTCATATTCACAAACAAACAACCTCTCAACCAGAGATTCCATTCTTCTCTACGTCACCCCACAAACATCAAACAGAACAACCATGCATACCACTAGAACAGAGCAATGAAGTTTTCAAATTTAGCCAACACCATTCACTAAGTTCCTTCTTTTCGTTTGGTTAACCGGGGTGATCACACAAGAGTTCTTATTCATCGGGCATCCATTTAATCAACCAAGTTTACGTGATTAATCAGTTTCCATGTTATAGTTATTCAATCGCAAGATCAGAGCTTCATTAGTGCGCAAGAAGGACCACCAACGACCACGATTTTCAGTGGATATAAGCTCATACAATTCACAACATAAAAACGAAGTTTTAAAACGCAACAATATCATCATCTTCCCCACCCCTTCATTCTTTAAAAAGTCCGTTTATTATCTTCGTTAAAGTTGGTTTCTTTTACGTCTTGAGGGAACATCATCATACCCACCCCGCATGATGCACAATAAAGAGAGACGAAGAACCCCTACTTAGATGATCAAGGATCGAAGTTTTCTTCTTTCGCCAAGAACAAGGGATGGCGCGACTTGCAGGAAAAGAAACTCCAAGGTTGAGCGGAAAAGGCTCCAGCACGGGCGTACGACTCGTCTCGGGAGGAAGTCTCCAGGCGCACCAAGAAAACAAAAAAGAAGAGAGGATCTCGGCTTAAGAAGAGACCATATCCTAAAATCATGGTGACCATTTCGAAGTACTTAAAAGTCGGATCGTGGCTTGACCACGCGGATCGACGGTTTCACACGTTGGAATTAATTGAGATTTAATAATTCCTTTCGGAAACGGTGGAGATAGACCAGCGGACGCCTGTGAGTTGATAGATTGCCTTTAAACGGAGAAAAACACGTAACAGGGGCCTAACTAGAAAACACGGGAGACTGGAGAACGCGGCAAAGAGTGTGACACCGATAAAAAGGCCACACGTTTTGGTAATTCAAGGGTCGCCCGACTCTTACGGGATTTAAAATATCTTTTACGTGCCTTAAATCACTTTGAAAGGGGTATTAAAACACTTTTACGTCGAAGCGGCCTAACTGGAAAACACGGGAGACTTGAAAACGCAGCAAAGGGTGTGACACCGATAAAAAGGCCACACGTTTTGGCAATTCAAGGGTCGCATGACTCTTTCGGGTTTTAAAATATCTTTTACGGGCCTTAAATCACTTTGAAAGGGGTATTAAAACACTTTTACGTCGAAAGAGATGTTATTGGAGCTAAACTGAAAAGTCTCGGAATGACTCCCCGATGGGTGAGTCACAGACACCCTGGCACCGATCGGTGCCACCGACGCCCATCGGTGCCACCGACGCCCATCGGTGCCACCGACGCCAATCGGTGCCACCGTTTGTTCAACTTGAAATTTGGTAAACTCCTCAATGAGTCACCGATGGTCCCCAAGATACCTCAAACATCAGGATTCAGCAAAGTAATGGGCCAGGAGGGTCCGAGCCATTACAACAGGCCTTTCGACGAAGTCCCAAGAGGACCCGAAGCAGGCAGAGCTTGGTGAGCTCGACTGACCGGGGTGTTTACTGGAGTTGGGCCGAAGAGTTTTTTGGCGGGTGCATTTGACAGCGATCCCCACCTTCAGAGCAGGTTGGACGCTTTTGCAGTTTTAGTTTGGTGGGCCCTGTATTTGCCTTTTTTGTACTTCTGCTGTACTCTGGTTGGGTTAGTTGTATGCATGCATTTCTTTTCAGTTTTTATATATCTCTGTGCTATTGCATGGAGGTGTATGTAGTTGTGTGTGTAAAGGTACGATAGGCTTAGACCTCCCATGTGTGTGATAGCCTACTCGGCGCTAGTCGTAAGCTCCTGGCCTATTGGAGGCGGGCTTGGGGAGTCGCGGTTCGAGCCCCGTTGGATTGGGTCGCGACAATGCATGTGTACGTGCATCTCATGCATGTACATTTTAGTGCACAATCAACAAATAGCCCACAGTTTTGCTGGAAGGTTGCTATACAGGTTGTGGCTCTTCCCCGAACCAGTTCAAATACGAGAAAGAGTGGGGTAGTTGCCGCGGTTAATGTAGCCAACATCAGTGTAGTTTCAGCCGTGTGTGGGGCAGCTGGGGGTGGGGGGGTTGGCTGCACTCTTATTCATAGCTGCTGTTCATAGGCTGAAACTCCTTGATGAATCCTTAGAATGCTTAGGCTACCGCCAAAGCCACTACCAGAGGTTGTCGTTCTAGTGCTTAAGAAGGGGGTGCGGAGCTTCCGTTCCAATGCTAGGGAGGGCCACATTGGGTACAGGGTGGGTTTCCAGACTGGGGGGAATTGTTAGGAATGTAGGGGCTGTTTGTTTAGTTGTAATTGACATTGATAGTTGTTAGGAGTGGTTAGCTGTTTAGTTGGGGTATTAAGTAAGGGTTTTGCTTTAGGGCAGGAAAAAGGGATTCATTTGTGGCAATTTACTCCGTAGAGTCTCTGCTGGCAGCAGACGGGCTTGAGGGGTGGTCTCTCTCTAGCATTGGACACACACAACAAGCATGTAGCCTGGGAGGTGGTCGCTCCCAGGATTCTTCCAGCTGTAGTTCTTCCTTTCTTCTTCCCACTGTAATTCTCCATTCCCGCAATAATAAAAAGTCAGATTGATCTTCTCTTTTCCTATTTCTACTAGGAGAGAGTCCTAACAATAAGTGATAAATTCTATAAGCAGTCTTCAATAAGTGCTGTCAAACAGAGACTAAGCAATCTGGAAACACTTATATGTAAGCACTTGTCATAAATGATAAGTGCTGTAAGTAGTTTTCAGTAAGCGATGTTAAGCCGTGCCCAAGTGTTCTCCCTGGATCATGTGTTTTCTTGTAAAATAAATAATTTTTAAAGATGGCCAAACTTTTCATCTAGATATCACAATTGCAGTTATGTTTTTTTCCTGGCATTTCGCAATGCATTTGAAAAAGTGATGATTTGTTATAGATATACACTTTCTAAATTTATATGGTCTTTTGTTATTAGCTTTAAATCATTTTTTATTGATGAAGGTAAATGATGGGCGGATGCAAGAGGGTGAAGCACGCAAATATTTTCAACAGCTTATAAATGCTGTTGATTATTGCCACAGCCGGGGTGTCTACCACAGGGACCTCAAGGTATTTTTGTTGGTCTTGCATTTTTTGCACACTAGAAATGTACTGCAAACCTTTATTTTTTTTTCATCTTTTTATTGTAGCCTGAGAATCTGCTTTTGGATGCGAATGGAAGCTTGAAGGTTTCTGATTTTGGTCTAAGTGCACTCTCACAACAAGTCGGGGTACTTATTAAATCATAATCCCATAAGTTGCCAAGCTGTTTTTTCTTCATTTTTGTCAACTTCGATTAAGATTTTAGTAATGTTTGCATGTTGGTCTTGTTTTCATATGCTAAAATTGGATGTGCATTCTGTCGCAATTGCCTCCTAAAAAAATCTTTTAGAATACCCTAAATGATCCTAAATAATTAATGTTTTTTCTGATTTCCAATGTCATTGACTCATCAATACATCTTTCATCAACTGTAGAGATGTTAACCTTTTAAAACGTTTTTTGTTATATGAAGCTGGGTGCGTAGTGAGCAACCCTTTTCATTTTATTTTTGGTTTTGACATCCTTGGTGGTAGGTTGTTGGTATTAACGTATTTTTTGTGCCTTTTCAATGAAATAAACAGATGTGTTTTTTTTTGTTTTGTTTTCATCATTAATTTATTGGGTAGTCAAATTTTGGTAAATATAGAAGTAAACCCAAAAACCGTATCCTATAAGTGAGGTCGGGTTGTTCTATTTATAGATTACGATAAAAGATACAAGACCCAAGATAGCGGGAGATTTGAAATTTAAAATACATGGTGTTAGGCCGAGACCTCCTTTTGTGAATACATGGTGTTAGGCCGAGACCTCCTATTGTGAATACATGTTAGGCCGAGACCGACTTACTCTCTTTATGATCAACTGTTTCGGAACTATTTTGGTTAGAGCTGGACACTATTCATCAGTAGATGCATAGGGATGCAATTTTAAAGCAAATTGTCTCGGCAGTGCAGCAGCAGGCCGACTCAAAACCAGCAAGGTATTAACTTCATGAGAACTTGCTTTTTTGTAAAGGCCGTTTGCTTTTGTCCAAACACTCAATTTTGATTCCAAAATTTCTTCACTATTACCATACTTCACCTCTGGGGGGACATACAGGATTCTTTAAAACGTAGAAGCTTTGTCGGGTTGTTTTGGATTAGCATGACACAGAGTGTGCTGAAGTTCGTGCGAGAATGCGATGTTTGTCAATGCCATAAATATCAAGCCATGACACCTGTCGGGCTCTTGCAACCTTTGCCAATTCTTGAATTAGTTTGGGACGAAATTTCCATGGACTTTGTTTCGAGATTGCCCAAGTCCCAGGGATATGATGTGGTTATGGTTGTCGTGGACGGATTATCCAAATATGCCCACTTTGTGTTGCTTCGCCATCCATATACCGCTAAAGTGGTTGTTGAGACTTTTGTCAAGGAAATAGTACGATTGCCTGAGGTTCCTCGGGCCATTTTAAGTGATTGAGATCCGTTATTTATTAGTAACTTTTGGAAGGAATTATTCCGTTTGGAGGGGGCGACACTTCGAATGAGTTTTTATCATCCACAAACGGATGGACTGACTGAAATAGTTAATCACACTCTTGAAACATATTTGCGGTGCTTTTCTTCCGAACGCCCTCTTACTTGGGCTCGGTGTATTCCTTGGGCGGAATATTGTTACAACACTGCCACACATTCCTCTACTAAAATGACCCCCTTGGAGGTCGTTTATGGCCGACACAACTATTTTGTGATATTTGAAGGGGGAAACCCAGGCGGCCTCGGTTGACTTTGCCCTCATAGATAGTCACGACTCGACCCACTGGGGCGTGCCTGGTTGGCGGTAAGCTGAGTGTGACACCCCAAGCCCGCCTATAATAAGCCAAGGGCTGGTGACCATCGCTGAGTGGGCATATCACACATATGAGAGACCTTAGCTTAAAATATTTGTACGCACACACACATCTCCACCATACAATGTTGAGAGGTAAAATACAATTGATATCCAAATACATGGATACATCTATATCTCACAATCAGAGTACGATAAAAGGACTAGAAGACATAAAGGACCAAATACAAGCCCACCAAACTGGTAAAAGAGTCCAACCTGCTAATAAGGAGAGGATTGTTGTCAAATGCAACACCTGGTACGAACCATGGTTTGTCTAGCCCAACTATGCTTTGCCTGCTCCTGGCCCTCTTAGGAGTCCGTTGAAAGGTCTGTTTGCATAAGACACGACACGTGCGAGCAGAGCCCATGCGAGGGTGAGTATAACAATACCCAGTAGAACTCCCCGAAATCACCAAACATAAAACATTAAGAGAGTAATCAGCTCATCATCACCGAGATATGTCAATCAGGATATGACACATAACAATAATAACAATAACCCAAATATACTCATGATAGACACCAAGTCTCAAAGAGGTCTCAACCATACTGCTAGCCACTGGATTCTGCTTGAGGCTTCAAGGTAATGTTTGTTCGGGAGAACTTATTTTGCGAGCCACGCTATCATCGATGACGCTCATCCGAGTGGTCGTGCTCGTTGGGCCTTGACAAAGAAGTGTTTGCTGGAACTCTGAAGATCACAATGCTCAAATAGGGGATCTCACCTAGGGCCTATGGGGTATACCAAACCCTACCTGGAATAACCCGCTAAGTAGAGGATCGTACGCCCGTGTAAGTTGGGCACGCCGATTCCTCAAACCCCTGAAGGTTCCGGGCGCAGCGGAAGCGCGTGGGTGGATGTGCCCACTTGGCTTTTTGTCATTAGCAATGATCAATCCGGGATCAATACGATGATAAACGCCAGTCTCCATGGATCGAATCACAGAAATAAACAAAATAAAAGGGAAGTCCCGGAACCACAAAGTAGGATCGTTACAGGTTGATTATAATTAATTTAATCAATTGAAAAGAAATACCTTTTGGGTGTTCTTTCTTCGTTGATGTTCTTGATCACGTTCCGATGTGATTCGTCGTTGCGTCGCAGAAGCCAAGTGTAGACTTCCTCTAGCGGTGATCCACACGTGTACCTCGTATCTCGGTACGTCGCCAAAGGATTCTCTGGGTGCTAGCGTGGAGAAACCTTTGCTTGCGTTGTTCGTCTTAGATCGTCTTGATCCGATGGAAGAAGATCTCTCTCGGTCTTGAGAGCGTTCTTGGAGGAAGAGGTTCTTTCGGCCTTGAATGAATTCTCCAGAGATTTTGTGTGTAGGAAAAGAGTTGGGGTTGTGAGGATATTTATAATCGGGTGTGTGGGGTTATAGAGTTATGACAATAAATAAACGCGTTACGCGTTTTATTTATTTCATTGACTCTTATTTAAAACCCCCATGTCGAATAATTAATTCCTTGACATGCGCCCACGCTGATTATAATAAATATCATTTAAAACAATATTATATCCTCAAAATCCCGACTGGAAAAACTACACGGCGTGTATTAACAAATACACGGCGTGTACTTGTTTTTCATTGAAAACTACACGGCGTGTACATTCAATGTACATGGCGTGTATATCTTGTTTTCATTTATTCATTTCCTTTCCATAAAGAAAACTACACGGCGTGTAATTATTAATACATGGCGTGTACTTGTTTTCCATGAAAAGCTACAAGGCGTGTAATCTTTAATACACGGCGTGTATATCTTGTTTTTCATTTCCTTCTTCCTCCATCATTAAAACGATTTAGGCTTCCTTGAATAATTATTAAACCACGTACGGGAATAATCTTTATTCTACTTGAGATACTTGAATACACTTAGTGTGTGATCCTCTAGGCCTCTTTCTCGTTGGCATTAGGCGGCCTTGCCTAAAGTCCAAGATTACTGTCTAGCAACGGGTCAAGACACCCAAGAGAAAGAAGTTGACGCCGCATTGACGCATCACCACATACGAACGCTTACTGTGTAATTTAATCCCTTTGTCTCGATATCTCATCAAGCAGGTTTCATGGCAGTGTCATAAACCTATATGCTTGATCCGTCGTTCTTTGACTACCTGAAATAAACTCGTCGTTCACACCATGACCATGGAATTTAATGCGACAGTTCTATTTCAATCAAAGGGCCGAGATATCAACTTCCATAAATGGAAGGGACAAATCCTTCCTCGACTTATCCATTAACAACATGTCTCGAGTGACGCACCCAATGCACCCTACTTCCCGCCAACTGTCTGCGTGACGGTTTTCGTCAGTAAATCTAAGTGCGCGAGTCATGACATGAGTTAATGATAATCTTCCAGTCTAAGGACCATTACACACGCTCGTAGATAACAATGTCCGATGACACCAAGACATGCGAAATTGCTACTGGCGGGTCTGTTCTCATAATCTCCCATCTTGAAGATTACCAAGTGTGAACTCCATGAGAGAGAGTCTCGTCTTCTTACGAGTACTCGCACATGACGGTCTGTATACTATGTGTTCTATTATAGTATGTCATCCAACCGTAGAACTTTATTTAAGAATATTGTTATAGCATTTCAAAGTTCTCATCATAGCGGGGATTTGTCATGACCTTATCAATGCAACAAATATTCCAGAACATTATTATATTATAGTCATGCAGAACATTCATGTAATCAAAGTACAAAACAGTTGGTTCTCAGGACACCAACCCTTACAACCCCACCTAGGGAAGGAGAAGGAATGATAGATGATCCCACCTTGGTCGTGTGGAGGGATTCCTGAAACTCTATCCGAGACAAAACCCGTAGAGGGGATCACAATCCTATATTCAGGATGTAATGCCTTACTCTACTCTCGTTGGGATGGACCAATAGAACACACCCAACTGATACTGGTCTACATTGAAGAGACGGAGGGCCTCAACCCGCCTTGGAGGAAGTACACAGCGTGTCTCATCTGCCTCGAGTCCGCTCGTGTACTTTGGGCCATGCCCGTGTAAGAGATCAAGCTTTGCATCTAGATGATGAGTGATAACGATGTTGGATTGGTGTTGCCCGATCCGGTTGGGCCAAATGCTTGTGGCCCAATTTTTTCGGCACTGTAGCAATGCTGACCACTGTAGCGGAGCTGACCGACCGACACCGACAAACACTATAGAGGTGCGGACTTCGGGGTCAACTTCACTGTAGCGCTTTTGACTTCCAGTCGGCAGACACTGTAGCACTTTTGACAAAGTGAGCCGCCGATCACTGTTGCAACGCAGACTACTATTCGGAACAGTGGACCGTTTTCTTCATATGTAGCCCATTTCAGGCTAGAGTTTTACTACTGAAATCCTCTGTAATTTTGTGCTCCCGAATCATAGTGAAATTCTGCCTCTCCCGTGGACGTAGAGATTTTTCCCGAACCACGTAAATCGTTGTGTCCTTTGCTTTCTTTCTTTTCGTTTTTTTCCTCGTTTTTGTCGTTGTGTCTCCCGGTGATTCCACAACAAACGATCATAGTAACGCCAATAGAGCCTGTGACTTACTGGGTGATTGGAAGATGTATTCTAGAAGGGGTAAAGGAGTCCCAACAGAGAAGGAATCCGAAGGGGAGTTAGTTAGGCTAACTGAGCCCACGTGGGGGGGGGGCATTGAGGCTGTTATAAGCAGTAAGGGGGAGAGAGAATTGGGGGGGGGTAGTTATGTTATAGTTTTCAGCCAGTTTGGGCTTGGGCGGGAGAGTGAAAGAGCTCTTTTGTATTCTTTTCCTTCGCATTTTCGGGTTCTTCCTCCTATAATTCTGATTCTGCATAGCTTCTATACATACAAATTAGTCCACTCAAGGTGGATTGTTGGTAAAGGGGGTTTATCATTTGGTTCGACCTGTCGGATTAATCAATGCCTGAAGGAGCAAAATGACGATGGAGACGCGACACCAAGCTCGTCTCGAAGAGGCGGGATAACGAACGAGGCATGCTGAACCTGCGCTCTCTGAACTGATCTCGGTGGTGGATAATATCACGCAGTGCCAATAGTGGTGGGACCGAGAAATGCAAGAACAAGTGGAATTCTAAAAATACATAGTTGGTGACGTCGCCTAGAGAAGAGGTTGCGATTGGAAGACGAGTGACCCTCGTTGGTTACAGAGGAATTAGGCACACATTTAGATGGAGTCGACGACAAGGAGATGAGAGAGGAATGCGACCTAGACGACGAATGCGGCTGACATTGTGCGTGACCAAATACCAATTGCTAGAGGGGTTGAGTCACCCGTGTTCGACGGGAAGGATCCAAGGGGATGGATTAGACTAGCAGAATTGTACTTCTGAATTCATCACACACCGTAGGTATAAAAGTTATCTCTTGCTCAGGTGCGTATGGAGGGAGTCACAATACATTGATTTACTATCTTGATGGAGGTCCATTCAAAATTGGCATGACTGATGTTTAAGGAGGAATTGATGGAGCGATTCAGTTTGATAGGTTTTTAGTAGAAGGGGACAGTCCAAGAGTATGTTGAATAATTCGAATATCTGGCGTCTCTGATACTGTGCGAACCAAAACCGCAATATGTAGGATATTTCTTACATGGTTTGCGGGAAGAAATCCGTAGTTGGGTACGCATCCATAATCCGGAGATTAGGTTGCTGGCGATGCGACTTGCTTGACATGTCGAGATAGCCTCCGGGAAAGGAGTAGATTCACAGTTCAGTGGGGGAGGGCTGGGCCTCTATGGCGGAGGGCGTGAAGGGGATACATGGCAGGCAACGTTATGACAAGTTCCGCAGCAGCAAAACGGGTTTACTTCTTGACTAGTTAAACGAGTGGGGAATGTGATGGGTGCGGTTATCCCGGAGACAGCCAAACCATCAACAATTGGAGGAAGACGTGTTAGGCACCTGACAAATCAGGAATGAGAGGAAAGAAGGAAAATGGGACTGTGTTTTAGGTGCGGAATGCCCTACAGTCCCATGCATTAATGTGGTTTCCCAAAGATGAGGGTGCCGTTATTGGGAGAGGATGATCTTATTACCGAAAATAGGCATCTGGAGTGGGGCGAGGGGATGGCGCAGAAAATAGAGGAAGAACAATTGGAAGCCGCTTCGACATTCTTCATAAAGCTTATTAGGAAAAGGACGCAATGACTTCCATGAAGTTGGAGGGCCGAGTGGGAGGAATTTCTATTCTTGTCCTATTTGACAGTGGAGCCGCTCACAATGACTTCCATGAAGTTGGAGGGCCGAGTGGGAGGAATTCCTATTCTTGTCCTATTTGACAGTGGAGCCGCTCACAACTTTATGCCTCCCAAGTTTATCAAATTACCCAGACTAGCTGCTCAAGACTCACAAAAATTGAATATCAAATTAGAAGATGAGCATAAAACGTGGTCTCAAAGGGTGTGTCAAAAATTGCCGTCAACCATGGAAGAATATGCATGGGAGAATATGCTTGCTCGGTTGATGCTCACGTCTTGGAGATTGGAGGTTTAGACCTCATTCTGGGGATTGCGTGGCTGCACACACCAGGGGAGGTTAAAACCAATTGGAAAACGAAGATGATGAGGTTCTTGGTTGGGGAACAGTAATATATTCTCGGTGGGGCTGGGCAAATCAGTCGAACCACTTCATCCTTGAGTGGTTGGGCAAACAGGTCATGCAAAAGAGGCAGTCAACGTTTGATGCTAGGAGAAAAACCGAGCAGGGAGGAGTCTCCGATGGCTGCCTGGCAGCAACGAGATCTGCAGAAGGTGTGACAGGACTACAGAAAAGTGTTTGAAGAAACCCAGGGGACTACCTCCAAAGCGGCAGAGAGTCCACGCGATCAACCTGATCCAAGGACATGCCCCTATATCAGTGAGGCCATATAGATATCCGCACTTCCAAAAGAATGGAATTGAAAGGCAAGTGGAGGAAATGCTAGGGATGGGGATAATCAGAACCAACTCTAATGCATACTCCAGTCTGGTGCTGTTGGTAAAGAAAAAGAATGGTTTGTGGTGTGTGTGGATTACCAGTCTCTTAATAAGGTGTCAGTTCCTGATAAATTTCCTATCCCAGTGGAAGAAGAGTTGCTGGATGAATTAAAAGGTGCTACTTATTTCTCTATAAGTTGGATCTCAAATTTGGTTATCACCAAATTCGGATGCGGGAGGAAGATGTGGAGGAAACTGCTTTTCGTACCCATAATGGTCATTATAAATACTTGGTAATGCCCTTCAGACTTACCAATGTTCAATCAACCTTCCAAGCTACCATGAATGACTTATTCGGACCCCTGCTCCATAAGTTTGTACTGATTTTTTTTGATGACATCCTAGTATACAACTGAGATTGGGAGTTTCACCCGGGGCACTTAGAAGCCGCCCTGCAAGTGCTCCAAGACAACCACTTCTTTGCCAACTGAGGAAAATGTCACTTTGACCAACGATAGGTGGAATATTTGGGCAAAGCAGTGCTGGATTGGCCAAAACCAACGACAGTTAAGGTGGTCAGAGGTTTTTCTAAGCCTCACCGGATATTACTGAAAGTTTATTCGGGGATATGGAAAAATCACACGACCTCTCACAACCTTAACTTGAAAAGACGGGTTTAAGTGGACATTGGAAGCTCAACAGGCCTTTGAAACAACTCATGACAGCAGCCCCGGTCCTTGCTCTACTGATTTTTTCAAAAGAATTTGAAGTGGATTGTGATGGGTCGGGGGGAAGAGTGGGAGCTATACTCATGCAACGCTGGCAGCCCATTGCTTTTTTCAGCAAAGCATTGGCAGAAAAAAAATTATCTTTGTCTACATATGAGAAAGAGGTCATGACGTTAGTGTTAGAAATACAGTATTGGCGCTCTTACTTGCTGGGGAGACCTTTCATGTTGTTCAGACCACCGGAGCCTCAAATTCTTGCTGCAGCAGAGGGTAACCACTGCCAACCAACAATGCTGGATTGCAAAGTTGTTGGGTTACCAGTTCAATGTGAAATTCAAGCTGGGAAAAGAAAATACTGCCCCTGATGCTCTTTCTCGGAGGGTGGAAACACCTGACTTGCAGTTGCTTAGATTGTGCCCATTCTGGGAGGACGACATAAATTTGACAGAGGGAGTACATTTTGATCCTTACCTCAGTAAGGTCATTCAAGCTGTGCAGGCAGGTAAGACTGCTAACCCAGGGTTTTGCTCACACACGGGGAATACTTCAATATAAAGGATGCCTGGTCATTCCAGCGTTGTTCCCATGGGTGCCCAAATTGTTGGAAGAATTCCACACAACTCCACAGGGTTGGCATTCAGGGTTCTACAGAAACTGCCGGAAGTTAGCAGCAGCTAATTTGTATTGGGTAGGCATGAAGAAACAAGTGCAAGACTTTTTGTAGAAATGTGTGGTTTGCCAGCGCGATAAGTACTCCACATTGTCTCTGGTGGGTTTACTGCAGCTTTTGGAAATCTCAAAGGTCGTGTGGGCTGACCTCTCCATGGATTTCATAAAAGGGCTGCTGAAGTCAAGAGGGTGTGATGTGATTTTAGTGGTGGTTGATCGGCTTTCCAAGTATGCCCATTTCATCTTGTTAAAACTTCCACACACAACAAAAGGGGTGGGCTGAGGTGTTCACACTGGGGGTGGTTCGCTTGCATGGGATTCCAGACTCTATTGTCAATGATGAGGATCCTATTTTTGTCAGCCATTTTTGAATTGAATTATTCAAGCTCCATGGAACAAAATTGAAGCTCAGTTTTGCCTATCACCCGCAAACAGACGGTCAAACTGAAGTGGTCAACCGCTGTTTGGAAACATATTTACGATGCTTTGCGTGAGAGCAGCCCAAGGGATGGTCATATTGGTTACCTTGGGCTGAGTTGAGTTACAGTACTGCGTGACATGCGTCCATTAACACCATTCCATTTGAAGTGTTGTACGGGAGAAAACCGCCCACTGTTTTAAGCTTCTTACCATCTGAAATACAGATGGAAACAGTGGTTCTGGCTATGTTGGAGTGTGATGAGGCTCTAAAACAACCCAAGCACCACTTGTCAAGGTCACAAGATTACACGAAGCAGCAGACAGACCACCACAGACACGAATTGTCTTTTCAAGTGGGGGATCAGGTCACAGGTGTATCCGAAGCTTCGACCGCCCAAGGGATGGTCATATTGGTTACCTTGGGCTGAGTTGAGTTACAACACTACCTGACATGCATCCATTAGCATCATTCCATTTGAAGTGGTGTACGGGAGAAAACCGCCCACTGTTTTAAGCCTCTTACCATCTGAATTACTGGTGTAAGCAGTGGTTCTGGCTATATGCTGAGCGTGATGAGGCTCTAAAACAACTCAAGCACCACTTGTCAAGGTCACAAGATTACATGAAGCAGCAGGCAGGCCACCACAGGTGCGAAGTGTCTTTTTAAGTGGGGGATCAGGTGTATCTGAAGCTGACTGCCTAAGCAACATTTAGTCGCCCGGCGGATTAATCAGAAATTGTCTGCCCGTTTTTATTGTTTGTTCACCATACTCAAACGCATCAGACCATAAACATATCTACTGGATTTACCACTTAGAGCTTGAATACACCTGGTGTTCCACGTCTCCCAGCTTAAAAAAATGGTGGGACACCAGGCTCTACAGCCTACCTTGCTTGCCGAATTGGGAGAAGATTTCTCGGATTGGCCTGGACCAGAGGAAGTGTTGTCCACACGACTCAATCTGCAAGCTGGAGCTGCACATCCGCAATGTTTAATTAAATGGCAGGGGTGCCCAATAGAAGAAGCGACATGGGAATATGATTTCGTCATCAGTAACCAGTTTCCGTCTTTCAGTCTTGAGGACACGATTGTTTCTCAAGGAGAGATGAGTAATAGAGCTCGTGATTTACTGGGTGACTGGAAGGTGTATTCCAGAAGGGATAGAAGAGTCCCAACAGTGGAAGATTCTGGAGGGGGAGTTTGGCTAACTGAACCCACGTGCGTGTGTGTGTGTGGGATAGTTATAGTTTTTTGCCAGTTTGGGCTTGGGTGGGAGAGTGAAAGAGCTCTTATGTATTTCTTTTCTTCTCATTTTCTAGTTCCTCTTCCTCCTGTAATTCTGGTCCGCATAGCTTCTATACATACGAAGTAGTCCACTCAAGGTGGACTGTTGGTACAAGGGGTTTATCAAACTACATACGAACGAAAGCTCTGTTCATAAATTGAATATAGTTTTCTTGCTTTCTGTTGGTTGTTCAGCCTTTAAAGGCTTCCAGATCTTTGAATATTTTTGTGTTCTTGTTGATAACAGCCTCCTTTGATAGATATGGGTCATACGACAAGACTATTTGCCGTTGGTACCTATGTATTGATATTATTTTGATTATTTATTTATTTTTAACACATCTGAGGCCCGCATAGACTGACTGGGAACCTTTCATGTGTGGGCTCTATTTTCTATACCAGACTAAATCTTTTGTCCTCGTATCAAATGTGAAGTCTCCTTTATTCTTGTAATATTTATTTATTTTTAATACATCCCAGGCCCGCATAGACTGACTGGGAACCTTTCATGTGCGGGCTCTATTGTCTATACCAGAGGCTAAATCATTTTTCCTCGTATCAAATGGGAAGTTCCCTTTATTCTTGTAAATTTTGCCACGTACTTTAGTATGTTTTCTTATCATCCAAATAAATTCGGAGTCTTGACACACCTCATAATGCTTGTATAAAATTTATTCTCTGTTCTTTTGGAGTGTTGGAATTTTGTTTACAAATCTATTTTTCATTTGATAGGATGATGGCCTGCTACATACCACTTGCGGCACTCCTAATTATGTTGCTCCTGAGGTGCGTTCAGATTGGCTCTTTAATTCTGCTTAGACTCCGGTTGACATGACTTATTGAAAACTGCTTAGAGCACTTATCACTTATGGTAAGTGCTTCTGTACAAGTGTTTCTAGATTTCTTGTTGAAAAAATGTTTTCCAGCCACTTATTTAATTGGTTTTCTACTGAAATTTAGCAGTCTTTTTGACAGCACTTGTTGGAAACTGCCCATGGCACCTATCACTTATGATAAGCAATTTGAAATAAGTGACATGAAAACACTTTTTTAATAATAAATCTTGAAACACTTGCACAGAAATACTTATCACAAGTGGAGATTACGTACTATAAGCAGTTTTCAGTAAGTGTTCTCAAACAAAGCCCAAGTGTAAGTGCTTTTCCAGAAACAGAACAAACAACACATTTTACAAGTGATAAGTGCTATAAGCTGTTTTCATTAAGTGCTGTTAAATGGACCCTTAATCAATGCCATGTTAGAATAATAATAATGCTGTTGCTTGCTTTCCAGGTCCTAGATGACAGAGGTTATGATGGAGCGACTGCAGACTTGTGGTCATGTGGTGTCATACTCTTTGTATTGCTTGCAGGTTACTTGCCTTTCGACGATTCTAATCTTTTGCAGTTGTACAAAAAAGTGAGCATTCTTGTAATTATAATAAAAATTTCTTCTATGCTTTGTAGTTCTCTCTCTATTAGTTTCACTGTATCAACATGCAGATCTCAACTGCTGAATTCACTTTTCCCCATTGGCTTTCATTTGATGCACGGAAATTGATTGCTCGAATATTGGATCCTAATCCAATGACAGTAAGTTGTTTATTAATTGCTTTATTAGTAATTGCATTTCACCACCTCTTGTAGATGTCAACTAAATATTCCAAATTCCTTTGTAAGGTGTCTTGGGAGAAGTTTATACTGAACTTATTATATATGAAATCTTGTAAATGAAGCTTAAAGTGCTTGTATACAAAAAGGTTTTCTCAATATAGAGATCTAGAATGTCATTATTGTATTATTTCAGAGCATATGTGACTGAGTGATAATGCTAATATGCTAGGGTTCTATTATATTTTCCATATTTAAGTTTCCAATCAATGATTGCAAGAGTTGATTTTCCACATGAATAAATTATCTGTATTACAACTCTAATGTTGTGGCCTTGAAATGCAAGGGAAAAACCTCTCCAAACATGGGAGTGTAAGTTGTACACATTTGACTCACCCTGAATGCACTGTCTACTCAGTTCCTTTTTTTTTTTTATAAAAATAATAACGTCCTTCAGGCATTCTAAGGTGTTTTCATGTTTCCATAAATTTAACCAGTTGTAGTTGCAATGATAGTCTTTCCCTTTCTTAGTGGTAAGTTTGCATTCAACCTTGCCAATTATGCATTAGTGGGGCCTCGTGCTCTTTGTTCATTTCCATGTATTGCATTAAAGCGTTTGTCTTAAAATGTCTCCTGGCGTGGAGCATGGGCGGTGCAAGAAAATGTTATCTTGAAAAAGTTATGGCCTTATTTGATTTTGTTGTTAGTTTTTTCAGTTTTAATTTTAAGTTTTTGTTTTCATTTTTTTTAAGTTTTTATGTTTAGTTTTAAATGTTGAGTTTTTAATTTTTATCAAACAAAATCCAAAAATATGTTTGATTATAGTGGAGTTGTTTTATAGAAAATTTATTTCTTTTAAAATAAACTGTATATATGTACATGTGTGCACTAATGTCGACCCTTATAAAAGTAATATTTAATTTTTTTGTTACAATTTCTCTCTTTTTTAACATTTTATGACGAAAATTAATATGTATGTAAAACTTACTTAATTTTTGATAATCAAAATCATTAAATTCTTAGAAATAAAATTAATATTAACATCAGCAAATAATGTTTTTGATTAACATTTGAAAAATTACATTAATATGAATTTTTTTATAAAATTTTAGTTAAGTAAACATTAAAATAAGGCATAATTTAAGGTTTAAGAATTAAGGGTTTGCAATGTTATTGTTTCAAGGTGGTAAAGTCAAAGAGATTTGGTCTTAATATTTTTGGATTTAATGGATCATTGTTTATTATAGAACCGTACTCCTTACCTCAATGAGAGGCGGGGCCCTTTATTTATAGATAGAGGAAAAATGAATACATGAAGAGCAAACCAATGTGGGCACACACATAATTGGGTCCAACACTCCCCTTCAAGCTAGTAGAGGTTTAGTTTGGAAAAAGAGTTTCACAAACATAAAACGAAGAGAGGTGTTAAATCCAGTTTATTGTATTTCTGGGTAAAGGGTGTTTTCCAGTCCTACATTGGATTATTCTGACTTGTAAAACATTTCCTCTATCTATAAAAGAATGTCTCCACCTCTTCTTGAGGTAAGAGGAATTCACCAATCTACATGGTATCAAAGGGTAATTCTCGATAATTTTTTTTCCCTCCCATCCGCTGCGCTCCAGGCGGAACCCTCCCGCCGCCTCCCTGTGTGGCTTCCCGGCCCGCCTCCCTCCGCGGCCTCCAGACCCCGCCTCCTGCTGCGGCCTCCCGGCCCCGCCTCCCACTGCGGTCTCTCGGCCCCGCCTCCCGCTGCGACTATCCCGGTCCCGCGTCCTCTCACTGGCGCCTCCTGTGTGGAAGTCCCGCACTCCATCTCCGACTGCCTCGCGCCCTCTCGCCGGCCTATCTGCGCGGCTCTTTCGCTGCACTCAGCGCAACAACGCCGCTCCTCCCGACGGCCCACCTGTACGCATGCCCCTACTGGAATCCCGTCGCCAGCCCTCTAGTGCGGCCATCTCCTGCGGCCTGCCTCCCGCGCGACGACCTGCCTCCCGTGCGATGGCCCTCTGATGGCTCTTTTCCTGCGCGCGATGACACCAGGCGACCCCCTCCTTGCGCGCAACGACACCCGACAGCCTCGCCTCCTCCTGCGACAGCCCCACCTCCACACCAGCCCGCCCACACTGGTGCCGCCCATCCATTGACGACCTGATTCACTGGCTGCTCCCTGCACAACAACGCCACCCTCCTCCCGTCGCCAGTGCCTCCCGCGGTTGCTCCACACCCCTCTTCGCCGACACCATCTCTTCCCAGCGCACCATCAACCGGCCCGCCTCAGCGGATTTTCCGGCGCACTAACGACCGACCCCGCCTGTGCGAAGTCCCGACTTCCCATCGACCGGCCTCGCCTGTGCGGATTCCTGACTCTCCGATGGTAGACTCTTCCGTCCTTCCTCACCTGATCACTGCCTCCACTCGCCTTGTCGATGAGCGACTTGATTCAACAAATTTTTCTGTCTGGTGGAAGACGGTCCTGATGTCTCTCACCGGCATGGACCTCGACTCACACCTAGATGCTTCTCCACCACCATTGTCAGATCCAAAATACAGGGTCTGGAAGCTTGCTGACAACAAAATCTTCGCTTTGCTTGTCAATTTTATGGATTGCTCGGTAAATGATGTGACTTGGACGACAAATACGGTTAACGAACTCTGAGACTCCTTAAATCTCATGTATTCTGAAACAAACAATTTGACTCGTGTGTCAGACGTTCTTCACCGCCTGTCCATTATCCGCCAACAACACCGTTCTTTTCCGGCGTACTTTATCGAGTGGAAAGCCCTCCGTGATGAATTAATTGAGTTGTGGTCCATTCCTCAAACACCAGAGGCAACTTTGGACCAGCAGAACCAATTATGTCTCTTCAGCCTTCTCCATGGCCTTGATCCCGAATATGCGACAACGACCACCAAGATGCTTGCCAGCCCCCCCTCGTTTGAGATTTCGCTGGTTTATCATCGCCTTGGAAAAGCTCATCGGGTTCTTCCCCCACCCTTCACAGTATTGATCCCACTGCCCTTCTGGGCCGTGGCTGTGAATGTTCTTCGGGTGCTCGTGGATGTGGCCGTGGTGAGGGTCGTCCTCGTCCTTTATGTCAGCAATGTGACAAGGTAGGTCATCTCATCGAGCGATGTTGGGTTCTTCATGGATGCTCGTCTCAGCCACATCGGCACGGTCAGACTGCGGTTCACGATGCTTCCCCGTGAGTTTCTGATCTTCCTCCCACTCTGGACCTCTTCATGGATGAGCTCCAGCTTATTCACACTCGTTGGGTCGCCTCGCTACCTGGTTCTTCTTCGACATCTATTGCCCATACCGGTGACCCAACTGCTTGTGTCACACATCGCCCACCTGCTTGAATGCTTGACTCAGGTGCATCCAATTATCTCACAGAGGATGCAGGTATGTTATCTACTTACTGTCCGTATACTGGCCCCACAACCATCACTGCTGCTGTTAGATCTACTATCCCTATTGCGAGATTTGACGCCTGCTCACAAAGGACTTCAACTTTATTGCTATTTTTACAGCTTCCGATGTTGTGTTTCAAGAGCGAACGACGAATTGGGAACTTGGTAGAGGTCAACTTCGTGACGGGGTATACATGTTCGATGGTCCAACATCCGTAGCCTGCACGACACTCTCTGCTCGTGCGCTGGATCTTCATTCTCGGTTGGGACATCCACCTGCCTCCACCCTTCATCGGCTTTTTCCTGAGATTAGTTTGCATATTTCTTTTCATTGTGAGTCATGTAAATTTGCGAAACATCATCGCATATCATATATTTCTCGGTTGGTAACACGGGCCTCCAAACCCTTTGAATTAGTTCCTTCAGATGTATGAGGTCCCTATACAGTCCCGAGTCAATTAGGGTACCGATATTATGTATCCTTTATTGATGATTTCTCGCTATGACATGACTTTACCTTCTTTGTGATCAGTCTGAGGTGTTTACTACTTTTCAGACCTTTTATCATGAAATTCATATTCAGTTCTCCATCTCCATTAAATGTCTCCGCTCGGACAATCGACGAGAATATTTATCCACTGCTCGTGCCCTCTTATTCCACATGTAGGCCTCTTCGTTTTTGGGGGGATGCCATCCTTACTGCTACATAGCTCATAAATCGTCTTCCTTCTTCTATCCTTCAGGGGGAGACTCCTTTTCGGGCTCTGTTCTCCTCTCTCCCTCCTCACCCACTTCCACTCCATGTGTTTGAGTATTTGTGCTATGTCCGTGACACTCATCCCAATCTCTCAAAGTTTTCTCCCAAATCCCTCCGTTGCATCTTTCTTGGATATTCGCGCATTCAGCTCGGATACCGATGTTTCTCTCCAGACTTACTGCGGTATATTATATCTGTTGATGTATCTTTTGTTGAGAGCTCTCCTTTCTCTCCTTTCTCTCCTCTCTCTTCCTATCTAGACACCACTATCGATGACTGTTTTCTTCTCATCATCAACCCACCTTTGTCTCAGGTGCTCCACTTTGCTGATCACTGGTTTGGCACCGTCTACTCTCGTCGCCCATCGAATGTGCCCCCCGTCCAGGCCGATGACACCATCTCCCCAGTTTCGTCCGACGCTCCTGCTCCGACAACAAACGACTTGCCCATTGCATTGCGAAAATGTATTCGTTCTTGCCAGAATACTTCTCTTTACACATCTTCATATAGAGGTCTTTCTGCTCTGGAGACTATATCTATTCCTCGCACGGTTGACGACGCCAAATCTCACCATGGGTGGCTTCAAGCAATGCGGGATGAATTGCAGGCTCGGGACGACAATCATACTTGGGATTTGGCCCCTCTTCCGGCAGGTAAACAGGCGGTTGACAACAAATGGGTTTATACGGTCCGGCTCAATACAGACATATGGTGTCTATTATTTTGATACTTTCTCTCCGGTTGCGAAGATGTCATCTGTCCGATTATCCATTTCTCTTGCCGCTCATCATCAATGACCTCTTCATCAACTTGATGTCAAAAATGACTTTCTACATAGTTTTCTTGAAGAAAAGGTATATCTGCAACAACTTCCTGGCTTCCGTGCCTTAGGAACCGATTTTCATGTCCGTCGGCTTCGTCGCTCTCTATATGGACTCAAGTAGTCTCCTCGTGCATGATACGCCACGAGGAGAGAGAAATCAAAGAACCAGATAAAAAACCCTAAAACAGGCATATTAGTTGAATCTCGCCGCAGTGACGGCAAAACCAATAATAAATGGCGAAGATTACCAAAGGAGGGTTAGCCTGGCGGCAACCTCCTACAACAGACAGAACCAAGGACTAGCGAGCGATGACCAATATCTCCTCTTGAGATGAGAAGGATCGTGAGGGAAAGTTATGGTCAAGCCCTTGTTCAAATGGGGTGAAATAAGACCCCTTTTAATTAATTTAATTTTTTTTAAAAAATACATCGGAAGGGTACTGGGTACCCAGCCACTTGCACCCAGGTACCCGCTGGGCACTGGGTACCTGGACCTCACAAGGCCACCTGCTCCCCTGTCCATGCCACCTGGTACCAGGCCACCGGGTACCCTTTGCCCTCTGTCATCAAAAGACAGAGTCTGGCACCTGGGCCAACATCCCAAACCCGACCTTTGGGCCTTCTCTGCCCCCCCCAACACTTTTAAACAAGCTTAAATGCACATGGTTAGGCCACTCCTGAGCCCAAATTACCGCGCCCGAGAACCCGGGCCATCGCAGGTGCATTCAGGTTTTACCCAGTCATGGGGTCCAGTATTTAAAAACTTCAACCATCAATGATGGGTCTGGTCTATCTCAAAACTGGCCTAAAACAATTATTTATTTGTTTATTTGTGGTTTCCTGTACAAATAAACAAATAAATAATTGTTTTAGGCCAGTTTTGAGATAGACCTTACCCAACATTGATGGTTGAAGTTTGTAAGGCTGGACATAAAGTTTTTAAAATTTAGGGTTTAAAGTTTGTATTTTTAAAATAATGTTTTGAAGTTTCTAGTTATAGAATTTGTGAATTTATCTTTTTGATATTATTCGATGGATGGAAGTATTGATAGAATTTTGAAAACACTGATTTTGTTTTCATTATTTTGGAAAACTAATTGCCAATGGTTAAGCTTTTTGAATACAAAAATGGTTTCACCAACATGTTTTCTTGTTTAGTGTAGGTTGAGAAACCCCCTTGCCTCCCTTACCTTAAAGTGAGGCTGAGGCGTTCTTTTATAATGAATGATAAATGCCACATCGGACCACAAGTCCGATGTGGGATACAGACTCCAACACTCCCCCTCAAGCTAGGTGTACCTAGCTTGGACACATAATGAAAAGAAAACAACAAAACAGACGCTAACACTCCCCCTTAAGCTGGAGGGGCCCAGCTTGATGACAAAAACAAGATAAAACATAATAAAAGATAAAGCTTCAACAATGATGCTCCCCCTGACGATGTTGATATGATGCCGCTGAAAAAAGGGTGGGTAAACGCCGAAAAAGTGCGGGGTCGGACAACAGAGCGCTGAGAAATCCACACCGGCGGGTCGGTTGTCAGAGCGTCGGGAAATCCGCATTACGGGCCGGTCAGTCAGAGCGCTGGGAAATCCGCAATGTCGGGCCGATCGTCAAAGCGCCGAGAAATCCGCACAGGAGGGCCGGTCATCAAAGCGCCGGGGAATCCGCAGGAGGCACCGGCGACGGGATGCGGTGATTCCGCAGGAGGCGCCGGGCAGGGATGGAGGCCGACTGCTGGAGGAGCCGACAGGGAGGGAGAGCAGCGGATGGGGAACCTGGTCCGTCGGAAGTCTCGCACAGGGGGAGCAGCGGTTCGGTTCAGTGTCGCGTCGAAGGCTGAGGGCCGGCTGCTGGAGGAGTCGGCAAGGATGGAGGCTGGCTGTCGCGCGGGAGAGGTGCCGAGAGTCGCGAACTGGGCCGCGTCAGGAGGAGATCTGGATCGGGAGGGCGGCGCTGCAAATCCGTCGCGCAGGAACGGTGCAGGAGGCCGACATCGTAGGGAAGGGGGGAGAACCGTCGGGATCGCGACGGGAGGAGGGCCGTCGGGGAAAGCCGCAGGCGGTCAGCCGGAAGGGTCGCCTGGAACTAGAGTCGCGGCGGGGGAAGCGGGATCCGCGGTTGCGCAGGAGGTCGAGAGCAGCGGCGGGTGATGCGGGAGCCGACGTCGCGCAGGAGTCTCCCACAGAAGGAGCGCAACCGTCGGGGTGGGAGAAGTGATCCGCCGGACAGAGGGGGAGATCCGCCGGGAAGAACAAGGGCGCCGGGAAGGGATGGCCGGCAGGGGGGCGGCGGAGAATACCTATGGCTCGTAGGCCATGGAGGCCGCCGCCCCCCATGGAAAAAAGATAAAATAAAATAAAGAGAAACCCTAGAGCAGAATAAAAATAGATGGGAGGGGGGTCGGTATTAGGTTCCCTCTGATACTATGTAGGTTGAGAAACCCCATTGCCTCCCTTACCTTAAAGTGAGGCTGAGACGTTCTTTTATAATGAATGATAAATGCCACATCGGACCAGGGTCCGATGTGTGATACAGACTCCAACATTTAGTTTTCAGAAAAAAAAAGAAAATAGACACATGAAAACTTGCAAGAGAAACAATCAAATGGTACCCAAGTGATTGGCTCATTTGAACGTGCCAATTTTAGATCAAATTGCTTTGTTTTTAGAATGCCATTTTGACACCTTGTTTTAATTCAACCAATTATATATATATATTTTTTCACATGGATATTTCTACAACAGATTTGCATTGACTGTTGGCTCTGCTCTTGAAAAATGGCAGCGCATCACTATTCCTGAAATACTGAGGGACAAATGGTTTAAGAAAGGTTATAAGCCTCCTGAGTTTGATGAGAAAGAAGATGCGAGTTTGGATGATGTTGAAGCTGTTTTTACAGATTTACAAGTGAGTTGAAGATTGTTTCTTGAAACCGATATTGAAAATCAATTCTGATTTGCAACTTGCAGATTTATTAGATGTTATCTCAGTCGCTTCTTTACTATATTAGGAACATCACGTGACAGAGAAAAAGGAAGAACAACCTGCAGCGATGAACGCATTTGAGTTAATTTCTTTGTCAAGAGGGCTCAACCTTGAGAATTTGTTTGATGTAGACCAGGTATGCCCTGTTTTTTTGCATCTGTAAAGTGAGTTTTATCTTTGGATTTTATAAAATTTTGTTTGCTCCGATGCATGATAAGTTTTTTTTTTTTTTTTAACAATAGCTGCGTAGCATGTTTTACTTTGTTCATTCCTCAACATTGTTTTACTTGTTAGAATGTATTCCCCAAATCCAATAACGTGACAATAGATTTTGGATATACGAGTCATGCATCATATAATATTCATTTTAAGGCATCTTAAATTATCATTTATGGATGTTGTTTTTTTGCATAAATAATGTTATTAACACTTAAATTAGGTTCATCCCGATCAATGTACATCATGGAATGTATGAGTTATGATGTGATGTTAAGACTGACATGAGTTAACTGCCATATCGATATGATATGTTGACTCGTGTGAATATAAGTCAAGAACTTGTGTCTGAAGACCCTCCATAATGACATTACATGGGCTGTTGTATACCTGTTATTTAATGTCAATATAGTACACACCAATTATTGTTCCTTAAACCTGAGTTTAGATCGATCAGCCTGAGTTTAGATAGATCTACAACATGAAATGTTGTGTACTTGAACAACTGTTTTATGTCACTCTTGAGTTCGACTCAATAGAGGGTTTTTGGGTACACCACTAATCATGTGGTGAAAACTATTTGAATTAAGATGAGATTGTCCACTTATACAACTGTTAGGCATCATTGAGTAAGATTAATGAAGTGTATGACCATACTTAGATCTCCACATGAGATATGAAAATCAATGTTTTACAGCCTACTTGAAGGGATCGATATATTGTTAGTTGAGTGTCCTGAGAATGATTATCTCATGGCTCAACTTCATACTCAATGTCGAGAATAATGGAACCTTTGATCATTGTATGTATACACAATGGTTGATTGAATCAAACCAAATACTCTTATGATCTGTGATAGGATCGTAGGTTCTAATATGAGGAAAATAGAGGATTCTATTTATTGATTGTTTACTGACAGTAGCAACAACACTGAAGGAACCAGAAGATTACAGGCCAACAATCCCTCCCTGATACAACCGAGGCCAACAATCCCTACCTGCTACTACCAGCTTAATAATTATCCTCAACAAAGTACAATACTGCCCCTGGCTGTTACTCTTACATATCAACACCCCAACACCTTTACGCAACCCACTCTGGAGACTTCCAGCCTCGGCCTCTCTGGCCTTCCCTGAAACTGCTTACACTTCCTAATGATGCTGCAGCCTCACAGTCCACATTCATATCATTCCCCCCTGTTGCAAAATAGGTGGGAGTCACAATGACAGAAACGAGAAAACGACAGAAGAATGCGGAAAGAGAAATAGACACGGGACACACAAATTTACGTGGTTCGGGAAAAATAGAAGAAAAAGAAGAAGTTCCGTGAGGCCAACAATCCCTCCCTGATACAACCGAGGCCAACAATCCCTACCTGCTACTACCAGCTTAATAATTATCCTTAACAAAGTACAATACTGCCCCTGGCTGTTACTCTTACATATCAACACCCCAACACCTTTACGCAACCCACTCTGGAGACTTCCAGCCTCGGCCTCTCTGGCCTTCCCTGAAACTGCTTACACTTCCTAATGATGCTGCAGCCTCACAGTCCACATTCATATCATTCCCCCCCTGTTGCGAAATAGGCGGGAGTCACAATGACAGAAACGAGAAAACGAAAGAAGAATGCAGAAAGAGAAATAGACAAGGGACACACAAATTTACGTGGTTCGGGAAAAATCCCTACGTCCACGGAGAGACAGAACTTCACTAATTCGGGAGCACAAAGTACAGATTTTTCAGTAACCCTAGCCCGAAAATAGGCTATAAAATGGAGAAGACGATCACTGTTCCGAAAAGTAAGTCCGCGTCGCTACAGTGAACGGAGACCACCTTTGTCAAAAGCACTACAGTGCTATTGACTCCGAAGTCCACACTGCTACAGTGTCTGTCGATGTCGGTCGGTTAGCTCGACCTGCGACAGTTGTGGGCCCACAAGCATTCGGCCCAACCGGATCGGGCTACACCAATCCAACACCCCCCCCTCTTGAAAAACCACCCTGTTCTCAAGGAGGAAATATAGGAAAATGTCCTCAATATCATGTTTGGCTGCATCGCTTCCAAGGTCATGATGCTGAGTTCTAGGAGACGTTCTGGCCAATCCTTTTCCTGGAAGCAGTGCTGATTTTCTTCTTCAATAGATGCGATAAGCTTTTGTTGCCCTCGTGCATGTCATTCCCACAACTTCCTGGGTTAATGCTGGGAGTTTTGTTCATGATCACCGATTCTGGAGGGTCCCCGTGACCCTCTTGAAAAACCACCCCCCCTCTTGAAAAACCACCCCCTCTTGAAAAACCACCCTGTTCTCAAGGAGGAAATATAGGAAAATGTCCTCAATATCATGTTTGGCTGCATCACTTCCAAGGTCATGATGCTGAGTTCTAGGAGACGTTCTGGCCAATCCTTTTCCTGGAAGCAGTGCTGATTTTCTTCTTCAATAGATGTGATAAGCTTTTGTTGCCCTCGTGCATGTCATTCCCACAACTTCCTGGGTTAATGCTGGGAGTTTTGTTCATGATCACCGATTCTGGAGGGTCCCCGTGTGCTTGTTCAGTAGCAGTTTCAACCTCTGGTATATCTGCCATCACTTCTGGAACTTGCTTTAAGAGTCAACTGTTCTGATGTTGTCTGAAGCAGTCGTTTTCCATCGATATATTCAAACTCTCTTCTCCACCCCTTATCATTTGCTTGATCGAAAAGGTTCTGTAACAAGGCCAGTCACAACTTCCTGGGTCAATGCTGGGAGTTTTGTTCATGATCACCGATTCTGGAGGGTCCCCGTGTGTTCAGTAGCAGTTTCAACCTCTGGTATATCTGCCATCACTTCTGGAACTTGCTTTAAGAGTCAACTGTTCTGATGTTGTCTGAAGCAGTCGTTTTCCATCGATATATTCAAACTCTCTTCTCCACCCCTTCTCACTTGCTTGATCGAAAAGGTTCTGTAACAAGGCCAGTTCTCTCATTATCCATCATTTTGTGATATCCTCGTGCAAGATGTGAGCTTTCTGTTCAAACTCCACCGTAGGCCTTTTCAGTAATCCATCTTTTTACTCTTTGACACAAATCTTGGCATTCTTCCTTTGATAAGAAAGTGTCGCTTCCCAAAGCATCAAGCAACACCTGCTTGTATAACCCGCTAACACGAGAAAAATTGGAAGCAGCCAAGAAACACCAACTTGTATTACTGGATTCCTGGAATACTAACTATTATCCTGCTTGTAGTCAAGAAATAACAATTTTGCTAATCTTGGAGAAAAATTAAACCCGTTATGATTGCTTGATTTCTTCCAACAAACTTCAGATATAGTTGCCTTCAGTGGCACTGCATCTGCATGAAACGACGAACTCAAAATCTTCGCCAAAATGCTATTGGCCAAGGACAACATGATAGTGCAACTACAGCGATTTCGTAACAGATTTCGGTTCAACATGTAATTGATCTCCTCAGTTTACAACCATACATTCATTACCATTTGGCCATCTGATTGAGTTATATTTCCCTGGAATGGGTTGCCAAATATATCAAATTGATGCAAGTAGCCACTCCAGCACTAACTTGCCACCAATTTTCCATTTCAGAGAAATCATCAAGATAATACGGTATAACAACCTTCGCATCCTCCATAACAATAGCATTTGGAACACGACGATACTCCTTTCAGTGCGGTGGTTATTGATCCTCTATGTCCTACCTATGCACCCCAGCATCTGCAGGTTCTTCTAGCAGCTGTTTATCCAACGGGTGCCAATTGAACATATTGACTGATCGGTGGGTTTGGTGGCGAAGGTGGAGGAGATGGAGTTGGTTGAATGAGCGAGATGAAAGTCACTTTAGAACTGGTAGCATCAGGCAACGACAGTGGCTTCTCTAGTTTTGACTGTTTGCCATGAGAAAGCCCTTGTTGACCAGAGAAGCTTTCAGCTGGGTTTAGGCCATTCATGGATAACGAATGTGAGCACTTGAGCCGAGGATGGAGTTGGTTGAATGAGCGAGATGAAAGTCACTTTAGAACTGGTAGCATCAGGCAACGACAGTGGCTTCTCTAGTTTTGACTGTTTGCCATGAGAAAGCCCTTGTTGACCAGAGAAGCTTTCAGCTGGGTTTAGGCCATTCATGGATAACGAATGTGAGCACTTGAGCCGAGGATGTGGATGCAGCCAGTTTCGCTGCACCTGTTGCAGCTGTTGCCTTCTTTCTGTTCTTGCTCACAAAAGAACCCCCGGTCTAGCTCAATTGGCTCAAAGGTAAGTTTGATTCAAATATGTTTGGGATTTCTTAGGAAGAGCTATCAATGGTGGTCAACGAGGCAGGGTGTGACTGCACTTTCCGTTTCTTCACGCACTCTGCCTACTCAATAAGAAGTTGTGCAACCTCTTCGGACCGAACCGGATTAGAATCAAGCTGCTCCTCCATGTCGTTCCTTTCCCTTCCAGATTGCAAAACATTCAAGCTTACTGCAACAACTTTCATACTTACAACCTCGTTCTAAGTTTGCTTCATCTGTTCCGGATATGCCTGACATATTGAGAAATAAGTCTCAATTTGGGTAGCCAAGACCACAGGATCTTCTCTAGAAAAATCCGGCATCTCCACTTGCTTGGAGATAGCTTGGAGCCCTTCTCATTTCGGTGTCCGTAATTCCTTGTTGTTTGCCTCTACCTTATTCTTCTGAATTCCTTCTTCAATTTCCTGTCGAAAACTACTTTCTCCATCTTCTACTACAATCGGCTTTTCTCTATTTGTTTCACGAATAGAATTCTCAATTATCACGCACTTCATCTCCGCCTAACTTTCAGAAAAATTGGCAATAGTTTCCTTAAGCTTTTGCATTTGAATCTCCTGACACTGGAACTGTCTCCAGCTCTGTGACTGATGTTTCCACAGCTGTGAGTAGACTCTGCATGCGTGTGGCCATTCAACTATTGCGCCGACTTCAGTCGCTCTTCTTCAAGAATCTCTCTCTGTAATCTCTCAATGAAACTACAAATTGATAGGATTGTAAATTCTAAGATGAGGTAAATAGAGGATTCTATTGATTGACTGTTTATCAGCAACGACACTAAATGAACCGGAAGATTATAGAAGAAGCAGAACTCCCTTGGGAAAACGGTGTTGAATGGCTCCACTTCATTTATTTATGTTTTGATAATTATAAATATCTCATTAATTGTTTATTTATTTATTCTTTTTATCATGCGATTCCTGGTTATATTTTGTATCTTTGAACTCTAAAATCCGTCTTCGTCGGGAAGTAATACGAAATGGATTTTGAAAATCTGTCTGTCTTGAAGTTTTATGAAAATTGGAAAGTCATACAAACTGTTTTCGAAGTCTTACGTTTTCTGTTTTGAAGTTGTATGAAAATTTCGAAGCCATACGAAATGAGTTTTGAAGTCATACGAAATTGCTTAAAGACATACGAAACAGACTGAAGTCATACGAAATTGCTTAAAGACATACGAAACAGACTGAAGTCATACGAAAATGTTTATGAAGTCATACAAAATTCCAAAGTCGTACGTTTTCAAGTAATGTTATATGAAAAATGACTTAAGATTTTTTAGGATCAAAATATGCTTTGTTTCACAATTATTTTCGTATTTCAATTTGATGCATGTTTATGTTGAATATTATGATTGGTTTGTTTGTTCTATGATTTCTTATTAATTATATCGATGCTATGCGAACTAATTATAAAGTGTTTTATGAAGGATTAAATAGAGTCCATGCATGTTGAAGAATTCTTTGAATTTCTGGAAAGCCAAAACGGCTTGCTGATGGTCACCACGCTATAGTGAAAAGCGTTTTGAGGTGGAAAATTACTTGTATAAAACGGACCATTCAACATGAGCGTTTTGAGGTGTTGTATGCCGTGTTGGAAGGTTGGACATGTTGTGGAAAAGACATTTTGAGTTTCAATTTCTAAGTATCAAAATGACCAACTATTCGTTACAACGCCGTAGAGCAAGTGAGCGCGGCTCATAGGAAAATTTCCAATATGAAACGGGGACTGCTACGACATAATGAAAGTCGTGGTGGTGTTTTGTTTCGTGAGGAGTAAAGGCTACAAGAAGCAGTGTGTTGAAATGGGCGTAATGGGAGGTTGAAGGCATTTTGAGCATATCGGGTTCTCAAAGTTTTCATTCAAAACGGCTTGCGCTTGAACACCACGTTGTTTTCATGCCCGTGGTCTGTTCAATGTTGTCAAAATAGCTTAAGGGAGAACGCTACGCCGTAGTGAAGGCTGTGGTTGACACCCAGAGGTATAAAACGGATTGAAGTTGGACGCTACGCTGTGGTCGGCATTTGTGCCGCACGAAACATTGATTCGAATTTAATGATGCTTTCGATTGATTTTATGATTCTCAAGAATTATAATTTAAATTGTTTGGAAGATCGAAGGACCTGCAAAACTAATTCTGAGATGCTCGACATGCCCCTCCTCTGACTTCGAGTAGACCAAGATATCATCGATGAATACGACGACGAACCGGTCCAAGAACCCATGAAACACGGAGTTCAGAAGCCCCTTGAACACGACTGGTGCGTTCGTAACACCGAATGACATGACTACATACTCGAAGTGCTCATACCTGCATCTAAAGACAATCTTATGAATATCCTCATATTTCACCTTTAACTGGGGAAATCCAGACTGTAGATCGATTTTCGAAAACCAACTAGCTCCTCTCAGCTAGTCTAAGTGACCGTCTATGCTCGGAAGAGGGTAAAACCCCTCTGCATCAGAGCATCCACCTACAGCCTCTACTCACGCAACTCTGTGGGCGCCATCCGATAGAGAGCCACCAAGATTGGGGATGCGCCCGACTGCAACTCTATCCCAAACTCGATATCACGTTGAGGGGGTAGGGTCATCACCTCCTCTGGGAAAACATCCAAGAACTCCTTCACAACCCTAGGAACATCCTCAACCTTTGCTTCCACCGATAGCTCCACCAACTGCGACAAAAAGGCTCCACTTGCCTGCCACCCATCCGACAACCTTGCTCACCAACTAACACTACTCGCTGGCCCTCCACATCGGAAAACAAAAGTCTTCTTCAAAAGAAATCGATGTAACACCCCAAGTTTTTCTAAAAATAAATAGAAATGCATGGAACTTTGGTTTAAGTAGATATTTTTAAGTAGCCTTTAAAACACAACTTTTCCACTTCTATATTTTGAATTTCAAGAAACTGTCATCTACAATTGTGTTCAGTATGTTATTTGGAGTCTATTGGAACCAACTTGTTTTTTTGGTGAATAGTAACATACCCGTATGAATAGTAATATGAATGGTAATGACCCTAATGAATAGTAAATTTTATTATTATTTTATTTTCTTAAAGCTTTAAGATAATAACATCTTGGTTAATTTTTCATCATGATATAGAAGTAGTTATAGAATTAGAATTGTTAATTTTTGAATTAAGTATGCTTTTATTTAAAAATTAAATTAATAATATTTAGGAAATTATTTTCAAAAAATGGACTTCATTTTTGAATTTTACTCGTCGAAAAATGGTTAGGGTAAATTTTTGGGTTTTTTCTGAAACAATTGATTTTTCAGTGAATAGTAAAAAATACAGTTTTTAGTTTCGGTGTGTTAATGACATTATTAATGATATAATAATGATGTCATAAATCTGGTCGACTTGTTATAGTTAAATAAGATGTGAGGTGTCCCAAGTGGCTTATACCATGGGCAAATACCATGGGCAAGCCCATGGTTTTGCAAATACCATCCAGGATGTGTCCCTTGGAAATTATTAAAATATTCCCTTTTCCTATAAATACCAACTCATTCCTTCATTAACTTCATTCCCAATTCCCCCTCAACGAAGCTCTGGCCTCCTTACCTTAGTAGTCCTCCCAAGGTTTCCTCAAGCCCCCAAGGTCCCAACCTTCAAGTTCTGAGGGTTACTCTACAAGGTAAGAAAATTCTTAATTTTCTTCTTTTTCTATTCAAGCTCTCTTTTATATGGTATAACATTCAAGTTTTCATACCATGTTCTTATTTCCTTCTTATTCTTGATCTACTCTATATTATGATTCATTTCTGGATGGGTGACCCTTGTCCCCTCTATTTTTAATATTTTCTAAAACCATGTTGTGTAGCCGTTAGGCTGCCGAATTTTTGTAAGAGATTTCTCAATTATTCTTTTATTTTGAGTTCCTTTCTCATTCTTTCTTCATCTCTTCTTATCCAAGAGGCATGAAATCTCCAGAATCATTTATATTCTGGATGTTCTCATGTTCATGAAAAATTCATCATCATTGTTCTTCTCCTCTCCCACTTATTCAAAGAATTAAAAACATTGTCCGTGATGTGTCAAATTACCGACATCGTGGACGATGTGATTTCAATTTACATTAATTCTTTCAAGTCTGGTCATGAAACCATTTATATGGTTGAACCAGGTTATAATATATGTGTTATGACTCACCCATGGTTCCGTAATTCTTTTGTACTCATGGTTCTAATTCATAAGACAAAATGAGGTTGTTATTATCAAAGAACCACTAAAATGATCTAAACAAACATCATTAATGTTTTAACTTATGAATTATCCTCATATTAAACATCAAAATGATAAATGGTATAAATTATGATACTGGAAATATGTAAATACCTTTCCATTCCAATTTTGGAATTTCACTTCCAATCGACAAGAACATCCACCACGAACCAATCATGAAAATCATGTTAAGAACTCACCAAAAAAAGTGCAAGGAGCAAAATACTAACAATTAAAGGGTGAAATGATGTTATGAAATGATAATATAAGATGTTATAAACATGAAAATGTTTATGTAAACTACTAATAACACTCTTTTAACCATTATACAGGAAGTTTAAACAAGTTTGAAGTAAGACAGACCCGAGGTAAGAGAATTCTTAACCCGATTTCTATTCTTTGGGTTAACCTTCTACTTCATTATTTATGTGCTATTTAAATTGTTTGTGTGATGGGATCTGCTTATATTATGTGTATTTACAGTATTTACACATACTCCATCCACTCTATTAAGTCTCTCTTCAATTGTATGATATTTATAAGGGGATTTTCTTTAAAAAATCCTCTTTTTAAATTCGGTTTTACAAAATTCCAAAGTAACGTTTTTATGGAATTATTCATGTTGTATGATTATGTTTTGGTTCTTGGGAATTATTTATGATGAAGGTTGGGACCTATATTTCCCTCCAATGCATTGGGTATGAGTAAGTTGGAGGTCGGCTGTATGGTTACTCCAAGTGTAACTGCGATGGTTACACAAAGTAAGGTAGCCGTGAGAGTTACAAATTAAAAGGTAGCCAAGAATGGTTACAAGATTATGTAAGTAATGCCCCAAGATACCTATATGATTATATTTATGTTATCATGTTTTGTGTAGATCTTGTGTAAATCTCATGTTACACAAAGTAAGTATATATGGGTGAAAAAAATGTCTTTTGAAAACGTTTTCATACGTTATGAGTATTCATGAACTAATGTGCTCTTTCCTTCTTTTTCATCCCTTACTGAGCTTTTGTGCTCATCCCAAGTTTTTAAATGATTTTCACAGGTTAATGGATGTGTAAGACAAGGAAGGAAGCTATGTTAAATGTTAAAGAATTGTCAAGGAGTCTTGTTTTAAGTTTTAATGTTTTATATTTTGAAAAAAATGGAAACTCTATTTATAGTATCCACTTTGTAATAATGTGTAATGTTATGAATGTATTGTCCTAATTCTCTAAAGATCTAAACTTGAAAAGATCCTCAATATAAAAGGAAGTGTTTTGTTGACTAAATTCAAGTTTATTTATGTAATAAGGTCGGGTCCTTATAATCGATGACTGCACGCACGGAATATAACTAATCCATGACAAAGATAATATCATATGGATGTATCTGCAACAAGAAAATTTGTTGTTATTAGCTTTTTTTTTTTTTACTTTGTTCAATTCCTTTCTAGTTAAACCACGATCACGAGTTAGTACATAAATAAACTCTGAAGGATAAGTGGATATAAAAAGTCCAAGTCATGGTGACAAAATCTATATTGTTCTAAATATCTTTGTAATTTTCCATTTGAAATTTTTTATTTAACCCATAATGAATAATATTTTTATTTGAACCAAAGGGGGAGGAAAATAAAGAAAATTTTCATTTCATGAGATTACAGGGAGTTTTCTTTTAAAATTCAGTTCCCCCATTCAAATATTTCTTGCGTGTTTTGTGCTTTCCAAAAAGGGAGAGATTGTTAATTCAACTCACTTCTCTCCTCATTTCAGAAATCACAATATGCTTCATACAAAAACGATCTAATGTAAGTTTTTGTTTAAGTTCTTATGTTTTTGCAATTGGAACTCTCGGTGACTAATTTATGAAATACCGAAACTTTAACTGATTTACGAAAATTTGTTGATATGGAGTACCAACGTCAGATTAGTTCCATCAAATTTATTAAGCACTGTAGTAGTGCAGAATCAACCATTCGGTAAATGAAGCAACATGTTGAGTTCATCTGAAGAAGTTGCTACTAATGTCGTTGCAACTGATCCCGAGTTTTGCGGAAGCTGATCGTTGGAGTTTGTTACAATGTTGTCTATAAATAAAACTGCATCTCGAGCATCAGATGAACACATATGCACGATGTATCAATCATTTTGAAAATTGGTGTTCATCTTGAATCTTTGCAATTTATTGTTGCCGAGTGCGCTTTCGATCTGTGTAATTTTTCTTTCTGAGTGTTTTCTTCTAAGAGCTACCGTTGTGTGAGATTAACCTTGTAAAGCTCTTAGAATTTCTGTTGCAATCGTTTTTTTGATCCTGCATGATCGAGGGCTTCCAAAGATAGGAAGACAAAGGAAAATCCGATCGTCTCATCGAGGGCTTTTGTGGCTAGGAAGACATAGCTCATGAGCTTCCGGTGCTTGAAAGTTCAATTGTGAGTTGTTACCGACAGGTATAGTCGAGGACTTTTGGGGATAGGAATACAGACCTTCCAATAGATATAAAATCGAGGATACCTTACGACAGGTTGAAAATCGTGGATACCTCGGATTAGGTTTATAGATGTATCTTCCACTTTGGTTTAAAAGCGAGGTTTTATTAATGTAGGAGGAAATCTCCTTAGCTCAAGGTGAGGCGGAGGCTCTCTTCTATAGAATGAGAAAAAGGAATACATAGAGGTATTCCGATGTGGGACTCGGAAAATACCCAGAAGAATAAAAAAGGGTTTTAACACTCCTCCTCAAGCTGGACATGCCCAGCTTGGAACACGAGTCCCACAAAAGAAAGATAACATGAAGGAAAGACCAGATACACTCCCCCTCAAGCTGGGTCGCAGATGCTGTGGATGCCCAGCTTGGAACTGAGCGAGGCGAGGCGAGCTCCTGGGAGGCCTTTGGTGAAGATATCAGCAAGCTGGTGCGCCATCGGGATGTGGCTAAGGCTGACCTGATCGTGCTCCAGGTGGTGTCGAAGAAAGTGGCAGTCTACCTCAATATGCTTCGTGCGTTCATGGAAAACGGGATTCGAAGCAATCTTGGTGGTTGCCTGATTGTCACACCAGATATGAGTAGATGTCTGCGGAGGAAAGCCAAGCTCCTGGAGGAGATGTCGAAGCCAAATGATCTCTGTAGTGACGGTGGTCATGGCTCGGTACCCACTCCAGTGCGGAGTTCGAGTACCGAGCAATGACCACCGTCACTACAGAGGTCATTTGGCTTCGACATCTCTTCCAGGAGTTTGGCTTTCCTCCACAGACATCTGCTCACATCTGGTGTGACAATCAGGCAGCCACCAAGATAGCTTCGAATCCCGTTTTCCATGAACGCACGAAGCATATTGAGGTAGATTGCCACTTTCTTCGACACCACCTGGAGCACGATCATGTCAGACTTAGCCACATTCCGACGGCGGACCAGCTTGCTGAAATCTTCACCAAAGACCTCCTAGGAGCTTGCCTCGCCTCGCTCAGTTCTAAGCTGGGCATCCACAGTATCTGCGACCCAACTTGAGGGGGAGTGCTTCTGGTCTTTTCTTCATGTTATCTTTCTTTTGTGGGACTCGTGTTCCAAGCTGGGCATGTCCAGCTTGAGGGGGAGTCAGGAGACTTCGCGATGGAGGGCCGATCGCGCCGGGAAGGGCGGGAGGAGGAGGACCCGCGACGGGAGTGGCGGGGCAGGAGAATCCCGTCTGGAGATGGGGACCGGGAGATGCGGCGGGAGTGCAGCAGGAGGGCGGCAGGGTAGTTTGCGCGAGAGAGGCAGGGGCGGTGGGAGCCGAGGACTGTGCGCACATGGAGGGCTGGGGCCATCGCGATGGAGGGTCGCCGGGGGGGGGGGCACCGACGCACAAGAGGATGGCCGCCTTGTTAGCGCCACGCGCACAGGAGGGAGGGCCGCTGGGAAGGGAGCCGCGCGCGCACAGGAGGGAGGGGCGCCTGGAAGGGAGCCACACACTCACAGGAGGGAGGGCCGCCTGGAAGGGAGTCGCGCGCACAAGTGGGAGGGCCGCCGGGAAGGGAGCCGCTGTGTAGGGCAGAGCCGGAGGTTCGATTACACCGGACAGAATCGGGAGGAGGAGAGAGGCAGGGCCGGACAGAACCGGGAATCCACAGGGGAGGGAGGGTTTGTGATTAATTTCCCTCTGATACCATGTAGGAGGAAATCTCTTTACCTCAAGGTGAGGCGGAGACTCTCTTTTATAGAATGAAAAAAAGGAATACATAAAGAGGTATTCCGATGTGGGACTCGGAAAATACCCAGAAGAATAAAAAAGGGTTTTAACAATTAAATATCATTTAAAAGAGTATTTAGTTTGCTAACATGTACTCTGTATTTTGTTTTAACTTCAGCTGTTGTATTCTTTTCTGAATTTCAGTTTTTGTAATTCAGATAGTTTAAGTTCCGCTGTTTTAACTCTTTCATTGGTAACATAAAATACGGATCATTTTAATTTCCGCTGTGCAGACTGTAGTCCAATACAATACTTATTTCAGTTGCTCTATTTTCTGATCTTTTGATCTCATTGGAAATTCGAAAAACCGATCATTTTTTGATTTTAACGATAATACGAAAATCCGATTATTATCATATTTGAAGAGGATGAAAATTGTACCGGTCATAGTGCCAAAAGGTTCATACATCACAAGAATTAATCTAAGAATTTGATGTTAGGTTATGGAATGATGATGTTATTATAAAAGACTATCATTTGGTAGGCCTAACTAGTGTTGGACTTGCTGTTCATATGAAGGAGATTGAATATTTTAAGCGGAACTGAGAGACCATTATGGTTTGGGTGTTATTACTGTTTTATTCATCATTTGTACTGGTCATAGTGCCTAGATCTTTGCATCCCTCTAATCAAAGCAGTGAGTGTAGATTGGGAAGGGGGAGTGCCCGTTGGACTTGATCGTGTATTGATCCAAAATACTCCATGAGAGAGCTTTGATGCCCTGAGGGGTCTTGTATGGCTTGATTTTTGATTAGTCCTGATCCAGACCAAAGTAGTTAAATGTGAGAGGCATCCATAAGATGCTAAATCCCTAAAACACCTTTGGGGAGAAGCGCTAGAAAGATGCGCACCTGAGTAAATTGAGGTTTACAATAATGAAAAAAAAAAAAAAACTAAAAATATGTGATGTAAAGTTATAAACAAAATTATACACATTTAATAAGCTGTATAAATGCAAATTCTGTTTATACGTGGGATGTTTCCTCTATTTTTTGTGTCCCGTATCTTTAATTAACAGTAATATCCCAATTGCGTACATAGTAAAGAAAAATGTGTGTAAGCATACAAAACTTGTATAAAACCCTAAACTATTCAGAATCAATTTAAGTTTGACTCCCCTTGACTGCAAAAAAAAAAAAGTGCTAAAAGGTGGGCACCTCACCTTACCTAATGTGTCTCGCAGATACACTGAGCCTCAATAGTGGCAATGAGTCGAGTGGCTTTTGACCAAACTAATCCACACAAGTCCACAAGTTGATACAGGACTGTTTCAAAATACTGGATGGTCATGTAACCAAAAATAAAAAATAAAATAAAATAATGATAACAACTAGATGGAAAGTCCGGTTTTCAAAAAATGACACATTCAACACCAATTTCAGGAGTTTATAATTCACACATGAAGATCAAGTTGAGATATTTTTGTGCTAGAGCCACGTTTTATATTCTAGAGCTATTTAGATGGACAGAGAGAGAGAGAGAATGATGGGGGGGGGGGCAAACGGTAATTATTCTATGCTTTAGTGAACTGAATCCGCTAACATTGTTTTGCCCTTTTGTTGCACCAATTTCTCCTCAGCAGAAGTTAATCACTGCTTGGCAATTTCACATGTCCCTATTAATCCATTCCCATCCCAAAATCGCTCACCTAATAAACAATCCTTCTAGCAATAACTACTTATAATAAACTCATTTATACATAATAAAACACCCACCAATACATGTTTGCGTATGTGTGTGTGTGTTATAAGACCTAGAGATGCACCTGTTAATAGGGTAAACTTAATGACAAATTCACTTATTAAAAGTAGTGGTAGACCTAAAATGATCATTCAAGATTTTCTTGTTCTAAATGGTTTCAATAAAAATATGATTTTCAATAGAGCTAATCGGTGATGTTTGATCAATGAATCCGATCTCATTTAATTGGGTTCAAGACTTGTTTGTTGTTGTTAAATTCTAAATTAGTATAATATTCTTTTTTATATTAAAAATCAACTCATTTATACATAATAGAACACCAACAACACATGCATGCGTACACATGTGCTTGATTAGAAATTTACATATTGATCTCTAAATTCATATAATGTTCATTTTTATATTACAAATTTCAATAATATGTTTATATTTTTCCCTATATTATGCAACTTACTATACTAATTTATGTAAACAATACTTGTTTATTGATATGGTGTTATATATGGTATGTAAGAGTAATTATTTTTTTGAGAACGTTTTGAATAAAATATATCAACTTCTTTCTATCTAGTGAGGCATGGGTCCTGATACCATGGTTATCATGAGAAGGGTTCAAAAGCATTTGGTGGGATACACTTGACCATGAGAGTAGGAAAAGCCCATCAAGGTATGGGGCTTAGGGTCCATTTGACCATACTTAATGAAAACTGCTTATAGCACCTATCACTCATGGTAAGCGCTTTTGTATAATTGTTTCCAGATTGCCTATTGAAAAAGTGCTTTTCTGTCACTTGTCAAGGTTGTTGTCTTCTAAAATTTAAGTGTAAGTGAAAAGTGCTATAAGCAGTTTCAGTAAGTATTGTCAAATTGACCCTTATTCCTTAGTTTTCGTTGCTGTCAATATTGAAAATATTATTTTGTTATGTTGTCTGATTATTAGTTTATTTGTTTAGCAGATCACTGTTGATGAAATATGGTATTTTGGAGTTCCTCTTGGGTTTCAAACCTTGGAAGCTCCTCTGGCCCTCTCTCTTGCTTCAATATCATTGCACCCTTTGTTTCCTTCCTGTTTTTATTGTTATTGTATTTTTATTATCTTGGTATGACGGAATTGGACTTTCTTTCAAAAGGACCACATGGAAGCGATCTGACTTTCACGAAAGTATATTCTTGGTCTTCCATTTCCATTTCTTATTCCATTTCAGCTTACATTTTCTTTGAAAATTCTGCCATCATACCAAACTGTGCATTAGTTCCTAGATATGTTACTGCGTTGATCTTTAAATTGTCTGTTCCAATCAAAGTCCCCTTCCTCCCCCAAAAACCTTTCTTCTTTTGTGCAATTCTTAAATTGTGGGTTTTTACAGGGGTTTAAGAGGGAAACAAGGTTCACATCTAAATGCCCCGCCAGTGAGATAGTTAATAAAATCGAAGAAGCGGCAAAGCCTCTAGGTTTCGATGTTCGTACAAAAAATTACAAGGTATATTTTCTGGCTCGATTACTTCATGAAACCGGCTTTTTTAGGCCTTGTTCTCAGGTTTTGAAATATTGTGTTTATATGTTTTTTCTTCTTCATTTTGATCAGATGAGGCTTGAAAATATTAAAGCTGGAAGAAAGGGGAACCTTAATGTTGCCACAGAGGTAGAATTAAAATATATACTACAAGAGATTTAAGTTGTGTTTCTTTCATGATAACTTTTTTTATTTTTATTTTCCAAAAACGTTGTAAAAATGTATTAAAGAGTAGAAGAAAAGCAAACAAACATGTGAGTTGAATCTCTAAGCATTTTCATTTTCTAGGAAACATGAAAACATTTTTTTCCAGAACTCTACACTTTCATTTTCTAAAAAGTGTTCACTTACATAATTCTATGCATTTTTGAAAAATGAAAACAAAAAATATCTTCCAAAACCTACCACAACCTTATGCTTCATTTAGTTAATGAAAACGTTTTCTATTTTCATTTTTCAAAACTATTTTAGGAAAGGATGAAGGCCCTCACCTTAACCCTGCATTAGGGTTATTGGTGTGGACTTCTCCTTCTACCCTTTCCTTCCCTCAAAAAAAGTATGTGAGTTGTATCTAATAATGCATTTTCATTTTCTCAGAAACATTAAACACTTTTGTTTTCAAAATTCTTTGGTTTCCATTTTTGTTTTCTTAATTTTTTTTTCATTTACATAGTTCTGTGCATTTTCTAATGCGTTTTTTGAAAATAAAGCATAAATTGTTTTTCGAAACCATAGACTGTCTTATGTTTCGTTTGGTTCATGAACATTTTCAGTTTCTATTTTTGAAAAATATTTTAGAAAATGTGTTAGAAAATTTTTGAGGGTGTACAAGGAAAGGAAACAAATAAGAACATATTTTGTTTTCCATAACGAAACGCAACCGTATGTTGCCTTTGATTCATGAAAATATTTTCTATTTTCATTTTTTAAAAATATTTTAGAAAATGGGGTAGAAAATGATTTAGATTGGAGAAGTGAACAAGTATGTGAGAACATTTTCATTTTGTAGGAAACTTGGAAGCGATTTTTTTTTTTTTGAGAAATTTCTACAGTTCCATTTTTATTTTCTAAGAATTGTTTTTCATTTACATAATTCCAGACATTTTCTATTGCGTTTTTGTAAATTAAAAATAGGAATTGTTTTACAACTAAACAAAACTTTATGTTTCCTTTGATTCATGAAAACATTTTTTATTTTAATTTTTTAAAACTATATTAAATAATGTATTAGAAAATGTTTTAGAGCATAGAAGGAAAGTAATCAAGTATGTGAGTTTAGTATCTGAACAATTTCATTTTCTAGTAAACTTGAAACGATTTTTTTTTTTTTTTACAAATTTTTATAGTTCCCATTTTTATTTTATAAATGATGTTTTGCATTTTTCCATAATTCGATATATATTTTTTTTAAAAAAATTTAGAAAACAAAACAGAAATTAATTTTCAAAACCAAATTAAACCTCATGTTGTGTTTGGTTCATGAAAGTATTTTCTATTTTCATTTTTCAAAAATATTTTAGTTTGTGTGTTCAAAAATCTTTTATAGTTTAAGGACAAGTAAACTATTATGTTCATTTTTCAAAAGATTAAAATAAAAAAATATTTTTTATTTATATAATTCAATACATTTTTCTATGGATGCTTAATGGGTTGGATCGGGGTGGAGTGGGCCAAGCTTGAATGAACCCGGTTTAAAAATGCTCGGTCCGTTTTGGTTCGCATTTAATGTGGGCTCAAAAAATTGAACCTGATCTGGTTCGCATTTTAAGTGGGCCGGTCCGTGTGTCGGCCCACATTTCTAATTAAAGATTAAAAATAAAATAACATTTTAAAAACAAGGAAAATAATATTTTTGACCCCTAAATTTTTAAATACAATTTTGAAAAATGGAAACAAAAAATGTTTTCCGAAACCAAACTCAACCTTGATGTCCAACATAATGCTGAGCTTAAATACAATTGAATGTATTGTTCAGGTATTCCAAGTTGCTCCTTCACTTCACATGGTTGAGGTGCGGAAAACGAAAGGTGACACTTTGGAATTTCACAAGGTATTATTGAGCCCTTCAAATTTTCGTTTTTTATTTTAATGTTTTTGGAGTTCCAACTTGGAAAATGTGTTGTAAATACATAAAGCCCTTTTCCACTTTAAGGGCATGTTTGGTAAAGAGAACTAGAATTGAAAATGGAGTTTTCTGATGTTTAGTATGCAGCACTAGTAATTTACTTGGAAATCAGAGTTTGACTTCCTTCCAAACAAGCCCTAAATGTACACCCAACTGATTTATTGGATGTTTAATTGCTCCATGTGTGCAGTTCTACAAAAAGCTATCGACTGGCCTGAAGAATGTGGTTTGGAAAACCGAGGAAGGGAAGTGACGAGGCTGTGGGTCGATTGTAATTAGTCCATTGTTTGGTGTCTGTGGCTGTCATTCTCTCCCCCCCACCTGCAATTCATTGATCTTGAAATACAAGAAGCCTGAGGATGCTGGCTTCATTTGTTGGGCTTGTCATCAATTATAAATATTTTAGCAAAATTTTAAATGTATTTCATTGTATTGGCAGGTAACATTTAAATGATTTACAAATGTAACTGTATTTATGATTTATTTTAATCTATTAATAAATTAAAGGTACAAATCACATTCAAAACCAGGGTTTTTTACTGTTTTACTATATTTATGATCCTTCACTAGAATTAATTTCATCATCCTTCCCTTGAATGCTGTATTTCCTTGAAATTATGTAAATTGATGTTTGGAAATTTGTTTGGATGAAATAGTGTGATCTTATAAATTAGAAAGAGAGAAGCCACCTGCTAGTTGCTTCTTTTCCATCCCCGGTTCATTTTCTCCCAGTGTGCTCTCCCTTTGATTTCTTCTGCATCTCTTCCGGGCTCGGTTTCTGGGGAGGCTGTCCCCTCTTCTAACAAGTTCCCTCCTTGCCTGAACTCAGATGACGAAAAGAAGGAGATGGCTATGCTCTGTCTAGTTTTCTTTTTATGCTCTGTCTTGTTCTGGTTCTGCAGTTTGGTTTTTTGGTGTTTTCTGAGTGTACGAGCTGGTTTTGATTTGTCTGTTTCCCCTATGCTCATTTTGTGTAGGACTGACTATTGGTCGGAGGTGATTTCACAATAATCATACTTGATGTGTGTGAGGTCCCCCTTGGTTGGTCAATTCTGTGCGGAATGGGTATGAGAAGAGGTTGTTTTTGGTTCTTTTGTTTTGTTATGATTTTTGAGGTTTGGGAGTCTGTTCCTGACCTCTTCGCTTTGTTGTGGGTCCTTGTTCTTTTGTTGCACATTTGAAATAAATTCAATTTGTTCCGAAAAAAAAAAGAAAAAAACTTATGTATAATAATTCGAAGATTCATAAAAAATTTCAGTATCCATGCTTCGGTCAAACTATGGAAGAAGATTTAGATGGGGAAATTAGTACTGGAAGTACTTGGTAGAAAGTTTGGGCTGAGAAGTTAAAATAATCAGTTCTCTTCCTGCATGTTTATGCAATCCCACCATGTTTTAGTGCACTTTTCTATGCCCTTGTTGAACCCTTTCTCCACCATCAAAATGTTACAAAAAGGTGAGTTCCAAGGGATTATTAGGCATTGCAGTTCTACATTTAAGGACATGTTAACCCTCATTTTTTTTCTTATATGAATCTCTTTTAATTGATCACCCATGGTTCCAAGCTTTTCAAATATCAATTTTTAAGATTCTATGAACCTTTTTTACTTTGGGTTACTTTGTTTTTGGTTTCAGCTTTCTTTATATTAGATTTGACATGATTCTTTGAGGTCATTGTGGTACACAAGGACTCCAAGTCTCGAGTGGTTTTTTTTTTCCGAATGTAAAAAAGCACTAATCTTTTTAGGATGATTGACGAACTAATTTCCAAAAAAATGTTGTTTGTTGAGTTTTAGCAAAGCTTCAACTCCGTTTTCAGTACTCATGACATCCCCCTCTCCTTTCCCCATCAGCCCCCCCCCCCTCCCCAAAAAAAAACCCTTTCCCCCTTAGCAGCCTGATGACAAATCCACTTCTGCTTCTCCTCCTCGACGACAAATACCTTTCCCAACTCTCTTTAATTGACAAATCCCAACATCAAAACCTAGTAGTAGATCCTCTTCATCCCACATATATACACACCCACACACTCCCCCCCATTAGCACACACATGTGAGCACATCCACAACCACACCTCCACACCCTCCACGCACATGCATACAACCACTCCCATGCGTACGCACAAATCCACACAATCACATGTGTTCATAATGTTTATTTATATATATTATTTAAATTATATTATTATATATGTTATACATATGTATATATAATTGTATATTGTGTTTCTAATATATATGTATGTATGTATGTATATGTATATACACTGTATATTTATGTTTATATATATGTATTGTGTGTGTCCAAATTTACACACGCGCGCACACACACAGGCGCACACACATGTTTTATATAGTGTGTATATATATATATATGTTATTATTTATATGTATCTATATGTTTATAGTGTTTATGTATATATATTATTCATATTATATTTTTTATATATCATATATAAATGTTTGTTAGTTATATATGTGTATATTAGTTATCTATCAAATGTTTAAGAAACTCTTTGTATATACATTCGAACCACAGTTGAAGATAAACTATATAACCTGAAAGTGGGAAACAAATGGAAAGATGTATATACATTCGAACCACAGTTGAAGATAAACTATATAACCTGAAAGCGGGAAACAAATGGAAATATGCTAGTTACACAAAGTTACTTTCTCTCTTGAAGGATATGCTTCCAGATAATAATGAGTTTACTTGTCGAATATATGAAGCTAAACAAAAGTTATATTCCATTGGTATGAGCTATGAAAAAAAAATACATGCTTGCCTTAATGACTGCATATGATTTTGAAATGTGTAAATATCTATAGAAATTTCCTTAAGTGTGATGCATCTTAATACAAAAAAAAAAAAACAAAAACAAATCAAGTCTATCAAAAGTTTTGTGGTACTTTCCATGAGACGACCCAAGCTAAACTTACATATATTTTTCATCATTTCCATAATTTATTACACCTCACAATAAATACACAATCTAAGAACCCAAAGGTTTAGTGTCTTTGGAGATTAGCTATATAAATGTCTTATTATACATTATTGCTTCGACATCTCCCTCAAAAATTCTCCACGCATGACTTCCTTTTAAACATAATCCTGCATATAATTCCCTGGGGAAATGAGAAACAAAAGGAGTGAGCCGAATCGATAGGCAAGGGAAAAATTATCAACGAGTCATAAAGATGTTAGATCATAAACATGTGATAAAACATGATTAGGGGAGAAATATCTTATTAAAATGAACATGGAATCATAAGAGATAATCATAAGCAATGATAGATTATCATAGATCATGACATGGGATCATAGGATCATAAAAGGACTATCATGGAGGCATAAAAAATATACCATGTCTTGGAAACATGTGAAAATATTCATAAACCATGGAAGAATAACGTTGGAATATGGATTAGCATGGAAATGTGGCACAAACGTAAGCATAAAAACTATATCACATGTCAAAGTTAACTACCAAGACCATCATGACATAATGGATCATGCATCACTACCTGTTTCCCATAATATAGTGGACCAGACATGAAGTGCCCATCAGATGGTGATGATAATATATAGTGTAACACCCTGTTACCTTCTAAGCTGTGTCTTCTCCATTGTTTTGAACCGATTGACTGAAAATTAACTTTTTATTTTTCAAAGCACTTTTAAGGAAAAAGTGGGATACTGTTTCAGTTCAAGATAGACAATCAACCGACACCAAAAAAAATTATTGAATTATTAAAATCAAGTTTTAGTTTATTAGAAACCTTACCTCTGTAAAGACTCCAATGCAAAGTAGGGGCCTCCGTGTCCGGGTCATCCATGATGAGGGCTTCAAAATTATAGGCCATCTTGTCCCATGCTTGGATAAATTCTTCCACACCAATCTTCCTCTCATTGAAGCCACACGCCAAAATGAAATTTTTCTTATTGATCCAAACACACTGTTCCATGTTGAGGTTCACTTGTATCATTCTCTCAACCATCCTTTTATATTCCTCCTATGTGGTTTTGAACTCAAATTCATCCTCTAACATCTCTTCATTGGAATGAATGATGAGCTCTTATGCTTCCCTTTCTTCTCGGACCACATCATCTGTTGCTCTAACCGTAACCTTATCTCTCGCCTATTCTTGTAATAGATCATCCATCTTATCATCACCTAGTTTTGGTTCCTTGACTTCACCATACTCTATCATCTGTTTATCATTCTGAGCAATTGAGATCTCTTTACCTACCTGAGCATGGTCCATGGGATCACTGTCCACTGCCTTATTCTTTTTGGCAAACCTAGTTTCCATTGGCTTTGGTAAATGAGAATAGTCCTTATGACCTTTAGTCTTGTTTCACTTTAGAATAATGTATCTCCCTGCATCCCTTTTGTATTTCCTCCCTTTCTTCCTCCTGGGACTATGAAGACCTCTTCTATGCCCTTCATCCACACTTTCCACTGAGACTTGGCTAGAAACCTCATCATCTGATCTAGTCCCATAGAAACTGTGATCATCCAAGAGGTTCCGTGTTGGCATTGTGGTTTAGATGTTTGCATGTATCACACCACCTTTATCTCATTCTGAACCTTAGACCTCTAGGTTCCCAAACCAATTGCTAACCTTAATGTTTGGGCTGGTCCCTCTCGACCTCACCCTGCTTGTAACCTTCACCCACTCCCTGCTTCCTTCACTAGAACCACTGACGATTGCCTCTCCTTTAGCTTCTTCCCAAGACACCATCATGTCCTTAGCACCCTCTCCCTTACCTTCTTCTTGAGACACCATCATGTCCTTAGAACCATCATGAGCTTCCACTCCCTCCTCATTGCGAACTGTTGGATATGTATTTGTTTGAGTATCCACTAGCCCTGTTGTAGACACAAACTTCAAGTCACAGTTCAATCTTCTAAAGACATCAACATGCTTTGGATTTGGAGGCAACCACTGTGCCTCCTTCTATATGATGACATCCTTTGCTGCTCCATTGGAAATCAAATTATCAGATGAATGCTCCATAGGAAAGTCGGTCCCCACCGCCTCCCCATCCATGAGTAATCCAACTCACACAACCTCCAAATTCCTATTTCGATCACACAAATCACCAATTAGAACCAAATTCTTAGAACCTGCACTTGGAATGAACACCCCACTTCCCAGTCCCACATCCGACTTCTGAAAGACATTCATACCCCCATGCCTACATATTTTTCATTGCGTTCCCCATTTTCTTGCATGTCGAACAGAAATCCACCCACAAATCAAAGAAAACCAGTTGCTTGTACCAAAACTCTTCTCCAACAGCAATCCAAAAAAAATCAATTGGCACTCTAGACACATCTATTTCAACACAGATTCATAAAGAAATGGGATGACTAACAGAACGCTTTCTACTACCAGTGCACATATATCTGCCAACAAGTTTCCATAACATATGAATAATTTAGGGGTTTTGAAAAGGGAGCGTAATTTCAAGAAATCTAACCCAAATAGCCGTGTTCGGGGAATCATGCTTCATATGGAAATCATAATTCCACCTGAATAGGAAAAATATGAATCCATTACAGATGTGAGGAGCACTGGACCACGCCTGAATCATGTCATCCTTCGATGTGAAGCAAATCATGATGTTCTTATTGTCGAGAAGACCCACTGTAGATCAATCTTGTAACCCCCAAGATCTGAAAATAAATTTTTCAAATGAATCCACTGACGGGTGACGATGTTTGAACCGTGCAATCAATGTCAATTTCAGAAGAGAAGAAGCCTCATTGAACTCTAATAATGAGAAAAAAATCCATATGATACCATCAAATAGGTTGGGAACTTTATTGAATAGTGAGATCTTAGGGAAGGGAGGAAGGATATTTGGGTCAGGGAAGGAGGATAATGGGTGAGGTCAGGTTCCCTCAAAGGATGAGAAAGGTCCCTCCCCCACCAAGGGGGAGGAACTGGCATAGAGGAATAGGTGAAGCATTGTATGTTGGGAATTTAAACATCATATAATGTGATTACACATCGTGTAATTGTCCTAAGGAAGAAGTCGTGAATTTGGATTCAGGGAATAAAATGTTTACACACTATAAATTTGGTACGTGATGGGAAAAGGTTAAATCATGTTTTTAAACAAAAGGTGACACATTTTTCAGTGTTATTTATTTTCACGAGATTACATGACGAGAAAGGAATACACATCACGTAATTCCTCTACCCAACGTGTTAAACCTGGAGGCTTGACTGATTTACTTTTATTTTGAACTATAGACTTTCCCTCTCAACTTAGAGCCACCCCTGGTCGATTTGGGAGTTCTCTAATCCTTCCAGATCATTCGTTTGACAATTCATTGTCATGTTGGTTGTGGTGTATCTCTCTGGGTAAGCGATTTTCCTATCTCTTCTGTTCACTCTTTACTTCCTCCTTAGAGTTTGATAGATCATCTTGGGATTGATGGATCTAAACTCCGTGTTGTTAAACCTTGATTCTAGGTTAAGTTCCTCGATTTTCTGCGCCTTTCCATTAGCGTTCTCTGTTGCAAGTGCTATTTTCTGTGATAAAAGGTAGGTGGTTCCGTTTAATATTGACCAATTGTTTAAACCTTGAATTGCTTGTTGTTTGAAATTGATTTCAATTGATTTTCGAGAAACTAATTTGATGCAAATTGGAATTTTGAATTTGATTTGGCATGGAATCTTGGAAAAACCCCCCAATTTCAATGGAATTTGAAATTGGGGTGTATTTTGAAATTGATGGAAATTGTGAAATGATTTGAGAATTGATTTGGAAAATGGATTAAATTATATTGATAAAAAAATATTATTGGTTTTGTGTTGAAAAAGCATGTATTGATGAAAAACCCATGTTTTGGTTTTGAATTTGAATTGGCATTCTAAAAAGGAAAAGTGGGCAATTGAATTGTGAATTAAAATTGATTTGAAATGAAATGATTTTCCCCTTTTCAATAGATTGACTAAGAACATGTGATCTTGGATAGTTAGTGGGTTATTTGGGACAATCATGTTAGGATGGTAATTCCCTAGCAATAGATTGATGATTACAACTCTAACAAAACCTAGTTAGGAACATCTTATCCCCGATGGGAAGTTGATGAGTCCTATTTGGTCTGATCCCGAGGGATGTGTGTATAAATATTACCATGATCACTGATATGAGATGTGTGAGGATCTTATAACTAGAAACTATCACACCATAGATCATATGACCATGGTGTTTATTGTGATTATTTTGATTATAAATTTCATTGATTATAAAACTGCTTTATTCAAGCCAATTGATTTATATAAACCATTTTATATAAAAATTTTATTTAAGACATGTTTGGAATGTTTTACATCATCTTGAAATGAAGCATGTTTTGTTTTAAATATGAAAATGTACTGCCATTCCTATTTTAAATAAAGTTGAAAGCATGATTTGGTTTATTATTATGACATATTTTTATAGAACATTTGGTGAGACCTGACCACGCTGTCGTGACACGTCAAATTGATTATGATTTTAATATTGATTTATAGTCTAGGGAAGACCCTAGGTCATCTCTCAAGGATCATTGATAGGTTTTGAGTATGTATTTTTAATAAGAATTACTAAAAGAGGGGGGTGGTTTTGAAAACTGTTTTAAAAATAAAATGGCTTAATTAAAGAGTTTAATAATTGAAAAATAAAGGTGGTGTATTTATAATTATGAGAGAAGAAGATCATTTCAAGTTCACTACACATCTTGGATAGTTCATTGTTCTAAAAATTTAACATGGTTTTGTTTAATTCTTTGGTTGAATGTTGTCAAGATCTTGACTCCCCTCTTGCCTTTTCAAATGATGCTTAAAGAACCACCCCTTGACACAACAATCGTGTTGCCAAGATTTGGTTCTCAAACATAGAATAAAAGGTCTAACAAATAATACTTAAATCTTATGTATGTGTGAGATAAATAGGATTATTCTGTTGTCCAATCGGAACAACCCAAGATTCCCACTTGAAATCTCAACCCAATCAGTGTTGAAATAAAAAGCGTCCCACTCAATTATATCAAATGAAATGTAATCAGGGGAGAAATATGTCAAGATAAAAAATAAGTGAAATATTTAGCACAAAAATTATACAAAACCATTAGAATAACATGTGCTGGAACTCCCTCATAAGTTTGTGTAGCTCCCTCGAAATGATCGTCCACCGTTTAGCTCGCCATCGAGAGGAGGAGGAGGCTCGGGTGGAACTCCCTCTTCATCCTTGATACCCCTATGAGAATAGGGGCATCCAGAACTTCTAATATGATCAATAGACTTCTCTAGGACTAAAAAATGGCATATCTTGGCTCCTGGTTCGAACTCCCCAAATGAGGTACCCATTGTTCTCTTTTATAGCAAAAATGGGAAGTGGTTTTGGGCACACAGATTATGTAAAACCACTTGTCACATTGTTTTGAGCCTCTAGAAAGTTTGAAATCTATTTTGAAAAAACTAGAAAGTTGTTTCCCCATGTCTTAGATATCTCCACCGAAATTTTGGCTCCCTTTGGACATGTAAAACTATAAATATGGACATCACACAACACACAACTTTTGACTCCGTGCAGATTCGGTGGCCTGGACAGATCACTTTGGTTGGCCCCCTTAACGACCTAATGGGGCGTGGTTGTATTCATAAGAGTTGTAGATAATTGAATTTTGGACGAGAAAAAAAAATATCAGCCCATTTGGATCCATGGAGTTTTCATACTCTACCCAATAGTGGACAGGTGTTCATGGGACCCATGCAGTTTTGGCCCATTTTCCTTCCGGATCATCTCTAGGGCCTCCAAATCACCTCCTCCTGCAATGGAATCATCAAAAAAAGTAACATTGAAATTTTAATAAGTGATAAAAACAAAATAAATGATTCAAAAATGGAATGAAATTTGTTGTTATTTTTATAATTTTCAATATAAAACTAGTTTAGCATAGTGGTGTAAGGGTGAAAATGAAACAGTGAATCATGGTGCGGTCACACCCCACACCTAAAAATTTGCACTCCTGGGCAAAGTCACATATCCAAATAAAATGATGCATATATATATTCCCAACATCATGAAGATTTAACATTTAAAGAAACTTTAATTCATTAAAGTAATGTGATCAATGCACGAACCACACCAAGGAGTTCTTCCTAGTGAAAATGGAAAAAGATGTCTCATAAATCATATCAAAATGAAATTCAAAGAGATTCATGACACCAACATGAGCAAGGAATTAAAAAGTCAACCATTCCACTAATTCTCCATTTGTGTGTGAAAACTATTCCATGCTATTCTTTCCACTTTCTATCCAATAAATATAGGTTATTTTAACATTATTCATCTTTAAATGATTTTTTTCACCAAACCTGTCCTACATCTTTTGCAATCATATTTCAAGACCCACTCACTTAAGCATTCCCAGAAGTCAAACCATAATCTCCTGACCTAGATATCCCCATATGTTGCACATTTCATCACTCCCCTCATTTTTTTTGTTTTTTTATAAGTTTCATTTGGAACAAATCTCACACTCATCTATCAACCCTTGTTTGATCTTCTCATGACACTAATTACAATAGTTATAACAAGATAAAATGTTGAGGAGGAGTGGTTTTTGACCTGAACAAGACATAACCTATTTTTTTGAGGGTGTACAATAGCCGAACATTAGGTACACACGCATAGGTCAATCTGATACAGTAATGAAACAGATCGGATAAGGAACGAACGTATGGAAATATCATTTAAAGTTGAAAAATATTAACCTAACATATATTTAACTTATATTAAGTAAGAAATATTCACTCTTTGTGGTTTGGTGAAAAAATGTGTGGTGATATTAGTGACACAGTTTTCCCAAAAACTACTCACACAAGGGGCATCAATCATCTCAAATGTTTCACAGTGATACAACCATTTATATCATTGAAAGAAAACCAATTCACTAAAAATCACTCCCTGATGTTAAATTCATACAAACATTCTTTTTCACCTTCGTTATGGTATTTTTACTTTCCCCCCTTTATGGTCACCGAATCATGGAACTTTGAAATTTTTGATGGGGAAAAATGAAAATACCATAAAGAAGGAAAAAAAGAGAAGGAGAAAGACAATGGAAATCCAAATGAACCCAGAAAGATGAGGAAAAGTGAAAATACCATAAATAAGGTGAAAAAGAGAATAAATAAAAAAAACGACGAAAATTCCTAACTAACCCAGGAATGTACCCATCCCCCCACACCTAGAATGTGCAATGTCTTCACTGTAATAATTGAGAATGTGAGAAGGAAGGATAAAACCTAGTGTGTTTCACTGGTATGTTGCTTCTTGAACTTGGAGTTCCTCCATCTGGAACTCTAGAAGGGCTTCATGGAAGTGCTTCAGCCGCTTCCCATTAACAGTGAAGGTTTTCTTGGTTTCTTCATTTTGAACCTGAACAACACCAAATGGAGATACATTAATAATAGTGTATGGGCCAAACCAATGGGAACGAAGCTTACCAGGATGTAACTTAAGACTTGCATTATAAAGGAGGACCTTCTACCCAATGTGGAACTGACGATGAAGTATAAGATGGTCATGGGAAGCCTTGGTTTTCTCCTTATAATTCCTAGAGTTTTCATATTCATCTCTTCTCATTTCTTCCAACTCATGAATTTGTAACTTCCTTTGAGAACCTGCACCATAAAGATTAAAATTGCATTGTTTGATGTCCCAGTAGGCCCAGTGGTCAATCTCAACAGGTAGGTGACAACTCTTTCCAAACACAAGATGATAGGGTGACATTCCATTGGGAGTTTTGAAAGCAGTACAATAGGCCCATAATGAATCATCAAGTCGAAGACTTCAATCTTTTCTATTGGGTTGAACCGTTTTTTCAAGAATCTATTTTACCTCTCTATTTGACACCTCAGCTTGACCATTGGTATGTGGGTGATATGCAGTAGACACTCTATGACCAACCCCATACCGACGCAAAAGTGATTGCATTGTTCAGTTGCAGAAATGAGAACCCTGGTCACTAATGATGAACCTAGGTAATCCAAACCTACAAAAGATTTGAGTTCTCAAAAATTACACAACTATTTTGGAATCATCTGTCCTTATGGATCAAGACTCTATCCATTTTGACACATAATCGATCGCCAGAAGAATGTACAAGTTGCCAAAGGAATTAGGAAATGGACCAATAAAGTCAATGCCCCAAACATAAAAAATGTCATGAAAGAGCAACGGTTGTTGTGGCATTTCATTTCTTTTAGATACATTCCCCATTCTTTGACAATGAGGACAAGATTTGAAAAAATCATGAGCATCCCAAAAAAGTGTTGTCCAAAAGAGACCAGAATCAAGGACCTTGTGAGCAGTCCGTTGGGGACCAAAGTGGACCCCACAAGCAAGAGTGTGATAGAATCTAAGGACAGACTGAAACTCGCTATCAAGAACACAACGCCTAAGGACTTGATCACTACATGTGTGCCAAAGGTAGGGGTCATCCTAAATGTACCAACAAGACTCATTATTAGATGAATATCTTGGTTTTTATTGAAATCGGTAGGAATGCAAGATGCTACCAAATAATTTACAATTTCAGCATACCAAGGAATAACATCTTTCACTCGGTACAATTGCTCATCAGGTAACATGTCATTAATGGGAATACATGGGGATGAGTCAATTTCCGAGGATAGGAGGATCCTACTGATATGGTCATCCACCACATTCTATACTCCTTTTTTATCTCTAATTTCTAGATTAAATTCATGAAGGAGGAGTATCCAGCGAATGAGACGTGATTTGACTTCTGGTTTCTTAAGGAGATACTGAAGGGTTGAATGGTCTGAGAACACAATGACTTTGGACCCTAAAATATACAACCTGAATTTATCCAAGGCAAACACAATGAAAAGAAATCCTTTTTCATTTGTGGTGTAGTTTTCCTGGGTAGGGTCAAATGTACATGAGGCATAGGCTATGACATGTGGTGCTTGGTCAACCCTTTGTGACAAGACTTCCCCAACTGCATAGTTAGAGGCATCACACATGATCTCAAATGGTAAATCCCACTGAGGTGGTTGGATTATCATGGGTGACGTGAGACTCCATTTTAACTTATTAAAAGCTTCCTCATATTCATTATCAAAAACAAATTATTTTTCTTTTTGGATTAACTAGGAGAGGGGGAGTGAAATCTTACTAAAGTCACGAATGAAACGATGATAAAATCCAGCGTGACCTAGGAAAGACCACACACCCTGTACATTTTTGGGGAATGGTAGGGAATAAATGACATCCACTTTTGATTTATCTACTTGGATACCATCTCCATAAATGACATGCCCCAAAACTATACCTTGTCGCACCATGAAATGGAATTTCTCATAATTTAATACAAGATTCTTTTCAATACAGCGACATAGGAATAAACCAAGACTACTTAAACATTCATCAAAAGAGTATCCATAAACAGTGAAATCATCCATGAAAACTTCCATGAAATTCTCCAGGTAATCCGAAAAAATACTAACCATGCATCGCTGGAAATTACCTGGAGCATTGCACAGACCAAATGGTATCCTCCTATATGCAAATGTGCCAAAGGTACAAGTGAAGGTAGTATTTTCCTGGTCCTCAGGGGTAATATGGATATGAACGTATCTAAAATACCCATCAAGGTAACAGTAGTTGGACTTACCCACTAGCCTCTCTAGAATTTGGTCAATGAATGACAAAGAGAAATGGTCATTCCTAGTGTATTGGTTTAGTCGGTGATAGTCTATACAGACACGCCAACTATTCTGCACATGAGTTGGAACCAATTCATTATTTTTATTTTTGATTACTGTAAGGCTAGTATTTTTAGGAACTACTTGAAAGGGACTGAACCATTGGCTATCAGATATGGGGTAAACGATTCCAACAACCAATAATTTTGTTACCTCATTTTTCACAACTTCTAGGAGGTTTGGGTTTAGTCGATGTTGTGGATGCCTCACTAGTTTAGCCTCATCATTTAATAAAATATGATGTGTACAAATTGATGGACTAATACTAGGAATGTCAGCAAGTGTCCATCCCAAAGCTCATTTATACTCCCTCAAAATTTCAAGCAGTCGCAATTCATGCTTAGGAGGAAGTGAACTAGCAATGATGACGGGCAACTTGTTTCCATTCTCAAGATATGAATATTTTAAATATTGAGGTAGTTGTTTTAGTTACAATTCAGGTGGATTTTGGATTCATGGGAGTGTGTGTGAAAGTGAGAGGTCACTAATCTCATCTAACTGCTCAATGGTATCATCCTCAAATGAGGAATGAGCCTTTACAAGCTGAGCAGTATCATCGATGGTCATTTGATCCTCAGTGTTCAAGAAATCATCAATCAATGAACATGCATGACACTTTTCTAGACCACTACAACAATCAATGCATGAATCATTTCCTATCATTTTTATCAATGAAGAAAACTTAGAAAGAAGATCATGGGAATGAAAAGAAGTTTTTTTAAGGGAAGGGAGTACATCTATAAAATTAACAGATAGAGAGGAATGTTCTTCTAAGGGGTGCTTCATGGCATCAGGGATATTGAAGTGGAAAATGTCACCACCAAACTCCATAGATAATGTAACATTGTAGACATTAATTATGGTTTTGGTGGTTTTCAAGAAGGGTCTCCCCAATATAATTGGGGCATGTCCATTCATCCTATCATCCTCCATTTTAATCACATAAAAGTCAGCAGGAAAAATTAAATTTTGAACCCTCACAAGAACATCCTTTAACACACCAGAGGGGTGTGCAGTACTCTGGTTAGCCAGTTGAACAATAATTTCAGTGGGATTCAGTTCCCCGACCTGCAATGTAGAGTAAATAGAGTGATACATCACATTTATAGAAGCACCTAAATCAAGCATGACATTAGAAAAAAAATACTCCCCTATGGTGCGTAGAATTGAGAATCTTATAGTATCATTGCAATTGGTGGAAAGTGATGGATCTATCAATGCTGAAACATTCCTCCCTAAGCTCACTTTATCATCACCTCGAAGTCACCTTCGATGTGTACACATCTCCTTTAGAAACTTGGCGTACCGTGGAATTTTCTTCACAACATAAATCAATGGGATGTTAACCTGCACTTTCTTGAAAATTTACAATATTTCCTTATCAAGTTCAGTTTCCTTTTGTTTTCTTGGTTGGGTGGCCCTTTGAAGAAATGGAAGAGGAATGGTTGGGTTAGATGACTCATTAATGTACACACTCTTTCCTTTGGAAGGGATTCTCTCAGGACAAGGTGTTTCAACATTTGGAACATTTTTAATGGTTGTGATGGAGGTTTCCTCGAGAGGAGATGACTCTAATAGAGGATTCATTTTACTTTCTAATTGTTTTCCACTCCTAAGGGTGATGGAACTAACATTTTCTTTATCCCTAGAGTTAACTACTGGTTGAGAGGGAAGTTTACCTGATCCGTGATTTTGAATTTCACCCACTGAGTTAGCTAGTTGGCCTAATTGGGTTTTGAGGTATTGTATAGATGCTTGAGTGGTTTTTTGGAATTGGATATTGTTGGTAGCCATTTGTTTCATCATATCTTCTAGTTTAGGCTCGGGTTTTGGCGGGGTTTGTTGGAAAGGCCTTTGGGGTGGTTAAGGATTTCTGGGTGGTGGTGATGGATGACTACTTTGCCCTGGTTGGTTATATTATTGTTGAGGTTGGTTTGAATACCCCCTTTCCTATATGCTTGGTTCTCCTTCCACCTAGGGTTGGATGGATAAGAAGGTTCTTGCCTAAAGGGTTGGTTATAGGGGCGACCTGGAAATATTGCCTCACAAATCTCAAATGTTTCCCTCAATTGAGGGCATTGGTCAGAGTAGTGGGTGTTAGAAGAATATATACCACAATGAATGGGAGTAGGAGATTGGGATTTCCCTTGGGAAAGAGAAAGTTGTCGAAGAAGGGTACTTACCTCTTCAAACTTTGTGTCCACCTTCTTCTCGAATTCAGTACTTTTCACCTCATGGACACCTCAAATCGGTACATTGGACCTTGAAACAAATTGTTGTGTGTTTTGTTCCATGTTCTCAATCAGGGTTCTTGTAGAAATTGGGGTCTTATCAAATAGTGCACCACCTACAACAACATTGATCATATTTCGATCAATAAGGATTAATACTTTATAAAAATATTGAATTAAAAGCTGATCACTTATTTGGTGGTGTGGGCAACTTGAACATAACCTTTTAAAGTGTTCCCAATATTCATGTAATGTTTCCCCTTGACATTGTATTATCCCACAAATTTCTTTCCTTATTATTACAGTTCAAGAGGCTGGGAAATATTTTTCAAGAAAAAGGTGTTTCATGTTCGCCCATCCTCTTATTGGAGAATTAACATAATATAACCAATCTTTTGTTGTATCTTCTAAAGAAAAGGGGAATTCTCTAAGATCTACTTGTTATTCATCCAAATTTTTAGGTTTTAATGTTAAACACACAGTATGAAATTATTTTAAATTCTTGTGTGGATCCTCTCTAGGAAGTCCATGGAATCTTGGTAATAGATGAATTAAATCAGATTTTAGTTCAAAATTGGGTGCCTCGCCTTGTAATTGAATATAGGTGGGTTGGATATCAACATCAGGCTAGGTTAGTTCTTTTAGTGTTCGATTATTTTCATCCATATTATGAAAGTTTATTTTAGTTTTTATATTAGTTTCATAAGAAGAAGAAGAAGGATCAAGAAGAGTGTCGATGTTTTGGGTGTCCTCCTTCGATGGGTTCTTCTGTGCATCTCGGGGTCTCTGACGTAAGATCCTCTCTAGTTCGGGTTCGAAAGGAGGTAAATCTCCCAAATTAGAATGCATCATGCACCAAACCTACACAAAAAATAGATCAGAATACAAAATGATAGGTAGAGGTATAATATAAAATAGATAAATATTCACAAAATTTACAAAACTCTTGTAAAAAAAACGCACTAAAAAACAAAGTGTTGCACGACAATGATGCCAAAATTTGACCATGCTGTCATGAAACATCAAATTTATTATGATTTTAATATTTATTTATAGTCTAGAGAAGACCCTAGGTCATCTCTCAAGGAGCGTTGATAGGTTTTGAGTATGTATTTTTAATAAGAATTACTAAAAGAGGGGATGGTTTTGAAAACTGTTTTAAAAATAAAATGGATTAATTAAAGAGTTTAATAATTGAGAAATAAAGGTGGTGTATTTATAATTATGAGAGAATAATATCATTTAAATTTCACTACACATATTATATAGTTCATTGTTTTGAAAATTTAACATGGTTTTGTTTAATTCTTTGGTTGAAGGTTATCAAGATCTTGACTTCCCTCTTGCCTCTTCAAACAATGCTTAAAGAACCACCCCTTGACACAAAAATCATGTTTCCAAGATTTGGCTCTCAAATATAGAATAAAAGGTCTACCAAATAATACTTAAATATTATGTATGTGTGAGATAAATAGTATTATTGTGTTGTCTAATCGGAACAATCCAAGATTCCCACTTGAAATCTCAACCCAATCAGTGTTGAAATAAAAAGCGTCCCACTCAATTATATCAAATGAAATGTAATCAGGGGAGAAGGATGTCAAGATAAAAAATAAGTGAAATATTCAGAACGGAAATTATACAAAACTAGTATAAGAACATGTGATGTAACTCCCTCCCAAGTTTGTGTAGCTCCCTCGAAATGATCGTCCACCGTTTAGCTCGTCATCGAGAGGAGGAGGAGGCTCGGGTAGAACTCCCTCTTCATCCTTGATCCCCCTATGAAGACAGGGGCCTCCAGAACTTCTAGGATGATTAAGAGACTCCTATATGACTCTAAAATGGCAGATCTTGGCTCCTGGTTTGAACTCCCCAAATGAGGTACCCATGGTGCTCTTTTATAGCAAAAATGGGAAGTGGTTTTGGGCGCACAAATTGTGTAAAAGCACTTTTCACATTGTTTTTGGCCTCTAGACAGTCTAAAATACCTTCTAAAAAAAATTAGAAAGTTGTTTCCCCACGTCTTGGATATCTCCACATAAAATTTGGATCCCTTTGTACATGTACAACTCTAGATATGGACAGCACACAACACACAACTTTTGACTCTGTGTAGATTCGGTGTCCTAGAAAGATCACTTCGGTTGGCCCCCTTAATTGCCTAATGGGGATTGGTTGTCTTCATAAGAGTTGTATATAATTTAATTTTGGACCATCCCAAAAAATATAAGCCCATTTGGATGCACTAAGTTTTCATAATCTACCCAAAAGTGGACAGGTGTTCATGGGACCCATGTAGTTTTGGCCCATTTTCTTTCTGGATCATCTATGGGGCCTCCAAATCACCTCCTCCTGCAATGGAATCATCAAAACAAGTAACATTAATATTTTAAATAGTGATAAACACAAAAATAAATGATTCAAACATGGAATTCAATTTGTTTTTATTTTTTATAATTTTCAATATAAAACAAGTTTAGCATAGTGGTGTAAGGATGAAAATGAAAAGTGAATTGTGGTGCGATCAAGACCCTAGTAATATTTTTAGCTCACACCCTACCTTTTACTTTAGGAATTTGTAGATTTTATTTTTCTAGGTCTGATTAAAGGGAAAGAGCCTCTTGGAGGTGGTAGATGTTCTTGATCCTTTGGGCTTGGAGTGATGTGTCCTTTGGGACGTCAATTTTATCTTGTCTTCTTTTGATTACTTTAATGATGCACTATCTTGGATTTTTGATATATCTATTTGGTTTTTGGTACTATCTCCCTTTAGAGTTTTTAACATAATGATATGTATTTTTATCTTCCACTGTTTTGGGGAAAATTCATTCCCTCCTTTATCTTGTATGATTCCGGGTGATAATTTCTAACCCATGAGGATTGGGAATGCCCTTCAGGCTATGTCGGGATTGGCTTAGGTATCAGGGTGCTAGGGTAGCTAGGCCAGTTTGTGACAAAGTGGTATCAGAGGTGTAGGTTGAGCATCTTTACTTGATGTAAGTATGTTGTTGGGAATATCTTGTCAATACTTAGGAGGTAGTTACGAGTGAGTTCCTGGACATCTCTCATCACAATGAGCCTCAGGTTACCACAATTGGTTTGGGAAAGGCGTCTTGATGATTAATTATAGTCTTTCATAGATTTTGATTTGGATAGGTTGAAATCCAAATATTGTTTTCTTATCTAAGGGGATTAATTTCCCCATTGCTCTTATTTAAGTGTTATTATGAGTAAACTTTTGATGTCTTCAATGTTTTTTGCTAATGTTGTGTAGCATCATTCCTCCAAGAAGACATATGAATAGGATCCAGTAGGAAGCTACTGATGAACCATAACGGGAAAATCCTCCCATGAACCAAAATGTTGTTGAGATTATTGTGTATGCTTTCCAAGCTTTGGGAAATGCACCTGCACCTATTCCCATTCGGGATCCAATTATGGAACCTTAGAGGGATGAATCTTAGAATCATGCTTAAGAGTTCCTTCAACATAAGACACCTGTTTTCCAAGGATAAAATGATCTTCAAGAGTATGGGGATTGGTTGACCAAGATAGTTATTTTTTTGAGTTCTTAGAAACACCTGATTCGATCAAAGTTAAATGTGCCACCTTAAAGCTATATGGACCTAGTAGGAGATAATGAGATTTTATGGTTATGGTGAAGAAGAAAAATGGTTTGGAGTGGAAGGACTTTAAAGTTATTTTTACTGATAAGTTCTATCAAGAGTCTATAGTGCTGGATAAGGCTATGGATTCTTTCAAGCTTGAGCAGGCTGAAAGGACCATGAAAGAATATGAAAACCAATTCAACAAGATTGTGTAATTTTCACATGATATAGTATCGAATAAGAAGATTAAGACTCGATGGTTCAATATGGGACTTCAATCTGATATTTTTTCTCAAGTTTTTTACTAAATATCACTTCTTATGTTGACGTGATGGATAGAGTGTTGATGGCTAAGCTTGATAAGGATGGTAAGTTAGGGTTTATGAGAGTTACTTTTTCTCATAGTGGTAGTTCTATGAGTTCCCATAAATGGAATAGAAATCATGATGAGTCTCATGGTGGTTCTTGACATCATGTTTCTTTTAGAACTCCTGTAGTGCCTAGAAGAGGACCTCAAACATGCTTCCAGTGTGGCAAGGCTAGGCATTCAAAACATGTTTTCACTAAGGCACCCGATATTTTCAGCTCTTGTAGATGTTTAGGATACTTAAAAAAGTTCTATTATATCTTCTCTACTACACGTATTGGAACTAGTTCATCGACACCTAAAAGTACTACGATGTAACCATATACTTCATGAACAATGGGGCACCATCCACAGACATCCATAACAATGCTTCTTCACACAGTGGAAGAGTCTCCATAGGAAGTAGATATGGGTCCAATGACTGTGAGAGGTATTATCACTGTAGACTTGTATTTAGTGATTGATCTATTTGATACTAGTGTGTATCACTCATTTTTATATACTCATATTATGAACCTTATAAACCTTCATATGGAGATTTTGTCTTATGTGATGGATATTACTACACCCCATGGAAAGAAGAGAGAACAAGGTCTCTGTTTTCCTGCTTGTGTTTTCTCTTTATCAAATATCAATATTTCTTGGGTTTTTTTTGGTTCTAAATATAAAATCTATTAATGTAATTTTTGGGATGGATTGGATAATTTCTAATAAATCCCAAATTTATTGCTATCTTTGAAGATCCTCCTTTACAGTGTCTGATGGGGTGTGTCATATCTTTCAGGGAGAATGGGACCTAAGGTCGAGTAGAGTTAGACCTTCTTATCCAGTGTTGGGGAAAGTAATATCAGTGTTTTCTTTTGATCTAGAGTGGGAATTCTTGAGTGATGATCACCCTCCAGTTTCCATCAAGTTTCCCGATGTACTTCTTTATGATTTATCTGGTTTTCAACTAATAGGGGAGGTAGAGTTTTTTATTGATTTAGTTCCTGGTAATTAGCTAATATCTATTACTTATTATCACATGGAATGTAACAGCCCAAGATTTCATAGTGTGTTATTTCTTCAAAATAATACAATAACTTGCACTACACGCAACACCGAGTTCAAGCACACCATGACTTACCAAACAAGCCGTTCAAAAGATGTTATGAATAGTATTAACTAAATTTTAAACTTTATATAATCCTTATAATTTTAGAATCCGTATTATCAGTTTCTTAGACATAATGTAAGAACAAATTCATTTTCAGTATTGCACTTTTACCAACTTTTCATAGTGAACCCTTTTTAAATACAATATTTTAAACTTTTTGACTAAATAGGGACATCAAAAAAATTTAAAATGAAACATCCCAAGCTTCCACGGTACACTTTCCTTTGAATAATACAGTAGTGTGTGTTGTACGCAACTTCGAGTTCTAACACACACCACAACCAATCAAACTAGCCGTTATGAATAGTAATACCTACTTTTTGAAATTATATATATTTTATATTTCAAAATGGACTTCATTTTTGGATTCAGAGTATCGAATTTAGCCTAAGGTGAGATTTTGGTACTTTTCGGATAACTTTAATATTTTGATGAATAGTGAAAATTACTAAATTTTAATTAAAAACAAATTTTTTAATCAAAATAATTAATAGTGATAAATTATTAATTTGAGAGGTTTTAAAGTATATTTAGAATATATTTTTACCATTTTATCCAATGGTGTTCATTATAATTAATTTCACTTCGAAATTGGACCTAAACAATTGTCAATCTTTTGATATATATTGTTTCTTAAAAACACGCTATTTGTTGTGACAGCGGGAATTAATTATAAAATTAATTAATGCAACTTATATGTTTGGAATTTTGTAAAATAGATATCATTTTTGAATTTGGAATATCAATTATAGCTTAGGGTGAAATTTTGGCATTGTTCTGAAAAACTTCAATTTTTGATGAATAGTGAAACTACTAAGTGGTAGTTAAAAAAACTGAATTTTTCATAAAACTTAATTTTACCGCTTCTGTGAATGGAATTTCAAAAATCCAAGAGACACGGTTAATATCAAGAAGTAAAATGTGGTTCAATGAGATGAAAATAATATTTGGTGAATAGTAACTTTTTACTTTTATTTACCACAATTAAAATTAAATAGGGTAATTAAGGGTAAAAATGATATTAATATTACCCTAACACATGTCCTAATTCTATTGGACAAGTGTATCTCAACCAAAACAGCCTTAGGAATAAAATATTATCATTTAGGTCCACTTGGATTAGATTAGGACATTTATTATTATTTAATTCAAAGAAGAGTTAAAAGAGTTAAAATCAAAGTTTATTTACTAAAACATTTTTAATATAGGGTTATACATAAGATAAATTAAATTGTAAATATTCATTATAAATATAATAATATTTCCTACATAATGATATTTTATTTATAATTTTTAGACTTTAAATAATTTAATTTTTTTATGACACAATGATGATGCAGTAATTACCATAATTGTGAAAAATTAAAATAATTGATATTATAAATCCCCAAATAAATATAATTTGAGACTTTTAATGAATTACAATAATTTTATAGGCTAATATGACATGTTAGGATTGATTTAATTAACTTTGGTCGAAGTAATCATTCTGTTATGAGTTTCACAAAAATCAATTATTGAATAGTGTCAAAATTGACATAAAAGAGTTTTTAAAACAAATATTATATTATTAATTGATATTAAATTCCTAAAAATCTAAGGTTCGGCCAAGAGACTTATATCATGATAGGTTCATAATTAATGGACCACTTGGGGGTCTCTTGGATATATATAGTAAGTTTATTAACCATATAATATAAAAATACAAAGAGACATTGTAAAAGTGAAACTAATTAACTTAGAGTTAATACTTAAAGATAAGGTTAATATAATGACCCAAACCTGTCTAAATTCTATTGGTTGAGTTGTTTTCGACCCATCCCCACCTTAAAATTTAAATAATAAACTTTGGAGCCATTAGAAACCAAATATGAATTTATTATAAATTAATATTTCTAGCCTTTCCAAAGGTGCCCCTCACCCCTCTTATAAAAGGGCACTCCTCATTCTCATTTATTCACACCTTCAAAGCCTTTTGGTTCGGCCAAACTCTGCCCAAATACTCTCAAAACTTCCCTCACGACAACCTAGAGGCCTTAGTTTGATCATAAAGCCAACCTAAGGATCCCTTTTGATCAAATCAAAAGAAAGAACTCGAAGAAGAGATAATGATTTCACCACCCTTTTCCAAGTTCCTTTCTTCTTCCACTTCTTCTTTATTTGTTATTACCATTCTAAAATAATAACTCCATTATCTTATATATACTGTGATGTTATTATAAATATGGTACAACCATATTCAGTATTCTATCCACCCTTTGAATAACATGTCACCATACGTGCGTACGTACGGCTTACCGTCTCCACGTCGTGGTGTAATTATTATTCAATATATTATTATTTGGATGGGTATAATAATGATGTGTAACTCATGTAAATAATAAATATAACATTTTAATGATTCTGTATATATGATATACCATCCATTTATATATTATTTTAATATCAAAAGAATGATATTGTCGCTCGTGCGTACGTACGGACTACCGTCTCCACGAACGCGATGAGATTCATTCTCCATCGTATCCATTAAAGTATAATTATCATTTGATGATTTAAAAATGATGTTTAAAAACTTGATATCATTCTGTATATTAATAATATACAACCTATCCATTACAAACATGTCTTACGTAATAAAACATATAAAAGAAAATGAGTAAGTTAACACCCGAAACAACAATAATACTAAGATATTATTAACAAAACAAAGTTAAAAGATCATATATGATATCATATTAATGTATATGATTATTTTATAATTTAATAACAATTATTTCACCATTATACAGGAGTTTAACCTACTCCAACCAAGTAAAAGTACAAGGTAAGGGTTTATTTCACAATCTCTTCATTATCCGAGGTTGTTTATACGTAATAATCTACTGGGATCTCTTTTCATCCACATCCATGTTTCTTAAAAATGTATTTCAAAACATTTTTACTATTTACAAGAATATGTGTTAAAGTCATTTATACCCTTGTTTGACTTTTTATAAGAGTTTTATAATGGAATCTTTCCGTCGTTTTCCAAACAAGGTGCTTTTTAACCTTTTCGACAAAATTAAGGTAAGAATGTTTTTTTAACTTATACGGTGGGTGTGGCTATTTTCCGCCATTATAAAATCGTCGAAGCTTCCCTTACAATATTATAAGAATATTTTCAAAGAAAATGTTTTATTTTATAAATATATGACTCTTAAATGATTTCAAAATAGAAAGAGATATTTCTTTAAAAAGAATTTTGATTTCATCTTTGTCAACATCCTTTGATGGATTTTTACGTTTATTTAAAGTTGATTTATTATGATACAAAACTTCTATATTGTATTGAAGGTTTTGTGATATGTTTGACTGTGGATGTGCTATTTTTATACCATTCATGGTTTATGGTGAAAGTATTGACATTTCGTATGCTATTTTTAATACGAATGTTTATGTTATGTTTAAACCTTTTCATATGGGAATGAATTGGACTTAATATGTGATGGGTGGAGCCCGCTATAGCTCCTTGATGCATAGGTAGGTCTCATGAGACAAACTAGTGTCTTGGCACAAGGCCTTGGCAAAATCTTATTTGTAGTCTTGGCACGAGGCCTTGACTATGTGGTTATGATAGTCTGGCATTATGCATTCCATAATTATGAAAGTGGTTATTGATATTGCATGTGATTATTCGATTAGTAGAATATCCATGTGAATAAGTAAATGAAATTATTTCATTTTATTTTTTCCATAAAATGTTTAAGTTCAAGTTTAAAAGGCTTTTGTTTTAGTTATACATTGCCTTAAATGTTTATTCTTATTTATGAAAGTTTCCGCTATATTGTTATCATTACTAGGCATTTGAGCTCACCCCTTTTCTATGTTTTATTTTTTCCCAGGAAGTGAAGAAGTAAATTATGAATGACCTGCATGGATATTATGTGGGGATATGAGTGTGTAATATGGAGAAAATATGTTGTTGTAGTAGTTTTTCACTTTATGATGTAATGTAAGACTTATGAATATATCTAGTGTTTCCAAGGCTACTAAACCAATCGGTCTTTCGAGATTTTATCTTTCTTGTGATCATGCCAATGTTATGTAATAATGCACCGACTCTGGGTAACTGGGGTCGGGGCGTTACAGTTGGTATCAGAGGAAGTTTAGTACAAACCTTGGAAGCTAGATTTAGATAAACTCTGATTAGAGCACATAGATTTAAGATGGACTTTGAAGATTAATATAGAAGAACTTCCTAGAATTTTGGTATTGTAGAGATTTTGTGAGTTTTATGAGCAATACATCCCTGTCTGGATACGAGCAGGTAGAGGCGGCTCTGGAACAGATGTACCTAAGGGTAAAACCCGAAAACACCACTTTGAGCTAGACTCGAACGGGAACTGGTGCACAACAACGGGCCTTGCTGCACTCTTGGTTACGACACTCCCAGGGGATATGCTTAGGATAAATCTCATTTTCTTTACAAACCATTATGAAGGGTTTATGTGGATTTACTTCCTCAAAGGAGAAATTTTTATGATTATGTATTATATCCATTAACTATTTAATTTATGTTATGTGTCTTACAAGTTTGGGATTAGGTATTGTTATTCATAAACTAATCTAGTGTATTCCATTGTTTAGAAATGACGCCCAGTAGAAGGAATGAGAACTCCAGCAATGCACATGATCCAAAGAGAAAGAAGGATCATATCTTTCATGGTCTTAAGCCAGAATTTATAAGAGAAATAGTCTCCCATGTATTATCATCATATGAAGAAATAATATCATGTGTTGATAAGATAAGTAAATATTTTACTGAGTCCTATGGCTTTGAAGGGAAGAAAGAGAAGAAAAGGATGGAAGAGAGAACGATGGATAAAGGGAAGAGGGAAAATAAGAATTTTCCCATATGTGACAATTGTGGGAAGAAACACCCTGGAACTTGTCTGAAAGGAATGGGAGTTTGTTATAAGTGTGGAGGAAAAGGGCAAAAAGTACATGACTGCAAGGGTAAGAAAATGGTTTCAAATGTACAATGCTTCATCTGCAAGGAGTTTGGACACTACGCGAACCTATGTCCCAGTCATCAGACTATGCCGCAAATGATGCTATTGGATAATAATCAAGTTATGATACTACCACATATGAAGAGGAATGATTAGAGTTCTTATGTTGATTATGTCATTTGAGTGTTGTATCAACAATGTACTTGTTATAAAAATTATGGAGTATATAAGGATTGTACTGCAGTACTATTTCATTAAGGACTTGAGATTGTGTGGAACAAAGAAAAGTGACTCAATAGCAGGTTAAATTTTTGGAAAATATATGGTTGAGAGAAAGATAAACCATAATATGGTTCTGATACCGAGGTAGTAATTTTAGAATAATACATGATTGATTTGGATAAATTATATTGGATATTCTTTACTACCTTGAAGCTGATTAATGATTTGTATATTCCATCATTATTGGGGTTTAAAACATTTTTGGATTGATGAAGTATATCCAGCATTCTATATGGAATAAGGGAGCATGAATGTAATCAATAAGTATTATGGTAATTCAGGATGTTTCAGTGTTTTAAAAGAATACACGATGAAGGTATTCATATGCTATTACGGGGTAAAAAGGATCTACATTAAGTTTACCTTCCTTATAAATATTGGACTGTGAGTTTGGACAGAAGTATTTTGGATAAATTCTAGTTTGAGATTAATTTTTGATTGCCATAAAAGGACAACCCAGAGGTCGGGCGGCAACCCGTCGCGACCGGCAAGGCCGCGAGACTTGAACCCGCAACCGAAGCGCGATAAGGGTGTATCACCTACCACTGGCCCATGAGATGTCCTGGATTAAATAATGTAGTTTTTTTTAAAAGATCTGGTAGATGAATTATAAATTCGTTTATTTTGGAACCCTGTACGAATAGTATAAATAGAATTTTTTTTACGAGTGGAAGATGAGTTTGTGGTAGAAATTTATTAATGGATAAAACTCTAATTATAAAGTAAGTATATCTCCTTATAATCTTAGCCAATCTCATAAATAAATTCCTCAACATTAAGAAAAGGAACTTAGAACAAAAATGTTGTCCTAGATGGTACCTTAAATCATCACTAATTTATGGCTTTGGGATTTTTGGCCTTTTCATAGCCATGTTCTCTACCACTCTCCATCAGATAATTGATGGTTATATTTCTCTTCCATATCCATATTTTCCTACATGGAACCCTAGTATGTGTTATTTTCGGTAATCTTCATACTTTCCACTCTTTATTTTAAATAGAGGCCTCATTAATTCATTTTTCGATGTGGGATTTCAACTGAGATATTTTGAAACGTAAAAAATGTGTTATCCTAATACCTTATGTTTTGTTGAATCGATGGTATTTTAAATCATCGTAGATTGATGAATTTAAGGACCTCAATTTTAAACTTGTTTGTGATTGATGAACTCAATCACTACCTATAAAAATTTACATTTTTCCTCCAATTATATGTCTCTAATTGCCACCAATGTTCTCCTAATCGAGATCATAATTTGGTGGTGACCCTTTCATTTCTCTTTTCCTCATATTAAGACTAAATTTTAGTAACCCAATTTCCGATGTGGGTTTTCCCACAAAGATATTTTTTATTTTCTAACTTTTATTTTCGAAGAACAATTTCAAATTGCGAGGACGCAATTTATTGAAGGAGGGGAGAATGTAACACCCCAAGATTTCATAGTGTGTTATTTCTTCAAAATAATACAATAACTTGCACTACACGCAACACCGAGTTCAAGCACACCATGACTTACCAAACAAGCCGTTCAAAAGAGGTTATGAATAGTATTAACTAAATTTTAAACTTTATATAATCCTTATAATTTTAGAATCCATATTATGAGTTTCTTAGACATAATGTAAGAACAAATTCATTTTCAGTATTGCACTTTTACCAACTTTTAATAGTGAACCCTTTTTAAGTACAATATTTTAAACTTTTTGACTAAATAGGGACATCAAAAAAATTTAAAATGAAACATCACAAGCTTCCACGGTACGCTTTCCTTTGAATAATACAGTAGCGTGTGTTGTACGCAACTTCGAGTTCTAACACACACCACAACCAATCAAACTAGCCGTTATGAATAGTAATACCTACTTTTTGAAATTATATATATTTTATATTTCAAAATGGACTTCATTTTTGGATTTGGAGTATCGAATTTAGCCTAAGGTGAGATTTTGGTACTTTTAGGATAACTTTAATATTTTGATGAATAGTGAAAATTACTAAATTTTAATTAAAAACAACTTTTTTAATCAAAATAATTAATAGTGATAAATTATAAATTTGAGAGGTTTTAAAGTATATTTAGAATATATTTTTACAATGTTATCCAATGGTGTTCATTATAATTAATTTCACTTCGAAATTGGACCTAAACAATTGCCAATCTTCTGATATATATTGTTTCTTAAAAACACGCTATTTGTTGTGACAGTGGGAATTAATTATAAAATTAATTAATGCAACTTATATTTTTGGAATTTTGTAAAATAGATATCATTTTTGAATTTGGAATATCAATTATAGCTTAGGGTGAAATTTTGGCATTGTTCTGAAAAACTTCAATTTTTGATGAATAGTGAAACTACTAAGTGGTAGTTAAAAAAACTGATTTTTTCATAAAACTTAATTTTACCGCTTCTGTGAATGGAATTTCAAAAATCCGAGAGACACGGTTAATATCAAGAAGTAAAATTTGGTTCAATGAGATGAAAATAATTTTTGGTGAATAGTAACTTTTTACTTTTATTTACCACGGTTAAAAGTAAATAGGGTAATTAAGGGTAAAAATGATATTAATATTACCCTAACACATATCCTAATTCTATTGGACAAGTGTATCTCGACCAAAACAGCCTTAGGAATAAAATATTATCATTTAGGTCCACTTGTATTAGATTAGGACATTTATTATTATTTAATTCAAAGAAGAGTTAAAGGAGTTAAAATCAATGTTTATTTACTAAAACATTTTTAATATAGGGTTATACATAAGATAAATTCGATTGTAAATATTCATTAGAAATATAATAAGATTTCCTACATAATTATATTTTATTTATAATTTTTAGACTTTAAATATTTTAATTTATTTATGACACAATGATGATGCAGTAATTACCATAATTGTGAAAAATTAAAATAATTGATATTATAAATCCCCAAATAAATATAATTTGAGACTTTTAATGAATTAAAATAATTTTATAGGCTAATATGACATGTTAGGATTGATTTAATTAACTTTGGTCGAAGTAATCATTCTGTTATGAGTTTCACAAAAATCAATTATTGAATAGTGTCAAAATTGACATAAAAGAGTTTTTAAAACAAATATTATATTATTAATTGATATTAAATTCCTAAAAATCTAAGGTTCGGCCAAGAGACTTATATCATGATAGGTTCATCATTAATGGACCACTTGAGGGTCTCTTGGATGTATATAGTAAGTTTATTAACCATATAATATAAAAATACAAAGAGACATTGTAAAAGTGAAACTAATTAACTTAGAGTTAATACTTAAACATAAGGTTAATATAATGACCCAAACAAGTCTAAATTCAATTGGTTGAGTTGTTTTCGACCCATCCCCACCTTAAAATTTAAATAATAAACTTTGGAGCCATTAGAAACCGAATATGAATTTATTATAAATTAATATTTCTAGCTTTTCCAAAGGTGCCCCTCGCCCCTCTTATAAAAGGGCACTCCTCCTTCTCATTTCTTCACACCTTAAAAGCCTTTTGGTTCGGCCAAAATGTGCCCAAATACTCTCACAACTTCCCTCACTACAACCTAGAGGCCTTAGTTTGATCAGAAAGCCAACCTAAGGAGACCTTTTGATCAAATCAAAAGAAAGAACTCGAAGAAGAGGTAATGATTTCACCACCCTTTTCCAAGTTCCTTTCTTCTTCCACTTCTTCTTTCTTTGTTATTACCATTCTAAAATAATAACTCCATTATCTTATATATACTGTGATGTTATTATAAATATGGTACAACCATATTCAGTATTCTATCTACCCTTTGAATAACATGTCACCATACGTGCGTACGTACGGCTTACCGTCTCCATGTCGTGGTGTAATTATTATTCAATATATTATTGTTTGGATGGGTATAATAATGATGTGTAACTCATGTAAATAATAAATATAACATATTAATGATTCTTTATATATGATATACCATCCATTTATATATTATTTTAATATCAAAAGAATGATATTGTCGCTCGTGCGTACGTACGGACTACCGTCTCCACGAACGCGATGAGATTCATTCTCCATCGTATCCATTCAAGTATAATTATCATTTGATGATTTAAAAATGATGTTTAAAAACATGATATCATTATGGATATTAATAATATAAAACCTATCCATTACAAACATGGATTATGTTACAAAACATATAAAAGAAAATGAGTAAGTTAACACCTGAAACAACGATAATACTAAGATATTATTAACAAAGCAAAGTTAAAAGATCATATATGATATCATATTAATGTATATGATTATTTTATAATTTAATAACAATTATTTCACCATTATACAGGAGGTTAACCTACCCCAACCAAGGAAAATTACAAGGTAAGAGTTTATTTTACAATCTCTTCATTATCCGAGGTTGTTTATACGTAATAATCTACTGGGATCTCTTTATCATCCACATCCATGTTTCTTAAAAATATATTTCAAAAAAATTTTACTATTTACAAGAATATGGGTTAAAGTCATTTATACCCTTGTTTGACTTTTTATAAGAGTTTTATAAAGGAATCTTTCCGTCCTTTTCCAAACAAGGTGCTTTTTAACCTTTTCGACAAAATTAAGGTAAGAATGTTTTTTTAACTTATACGGCGGGTGAGGCTATTTTATACCGTTATAAAATCGTCGAAGCTTCCCTTACAATATTATAAGAATATTTTCAAAGAAAATGTTTTATTTTATAAATATATGACTCTTAAAGGATTTCAAAATAGAAAGAGATATTTCTTTAAAAAGAATTTTGATTTCATCTTTGTCAACATCCTTTGATGGATTTTAACGCTTATTTAAAGTTGATTTATTATGATACAAAACTTCTATATTGTATTGAAGGTTTTGTGATATGTTTGACTGTGGATGTGCTATTTTTATACCATTCATGGTTTATGGTGAAAGTATTGACATTTCATATGCTAGTTTTAATACGAATGTTTATGTTATGTTTAAACCTTTTCATATGGGAATGAATTGGACTTAATATGTGACGGGCGGAGCCCGATATAGCTCCTCGATGCATCGGTAGGTCTCATGAGACAAACTAGTGTCTTGGCACAAATCCTTGGCAAAATCTTATTTGTAGTCTTGGCACGAGGCCTTGGCTATGTGGTTATGATAGTCTGGCATTATGCATTCCATCATTATGAAAGTGGTTATTTATATTGCATGTGATTATTTGATTAGTAGAATATCCATGTGAATAAGTAAAGGGAATTTTTTCATTTTATTTTTTCCATAAAATGTTGAAGTTCAAGTTTAAAAGGCTTTTGTTTTAGTTATACATTGCCTTAAATGTTTATTCTTATTTATGAAAGTTTCCGCTATATTGTTATCCTTACTGGGAATTTGAGCTCACCCCTTTTCTATGTTTTATTTTTTCCCAGGAAGTGAAGAAGTAAATTATGAATGAACTGCAGGGATATTATGTGGGGATATGAGTGTGGAATATGGAGACAATATGTTGTTGTAGTAGTTTTTCACTTTATGATGTAATGTAAGACTTATGAATATATCTAGTGTTTCCAAGGATACTAAACCAATCGGTATTTAGAGATTTGATCTTTCTTGTGATCATGACAATGTTATGTAATAATGCACCGACTCTGGGTAACTGGGGTCGGGGCGTTAAAGTTGGTATTAGAGGAAGTTTAGTACAAACCTTGGAAGCTAGATTTAGATAAACTCTGATTAGAGCACATAGATTTAAGATGGACTTTGAAGATTAGTATAGAAGAACTTCCTAGAATTTTGGTATTGTAGAGATTTTGTGAGTTTTCTGAGCAATATATCCCTGCCTAGATACGAGCAGGTAGAGGCGGCTCTGACACAGATGTATTTAGGGGTAAAAACCGAAAGCACCGCTTTGAGCTAGACTCGAACGGGAACTGGTGCACGACAACAGGCCTTGCTGCACTCTTGGTTACGACACTCCCGGGGGATATGCTTAGGATAATTCTCATTTTCTTTACAAACCATTATGAAGGGTTTATGTGGATTTACTTCCTCAAAGGAGAAATTTTTATGATTATGGATTATATCCATAAACTATTTAATTTATGTTATGTGTCTTACAAGTTTGGGATTAGGTATTGTTATTCATAAACTAATCTAGTGTATGCCATTGTTTAGAAATGGCGCCCAATAGAAGGAATGAGAACTCCAGCAATGCACATGATCCAAAGAGAAAGAAGGATCATATCTTTCATGGTCTTAAGCCATAATTTATAAGAGAAATAGTCTCCCACGTATTATCATCATATGAAGAAATAATATCATGTGTTGATAAGATAAGTAAAGATTTTACTGAGTCCTATGGCTTTGAAGGGAAGCAAGATAAGAAAAGGATGGAAGAGAGAACGATGGATAAAGGGAAGAGAGAAAATAAGAATTTTCCCATATGTGATAACTGTGGGAAGAAACACCCTGAAACTTGTCTGAAAGGAATGGGAGTTTGTTATAAGTGTGGAGGAAAAGGGCACAAAGTACGTGACTGCAAGGGTAAGAAAATGGTTTCAAATGTACAATGCTTCATTTGCAAGGAGTTTGGACACTACGCGAACCTATGTCCCAGTCATCAGACTATACCGCAAATGATGCTATTGGATAATAATCAAGTTATGATACTACCACAGATGAAGAGGAATGATTAGAGTTCTTATGTTGATTATGTCATTTGAGTGTTGTATCAACAATGTACTTGTTATAATAATTATGGAGTATATAAGGATTGTACTGCAGTACTATTTCATTAAGGACTTGAGATTGTGTGGAACAAAGAAAAGTGACTCAATAGCAGGTTAAATTTTTGGAAAATGTATGGTTGAGAGAAAGATAAATCATAATATGGTTCTGATACCGAGGTAGTAATTTTAGAATAATACATGATTGATTTGGATAAATTATATTGGATATTCTTGACTACCTTGAAGCTGATTAATGATTTGTATATTCCATCATTATTGGGGTTTAAAACATTTTTGGATTGATGAAGTATATCCAGCATTCTATATGGAATAAGGGAGCATGAATGTAATCAATAAGTATTATGGTAATTCAGGATGTTTCAGTGTTTTAAAAGAATACATGATGAAGGTATTCATATTCTATTACGGGGTAAAAAGGATCTACATTAAGTTTACCTTCCTTATAAATATTGGACTGTGAGTTTGGACAGAAGTATTTTGGATAAATTCTAGTTTGAGATTAATTTTTGATTGCCATAAAAGGACAACCCAGAGGTCGGGCGGCAACCCGTCGCGACAGGAAAGACCGCGAGACTTGAACCCGCAACCGAAGGGCGACAAGGGTGTATCACCTACCACTGACCCATGAGATGTCCTGGATTAAATAATGTAGTTTTTTTAAAAGATCTGGTAGATGAATTTTAAATTCGTTTATTTTGGAACCCTGTACGAATAGTATAAATAGAATTTTTTTTACGAGTGGAAGATGAGTTTGTGGTAGAAATTTATTAATGGATAAAACTATAATTATAAAGTAAGTATATCTACTTATGATCTTAGCCAATATCATAAATAAATTCCTCAACATTAAGAAAAGGAACTTAGAACAAAAATGTTGTCCTAGATGGTACCTTAAATCATCACTAATTTATGGCTTTGGGATTGTTGGCCTTTTCATATCCATGTTCTCTACCACTCTCCATCAGATAATTGATGGTTATATTTTTCTTCCATATCCATATTTTCCTACATGGAACCCTAGTATGTGTTATTTTTGGTAATCTTCATACTTTCCACTCTTTATTTTAAATAGAGGCCTCATTAATTCATTTTTCGATGTGGGATTTCAACTGAGATATTTTGAAACGTCAAAAATGTGTTATCCTAATACCTTATGTTTTGTTGAATCGATGGTATTTTAAATCATCGTAGATTGATGAATTTAAGGACCTCAATTTTAAACTTGTTTGTGATTGATGAACTCAATCACTACCTATAAATATTTATGTTTTTCCTCCAATTATATGTCTCTAATTTCCACCAATGTTCTCCTAATCGAGATCATAATTTGGTGGTGACCCTTTCATTTCTCTTTTCCTCATATTAAGACTAAATTTTAGTAACCCAATTTCCGATGTGGGTTTTCCCACAAAGATATTTTTTATTTTCAACCTTTTATTTTCGAAGAACAATTTCAAATTGCGAGGACACAATTTATTGACGGAGGGGAGAATGTAACACCCCAAGATTTCATAGTGTGTTATTTCTTCCAAATAATACAATAACTTGCACTACACGCAACACCGAGTTTAAGAACACCATGACTTACCAAACAAGCCGTTCAAAATAGGTTCTGAATAGTATTAACTAAATTTTAATCTTTATATAATTCTTATAATTTTAGTATCCATATTATGTGTTTCTTAGACATAATGTAAGAACAAATTCATTTTCAGTATTGCACTTTTACCAACTTTTAATAGTGAACCCTTTTTAAATACAATATTTTAAACTTTTTGACTAAATAGGGACATCAAAAAAATTTAAAATGAAACATCCCAAGCTTCCACAGTACGCTTTCCTTTGAATAATACAGTAGCGTGTGTTGTACGCAACTTCGAGTTCTAACACACACCACAACCAATCAAACTAGCCGTTATGAATAGTAATACCTAATTTTTGAAATTATATATATTTTATATTTCAAAATGGACTTCATTTTTTGATTTGGAGTATCGAATTTTGCCTAAGGTGAGATTTTGGTACTTTTCGGATAACTTTAATATTTTGATGAATAGTGAAAATTACTAAATTTTAATTAAAAACAACTTTTTTAATCAAAATAATTAATAGTGATAAATTATAAATTTGAGAGGTTTTAAAGTATATTTAGAATATATTTTTACCATTTTATCCAATGGTGTTCATTATAATTAATTTCACTTCGAAATTAGACCTAAACAATTGTCAATCTTTTGATATATATTGTTTCTTAAAAACACACTATTGGTTGTGACAGTGGGAATTAATTATAAAATTAATTAATGCAACTTATATGTTTGGAATTTTTTAAAATAGATATAATTTTTGAATTTGGAATATCAATTATAGCTTAGGGTGAAATTTTGGCATTGTTCTGAAAAACTTCAATTTTTGATGAATATTGAAACTACTAAGTGGTAGTTAAAAAAACTGAATTTTTCATAAAACTTAATTTTACCGCTTCTGTGAATGGAATTTCAAAAATCCGAGAGACACGGTTAATATCAAGAAGTAAAATGTGGTTCAATGAGATGAAAATAATTTTTGGTGAATAGTAACTTTTTACTTTTATTTACCACGGTTAAAAGTAAATAGGGTAATTAAGGGTAAAAATGATATTAATATTACCCTAACACATGTCCTAATTCTATTGGAAATTTTTATCTCAACCAAAACAGCCTTAGGAATAAAATATTATCATTTAGGTCCACTTGGATTAGATTAGGACATTTATTATTATTTAATTCAAAGAAGAGTTAAAAGAGTTAAAATCAAAGTTTATTTACTAAAACATTTTTAATATAGGGTTATACATAAGATAAATTCGATTGTAAATATTCATTAGAAATATAATAATATTTCCTACATAATTATATTTTATTTATAATTTTTAGACTTTAAATAATTTAATTTATTTATGACACAATGATGATGCGGTAATTACCATAATTTTAAAAAATTAAAATAATTGATATTATAAATCCCCAAATAAATTTAATTTGAGACTTTTAATGAATTAAAATAATTTTATAGGCTAATATGAAATGTTAGGATTGATTTAATTAACTTTGGTCGAAGTAATCATTCTGTTATGAGTTTCAAAAAAATCAATTATTAAATAGTGTCAAAATTGACATAAAAGAGTTTTTAAAACAAATATTATATTATTAATTGATATTAAATTCCTAAAAATCTAAGTTTCCTCCAAGAGACTTATATCATGATATTTTCATCATTAATGGACCACTTGGGGGTCTCTTGGATGTATATAGTAAGTTTATTAACCATATAATATAAAAATACAAAGAGACATTGTAAAAGTGAAACTAATTAACTTAGAGTTAATACTTAAAGATAAGGTTACTATAATGACCCAAACCTGTCTAAATTTTATTGGTTGAGTTGTTTTAGACCCATACCCACCTTAACATTTAAATAATCAACTTTGGAGCCATTAGAAACTGAATATGAATTTATTATAAATTAATATTTCTAGCTTTTCCAAAGGTGCCCCTCACCCCTCTTATAAAAGGGCACTCCTCTTTCTCATTTTTTCACACCTTCAAAGCCTTTTGGTTCGGCCAAAATCTGCCCAAATACTCTCAAAACTTCCCTCACTACAACCTAGAGGCCTTAGTTTGATCATAAAGCCAACCTAAGGAGCCCTTTTGATCAAATCAAAAGAAAGAACTCGAAGAAGAGGTAATGATTTCACCACCCTTTTCCAAGTTCCTTTCTTCTTCCACTTCTTCTTTCTTTGTTATTACCATTCTAAAATAATAACTCCATTATCTTATATATACTGTGATGTTATTATAAATATGGTACAACCATATTCAGTATTCTATCCACCCTTTGAATAACATGTCACCATACGTGCGTACGTACGGCTTACCGTCTCCACATCGTGGTGTAATTATTATTCAATATATTATTGTTTGGATGGGTATAATAATGATGTGTAACTCATGTAAATAATAAATATAACATGTTAATGATTCTGTATATATGATATACCATCCATTTATATATTATTTTAATATCAAAAGAATGATATTGTCGCTCGTGCGTACGTACGGACTACCGTCTCCACGAACGCGATGAGATTCATTCTCCATCGTATCCATTCAAGTATAATTATCATTTGATGATTTAAAAATGATGTTTAAAAACTTGATATCATTCTAGATATTAATAATATACAACCTATCCATTACAAACATGGATTACGTAACAAAACATATAAAAGCAAATGAGTAAGTTAACTCCCGAAACAACGATAATACTAAGATATTATTAACAAAGCAAAGTTAAAAGATCATATATGATATCATATTAATGTATATGATTATTTTATAATTTAATAACAATTATTTCACCATTATACAGTAGGTTAACCTACCCCAACCAAGGAAAAGTACAAGGTAAGGGTTTATTTCACAATCTCTTCATTATCCGAGGTTGTTTATACGTAATAATCTACTGGGATCTCTTTATCATCCACATCCATGTTTCTTAAAAATGTATTTCAAATTTTTTTTACTATTTACAAGAATTTGGGTTAAAGTCATTTATACCCTTGTTTGAATTTTTATAAGAGTTTTATAAAGGAATCTTTCCGTCGTTTTCCAAACAAGGTGCTTTTTAACCTTTTCGACAAAATTTAGGTAAGAATGTTTTTTTAACTTATACGGCGGGTGCGGCTATTTTCCGCCGTTATAAAATCGTCGAAGATTACCTTACAAGCTTATAAGAATATTTTCAAATAAAATGTTTTATTTTATAAATATATGACTCTTAAATGATTTCAAAATAGAAAGATATATTTCTTTAAAAAGAATTTTGATTTCATCTTTGTCAACATCCTTTGATGGATTTTTACGCTTATTTAAAGTTGATTTATTATGATACAAAACTTCTATATTGTATTGAAGGTTTTGTGATATGTTTGACTGTGGATGTGATATTTTTATACCATTCATGGTTTATGGTGAAAGTATTGACATTTCGTATGCTAGTTTTAATACGAATGTTTATGTTATGTTTAAACCTTTTCATATGGGAATGAATTGGACTTAATATGTGACGGGTGGAGCCCGCTATAGCTCCTCGATGCATCGGTAGGTCTCATGAGACAAACTAGTGTCTTGGCACAAGGCCTTGGAAAAATATTATTTGTAGTCTTGGCACGAGGCCTTGGCTATGTGGTTATGATAGTCTGGCATTATGCATTCCATCATTATGAAAGTGGTTATTGATATTTCATGTGATTATTCGATTAGTATAATATCCATGTGAATAAGTAAATGGAATTATTTCATTTTATTTTTGCCATAAAATGTTGAAGTTCAAGTTTAAAAGGCTTTTGTTTTAGTTATACATTGCCTTAAATGTTTATTCTTATTTATGAAAGTTTCCGCTATATTGTTATCCTTACTGGGCATTTGAGCTCACCCCTTTTCTATGTTTTATTTTTTCCCAGGAAGTGAAGAAGTAAATTATGAATGACCTGTAGGGATATTATGTGGGGATATGAGTGTGGAATATGGAGACAATATGTTTTTGTAGTAGTTTTTCACTTTATGATGTAATGTAAGACTTATGAATATATCTAGTGTTTCCAAGGCTACTAAACCAATCAGTCTTTCGAGATTTGATCTTTCTTGTGATCATACCAATGTTATGTAATAATGCATCGACTCTGGGTAACTGGGGTAGGGGCGTTACATGGAACTATCTGAAATAAAAGAGTTAAAGAATTAGTTGGATGATTTGATAGAGAAAGGATTTATATGACCAAGTGTGTCACCTTGGGTGGAACCAATTCTCTTTTCTAATAAAGATGATGGAACACTTCACCTATATGTTGATTACTGAATGATAAATCGAGTTATGGTAAAGAAAAAGTATCCATTGCCACATATTGATAATCTATTTGACCAGTTGAAAGGGGTGAAGTGGTTCTTGAAGATTCATCCTCAATCTGGTTATCACTAGTTTAGAATAAAAGAATCTGACATTCATAAAACCACCTTACATAGTAGGTATCACCATTATGAGTATATTTTAACACCATTTGGTCTAACCAATCCTCCTATAATGTTTATGGATTTTATGAATAGGATATTCCATGAGTATCTTGATATGTTTTTAGTGGTATTTGTGGATGAAATACTAGTTTACTATTAGTATGAAAGGGATCATGTTTGTTATCTAAGAGAAGTTCTATAATTGTCAATAAATCATCGACTTTATGCCAAGCTGTCAAAATGTGATTTATAGATTTGGGAAGTGAAGTTCTTAGGACACGTGGTCATGGAACATGGTATTTTAGTTTATCTTGAGAAGGTGAAGGATGTTATGACATGGGAGTAACCGCGTAATGTTTTTGAAGGAGGTAACTTTTTCTTAGGATGATAAATGTCAGAGTTATTTTGTTGAGATGAAATGTATTTTGTCTTTTGCACTAGTGTTAACTCTTCTAGAGACTGGGCATGGTATGCGGTCTTTTGGGATGCATTAGGTTTGAGTTTGGGCTATGTTCATATGCAAGGTGATCACGTGGTAGCCTATGGATCTTAGAATATTATTACACATGAGTTGAATTAACCAAAAAATGACCTTGAAATCGTAGCTGTGATGCACGTGCATATGAGTTAGTGGTATTACATTTTCAGTTAAAAGTTTATCATGTATTCTGACAACAAGATATTGAGTTATATCTTCTCTAAAAAATATTTGAATCTTCACCAGAGGCATTGGGTGGAGAACCTGTAGTATTTTGATTTCAACATCACCTATAACATGGGGAAAGGTAACATCGTAGACGATGCATTGAGTAGGAAAATTCCAACCCAATCCATGAAAGAATCACCAGAAGAGTGGAAATTGATGTATGTTTTTTCATAATTGCATATAAGAGTGTGGGAAACAGGTTTTGGGGTTGTCTTGGCTAGTGTTCAGTTTAACTCCGCTCTTTTCGATATGATTCTTCGGGAAAAAAATCTTAACGATGAATTCCATAGAATTAGAATATTTATTTATAGCGTGGTGGTCATTACTAAGTAGTTATTCTATATGGAAAATATTCTTTGTTTTAAAAATCGATTTTTATGTTGTTAACCATGAGGAAATATGTGATGGGGGAATTTCCATAATTCCTAGTGGGCTGTGCACCTAGGAACCAAAAATATGTTCTATAAAATGTGATGATGATTCTGGTGGCCGGGTATGAGACAGGGCACTACTGTTTTTTGTATCTCATTATTATACTTTCCAACAGGTCAAGGTCAAGTATCATTGACCTTTGAGTTTTCTTTAGCCACTTTCAGTACCAAATCAAAAGTGGGATGAGATCTCTATGGACTTTGTTGTTGGGTTTTGATACGATCCTGTTGTGGGGTGAGACAAAAACAAATATTACCTAAGTTAAAATATAGTAAAGTGGTTAACTTAGTTTGTCTCTAGGGGGAGTGCCCAACAATTACATTTTTCACTTAAATTAAAGAAATAAGAAGAGGTTGTTTTTGAAATTGTTTAAGTTGAAAAATAAAGATTTAACACTAATGGATGAAGAGAGTGATAGGGTCGGGGTAGGATAAACTTTTCCAATTTCATCATAGTAATAAAGATTATTCTCCCTTTCTTCTCATTTAATGATAAATGAAAGACTCCTCGATCGAGTTATCAATCACCCTTGGTTAAAGAAACAAATATAACTCACTCCTATGTGTATATAAGTTCATAAAAAATTCCTAAACAACTAAGGCAAGTCCCGATCAGGAAGTTTTTCTCCTTATAACTCTAGAAAAGCCTACTAGTTCCACACATGTGCCAAAAATTTCTGGACACTCACCACCTAACACAATCTGCTCGATTGAGAAAAATTTCACTAGGTGGAGGGAGATTAAAAGTCTTCAACCAAATCTATTAATGATTAAGGGAGCATGATGAAAAAAATATTTTACCCCTCCATGTGAAGGGTAATAGAGTTGAAAGGGGAAGAAGAGAGCATGATGAAAAAAAGAAAAGAGAAAATAAAAAATACAAAGAACTTCAAGAACTAAATCCTCCAGCACATCCCCTCTTGAACCTTCTTCAACTACTTTGAATGGAAGTGAACACTCTTATTTATAGTCTTGTGGAGTAGAAAATTTCCATCCAAAATTACTCTACCAAAAGTTTGAGTACATTTATCATAATAAATGGATGAATATCGAGAATGTGTATTCATAAATGTTATTCCTATATGTATTTTGAATTATTCCTCAAAATCTAAGAGAATTTGGATTAGTGTAACAAAATTTATCCTCAAATTACTAATGAAAACTATTTTTGCCTGAGGTGACTCTTCAACTTCCTCTTTTTGGTCGCATGCAATGGATGACTTAATGAATGAATTTATTTATGAAATTTAATGTAAAAGTGAATAGAGGAGTCATATTTCTATTCATTCTATAATCACCTCATCTGGACATGTGTAGGATGAAATATTCCTCATTAATTATGGTGGGGTCCATTCTGTCATCCATAAAACTTTTTCCACTTGATGAATTTTTCTGGGACATTGTGTGTCAAATTGGACCTTGGTATAAAATAAAAAGTTGAATCTCATGATCATGGAAAGCTTAAAAAAATAATAAATAAATTTGGATAAAAAATTTAAAAGATATACCTGAAATATAGAAGATCTATAAAATTGATAAATATCCAGAATTAACCAATTTCCACAATTAAGCCTATAATTCACCAAAACGCTAAAATGATACAAATCAGCTTAAATTGATTAATTTTAAGGGGTTAAATCATTTAAACAAACATGAAAATTAATGAAAATATCATCTTTATCAATCCACCACACTTAGAACTTGGACTCCCGGTCAAGTCAACATCAGAATCAAATCAAAGAAAATTTAAAACACATGCCAATTAGATCCACCAATTCCATACCAAGAAATAAAAGATATCATACCTCATCCATAACCATTATTCAAAGTTCTCAAATCATACCATTCAATATTTTTCCTCTCCATTTCTCCTCCTATGCACACAAGACACCAACCTCACATGAATTTTCTCTCATCTCACAAATATCATTTTTCAACAATGTTTTTCTCATCCAAACCAATGCAAGGGTCACCATAGGTTTGAAAAACTCTTACTTCTCCACCCAATGTGAGTCAAGGACATATGTTTATAATAAGGAATTTATAGGGTTGTTCTGTTTATTTCAGTTGGTAGGATTTTTATGTGAAAAATTCTGAGGCTGAATGAGGAGGGCTTAGCTCTTTTTGAAGAAAAATTACACAATTCTAATTTTCACTCAAGTATGGTATCCTTCTCACTCCCCTTAGTAGAAATTCAGCTCAATCACCACAAAATATCAAGAAATTTTCAAATAGATCAGAATTTCAGTAGAAAAAATTTCAATCTTCACAAACATTATTTTTCTTGAAACCTCCAAAAAAGGCACACCTTTCTTCCTCAATTAGAAGCTCCAGAAATGGAAGAACTTCTCTTATCATGAAAGCTCCAGAAAAAGAATAACTTTCAACGGAATAATTTTTCAGCAGAACACACATATCTTCAACATTTTATTTTCCACCCAAAGTTTGCACCAAATGAGTTATAACAACACAAGATAACTTCCCCCACACTTAAGTTCAACTAGATCATGTAATTTCACTTCAAGAGCAGGTTGGATAGGAAAAATTGGCTTGTAATGTGGCTAACCTAACAAGATGTTCATAGATTATAAGGGCTAAAAGGATTAAATATAAATGGTAGGCCATAATGAAATGGATTATCTTGAAAAGGGGGATTTAAAACCAAAGAAATTCCTCAATCATTTAAAACACATGTACCTCAAACCCTCAAGTTTTCAAAGGAATAAATCAAATTCTGGTTAAAACAAGTATGGTTTGGTTCTCTCAAGAAGTGAGGTGAATGAAAATAATATAACAACAATGGTTCAAAAGTATCATGGGAAAGTGATTTCAAATATAAAGACAGTGATATGTGGCATGGGATTCAAAAATCCAAGTACTTTTCATGAAATTCCAAAAGAATTAAACTTGTAACAAAATCATTTTCAGTATTCATTTAAGATCAATTTCATGTAATAAATTGATTCACTCAATGACATGGGTTTCAAAAATGGAAATGATAATCATTTTAGCTCAAAAGTTTAAAAAACACACCAAAGAAACATACAAAAATTTGAAAAACACACAGTTTTTTTTGAAAAACAATCACAAAATGAAAATCCTAAACTACAAAGGTTCCCTCCCCACACTTAAATGATGCAGTGTCCTCAATGCATTCAAATGGATGTAACATGTAAGTATAATTTAAAATGAATCACAATAACAATCAAGTGTAAAGGAGAGTCACGACCTGATGGTTCTTATTGATAGACATTTTTGAGGAGTGTGATCTCCTCCACTGGATCTGATGGAATGGTCTCATGGAATTTCTTCAGCCTGTGTCCATTAATAGTGAATGGATCCTACTCTTCATCCTTCACAATCTACACAGAACCAAAAGGATATACATGGTTAACTATAAATGGACCCTCCCATCTGGAAAAAAAGTTTACCTGGAATCAACTTGAGTATTGAATTGAATAAAAACACTTTATCTCTAGGATGGAATTCTTTTGGTAGGATCATCTTGTCATGAGCCACTCTTGTTCTCTCTTTGTAAATCCTAGAATTTTCAAATGATTCTCTTCTAATTTCCTCCATATCCTATAACTTCAACCTTCTCTCTTTCCCAGCACTTTCAAGATCCAAATTCATCTTCCTAACATCCCAATATATCTTATGCTCCAGTTTCATAGGTAGGTGACAACTTTTCCCATAAATTATCCTATATAGACTCATTCCAATCGAGATCTTGTAAGATTTCCTATAATCCCATAATGTGTATTCTAACCTATGGCTCCAATCCTTCCTATTTGGTTTAATAGTCTTCTCCAAAATTCCTTTGATTTCCCTGTTGGACACCTCTGCTTGACCATTTGTTTGTGGGTGATAGGGAGTTGATGTTTTATGATGCACCCCATACTTATTTAGTAAATCCTCCATTATCATATTGAAAAATTGAGTCCCTTGATAACTTATGATGTCTCTAGGCACTCCAAACCTACAAAATATGTTAGCCCTGACAAAATCACAAACAACTTTAGCATCATTATTTCTAGTGGCTTTTGCTTCCACCTATTTGGAAACATAATCAACCGCAAGCAAGATATAAGAATTTCCAAATGACATTGAGAAAGGTCCCATAAAATATATCCCCCAGACTTCAAGAATCACAAAAAATTAAGTGGTTTTTGGGTAATTTCTTTTCTATTTGAAATGTTTCTAGAAAATTGACATTTTGGAAACCTTTTACAAAATTTATGATAATATTTAAAAAGAGTGGGCCAATAGAGTCAAAATTATAAAACCTTACTCACTGTCCTTTGAGGTCTAAAGTGGCCTCCATAAGCTAATGTGTGACAAAACTCAAAGACAGAACCAATTTCACTCTCAAGAAAAAATCTTCTTATCACTTGGTCATTACAAATCTTCCAAAGAAATATATCATACCAAATGTAATATCTAGATTCAGCTTTCAGTTTATGAATTTGGTGAGAATTGAAATAAGATGGGACCTGAGATGTTACCAGATAATTGACCATGTCAGCATACCAAGGAACTTCTCCTTTAACCAAGTACAATTACTCTCCTGAAAGGTGATCATTCAATGGTTCTTTTTCTGGAATTTCAGCTTCAGCAGTGTTGGGAAGTCTGCTTAAATGATCATCCACTTGGTTCTCAGATCCCTTTTTTTCCTCGATTTCTATTTTGAACTTCTGTAGCAGTAACATTTATCTCACTAGCCTCATTTTAGCTTCATCCTTCTTCATCAAGTACTTGAGAGATGCATGATCAGAAAACATAGTGACTTTAGTTCCAAGATGATATGATCTAAATATTTCTAAAGCAAAAACAACTGCTAAAAACTCCTTTTCTGTGGTTGTGTAATTGATTTGAGCTATATACAAGTTTCTTTAAGAATGTGAAATGACTTGTGTACTTCCCTCAATTCGCTGATAAAGGACTACTCCAACTACTTGGTTGGAAGCATCACAAAGTAGCTCAAATGGTTCTTCCCAATTTGGTGGATGCATCATAGGTGGTTCAATCAATCTCCTCTTCATCTCATCAAAGGATTCCCTACATGAACCATTGAAATCAAAATTATCATCTTTCAAAAGCAATCTAGAGATAGGGAGAGAAATCTTACTGAAATATTTGATAAACCTCCTGTAGAATCCTGCATGTCCTAAAAAAGATATAACATACTTCACACAAGTTGGGTAAGACAATGAATTTATCACTTAAATTTTTGACTTATCAACTTCAATGCCATTTTTGGAAATGACATTCCCAAGTAAAATCCCTCTCTCAACCATGAAATTACACTTTTCAAAATTTAAAACAAGATTCTTTTCAATGAAGGTTTTCAAAACTTTTTCCAGATTTTTCAAACAATGGTCAAAATAGTTTCTAAAAACTGTGAAATCATCTAGGAAAACCTCCAAGAAATATTCAATGTGATCATAAAATATACTTACCATGCACCTCTAAAATGTACCTGAAGTATTACATAATCCAAATGAAATTATTTTATATTAAAAAGTGTCGAAGGGACATGTAAAGGTTGCCTTATCTTGATCCTCAGGAGCAATGGGTACCTAAAAATAACTTGAAAATCCTTCCAAAAAGAAATAATGAGTTCTACCTGCCAATATCTCTAACATCTGATCAATGAAGGGAATGGGGAAATGATCTTTCTGAGTGACCTGATTCAACTTCCTAAAATCAATGCAAACTCTCGAGCTATTTTGAATTCTCATAGGGATTAATTCATTCTTCTCATTCCTCATAGTGGTTAGGCCAGTTTTTTTGGAACTACATGAATTAGGCTAACCCACTATGAATCTAAGATGAGATAGATGATCCTGAATTCCAATATCTTCTCAGTCTCCTTCTTCACAACCTCCATTAAAGTGGGATTCAACCTCCTTTGGGGTTTCTTGACAGGTTTGGAATCTCCCTCAAGAAAAATTCTATGTGAGCATATTTTTGGGTTGATTCCTAGAATATCACCTAAACTCCATCTTATCGCTTGGATATTCTCTATAAAAAGATAAATCAATGATTTATCTTGGGTTTTAGATAGATTATTATAAATTATCATTGGTAGTTTCTATCCCTCCCTAAGGTACACATATTTCAAAGCAGTAGGGAGTGGTTTTAGTTTTAGATCTGGGGGATGATCTAGGGATGAAACTAAATTGATGTTTCCCACTTTCAAATTTTGGACCTCCTTCACACAAGAAACCATATCATCTTCCTCATCATTTAAAAAATCATCAAAGAAATCATATTTTACCTCTTCCTCCCACATGAAGTCAGAATCTCCATCATTTTGGGAATCCACATGTTCAATGATATTTTCAATGGAAGAAGTCTCTCCTAAGTCTAATAATTCATAGAGCATACCTGATTCTTTAATGGGTTCTGCACTAACTTTATGGGAAAGTGAAAAGATGGAGTGATCATCCGATGGGTGCCTCATGGATTCAAAAATATTGAAGTAGATTGTGCTTTATCCAAACTCCATGGTGAGTGTCCCCTTGCGGACATTGATGATGGTTTTGGCCATCTTCAAGAAAGGTCTCCCCAAAATGATGGGTGAATGTGACAGGATCCTATATTCTTCCATATTGATCACGTAGAAGTCAGATGGAAATAAGATATCTTTGACTTTCATGAGGACATCCTCCAAAACTCCTACAGGGAAAACTGTGGATCTATTTGCAAGATAGACCAAAAATATTGTGGGCTTCAAGTATACCATTTGAAAATAAGTTTATACTAAGTGAGGAAATACATTAATTGAAGCACTTAGGTCACACAAAGCATTAGATAAATTTAAATAACCAATGGTGCATGGAAAGGAAAACATCCCTGGATCTTGACATTTGGTTGGAAATTGTGGTGTGATAAGGGCTAAGACACTTCTTCCCAAGTTGAACCTTTTATTCTCTTGAAATATCCTATTCTTGGTGCAAAGATCCTTAAAAAATTTAGCATACTTTGGAATTTTTTTGACTACTTCAAGTAGGGGAATATTAATTTCCACTTTCTGGAAGGTGTCAAAAATTTCTTTTTGAAGTGCTTCCTCCTACAATTTTTTTGATTCAATTATCCTTGATGGAAATAGTGGGGGTAAGTCTTTCTTCTCCCTTTTTTTACTTTTCAAGGGTGTTTCTTGTCTCTTTTTCCTTGGCAAGTCCTTATCTTCCTCCTCTTTCTTCTCTTCTTCACAATGCATTTTAAAATAATTTTCAGAGTTTACAAATTCATTCTCCCTCAAATCAGGTGGTCTCATTTCAGGTTCATGGAATGATAGTGGTGATATATCTTTTCCACTTCTTGTTTTTATCATTATGAAATTATCCTTTGGGTTTGGGATTGTTTGGGAAGGAATATTCCCAAGATTTTTCATCATGATTTCAACAAAACTTCCCACCGTGTTTTCCAGCTTGTCAACCTTATCTTATTGGTTATCAAATTTGGATTGTATCTGTTCCAAAAAAGGTGTTTTACTGGTGGATGGTTGATCATAGGGTCTTGTGAAAGTGGGTGGTTGGTGGTGTGGAGACTGGTTATAAGTTTTCTTTTGTTGAAATGGTGGTGGGTTTTGGAACTGGTTTTTGGTTCGGGGGTCTAGCTTGATTTTGTTGATTTCCAAACCCATACTGAACATGGTTATTCTCTCTCTATCCTTGATTCTATTGGTACTGCCTTGGTTGAAAGGTTTCTATACAAGTTTGTATTACCTGTATTTCATCACATTAGTTAGTGAAATGATCAGGTGATGAGAATAAACCACATACCTTAGTTGGTGCTTGTTGGACACCCACTTATTTCAAGGCTATATGTCTCACCAAACTAGTTAGCTCTTCAATATTAATTTATAGTAAGGGTGATGGATGAGAAGTTCTTACCTCATGAATACCTTTGGTTCCTATACCTCTTGTACCAAACTGTTATGAGTTATGAGAAATCTTCTCAATCAAACCTTTGGCTTCTTCTAGTGACTTGTCAATCAATGCACCTCCAGATGATGCATCAAGAAGGTTTCTGTCATTTTCTAGTAAGCCTTGATAGAAGAAGACAAGAAAGTGATGCTCCTCAATGGCTTGATGTGGGAAGCTGTCACATAGCCTTTTAAATATTTCCCAGTACTCATAAAGGGTTTCTCCAGATGATTGTTTGATGGCATAGATCTCCTTTATGATAGCTATGCTTCTGGAGGTGGGTAAGAATATTTATATGAAGCATCTCACCAAGTCATTAAAATCATTCACATCTCTAGGTTGTAGACCATACAACTATTCTTTAGAATCTACTTCCAATGAAAACAATAATTCCTTCCACTTTACTTGTTCCTCAACTACTCCATGTGGTCTGAAGGTTGAGCAGACATGTGTGAACTCTTTAATATGTTTGTTAGGATCTTCACCTGCTAAGCCATGAAAATTTGGGAGTAATGGTATCATATTAGGTTTCAACTTAAAATCATTTTGTAACACTAGCATGACAAGTTGATTATTCTGATTAAGGAATTGTGTGGCATAAAGGTCTCTAAGGGTTGGGTTTTGATTTCCAGCCATGATGACAGGCTCAGAGTGAACACTTGAAGTTTCACTCGAGTCTGTAAGATAAATATCCTCAAATTCAGATTTTAAATTGATGTTTCTTAGCCTATTCAACAAAGTTATTTCAATTTCAGGATCAAGGGGGAAAGGTTCAATGTTTTAGGTTCTATTCATGCAACTTTGGAATGAAAATAAGAAAAGAGAAAATAAAGAGAAAAACAAACTGTTGGCACTACCTCCCCAGCAACGGTGCCAAGTTTTGAAACAAGCATGTCATGGGGTGTGACAAATACAAATATTACCTAAGTTAAAATTAAGTAAAGTGGTTAATCTAGGTTTTCTCTAGGGGTAGTTCACAACAATTATGTTTGTCACTTAAATTAAAGAAAGAAGAAGAGGTTGTTTTTTAAATTGTTTGAGTTGAAAAATAAAGAAAGCAATTAAAAATAAATATTTAACACTAATGGATGAAGAGAGTGATAGGGTTAGGGTAGGATCACCTTTTTTAATGTCATCATAGTAATAAAGATTATTCCCCCTATCTTCCTATTGAATGATAAATGAAATACAAGTTATCAATCAACCTTGGTTGAAGAAACTAATAGAACCCACTCTTATGTGTATGGAAGTTCATAAACAATTCCTAAAAAACTAAGGCAAGTCCCGATCAAGAATTGTTGCACATTATAACTATAGAAAATTTTAATAGTTATATACACAATCCAATGATCGTTGTACACTCACCACCTAACATAATCTACTCGATTGAGATAAATTTCACTAGGAGGGGGGAGATTAAAAGTCTTTAACCAAAGATATTAACGATAAATACACCAAACCCAAAACATGATCTCATTAAGATATTTTGAAAACACTGAGAATAGAAATCATTCAAAATAAAATGAGGGTTTTACATTTAAACACAAAACTCCGACATTACAAAAGTGAAACTCCCCCTTCCCCGATCACTCAAAGGTTTTACCCCTCCAAGTGAAGGGTAATAGAGTTGAAAGGGGAAGAAGTGAACATGATGAAACAAAGCAAAGAGAAAATATAAAATAAAAAAAACTTCAATAACTCAATCCTCCATCACATCCCATCTTGCACCTTCTTCAACTCCTTTTAATGGAAGTGAACACTCTTATTTATATTCTTGTGAAGTAGAAAATTTCCCTCCAAAATTAATCCACCAAAAGTTTGAGTCTAGTTAGCATAATAAACGGACGAATCTTAGGAAGGTGTATTCATAAATGTTGTTCCTACCTGTCTTGTGCATTCTTCATAAAAATCTAAGTGAATTTGGATAAGTGTAACAAAAGTTATCCTCGAATTACCCAGAGAAAGAAGAATGTGATATGGGTTTTGATTGATAGACTAAACAAATCAGATCACTTTATACTCATTTGTGATATAACTAAATTTGAGGAGTTGGGAAATATCTTTTTGATAAATATTGTTAATTTTCATGGAGTTCCATCTGCTATAGTCTTTGATAGAGATCCCCATTTTACTTCTCACTCTTAGAGAGGCCTTTAGGAGGCACTGAGATCTCAGGTTTGTTTGAGTATGAAATACCATCCATAGATAGATCTCCAAATATAGAGAGCTATATAGATTATTGAAGATATGATTCGTGCATGTATTCTTGACTTGAGAGGAGCTTAGGATGACCATTTAATACTGGTGGAGTTTTTTTTACAATAATAGTTAACAGTTCGTGATCATAATGGATCCTTTTGAGGCCTTGTATGGTTGGATGTGTAAATATTCCTTGTGTTGGTCAGATATCAGTGAAAGTTCCTTAGTTGAACCAAGCTTGGTCCAAGAGAATAAAAAAATATTCAGTTTATTCATCAAAGAATGTTGATGTCTTGGGAGGTAAGGGAAGCTTGATCCTTATTCTTTGGGACCTTTTGAGGTTATTGAGTAGGTGGGGAAAGTGGATTACCGTTTAGAACTTCCATCGGATTTCTCTATTGTGAGTGTTATTTTCCATGATAAAAGTTAGGTGGTTTTGTTTAAGATTATCCAATTGTTTAAACCTTTAATTACTTGTTGTTTGAAATTGATTTCAATTGATTTATGAAAAACAATTTGATATGAATTGGAATTGGAATTTTATTTAGTATGGAATCTTGGGAAAACCCCCAATTTCAATGGAATCAGAAATCAAGTAATATTTTGAAATTGATGGAAATTATTAAATGATTTGAGAATTGATTTATAAAATGGATTAAATTGAATTGATAAAAACCTATGACTGGTTTTGTGTTGAAAATGCATGAATTGATGAAAAAACCTTGTTTTTGTTTTGAATTTGAATTGGAATTCAGAAAAGGAAAAGTGGGGAATTGAATTGAAAATGATAATTTATTTGAAATGAAATGATTTTCCCTTTTTCAATTGATTTATTGAGAACATATGATCCTAGGTATTTAGTGGGTTATTTGGGATAAGCACGCTAGGACGGTAATTCCCTAGAAATAGATTGATGATTACAACTCTAACAAAAACCAAGTTAGGAAGATATTATCCCTGATGGGATGTTGATGAGTCTTATTCAACCTAAGACTAAGGGACATGTGTACAAATATTTCTATAAGAACTGATATTAGATGTGTGAGGATCCTATAGCTAGAAACTATCATACTATAGGGCATATGATTGTGTTACTTATTGTGATTGTTTTGATTATAAATTCCATTTATTATAATACTTTTTTATTCATTCCAGCTGATTTATATTAACATATTTATGTAAAATTTTTATTTAATCCATGTTTGGAATGTTTTTCATCATCCTAAAATGAATCATGTTTTGTTTTAAATATGAAAATGCACCTCCATGCCCGTTTTAATTAAAATTAAAAGCATGATTTGGTTTATTATTATGGAAATTTTTTATGGAACACTTGGTGAGACCCTACTAGGATTTTAACTCACACCCTAACTTTTCCTTAGGGAATTTTTAGATTTTCTTCTGCCAGGTTTGAGTAAAGGGAAAGCGCCTCTTGGAGGAGGTGGATGTTCTTGATCCTTTGGGCTTGGAGTGACATGTCCTTTGGGATATCGAGTTTATCTTGGGTTTTTGATATACCCTTTTGGTTTTTGGTAAAATCTCCCTTTGGTTTATTGAGAATACTAATATGTATCTTTATCTTCCACTATTTTGTGAAAAATTCATTCCCTACTTTATTTTGTATGATGCAAGGTATTGTTCTCCTACTTGTGGAGATCGGGAACGCCCTTCGGGATATGTCAGGATTGGCTCGGAAATCAGGGTACCAGGGTATATAAGATGATTTAGGACATATAGTATTTGTTTTCAATAGTTTATAGAAAATTTAATGTGAAAGTTGAAGTTGAAGAAGTTTCCTATGGCTGTTCTGAAAGAAGTCCACCAAAAGAACTTCTTTTGGAAGGAAGATCCAATGGAAGGAGGAGCTCCATAGTTGTAAGATATTCTTTTAGAAGATATTTAGAATTAATTAAGAACATTTGAGAATAATTCTACTGATAGATGAAGGAGAAATATTTGGAAATATTTATATCCAAAAGAATCCATTAACATTAGATGTTTTTTGAAACAATCTCCATTGTTTACATGACTTGCATTGGAGGGAAAAGTAGCTTGATCAACATCATATTAAGTTAAATAAGTAAGCGCCAAAAGAATGAGAGACTGAATATATTAATGAAAGTTTAGAAGGAGATATGTTCACTATAAGATTCAAAATATATATTGAAGAAAGTTATCATAAAGGTAAAACTATAGGAAGAATAAGTGAGAAAACCAAGATGATTGGATTGGAGAACTACATTGAAGAATTTATTAAATCATTTTTATTCATACTTAAAAGATGTAAAGAGAGATACTGGCATAAATATGGAAAAGTGCATGAAGTGCATCATTATAAGATACACTTAATATAATAGGTTGAATGATCTCTGAAAGATGATGTTGCAAAGAAAGTTGAGATACCAGATCTACTAAATTATTCAGAAGTCTGGAAGTAGATTCTAGAAGGAGAGTCTAGAAGGAGTTTTTATGAATTTCATCAAATATAATTTTTGTTTTTTATGTATCTAAATGTTGATAGTTTCTAAAAGGATGAGCTAAGATAAATGAGGTATTGAAGGTTCTAGATTAACAAATCAGATGATGCTTGTCTGTTCCTCAATGATTTTAAACATCATAAAGATAATCATGATTCCGATACAATTGTTTTCAAAGTAATAATATTTATAAAGGGTGTAAAAATATTATAACATAGTTGTACGTAGTTCAGAAAACCGAGTTTAGTGGACATAGTCAGTTTGTACAAAGTTGAAGTTATAAAATGATGAAGTTGAAAATATACAAATTTTGAAGTTATGGATTCATGGAGTTGTTTCTATACAAAGTTTGATCTCCATAATTTTTATTGGGAATATAAGAATCAAATAGATATTTAGTTTCTATAGCATAGGAACATTTCATCAGTATATTGGAAAAATAATACTCAGAAGTCTTTTATGAGATCTTCGGACATACATGAACTAGATAGAGAAATCCTATGATGTTACCTACAGAAATTTTCTAAAGGCCAGAAGATAGAATTTTATGAATTTGTACCAGATAGTTAATTATTAAGGTGACCTAGAGAGCATTTAAAAAGTTGCATTAGATAGAGAAATTTATATCATCAAATGGATAAATGAGAATCCACCAGATGGAGAAATTCAAGGTGCATCAGATGGAGGAAATCTCTAAAGATATCTGGTTGGAGAAAAATCAAGATTACTGGATGAAGTTTCCTTCATGTTTATACACTCTAAACATTGTAAAGATATTGAGATGGATGTTTAATGACTCAATATTCATGAAGGAAAGATTTTGATTCTCATCAAGATTTGATAATGGTTTGAAGATAATTGAAACTAAGTTTTGTGGGACCTCTGATGAAGTCAAATCCTGATATCTTCATAAAGATATTAAATTTTATCAATTAAAGAGTTGAGTTTGTGGGAAGTTCAAACTAAATCCCACATTTTCCCCAAATATATTAGAGAAAGAATGGATATTTAAATAGGGGAAAAACACTTGAGTTTGTGTTGTGATTGATTTTGAAAGGGAGAATTTATATTAGAAGTTAAGCATGGTTCACCAACCAAGGAACTACTTAGATGATGAAGAAGAAGAGCCAGATGAAAGAGTTTTGGATAAAGAAGTTCTGGATAGAGAATAACTAGATATATGTGCACTATAAAAATGAATACCAGACACAATGTACCATATAAAGGTGCATCAGATATAAGAATTACAAAAAAGGTAAAATGGACTAAGGGGTATATCCATAACATATTAAAAGAACAATTAATGGGTGGACTGATACAAGATAGTGATATCTTTGGAAGAATATTATACTAGAAGGAGGATAAGACAACGTGCATGTTGAGTACAATTTAAGATCTTGAGATAGTCGAAGTTCCATCCATGAGGGAGATCATGAAGATCTTGTGAAGGCTAGTGGTTCCAATATAAATAATTCCAACATTACTATTAAGATATAGGTAGAGTTTTTTGGGAGATAGTTTAATTTTGGAACACAGTATAAAGATCCTTAACTTGCATAATATAATGAAGTAATTGGTTTAATGGTGATTCATTCCCACACCACTTGAAATATATGATTAATGTATAAGTGGAATAATCCATAACTTGATGAGAGTCAACACGACAATGACTAGGTTCTCACATTGAGGTTGAACCTTATAAAACTTCCTGTGTGTTTTTTATTTTACATTATCCGCATAACATAAGGACAAATAATTAAAGGTGAGTTTCTAAATATCCATACATCTTAAAAAATATTAGAGGTTCAATTAACTTAAATTAATTAATAATTTAAGTTGAACTTAATCTATAAAAGTTGGCCACCCTTGATTCACTCCACCCTCAGAGTCACTGCACAATCCACCCAGGAATCATAAGACATCACAACCTATTTCCCATAGTGGATTAATCATCACAACTCATTTCACATAGGTTATTGATAATCATAAATCATTTTCCATAGTGGATCAAGTATGGAAACTCATTTATCATAGCAATTTCCTAAGATATAAAGCTTTATCCAATGCATTGGAAGACTATATAGGGCCCACCTATCAAAAAATGATATACCATACTATGTGTGGTATAACATCCCATTACCTTGATCGGGTACATTTTCCCCTCTCTGAGTTCCATTTTTGGTGTGGAGTTTTTAGATGTTGGTTTTTGGATTTTCTGTAGGCTATAGAAGATTTAAACACCATGTAACTGGGTTACACGCTATGTAATGGTTGTTGGGTGCATGATATGAGAAGGGTTCACTCCATGAAAGGTTACATGACATGATGAGTTTTTACACATCGTGAGTTAATTAAAGATCAGATTTTAATCTGAGGTGATGAGTTTTTTGGTGTATTTGGACATCATGGAAATTCAGGATGTGTAAAGGTATTACACGTCATGTAATTTCTCAAGTAGGGAATTTTAGGGCACCATATGGGTTTGAGTGCCCATTTTGGCTACCAGTTCACCTTTTCTCTCAACCCAAGGTTCCTCTACAATAATTTTGGGAGACTCCATTCCTTCCTGATCGATTCGTTTGACATTCGATCTTCATTGGGGTTATGATTTGTCTCTTTGGGTGAGTGACCTTTCTTCTTCTTCATTACCATTGATCACAGTGGCACCCTTGAGTTGAATTATTGGATTCATTGGTATGAATTGGTGTTTCTTTATGTATTCTTCTAGATCAGTTGTGCGGTCTCATTTGGGAGGTTGTTACTTTGTTGGTTGTGATGTGGAGGGTTTTCTTTATTGAGGTATGTGACATTTACTATTCTCCACCAACCCTCTTTCTCATTTGGATCATTTTTGAGATGTGTGGACTGGGTTCTAGGGCCTTTGTTGATGTCATCCAGTTTTGGTTATTTGTGGATCCTGTTGAGGGCATGTGCAACTTGAGTTTCAAGGTAGGTGGTTCTATCTCTAGTCTATATTGATTAAAATTATTTTTCCTACTTTATAAAATGATTTATAAAAGCAATTGGCATGATTGTTTTGTGTGTGTTGAAAATAGTTTTTAATTAAAAATAGTTTTTACCTAGTTTTTGATAAATGTAAAGAAAAGGGTTATTTTCAAAAAAATTAAATGGATTTTTAAAATGGGTTTGAAATGGTTTTGAAAGAATTATAATGAATTTTGAAAAAAAACACATGGGTTACCTTGGGTACTTAGGTGGAAGGTTTATCTTAAGGCCATCATCTATATTTTTGTTGATTATCAGGAGGTTTGATCATGGGGATTTCCTCTGTTTCTTAGGCATTTTGTTCTAGGGGACTGATATTGATATTGTTGGGGGGGGGGGTTACTAATGGGGTATTACTATACTTCCTAGTCCTGTGTTCTAGGAACTGGTTTGTGCACTTGATTGATTATGGTATGAGTAGTCTTCTCATATGACCTATAGTGATCCTTGGTGTTGATACATGTGCTTCTATTTTATTTTTCATGGATTTGTTGTTTTATCCTTGATATGCATGTTTATGCTTGTGATAGATGATGTGGAAAATGTGCTTTGAAATTGATGTACCTACTTTTGTTTTAGAATTTTGAAAAAGGGAAATGTTTACCATGTTTCCTATAAAACTACTTTTCTGCTTATCATGCCATGTTTTATTTGAAATGAGAATACAAGAATTGTTATAAAGAGATTTATTATGGAACACCTGGGTGGGATCCTATTGATATTGTTATCTCACACCTTGTGCACCTATTTTATGATGTGCATACCTATGTATGTCTTCCAATTCAAGGAAAGTCAAGGCGCCGTAGTGAGGCAGTGTGGTGTCGTGTCAGATGAGTTGAGTAGCTGGTGGTGAGATTTTGGGAGTTCGTCCATGAAATCACATGGAGTAGCTGTTTGATTTTGGTACTTTGTAGTTGTACTTGTTTCTTAGAGATTTTGGATACTTTTAAAATTATTTTATTTCTTCTTTCTTCTTACAGTTATGGTATATATTTATTAGCTTTCTGTTATTCCTTCTTGATCAATGTATATATATGCCATGTGTTTGTTTAGATTGGGTGAAATCATTCCCTATGGTTTGTTGTTTGATAGCCCGGTGCTTATCGCCAGCCCATTGGGATCAATAACTCCCTTCGGGTATGTGACATATCAAGTCTGGTGCTAGGTTTGAGGGTAACCTAGGTTAGTTAGTTACAAAATGGTATCATAGGATGGTTTTTCCCCAAGATTCCTTTTCTTGGGACATCTGTTAGACTGGAGATAGGATTTTTGGGACTTGAGTGGTTTTTGGCACTAAGTTACTGGTCATCTCTTATCGTGAAACGACTCAAGTTTCCATGGGACATTGGGATATGTGTCTCTAGTGTTGGTTTTTGTTTTAAATCTCAGTTTTTTTTATGGGTTTTCCAATTTGAACTGAGATTTATTCTGTTGTTTGATCGTTATTTTGTTTCGGTGTGCAATAGTATGCCTCCGAGACGTCTTCCACAAGTTCCTAAAGAGGATGTAGCTGATTCTCCTTAAGGGAATTTGCCTATAGATCAGAATATCATCTAGGCTATAGTATAGTAAGTTTGTTTTATTGATCAAAACATACCATGAGTTTAGAACGCAACTATTGAGGTATATCCAGGAGATAGAGGAGAGAGAGATTGATCTCAAGAATTCTTGTGTGAGAAGCCACCATACTTTAAAGGAAGGAATGAAATTCAATAGGTAGAGGACTAGCTGGATATGATTGAACAAATATTTGAATTTTTGGAGATACTTGAGAATATCAAGGCGAAGTGTGCAGTGTTCAGGATTTCTGATAAGCGATGGAAGGATTCCATAGTCCAGGAAGACAGGAATGTGGACTTGGATTGGAAGGGTTTCAAAACCCTATTCTTCCAGCAGTTTTGTCTAGAGTCACTAATGATAGAAAAATATCTGGAGTTACTCTATTTATAACAGGGAGAGAATTGAGTGTCATCATACACCAACCAATTTGTTGAGCTTGTCTATTTTTCTCTAGACATGATAAAGAATGACTAGATAAAGGCACAGAAGTACCTGTAGGGTTTACGAAAGGATATCAGATCATAGGTATTTATGTTAAATCTTTCTACCTATTTAGATATGGTAGACAAAGCTATGATGGCATAGATAAATATGGTAGGCAAGGTTGGATTTTCCACCACTAATCTTCCATCCAGTTGAAGCTTCAGTGGTGTGCATGGTAAGAAGAGGAAGTGCAAAGATCATCACAGGAGTGGTGGAAGTGGGTCTCAACAATGATCCTCTGATACACTATTTACTACAACTAAGAATGTTCCTATGACTTTCTATTAGTGTGGAAAGGTAAGACACATAAGAAATTATTTTCCTATGCCCATGAAGATGTGAAATAGTTGTGGATGCGTTGGTTACTTACAATTCTTCTATCAGTATATGACTAAGCCTCTTTATGATTAGGGTTCATTGGCTCCAAAGGCTAATAAGGGGCAGAAAAATGTTTCAAAGACTATAGGGATCCAACCACATGTCTCAGGAGTAAATCAATTTTCATACAGTAGATAAGTTTCCAGTGGAGGTTGATACAGGTCTAAAAATAGAGAGAGGTACTATATTTATTGCATCTTTTGTAGCAATTTATTTATTTGATATTAGTGTATCCCAATCATTTATATTTGTACATTTTGTTGATATTCTTAAGATTACAATGTAACTTATATTCATTTTAATGGAGTTAGTGATGCCTCTTGGTAAGAGGAAAGAGTAGGGGTTTTAGTTTCCTTATTCATTAATGATAGCCAATACTGAGTTGGTCTGGGATTTTCTCATTCTTGATCTGGATCTATTGGACATAATCATCAGTACGGATTGTATTTTAACTCATAGAGATGATTTTGATTGATACCATTAGCTTTTTTTGTTTATTACTACCTATGGGAGCTCTCATGTGTTTTAGGGGGAGTGGGACCCGAGGTCTGGTCCTACAGGACCTTCCCTCCCAAGGCTTAGGAGTTTGTTGTATACTATTGCGATTGAGCCTGATGAAGTTTATTCTATTTTTGATATTCTTATTGTTGTTTAGTACTTTTTTTATGTTTTCCTAGATGACTTCTTTGGTCTTCCTCCAGAGAAAGAGGTAGAGTTTACGATTGACCTGGTGCCAGGTATGCAGTTGATATTGATACATTCTTATCATATGGAACCGGCAGAACTAAAAGAGATTAATATTTAGTTACATAACCTATTGGAAAAAGGTTTCTTTCACCTTAGTATTTCCCCTTAGGTATCCCCAGTGCTCATTTCCAAGATGGTGGATGGTTTACATCAGTTTTCTGTGGACCATGGAAAGTTGAATCGAGTAATAGTTAAGAATAAGTATCCTTTACCTTGTGTGGATGATTTGTTTGATTAGTTAAAGGGGGAAAAGTGGTTTTCAAAGATTGATCTTCAGTTGGGTTACCATCAGCTCAGAGTTCGAGAGTCTAAAATATCTAAGATAGCTTTCAGGAGCAGATATAACTATTATGAATATCCTATAATGCCTTTTGACTTGACTAATGCTCCTTCAGTTTTTGAGGATTTGATGAATCAAATATTCTATCAATATCTTGGAACTTTTTTGGTAGTGTTCATGGATGATATTCTAGTTTATTCTAAATCTAATCATGGGAACGAGTTCCATCTAAGTTTGGTTATGGGAATTCTAAGAAGTCACCATTTGTATGGAAATATTTTGAAATGTATTTTATGGATTTAAGAAGTGAAGTTCTTAGGGAACATGATTTATGAAAACGTCTTATCATTTTATCCTAATAAGGTGAAGGCTATTTTTTTCATGGAGAGAACCACATAATGTCTTTGAGATATGGAGATTCCTTGGTCTTGATGGATACTACCGATGATTTTATTAAGGATTTAGTTGGCATCACATTTTACAACTCTTACCAGGAAGAGGTGAAATTTAAATGGGATGTGAAGTGTCAGTCTTCATTCAATGAACTAAAATTACTTCTTACATCGGCACCTATTTTGAACTTACTTGAGCCTGATAAGGGATACGTGGTGTTTTTTGATTCTTCTAGTGCTGGTTTGGGATGTGTGCTTATACAGGATGACCATGTGGTAGCTTATAGATCTCATCAGCTTTGGTTGCATGAGAATAATTATCCCACTCATGACTTAGAGTTTTTTGCAGTTATTCATGTGCTTAAATGTTGGAGACACTATATTTTTGGGGAAAATCTCACAGTCTTTTCTGATCATAACAGTTTGAGTTATATCTTTTCTCCAAAATACTTGAACATCATATAGATATTATGGGTAGAATACCTTCAGACATTTGAATTCGATATCACCTACACCCCAGGTAAGGGGAATGTCATTGCAGATGATTTAAGCAGGAAATTACTATCATAAGATGTTCTAGAATCGAAGGAGGAGTGGAAACTTATGGGGATTTTCACTAAGTTTCACTTGGATACTTGGGAGGATGTTTTAGGTATGGTTCTGACCAGTGTTCATTTATCATCATCTCTCTTGTATTTTATTTTGTAGATTTATTAGAAAGATGAAAAGTTTAGTGAATTTCGATAAAGCCTTTATAGTGGGAATATTGTTTTTGTTTGGTCCCTCTCTTTAGATGGTATGCACCACTTTAGGAAGTGGGTTGTTGAACCATAATCCATGAGGAGTTTAGTATTGTTTAATTGTCATAGATATTCATGGTCCATTCATCCGGGCACTGTGAAGATGTATTATTACATAGAAAGATGATTTTGGTGGCTAAGTATGAAGCGTGGCATTGTGGATTATGTGTCCCGCTGTTACACCTACCAACGGATAAAGGAAGAGCACTTAAAACCCTCTGGTTTGCTTCTGGATATTTTTGTGTTAGTTTGGAAATGGGATGAGGTATCCATGGATTTTGTCATTGGATTACCATGGAATCCCAAAGGAGGAATACTATCTAGGTAGTTATTGACCAGTTGACAAAGTATGATCATTTCATTATGATCAAGGATACCACTAAGGTTGAAGATTTGTGTAAGCTGTATATATAGGATTTTGTGAGGTTACAAGGGATCACTTTTACTTTTTTTATATAGGGATCCTAGGTTTACCTATAAGTTATAGAGGAGTCTCCAAGAGGCAATGGTAACTCAGGTCAAGTTGAGCACAACTTACCATCCACAGACAGGCAGTCAAATAGAGTGAGTGATTCAGATCCTCAAGGATATGCTTCGTGCCAGTGTCTTGGATTTCAGTGGATCATGGGATAACCATATGGGACTGGTTGAGTGTAACTCCCCGACCCCAGTTACCCAGAGTCAGTGAATTATTACATAACATTGGCATGATCACAAAAGATCAAGTCTTGAAAGACTGATTAGTTTAGTAGCCTTGGAAACACTAGATACATTCATAAGTCTTACATTACATGATAAAGTGAAAAACTACAACAACATAGTCTCCATATTACACACTCATATCCCCGCAGACTATCCCTGAAGGTCAGTAATAAAAAACTTCTTCACATCCTAGGAAAAATAAAACATGGAAAGGGGTGAGCTCAGATGCTCAGTAAGGATAACAATATAGCGGAAAGCTTTCATAAATAAGCATAAACATTTAAGGCAACATATAACTAAAAAAAGAGCCTTTTAAACTTGAACTTCAGAATAATATGGCAAAAATAAAATGAAATAATTACATTTACTTATTCACATGGATATTCTACTAGTCAAATAATCACATGAAATATCAATAACCACTTTCATAATGATGGAATGCATAATTCCAGACTATCATAACCACATAGTCAAGGCCTTGTGCCAAGACTACAAATAAGATTTTGTCAAATCCTTCTACCAAGACACTAGTTTGTCTCATGAGACCTACCGATGCATCGAGGAGCTATAGCGGGCTCCACCTGTCACTTACTAAGTCCAATGCATTCCTCATATGAACAGGTTTAAACATAACATAAACATTCGTATTAAAACTAGCATACAAAATGTCAATACTTTATCCATAAACCATGAATGGTATAAAAATAAAACATCCACATTCAAATACAACACAAAATCTTCAATACAATATGGAATTTTTGTATCATAATAAATCAACTTCAAATAAGCTTAAATTTTATCAAAGGATGTTGACATAGATGAAATCAAAACTATTTGAGAGAAATATCTCTTTTTTTGAAATCATTTAAAAGTCACATAATTATAAAATAAAAAATTTACTTTGAAAATATTCTTATAATCTTGTAAGGGAAGCTTCGACGATTTTATAATGGCAGAAAATAGCCGCACCTGCCGTATAAGTTAAAAAAGACATTTTTACCTTAATTTTGTTGAAAAGGTTAAAAAGGACCTTGTTTGGAAAATGACGGAAAGTTTCCTTTATAAAAATATTATAAAAATTCAAAAAAGGGTATAAATGACTTTAACCCATAGTCTATAAAATAGTAAGAATGTTTTGAAATACATTTTTAAGAAACATGTATGTGGATGATAAAGAGGTCCCAGTAGATAATTACATATAAACAACCTCAGATAATAAAGAGATTGTAGAATTAACCATTACCTTGTACTTTTCCTTGGTCTAGGGTAGGTTAACCTCCTGTATAATGGTGAAATAATTGTTATTAAATTATACAATAATCATATACATTAATATGATATCATATATGATCTTTTAACATTACTTTGTTAATAATATCTTAGTATTATCGTTGTTTTGGGTGTTAACGGATTCGTTTTCCTTTATATTATTTGTTTTGTGAGTCATATTTGTTATGGATGGGATGCATATTATTCATATCCAGAATTATATCAAGTCTTTAAACATTATTTTTAATCATCTAATGAAAATTAGTCTTGAATGGATACGATGAGGAATGAATCTCATCGCGTTCGTGGAGACGGTAATCTGTACGTACGCACGAGCGAAAATATCATTATTTTGATATTAAAATAATATATAATTGGATGGTATATCATATATACAGAATCATTATCATGTTATATTTATTATTTAAATCAATTACACATCATTATTATACCCATCCAAATAATGATGTATTGAATAACAATTACACCACGACGTGGAGACGGTAAGCCGTACGTACGCATGTATGGTGACATGTCATTCAAAGGATGGATTGAATAGTGAATTTGGTTGTACCATATTTATAATAACATAAAATTATATAGAAGATACTGGATTTATTATTTTATAATGGAAACAACAAAGAAAAAGGAAGTGGAAGAAGAAAGGAACTTGAAAGAGGTGATGAAATATTTACCTCTTCTTCGGGTTCTTCCTTTTGATTTGATCAAAAGGAATCCTTAGGTTGGCTTTCTGAATAAAGTAAGGCCTCTAGGATGAAGGGGGGATATTTTATAGGGTATTTGGGAAGAGGTTGGCCGATCCAAATGGATTTGAAGGTGTGAATTAGAGAGAAGGGAGAGTGCCCTTTTATAAGAGGGGTGAGGGGCACCTTAGGAAAAGCTAGAAATATTATTTTATAATAAAATAATTTTCGGTTTCTAATGGCTCCAAAATGGATTATTTAAAGTATAAGGTGGGTATGGGTCAAAAAACACTCAACCAATAGGTTTTAGACAGGTTTGGGTCACTATATTAACTTTATCTTTAGATTTAACTCTTAGTTAAATAGTTTGACATTTACCATGTCTCTTTGTATTTTTATATTATATAGTTAATAAACTTACTATATACTTCCAATAGAACCCCAAGTGGTTCATTAATTATGCAACTATCATTATATAAGTCATTTTCCTAACCTTATATTTTTAAAAATAGAATACTAATTAATAATATAATATTTGTTTTAAAAACTCTTTTATATCAATTTTGACACTATTTAATAATTGATTTTTTTTGAAGTCCTAAGAACTTTATTAATTCTAAATAAATTCATTTAAGAAATTATAACATGTATTATTAACCTATAAAATTCATGTATGTCATCAAAACTTTCAAATTATATTTATTTTAACATTTATAATACCATTTACTTGATTCTTTCATTAATAAGGAAAATACTGCATCATCATTGTGTCATAAATAAATTTAATTATTCAATGTCTTAAAATTATAAATAATATACCATTATGTAGGAAATATTTTTATATTTCTAATTAATATTTATAGTCGAATAGATAACATGTATAACCCTATGTAAAAATTGTTTTACTAAAAGATATATGCTTATGTCATTTTTGTATTTACTTTAACTTAATTAATATAAAGTGTCATTATCACTTAAAAGTGGCTTCATGGGGTCCCAAAATCGACCCAAAGATTCCCATGGTCATACATGTATCATAAAATGGGTTTAGGACACGTGTTAGGGTAATTTAATATTATTATAATATTATTTTTTACCCTTATTTACCGGATTTATCCTTTAACCATGGTAAATAAAATATTTACCGATGTAATTATTCAAAATGTCTAAAAAAAAGTTACCTATTTACACAATTTGGACCTCCTGATTATAAATATGGAGTCCATTTTTCTAAATTCAAAACACAGAAGTGTCAGAAATTAATTTAAAATTAATTCTCATTGTCAAAACAAAAAGTGTGTTTTTAAGAAATAATAACTATCAAAAGATTGACACTTACTTATGTCCAGTTTAAATGTGTAATTACGTCCAATGACCAAAATTGGATTAAATGGTAAAAATATAATCTAATTAAACTTTAAAACCACTCAATAGTATAATTTATCACTATAAATTATTTTGATTAAAAAAGTTGTTTTTAATTAAAATCTAGTATTTTTCACTATTCACCAAAAACTGAATGTTTTCAGAAAAATACCAAAAAATCACCCTATATTAATTTTGATATTCCAAATCCAAAAATGAAGTCCATTTTAAAAGATAAAATTTATAAAATTTCAAAAAGTTGGTATTACTATTCATAACGGCTACTTTGATTGGTCGCGGTGTGTTAGAATCTCGAAGTTGCATACAATGCAAGCTATTGCATTATTCAAAGGGAAACGTACCGTGGAAGTTTGGGGTGTTACATTCTCCCCTACTTCAAATAATTTCATCTTAGAAATTTCTAGAAGACCACCGCATGAAAATACTCGGGTGGTTCTTCATCATAAGTTCCTCAGGTTCCCACGTTGCCTCTTCCATCTTATGGTTTCTCCATAGAACTTTAACCAGATGAGTCATCCAGATTCTCAGAACTTGTTCTATTGTATCAAGAACCTTGACAGGATCTTCGAAATAAGACAAATCGGGTTCCAGCTCTAATTCCTTATAGGTTAGTACATGCGTTGGGTCAGACATGTATTTTCTCAACAGTGATACGTGGAACACATCGTGAACTTTGGAGAGACTTAGCGGAATTACCAAACGGTAAGCTACAACCCCAATTCATTATAGAATTTCGAAAGGTCTAATGTACCAGGGACTCAATTTACCCTTCTTACCAAAATGTATAACACCATTCCATGGAGATACCCTCAAGAAAACATGATCTCCTACCTGAAATTTCAAATCCTTCCTTCAGTTATCGACATAGCTCTTCTGCCTACTTTGAGCTGCTTTGATGTGGGTTTAGATTACCTTAACCTTTTCCATCGTTTCCTCCACAAGTTTTGGGCCTATAAGTTTTCTTTCACCAACATCATCCCAACAAGTTGGTGTGCGACATATCTTTCCATATAACGCTTCATATGGTGCCATCTGAATACTTGAATGAAAGATATTATTATAGAAAAATTCTACCAAAGGTAAATATTGATCCCACATACCCTGAAAGTCAAGTGAGCAGGATCTCAACATGTCTTCTAAGGTTTGAATAGTTCGTTCTGATTTTCCATTTGTTTGAGGGTGGTAGGCAGTTCTCAAACGAAACTCAGTATCCAGGGCTTTCTGAAGACTTTTCCAGAATCTTGATGTAAAACGTGGATCACGATCAGAAACAATCGATAGGGATACTCCATGAAGTCTCACAAATTCATTAATATATAGTCTTTCTAGAAGTTCAACTGGTAAATCTTCCCTTATAGCAAGAAAATGTGCTTATTTGGTAAGACGATAAAAAATGACCCATATTACATCATTCCTTATAGGATTTTTTGGTAGTCCCATGACAAAGTCCATCGTAATATTATCCCATTTTCACTCCAGTATGGGAAGAGGTTGCATGACTCCTCCAGGCTGTTGCCTTCCAGCTTTCACTTGTTAACAAACCATACATCTTGGCACAAAATCAAAAATCTCCCTCTTCATGTTGTCCCACCAAAAATGTTCATTCAAATCTCTATACATTTTGATGCTCCTAGGGTGTATAGAGAAATTGGAACTATGAGCATCATCCAACAATTCTCTTTTTAGATCAGGTATATTGGGAACACAAAGTCTCTTCCCAAATTTCAAAATTCCATCTTCATACACAAAGTCACTCAATCTCCCATCATTCAAAGCTTTAATCTTCTTTTGAAAATCTTCATCACCAGTCTAAGAACTCTTTATCCTTTCTAGTAAAGATGGTTTGGAAACCATTTAAAAAATTATTGATGTTTCACCTTCCATGGTGATTCCCATATCCATCTTTACTAGATCCATATATATAGGATCATTTTCAACTCTCATATTGTTCAAAACTCCATGATCCTTTCTACTCAAAGCACCTTCCACCTTATTTTCCTTCCCCGGGTGGTAGTGTATCGTGCAATCATAATCCTTGAGTAATTAAATCCATCTCCTTTGCCTCATGTTGAGTTCTTTCTATGAGAAAATATACTTCAAACTCTTGTGATCAGTATAAATCTCACATTTTTCACCATAGAGATAGTGTCTCCGAATCTTCAAAGAAAATATTACAGCTGCTAACTCAAGATCATGAGTAGGATAGTTTTTCTCATGAATTTTTAGTTTTCATGATGCATAGGCAATAACCCTATCATTCTGCATAAAGACACAACCAATTCTTTTCTCTGATGCATCACTATAAACAACGAACCCATCATTCCCCGATGGTAGAGTCAATATAGGACCATTGACTAATCTTCTCTTCAGTTCTTCAAAACATTATTCACACTCTTTTGTCCAAAAAAAATTAACCCCTTTTCATGTGAGCTTTGTTAATGGGTTAGCCAATCAGGAAAAATTCTGGACAAAATGTCAATAATAACCTACTAAACCAATAAAACTGCATACCTCAGTTATACTTGTCGGTGCTGGACATTCTTGGATTGCCTTGGTATTCGAAGGATCAATGGAAATTCCATCCTTAGAGACAATATGGCCAAGAAAAGAAATCTCCTGAAGCCAAAATTCACACTTGCTAAACTTCCCATCATGTCTTCTAAGAGTCTTCAGTATAATACGCAAGTGATTTTTATGATCTTCATATCTTTTAGAGTATACCAAGATATCATTAATAAATACCACTAAAAAGTCATCGAGATATTCCTTGAAAACTCTATTCATTAGATCCATGAATACAAAGGGTGCATTAGTCAATCCGAAAGGCATTACTGTAAACTCGTAATGCCCGTACCTGGTTCAAAATGCTGTCTTCGGAATGTATTCCTTATTCACACACAACTGATGTTATCAATATTGAAGGTCAATCTTTGAAAAGTATTGATCTCCATGAAGTTGGTAAAATAAATCATCAATGAGAGGTAGGGGATACTTGTTCTATATTGTTATAACATTGATTTCCCTGTAGTCGATACATAACCTCATAGATCCATCTTTCTTATTAACAAAAAGGACAGGGGATCCCCATGGAGAAACACTAGGGCAAATAAATCCCTTATTACTCAATTCCTCTAGTTGTTTCTTTAGTTACACTAATTCCACAATGGCCATTCTATAAGGGTCTTCGATATGGGCCTTGAACCAGGAATTAAGTCAATAGAAAACTCAATTTCTCATTTTAGAGGATGTCCAGGTAAATCTTATGGAAACACATAAACATATTCTTTCACAATAGGTACATCCTCTATTTGAACATTCCTTTCCTCACCCACAATTATTTCATTCTCTTCCTCCCCAATATTTGAATTTAGTTGAGCTACTGGGGGTGGATCTTGATAAGAATCAGGTGGTGACGATTCTTCTATAAAGATAAGGTGTTCTTTATCATCATCATCAAAAATCGTAACCACCTTCTTCTTACAATAAATCTTTGCATCATGGTCTGAAATCCAATCCATACCAAGGATTATATCAAATTCAATCATGGTTATGGCGATGAGATCAGCAGATAAAGAACATTTATATGCTCTAATGAGAACAGATACACAAAACATTGTTGCGATGATACTTCCCTTAGGATTTTTAATTGAAAACTCCCTTGTTAAATCAAATTGGAAATATCTAATTTTCTTAGCAAACTAGGGAGATATGAAAAAATGTGATGATCCAGAATCAAATAAATCATTTTCTAAACTTGAGGAAACCATTAAATTACCTGTCATCACGTCTTTCGGAGCTTCTACCTCAGCAGTAGTGATAGCATAATCTTGGCCTTGATCCCTTGAACTTTTCTGAGGTAAGTTCCCGTAAATCTTAGGACATTCATTTGCATAATGTCCCATCTCCCTGCAATTATAGCATTGAACATCGGTAGCTTCTTTCTTCCCCTTGCAATCACGATCTTGGTGGCCTTTTTCACCACACTTGTAACAAACTCAAATTTCCTTCAAGAAAGTACCAATGTGTTTCTTTTTACATTTATTGTAGGGAGGATATTCAACTTTTCTCTTCTTCCCCTTATTTCTATTTCCAGAGTGATCAGTATATCTCTTCTTCTCTTGATTTTCTTTAAATTCATAAGACTTAGAGAATTCTTTTTCTGTCTTGATAGCGCATGAGACAATATCTTCGTACGACGAGAAAGATTGTGAGACTAATGATTGACGGATAAACGGTTTTAACCCATCAAAGAAACAATCAATATTACTTCTTGGGTTACGTATATAATCTGCAACGTTCCTTTCTAACCTTGTAAAGTTAGCTTCATACTTTGCAACATTCTCATCCTCCTTTTGCCTTAGACTCAGAAATTGTCTTTCCATATCTGCTTGATGGTCATGAGGAAAGTATTTTTCTAATAAAATATATTTAAACTCCCTCCATTCCATATTTGATAATTCATAATCTTCCTTTGTGCTTTTAATCAATAACCACCATTGATTAGCATCTCCAGTGAGGTGGTAAACTACCATGATAACTTTCTCCCTTTCACTACTCCCCAAAGCATGTAATATTTTCTCTAAGGAATTTATCTATTGCTCAGCTACTAATGGATTTGTACTCCAATTGAATGTTGGTGGTTGTTGCCTCATGAAGTGATCTAACATTGATCCTCCACGTTGTGGATCAGGGTGCTCCATATGGGTAAGGTTATTATTCATAACCCGAGTGAGTTGTCCCAGTATGGTGATAAGCTGATCAACACCAGTTGTATCACTAGCTCCACTATAATTATCTTGAGTAGGAGAAAAATCCCTACATGGAGTGCATGCAATGATACGGTTTCCATTCCTTCCACTAGGCACCATTTCTTAACAATGGCATAAACTAGATTAGTTTATGAATCGAAATACATAATTCCAAACTTGTAAAATACTTAACATGAATTGAATAGTTTATGGATATAATCCATAATCATAAAAAATGTTTTCTTTTAGGAAGTATATACTCATAAACCCTTCATAATGGTTTGTAAAGAAAATGAGAATCATCCTAAGCATATCCCCCGGGAGTGTCGTAACCAAGAGTGCAACAAGACCCGTTGTCATGCACCAATTCTTATTCAAGTCTAGCTCAAATCGGTGTTTTCTGGTTTTACCCCTATGTACATCTGTGCTAGAGCCGCCTCTACCTGCTCGTATCCAGGCAGGGATGTATTTCTTGGAAAACTCACAAAATCTCTATAATACCAAAATTCTATGAAGTTCTTCTATACTAATCTTCAAAGTCTATCTTAGGGATATGTGCTCTAATCAGAGTTTATCTAAATCTATCTTCCAAGGCTTGTACTAAACTTCCTCTGATACAAACTGTAACGCCCTGACCCTAGTTACCCAGAGCCTGTGCATTATTACATAACATTGGCATGATCACAAAAGATTAAGTCTCGAAAGACCGATTAGTTTAGTAGCATTAGAAACACTAGATACATTCATAAGTCTTACATTACATGATAAAGTGAAAAACTATAACAAAATAGTCTCTATATTCCACACTCATATCCCCTCATACTATCCCTACAGGTTAGTCATAAAATACTTCTTCACATCCTGGGAAAAATAAAACATGGAAAGGAGTGAGCTCAGATGCTCAGTAAGGATAACAATATATGGGAAATTTTTTATAAATAAGAATAAACATTTAAGGAAATGTATAACTAAAACAAGAGCCTTTTAAACTTGAACTTTAGCATAATATGAAAAAAATAAAATGAAATAATTTCATTTACTTATTCACCTGGATATTCTACTAGTTGAATAATCACATGCAATATCAATAACCACTTTCATAATGATGGAATGCATAATGCCAGACTATCATAACCACTTAGTCAAGGCCTTGTGCCACGACTACAAATAAGATTTTGTCAAGGCCTTGTGCCAAGACACTCGTTTGTCTCATGAGACATACTGATGCATCGAGAAGCTATAGCGGGCTCCACCTGTCACTTACTAAGTCCAATGCATTCCTCATATGAATAGGTTTAAACATAACATAAACATTTGTATTAAAACTAGCATACAAAATGTCAATACTTTATCCATAAACCATGAATGGTATAAAAATAACACATCCACAGTCAAACACATCAAAAAACCTTCAATACAATATGGAAGTTTTGTATCATAATAAATCAACTTCAAATAAGCTTAAAATCCATCAAAGGATGTTGACATAGATGAAATCAAAAACTATTTGAGAGAAATATCTATTTTTTGAAATCATTTAAAAGTCACATAATTATAAAATAAAAAATTTAATTTGAAAATATTCTTATAATCTTGTAAGGTAATCTTTGACGGTTTTATAACGGTGGAAAATAACTGCACCCGCCGTATAAGTTAAAAAAAAGATATTCTTACCTTAATTTTGTCGAAAAGGTAAAAAAGGACCTTGTTTGGAAAATGAAGGAAAGATTACTTTATAAAAATCTTATAAAAAGTCAAAAAATGGTATAAATGACTTTAACCCATAGTCTATAAAATATTAAGAATTTTTTGAAATACATTTTTAAGAATAATGGATGTGGATGATAAAGAGTTCCCAGTAGATAATTACGTATAAACAACCTCAGATAATGAAGAGATTGTAGAATTAACCCTTACCTTGTACTTTTCCTTGGTCGAGGGTAGGTTAACATCCTGTATAATTTTGAAATATTTTTTATTAAATTATACAATAATCATATACATTAATATGATATCATATATGATCATTTAACATTGCTTTGTTAATAATATCTTAGTATTATCGTTGTTTCAGGTGTTAACGGATTCGTTTTCCTTTATATTATTTGTTATGTGAGACATATTTTTTATGGATGGGATGTATCTTATTCATATCCAGAATTATATCATGTATTTAAACCTTATTTTTAATCATCTAATGAAAATTATTCTTGAATGGATACGATGGGGAATGAATCTCATCACGTTCGTGGAGACGGTAATCCGTACGTACGCACGAGTGAAAATATCATTCTTTTCATATTAAAATAATATATAATTGGATGGTATATCATATATACAGAATCATTATCATGTTATATTTATTATTTACATCAATTACACATCATTATTATACCCATCCAAATAATGATGTATTGAATAACAATTACACCACGACGTGGAGACGGTAAGCCGTACATACGCACGTATGGTGACATGTCATTCAAAGGATGGATATAATAGTGAATTTGGTTGTAACATATTTATAATAAAATCACATTATATATAATATATTGGAGTTATTATTTTATAATGGAAACAACAAAGAAAAATTAAGTGGAAGAAGAAAGAAACTTGAAAGAGGTGATGAAATATTTATCTCTTCTTCGGGTTCTTCCATTTGATTTGATCAAAAGGGATCCTTAGGTTGGATTTATGACTAAATGAAGGCCTCTAGGATGAATGGAGGAAATTTTAAAGGGTAATTGGGCAGATTTTGGCCGATCCAAATGGATTTGAAGGTGTTAATTAGCGAGAAGGGGGAGTGCCTTTATATAAGAGGGGTGAGGGGCACCTTAGGAAAAGTTAGAAATATTATTTTATAATAAAATCATTTTTGGTTTATAATGGCTAAAAAATGGATTATTTAAAATATAAGGTGGATATGGGTCAAAAACCACTCAACCAATAGGTTTTATATAGGTTTGGGTCACTATATTAACTTTATCTTTTAGATTTAACTCTTAGTTAAATAGTTTGACATTTACCATATCTCTTTGTATTTTTATATTATATAGTTAATAAACTTACTATATACTTCCAAGAGAACCCCAAGTGGTTAATTAATGATTCACTTATCATTATATAAGTCGTTTGGCCAAACTTTATATTTTTAGAAATAGAATATCAATTAATAATATAATATTTGTTTTAAAAACTCTTTTATGTCAATTTTGACACTATTTAATAATTGTTTTTTTAAAGTACTAATAACTTTATTAATTCGAACTAAAATCATTTAATCAATTTTATCATGTCATATTAACCTATAAAATTCATTTATGTCATCAAAACTTTCAAATTATATTTATTTTAACATTTATAATACTATTTACTTGTTTCTTTCATTAATAAGGAAAATAGTGCATCATCATTGTGTCATAAATAAATTTACTTATTAAATGTCTAAAAATTATAAATAAAATACCATTATGTAGGAAATCTTTTTAAAATTTTAATTAATATTTACATTTGAAGAGATAACATGTATAACCCTATGTAAAAATTGTTTCACTAAAAGATATATGCTTATGTCATTTTTGTATTTACTTTAACTTAATTAATATAAAGTGTCATTATCACTTACAAGTGGCTCCATGGGGTCCCAAAATCGACCCAAATATGCCCATGGTCGGACATGTATCATTCAATAGGTTTAGGACATGTGTTGGGGTAATTTAAGATTATTATAATATTATTTTTTACCCTTATTTACCGGATTTACCCTTTAACCATGGTAAATAAAATATTTACCGATGTAATTATTCAAAATGTTTAAAAATAAAAGTTACCTATTTACAAAATTTGGACCTCTTGATTCTAAATATGGAATCCATTTTTTTAAATTCAAAACACAGAATTGGCAGAAATTAATTTAAAATTAATTCCCGTTGTCAAAACAAAAAGCGTGTTTTTAAGAAATAATAACTATCAAAAGATTGACACTTGCTTATGTCCAGTTTAAATGTGTAATTACTTCCAATGACCAAAATTATATTAAATGGTAAAAATATAATCTAATTATACTTTAAAACCACTCAATATTATAATTTATCACTATAAATTATTTTGATTAAAAAAGTTATTTTTAATTAAAATCTAGTATTTTTCACTATTCATCAAAAACTGAATGTTTTCAGAAAAAAACACAAAAAATTCACCCTAAGTTAATTTCGATATTATTAATCCAAAAATTAATTCCATTTTGAAAGATAAAATTTATAAAATTTCAAAAAGTGGGTCTTACTATTCATAACGACTACTTTGATTGGTCGCGGTGTGTTAGAATCTCGAAGTTGCGTACAATGAAAGCTATTACATTATTCAAGGGGAAATGTACCGTGGAAGATTGGGGTGTTATATTGAGTTTTTTTATAACAATATTTATTAGTCATTGATCACAATATCTCCCTTTGAGGCATTGTGTGGTCGCCTGTGTAGATCACCTATTTGTTGGGATGAGGTGGGAGAAGTATCTTTGGTTGGACCAAGTTTGGTCAAGGAGACGTTAGTGAAGATTTTGGATGTAAATCGATGTCTGGTTATAGCCCAGAGTCAAAAAAAATTGTATGAGGGTCAGAAAAATCATCCTTTGTATTTTTTGGTGACTGGGTTTTCTTGAAATTTTCTCCTCGGTTGGGGCACCGTCATCTTGGAAAACAGGGAAAGTTGACTCTAATATATGTTGGACCATTTGAGGTCATTGAGAATCTTGGGAAGGTTTCTTATCAGTTTTAATTTCCAATTTATTTGATAGGTATTCATGATGTTTTTGACATATCTTATCTCAAGAAGTACCATCCTGATCCTTCTCACGTTCTGAGTTGGGAAGAAATTGAGTTAGAGCCATATGTTTCTATTTTGGAGAAACCGATTGAGATCGTTGACTCTCAAGTGAAAGTCTTGCATGGGAAGTATATTCTATTGGTCATAGTTCTATGGAAATATGAATCAGATTCTTGTGAGACTTGGGAACATGAGACATTGATGAGGGAGAAATGGCCTCATCATTTTATAGGGATTACATCTTCCACATGACTTCCTAGGGATCAAAAGTCTATATGGTGGGGATTTTGTAACATCCCATTACCTTGATCAAGTATGTTTTCCCCTCTCTCAGAGTTCCCTTTTTAGCATGGAGTTTTTAGATATTGGTTTCTAGATTTTCTACAAGTTGTAGGTGATTTACATTACATGTAACTAAGTTATATGATATGTAATGGTTGTTGGGTGCATGCCATGAGAAGGGTCCATGCTATGAAAGGTTACATGAAGTAATGAGTTTTTACACATCGTGAGTTAATTAAAGATCATATTTTAATCTGAGGTGACAAGTTTTTTGGAATATTTGGGAATTGTTAAAATTAACAATGTTTAAAGGTATTACACATCATGTAATTTCTCAAGCATGGATTTTTAGGGCACTGTATGGGTTTGAGTTCCCATTTTGGCTGCCGATTATTCTTTTTCTCTTGACCTAAGGTTCCTCTCCAGTGATTTTGGGCCACTCCATTCCTTCTCAATCGATCAATTTGACATTTGATCTTCATTTCAGTTACATAGAATTTCTCCGAGTGAGTGACCTTTCTACTTCTTCGTTGCCATTGATCGTGGTAGCTCCCTTATGTTTTGTTATCAGATTCATTAGTTTGAATTGATGTTTCTTCATGTATTCTTCTATATCTATTGTGCAATCTCATTTAGGAGGCTATTCCTTTATTGGCAGTGGTGTGATAGGTGTTCGTTCTTAAGGTATATGGTGTTTCTTATTCTCCACCGACCCTCTTTCTCAATTGGACCAATTTTGAGATGTGTGTCCTAGGTTCTAGGGACTTCATTAACATCATTGAGTTTTCATTGTTGGTGGATCCCATTGTGGTCATGTGCGAACTGAGTTTTAAGGTAGGTAGTTTCATCTCCAGCCTATGTTAATGGAACTTATTGTTCATACTTTATAAACTGATTTATAAAAGGAATTGTAATGATTGTTTTGTGTGTGTTGAAAAGAGTTTTTTAAGAAAAATATTTTTTCCTCAGTTATTGATAAATGGAAAGAAAAGGAAAATTTTAAAAGCATTGAAATTGATTTTTGAAATGGTTTTGATATGGTTTTCAAAGAATTGGAATGAATTGTGAAAATAAGAACATGGGTTACCTTGGGTACTTAGGTGGAAGGTTTATCATGAGGACATCGTCCATATTTTTTGTGATTATTGAGAGGTTTTCTTATGGGTATTTCTTCTATTTACTAGGCTCGTTGTTCTAGGGACTGATATTGATATTGGGGGGGGGTACTCATGGGGTATTCCTATGCTTCCTAGGCCCGTGTTCTAGTAACATATTTGTGCACTTAATTGATTGTGGTATGAGTAGTCTTCCAGTTTGACCTATATTGATCCTTAGTGTTGATACCAGTGCTTCTGTTTAATTTTGCATGGATTTTTTGTTTTAGCCTTGATATGAATGTTTATTATTGTGACAGATGATATAAAAAATGTGCTTTGAATTTTAATATACCTTCTTTTTTTTGAACCGTGAAAAAGGGAAATGTTTACCATGTTTTCTATAAAGATTCTTTTCTGCTTATCATGTCATGTTTTATTTAAAATAAGAATATAAGAATTATCATACAGAGTCTTGTTATGGAACACCTGGATGGGATTCTATTGAGCCTATTATCTCACACCGTGCACACCTCTTCAGTGGTGTGAAGACATATGTATGTCTTCTAATGCAGGGAAAGGCAAGGCACTACAGTGAGGCAGTGAAGTTTCGTGTTAGTTGATTTGGGTATCTGGTGGTGAGATGGTGGGAGTTTTTCCATGCCATAACATAGAGTAGCTATTTGGTTTTGGTCCTTTTGCAGTTGGACTTGTCTCTTGGATATTTTGGATACTTTTATAGTTGTTTTGTTTCTATTGTATTCTTGCAGTTATGGAATATATTTATTATCTTTCCACTATTCCTTCTTGCTCTATGTATATATATTCCATGTGTTATTTTAGGTTGGGATAAATCATTCCCTATGGTTTGTTGTTCGATGCCTGGGTGATTATCACCAGCTCGTAGGGATTGGGAACGCCCTTCGGGTATATGATAGAACAATTTGGGTGTGAGGTTTGAGGGTATCCTGGGTTAGTTCATTATAAAATGGTATTATAGGATGGTATGTCCCCAAGATTCCTTATCTTGGGATGTCTGTTAGACTATAGATATGATTGTCAGGACTTGAGAGGTGTGTTACGATAAGTACCTGGCCGAATCTTATCATGACGAGACTTAAGCTTCCATGAGACATTGGGATATGTGTCTCTATTATTGGGTTTTATTTTAAATATCAGTTTCTAATTATAGGTTTTCTGGTTTGAACTGAGATTTACTCTATTGTCTAATCGTTCTTTTGTTTCAGTATGCAGTAGTATGCCTAAGAGATGTCTTCCACAAGTTCCTCAGGAGGATGCAGTTGATGCTCCTCAAGGGAATCCACCTATATACTATAATCTCATCGATTCTATAGTATGGGCAGTTCATGTTGTTGATAAAAACATACCATGAATTCAGAATGTAGTTGTTGAGGTATAACCAAGAGCTGGAGGGGAGATAGATCGATCTCAAGAATTCTTGTGTGAGAACCAACGTCCTTTAAAGGAATGAATGAACCTCAAGAGTCGGAGGACTGGATGGATATGATTGATCAAATCTTCAACTTTTTGCTGACACTTGAGAATATCAAGGTGAAGTGTGTAGTGTTCAAGCTCAAGAGTTTTGGTAAGAGATGGTGGGATTCCATTGTCTAGGAAGATAGACACGTGGATTTGGATTGGAAGGGTTTTGAAAGCCTATTCTTAAAAAAAAAATTCCAGAGTTTCTAATGCTAGAAAAATATCTAGAGTTCCTCTATTTACAGAAGAGAGAGCATTTGGTTTCATCATACACCAATCAGTTTGCTGAGCTTGTCTATTTTTCTCCAGACGTGGTAAAGAATGACCAGATGAAGGATCAAAAGTACATGTAGGGTTTGTGACCAGATATTAGATCACATGTATTCATATTAAAGATTTCAACCTATGAGAAGATGGTAGACATAGCTATGATGGAAGAGATAAAATTGGAAGGAAATGTTGTCTTTTCCACCTCTTCTCTTCCATCAAGTGGAAGCTTCAGTGGAGTGCATGGGAAGAAGAGGAAGTGGAAAGATCATCGCAGAAGTGATAGAGGTGAGTCTCAACAACGAGCCTCCTATGCATCGTCTACTACAATTATCAATGTGTCTATGACATTCTATAGTGTGTAAAGTTTGGACACACAAGATGTTATTTTTCTATGCTCTCAAATATGTGCAACAACTGTGGACACATTGGTCACTTACAATGCTTTTGTCAGGCTATGACTATGCCTCATTATGATTAGGGTTCATTGACTCCAAAGGCTACTAGGAGGATTTCAAATGCTTAAAAGACTATAGGTCTCCATCCACAGACCTCAAGAGTGAAGCACGCCTGCGGGACACGGGTGAGTTGGTTAAAGGCGGTGACATCCTGACCCCGAGGTTTCGGGTTCGAGTACTCGCAAGACAACGCGCACTATATGCTAGCAAACCACTCGTGGACACCTCTACCCCGTTGGGAATTGGCCTAAGCCCAAGGGTTGGCCATCTTGGAGGTTGATGAGACGTGCGGCGCGCAAGTGGACAGACCAACTCAATACATCGTTACCCAACAATACATCCACAAAAAAAAAAAAAAAAAAAAAAAAACGAGGGCTTCCCTTTCAAAGTTCGATCCAAACTACAGCTTTGGGGGTAGTTGAGCTCTCCGCCTGGTTTCAATGCGATCGAGGCTTCAACACAATAACCTAACAAAAAACGCACCATTTCATGACCGTTCGCTTCTCCCCTTCCTCTCCCACGATTCGTACTCGTTTCCGCGAACTCTGCAATGGCCAGCATTTTCCATTTATCCTCCTCCTTCGTCTCTTCCCCTTCTCGCATCCTCCACCGCAGAGCCGAAATCCCTACGCTACGCGCCGCACACTGTAAACCCATGATTCAAGCCAAAATTCGGGAGATATTCATGCCGGCGTTGAGCTCCACGATGACGGAGGGCAAGATTGTGTCCTGGGTCAAATCCGAAGGCGACAAGTTGTCCAAGGGCGAAAGCGTGGTCGTGGTGGAGTCCGACAAGGCCGATATGGACGTGGAAACATTTTATGACGGGTACCTGGCGGCAATTATGGCCGAGGAAGGCAGCGTGGCCGCTGTCGGATCGGCAATCGCGTTGCTCGCAGAGAGCGAGGACGAGATCACCGAGGCCAAGTCCAAGGCTGATTCCTCCGGGCCGCCTTCGGTGTCGAAAAAACCTGATCCAGCGGAAACGACGCTTGAGGTTGCTGCTCCAGCTGCGCCGCCGCCGAAGGTTGCCATGGCGGTGGCGGCTGCACCGAGTCATCCCGCAGACGATGGGGGGAAGCGAATTGTGGCTTCTCCATACGCGAAGAAGCTTGCGAAGGAATTGAAGGTGGATTTGGGGACGGTAGCAGGGAGTGGACCAATGGGAAGGATTGTGGCCAAGGATGTCGAAGCTGCTTCTACCCTTTCTGCATCGGCAGCTGAAACTTCGAAAGCACTCGTTGATGGTGTTGTTCCTTCCAGGGTTCCGTCTGCTCCGACTGCTGTGGTGGGATCGGGAGTTCCATTCACAGCAATGCAAGCAGCAGTTTGCAGGAACATGGTGGCGAGTCTGGGGGCGCCTACTTTCAGAGTTGGGTACACCATCACAACCGACAAGCTTGATTCTTTGTACAAGAAGATAAAATCAAAGGGAGTGACCATGACGGCTTTGCTTGTCAAGGCAGCAGCCCTTGCTTTGGTGGAACATCCCGTGATCAATGCTTGCTGTAGGGATGGCCAGAGCTTCACTTATAACGGTAGCATTAATGTTGCAGTAGCTGTGGCTATGGATGGGGGGTTAATTACTCCTGTTCTTCAAAATGCTGATAAGCTTGATATCTATTCATTGTCGAGGAAGTGGAAGGAATTAGTTGACAAGGCCAGGGCAAAGCAACTCCAACCACAGGAATACAGTACAGGGACTTTTACCCTCTCCAACCTTGGGATGTTCGGTGTGGATAGATTTGATGCCATTCTTCCCCCTGGAAGTGGTGCTATAATGGCGATCGGAGCATCTCAGCCAACAATCGTTGCTTCCAACGATGGTTGTATCGGCATTAAAAACCAGATGCAGGTGAATGTGACGGCAGATCATCGCATCATATATGGTGCTGATCTAGCTGCATTTTTGCAAACCCTGGCTAAGGTTGTGGAGGATCCAAATGATCTGACCTTGTGATCTGTTGGATGGAGGGGAGGGGGATGAGAATTTTGGTAAGCATTGATTGATTTATTTATAATTCCATATCAGCTTGGATGAACTCTGGAACTATATCTGAACTTCAATCAATCAAGAGTGAAGCACTTTCATGCAGTAGATAAGTTTCCAATGGAGGTTGATGTAGGTATGACAATAGTGATAAGTACTATCTTTATTTCATCTTCTATAGTAATTGATTTATTTGATATTTGTGCTTCCCACTCATTTATATTTTCACATCTTATTTATATTCTTAAACTTCCAATGGAGCTTATGTCTATTTTAATGGAGTTAGCGATATATCTTGGTAAGAGGAAATATTAGGGGTTTCAGTGTCCTTATTCATTAATGATAGATGATACAAAGTTGGTCTGGGATTTTCTCATTCTTGATCTAGATCTATTTTACACCATCATCATTATGGATTAGATTGTCACTCATCGAGTTGAGGTTGATTGTTATCATCATCATGTTTTGTTTCTTGCTTTCGATAGGTGCTCTCATGTGTTTTAGTGGGAGTTGGACTTGAGGTCTAGTCATGTAGGACCTTCCCACCCAGAGCTCAGGAGTTTGTTGTCTACTGTTGTGATTGAGCTTGATGATGTTTCTTCCACTATTCATCTTCTCGTTGTTGTTCAGGACTTTTTCTAACATTTTTCCAGATGAATTCTCTGATATTCCTCCAACGAGATAGGTAGAGTTTCAGACTGACTTGGTGCCAGGTACACAATCGATATTGATACCTTCTTATCATATGGAAATACAATCGATATTGATACCTTCTTATCATATGGAAATAGTGGATTTAAAGGAGATCAAGATTTAGTTAGATGACCTGTTGAAAAAAGGTTTCATTTTCCCTAGTGCTTCACCTTGGGCATCCCCCGTTCTCTTTTACAAGAAGACAGATGGTTCACTTCAGTTGTGTGTGGACTATCGGAAGTTGAACAAGGTAACCGCTAAGAACAAGTATCCTTTTCCTCATTTGGATGATTTTTTTGATCAGTTAAAGGGGTCAAAGTGGTTTTCAAAGATTTATCTTTGTTTGGGTTACCATCAGCTCTGAGTTTGGGAGTCTGATATACCGAAGATGGATTTCAGGAGAAGGTATGACCATTATGAATATCCTGTGATTCCTTTTGGTTTGACTAATGCTCACATAGAGAAGTTCATAAGGCATGAGATTTCTGAATATGGATTATCAGTTGATCCTAATAAGGTGAAGACTATTTTTTCATGGAGAGAACCACAAAATGTATTTGATATACAAACATTTCTTAGTCTTACTGGATACTACCTATAGTTTGTTAATAATTTCTCTAAGATGACATAACCTTTGACTGCTCTTACCAGGAAAGAGGTGAAATTCACATGGGATGTGAAGTTTTAGTCTTCTTTCGATGAACTGAAATGACTTCTAACATCGGCTCCTATTCTAATCTTACCTGATCCTGGTAAGGGGTAAGTGACGTTTTGTGATGCTTATGGTGCTGGTTTGGGATGCATGCTTATACATGATGACCATGTGGTAGCTTACGAATATCGTTAGCTTCGTCCGCATGAAAAGAATTACCCCACTCATGATTTGAAGCTTGTTGCAGTTATGCATGCGCTTAAATGTTGGTGACACTGTTTTTTTGGGAAAGGTTCGTAGTATTTTTTGATCATAAGAGTTTGAGTTATATATTTTCTCATAAATACTTGAATATCAGATAGAGATGATGGGTAGAATACCTTTAGATGTTTGAATTCGATATCGCCTACACCCGAGGAAGTGGAATGTCATTGTAGATGCTCTTATTAAGAAATTACCATCGCATGCTATTTTGGAATTGAAGGAGCAGAACCTTATGGGGATTTTCACTCGGTTGCACCTAGATTCTCAAGAGGATGCTTTAGGTATGGTTCTAACTAGTGTTCAGTTATCATCATCTATCTCAAAGTATATTTTATAGTCAACAATAGGATGATGAGTTTATTGAAGTTTGAGAAAGCCTTTATGGTGGGGAGACTGTTTCTAGTTGGTCTCTCTCTTTAGATGGTATGCTCCACTTTAAGAATCGGGTTGTCATCCCAGCATATGCGATGAGTTTAGTCTTGTTTAATTGTCACAAATCTTCATGGTCCAATTTTCTAGGCACTATGAAGATGTATTATGACATGATACGATGATTATGGTGGTCAGGCATGAAGCGCGGCATTGCAGATTATGTGTCCCACTGTTACTCTTTCCAACAGATAAAGGCAGAACACTTGAAACCCTCTAGTTTGCTTCAACCTCTTTTGGTGTCAGTCTAGAAATCAGATGAGGTATCCATGGATTTTTTTCATTGGATTTCCATGGACTCCCCAAGGGAGGAATTATATCTGTGTAGTTTTTGATCGGTTGATATACTCATTTCATTCCGATCAAGGATACCACTAAGGCTGAAGATATGGGTAAACTATATGTGCAGGAGATTGTGAGGTTGCATGAGTGTCCTTCTGCCTTTGTTTTGAATAAGGATTCTAGGTTTACCATGAGATTCTAGAGGAGTCACCAAGAGGCGATGGTAACTCAGGTCAAGTTGATCACAACTTATCATCCACAGACAAATGGTCAGACAGAGCGAGTGATTCAGACCCTAGAGGATATGATTCATGCTTGTGTCTTGGATTTTGATGGATCATGGGATATCCATTTGAGACTTTTTGAGTTTGTTTATAACAATAGTTACAAGTCATCGATCAGAATGGATCCCTTTGAGGTGTTGTATGGTTGCCCGTGCAGATCACCTCTTTATTGGGATGAGGTGGGTGAAATATCTTTGGTTGGACCAAGTTTGGTCCAAGAGATGTTAGTGAAGATTCGGGATGTACATTGACATCTGATTACAACCCAAAGATGACAAAAATCATATACAGATTGGCGGCGGCGTCCTTTGGAGTTTTCTATTAGTGACTGTGTTTTCTTAAAACTTTCTCCTCAGTTAGGGAACCATCATCTTGGAAAACAGGTAAAGTTGGATATGAGATATGTTGGACCATTTGAGGTCACTGAGTAGATTGGGTGGGTTGCTTATCGGTTATCATTTTTAGTTTAGTTGACAGGTATTCATGATGTTTTCCACATATCTCAGCTCAAGAAGTACTATCCTGATCCCACTCATGTTTTGAGTTGGTAAAAAATTGAGTTAGAACTAGATGTTTCTATTTTGGAGAAAGCAGTTGAGATCATTGACTCTCAAGTGAAAGTCTTGTATGGGAAGTCAATTCCATTGGTCAGAGTTCTATAGAAACAAGGATCAGATTCTCATGAGACTTGGGAACACAATTCATCGATGAGGGAACATCAACCTCATCTTTCTCTAGGGATTACATCTTCCACATGACTTCCCAGGGATGAACAATCTTTATGGTGGGGAGTTTTTAACATCACGTTACCTTTATCAGGTGCGTTTTACTCTCTCCAAGTTCCCTTTTTGGTGTGAAGTTTTTAGATGTTGGTTTCTGGATTTTCTGCAGGCTGTAGGAGATTTACACACCGTGTAACTAGGTTACATGATGTGTAATGGTTTCTGGGTGCATTCCATGAGAAGGGTTCATGCCGTGAAAGGTTACATGACGTGATAAGTTTTTACACGTTGTGAGTTAATTAAAGATCATATTTTAATCCGAGGTGACGAGTTTTTTAGCATATTTTGAAATCTTGGAAATTCATGATGTGTAAAGGTATTGCACGTCTTATAATTTCCTGAGAAGAGATTTTTAGGGCACCATACTTTGACTGCTGGTTATCCTTTTCTCTCAACCCAAGGTTCCTCTACGATGATTTTTGGAGACTCCATTCCTTACCGATCGATCCGTTCAATGTTCAATATTCTTTACGATTATGGAGGATCTCTATGTTCCATTGATCGTGGTAGCACCCTTGAGTTGCGTTATTGAATTTGTTGGTCTTAATTGGTGTTTCTTTGTGTCTTCTTCCATATTTGTTGTGCAATCTCATTTGAGAGGTCGTTCCTTTGTTGGTTGTGGTGTGTCAGGTATTCTTTCTTGAGTTATGTGGTGTTTCCTCTTCTCCACCGACCCTCTTTCTCAATTGAATCAATTTTGAGATGTGTGGAATGTGTTCTAGGGCCTCTATTGATGTCGTTGAGTTTTCATTGCTGGTGGATCCCATTGCAGGCATGTGCAACCTGAGTTTTGAGGTATGCAGTTTCATCTCTAGCTTATATTGATGGACCTTATTGTTCCTGCTTTATAAACTGATTTATAAAAGGAATTGGCATGATTATTTTGTGTGTGTTGAAAAGAGTTTTTAAAGAAAAATGTTTTTTCCTAGTTGTTGATAAATGGAAAGAAAAGGGGTATTTTCAAAGTATTGAAATGGATTCATGAAATGGTTTTAAAATGGTTTTCAAATCATTGGAATGAATTATGAAAACTAGCACTTGGGTTACCTTGGGTACTTATGTGTAAGGTTTAGCTTGAGGAAATCATCCATATTTTTAGTGATTATTGAAAGGTTTTGTCATGGGGATTTCCTATATTTCTTAGGCTTGTTGTTCTAGGGGAATGATATTGACATTGGGGGGGGGGGGGGTTACTCATGGGGTATTCCTCTACTTCCTAGGCTTCTATTTTAGGAATCGGTTTGTGCACTTGATTAATTGTGGTACAAGTAGTCTACTGGTCTGACCTATAGCGATCCTTGGTATCGATACATGTGCTTCTATTTTGTTTAACATGAATTTTTTGTTTTATCCTTGATATGCATTTTTATGCATGTGGCAGACGATATGAAAAACATGTTTTGAAATTGATGTACCTTCTTTTATTTTAGAATTGTGAAAAGGGAAATGTTTACCATGTTTTTTATAAAACTGATTTTCTGCTTATCATGACATGTTTTATTTGAAATGAGCATACAAGAATTGTTATACATAGACTTGTTATGGAACACCTAGGTGGGATCCTATTGAGCCTATTAGCTCACACCCTAAGTTCTTCTTTGGTGGTGTGCAGACCTATGTATGTCTTCCAATGAAGGGAAAGGCAAGATGCCGCAATGTGGCAGCAAGGTTTCATGTCAGTTGAGTTGGGTAGCTAGTGGTGAGATGGTGGGAGTTCGTCCACGCCATCACATGGAGTAGCTATTTGGTTTTGGTCCTTTACAGTTGGACTTGTTTCTTGGAGATTTTGGCTACTTTTACAGTTGTTTTGTTTCCACTATCTTCTTACATTTATGGCACATATTTATTATCTTTCCTCTGTTCCTTCTTGCTCTGTGTATATATATGCCATGTGTTTGTTCAAGTTGGGAGAAATCATTACCTATGGTTTTTTTGTTCGATGCCCGGGTTCTTGTCACCAACCCATGGGGATCGGGAACACACTTCGGGTATGTGACATAACGGGTTGGGTTCTAGGTTTAAGGGTAACCCAGGTTGGTTTGTTACATGTGGAACATGAAATCAATCATTCATCATATCATGAAAAACCCATGGAAATAAAATAATTTTCATATCATTTCCAAATGGTATCCCATAATATGACATCAATATTAGATCAGTTGACACCCAAAGTTTGATCTCCCAAAAGGGGTATAAAAAAATTTAGAGGATGATCATGAAAACTATTATATAAGTAATATATAATTTATACATAAATAGGAAAATGAAAATGGAATCATAAAAAACGATTTTATAAAATATTTTCAACATTATCGTAAAAGGATTAAGTCACAAGTCACTTTCAAAAATCATTTTCAAGGAGGGAAGAAGACTTTTTGAAAACATTATTTTAAGAGTCCCCAATAATGGGACCTTGAAAAGAAATAAAGGTCAAGTTAGGAAATGTGAAGTGAAAGATACATGATTGATGAAAGTGAAATAAAATGCCTTTTTAAGCCTTTTTTGGTATTTTTAGAGAAAAACCCACATAGATGAAAACGTTATAAAACTTCATTTTGAAAAGAGATAAAAAGAAATATCAAGAGCACAATAGATGATACATATAAATCTTTCAAAACGAGAGTGGAAAAATTTTATGAAAAGAAAGAATATATACATGGAAGACAAAGATCCATTATAATGGATTTAAATTATTATTAACAAAATTATATTATTATGAAGAAAGGAATCCATCAATGAAAAAGTATTCGATGTGAAAATGTAAATTCTCCCCAAAAGGAGGAATATAATATAACATGATTATAAGATAGAATGATTCAATCTTAGAAGAATGGAGTTCAAGAAGAAATATTACAACTCAATGAAAGGAAATGGACTTTTACAAAGTCCTTTATGACTTGGGTAATCAATTAATCAAAAGATTTTGAAAGATAGAAATTGAAATAGAGCATTAAATACCATGAATAAAAAGATAATCATGATATAATATTTCAATAGTCAGGATATACACCATATAAAAAATAGGTTTATAATATGAAACATGCCTCAAAAAACTAAATTTGAGATGAAAACCCCTTACCTTGGATTCCAGCTTGGCTGGATGCACTCTAACCTCTTGTATAATAAATATAATAATTTTAATCACTTATTTTAGAACCTTATTCACGCATGTTACCTTTTATACTCTTAATTTCTTTTATACTCTTAATTTATAATCACTTACTATAGACATATTTGTTATAGTTTATTTTCATCATTAGATGTTAATAATTCTATTTTTTTTCATACAAGTTATGTAATGATGATGTTAGTTCTCATTTATTTATACCAAGTTCATCATTCCAAAATTATTAAATATAGTGGAATCATTGTGTTTCAATGATTTATATAGTCCAATTTTCACTTGATGGAAGGCATGAGTATGGTTTTTTAAAAAAGAATTCATGTAACAACCCATGTAATGATAAAATAAATGATTTTTATTTTTATTTATGAATTAGATAGTTAAATTCATTATAAAAATATTAAGTAATTTTAATAAAAAAGGAAATAGTTTTAATTAGCCTATTTTTTATAAGGTTTTATTTAAAACTTTAATTTAAAAATTATAGAATTTTCATTTGAAAAAAATAATTTCATTTTTGAAATCAGTATATAAAAATTTACTAAAGGTTAAATTTTGGTATTTTTTGGAAAATATTGATTTTTCAATGAACAAAGGCAAATACCAATTTTTGTAAAAAATATCTTTTATTTTCAATAAATTATGTAATTTAAAATACCCATTATGTTTTGGATATGATTTAAAGTAAAATAATTATTATATTTACTTATATTTAACCTACTTAATTACATTTGAATCATCATTATGTTGGATTTTATTATAATTTTATTTTTGTGTTTAAAAAATGGTTTTTTAAAACTGTTTTAAAGTGCATAAAACTTATCTATTTTAATTGATAAAAAAACTCCTAACAAGGAATAATTTAAATGAAATGTATATATTATATATCAATAAATATTAATTTAAGTTAATATAATGATGATTACTATTTATAGAGTTAATATAAAATCATCTTTTTCTTGAAAACACACTTCTTAAAAAACCGCTTTTTCATCGCGACTGCCGGTTTATTTTTGGACTAAAATAATTAAATTATATGAATTTAATTTATAAAATGGATTCCATATTTTTAATTAGAATAATTTATATTATATAATAATTTCAACTTAATTTCTGATCATAATTATTAATGAAAATAATAAAAATATTTTACTGTTGTTAAGGTGAAAACATGTTTACTGAGGGGTTAAACTAAAAAGATAAGGGTTAAAATGACCTAAATTTTTTCCTAAATTCTATTTTCTGGACATATTTAGGGGTTATATCATATAAGTATATATAATTTTCCATTTTGGATCCTTTTATCAAGTGAAAATGGGGGTATACTTTTTTCTTTTAGAAAATTCCAAGTGTGTCCTTTCCACCACTTATAAAAGGCCACCCCTCTCCTCTCCTCTTCACACCTTAAAATCCATTTGGGTCAGCTAATACCTATATAAATACCTTACTTAATTCCAACCCCATGACCTAGATCCCTTGTTTTTATCATAAATCCATCCTAAGAAGGATTTTGGTGCTAATCTAAGGATGTTTTCTGAAGAAGAGGCATTGTGCTCAACCAAGCATTTTTATTTTATTTCTTATTTCACCTCCTTGAAATAATATTAAACTATTATTATATAATAAAACCAATATCTACCATATAATAAGTTTTTATTATGTTAATTTTATAAACTAAATCCATCTCATCTTCCATCGAATGAGAAACAAAACCATCATTCATGTGTATGGTGGACTACCACCTTACGAACCCATGTAATTCGTTTTTCATCATCGCCTTTCATGACTTGTAGTAATTATATATTTAAAGTATATATATAATATTTGTAACATAATTATACTTATATAATTATGATATCACGTATACCTTCTTAATTTCCATTCCATGAGGGATATGATAATGTCACTCGTGCATACGGTGAACTACCGGCTCGCAAAGCGATGTGATGCGTTTTTCACTAACGCTTTTCATGGAAGGTAATAAAGATAATGTTAATGAATATATGTAACATAATTATTATATTCATTACATATTTATCATTATTAAAAGATAATATATCATTTTCTTTCTTACTATTCCACTTACATAAAAATAACAACATCGTTTGTGCATATGTGTGGATTACCACCTCCACAAAGCAATGCGATTATTTTTTCATGAACTCATCACATGGATGAGATATATAATCATATTTAATGAAATAATATGGTATTTATAATATGATTATAATTATATAAATATAAAATAGTACTCACCTTATTTTTATAGTGATCCTAGAAAAATGGAAACGTTACTTATGTGTACGTATAACCTATCATCTCCATGATCATAAATATAATGACCCTTATTTTTATTAAATAACTTATTACAACATTTTATAGACAAAAAACATAAAATAATTACATAACCAAGATCCAAAGGTTTAGTGTATTGGGAAAATTAGGACCATACATAAACTTTATGTTGGGAAAAAATCCCTCAAGGTAACTTTGCATCATTTTTGGGTTAGTTGTGTTTGTTGAAAAAGTAGGTTTTCATGGTGAATTGTCGAGTTTTAGAGATATTTTCGACAATACATGTTGAAAAAGAACCATGAAAAAGGAATATAATATCTAGAGATGGTATAAAAGAACAGATACAAGGTGGAACTGTTTTCCAGTGTTTGCCAAATTTTTGGGGTCCAAAATTTGGGATTAGGTGAGATCGTGAAAAGTGGATTTTCTAGAAGATCTCGTCAAAATATGGAAAAGGAATGAGTTTCGTGAAGATAAGATTCATAAAGTGGATTTCACAGAGACTGGAAGAATGTTGACGGTGAGCTCTACGATTATGACAAGCTTCGCAAACAGAAGAGGTGAATAGCATTGCGAGGGAGCATTGCAGTAGCAGCATAAAGGAATTGAAGGAATGCTATGTGATTACGAAAATCTCTATGATCCAAAAATTTCCATGGTGCTTTGCGATATAGAGATATTTTTGTAGAGAATTTTGGAGCTTTGCGATTTGAGTTGACATGGCGCTGACTTCGCACATAATGTTCTCGAGTTAGTGGAATTGCCTATAAATAGGCCTCGACCCCCTTGAGAAGAGTAGAGAGTTTCTCAAGAAAAATTTTTAGCTCTCAAATCCCAAAGGAGGTTTGTGGAGGTAGTGTGCTTCACGAAAGGTAAGATCTTCGCAATGGCTATTCTAGATCTGCGAAAGGGGTGTGTTTCGCATTGTCTCAGTGAGCTTCACGAAGGAAGTCTCTTTGTGACGGCTTGAGATTTGTGACGACCTAAGCTCTGCGAAGGTGTGTGATTTTTGAAGAAGCAGGGGATTCACAAAGGCTTGTTTGAGATTTTGCGAAATTGGGAGCTTCATGAAGTAGGGATCTTTGCGAAGGTATTTCCAAAGGTTATTTCCCAATGATATGTGACAAAGGGGTATTCATCAGTGGATGAAATTTAGACTTCAACAGAGCATCTATCTATAAATGAGGATCTATTAATTTGTGAAAAAGAAGAGACCTATAGGTCTATAAACTATGAGCGGATCTTCTAAATAAGCAGTTAGATCACTTCATTTGAGAGAGAAATGAGTTCTCAAATTGTGAATGGTTATAAACCAGGAGGGATAGTGAGCCCGCTTCGAACTTGTAAACAGCAGTGCACTTATAGTGGATTTGGTACATCAGTATATTGCTGGAGTATGCTCCTTGGACTTAGCCCAGTGAGGGTCAACCAACTAAAATTGTTGTGTCATGTGCGTGCTTTAAGATTCATTCATACTCTGTAATATGAAGGACAGAGAGAAGAGAGTTTTATCAAACAACAAAACAAGATCAAAAGGGAAATTGTTTTAATTTTCAGACCCTAATTCACCCCCCTCTTAGGGTATCTAGCCTAGTGGACCTAACTATTGGTACTAGAGGGAAAGGTTGATATCAGTGTTTCTCTCTCAAATGGAGGTCACCAATCATAAATGGATTCTGATATTTGATGGAAACAATTTTCATCTATGGAATAATCGGGTTTAAAACTACTTCTGATCTTTGGGAATGGATGTGTTTATAGCAGCAATGCATGGTATAACAACCGATATTAATAGTGGTGCATTATCGGAAACCGAGCGAAGAAAATTGGATACTGACGCCAAGGGAATCAATGCTTTAGGGGGATCCCTATCCAATGCCATCTATATGAAGGTGATGTCATTAAAAATATCACATTCCATGTAGGAAAAACTTTTGAAAATATAAAAAGGAGATTCAAAGGCTAGAGAAGAAAAGATTCAAGTGTTGTGGAACAAGTATAAAGATCTTAGAATGAACCTGAATGAGTCTGTTGATGCATTATTTGACAAGGTAAATGTTGTAGCGGAAGACATGGGAGGTCTTGGTGAAGTCATAAAATACATAAAGATTGTGAAGCGTATCCTTAGGAAACTTTCACCTCGCTTAAATCTAAAGGTTTTAGTATTGGAAGACAAGGATCTGAAAGAGATGACACTGGATAACTTGCATAGTACCCTTATAGCATATGAAATGTGAAATGATGATAATGATGGTGTGGAAAAGGGGAAATCCAAAGAGGTGGTATTCAAAGCCATGAAGAAGCTCACTATTGAAGATTCTTAGGAATAAGAAGAGACAAATGAGGCGATGCTATTTCTTTCCTCAAATCTCTAAAGAGGAAAAGGAAATTTTAAAGGGAAACTTCCACTTGACTTCTTTAGATGTGGAAATATTGGTCATCTTGCAGCAAGGTGTCCCAAAAAGTTCCAAGAAGATGATAATGTTGATGAAGTCAAAATTTCTAAGAAGAAGTATTTAACCCATGTGAAAGGAAAGAAACAATTCAAGAGAAATTTCTTTAAGAAAAAGAATATTCTTTCACAAGAATATGAAAATTCAGATGAGTCTGAGGTTCAGGAGGTTGAAGAAATAGAGAACTACAAAGATCATGGAGAAAATTCTATGGTGGTAGTTGTCGGTAGTACACAGAAAAAGGAAGAAACTGACATTGATGAAGATGAATAAGTTGAAGGAAGAGTTGATATGCAAGCTGAGTAAAAGGTTTATATTGAAGAGATAGATGTTTGGAGAGCCAACACAAAGAAAGATAACAAAGTAGTTCATGATTCCAAACTCTATATGCAGTAGAAGGAAGAAGAGAAGTCTGAGTTGATAGAAGAAATTGAGAAACTCAAGTCATCAACACGAGAGGACTCAGAATCAGTTAGTGAGTATAAAATAAATATTGAAGAACAGAAAAGGGATATAGATGACTTGAATAACACAATGAAAGATAAAATCAAGCATATCAATAAACTAAAAGGAGAAGTTGTCGGTTTGCGGAAAAAGGTTAAGGATCAAGAAAAACTCTTGACTCCTGTTGTGACATCAAGAGAGAAAATCACTTAGAAAACCGAGAATCTAAAAGTGGAGCATAGTGGTTCCATAGAAAGGAAGCATCAATTATATTAAGACGCCAAGGATGATGTGGGGATTTATCGAAAACAAAAATATATAAAACTTGAAGTCAGACCGAAAGCACTTATTCTAAGATTGAAGGTGGATTTGGGTATGAAGGAGAATACGAAGACTCAGATAACCCAAGGGTGACCTATTGCTGTAGAAGTGAAACACAAGAATGCACCCAATATCAGGTTCTATTGTTGTGGAAAGATAGGACATTCACACTATGTGTGTTCCATATCCAAGAGATATCAAAGGGCACAAGAACAATAATGGTAGCCAAACAAAGCTTGATATTACAGAACATCCTCTGAGGGAAATTGTTTTTGGTGCAGAGAATTTGGGCACATGGACAGATATTGCAAATCAACCATACATAGGAATGTGCCAAGATAGAATCAAAGTAGTCTCAAGCATCAAATCAACAAACCAACAGGTGAGTTGAAAATGAAAAATCGATTTGCAGCTTTGTAGGATGAATCTGGGACATCACACTCTAAGGAAGATCAATATTTTCAAACCACACCAAGTGTGAGGTCAAAGACATGGATCAAGAAGAAAAAGGATGAGAAGGTAGTGGTGGTAGAAATTTCCCTTAAAGAATCAAACCGTTATGGTATATGGATCCTTGAAAGCGTTTTTACATCTCACATGATAGGTAATAAGGATCTTGTTACATTCATAAAATATGACAAAGAAAGAGTTTTAAATTTTGAAAATGATGAATTCTTGAATATTATTGGCTTAGGAAAGGATAGGTTTGAGGGAAAAGAGATGAGACATGCTGATGTCTTAGTAGTAGAAGGTATCAGTCACAATTTGCTTAGCATCAACCAACTGTGTGACTCAGGAAATTCTATAAGTTTTACTAAGAAGACACGTATCTTCAAAGGAAGAGATGTTGTAGTGGTTATATAGGGAAAAATAACAAAGGAAAATCTCTACCTTGTAAATAGAGAAGAAGATATGTGATTTTTGACTAAAAAGGAAGAAAAAAAGCTATGGCATATATGACTGGGTCATCTATGCTAACCATACCTAGAAGATCTGGTGAAGTGTGATACAACAAGAGACCTCCCTAAGCCATCACACGATTATACTCATACATGCGATTCATTTCAACAAGGGAAGATCATGAGAAAGACATACAAGGTAAAGGAAAAGAAATCAACAAGAGTGCTTGAGTTAGTGAATGTTGATATTTGTGGACCTATCTCACCAATATTCATTGACAGAAATAGGTATTACGTTATTTTAATTGATGAATATAGTATAATGGTATGGGTATTCGTCATTTCCCATAATTCTGATGTGTTCAGTTGCCTAAAACAGTACCAGAGGAAATATGAAAGGATGCTTGGGCAGAAAATTATGAAGTTTTATATTGACAATGGTATGGAATTCAAAAACAGTCAGGTTAAAGACTATATCGAGAAACACAGGATAAGGAATCAAGTTTCTTTAGTAAGAACTCCCCAACAGAATGGATTGGTTGAAAGGAGAAATCGTATCATCAACAACGTGACCAGAACAATGCTCATTTAAAAAGACCTACTAGAGAAATTTTGGAAGGAAGCAATTCTAACATTGGTCTACATTTCTAATAGGGCTCTATTGTGTCTGAAGGAAGGAAAGACTCCGCATGAGATGTGGTATGGAAATAAGACAATAGTGAAGTACTTTCAAATCTTTGGAAGTAAGTGCTTTATTCTTAATAAAGAAAAACACAAGAAATTTGAGTCATGAGGAGATGAGGGGATATTCATTAGCTACTCAGGAAAAATAAAATCATAAAAATGCTTTAACAATAGGTTGAAAAAATTAGTGGAGAGCAATGATGTCACTGTTGTGGAAAATAAAGAGAATACTCAAAAACATAGTGAACAATTTCTTGATGAAAGTGATGAAGAGGAAAGTAACACAGGGGGAACATAAGCAGCAAATGCTAACTCAAAAGAAGATACTGATGATGAAAAAGAAGAAGTTAAGTTTTTATTTTCAAGGAAGATAGAGATTCAAGCTGAAATTGACAGACATAATATCATTGGTGATCAATCAACTCCAGTCCATACAAGAAGAATGAAATCACTACAACATAACTCTTTCATATCTTAGGTAGAGCCTAAATGATTTGCTGATGTAGCTGAAGATGAAAACTGGGTTCATGTTATGAATGAAGAGCTAGATCAGATTGAGAAGAATCAGACGCGGGAGATTGTTTCGAGGCCAACAGATAAGAATGTCATCAGGACTAAATGAGTCTATCGCAAAAATATGAATGAAGATGGAATAGTGATTCGAAACAAAGCATGACTAGTGTGCAAAGGATACTCCCATATAGAGGGAATAGATGTTGATGAGACATTTTTATCAGTTTCAAGGCTGAAGACAATCAAATTTTCGTAGCCATTACTATGCAACAGAAGTTCAAAGTGTTCCAAATAGACATCAAATCTACATTCTTGAATAGGGGTTTAGAGGATAAAGTTTATATCGAGCAAACAAATGGTTTTTATCATTCATGAATATGAGAAAAAAGTGTTCTAGTTGAAGAATGTGCTATATGGGCTGAAACAAGCACCAAGAGCATGGTACTCGAGGATTGATCAGTATTTGAATAAACTTGGTTTCTAGCATGGTGGAGTTGATTACAATCTCTATTTCAACAACGATAGTAATCAAAGAATGATGGTGATGGTTTATGTCAATGAACTAATATTTGGTGGATTAGATGAAGCTCAGTCCAGACAGTTTTCTAAATTCATGAAAAGTGAGTTTGAAATGTCAATGATTTGAGAGATGAAATTTTTCCTTAGTTTACAGGTGTCACAAGGAAGGAATGACACTTTCATTTCTCAATCCAAATATGCCAAGTAGGTTTTGAGAAGATTTGTAATGGAAAATTACATGGATATAAATACTCCAGTTTCTACCCAGATCAAATTATCAAAAGATGATGATGGAAAGGTAGTTAATGTAACAAAATATAGGTAGGTTATTTGAAGTTTACTGTACCTAATAGTGAAAAGACCTGATATTATTTTCTCCACATTCCATGCAACACGATATCAAAACAATCCCAAGGAAATATACATGCTTGAAGTTAAAATAATACCTCAGTATATCAAAAGAACTGTGGATTTCAGTTTGATGTAAAATGACAAATCTTAGCCGGAGTTGTTAGGATATACAGATGCAGATTAGGCCAGTTCAATAGATGATAAGAAATCAATGCCATGAGGTGCTTTCTATCTTGTTGGATTGTGTATTTCTTAGATAATCAAGAAGCAATATTTGATTTCATTGAGCACCATGGAAGCTGAGTATATTGCGGCCACTCAAGCATACACACAATTATTGTTGATGAAGCAACAACTTGATGATACAGGAGTTGAAGTGAAGTCTCCAATTGGAATGCAGTGTGATAAATCAAGTGTTATAAATCTCATAAAAAATACCATCCATCACTCAAGGAAAAATCAAATTGAGATAAAGTATCATTTTATTAAGGAGAAGGTTGAGCAAAGAATCATGAAATTAGAGTATATGCCTATAGAACTACAGGTTGTAGACATTCTAACAAAGGACTTACCCAAGGAAGCTTTTGAGAGGCATTGACTGGATCTGGAAGTTTAGTTGACTCCCCTCACTTGAAAAAGTGTGGACGTGGGACCCCCCCTCCTTGAGGTATGGTGTGTTTTTTCCCTAATGTGTTGATATGTGTTCTCTAATCTGTTACAGACCAAAAAGGAGTGACCTTTGGGTTCATTGACAAAGGGGGAGAAATAGAGACTCCTTAAGGGGGAGAAACTATGGCTAAAGAAGGGAGAACATGTCTTAGTCAAAGACACGGGGAGAAGGTGATAGGTGTAGAAGTGAGATAGGGAGAGCAACAAGATAGGGGGAGTATGAGTTTTAAATCTGACGATGCTTGAAGTGATCGATCAAAGATTATATATCATGACATTTAAGGTTCATGATGAAAGCAGTTTATTGGTATCCGTATGATATCAATAATTGGTTTTAGAAATAAAGTGATTCATTTATGAACTTTTCATACTACTCTTGTTTCTCACACCGAGCTTTGCTCATATGGGCTTAGAGTATGTGATGAGTAAATCTTTGGTCGATATCTGAATCCCAAGAGGCGAATGATGGTAGATGATGGAAGGAGCTTCAGTGAGGTATCAAAGTAAAGAGAATCGTTTTGAGAAGAGTTGTCAACAAACCCAAAAGGGGAGATTATTGGGAAAAAATCCTTTAAGATAACTTTGAATCATTTTTGGGTTAGTTGTGTTTGTTGACAAAGCAGTTTTTTCATGGTGAATTGTCAAGTTCTAGAGATATTGTCGACAATCCATGTTGAAAAATAACCATGATAAAGGAATAGAAGGTTTAGAGGTGGTACGAAAGAACATATACAAGGTGGCCCCATTTTCTAGTGTTTTCCAAATTTTTTGGGGTCCAAAATTTGGGATTGGTGAGAATTGAGAAAAGTGTATTTCCTTGAATATATAATCAAAATATGGAAAAGGCATGAGTTTTGTGAAGATGGGATTCATAAAGTAGATTTCACAGAGATTGGAAGAATGTTGACGGCAACAAGCTTCGCGAATAGCATAGGTGAAGAGCATTGTGAGGGAGCATTGTAGCGGTGGTGCAAAGGAATTGACGGAATGCTCCACGATTATAAAAAGATCTGTGATCCAAAAATTACCATGGTGCTTCGTGATATAGAGATATTTTCAGTGGGAAGTTCGAAGCTTTGCAATTTGAGATGACGTGGCGCTGAATTTGCACAGAAGGTTCTCGAGTCGGTGGAATCACCTATAAATAGGCCTCAACCCCCTTGAGAAGAGTAGAGAGTTTCTCAAGAAAAAATTATAGCTCTTGAATTGTAAAGGAGGTTCACAGAGGCAGTGTGATTCATGAAAGGTAGGAGCTTTGCGGCGACTAATCTAGCTCCGTGAAAGAGGTGTGTTCCGCGTTGGTTCAGTGAGCTTCATGAAGGAAGTAACTTTAAGATGACTTGAGCTCTGAGATGTCCTAAGATCTATGAAGGTGTGTTCTTTGCAAAGTAGTAGGGACTTTGTGAAGGATTGTTTGAGCCTTGCAAAATTGGAAGCTTTGTGAAGTAGGGAGCTTTGCGAAGGTATTTCCAAAGGTTGTTTCCCAATAATCAGTGGCAAAGGGGTATTCATCAGTGGATGAAATTTAGACTTAAATATAACATCTATATATATCTAAGGATATATTCATTTGTGATAATGAAGATACCTACATGTCTATAAACTGTGAGTGAATCTTCTGAATAAGTAGTAAGCTCACTTCAGTTGAGAGAGCAGTGAGATCTCAAATTGTGAATGGTTGTAAACGAGGAGGGATAGTGAGTTCGCTTCGAACTTGTAAACAACATTGTGCTTATAATGGATTTGGTACATTGGTACATTACCGATGTATGATCCTTGTATGTATCCCAGTGAGGGTGAACCAAGTAAAATTGCTGTGTGCTGTGCATTCTTTAAGATTCATTCATACTCTGCAATGGGAAGGAGAGATAGGAGAGAGTTTGTCTAACAAAAAAACAAGATCCAAAGGGGTAGTTGTTTTAATTTTCATACCCTGATTCACCCCCTCTCAGGGTATCTATTCTAGTGGACCTAACACTTTACATAATAAAACTTAAACATTATTTAATTCCTTCTTCTCTAGCTTCCTATCAGCCCTTGAATTTTCCTTAGTACAAGTAGTCACCTGAGGATATACATCAAAGAAAGAAGTGAGCTAAAATCCCAGTAATTGGATAGATAAAAAAATCAATATAACATGGGTGAGCATAATAATTATAATCATAACATAAACATGGGATCATCATCATAATCAAGAGAGGAAGCATTAGATAAAAGTACAAAATGTGTAAATGCATAAAATCAAACATCTTATCTTAGTGGTAAACTACCACACATAGTTTTGAACAAAGATAACATCATGTTCATGCATATTTAACTTTTAATCCTGAGATACATTACAATACCCAATAAATTTTAGAACTATATAATTCCATGTGCTCCCGTCACATCATAACATATACATTGATCTATATAATTTCGAGCGCACCTGTCACATCATAACATTTACATTATCATGTATGCCACATAGAATGCATATCAATATTGGACATAAAATAACCCATGGAAAGTAATTTGTTTCATTTAATAAATAATACATTCATAAAATTTTTGATTTCCTAAGATAAAAAGGGAATAAAAATCCTGGATCAATCTTGATTGAAGAAGAAACAATCTCACGAGAAGTAAAAGATGTATTTTTTGAAAGAAGATATATTTTAGAAAATATTTTCATTATTTATAAAACCATATTGGTAACATTTATATTCAAGAAAAGATAATATAATTATGAATAAATTATATATAAAGAAAAATAAAGGAATATCCATACTAAAAATGGGGTGAAAGAGGGAAAACCCAAAGAAAGAGACTTGGGTTCGAGAATTCCCCTTACCTTATGTCCGAATGCTTTCTTCACTTTAATATCTTATATAATCACATTAGATTCATTAATTAAAAAATAAATAACCTTTTATACATTAAATTGATTAATTATGGTTTTATTAAGTTCATTTATGGTATTTTCGATGAGTTATAGAGTTTAATTTTATCGTTCAGAAGAGTTCATTTTCTTAGTTTTCATGATTGGTTCACTTGTATATATGAATGGAAGTTCATGTAAAATGTGGATAAATATACAAAATTGTTATTATATGTTATTAATGATCCTTAATAAGTTTAAATGATATTATAAAGAATTTTTTTATATGGTATGAGGATGAATCATTAGATAAAAGTTAATGATGATTGTTTTAGGTTAATTTTGGCATTTTTTCGATCACAGTGAACTCATTTTGTTTTATCATTTATTATTATATATTTATTTTAGTTAAAGAATATAAATATTTTTTTAACATATATTTTGAAATATTTTTCTACCATTATAATGGTTTTATTAACATAATTTAAGGCGTTAAAGGAAAATGAAAGTGTATCATCTACGATGTCGGTAAATCGACACATCACATGCGATGATTTCATTTTTAAAATAAAAGAGAGAGAGGGAGGATTTTAATGATTTATATTATATAAACATGATATAATTACATTATATGTAATTTATTTTATTTATCATTCCATTTTGATAAGGGGAGGTGAGGAGAGAACAAGAAGAGAAAGGAACTTGAAAAGAAATTAAAAGAAAAGAAAGAGGAATTTACCTCTTGAATTTATCCTCACTGAGAACCTTCTTAGGGAAAATGTTTTGGTATTTTGATAAGAAAAAGAGATCATAAAAATGGGGGAGGGGATAGGGAAGATTATTGGTCTGAATTTGGACAAGCCTCAAATCTTGGAAGGTGTGAGGAGAAGAGGTGGCGAGAGGTGATATTTATAGTGGAGGAGAGGGGTGTTTTCTCATTATTTTAATCATTAGTTTATTATTTTGGCTCAAGTATATGAATAGTTTAAGATTTTTTACTAAATATATTAAAATAATTAATGATAGTTTGAGATTTTTGTCTTAAATCATTCATACATCATCTATGACTCCATAATTCATGTATTTAGCATTTATTGTAAATTATCGTATTTTACTATTCACAAAATTCAAGTATTTTAGAAAAATCCCAAAAATTAACGCTAACCATTTTTTGACATGTAGAATTAAAAAATGAACTCCATTTTATGAAAATAATTTTTCAAATATGAGTAATTTAATTTTTAATTAAAATCATCATTTACTTGGAAAATATAGATTTTAAAATTATAATTGATTTTATAGCACTTTAAAAAATTAATTAATGTCTCATAAAATTATCTTAAAATCATAAGACATAAAAATATTAGTTTATGAATATATTTTATGAAAATAAATTTTCATTTAAATTATTAAATTAATCATAAAGTTGTAATTAAATATTTATGAATTACAAAAATACCAACACTTAATTAATAATTATTAAAACATTTATTTACTTAAAATATGATATAATCATATCATAATTTCATTTATAAGATGCCTCAATTTTATTTATACTGATAGAGTTAATATTTTCATTATTATTTATATGTTTTTCAATGATTTAATCCCTCCCAATTATTCAATGTGAGTGTATTTGCATCATTTATGTGTTTTTAGTGTATTTTGGGCTTAAATGTGAAAATGGGGTAATTCTGTAAAATTGTCAGTTTTATATAGCTTCTGTTTTTCGGTCATAACTTTTATAATATGGGTCCAATTTAAGTGAATTTTTTTTAGGATTCCTATACTTGTGGGCTTAAAATGTTCCTTCTGGACCAAAACCCAATTAGAAACCCAATGGTGCAGAAAATTCAATCAAGTGGAGAAATCAGTTTTGAAGGCAGAATGGACCCCACTTCATTAAATATACAATATCTCATTAATATGACCTTAGAATGAGGTGATTCCAGCTGGTGTCGACAGAGGACTTCAAAATTACTGCTCACAATAAATTTCATAAATTATTGAGCTCATTAATGCATCCTTTTGGCGCGTCCAAGTGGAGTGGATGAAACAGTGTTTGGCGGCCAGAAAAGTAATGGTCATTGATTCGGCCATATCTTTCTTTACACCTGTCCAATGACTCTCAAATTTTAAGGGTCGATATAAAACTTCATTCCCAACATTCTATAAGAAGGGAACTCAGTGAGTTTTGTCCGGTTGGTGGGCATAACAGAGGCAAGCTTCTGGAGTACAGATTCTGGAGCATCAAATTTTCTGTTCTTTGTTTTCTCTCTTTTGTTCTTATTAGTTTTGTAATGAATTATTATTTACCCTTAGTCACAATTACCCTTACCATGGTGGGGTAAAATTCTGTGTGATTGGGGAAGGAGAGGTTTTCCATATTGTATTTCATGAGTTCCTTCTATTAATGTTTTAAAATCCTCTTTTCTCTTCTGCGAATCTGTTTCAATTTCTTATAACAGTTTTTATTATCATGTACGATTGTATCTGATTTTAGATTCTGTTGTTCATTTATATTTGTTCAATGATCAATATCTCCCTCCACTAGGTTCTGGTTTATAAACAATGTAATAGACCGGGATTTAGTGGTGTAGTACTCGGTGATCACCGGTACGTGAGTGAGGAGTAGTGAATGTTCTTGATTACTTGGGATAAACAAGACCCGATTGGGAATTGCCTAAGATAATTGGGGGTATTTTCTACAACTCTATTACACATTTGAAGGAGAGTAGAACAACCTAAGATTTTATTAAGGTTTATTCTCACATTTTTAATTGACCAAGGGAGTGAGAAGAAACGATTGTGGATTCTCACTTTTAACGATTTAGCAGAGGAGAATTGGGTAAAATGAACAATGATAGAATTACAATTGGAAAACTGACCCTAACCTGATCACCATTTCATATCACTGATTTAGATCACATCATTTGTCAATTTTTTTCAAAACTTTCACTTAATTACTTTACTTTAATTAGTTTATTTCTTATATTTTCTAAATCAAACAATTTCTAAAAACAACCTCACTTCTTTCTATTTTAAGGTGACAACTTAATTGTTGTGAACTACTCTCTGGAGACAACCTAGGTAATCCACTCTACTGCATTTTAACTTAGGTAATATTTGTTTTTGTCACACCCCACGACAGGCACGTGTCAAAACTTGGCGCCGTTTCCGGGGAGGTAGTGCCAACATTTCTTTTCTTTTCTTTTCTCTCTTTTCATCTTTTCTCTTCAAAATTGCATGACTAGAACCTCAAAAACTGAACCTTTACCCATAGATCCTGAAATTGAAAGAACCTTGTTGAATAGACTTAGAAACATTAATTTAGAATCTGAATTTGAGGAAGTTCCCCTTGCAGACTCAAGTGAAACTTCAAGTGTTCACTCTGAGCCTGTCATCATGGCTGAAAATCAAAACCAAACACTTAGAGACCTTTGTGCACCACAATTCCTAAATCAAAACAATCAACTTGCCATGCCAGTGTTACAAAATGATTTTGAAATGAAACCTAACATGATTCCTTTGCTTCCAAAGTTTCATGGTTTGGCTGGTGAAGATCCAAACAAACACATTAAAGAGTTCACACATGTTTGCTCAACTTTCAGACCCCGTGGAATTACTGAGGATCAGGTTAAGTGAAAGGCATTTCCGTTTTCATTGGATGGAGCTGCTAAAGAATGGTTGTACGGCCTACAACCAGGAGATGTACATGACTGGAATGACCTGGTAAGATGTTTTATGCAAAGATTCTTCCCCACCTCTAGAAGCACATCCATTCGTAACGAAATCTACGCCATATGACAATCATCTGGAGAAACTCTTTACAAGTACTGGGAGAGATTTAAGAAGCTATGTGCCAGCTGTCCACATCAAGCCATTGAGGAACACCACTTTCTCGTCTTCTTCTATCAAGGACTACTGGAAAATGACAGAAACCTTCTTGATGCATCATCTGGAGGTGCACTGATTGACAAGTCGCCAGAAGAAGCCAAGGGCTTGATTGAGAAGATTTCCCAAAACTCGCAGCAATTTGGAACAAGAGGTATTGGAACAAGAGGTATTCATGAGGTACACACTTCTCATCCATCACCCTTATTAGAAACTAAGATTGAAGAGCTTACTAGTTTGGTGAGACAGATGGCCTTGAAGCAAGTTAGTGACCAACAAGCACCAGCTAAGGTATGTGGTTTATGCTCATCTCCTGATCATTTCACTGACCAGTGTGCTGAAATACAGGGAATGGAAAGTTGTGCAGCAGCCTTTCAACCAAGGCAGTTCCAGCAAAATCAAGGATGGAGAGAGCCTAACCAAGTCCAATATGGATTTGGAAATCAACAGAATCAAGCTAGGCCCCCGTACCAAAATCAGTTTCAAAACCAACCCCCATTCCAGAATCAATTCCAGAACCCTCCACCATTTCAACAAAAGCAGTCTTATAATCATCCTTCATACCAAAAACCAACCAATATCCAAAGAACCTATGAGCAACCATCCACTAGTGCCCAACATCCAATTCAAAACCAACAAAAATCTGAGTTTGAAGGACTAAAAGACACTGTTAAAGATTTGTCCAATAAGTTTGAGAGTCTCATGGACTTTCTGACCAAAAATCCAGGTAAACTCCCTTCCCAAACAATCCCAAACCCAAAAAAGAATGTTAGTATTATAACTACAAGAAGTGGAAAAGAACTTCAACCACCATCCACCATTGAACCTAAAACAAGAAAAACTAATATGGGTGAGAATGAAGTTAGAAATGATGTAAATTCTATGAAAATGCATCGGGAAGAAGATAAGAAAGAGGAGGATGATAATGATAGGACAAGAAGGAAGAAACAAGAAACACCATTTCAAAGGCAACAAAGGGATAAGAAAGATATACCACCACCATTTCCATCAAGGATGATTGAATCAAAGAGGTTACAAGAAGAAACACTGCAAAAAGAAATCTGGACACCTTTCAGAAAGTGGAAATCAACATACCTCTGCTTGAAGCACTCAAAAAAATTCCAAAGTATGCTAAGTTTTTGAAGGATCTTTGTACCAAGAAAATGAGACTTCAAGGGAATGAGAGGATCAATTTGGGAAGAAGCGTCTCATCCCTTATCACACCACAATTGCCAACCAAATGTCAATATCCAGGGACGTTTTCTATTCCATGCACCATTAGTTCATTAAATTTCTCTAATGCTTTGTGCGATTTAGGTGCATCAATTAATGTATTTCCTTACTCAGTATATACTTCTTTTCAGATGGGAGACTTGAAGCCCACAAGAGTGGTGGTCCAACATGCAAATAGATCCACAGTTTTCCCAGTAGGAGTTCTGGAGGATGTCCTGGTAAAAGTCAAAGATCTTTTATTCCCTTCTGACTTTTATGTGTTGAATATGGAAGATGATAGGATCCCATCACAATCACCCATAATTTTGGGGAGACCATTCTTAAAGACGGCCAAAACCATCATCAATGTCCATGAAGGAACACTTACCATGGAGTTTGGAGATAGCACTGTCCACTTCAATATTTTTGAATCCATGAGGCACCCATCAGATGATCATTCACTCTTCGCACTCTCCCATAAAGATGAAATAGAACCAATTGAAGAATCAGGTATGTTTCATGAATTTTTATCATTAGGAGAGAATTTTTCCATTAAAGATATCACTGAACATATGGATTCCCAAACTCTTGGAGGTTCTGATTTCCTTTTGGAAGAATAGGTAAAATCTGATTTCTTTGATAATTTGTTAAAGGATGATGAAGATGATATGATTTCTTGTGTGCAGGATGTCAAACCATTGGAAGTGGAGAACCTCAATTTAGTTTCATCTCTTGAGCATCCTCCTGATCTAGAATTAAAACCACTCCCCACTGATTTAAAATATGTTTACCTTATGGAGGGGGAGAAATTACCAGTAATAATTGCTAATAATCTATCTAAAACTCAAGAAAAATCATTGATTGAGATTTTGAGAGAGAATGTCCAAGAAATAGGGTGGAGCTTAGGTGATATCCCAGGAATAAACCCAAACATTTTCTCACATAGAATTTTTCTTGAGGGAGATTCCAAACCTGTCAGACAACCCCAAAGGAGGCTGAACCCTACCCTGACGGAGGTTGTGAAAAAAGAGATTGAGAAGTTATTAGAAGCCGGGATCATCTATCCCATATCAGATTCACAATGGGTTAGCCCCATCCATGTAGTCCCAAAGAAAACTGGCCTAACCATTGTGAGGAATGAAAAGAATGAATTAGTCCCTGTGAGAATTCAGAATAGCTGGAGAGTATGCATCGATTTTAGGAAGCTGAATCAGGTCACTTGAAAAGATCATTTCCCTATCCCGTTTATTGACCAGATGTTAGAGAGATTGGCAGGGAGAACTCATTATTGCTTTTTGGATGGATTTTCAGGTTATTTTCAGGTACCCATTGCCCCCGAGGATCAAGAGAAGACTACCTTTACTTGTCCTTTCAGTACTTTTGCATACAAAAGAATGCCATTTGAATTGTGTAATGCTCCAGGTACATTTCAGAGGTGTATGGTAAGTATATTTTCTGATCACATTGAAGATTGCTTGGAGGTTTTCTTGGATGACTTCATAGTTTTTGGAAATTCGTTTGACCATTGTTTGAAAAATCTGGAAAAAGTTTTGAAAACTTGCATTGAAAAGAACCTTGTTTTGAATTTTTAAAAGTGTCATTTTATGGTTGAGAGAGGAATTGTCCTTGGGCATGTCATTTCACAGAAAGGCATTGAGGTTGATAAATCAAAAATTGAAGTGATAAATTCTTTGCCTTACCCAACTTGTGTGAAACATGTTAGATCATTTTTAGGACATGCAGGATTCTACAGGAGGTTTATAAAAGATTTCAGTAAGATTTCTCTCCCTCTCTCTAGATTACTTTTGAAAGATGCTGATTTTGATTTCAACGGTTCATGTAGGGAAGCATTTGATGAGTTGAAGAAGAAATTGATTACACCACCAGTGATGCAGCCACCAAATTGGGAAGAACCATTTGAGATACTTTGTGATGCTTCAAACCAAGCAGTTGGAGCTGTCCTTTCTCAGCGAATTGAGGGCAGGCCACAAGTCATTGCATATGCCTCGAAAACCTTAGATGCGGCCCAATTCAACTACACAATAACATAAAAAGAGTTTTTAGCAGTTGTTTTTTCTTTAGAAAGATTTAGATCGTATCTGCTTGGAACTAAAGTCATTGTGTTTTCTGATCATGCAGCTCTTAGGTACTTGATGAAGAAGGCTGAAGCAAAACCAAGGATAGTGAGATGGATACTACTACTACAGGAGTTCAACATAGAAATCAAAGATAAGAAGGGATCTGAGAACCAAGTGGCTGATCACTTAAGTAGACTACCCAACACCGCTGAAGTTGAGATTCCAGACACCGAACCACTAAATGATCGCCTTACAGGAGAGCAGTTGTACTTGATTGAAGGAGAAGTACCTTGGTATGCTGACATGGTCAATTATCTGGTAACATCTCAGGTCCCATCTCATTTAAATTCTCACCAAATTCACAAATTTAAATCTGAATCTAAATATTACATCTGGGATGATCCATTTCTTTGGAAGATTTGCAATGACCAAATGATCAGAAGATGTTTTCCTAAAAATGAAATTGAATCAGTCTTTAGGTTTTGTCACACATTAGCTTGTGGAGGCCACTTTGGACCTCAAAGGACTGCAAGAAAGGTTTTAGAATCTGGACTTTATTGGCCAACACTTTTCAAAGATTCTCATGAATTTTGTAAACGGTGTGAAAAATGTCAGTTTACAGGAAATATTTCAAAGAGACAAGAAATGCCCCAAAAGCCACTTAATTTTTGTGAAATATTTGAAGTTTGGGGGATAGATTTTATGGGACCTTTCCCAATGTCATTTAGAAATTCTTATATTCTTCTTGCTGTTGATTATGTTTCCAAATGGGTGGAAGAAAAAGCCACCAGGACTGACGATGCTAAATTTGTTTGTGATTTTGTCAGGGCTAACATATTTTGTAGGTTTGGAGTTCCTAGAGCCATCATTAGTGATCAAGGAACTCACTTTTGTAATTGGAGAATGGCAGATTTGTTGAAAAGGTATGGGGTGCATCATAAAACATCAACTCCCTACCATCCACAGACTAATGGGAAAGCTGAAGTGTCCAATAGGGAAATCAAAGGAATTTTGGAAAAGAATGTTAATCCAAATAGGAAGGATTGGAGCCAAAGGTTAGAAGACACATTATGGGCTTATAGGACAACCTACAAAAACCCAATTGGAATGAGTCCATATAGGCTGATTTATGGGAAAAGTTGTCACCTACCTGTGAAATTGGAACACAAGGCATATTGGGCTGTGAGGAAGATGAATTTGGATCTTGAAAGTGCTGGGAAAGAGAGGAGCTTGCAGTTACAAGAGCTAGAAGAAATTAGAAGGGAAGCATTTGAAAATTCCAGGATTTACAAAGAGAGAACAAGAGTGGCTCATGACAAACTGATCCAACCAAAGGACTTCCATCCAGGAGACAAAGTGTTGTTATTCAATTCAAGACTCAAGCTGATGCCAGGTAAACTTCGTTCCAGGTGGGAAGGTCCATTTATAGTTACTCATGTATATCCTTTTGGTGCTGTGCAGATTGTGAAGGATGGAGTGAAGGATCCATTCATTGTTAATGGGCATAGATTGAAGAAATTCCTTGGGACCATGCCATCAGAGCCAATGGAGGAGATCACACTCCTCCAACCTGTTTATCAATAAAATCCATCAGGTCGTACCTCTCCTTTATATTTTCATGATTGTTGTGATTCAATTTCCAATATTCTTACATGTTAAATACATTTTAATGCATTGCGGACACTGCATCATTTAAGTGTGGGGGAGGGAACCTTTGTAGTGTAGGATTTTTATGTGTTGTTTGTTTTCTTATTTGTTTTTTTTAAAAACATATGAGTATTTAAAATTTTGTGTGTTTATTTTTCAATTTTTGTGTGTTTTTGAAACTTTTGAGCTGAAATGATTATCATTGATATTTTTGAAACCCATCTCCATGAGTGAAATAATTTATTCCTTGAAACTGAGCTTAAATGAATGCTGAAAATGACATTGTTTCAAGTTCAATTATTTGGGAATTTCATGAAAAATACTCTGTTTTTTGAATCCCATGCCACATATCACTGTCTTTATATTTGAAATCACATTCCCGTGAGGCTTCTGAACCTATTATTTTCATATTCTTTACATTCACCTCACTTCTTGAGAGAACCAAATCATGCTTGATTTAACAAGAATTTGATTTATTCCTGTCAAAACTTGAGGGTTTGAGGTACTTGTGTTTTAAATGATTGAGGCATTTCTTTGGTTTGAAAGCCCCCTTTTCAAGATAATCCCTTTCATAATGGCCTACCTTGAACATTTAATCCTTGTAGCCCATAGAATCCATGAAAATCCTGTTAGTTTAGCCACATTACAAGCCAATATTCCCTATCCAACCTGCTCTTGAAGTGAAATTGCACGATCTATTTGAACATAAGTGTGGGGGGAAGATGTATTGTACTGTACTACCTTATTTGGGGATACTTTGGAAAAAAAATGTTGAAGAGATGTTATTGCTGTAAAAAAAAAATCATTCTGCTGAAAGCTGTGCCTTTTCTGGAGCTTTCATGATGAGAGAAGTTGTGCCTTTCTGGAGCTTCTAATGTAAAAAGGAAGCTGTGCCTTTTCTGGAGCTTTCAAGAAATATTATATTTGAGAAGATTGAAATGTTTGCTGCTGAAATGATGAACTATGGGAACATTCCTTGATATTACATGGAGAAGGAGTTTATTTTCTACTAAGGGGAGTGAAGAGAAGACCATGCTTTTGTGAAAATTAGAGTAATGCAATTTTTCTTCAAAAAGAGCCAAGCCCTCTTCATTCAGCCTCAGAATTTTTACATATAAATCCTACCAACCTAAATCCACAGAACAACCTTAACAAGTCCTCATGATAAACATATGTCTTTAACTCACATCAGGTGGAGATGTAGGAATTTATCAAGCCTATGGTGACCCTTGTATGAGTTTGGATGAGAAAGACATTGCTAAAAAAATGAAATTTGTGTAATGAGAGATAATGAAAGTTAGGTAAGTGTTTTGTGTGCATGGGAGGAGAAATGAAGAGTAAATTTATTGAATGATCCTAAATTAAGAACATGAAATAATAGAGTTTGATGAGACATGATATATTTTGTTTCTTGTTTTCAAATTTGTGGATCTCATGGATATGTGTTTTGAATTTACTTTGAATTTATTTTGATTCTGACTTGTCCAGGAGTCCAAGTGATAAGTGTGGGGGAATTGATAGAGTTAATATTTTCATTATTATTTATATGTTTTTCAATGATTTAATCCCTCCCAATTATTCAATGTGAGTGTATTTTCATCATTTATGTGTTTTTAGTGTATTTTGGGCTTAAATGTGAAAATGGGGTAATTCTGTAAAATTGTCAGTTTTATATAGCTTCTGTTTTTCGGTCATAACTTTTATAATATGGGTCCAATTGAAGTGAATTTTTTTTGTAGGATTCCTATACTTGTGGGATTAAAATGTTCCTTCTGGACTAAGACCCAATTCGAAACCCAATGGTGCAGAAAATTCAATCAAGTGGAGAAATCAGTTTTGAAGGCAGAATGGACCCCACTTCATTAAATATGCAATATCTCATTCATCTGACCTTAGAATGAGGTGATTCCATCTGGTGTCTACAGAGGACTTAAAAAGTACGGCTCAAAATAAATTTCATAAATTATTGAGCTCATTAATGCATCCTCTTGGCGCATCTAAGTGGAGTGGGTGAAACAGTGTTTGGCGGCCAGAAAAGTAATGGTCATTGATTCGGACATATCTTTCTTTACACCTGTCCAATGACTCTAAAATTTTGAGGGTCGATAGAAAACTTCATTCCCAACATTCTATAAGAAGGGACATCAGTGAGTTTCGGCCGGCTGGTGGGCATAACAGAGGAAAACTTCTGGAGTACAGATTCTGGAGCATCAAATTTTCTGTTCTTTGTTTTCTCTCTTTTGTTCTTCTTAGTTTTGTAATGAATTATTCTTTCCCCTTAGTCACAATTACCCTTACCATGGTGGGGTAAAATTCTGTGTGATTGGGGAAGGAGAGGTTTTCCATATTTTATTTCATGAGTTCCTTCTATTAATGTTTTAAAATCCTCTTTTCTCTTCTGCGGATCTGTTTCAATTTCTTATAACAGTTTTTATTATCATGTACGATTGTATCTGATTTTAGATTCTGTTGTTCATTTATATTTGGTCAATGATCAATATCTCCCTCCACTAGGTTCTGGTTTATAAACAATGGAATAGACCGGGATTTAGTGGTGTAGTACTCGGTGATCACCGATACGTGAGTGAGGAGTAGTGAATGTTCTTGATTACTTGGGATAAACAAGACCCGATTGGGAATTGCCTAAGATAATTGGGGGTATTTTCTACAACTCAATTACACATTGGAAGGAGAGTAGGCCAACCTAAGATTTTATTAAGGTTTATTCTCACATTTTTAATTGACCAAGGGAGTGAGAAGAAACGATTGTGGATTCTCACTTTTAACGATTTAGCAGAGGAGAATTGGGTAAAATGAACAATGATAGAATTACAATTGGAAAACTGACCCTAACCTGATCACCATTTCATATCACTGATTTAGATCACATCATTTTTCAATTTGTTTCAAAACTTTCACTTAATTACTTTACTTTAATTAGTTTCTTTCTTATATTTTCTAAATCAAAAAATTTCTAAAAACAACCTCACTTCTTTCTATTTTAAGGTGACAACTTAATTGTTGTGCACTCCTCTCTGGAGACAACCTAGGTAATCCACTCTACTGCATTTTAAATTAGGTAATATTTGTTTTTGTTACACCCCACGACAGGCACGTGTCATATACTTTCATGGGCGATGTTAATATTCATTTGACCAGTTTATTATTTATATGGGTCATATTACTATTCCTAAGGTCAAGTTACTATTTCAATGGGATCAGTTTCATAAATTCTAGAAATACTTATTATTTTATTAATTATTCTTTTATAAAGTTTTTATTATGGTCTCTAAGTAATTTTATGTGATTTATACTATATGAAATTACTCTATGAAGGGATAAATTATATTGATAAAAGTTTGGGTTGTTACATTCTTCTACCCTTTTGAAATTTCACCCTTGAAATTTTATTTTACATAAACTAGTTAGGGTACTTATACTTCATCACCTCTTCTGGTTCCCAAGTTGCTTATTCATACCTATGGTTCCTCCACAACACTTTAACAAGGTGGGTTTTCTTATTGCATAGAAAATTATCTCTCCAATCTAGAATCTTTACTGGCTTCTCCTCATAAGATAGATCATCTTCCAGATGTACCACCTTTGAGTTCAGTACATGTGAGGGATCTAGTATGTACTTCCTCAGGAGTGATTTGTGGAACACATCATGAACTTGAGCCATATTCAGTGGAAGTGCAAGCAGATGGGCCACTATTCCTATGTGATTAGGATCTCAATGGGGATAATGTACCTTGGGATTAGCTTTCTTTTATTTCTAAACCGTATGTCTCTCTTTAATGGTGATATTAAAAGAAAGACTTTATCTCCAACTTTGAACTCTAAGTCCCTTTGACATTTGTCAGCATAACTTTTTTGTTTTCTGACTCTAAAAATCTTTGATATGTTTCCGGATGGATTGAACCTTCTATATCATCTCTTACACAAGATCAGGTCTAAGTAGATTTATTTCTTCAACTTCATCCCAATAGGTTGGAGTTCTACATTGCTTTCCATACAGAGCTTCGTATGGATCCATCAGAATACTCAAGTGGAAGCTATTATTGTATGAGAACTCAACCAATGGTAGATACTGATCCCATCCACCTTTGAATTCTAATGATAAGGTTCTTATCATATCTTCAAGCTTCTAAATAGTAATTTCAGTTTGACTACCAGTTTGGGGCTGATAGGTCATGCTGAAATTTAATTCAGTACTCAAAGCATGTTGAAGACTCCTCTAGAATTTAGATGTGAACCCGAGATCACGATAAGAGAAAATCAAGAGTGGAACCCCATGCAGTCTCACCACTTCATTTACATATATCTTTGCAATTTTTTCAAGAGAGATATATTTCTGAATAGTGATAAAGTGGGCAGTCTTGGTGAGTTGGTCCACCATAACCCATATCATATTATTTCCATTGGATGTCTTCGGGAGACCCATAAAAAAGTCCATAGTGACATTCTCCTATTTCAATATGGGTGTAGGAAATGGTTTCTTCATCCCTTTGGAATTCTGTCTCTATGATTTAACTTTTTGACATATCCAGAACCTTGAGATATACTTTGCAATCTACTTCTTCATGTTATCCCACCAGAAGTATTCTCGAAGATCATGGTACATCTTGGTACTCCTAGGATGTATAGAGAAAGTTGAGCTATGGGCATTATCCAATAGATCATTATTTATCCTAGGTGATGAAGGCACAAAAATCCTCATTCCAAACTGAATCACACCATCATCATTGATATGGAACTCTTGCAACTTCCCTTAACTTTACTTTATTCACATTCTTTTATAACTTCAGATCATCCCTTTGTGCCACCTTAATCTTATCTTGGATAGATGGTTGGGTAATCATTTGGGAAAGGTAGGACGTATTTTCTTCCATTATGATTTCCAAATCCATTCTTTGCATGTCCATTACTTTAGGGTCTTTCTCAATATGCAACATGGATAGATTAGAAGGTTCTTTTATGATTAGAGCATCAACTACCTTGTTTTCCTTACTAGGATGATAGTGAATAGAGAAATTGAAATCCTTGATTAACTCCAACCATCTCCTTTAATGCACGTTGAGATCATTTTTTGTGAATATATACTTTAGGCTCTTATGATCGGTATATATGTCACACTTCTCACCATAGAGGTAGTGCCACTAGATTTTCAAGGAAAAAACCATACCTGCTAGTTCCAGATCATGAGTTGGGTAGTTCTGCTCATGGATCATCAACTGCCGTGAGGCTTAGGCTATCACTTTATCATTTTGCATGAGTACACAACCCAAGCCTTTCTTTGAAGCATCACTGTATATCAAAAAAATTTCTCCACTTTTTGGTAATGTGAGTACATGTGAAATGGTTAGTTGCTTCTTTAGCTCCTTGAAGTTTCCTCACATTCTTCCATCCAAACATACTTTACCCCTTTCCTTGTTAACTTAGTTAGCAGGCTTGGAAATTGTGATAAATTTCTCACAAAATGTCAATAGTATCCAGATAATCCAAGAAAACTATGGATTTATGTAACACTAGAGGGTTTGGGCCATTACTCAATCACCTTTGTTTTTGAGGGGTCCACAGAAATTCTCTCACTTGTGATCACGTGTCCCAAGAATGTGACTTACAAAATCCAAAATTCACATTTTCTGAATTTGGCATACAACTTCTCCTTCCTTAATATCTCTAACACAAACCTTAGATGTTCTTCACGTTCTTCATTTCTCTTAGAGTAGATGATAATATCATCGAAAAAAACTTCCACAAATTTTTTGAGGTAATTTATAAAGACTCTAGTCATAAAATTCATGAAGATTGTATGGGCATGAGTAAGTTCAAAGGGAATTACAAGAAACTCATAGTTCCCATAACTTTTACAGAAGGAATTTTTATAAATATATTCCTGCTACACCTTTAGCTGATGATATCCAGAATAAAGATCCACCTTTGAGAAGTAATAATCTCTTCATAACTGATTGAACAAGTCATCAATCCTTGGAAGATGATACTTTTTCATTATGGTGATCTTGTTGAGTTCTTGATAATCAATACACAACTACATTGATCCATCCTTTTTCTTGAAAAAAGATCATTGGTTCACCCTAAGGTGATGCACTAGGAATATGAAAACTTTGTCTAAATGCTCTTATTGCTTCATATTTAACTCCTCCAGTTCGATATGAGCCATATTGTAGGGACACTTTGAGATATGAGTAGCTCTGGGTATGAGTTCTATTGATAAATCTATCTCATGATCTGGGGAAATTTTGGGTAACTCTTCAGGAAATACATCATTTTATTCCCTCATGATGGGAATTTACAATAGGTTTACACTTTCCTTTGAATCAACCATTTGATAGAGGTATGCCTCTGGTTGCGCCCAAATTTACCCTACAGGTATGCGGTCGTTGTAGTACAGGTAGGGGTTGAATCCATAGGGACCGAAGAAGAAATCGAGAGACACTTTTATTTTGGAAGGATTTGGCTATGGAGTGGCCAACTATTTGGATTGATTTGATTTTAATAACTACTAATTTAATATAAAGAAAATAAATTAAAACATACAATTACTTAGTCTAAAACAATTAATGGAGATGGTTTGATCCTAAGTTGTTACTAGGGTTAGATTGGATGTATTTATTTTCTTATAACGTTCGTTTCAATAATTCAAGATGTATCCACAAAATGATATAATTCATCAACATCATTCACTAATTTAATCCCTACACAATTCCAAGGCTAATCACCAATTCACTTAGAGGATCAATTTAATGATCACTCCAAGGAATTGGATCGTACTAGCACTCGAAATGTGTCATTGTTAAAGTTGGCGAAGATGAAGAAGAAATTAATTATCAAATGGAAATCTTAAATTAATGAAATGATTACAAAATTTTAGATCATAAAATAACATCCAATCTTCCCCATGCAACTACCTAGGACCAACCCATAAGGGGTTAGCCCTCCATTTATGCTATTAAATAAATGGAAGCGGGAAGTCGACTTAAAGAAGCGAAATTGGAGAAGAAAAATAAAAAAATGAAACGATCACTCCACCATTGTATGAATAAATTCACAAGTGCTGGTGTGAATAAATTCACACCTTAAAGAAACAATATTAAAGTGACAAGAAGAAGAAAAGAAAAAGAGGAAATGAAGAACTTTTATTAAGAACTAATGTGATTCAAATAACTTACATGAGAATGAAGAACGATTACAACATCAAATGGAAAACAAAACATTACAATGAAACAAATCATCCAAGATCCCTAAATCCTCCACCACTACTACCTTAAATAGGAAGTCTTGGCCGAGCCCCCAACATCCCATGTGCCTTCAATTAATTGTGTTGGGGAAAGGTGGGTGAAACATTAATGTTGAGAGACTTTTCCACTTCTTGCCCCGAAGTTGCATCCAGATTGCATCCACCGGAAAGACGTGCCTAAATTACCTTCTAGAAGGCCGAATTATAGTGGTCCATATAAGACTTAAATGAATACCCGGATGTCTCCGAACTTCCTGTAAAATTTCAGCCCAAAATAATAAACCGTTATCGAGATATGATAAATATAGTGAGCTGTTTTTCTGGGCCGCAGAATCTGGCCCAGAATTGAATCTTTAACTTGGTCCGCCTTAATCACCACCATTTAGGACGAATTAGCACTGTATCAAGAAGATGTATTTGTTCCTCTATATGTATTATAGTCTACCATGAATTTTGGGATTCATTGGGCCTGTATTGTGGTCCCCACATTCGCATAGGTGGGATTATATCCAATCTGCCTTCTCCATAATTATTTCGTTTCATCGCCAAATATCCCCATCATCATTTATGAATAATCCATTGATCCCTGAATGAAAAATGTTCATATTTATGTTTATATACATTTAAAAAAATATAAAATTAAAATATGGATAATTACATTCTTTAAAATCAGATGAAACATTGGGCCTAAATTGGTGCATATTAGGCATGAAGTGCACAAATGACGAGAATGAATGTTCAAAATTAAAATCCACTAACTCAGGACCATAAGATCAAAAATGAACATTTAATACCCTTAAAATGTAATCAAAATATGTGTTTCTATTGTCTAATCAACCTCTTCACAGGGAATCAACATCCACACTATTGAAGGATTTTCCAAAGGAGATTCATGATATTCCTTGAATTATTAGAGGATCATGGGATGGTTTGGAATATGAAAAGATATTTCCTTTTCCTAATAATTGATATGTAGTTTATATAACTAGAGCCAATCCATTTCCATTATAGCATTAAATTCCACTAAGATAAGTGTCATGAGATTTTCTGGAAGAATCTTCCCACATATGCCAACAGGAGAAGATTCCAACACTTGGGTTGCAATGATTTCACCACTAGGTGTTTTTATAGATATCTATACTTCAAGGTTTTAGGGATTTGATTCAATAGTTCTAGAAAAATTTTAAGATATAAAGAAATGCGTAGAAATAGAATCAAATAAGAATTTTTCCAGTCCTGAGTAAATAGGAAGTGTACCTTGTACAACTTCATTTTCTTGCTCCACTTATATAGTAGGGATGGAAAAAGCCTTCCCTTTATACTTTGGCTTTGGTGGTTGATGATGCTAATTACCCTTGATGACTCAAGATTTAGTGAACTATCTTTCATAGTGCCCTTGCTCCCTTAGTAGAAGCATTGAACCATGGGTGGTGCTATTCTTTCCTCCACCACATTGTCTTGCTTCCTCTTATATTTTTGACATTCATGAGATTTTTGGCCTTATATTCCACAATTATATAATTTCCCCATCCCTTTGAGGTAGTTCCCATGATTATTTTTCCCAAATTTTTGAAATATGGGTGGTTGAGTTTTATTTCCAACTTTCTCATTAGATCCTCCAACTTGAAACTCCATATTTATTTTCTTATCACCATATCCAAGAGACCATTATCAAAACTCCATCTCCAATTTGAGAGAACAGCGAACAAATTATTCATAACTCCCAAAGTATTGAATGTCAAGATCCTTTATAAGGTGTAGTTTTAAACCGCTAAAGAATCTATCAATTTTTCTATCATTGTTGATAAAAAAACCTGAAGCATACCTTATAACCCTTGCAATTTATTTTAGACCGTGATAGATTCTATTTCCTTTTGATTGAGCTCTATGAATTATCTCTCCATATTTGTATGAATATTTTTAGGGAAATACTTATTAAGAAAAATTATATTAAAGTCTTCCCACTCCATCTCTTCAATTTTATCCTTAGGTTTGGTGTTCTTAATCAACGCCCACCATTGGTCGGCTTCTCCATCTAAATGATAAACAGAAAGAGTCACCTTATCCGTCTCTGAATAGTGAAGTATAAAAAATATATTATCCATTGATTTGACCTACTGTTACATGAACAGTGGATTGAAAGATCCCCTAAATGTTGGTGGTTGTTGCTGCATAAATGACTCAATAGCTAGTTTCTCCCTCTTAGGTGAAGGAGGTTGTTCCACATTATTTAGGTTATTGTTCACATCCTGAGATAGTTAGGTAAGAATTGACATAAAATTTTGAACTCCACCTTCTAAGGAATTGGGGATTTCATTTGAGGAATCACTACATTGTCCCTCACATGAACTGTTGGCCCGGTTTCTCATGGTTCCCATCATTTTCTAAAATAGAAAATGTTTTAACAAAACATAAGTAAACAAGTCATGAATAAATAATTTATTCCTTTGGGAAATTAAATCAAAAGGCATGTATTGTGGGATCGTTATGTTTAAAATTTTATAAAATAAATCTTCTTGGGTGCTTACTTATAATTAGTCATATACTAAGGGTTTTCACTAAGGGTCTCTAATCCTAATTTCCAAATTAACTAAACCATGCTATGATACCAACTATAGCAACCCTGATTTTTCTTGCACAACTTGTAACAATATTTTATAGACAAACAACATAAAAGTATTACACAACCAGGATCCAAAGGTTCAGTATCTTGGGAAAATCAGGACCATACATAAAATTTACATAATAAAAATTAAACATTATTTAATTCCTTCTTCTCTACCTTCTTTTTGTCCCTTGAATTATCCTTAGTACAAGTAGTCACCTGAGTATGTACATCAAAGAAATGGGTGAGATAAAAGCCCAGTAAGAGGATAAATAATAATAAGAATAAATATAACATGGGTGGGAATAATCATCATAATCATAACATAATAATTGGATCATCAACATAATCAAGAGAGAAAGTATTAGATAAAGTCATAGAATATTGAAATACATAAAAATAAAACATCATGTCTTAGTGGTCAATTACCACACATAGTTGTGAACAATGATAGCATCATGTTCACACATATTTTAATTTTACTTATAAAATAAATCACATTACACAATGGATTGGAGTGATATATAATTCTGGGTGCACTTTCCACATCATAACATTTACATTATGCTATATAATTTCGGGCGCACCTGTCACATCATAACATTTACATTGTCATGCATGCCACATTTAACATATATCAATCTTGGACATAAAATAAACAATGGAAAGGAATGAGTTTCATTTAATAAAGAAATAATTCATAAAATTTGGAGTTACCATGATAAAAATGGAATAATATTCCTGGTATCAATCTTGATTGAAGAATAACCAATCTCATGAGAAGTAAAAGATGCATTTTTTTGAAAGAAGAGTTCTTTTGAAAAAATCTTTACATTTTTCATAAAACCAGATTGGTAACATGTATATCCTAGAAAAGATAATGATGAAGAAATTATATATAAGGAATAATAAAATAATATACATACTAAAAAAGGGGTGAAAGAGGGAAAACCCAAAGAAAGAGAGTTGGGTTCGAGAATTCCCCTTACCTTATGTCTGAATGATTCTTCAATTTAATATAATATATAATCACATTAGATTAATTAATTAAAAAATAAAAAACCTTTTATAAATTAATTTGATTCATTATGGTTTTATTAAGTTCATTTATGGTCTTTTCTATGAGTTATAAAGTTTAATTTAATGGTTCGGGAGTGTTCGTTTTCTTAGTTTTCATGATTGGTTCACTTGTATATATGAATGGAAGTTCATGTAAAATATGGATAAATATCCGAAATTGTTATTATATGTTATTAATGATATTAAATAATTTTAAATTATCTTATAAATAATTTGGTTAAATGGTATGAGGACGAATCCTTAGATAAAAGTTAGTGATGATCGTTTTAGGTAAATTTTGGTGCTTTTTCGATCATAACGAACTTGTTTTGTTTTATCATTTAGTATTATGTATATATGTTAGTTATAGAACATAAAGAGGGTTATAAAATAAATTTTAAAATATGTTTCAAACATTATAATGGTTTTATTAATATCCTTGAAGGTGTTAAAGGAAAATTAAATCACATTGTCTACGATGTCGGTAAATTGACACATCACATGCAATGATTTCATTTTTAAAATAAAAGAGAGAAGGAGGAGTGTAATGATGGATATTCCATTAAAATTATAGAATTAAAGTATATGTAAGGTACTGTAGTTTTCATTCCATTTTGATGAGGGGAGGTGAGGAGATAATAATAATAGAAAATAACTTGAAAAGAAATTAAAAGAAAATAGAGGAATTTACCTCTTGAATTTCTCCTCCTTGAGAACCTCCTTAGGGAAAAGGTTTTGGTCTTTTGATAAGAACAAGATATCATGGACATGGGTTTGGGGATAGGGAAGAGTATTGGGTATAATTTGAACAAGTATAAAAGTTTGGAATATGTGAGGAGAATAGGTGGTGAGGGGTGATTTTTATAGTGGAGGAGAGGGGTGTTTTCTCATTATTTTAATCATTAGTTTATTATTTTGGCTCAAGAATATGAATAATTTGAGAATTATTAGTAAATATATTAAAATAATGAAGTATATTTCTAGATTTTGGACTTAAATATCCATACATCATATATGACTACACAATTCATGTATTTATCATTTTTTTGTAAATTATCATATTTTACTATTCACCAAAAATTCAAGTATTTTAAAAAAATCCCAAAAAATAACCCTAATCATTTTTCAAACTATAGAATTCAAAAATGAACTCCATTTTATGAAAATAATTTTCTAAATATGATTAATTTATTTTTTAATTAAAATTATCATTTACTTAGAAAATATAGATTTTAAAATTATAATTGATTTTATAACACTTTGAAAAATTACTTAAGGTCTCATAAAATTATCTTAAAATCATAAGAAATTAAAATATTAATTTATGAATATATTTTATGAAAATAAATTTTCTTTTAAATTATTAAATTAATCATAAAATTGTAAATAAATATTTATTACTTATAAAAAAACCAACACTAAAATTAATAATTTTTAAAACATTTATTTACTTCGACTATGATATAATTATATCATACTTTCACTTATAAGATGACTAAATTTTATTTATAATTTCATGGGTGAGGTTACTATTCCTTTGACTAGTTTACTATTCATAAGGGTCATATTACTATTTCTATGGTCAAGTTACTATTTTGTCAATATTAGTTCCTTAACTTCTAGAAATAATTCTTATTTCATTAACTATTCATTTATAAAGTTTTTATTATGGTCTCTAAGTGATTTTATGTTATTTATACTATATGAAATTACTATAAGAAGGGATAAATTTCATTGATAAAAGTTTGGGTCATTACATTCTTCTCCCCTTTTTGAAATTTCTCCCTTGAAATTTCATTTTACATAAACAGGTTTGGGTACTTCTCCTTCATCGCCTCTTCTAGCTCCCAAGTTACTTCTTCATACCTATGGTTCCACCACAACACTTGGTCAAGGTGGGTTGTCTTGTTGCATATAACCTTATCTCTCTAGTCTAGAATCTTTACTAGATTCTCCTCATAAGTGAGATCATCTTCCATCTGTACCACCTTTGAGTTCAATACATATGATGGATTTGGTATGTACTTCCTCAGGAGTGATATGTGGAACACATCATGAACTCGAGCCATATTTAGTGGAAGTGAAAGTCGATAGACCATATATCCTATAAAATATAGGATCTCAAAGGGGACAATGTACCTTGGGCTTAGATTCCCTTTATTTTCAAAATGCATGACTCTTTTCCATAGTGATATTCAAAGAAAGACTTTATCTCCAACATCGAACTCCAAGTCCCTTCAATGGTTGTCAGCATAGCTCTTTTTATGACTCTGAGCAGCTTTGATATGTTTCTATGTGTCTTGAACCTTCTCTATCATCTCTTGAACAAGATCAAGTCTAAGTACATTTCTTTCACCAACTTCATCCCAATAGGTTGGAGTTCTATATCGCTTTCCATACAAAGCTTCATATATAGCCATCTGAATACTCGAGTGGAAGATATAATAGTATGATAACTAAATCAATGTGATATGTTGATCATATACACATTTTAATTCTGATGAGTATCCTATAGCATATCTTCGAGCATATGAATATTACTTTCAGATTGACCATCAGTTTGGGGGTGATAGGCCATGCTGAAATTTAATTCAGTACTCAAATCACATTGAAGACTCCTCTGGAATTTAGATATGAACATGAGATCATGATCAGAGATAATCAAGAGTATAACCCCATACAGTATCAACAATTCCTTCACATATATCTTTTCAAGTTGTTCAAATTATAGATCTTCCTGAATAGTGATAAAGTGGTAAATCTTGGCGAGTCATCCCACCATAACCCATATCGCATTATTTCCTTTGGATATCTTTGGGAGACCTGTGAAAAAGTCCATAGTGACATTCTCCAATTTCCACATGGGTATAGGCAATTGTTTCATAACCCATTTGGATATATTTCACTCTACTTTAACTTGTTTACATATTAATAAATTTGTGATATACTTCAAAATATCCTTCTTCATGTTATCCCACCGTAAGTGTTCTTGAAGATCATGATACATCTTGGTACTCCCAAGATGGATAAAGATAGTTGAGCTATGTAAATTATCCAATATCTCCTTCTTTATCCCAGGTGATGAAGGTACACAAAGCCTCATTCCAAACCAAATCACACCATCATCATCGATATGGAACTCTTGTGGCTTCCTTTCCTTTATTGCATTCACCTTCTTTTGTAACTCCAAATCATCCCTTTGCACCTCATTAATCTTCTCTTGGATAGATGATTGGGTAATAATTTGGGCAAGGTAGGATGTATTACTTACTATTATGATTTACAAATTCATTCTTTTGATATCCATAAAGATATGATCTTTCTCAATATACAAAATGGATAGAGTAGTAGGTTCTTTTCTTCTAAGAGAATTAGCTACCTTGTTCACCTTTCTAGGATGATAGATAATAGAGAAATAATAATCATTGATTAGCTCTAACCATATCCTCTGATGCATGTTGAGCTCCTTTTGTGTGAATATATACTTTAGGATCTTATGATTGGTATATATGTCACTCTTCTCACCATAGAGGTAGTGCTTCCATATTTTCAAGGAAAAAATCACAGCTGTTAGCTCCATATCATGCATTGGGTAGTTCGGCTCATGGATCTTCAACTAAGGTGAGGAGTAGGATATCACTTTATTATTTTCATGAGTACACAACCTAATCATTTCTTTGAATCATAAATATATATCACAAAAATTTCTACACTTTTCAGTAATGTGAGTACAAGTGTAGTGATCAACTGCTTCTTTAACTCCTTGAAGCTTTCCTCACATTCTTCCACCCATACATACTTTAACCCTTTCCTTATTAACATAGTTTGTGGGCTTAAAAATTGTTATAAAGTTCTCACAAAATTTCGGTAGTACCCAGCTAATCTAAGAAAACTATGGACTTCAGTGACACTAGAGGGTCTGGGCCATTCCTCAACCGCCTTTGTTTTTTAGGGGTACACAGAAATTCAGTCTCTTGTGATCACGTGTCCCAAGAATTTAACTTACTGCATCCAAAAGTAACACTTTCTAAACTTGGCATAAAAATTATCCTTCCATAATGTCTCTAATACAAACCTTATATGTTCTTCAGGTTCCTCCTTTCTCTTAGAGTATATGAGAATATCATTGATAAAAACTACAAAAAAATTGTCAAGGTAATGTCTAAATACTCTATTCATCAAATCCATGAATATTTCAGGGGCATTGGTAAGTCCAAAAATAATTATTAGAAAATCATAGTTACCATGCCTTTTACAGAAGGTAGACTTCTAAATATCTTACTTCTACATCTTTAGCTAATGATATCCAGAATGAAGATCTCCCTTTGATAAGTACTAATCTCATCATAACTGATTGAACAAGTCATCAATCCTTGGAAGATGATACTTGTTATTTATGACGATCTTGCTGAGTTCTCAATAATTGACACAAAAACTCATTGATCCATCCTTTTTCTTAACAAAGAGCACTAGTTCACCCCACGATGATGCACTAGGGTTTATGAACCCTTTGTCCAAATGCTCACGCAACTGCTTCTTTAACTCCTCCAGTTCGATAGGAACCATCCTGTAGGGACACTTTTAGATAGGAGTAGCTCTAGGTATGAGTTCTATTAATAATTATACCTCATGATCTAGGGGTAGTCTGAGTAACTCTTTTAGAAATACATCATTATAGTCCCTCACAATGGGTATTTCCACTAGTTTGAAACTTTACTTTGAATCAACCATTTGAGTGAGGTATGCCTCTTTACAAGAAATCAAAACCCACACTGTTGAAGGATTTTCCAAATGAGATTCATGATATTCCTTTAATTTGTATAGGATCATGGGATGGTTTGAATATGGAAAGATATTTATTTTTCTTGATAGTTGATATGTTCTATATATATCAAGGTCCAATCCATTCCTATTATAGCATCAAATTCCACCAAGGGAAGTATCATGAGATTTGATGGAATAATTTTCCCATATGTGACAATAGGAGAAGAGTCCAACACTTGGGTTACAATGATTTCACCACTAGGTGTTTTTATGTATATCTCCACTTCAAGGTCTCAGGGATTTTATTCAATAGTTCTTGTAAACTTGTAAGATATAAAGGGATGCATAGAACCATAATTAAATAAGAAATTTTCCATTCTTGAGTGAATAGGAATTATATCTTATAATAATTCATTTTCTTACTCCAATTATGTAGTAGTTATGGAATAATCCTTCCATTTCTCCTTTGTATTTGGTGGTTGATGATGCTAATTACCCTCTAGGACTTGATGTTTAGTGAACTGGCTTGCATAGTTCCCTTGCTCTCTATTGTTGAAGAATTGAACCATGGGTGGTGCTCTCCTTTACTCCACTATATTTTCATGCTTCCTCATGTATTTTTAAAATTCACAAGTTTGTTGGCCATCTCTTCCACACTTATAGAATTTCCCCATCCCTTTTAGGAAGTTTTCATGATGATTTTACCACATTTTTGACATATGGGTGATTGATTTTTATTTCCACCTTTCTCATTAGATACTTTGGCTTGATACTCCACATTTAATTTATTATCACCATATCCAAGGAACCATTCTCCAAACTCCATCTCCACTTTGAGAGTACATCAAACAAATTCTTCATAACTCCCAAAGTCTCAAATTTAAAGAGACTTACGAAGGTGTGGTTTTAAACCACTAAATAATCTATCTATTTTTCTATCATTATTGATAACAAAACTCAAAGCATACCTTACAAGCCTTGTTAAATTTTCTTCGTAGACCATGATAGATTCTCCTTCCTTTTACTTCAGCTCTATTAATTATATCTCTATATTTTTATAAATATTTCAAGGGAAATACTTATTAAGAACCATTATCTTAATGTATTCCCACTCTATCTATTCAATTATTTCCTTCATCTTTGTGTTCCTAATAAACAACCACCACTGGATGGCCTCTCTATCTAGACTATAAACGGAAAGAATCACCTTCCCTATATTAGAATAGTGAAATTCATAAAATATCTTCTCCATTGAGTTGGCCCATTGTTCCACAACTAGTGGATAAGAAGATCCACTAAATTTTTGTGGTCGTTTCCATATAAAGGACTCAATAGATAATTTATCTCTCTTAGGTGAAGGATGATGTTGCACATTATTCAGGTTATTGTTCATATCCTGAGATAGATGGGTAAGAATCACCATAAAATTTTAAACTCAACCTCTAAAGGCATTAGAGATTTCATTCGATAAATCACCGCATTGTCCCCTGCATTGATTGTTGGCTTGGTTTCTCTTGGTTCCCACCATTTTCTAAAATATAAAAGGTTTTAACTAAACATAAGTAAACAAGTCATGAATAAATAATTTATTCCTTTGGGAAATTAACTCTAAAGGAATGTATTGTGGGATCCCTATTTTTATCATTTTCTAAAACAAATATTCTTGGGCAATTACTTATAATTAGTCTTATACTAAGGGTTTTCACTAAGGTTCTCTAATCCTAATTTCAAAATTAACTAAATCATGCTCTGATACCAATTATAGAGACCTTGATTTTTCTTACATAACTTATTACAACATTTAATAGAAAAACAACATAAAATAATTACACAGTTAGGATCTAAATTTTTAGTGTCTTGGGAAAATTATGACCACACATAAACTTTACATAATAAAACTTAAAATATTATTTAATTCTTTCTCATCTAGCTTCTAATTGGACCTTGAATTCTCCTTAGTACAAGCAGTCACCTGAGGATCTACATCAAAGAAAGGGGTGATCTAAAAGCCCAATAAGAGGATAGATAAGAAAAAGAATCAATATAAAATGGGTAAGCATAATAATCACAATCATAACATAAAAATGGGATCATCATCATAATCAATAGATGAATCATTAGATAAAGTCATTAAATGTGGCAATGCATAAAAATGAAACATCATGTCTTAGTGGTCAACTACCACACATAGTTGTGAACAAATATAGAATCATATTCACACATATTTCAAATTTACTCATGAGATAAATCATATTACCCAATGCATTAGAGAACTATATAATTCTGGGTGCACCCATCACATCATAACATTTACATTTCACTATATAATTTTGGGCGTACCCGTCACATCATAACATTTACATTATCATGCATGAAACATAGAACTTATATCAATATTGGACATAAAATAACCCATGTAAAGAAATGGGTTTCATTTCATAAATCATACATTCATAAAATTTTTAGTTCCCAAGATAAAAAGGGAATAATATGCTTGGTATCAATCTTGATTGAAGAAGAAATAATCTCATGAGAAGTAAAAGACTTATTTTTTTTGAAAGAAGAGTTCTTTTAGAAAAATATTTTCATTTTTCATAAAACCATATTGGTAACATTTATATCCTAGAAAAGATAATATAATGATTATGAAATGATATATAGGTAATAATAAGAGAATATCCATACTGAAAATGGGGTGAAAGAGGGAAAACCCAAAGAAAGAGAGATGGGTTCGAGAATTCCCCTTACCTCATGTCCAAATGATTTCTTCACTTTAATATCATATATAATCCCATTATATTAAATAATTAACAAATAAAGAAACTTTTATACATTAATTTGATTAATTATGGTTTTATTAAGTTTATTTATGGGCTTTTTGATGAGTTGAATATTTTAATTTCATCTTTTATGAGTGTTCATATTCTTAGTTTTCATGATTGGTTCACTTGTATATATGAATGAAAGTTCATGTAAAATATGGATAAATATAAAAAATTGTTATTATATGTTATTAGTGATATTAAAGAAGTTTAAATTATCTTATAAATTTTTTATATGGTATAAGGATGAATCATTAGATAAAATTTAACGATGATCGTTTTAGGTTAATTTTGACAGTTTTTTGATCACAACAAACTCATTTTGTTTTATCATTTAGTATTATGTATATATGTTAGTTAAAGAATATAAATAGAGTTATAATATAAATTTTAAAATATTTTTCATCCATTATAATGGTTTTATTAACATCCTTGAAGGTTTTAAAGTAAAATGAAAGCTCATCATCCACGATGTCGGTAAATTGACACATCACATGCAATGTTTTCATTTTTAAAATAAAAGAGAGAGAGGGAGGAATTTAATGATGGATATTAAATTAAAATGATATAATTATAGTATATTTAAGGTACTGTATTTATCATTACATTTGGATGAGGGGATTTGAGGAAAGAATAAGAAGAGAAAATAACTTGAAAAGAAATTAAAAGAAAAGAAAGAGGAATTTACCTCTTGAATTTATCTTCCTTGAGAAGCTCCTTAGGGAAAAGGTTTTGGTATTTTGTTAAGATCAAGAGCTCTTGGACCTATGGTAGGGGATAGGGAAAATTATTAGGAAGAATTTGGACAAGGCTCAAAGCTTGGAAGGTATGAGGAGAAGAGGTGGTGAGGGGTGGTATTTATAATGGAAGAGAGGGGTGTTTTCTCATTATTTTAACCATTAGTTTATTATTTTGACTTAATACTATGAACAGTTTGATAATTATCACTAAATATATTAAAAAAATGAAGGATATTTCGATATTTTGGGCTTACATCATCCATACATCATCTATGACTCCATAATTCATGTATTTAGCATTTACCATAAATTATTATATTTCACCATTCACTAAAAATTCAAGTATTTTAGAAAAATCCCAAAAATTCACCCTAACCATATTTCAATGTGTATAATTAAAAATTAACTCCATTTTATGAAAATAATTTTCTAAATATGAGTAATTTATTTTTTTAATTAAAATCATCATTTACTTGGAAAATATAGATTTTAAAATTATAACTAATTTTATAACACTTTGAAAAATTAATTAATATCTCATAAAATTATATTAAAATCATAATACATAAAAACATTAATTTATGAATATATTTTATTAAAATAAATTTTCTTTTAAATTATTAAATTAATCATAAAATTGTAATTAAATATTTATGACTTACAAAAATACCAATACTTAATTAATAATTTTTAAAACATTTATTTACTTATACTATGATATAATTATATCATAATTTCATTTATAAGATGATTAAATTTTATTTATACTTTCATGGGTGATGTTACTATTCATTTGACTGATTTACTATTCATAAGGGTCATATTACTAGTCCTAAGGTCAAGTTAATATTTATCAGTATTGGTTCATTAAATTCTAGAAATACTTATTATTTCATTAATTATTCATTTATAAAGTTTTTATTATGGTCTCTAAGTGATTTTATATGATTTATACTATATGAAATTACTATAAGAATGGAGAAATTCCATTGATAAAAGTTTGGGTCGTTACAGTAACGCAGTTCATTTTTCATAACCATATTTCATGATTGGTTTTAAAATTATAATTGATTTATAAAAATTATAATTACGTTATGATTATTATTCTAGAGATTCTGGAATAATATCCTCTTTGACCATAGTCAACCTACCAAAGTCATTTTTTATACATAAGCTGAATATAGTCAAAACATACAAAGTGAACTTAAATTATTAACTAATTATATATAGCATGGTAAGAGATAAAATAAAAGGAATAATAAACATAAAAAAGGTTCTTAAGAAAGTAAATAATTAACACTGTAAAGACCCATAAATTTCAAGGAATTTTTTTTAAACTCTTTGGGATTTTACGAGTACGTAGTTTCTAACGATGCTTGATTCTGAGGCCCGGTGTGCCCGAAATCAATTCTCGAATTTTAGCTTGGGTACATTCAGTGAACGAACAAGCGGGTTTTTTATAACTTTTGAACCAGTGCTCGGAATTAAAATCCGAGGGCACCGATGAATTCGCAGTGCCGGGATTCGCTTAGGCGAAACTTAACTTCAACCGACAAGAGTCAGACGAAAAAGAAAAGTTTTTAGACTTTCAGAAAAAGAATTGTATATAATAAAATAACTATAAGTTATTTTATTATTTTTCTTTCCCCGTTGAGCGGAAGTTGGCAGAGTCGCAGTGTAACAACGATCAATAAATGGGGTCCATTTAATGACTCATCCCTTTGGTTGTGTAACATCAACATCCGTGTGTTTAATAGGTTCATTAATTAAGGTTCATTAATGAACCATAATAACGAACACAACATGAGGATTAATTATTTTATTAATCACCCCCTTTGGAAAACGAATTGAGAAACTACGGGAGGAAGCTCTGACGAAACACCGATGATGCCAGCCTTCGACGAAGAACAATGAAGAACACCGATTCCTCAGAGATTGACGACGCGCCACCAAACCTCTTCCCCGCAGCCAGAGAGGAGACGTTGCTTCCTCCTCGGTGCGCCCCGACGACGCCTACGATCCTCTTCTCTGCGACACCGTGTACCGCAATGCCGATGATCGTCTTCCTGGTTGAGTTAGGGGCATTGGTTTATTTTTTTTCTTTACGTGATTTATACCCTCGACATGACGTATAATTGTTGGGAGTTGTTTGAACCATTAACGCGGTGGGTGTAGACCAACGAACAAGTCCGAACCGACCGCTATTCTGTTCTTGATGCGCGGAACGTTGGGAGATGATGAAACGGGACCACAACAATGTTTGAAAGCCATCGTAGTGAAGAGCGGGTCCCGAGACGACCGCAGGCGCAGACGGGAGCAAGAACGGACCACCGGAATGACTCCGGTGGCCCGCGGACATCACCAGCAGCGCAGTGACGTGCCATCAATTGTGTTGGGATCCTTTTGTTGATACGGTCCTTTTAGATTACTCCGCTTGAGGTTTGGATGCAGTTGGAGTACAGTCGGGTTGGTTTTAGCTTAAAAACCAATCGGGCCCCTAGAACGGAAAAGCCAATAACTCTCAGACCGGGTGTCCGATTGACGCACCGTCTATCGCGTTGGGTTTCCTTTGGAGAGACGGAAGTTTGGGATACAACAACTCCGGACTTCGTGATAGTTGATTTATCGACTATTTCTCTTGCTCAAGGAGAGGACCCTCCAAAAATCGAGCATGCTATGTGCGGGAACCCTAGAGCTGGCTGCGACTGCGACATTGACAACTGTACTTGGATCCTCCGTGGGTTCGGCAGCGAGGAAGAATGTACTTGTATCCTCCGTGGGTTCGGTAGCGAGGAAGACTGTACTTGGATCCTCCATGGGTTCGGCACCGAGGACGACTGTACTTGGATCCTCCGTGGGTTCGGCAGCGAGGACGACTGTACTTGGATCCTCAGTGAGTTTGATAGTGAGGATGACTGTACTTGGATCCTTCATGGGTTCGGCAGTGAGGACGACTGTACTTGGATCCTCCGTGGGTTCGGCAGTGAGGACGACTGTACTTGGATCCTCCGTGGGTTCGGCAGTGAGGACGACTGTACTGGGATCCTCTGTGGGTCTGACAGTGATGACTACTGTTTTTGTATCCTATGTGGGTCCGATAGTGTTGACCTCTGTACTTGTATCCTGAGTGGGTCTGACAGAGTAGTTGGTCTTGTATCCTATGTGGGTCCGACAGCTTAGCTGGTCTTGTATCCTATGTGAGTCTGACATCTTAGATGAATCAGTGGCTACATCTGATCATCTCTATCACCTTAAGAGGATTATACCTATGTGAGATGTGTCTTGATTCTCAATCATTATCATTGATGTGGATGACTTGCTTTCCTGTGTGGACTGGGTTGTACTTTCCTATGTGGACTGGGTTGTGCTTGCACTCGGGAGCTGGAGCTGAACTGTAATTGATGACTTAGGTATATGTATGGTCATATACCTAAGCAGGGTTTTTTGATACTTCGTGATTGTATCTTCCCTTTGTGGTTTATCCTTCGTGGATTCTGAGAGACTTTCGGGGGTCTCGGGGTCCCTACTGAGTATCGTATACTCACCCCTGCATGGGCTATGCCCACACTTCGTTGTGTTGGATGCAGACAACGGACATCACTGATCGAGGTGGATTCTTGTGGAGATGGATGGTACCTGGAGGTGGAGTACTTGGCAGGACGTATACAGAGCAGATGACCGGACCCGAGGAGCTGAGGAGGCTATCTGTACCCACCCTTTAGGTGGGACTTATGGAGGACGACTCAGTGTTGCTGTTTACTTACTGCTGTTGTACATTCCCTTTCAGTTATACTGTAATTTCAGTTGGGTTTGTATACTGGCCCATTTACTTTTTCAGCACTTATCATGTACCCAGTTTTTCTTAGTGCTTACTTCACTTGCATACTCTGTTGTGTAAGTTACTTCATAAAGGAAATGCCTTCCCTTCTTTGGGATTTACACCTTTGGTGCTAGTCGCCAGCCCCCGTCCTATGGAAGGAGGTATTGGGGTAGTCACGGCACGGGCCCTGAGGACGGGTCGTGACAAATTGGTATTAGAGGAGTCGGTTCTACTGCAGAACTCAGGACTCTGATAATTCCTTCTCTATGGAGCAATAGTGTTAAGAGTATTGAGTGTGATTTTCAGTCCAGGGAGTCCAGTGTTGGTGCGGCGGCCGATGTATCCATACACCAGGACCCTGACTTCTGATTTCCGACTCAGTGCACGAAAACACTAATTGCGTGTGTGTTTAATTATCAAAAGTTTTCTTTGTGATTAATTTGTGTCAGCTCACCAGGTATACTGTATTAACCATGGCGCACCAGTTTCTTCTCAGGATGGCCCCACGATGGCAGCCAGCTAGGGTTCTGAGCTTTGTGCGAGATGGAAGCCCACCGAGCAACGAGGCTTCGGTGCAGACCCCTATTACAGCGGAGGCACCAGCGGTACCACTACCCGCTGAGCCGCCGATGATACCCGCCCTAGCGGTGGAGAGTGCACGCCGCCTGAGCGTGTTGCACTAGTTTTAGAGGCAGAGGCCGCCCAGGTTCCATGGATAGACGGATCCTCAGGCAGCATAGGATTGGATGGAGGCTATCGTCAGAGTCTTCAGATTGGTAGGGACACCAGCTGACCTCATGGTGATCCTTGCTGTGAGTCTCCTACACGCAACAGTAGGTAGATGGTAGAGCCTGATGCTCCAGGTGCACGATGAGGCATCTCTACTTTGGATGGACTTCGAGATCCTCTTCCGCTCGGAGTTTGTTCCAGCCACCCTCCGTGCGGTGCACATCGAGGAGTTACTACAGCTGTGGCAGGGCAGCATGACAGTAGCCTAGTACTCGGTGAGGTTTACTGACCTCTCGCGCTACTCCACGGACATGGTATGAGACCCATTCTTCTGGGCCTAGACCTTCGAGCAGGGGATGAGGAATGAGATCAGGGATTCGATGATCTCCCTCAACATCCCGACGCAGGCGGGGGTGCTAGAGAGAGCCCTTCTAGTGGAGAGTTTTCTCGCTGAACAGTCACCACCGGTGAGACCCTCCGCAGGACGACACGTAGCAGAGTCTTCTGCATCCGACAGTAGACAACAGACGTAGGGGTCCAAGCGGACCGGGCCGTCAGGTGGGCGAACCCAGGATACAGGTTCGGCTGTGCAGGGCACACGACACAGAGCCATCCATACGAGGAGCAGGTAGTGCTATGCATGCGGCGAGCAGGGTCTGTAACACCTGAGACTTTTATGTTATATGAATCATCAAAGGAATCTTTTTCTACACAACACTTGCTTGGATTGCTTTACACGCAATCGTGACCTTCCTCGATAGCTTGTGTCGTACGCAATACCGAGTTTCACTAAACAACAATATGCTATTAAAACTAGCCGTTATGAATAGTAATAACCACTTTTTGAAATCTTATAAATTTTATTTTTCAAAATGGACTTCATTTTTGGACTCAGAATATCGAAATTAGCCTAGGGTGAAATTTTGGTATTTTTCTGAAAACTTTCAATTTTTGATGAATAGTGAAACCTCTAAGTGGTAGGTTAAAAACTGAATTTTGCATAAAACTTAATTTTACCGCTTCTGTGAATGGAATTTCAAAAATACGACACACACGGTTGATATCAGTAAGTAAAATGTGGTTCAATGAGATAAAAATATTTTTTTGGTGAATAGTAACTTTTTACTTTTTTTTACCGCGGTTAATAGTAAATAGGGTAACTAAGGGTAAATATGATATTAATATTACCCTAACACATGTCCTAATTCTATTGGACAAATGTAATTCGACCAAAAACAAACTTAGGAATAAAAAATGACCATTTAGGCCCACTTGGATTAGATTAGGACATTTATTATTAATTTATTTAAAGAAGGGTTAAAATAGTTAAAATCAAAGTTTAATAAGTAAATAATTTTTAATATGGGGTTATACATAAGATAAATTCGATTTTAAATATTCATTAGAAAGCTAAAAAGATTTCATACATGATGGTATTTTATTTGTAATTTTTAGACATCAAATAATTTAATTTATTTATGACACAATGATGATGCAGTAATTATCTTATTAATGAAATATTGACATAATTGATGTTATAAACACCAAAATAAATGTAATTTGAGACTTTTTATAAATTACACTAATTTTATAGGTTACTATGATATATTAATGTTGATTTAATCAACTTGGTTCGAACATATAATTCTGTTATGACTTTCACAAAAATCATATATCAAATAGTGTCAAAATTGACACAAAATAGTTTTTAAATAAAATATTATATTATTAATTGTTATTTTATTCCTAAAAATATAAGGTTCGGCCAAATAACTTAGATAAGGATATATATATTAATAATAAACAATTTGGGGTTCGTTTGGCATGTTATAGTAAGTGTATTAACCATATAGTGAAAGAAAACAAAAAGACACGGTAAAAGTTAAATTATTTAACTTAGAGTTAAATCTAATTGATAAGGTTAAAATAATACCCTAAAATTGTCTAAATCCTATTGGTTGATAGGATTTCGACCCATCCCCACTTTAGCTTCGAAATAAGACCCTTTGGAACCATTATAAACCGATTTTTACTTTAATATAAAATAATATTTTGAGATATTCCTAAGGTGCCCCTCTCCTCCCTTATAAAAGGGCACCTCCTCCCCCTCCTCCTCACACCAAATTGAGCACTCAAGCTCGGCCAACCCCTGCCATTTTCTCCTCTCCACTTCCCTAGAATAATCCTAGAGGTCCTGGTCTTCTTCAAAGACCAATCTTAGTTCCCTAAGTGGAGGATTCAAAGAGGCGTTCCAAAGAAGAGGTAATATCCATTACCGATCTTTTCAATTTCTTTCTTCTTCAACTTCTTCTTCTTTAGTTGTTTCATGATAAAGTAATAACATCAGTATTACTTACATACTGATATGTTATTATAAATATGAAACAACCCTAATTCACCTTCTATTCATCCTACGGAAAAATGAAATCACCGCGCGTGCGTACGTACGGAATACCGTCTCCACGCCGTGGTGTAATCTATTTTTCCACCATCACTTTACAAGGATGGGTATAATGGTGTAATGAGTAACTATTTATGATTATTATAAAGTAATATTGATACTGAAATAATATATATATACTCCAATATAGTTCCACGATCATAGGAACGATATCATCACTCGTGCGTACGTACGGAATACCGTCTCCACGATGTGATGTGACTCGTTCTACATGATAATCATTACATAGTAATTATATAAATGAATTGAATGAATAAATATGATATATGTTACACTAATACCATTCTGTATATAAGGTATCTATAACCTTAAAAGAAGAATAAGAATTTATTCGGCAAAACACGCATAAGAACAAAAGGCAATAAAGACCCGAGTAACAAGTAACAATGAAATATTTCTAACAAGAAGCTAAGAATATGACCATATATGATATCATATCAATATGTATGATTCTGGAATAAGTCAATAACACTATTTAAACCATTATACAGGAGCTTCGGACACGTACAAAGCAGATCGGACCTAAGGTAAGGGAAAATATCACAATCTCACTTTTATCCGAGATTGTTTTTACTTTGGTAATTACCGGTGTGTATTTTATCATCCACATCCATGTTCCCTCAATATGTAATATTATTTCTATCCTTATACAATAGTTTATATCCAATTTTACCCTTCGGTGAGTTTTTAGTAAAAGATACGAAAGGAATCTTTTGTCGTTTTTCATACGAGGTACTTTTTGACTTTTCCGACAAAAGTACGAAGAATGTTTTTTTAACTTATACGACATGAATGGATTCTTAAAAAATTATTTCCAAGAAGCTTCCTTTACAAGTTTTCAAGTTTATTTTTAATCAACTTCTTTTATTTTATAATTGTTTGACATGTTAAGAAAAGAAAAGTGTTTTTGAAGAAGAAAGGATATTTTCCTCAAGAATGGAGTTCAAGTGTTTTATCAAAATTATTTTCCATATAAGATAATAAAGGGTTCTGTTTTTATCCCTATTATTACATTGATGTGATTATGTTGTGAGGGAATTATTTTTATGAATTCATTAACCTTATATGATTTGTTTTATGATGTCATGATGTTTCAAGAATCCCATTTTTGTTACATGTGTTATGCGATGATGTATGATTTATGATTATGTGGCACACATAAGAAAGGATTCATTATAAGATGGGTGGGACCTATATCTCCCTCCAATGCATTGGGTAAAGATTTTATATCTCATGAGATAGACATGGCTGGAACGGAAGGTTATTTCGGTTCAGTGATACAGGACTGAAACGAGGAGTGAACTCGGTTCAGAAAGGGACTTTGTCCACTAAGATAGTCTTGGCAATGAGTCATGACTAACAAGAAATGATTTTCCATGATTATGTGTGCATGCCACAAAGTTTCAAGTTTTATGTTATGATTATGGGGATCTCATTTTCACTTCTATGATTTATTCCATGTTAAGATATTATGATCTCTTTTGCAGGTTATGATTTTCAAAAAGATATGATATGATTTTATTTCCTTTATTTGCCCTTGCTGAGCATTTGAGATCACCCTTTTATGTTTTCTTTTCCCCAGGTCAGGAAGATGGATATTAAGTAGAATATGCTAAAAGGGACCCTAGATATGATGAAATAAATGGGAGACACTATAGAAGATTTATGAACCAGTTGTTTATGTTTCCCAGTTTCTAAAGACACTATACCTATACGGTCCTTTGTGGTTTTGTCATATGTTGTAATAAGTGTGCTTCAATTTTGAAGTATTAACAATGTATGTAAAGTATGGGTCGTTATAGTTGGTATCAGAGGAAAGGTATAGTCAACCTTTGGAAACTAGGATGTGAAAACCTTAGTAAGAACCCTAAGGATAAGTCTAAGCATAGAACAAAATCTTAGTGTTTTAGAAATGGCCTTGAATAACCTAGGATAAGACCTTAAGCATGAAAATTTTATTCTTGAATTATGTGGTTTTCCTATTATAATTAGTGTTGCTCACACTATTCTTCTTGGTTTTAGTCAATGGCTGGAACCCGAAGGAACCGTGTTAATGCGGAATGCGATGGGCAATGCAATGATTGTCCCCCTGAGCAACCAAACGATATGGGAGCTGGAATGCAAAATCTTGTAGCCATGCTCACACAACTTTCTCAAGCTATGAATCATGCAGGACTTCCAAACGAGCAAAGGAAGGAGCAACATTCTGTTGAATCCTTCATGAGGCAGCGTCCACGTTCTTTCAGCGGGTCTACTGATCCATTAGTTGCTGAACAATGGATTAGTACTACTGAAAAGATATTTTCAGTTCTTCAATGTTCTGAGCATGATAAAGTCATCCTAGCAGTGTATCGTTTGGAAGGAGATGCTGATCAGTGGTGGAATCTTATTAAGAATACGAGGCAAAGGGATGAAATTGAGTCTATGGAATGGGACGAGTTCAAGAACTTATTTTTCAATAAATACTTCCCTCGTATTCTCCGAACAAAGATGGAGAAAGAGTTTCTTGAACTGAAGCAAAGGGATGATGAATCTGTTAGTATCTATGAAGCAAATTTTACAAGACTTGCAAGGTACGCTTCTGGTATTATTATCCAACCTGAGAGTAAGATCGATCGATTCTTTAGTGGCTTAAAACCAAGTCTTCAAAGGGCGTTAGCCATAAGGTACTTCAATAGCTACGAGGAAATCGTTCGATGTGCTCTCAAATTCGAGATGGAGATTGGAGTAACCCATCAGTCACATGGGTTTGATAAGAAGAGGAAGATGGAATTCAAAGAAAAATCTAAAGAGCACACTGAAAAGAAGATGAGCTTTTCCTTATGCTCAAAGTGTGGAAAGAAACATGGAGGGAGTTGTCTTAAAGGGACAAGTAAATGTTTTAAATGTGGAAAAGAAGGTCATCGGGCATTTGAATGCCGTGATAATGGGAAGAAGATGTCTAATGACGCAAACAAAGGAAGGGATACACAGAATGAACCTACTACACTTCAATGTTTCAAGTGCAAGGAGATGGGGCATTATGCCAATCAATGCCCAAATCCAAGGGTTGATGATGATGGTCGACGTCAACAAAATCTTAAGGCTAAAGACAAAGGAAAGTCACATGCAATTTCTATCAGCGGTGTGGAGTACGATAACGAAGTGGTGAAAGGTACACTTACCATCCACTCTAAAGTAGCAAATGTTTTATTTGATTCTGGATCCACCCACTCTTTTATTTCTGAAGAATTTTCTAAGGGTATCACCATATTACCTCAACAATTAGATGTTGAGTTAGCTGTGACAACACCTAATGGCACATCAATCGCATCAAAAGTTTATAATTCTTCTCCGATCGAAGTTTGTGGGAAAGTGCTTCCTGCAAATCTTGTGATCCTTCCTATAGTGGAATTTGATGTGATTCTTGGCATGGATTGGATTTCTTTATACGGAGCTCATATCAATTTCCAAAGAAGGGAAGTCACATTTCATATTCCAGATCAATCTATGATCGTCTATCAATGCAAGGATGAACATAACCTTCCAGTGGAAATTTCTTCCATTTTATGGGTATTGATTCCACTAAATGAAGGTTATTTATCTCAAATGGTTGGTGAGAAACTCACGATTAAGAATATTCCCATTGTACGGGAGTTTGATGATGTCTTTCCGGATGAATTACCGTGTCTTCCACCAAATCGTGAAGTTGAGTTTTCAATAGAACTCGTACCGGGTGCTTTGCCTATTTCAAAGACACCTTATAGAATGGCCCCAATTGAGTTGCAGGAATTGAAGAAGCAACTCCAAGAGAATCTTGATAAGGGATTCATACGCCCTAGTGCGTCACCTTGGGGAGCACCTGTTCTATTTGTTAAGAAGAAAGATGGATCAATGAGACTCTGCATTGATTATCGAGAACTTAACAAGATCACTATCAAGAACAAATATCCTCTCCCACGCATTGATGACTTATTTGACCAACTACGCGGAGCTCAATACTTTTCCAAGATTGATCTTCGTTCAGGGTATCATCAATTAAGGGTCAAAAGGGAGGATATACCAAAGACAGCTTTCCGTACAAGGTATGGACACTATGAATTTATAGTGATGCCATTTGGTCTTACTAATGCCCCTGCTATCTTCATGGATCTAATGAATAGAGTCTTTAGAGACTATCTTGATCAATTTGTGGTAGTCTTTATAGACGATATTCTTGTCTATTAAAAGAGCAAGGAAGATCATGAAGATCACTTGAGAATTATATTGAAGACCCTGAGAAAGGAGAAGCTTTATGCCAAATTTACCAAGTGTGAATTTTGGCTTCAAAAAGTTGCATTTTTGGGTCACATAATCTCAAAAGAGGGGATATCTATGGATCCAGCAAAAACAGAGGTTATCGAAAGATGGTCGAGACCAACAACAGTAACTGAGATCCGAAGTTTTCTTGGTTTGGCTGGATATTATCGACGTTTTGTAAAAGATTTTTCATGATTATCTAATCCACTCACCAAGTTGACTCGGAAAGGAATTAAGTTTGTTTGGACAGAGGAATGTGAAGAGAATTTCAAGGAGTTGAAAAGAAGGTTATCCAGTGCACCTGTGCTCACACTGCCTTGTAGTGGAGAAAGGTTTGTGATCTACAGTGATGCATCCAAGAAGGGATTGGGGTGTGTTCTTATGCAAAATGATATGGTGATAGCTTATGCCTCACGACAGTTGAAAATCCATGAGCAAAATTACCCAACACATGATTTGGAGTTGGCTGCGGTAATCTTTGCATTAAAGATTTGGAGGAATTACCTTTATGGTGAAAGGTGTGATATTTATACTGATCATAAAAGTTTAAAGTATATTTTCACACAAAAGGAGTTGAATATGCGTCAAAGAAGATGGTTGGAGCTGATTAAGGATTATGACTGCTCAATCCATTACCACCCTGGGAAAGCAAACAAGGTGGCAGATGCATTAAGTCGACAAGACCATGCTAGTTTATCCATGATGAGGATCACAAAAGATCCAATATTTATGGATTTACAAAGGATGGATCTTGGAATTATAATGGAAGGGGAAAAATCTTATCTTTCTCAAATGAATGTTCAACCATCTATACATGTGAAGATTAAAGAGGCACAGAAAGAAGATGTCGAGTTACAAAAGAAGGTGAGAAATGTTCCTGAATTCAACCTTGATTGTGATGGGATAATAATGTTCAGGAATCGGGTTTGTGTTCCTCCCATCCCCGAATTAAAGAAGGAGCTGCTGGATGAGGCTCATAGTTATTCATTCTCTATTCATCCTGGAAGCACAAAGATGTATAGGGACCTGAAAGAGTACTTCTGGTGGGATGGCATGAAAAGAGATGTTGCTGAATATGTCTCTCGATGCTTGGTTTGTCAACAAGTTAAAGCTGAGAGACAGAAGTCTAAGGGGATGTTACAACCATTACCCATACCTGAATGGAAATGGGAAAACATCACTATGGACTTTGTCACAGGACTTCCTAAAACATCCAAAGGCAATAATGCTATCTGGGTCATAGTTGATCGTCTTACAAAGTCTGCACACTTCATTGCTATTAGAGAGGATTTATCTCTGGATCAGCTTGCCAGGATATATGTAAAGGAAGTGGTAAGATTGCATGGAGTACCACTTTCTATTATATCTGATCGGGATCAGAGATTTACCTCAAAGTTCTGGCGAAGTCTTCAGCATACTCTGGATACAGAGTTGAGTTTCAGCACTGCTTATCATCCCCAGACAGACGGTCAGTCTGAGAGAACAATTCAAACCCTAGAAGATATGTTGAGAGCTTGCTCTATGGATTTCAAAGGAGGTTGGGATCAACACCTACCTTTGGTGGAATTTTCTTATAATAATAGCTTTCACTCCAGTATTCAGATGTCTCCTTATGAAGCTCTCTATGGGAAGAAATGCAGGACTCCAACTTGCTGGGATGAAGTTGGGGAAAGAAAGCTGTTAGGACCTGATCTCGTTGATGAAATGGCAGAAAAGGTCAGATATATTCAACAACACATAAGAGCAGCTCAGAGTCGACAGAAAAGTTATGCCGACAACCGAAGAAAAGATCTAGAGTTTGAAGTGGGTGATAAAGTGTTCTTACGAATATCTCCCTGGAAGAGGGTTATGAGATTTGGAAAGAAGGGGAAGTTGAGCCCTAGATATATCGGTCCTTTCGAAATACTGGATCGTGTTGGGAAGGTAGCTTACCGATTGGCTCTTCCACCGAATCTCTCTCAAGTTCACGATGTGTTCCATGTATCTCTCCTGAGAAAGTACGTACCAGATCCTTCACATGTACTCAGCTCAGAAGTTGTACCGCTGGAGCAAGATCTTTCTTATGAAGAACAGCCGATAGAGATTCTGGATCGTAGCGAAAAAGTCCTATGAAACAAGACCACTTGATTGGTGAAAGTTTTATGGAGGAACCACCAACTTGAAGAAGCTACAGGATATGATGAGGGAGAAGTATCCTCATCTATTTGTTACAAAGTGACGAATTTCGAGGGCGGAATTCTTTTTAAGGGGGGTAGAATGTAACACCTGAGACTTTTATGTTATATGAATCATCAAAGGAATATTTTTCTACACAACACTTGCTTGGCTTGCTTTACACGCAATCATGACCTTCCTCGATAGCTTGTGTCGTACGCAATACCGAGTTTCACTAAACAACAATATGCTATTAAAACTAGCCGTTATGAATAGTAATAACCACTTTTTGAAATTTTATAAATTTTATTTTTCAAAATGGACTTCATTTTTGGACTCAGAATATCGAAATTAGTCTAGGGTGAAATTTTGGTATTTTTCTGAAAACTTTCAATTTTTGATGAATAGTGAAACCTCTAAGTGGTAGGTTAAAAACTGAATTTTGCATAAAACTTAATTTTACCGCTTCTGTTAATGGAATTTCAAAAATAAGACACACACGGTTGATATCAGTAAGTAAAATGTGGTTCAATGAGATAAAAATAATTTTTTGGTGAATAGTAACTTTTTACTTTTTTTTACCGCGGTTAATAGTAAATAGGGTAACTAAGGGTAAATATGATATTAATATTACCCTAACACATGTCCTAATTCTATTGGACAAGTTTAATTCGACCAAAAACAAACTTAGGAATAAAATATGACCATTTAGGCCCACTTGGATTAGATTAGGACATTTATTATTAATTTATTTAAAGAAGGGTTAAAATAGTTAAAATCAAAGTTTAATAAGTAAATCATTTTTAATATGGGGTTATACATAAGATAAATTCAATTTTAAATATTCATTAGAAAGATAAAACGAGTTCCTACATGATGGTATTTTATTTGTAATTTTTAGACATCAAATAATTTAATTTATTTATGACACAATGATGATGCAGTAATTATCTTATTAATGAAATATTGACATAATTGATGTTATAAACACCAAAATAAATGTAATTTGAGACTTTTTATAAATTAAACTAATTTTCTAGGTTACTATGATATATTAATGTTGATTTAATCAACTTGGTTCGAACATATAATTCTGTTATGACTTTCACAAAAATCATATATCAAATAGTGTCAAAATTGACACAAAATAGTTTTTAAATCAAATATTATATTATTAATTGTTATTTTATTCCTAAAAATCTAAGGTTCGGCCAAATAACTTAGATAAGGATATATATATTAATAATAAACAATTTGGGGTTCGTTTGGCATGTTATAGTAAGTGTATTAACCATATAGTGAAAGAAAACAAAAAGACACGGTAAAAGTTAAATTATTTAACTTAGAGTTAAATCTAATTGATAAGGTTAAAATAATACCCTAAACTTGTCTAAATCCTATTGGTTGATAGGATTTCGACCCATCCCCACTTTATCTTCGAAATAAGACCCTTTGGAACCATTATAAACCGATTTTTACTTTAATATAAAATAATATTTTGAGATATTCCTAAGGTGCCCCTCTCCTCCCTTATAAAAGGGCACCTCCTCCCCCTCCTCCTCACACCAAATTGAGCACTCAAGCTCGGCCAACCCCTGCCATTTTCTCCTCTCCACTTCCCTAGAATAATCCTAGAGGTCCTGGTCTTCTTCAAAGACCAATCTTAGTTCCCTAAGTGGAGGATTCAAAGAGGCGTTCCAAAGAAGAGGTAATATCCATTACCGATCTTTTCAATTTCTTTCTTCTTCAACTTCTTCTTATTTAGTTGTTTCATGATAAAGTAATAACATAAGTATTACTTACATACTTATATGTTATTATAAATATGAAACAACCGTAATTCACCTTCTATTCATCCTACGGAAAAATGAAATCACCGCGCGTGCGTACGTACAGAATACCGTCTCCACGCCGTGGTGTAATCTATTTTTCCACCATCACTTTACAAGGATGGGTATAATGGTGTAATGAGTAACTATTTATAATTATTATAAAGTAATATTGATACTGAAATAATATATATATACTCCAATATAGTTCCACGATCATAGGAACGATATCATCACTCGTGCGTACGTACGGAATACCGTCTCCACGATGTGATGTGACTCGTTCTACATGATAATAATTACATAGTAATTATATAAATGAATTGAATGAATAAATATGATATATGTTACACTAATACCATTCTGGATATAAGGTATCTATAACCTTAAAATAATAATAAGAATTTATTCGGCAAAACACGCATAAGAACAAAAGGCAATAAAGACCCGAGTAACAAGTAACAATGAAATATTTCTAACAAGAAGCTAAGAATATGACCATATATGATATCATATCAATATGTATGATTCTGGAATAATTCAATAACACTATTTAAACCATTATAAAGGAGCTTCGGACACGTACAAAGCAGATCGGACCTAAGGTAAGGGAAAATATCACAATCTCACTTTTATCCGAGATTGTTTTTACTTTTGTAATTACTGGTGTGTATTTTATCATCCACATCCATGTTCCCTCAATATGTAATATTATTTCTATCCTTCTACAATAGTTTATATCCAATTTTACCCTTCGGTGAGTTTTTAGTAAAAGATACGAAAGGAATCTTTTGTCGTTTTTCGTACGAGGTACTTTTTGACTTTTCCGACAAAAGTACGAAGAATGTTTTTTTAACTTATACGGCATGAATGGATTCTTAAAACATTATTTCAAAGAAGCTTCCTTTACAAGTTTTCAAGTTTATTTTTAATCAACTTCTTTTAGTTTATAATTGTATGACATGTTAAGAAAAGAAAAGTGTTTTTGAAGAAGAAAGGATATTTTCCTCAAGAATGGAGTTCAAGTGTTTTATCAAAATTATTTTCCATCTAAGATAATAAAGGGTTCTGTTTTTATCCCTATTATTACATTGATTTGATTATGTTGTGAGGGAATTATTTTTATGAAGTCATTAACCTTATATGATTTGTTTTATGATGTCATGATGTTTCAAGAATCCCATTTTTGTTACATGTGTTATGCGATGATGTATGATTTATGATTATGTGGCACACATAAGAAAGGATTAATTATAAGATGGGTGGGACCTATATCTCCCTCCAATGCATTGGGTAAAGATTTTATATCTCATGAGATAGACATGGCTGGAACGGAAGGTTATTTCGGTTCAGTGATACAGGACTGAAACGAGGAGTGAACTCGGTTCAGAAAGGGACTTTGTCCACTAAGATAGTCTTGGAAATGAGTCATGACTAACAAGAAATGATTTTCCATGATTATGTGTGCATGCCACAAAGTTTCAAGTTTTATGTTATGATTATGGGGATCTCATTTTCACTTCTATGATTTATTCCATGTTAAGATATTATGATCTCTTTTGCAGGTTATGATTTTCAAAAAGATATGATATGATTTTATTTCCTTTATTTGCCCTTGCTGAGCATTTGAGCTCACCCTTTTATGTTTTCTTTTCCCCAGGTCAGGAAGATGGATATTAAGTAGAATATGCTAAAAGGGACCCTAGATATGATGAAATAAATGGGAGACACTATAGAAGATTTATGAACCAGTTGTTTATGTTTCCCAGTTTCTAAAGACACTATAACTATACGGTCCTTTGTGGTTTTGTCATATGTTGTAATAAGTGTGCTTCAATTTTGAAGTATTAATAATGTATGTAAAGTATGGGTCGTTATAGGGTCACATGGCTCGAGACTACCCGACCTGCCCTGCAGATGAGCAGCAGGTGGTAGATGGACCTCCCAGGTAGAGGTTCGACCGTGGTGGTCTGCCGGGAGCAGGCAAACGTGGCATAGGGGCTGGCCAAGTAGTAGGTGGTGGGTGACGTTTCGAGGCCCTACCACCACCACCACTGGGAGGACCACCTCGACCGCAGGGAATGACTAGACAGGGGATATCTCAGCTTCAAGCAGCTGAGGCCTACAACCATAGAGCTCCGGGAGCAGACGGGAAGGAGTAGGACTAGCTCCAGGCATAGAGACTTTTTTTTTCATGTTGCTTCTAGCTTGTTTATTTCATTGTTTGTGGATACTTTGTGTCTTTTTACTTTGAGTTGTAGTAATAAAAGACACTTGTTCTTGTGACGTTGCTTCCTTGTCATTTTTATGTGGTTGATACTGAGAGGTTCTGGTTAAAACCATTGACTTGACCCTCACTTTCGAGATTCCTATTGGAGGAGACCTAGTGACCACACACTGCTGCCGATAGTGTGACTTGACCCTTGGAGGTGAGAGTAATGGTTGGATCTCTTGGTAGTAGCGTCGAGGCCTTACAACGTCGTCCATGGCATGAAATAGTACTGATCATGTCAGGATTGACTGTATTAGGAAAATAACGTGTTTCATCCAGGGGATGAGATCAAATTTCTCTTTTTGGTAAATGAGAAATCCTAGAAGCTCTTGTGGGACGTAAGCGAACATGGGTGTATTCGAGTTCCTTACGATGTCCAGTCACACCCATGGTTCGTTGAGCGAACGGTTTATAGTTTACTCTAATCTCAAAAGTCTCAAGTGTGTCTTCTCATAGAAGGACCAGGACCTGAGATGGTGTTGTTTACTTGAGTTTCACGAGGACTATGACTTCGAGATAGTCTATACTCCTGGGAAGGGGAAAGTTGTAGCAGAGTTCGTTTCTCGATGCCTCACTTTCCAGTAAGTGAAGGTGGAGTACCAGGTACCTACAGGCTTGGTAAAACCCTTAGAGGTCCCAGAGTGGAAGTGGGATGGGATATCCATAGATTTTGCGATGGGGCTTCCACGTACTTCTAGAGGACACGACACCATCTGGGTGATCGTAGACTGACTCAACAAGTTAGCCCACTTCCTACCGATCGGAGAGCAAGGCTCAGTAGAGAGTTTGGGACGCCTCTACATTCAGGAGATCATATGACTTCATGGTGTACCATCATCTATCGTCTCCGATCGAGACACTCGCTTTACTTCCAGGCTTTGGAAGGGGTTAAAGTAGGATTTCAGGACGCAGCTACGCATAAGCACTGCCTTTCACCCTCAAACCGATGGCCAGACGGAGAGGACCATTCAAATACTCGAGGACATGCTCCATGCATGTGTCCTTGACTTTGGTCACAGCTGGGAAGATCACCTACCCTTGGTGGAGTTTGCGTACAACAGCAGCTACCAATCCACCATCGGGATGGCACCTTACGAGGCACTGTACAGCTGACCATGCAGATCACCTCTATGCTGGACTGACCCTGGGGAGTCAGCACTTGTAGGACCAGAGATGGTTCAAGCTATAATGGAAAAGGTGTAGATCATCCAGGAGCGGATGAGGACTGCAAAGAGCAGACAGAAGTCCTATGCTGATAGGAGGAGGAGACCACTGGAGTTCGAGGATGGCGACCACGTTTTCTTACGGGTCTCACCTCGACGTGGATTACAGAGATTTGGTCGTGGCGGCAAGTTATCTCCGCACTTCATCAGACCATTACAGTCCTCAGAAGGGTTGGCGAGGTGGCTTACCGCCTAACCCTTCCACCTCAGCTGCACCGGGTGCAAGACATCTTTCACATATCTCATCTGAGGAGATATGTGCACGAACTGACACATACCATCAACCATAGGGAGCTGGACATCGATGACGGGGTGACTTTTGTAGAGGTCCCAGTGAAGATTGAGGATTGACAGGAGCGGGTCCTACATGGATAGTCGATTCATCTGGTGCGCATTCATTGGCATCACGGGAACCTCTAGGAGAGCACATGAGAGTGGGAGGCTCAGATGCATGCTCAGTACCCTCATTTGTTTCCCTAGTTTATGATGTATCTTTACGGGGATGTAAAGCCTTGAGGTGGGAGTAATGTAAAGACCTGTAAATTTCAAGATTTTTTTTTAAATTCTTTAGGATTTTACGAGTACACAGTTTCTGAAGGCTCTTGATTCCGAGGCCTGGTGTGCCTGGAATAAATTCTCGAAGTTTAGCTCGGGTACGTTCAGTGAACGAATGAGCGAGTTTTTCTAACTTTTGAACCAGTGCTCGGAATTAAAATCCGAGGGCACCGATGAATTCGCAGTGCCGGGATTCTCTTAGGTGAAGCTTAACTTTAACCGACAAGGGTCAGATGAAAAAGATAAGTTTTTAGACTTTTAGAAAAATAATTGTATATAATAAAATAACTATAGGTTATTTTATTCTTTTTCTTCCACCATTGAGCGGCAGTTGGAGGAGTCGCAGTGTAACGACGATCAATAAATGGGGGCCATTTAATGACTCGTCCCTTTGGTTGTGTAACAGCAAAACCCGTGTGTTTAATAGTTTCATTAATTAAGGTTCATTAATGAACCATAATAATGAACACAACGTGAGGATTAATTCTTTTATTAATCACCCCCTTTGGAAAACGAATTGAGAAACCACGGGAGGAAGCTCTAACGAAACGCCGACGACGCCAGCCTCCGACAAAGAACAATGAAGAATGCCGGTTCCTTAGAGATTGATGACGCTCCACCAAACCTCTTCCCCACGGACAGAGAGGAGACATCGCTTCCTCCTTGGCACACCCCGACGACACCTATGATCCTCTTCTCCGCGACGCCGTGTACCGCGACGCCGACGATCATCTTCCTGGTTGAGGTAGGGGCTTTGGTTTATTTTTTTTTCTTTACGTGATTTATACCCTCGACATGACGTATAATTGTTGGGAGTTGTTTGAACCACTAACGCGGTGGGTGCGGACCAAAGAACAAGTCCGAACCCACCACTATTCTGTTCTTGATGCACGGAACGTTGGGCGATGATGAAACGGGACCACAACGGCGTTTGAAAGCCGTCGCAGTGAAGAGCAGGTCCCGAGACGAGTGCAGGCGTAGACAAGAGAAATAAAGGTCCACCGGAATGACTCCGGTGGCCCACAGACATCACCGACGGTGCGGGTCGCCGGTGCGGCGGCGCCCCGATGCACCGCCGGTAGGAGCCGCCATGGCTGAAGCCGCGGCGGCAGGGGACCGGATCCCGCGGCCGCACGAGATCCGAAAGAGATGCGGCGCTGGGCGCTACGTCCGCGGAGCGCAAATGGAGGGGGGACCGTGTTCCCTCCTACTCGGCCCGCTGGCCGAGCCAGCGCACCCCCCGGCCCTGACCCTCCGGGCCGGGCCGACCCGGGGGGGGGGGGGGGGGGGGGGTTGGGCTGGGCCCATACCCCCCATTTCGGACCACTTTCGGTATTTTGCCAATAAGTTATGATACAGACCTCCGATTGGCGCACCATCAGTTGCGTGTGAATCCTTGGATCGAGATGGTCGTTTCAGTATATTACACTTGAGGTTTTGAAAAGTTTGGGTATGGCCAAGTTGGTTCGAACTCAAAACCAACCGGGCCCTTGGATCGGAAACACTCATATCTCAAGGACCAGACATCTGATTGACGTGCCATCAATTGTGTTGGGATCCTTTTGTTGAGACAGTCCTTTTAGATTACTCCGCTTGAGGTTTGGATGCAGTTGGAGTACAGTCGGGTTGGTTTTAGCTTAAAAACCAACCGGGCCCCTAGAACAGAAAAGCCAACAACTCTCAGACCGGGCGTCCGATTGACGCACCATCTATCGCGTTGGGTTTCCTTTGGCGAGACAGAACTTTGGGATACAACAACTTCGGACTTCGTGATAGTTGATTTATCGAATATCTATCTTGATCGAGGAGAGGACCCTCCCGAAATCGAGCATGCTGTGTGTGGCAACCCTAGAGCTGGCTGCGACTGCGACATTGACAACTGTACTTGGATCCTCTGTGGGTTCGGTAGTGAGGAAGAATTTACTTGGATCCTCCGTGGGTTTGGTAGCGAGGACGACTGTACTTGGATCCTCCATGGGTTCGGCACCGAGGAAGACTGTACTTAGATCCTCCGTGGGTTCAGCAGCGAGGACGACTGTACTTGGATCCTCCGCGGGTTCGGCAGCGAGGACGACTGTAATTAGATCCTCCATGGGTTCAACAGTGAGGACGACTGTACTTGGATCCTCTGTGGGTTCAGCAGTGAGGACGACTATCCTTGGATCCTCCATGGGTTCGGCAGTGAGGACGATTGTACTGGGATCCTCTGTGGGTCCGACAGTGATGACTACTATTCTTGTATCCTATGTGGGTTCGGCAGTATTGACCTCTGTACTTGTATCCTGAGTGGGTCCGACAGAGTAGCTGGTCTTGTATCCTATGTGGGTCCGGCAGCTTAGCTGGTCTTGCATCCTACGTGGGTCTGACAGCTTAGATGAATTAGTGGCTACATCTGATCATCTCTATCGCCTTACGAAGAGTATACCTGTGTGAGCTCAGTCTTGATTCTCAATCATTATCATTGATGTGGATGACTTTATTTCCTGTGTGGATTGGGTTGTACTTTCCTATGTGGACTGGGTTGTGCTTGGGCTCAGGAGCTGGAGCCGAACTGTAATTGATGACTTAGGTATATGTATGGGCATATACCTAAGTAGGGTTGTTTGATAATTCGTGATTGTATCTTACCTTTGTGGTTTGTCCTTCGTGGATTCTGAGAGACCTTCGTGGGTCTCGGGGTCCCTACTGAGTATCGTATACTCACCCCTGCACGGGCTATGCCCACACTACGTTGTGTTGGATGCAGATGACGGACAACACTGATCGAGGTGGAGGCTTGTGGAGCTGGATGGTACCCAGAGGTGGAATACTTGGCGGGACGTATACAGAGCAGACGACCAGACCCGAGCAGCTGAGGAGGTTATCTGTACCCACCCTTTAGGTGGGACTTCCGGAGGACAACTCAGTGTTGTTGTTTACTTACTAATGTTGTAATTTACCTTTCAGTTGTACTATACTTTCAGTTGGGTTTGTATACTGGCCCATTTACTTTTTCAGAATTTATCCTGTACCCAGTTTTTCTCAGTGCTTACTTCACTTGCGTACTCTGTTGTGTAAGTTACTTTATAAAGGAAATGCCTTCTCTTCTTTGGGATTTACGCCTTTGGTTCTAGTCGCCAGCCCCTGGCCTATGGAAGGTGGGCTTGGGGTAGTCACGACACGGGCCCTGAGGACGGGTCGTGACAAACACAAGTTTATTATTCAGTAAGATAAAGAATACACATGAAAAGTCAGACTCAAGGTAAGGGTCTTCATCTCAATTTCCTTTAATTGAGGAATATTTTGATATTTTACACCTATATTCTTTATGAGGTGTATAAATAAGCCCCTTTGACATGTTATATAATTAATTTATATATTATAATGATATACAAATCTTTTTTTAATGTTATTATTTCATGGAGCTTATGATTAAAATGTTTCCAAAGTGGTAAGGGACTTTTCTTTTAAAAAATCATCTTTTAATTTTTTTTCTAACTCTCTTTTTATTCCATTTCTATGTTTTCAAAATGATCATATGGATGTAATTATATGTAAATGAGTGTTTTATAAAGGAATTTTTTTTCCATTCAAACTTTTTCAGAAAAAGAAATTTTGGACAGAATGGTTGACTTTATTTACAAACATCAAAAGGAATGTTCAATTTTAACTTGTATGACAACAACAAATTTTCCCGGAGCCATAAAAATTATTTTAAGTTTGGATTCCTTTAAAATATTTCATATTTTATTCAATGATAAACCCCATTTTTAGGTGTTTTGGTATTGAAAATGGGTTTTTAAAAGTAAAGGGTATTTTGATATCTGAAAGTGATTTGCATACAAGATTAAATGTATTTTTCAAGAGTTCTATATTGAAAAAGTGAAAAAATAAAATTTTTATTCTTGAAATGGTACTTGATAATTATACATGAGAAATATTTGATCTTGATACAACTTATATGAAGGGTTTATCCCCATTATAGCTCATGGGTGTGCCCGATATAGCTTATATGATGATTGTTCTTTGATAGTGCTCTAATGTGTTGGGTAATGTTCCTTATCTTATCAGGAAAGAATGAGAGTGTTACCAAAGGATTTCTCCTATAGATTAAACTGGGCTCTAGTTATTTATGAAATAAGTTTAATACATGTTATGAATATGATTCTATAAGTTTCTTAAAGTATTTTTATTTTATTTCTGTGGGTTTTAATGATTTTATTTGAGTAAAAAGTGTGTGTATTTCATGTGGAAATAATTTATTTCATTTTCTCAAAGAACATTGATATAAAAGGTAAAAATTTCACGGGTTTTAATTTTTTTCACTAGATTAACAATTTTATTTATTTTTTATGTCCCTTATTGATATTTTTGTGCTCATCCCATGTTTTTAAAATGTTTTTCACAGGGTTTAAGGATGATTAAGGGAAAGGAGGAAGTTAAGTTGATATTCGTGAATATTTTTCATGAAAATAAATCATGTTTTATTTTAGAAGTTTTATATTGTGGAAAAAATGTATACTTATCAGAAGTATCCATTTTATATTATATGGTTTTGTTATTCATGAGTTATGATCTAATTCTCTAAAAATATAAACATAAAAAGATCCTTAAATGTAAGATAATGAATTCTTGACTTAAAACTCAATATTATGTAATGTTTAAGGAAATTTTCTTATATTCATTATCAAAGAAAAGGTTTAGATAACTTTAGTGTTTAGGATAATATTAATAGTATTACTTTGAAATATTTTACTTTATGGTTAAGTTGAAATGATATGTCACTTGAAGATTACCATGTTTCTTCATCTAAAATATGTTTTTAAAATGGTTTTCCATAGAGGAAATAGGGAAGCTATAGTAGGAAGGAACCAAGAGGAAAATATCCTTCCAAATCATCATCCTGAGATGGTAGGAATTGGAACTGAGTAGTTTGTTACTGTGATGACTCAGTTGACACAAGCTATAAATTATGGTGTTATCCATGCTAAAGAGAAGTCAGATCTTTCATAAAGGATCATGATGATAGTGGATCATTTTATGAGACAATATCTTATAGATTTAAGTGTAACCTTAGATACAGTGCTATCCAAATAATGGATCAATTCACTGGAGATGATATTTGAAGTCATGAGGTATTCAAAACACCAGAAGGCAACTCTTTCCATTTATCATTTTGAAGGTGAATTTGATCAACGGTGATCTTTGGTTATAATACTAGAGATAAAGATGACATTTATTCCATGGAATATGAAACATTTAAGGATTTATTTATTTATAAATATCTCCCTAAGTTTGTTCAACTAATTATGGAGATTGTTTTTGGAATTTCATTGAAAAGTTGAACATTTTATGGCTGTGTATAAAGAAAACTTCACAGTATTGTCTAGGTATATGACAAATTTTATTTAGGCAACTGATAGTAAAATTAATATATTTTATACAGGGTTGAAAAAAAGTTTACAAAGATCATTAACTACATGAGAATTTAAAATTTATGAGAAAGTGGTTCATTGTGCTAAGAGAGTTGAGATAGAGTTTGTTGACACTTATGTTCCTTGAGATGAAAATAGAAAGAAAAGGTAAAGGTGGCAGGAAATGGAGAAGAAAACATCTAATAAGTATGGAGGTAATCCCCCAACACATTCCAAGTGTGGTAAATGACATTTAAGGTAATGTTTAACAGGATCTAGAAAGAGTTTCAGTGTGGGAATTTTGGTCACATGGTTCATGAATGTAAATAAAATAGTCATGAACAATCAAAGAATGGGGTAACTAATAGCTATACAATGTTGAGATGTTTTAGTTGTAATGAGTTGGGTCATTATGCTAACATGTGTCCAAAGTTAGTTACATAGGATGAAAATCATCATTATTGAAAGTAAAAGGTGTATCAAATCCATTTTCTATTACTACAGTTAATGTTGGACTATCAAATGAAGTAGTGATAGGTACATTAATTGTTTATTCAAATTACGCCAATGCCTTGTTTGACTTTGGATCTTTTAATTCTTTCATTTTTAAGAAATTTTCTGGTAAAATGGGAATATCACAACATGAAAATAAGATATAACTTTTGGTGAAAATTCCAGGTGGATATATTAAAAAAATCAAGATTTATAGGAATATTCCTATTGTTATTAGTGGGATAATATTTCTTACAGATCTTGTTTAACTTCCCATAGTGGAGTTTGATATAATTTTGGGTATGGATTGGATTTAAGTTTATCATGATAAGATATATTTCAATGCTAAGAAAGTTTTTTTCAATGATTTTATACCTTTGATGACATATCAAGAAGATGATAAATTGATTAGAGATGATAATGAAAGTTTTCTAGCTCATATTGTTGAAAAGAAAGAAACTATTCAAATTAATGATGTTAAAGTAGTGATCTAATACATGGATGTTTTTATTGATGAATTACCACGTGTTATTCTTGATCAGGAGGATGAGTTTACTATTGACTTAGTTCCTGATGCTAAGACTATTTCAAAACACCCATATAGAATAGATTAAGTAGAAATTTTGGAATTAAAAAACCAATTATAGGAATTTCTTAACAAAGGTTCCATTAATCCTAGAACTTCACTATGGGGTGATCTAGTTTTATGGTTCCATGAGTATTTTCATTGACTATAGATCCTTTAATAACATAAATATCAATAAGAAGTATCATTTTCCTCATATCACTGATTTGATCGATCAAATTTAGAGAGATTAGTATTTTTTGAATATTGATATGAGATCTGGGTTCCATCATATGAAGGTGAGGGAGGATGACATTATGAATACCACATTTCAAAATATATATGGGAATTATGAGTTTGTAGTTATTCCCTTTAGGTTATCCAATGCACTTAATATATTTATGGATATTATTAATAGAGTTTTATATGATTATTTAGATAAGTTTATGGTTTTGTTAATCGATGATATAATGGTATATTATAAAAGTTAGAAGAAATATTAAATACACCTAAGGATTTTTTTGAACTCCTTAAAAGAAAAGAAACTATATGGAAAATTTAGTATGTGTGAATTTTGATTGTAATAAATTTATTTCCTTGGGAATTTTTGTTTTCTAAAGATGGGATTACTACCAACCCTACTAAAACTAAATCCGTTAAAGATTTACCAAGATTAATAAATGTCACAAAGATTCATAGTTTTCTTGGTTTATTAGGTTACTATAGGTGGTTTGTTGAGAAATTTGCTCAGTTATCTAGCCCACTAAACAATATAATTTGTAAAGGAGTTAAATTCATCTTGATAAACTAATTTGATGATTGTTTTCAAGAAATAAAAAAAATATTGGTGAATTCTCTAGTTTTTGACCCGCCTTAAATAGATAATTTTTCATCTATAGTGATTCTTTATTGAAGGGACTTGGTTGTGTCGCGGTACAAAGTGATTAGATAATTGCTTATGATTTACAGAAACTAAAACCTCATGAATTAAATTACCCTAGAGATGATATGGAATTAGTTTTTATTATTTTTTCTTTAAAAATTTAGAGGAATCATTTATATGGAGGAAAGTTTGAAATATATATTGATCACAAAAGTTTGAAATATATATTCACTCAAAAAGAACTGAACATGAGACTGAGAATATGGCTAGAAATGATCAAGAATTATGATTTCATGATTGATTACCATCCTTGAAAATCAAAAAAATTGGATAATGCTTTGATTAGGAAAAATAATCCTATATTAACAATGTTACATTTGGAACATGACCTTTTGGTTAATGATCTGATGAATTTTGACCTAGAAGTTGTGGATGTAGGGATTTTATATATTTTGTTTTAGGTTTCATTGCAGTAAAATATTTTAGAAATAATTAAGAAAGATCATAAGAAGGATCATGTTTTTAAATAAAAGGTAGAATCTATTAATAAAGGTAAGTTTGTTGAGTTTAATGTTTATAAAAAAGGTATTATCATATTTCTAAAAGGATTATTTTTTCCTTGTGATTTCCAATTATAGAGTTTTTAAGTGACGCTCATAGTTATCTATTTTATGTTCATCCTGGAAGTACAAATATATACTAATACCTTTAGAAGTGTTATTAGAAGGATGGTATAAAAATAGATATCACTAAATTTATCACAAATTTTTTGAAATTTTAGTAGGTTAATGGAGAATAACAATTACCGAAGGGAATAAATCAACCTTTGATAGCACCAGAGTGGAAATGGGAAAATTTATCAATGGATTTCATGGTGGGATTTAAAAATACATCTCTAGGTAATAATTTGATTTGGGTTATTGTTAATCGATTAACTAAATTATCATATTTCCTTCCCATTCAATATATAATGTATTTAGATCATCTTTCTCAACTATATCTCAAGGAGATAGTTAGGTTACATGGAGTTCCTATCTCTATTTTCTTCGATCATATCCCTGATTTACTTTTAATTTATGGAAAGAACTTAAAATTTCATTAGGTATTAAATTAAAGTTCAGTACAACTTTTCATCCTCAAACTGATGGTCTGTATGAGAAGGTAATTCAGACTAGTATACAAATGAAACCTTTTATGGAATTATATGAAAAGTGGTGTCAGAAACTATATTTTTTGGATGAAGTAAAAGAAAGGAATTTGATGGGACTAGAGTTGGTAGAAGAAATAGATGATAAGGTGCAGTTGATTTAGTAACATATGATGATGACTCATAGTAGGAAAAAAAGTTATACATATAATCGGGGGAAATATTTTTCTTTTAAGATAGGTGATCATGTTTTTCTTAAAGTATCTCCATGTAAAAATGTTTCTAATTTTGATAAAAAGGGAAATATAAGTATATGGTTCATTGGAATATATAAAATCCTAGATAAATTTGGATAAATTACCTACTGAGTGGATTTTCCATCATGTTTTTCCTAGGTACACAATTTTTTCCATGTTCGGATATTTAAGAAAATTTGTGTCATATTCATCTCATGTTTTGAGCCTTGAAGTAGTTCATTCAGAAGATAATATATCTTACGATAAAAAAATATTCATATTATGGACCGTAAAGATAAAGTTTTTTAGAATAAGGTAATTCACCAGGTTAAATTTTTATGGAATAACTATATGGTTGAAGAAGTAATATGAGAATATGAAAATTCTATGAGGTAAAGATATCATCACTTGTTTAATAAGTGAATAAAATTACGAGGATGAAATTTCCAGAAGGGGGAAGAATTTAACAACCCAGTTAATTACAGAATAAATTATATTACTTTTTATTAATATTTACGAATTAGATAGTTATATTCATTATAAAAATATTAAGTAATTTTAATCAAAAAGGAAATAATTTTAATTAAAATATTTTCTTATAAGGTTCTATTTAAAAGTTTAATTTATAAATTATAGAATTTTAATTTGAAAAAATTAATTTTATTTTTAAAATCATCTTATAAAAATTTACTCAGGGTGATTTTTTTTTATTTTTTGGAAAATATTGATTTTCCATTTAATAGTAAAAAATATCGATTTTTATAAAAATATCATTTTCATCAATAAATTAAGTAATTTAAAAGTACCATTATGTTTTAGATATAATTTAAAGTAACATAAGTATTATTTAGTTATATTTAATCCACTTAATTACATTTTAATCATATTTATATTGGATTTTATTATAAGTTTATTTTTAGATGTAAAAAACAAGTTTTTATGAAAACTGTTTTAAAGTGCATAATATTTATCTATTTTAATTAATTAAAAAACCCCTAATGAATAATGATTTAAAGGAAATTTATAGATTATATATTAATAAATATTAATTTAAATTCACACGATGAATTTTACTATTTATATATTTAATATTAAATCATCTTATGCTTTAAAAATGCACTTCTTGAAAAATTACTTATTTATCACGTCAATGGGTTTAATTTTAAGTTAAAATTTTCCACTTATATGAATTTAATCAGGTAAAATGGATTAAATATTTTTAATAATAATAATTTATGTTATCTTATAATATCAACTTAATTTTTTTCATAATTAATAGTGTAAACAGTAAAATTATTTTACCATGGTTAAGGTGAAAACGAGTTTATCAGGAGGTTAAACTAAAAAGATAAGGGTTAAAATGTCTTAAAAAATTGTATAAATTATGTTTTATGTAAATATTTTGATATTATATCATATAATTATTGATAATATTTTATTTTTTATTCTTGTGGCATGTGAAAAACATAGTTACACCCTTTTATTTTTTAAAATTCCAAGTGTGTCTTCTCCCTTACTTATAAAAGGCCACCCCTATCATCTCCTCTTAACACCTTCAAAGCCATTTTTATCAGTAAATAAATACCAAAATACATTCCTTAATTCCCTACCCATGAACTATATACCTTTTTTATCATAAATCCATCCTAATAAGGATTTTGGTGCTAACCTAAAGAGGTCATCCGAAGAAGAGGCATTATGCTTAACCGAGCATTTTTATTTTATTTATTATATAATGAATTGTTATAATGATGTACTTAAAGTATATATATGATATTTGTGACATAATTATGCATATATAACTATTATATCACATATAACTTCTTAATTTATATTCTATGATGGATACAATAACATCGCTCATATATATGGAAAACTACCGCCTTGCAAAGCGATGTGATGCATTTTTCACTAACACTTTTAATGGAAGGTAATAAGGAAAGAGTTAATGAATATAAGTGAAATAATTATTTTATTAATTACATATTTAAAATTCTCAAGTATAATATATCATTTTATTTCTTACCTTTTCACTCATTGAAAAATGATAACGTCGTTCGTGCGTATGTGTGGACTACCACCTCCATGAAGAGATGTGTTTATTTTTTCATCACCAAATAACATGGATGATATATATATAAGTATATTTAATGAAATAATATAGAATTTATATTATTATTATTATTCTTTAAATATAAAATAATACTTACCTTCTTTGCATATTGATCATAGAAAAATGGAAACGTTACTCATGCGTACGCACGACTTACCGTCTCCATGATCGTAACGTAGTTCATTATTCCTAAACATATTTCACTATTGGTTTTAAAATTATAATTTATTCATAAAAAATTATAATTATGACATTATTATTATTCTTTATATAATGTAATAATAGCCTCTTTGACCATAGTCAACCCACCAAAGTCATTTTTGACACATAAGCTGAATACCATCAAAACTTATGAAGTAAACTTAAATGATTAACTAATTATATATAACATGGTAATAAATAAAATAAAAGGAATAATAAACTTGAAAAATGTTATTAATAAATTCAATAATCAATATAATTTTATTTTTTATTAAGATAAAGAATATACATGATGAGTCAGACTCAAGGTAAGAGACTTCATCTCAATTTTCTTTTATTGAGGCATATTTTGATGTCATGGACCTATATTATTTATGATGTGTATAAACAGAACACTTTCAAATGTTATATCATTAATTTATCTATTATCATAATATTTAAAGTTTTTTTAATGTTATTATTTCATGGGGATTATGATTTAAATGTTTCCAAAGTGGTAAGAGACTTTTCTTAAAAAACCATCTTTTAAAGTTTGACTTATAAATATATTTTACTTTCATGAATATGTTTTTAAAAAGATTTTATGAATGTAATTATATAGACATGAGAATTTTATAAAGTAAATTTTTATATTTCTTTAAATGTTTTTCAAAAATGGGATCTTTATACAGAATATTTGACCTTCTTTCGAAACAACAAAATGAATGTTTTATTTTAACATATACAATGACAATGACTTTTCTTATTGATATAACTATTATTTTAATATTATATTCCTTTAAAAGATTTCATGTTTCATTAAATGATAAACCCTCTTTCTAGGTATTTTTATATTAAAAATGTGGTTTTAAAATAAAAGGTTATTTTGATATCTGAAAGTGATTTTCATATGAGTTTAAAAGTTTTTTTCAAGAGTTTTATAATGAAAAAGTGAAAAAATAAAATGGTTTATTCTTGAAATGGTAATTTAGAATTATAAATGAGAAAATTTTGAGATCAATACAACTTATATGAAGGGTCGATCACAATTATAGATCACGGGTTATTCTAATATAGCTTATATGATTAGTGAACTCAGATAACACTGCAATGCATTATGTAGTATTCCTTGTCTGAAAATTAAAGGAGAGGGTTAAATAAGTGTTTCTCCTAAGTATTTATTTGGGATTTAATTATTTATAAAACAAGTTTAAAATAGATTATGATTGTGATTCTCTAAGTTAAAAAAAGGTTTTTATGTTTGTACTATGGGTTTTAATGGTTTTATTTTAGAAAAAAGTGTGTGTGTTTTTCATGTGGAAATGATTCATTTCATTCTCTCAAAGAACATTGATATAAAGGTAAACATTTCATGGGTTTTCATGTTTTTCACTAGACTAGCGATTTTCTTTATTTTTATTTCATTTACTAATAGTTTTTTTCTCATCCCATTTTTTAAAATGTTTTTCACAGGGATTAAGTATGGGTAAGGGAAATAAAGGGAAAAAAGTTGATAGTCATGAGGAATTTTTATGAAAAGAAATCATGTTTTATTTTAAAAGCTTTATATTGTGGAAAAAATGGATAATAATCAGAAGTGACCAATTTGTATTATATGGTGTTGGTATGTATGAGTTATGACATAATTTTATAAAACTCTAAACCTAAAAAGATTATAAAATATAAGAGAGTTAATTTATGACTTAAAACTCAATATTATATAATGTTTAAGGTTGAGTCCTTATAATTCATAATGAACTTATTTTAAGTAATTTAGTGACAACAAAAAGTTACTTTATATAGACCATTTATTTTTGTGTTATCCTTACATAACCATATTAATAGCATAATTTAACATTTAATACCATATATTACTATTAATTAAGTTTTCATATTCATCCATGATATAAATTTATAACATTTTCCAAGTAGGTGGTTAAACCAACCAAAACAAGGACATGCTATAATCTATGGGTGAGTATGGCTATAAAAGTGATTATTTTAATATAATATCATTAGTTTAAATGTATAATGATATTATTTATGTGTTATTATGGTGATGAATATTATTGGAGGATAGAAAGATGAAAAATATAGAGAAGAAAAGGTTAGGGAGTGGATAATACTCATGTTGAGGGCTTGATTCTTCCTTTAGTGATCCTCTTTGAAATGGAGGACTTAGGAAACCTTATTGTGATTAGGGGATACTGAAAATATAAGAGGGATATAAGAGAGGTAAAATGGATAGGTATTAAATATTTATTTGAAAAAATTTAGTGGTTTTTAATAGATAGAGGAGATCTCCTTTTATAGTTGAAAATGAGGGACATTTCCTTGGAAACTTAAGTTAGATGAAGGGTAAATATGGAATCACATGGGAGTTATGTGAGTTAGGAAAATAAATTTTGTTGATACATGTGATATTAAATTACACACTTAACAAAGGTATTCTATAAATAGTTTTTATCATTTTAATTATAAAAAATTCAAGCCACTTCAAGTTATCCCCCTTTACCCCTTTTTACCATGTTTAGATATTTACCATGGTAATTATTTTTTTACTAAAAATATAAGATGAACACTCATACACAATTTCTATGCACTTATTCTAATTTTTTGACTCCATTTAATCTAATTAAATTTCCATATATGAGAAACTTAACTTTTAAATTTAAATATTATATTATAGAAAAAACTATTTTTGCAGAAAAATGAATATTTAAATATCAAGTGTTATTATTATTATTTCCTATCAATTAATAATTAAATGAGTGTTAATAAATAAATTAGAGTTATTATTTAAAATATTTTGATTAATTTTATTCAGATAATAATTAAACAACACTTGTAAAAAAAATCTATGAAAATAGCCCTTTCATCGTTACCGTGGTAACTAACTTTTACCTCAATAACTTATTTTTGGGTTAAAAAAAATTATAATTACTACCTAATTTGAACATTTTGATTCCAAATATTAAACATATTTAATTATATTAAAATTTTAAAATTGGTAAAATTTAATTATAATATTATAAATTATCAACAAAAAAAATTAGAGAAATGAATTTTTTAGCATAAAAATAATTCATTATTATTTCTTGAAAAGTGAAAATATTTACATTAATTTATTTTTTATATTATTAATAAATTTTTATTTGAAACACCATTTTTTCATTTAATTAAATACATTTTCTCATAGTAGAATTTCCAAAATAATACTTAATGTATCTAAATACAAGTAATAATGAAAATATATGTATCATTCATTAGTAATTTCATATTTATATCATTATAAATTATACTTAAAATTTTTTTAAGACCTCATCATATGATTTAAGCGTAGGATAATAAATGATGGTGGTTGTGGGTGTTAATTCATCCAGAATAGACCTCATAGTGATTTCCACAATATTGAACTTCTCCCATAAATGATTTCACTCAATCTATACTTGTTGAAGTTTAGATTGGGATTGGTATAGGGAAACCATAGTGATTCTACCTATTTTCCAAGATTATAAAAAGTATCCTCTTAAAGAAGACTTCTAATACTTGATGTCATTACTTATCCTTTCTATAAGGAATTCATAATGTGGTTACTTATATTTATAGACACCGATACAATGACTAAGTTATAATGATCACATTTTAATAATTTATCTCTTTAATTATTTACATGTCTATTTATGATATCAATATTTATATAATCCTAATGAATATATAATCATAATGACCATATATTTCCAACAACCATATAATACCAACAGTCATATGTACCCAATGACAATATATATTCCTATATATAACCTTACATTCATTACTAAAACCATTAATCATATTAATTTAATTATCTCTCAACATGTATATTATATTTATAATTCTTATCCTTATTTAAATAGTTATGATCAGGGTGATGATCTTCATGTTAAATCTTGAGGATAAAGATTATATGATTTGGTATTTTTATTTACTATTAGATTTATTCCACTAGTACTTTCCTTAATGATGTTTTATATTGCGTTCTTATAATGTATTAATGTTTTTTTGAATATTTTATCTCAATAAAATGTATTTTAGTTCTTTTATGTTTAGTGTTGTGTGTGAAAAAATCTATTAAACATATTATTTAGTTAAAGATAAAATAAATAGTAAAATCATGAGATGTTACATTACACCACCCTTAAAGCAATTTTACCCTTGAAATTTTATTACTCAGATTAGAACAAATAAGGGTACTTTGTTATCATTACATATTTAGGTTCCCACATAGATTCCTAAAACTTATGATTTCTCCACATAACCTTGAATAGGTAGGTTGTCTTGTTTCTCAACACTTTGTCTCTTCAATCTAAGATCTCCACTGGTTATTCTTCATAAGAGATATCATGTTCAAATTTCATATATTTTGAGTTTAGTACATGTGATGTATGTGTTATGAACTTCCTCAAATGAAGTATGTGAAAAAAATCATGTATCTGAGAGGGGTTTGGTGGAATTTATAAACTACAAGATACATTCCCCACATGATCAAGAATATCAAAGGGGCCGATGTATATAGATCTCAAATTTCCCTTCTTACCAAATATCATTACCTTATTCCAAGGATATATTCGAAGGAATACACTATCACCAACATCAAACTCTATATCTCATTGATGGTTATCATCATAGATTTTCTATTTATTTTTTGTTTCTTTGATATGTTTTTGAATAGTTTGAAAACTTTCTATCATTTCTTGGATAAGATCAGGTCCTAATAGATCCCCATCTTCTAATTCATCCTATAGTGGAATAATTATTCATATTTTCGCATATAGAGCCTCATATGGTGCCATTGGATGCTAGAGTGGGAACTATTATTATATGAGAACTCAACCAAAGGAAGATGTTGATTCGAACATCCATTTAAATCTTTCGAGTGGGATTATAACATATCTTCCAATATCTGAATGGTAATTTAATATTTAATATCAGTTTGAGGATGATATGTTATTCTAAATATCAATTCTAAATCTAATTATTATGGAATAATCCTTTATAATTTATATGTGAAACTTAGATCTTGATTAGATACAATTGAAAGTCGTGCTCCATGAAGCCTTATAACTTACTTTATGTATAAATTAGCAAGTTGATCGAGTGAGAAATAATCTTGAATAAAAATTATAAAACCTAGAATCTAGTGACTCAGAGTAGGTGGTTATCTTACTATATTTACATAAGATACAAGGGATCACATCCTAAAGGATCAAATAATTTATTAGTCATGTGAGACTAAATACATGATTGAATATCACTTTACATTTGAAAACATAAAACACAACATAATATTTTCTTTAAGAACATTAGTATTCCATCTATTATATCATTGAATATCAATTTTAGTACACTTCCTAGAATACTAGGGAAAGGAAACAAAATAAAAGGGTGAGCTCATATGCTCAGTAAGGAAAATTGTACAAAAGAATCTATTATATAATAAATAAAGCATGAGTAATATGGATGAGATAAAAAATAATCAAATATGACATATAAAAAATATCACGAGGGTAATATATACATGGATTAAATTGTAACATAAATAATCACATGGATAACATCCCAGGTACTATAGTATTACTATTCACCGAAGGGCCCTTTGAGCCAAAAAATGGGCTTCCATGCCTTGTATTCAGGCCACTTGTCCTTGGGCCTTCGGGCTATGTAATGGGTCTCCATCTACCCAAACAAAAATAGCTATTTTATTTAATAATAAAATGAGGATTCAGACCCAAACTTAAAAAAATGGTTTCATAATGTTATAATTTTTAACATCCCTGGACCGGTAGCAACTATATCTGGTGCCCTAGGCTGGGTCACCACATGACCACTGACACACCTCCTTGTATGCCAGAGGCTTCCGACTAGAAGCGAGGGTCTAATGAAAAACATGGGGAGACTATACCCACTTTTTTTAGAGTAATAAACAACTGATAAAACATAGAATAAAGTAAATAATCAAACCATAAACATGCATCACAGCCAATTTCCCAAAACCAAGTATAAGACCACAACAAAATAGTTGATATGCTATGTTAGGTCATATAGTTCCAAGTGTAAGGAAATCCCAAAATATAGACAAGATGAAAAATCCAAAATATGAGTCCTAAATCCAATTCTATATCCCTCATCCATGCACACCCCATGTCTAAATAAACCATCTAGCATAGGGCCCTTTCTATTTTCCTGACCTGAAACCATGAAGTCTACTTGGGTACCCAATGTCAGTCTAAGTGGGGTGTGAGTAAAACTCTGTAGGAAACCATCAATGATGCCTACAAAATATCCAGTCTAAATAGATAATGTATATAGGTACAAGATGAATAATAATATAACAAGAAGATAAATTGGGTTCTATTATTTAACAAGGTTTACTTTATCCACTCTCTTCATTTGTTTCATGGGTTAACCATTTTCATAAAATAAAATTCATCCAATTATGGTCATATAAAATATGCATAAGGGGAAGAATCATGTTTCCTATATCACTAGGGAAAACATTACAAAAAAACAATACATAACACATACCTTGGAGACTCGTTCCAAGTATTCATTTCCCATGCATTCTTTAGGGGCATATAGCTTCATTCCGACTCCCTAACCCATGAATTATAGGTGTGGGGTTTAGAGCATTAGTCTAACTTTACATGTAGTCATAGAGGCTCAAGTACAATACCCCACATACCACCAAGACATGTGCACATGATTCCTTAATCATTCAACACATATACCATGTACAAACCATCACTCATTGACACATTTACCATTTAAAAACCATAGTTCATTCAACACATATACCATCTTCATTCCTTAACCTATTAACACATTCACCATTTACACACCTTAACACACCATTTAAAATTTATAACTCATGAACACATATACAATTTATGTTCCTTAAACCATTATCACACACACCATTTACAAACATAACTCATTTAACACATTCAAATTATACCAAATTCCCCTTATGCCATGTTCTCAACTAAACAAAATTAATATCAATTTCATTTTACCATCCATGCCAACAAACTAAACACAATTATCATTGATTTACTTTTATAACTCCATGTTAACATGATAAACATAACTGTCAAAGGTTCTATCTCATCAATATTTCAATTTCATATTTAATAACCCAATCCCATCTTCACAAATACAACACACCCCATGGGTGGCCTCTTTCTCAGTATAATCAACCTCGATGAATCCCACATGGATCATGAGGGGTTCAATTCATCATTTAAACAATCAATTCATCATTTATACCATGGAAAACCCCAAAAAAACACAATGAAACAAGCACACAACCACATACACATAAATTTAACCATAAGACTATGGTATATAATTTTCAGATCACCTAACTCGTTTCTAAAGATGAACACTCTCTCAACCTTGGCCTTTAATTCGAACTCAAACCCCCTTCGAAGACTCAACCTAGAAACCACTAAAAAAGAGGGTTTTAGGGATTTATAAGAATAATAAAGATTCTACAATCAATAATCCAGAAAAATGAAGGAATAAGAGTGTTAGAATCACCCTCAAATTCAATATGCACTCAACAACACTCTAAATGTCTTAGTAATGAGTGAAATTGACCCTTGGTAAGTTTGGGAGGAAGGGTTCTGTAATGCCCTGAACCCAAAATCTTTGATTCGGTGCCTTATTTTATTACATTGGCATAGATACAAGGAAGATGCATCCTAAAGGATTGATCAATTTAGTATTTTTGGAAACAAGATACATACAATAGTTTAAAATTATAACTAAAAACTAAAAACAATATAATAACTTCAACAGAAAAGCCCATAGTCTCTTAGATTAACCCTACAATTTATTCATAGTATAATCATCCTCTTAACATGGAAGGATAAAACATAATAAAGGGGTGAGTTCAAATGCTCATTAAGGGTAATAAATACAATAGAAGATATTATAAAAATAAATATTAGGCATGGTGAATAACTTAAAAAACACATGCCTTAAAAAATAAACTTGAGCACATTATGGAAGGAATACGAGTTGAATAAATAATTTCATAATAAAACATTATCATGGGTATTCTATTAGATGAATATCATCATGAACCATCAATAATATTTTCATAAATAGGGAATGCATAATACGGCACATCATAACCATACTATCAAGGCCTTATGCAAAGACCATAAATATCTATTTTGTCAAGGTCTCGTGCTAAGACCATAGTTTGTCTCATGAGACCTACCGATGCACCGAGGGGCTAGAGCGAGCCCCACCTGACACTTAATAAGTCCAATGAATTATTAATATAAATGGGGATAAACATAAACAACATATTCATTCATATTGAAACTAATATATGATATGTAAATAACTTTCCCCATACATTAAACATAAACACTAACCATTCGAAGTAAATTGGTGAATGATGTCAAGATAGAACATCCACATTCAAAACTAATTAGAAACCCTTCAACAATATATTTTAGATGATATCATAATATATAAACCTATATGAAATATAATATTCATAAAATGATGTTAACATAAATAAAGATACTTTTAAATGAGTCCATTAAGAAAATCTTGAGGAAATAATCCTTAAACAACCCAAAGTGTCCCATACCACCTTGAAACATTCAAATCACAATCCCTTAGAATATAATGAGAATAAGGATAATCTCGATATGATATAACAAGGGGAAGTACATACACCATATTTAAGGAATAAGTGGTGAACAAGGCATATATCTCATAAAAGTTAAAGTGAGGTGAGAAAAATCTATTTTACTTTGGGAAAAATAGTTTTTTTTTGAAAAATATTTTTTATTTGGAATAAATATGGTTTTAAACATGTATATCCTATAAAAGAAATGGTAAGGAAATTTAAATTACATTTGAGGCATAAATGATGTCCCATTGAAGTGAAATAATGTAAAAAGTGTTTTTAAAGAAGCTTTGGAATTAAAACATTTTAGTGTGGTTTAAGGAATTCATTAAAGAGATTTTAAAGTGCAAAGGCATGTTTGCTTTCATAAAACCAGAAATAAACCAAAATATATTTTCCTGTTAAAATTTATTATTTTATAAAGATAAATATGTCTTAAAACATATTTTAGAGTAAACTTCAAAATAGGTAATAATTTTAGAAATTCCCTTGAACCAGACTTGCAATTCAGAAGATTTTTTGAAAGATTCTTTAAAAAAATTTAACTACCCGTAAAATAAATAAGGATTATGATTGGTAAAAATATATATAAAATTAATACAGAATTTATAATTAGTAAATAATAATAAATAATAATTTCATTGAGGTGATTATAGAATAAGAGCAACCCAAATGAAAATGGAGGTTTGGGTAGAAAATACTTAAAACTTTGTAATCAATTGAACCGTATTCCCACAATAATAAAATGATAAATTTAATATAATTAAAATAAAGATATTAATGATATGAAACATAAATTTTCAGTATACATACACCATACACAAGTAGTAGTAGTGAATACAGAATATATCACAAAAATAGAAGTGAGTTGAAGAAACCCTTACAAACATTTCAGCATGGTAACGAGTGTTCTTATGATGGATTAATGAGAGGTAAAGGGGTATCATATCATTTATATATCATAATGGAAGTATTTGGAAGGTGAGAAAACATACCCCATCATTAGTAATTAAAAATAAAAAGACACAACATAGGGGGGATTCTTGAATAAAAGTGAGAGAGAGGATCCCTTACCTTAAATCTGAGGGTGTTCTTCGCTTGATATTAATGACCTGAATAAATAAATTAGGTAATTAATTAATAATCACATAACCATTTATAAATTTATTTGGTTTATTATGACTCTATTAAGTTCATTCATGGCCTTTTATATGGGTTAAATGATTCAATCTCATTGTCTGTGAGTGCTCGTTTTCATAATATTCATGATCAGATCACTTATAAAAGAGTATGATAGTTCATGTAAGATGGGAGTTGAAGTACCAAATTGATTTTATATGTTATTAATAAAAATTAATAATATTACATGGTTATAAAATTATTTTTGATATTTAGAGTGAAGGTGAATCATTATATAAAACATTAATGATAAATGCTTGGATTAATTTGGTGATTTTTCTCACAATTACCTTGTTTTGTATTATTATTTTACATCATGAGTGGATAAGGGTTAAAAAACATTACATAAGATAAAATACATATATAATAGTCTGGTTCAATCATAAAAATAGTTTCATGACCAGAGTTGAAGAAGGTAAATCAAATTGAAACCATCGTCGTCCTTGAATGTGATAAATCAACACATCTCGGACGATGTTTCATTTTTAGCATAAATGCGGGGGAAAGGAGAGATGAAGATGAATTATACCATTAGCATAAAAAAATTCTAGTACATGTATGGTACTGGAGTTTTCATAACTTTTTTATGAGGATAGGTTAGTAAAGAAAAGAGAACAAAGAAACATGAAAATGAAAGAAAAGAAAAGAGGAATTTTACCTATTGAATTAACCTTCCTTGAGGGCCTCTTAAGGGAAGAGGATTTGCTATTTTTATGAGTCTAAGGTCTGATGGTAATAGGGGATGAGCTTGGGAGGAGATTTGGGTAGAATTTGGAGAAGGAACAAGGATTGAGAGGAGTGAAGAGAAGAGGGTGGAAGAGGTGGTATTTACAGTGGAGGGGAGGAGAGTTTTCTTAATATTTTAATCATTAGTTTATTATTTTTATACAAGACAAGAAATAGTGATGATTCCATGACCAAAAATAGTAATATATGCATGTGAGTTCGAACCATTGGTTATTACATCATCAGAACATCATCAATGACTCAATAAATCAATTATTTATCATTTATTGTAAATTATCGTATTTTACTATTCACCAAAAATTCAAGTATTTCAAGAAAATTCGAAAAATTAATCCTAACCATTTTTCAACATGTAGAATCCAAAAATGAATTCCATTTTTCAAAAATAATTTTCTAGATATGATTAATTTAATTTTTAATTAAAATCATAATTTACTTGAAAAATACAGTTTTAAAACATTTATTTACTTATTCCAAAAAATAGGTACATCACACTTTTACTTAAATCCTATATATATACTATCATAGGAAAGGTTACTATTAATAAGGTTATGTCACTATTCATAAGGTTAACATTACTATTTATAAGGGTATGCTACTATTCACCAAAAATTAAGTTGGTCCTATTAGACTCTAAATAACTTATTAATTGCAACTGTGTATGTCAAATTTTCTTAATTCAAATCATAGGGGTGGTAAAATTATGTTTACTGGATAGCTTATAAAAAAGTGGTGTTTTGTAGAGACTCAATGTTTCATGCATTTAATATTAATTTTATTTGAAAAATCTTGGGGTGTTACAGGTTCATCGGCCTTGGCTATTGTATGAAGATAGGGGAATAAATATGGGCAAGGAAACTTAAATCTTGAGGAAAAAAATTGTAAATTTTTCCATCATTAATTAGGTGCATGGTTTGGCTGCATGGTTGGCCAAAACGTGTGCCAACCATGCACCACTGTCTGTCCAAGAGGGGCCCAGGTCACACAGCTTCCTGTAGAGCCTGTACGGTTTGAAAAACCATGCGGTAACTATACAATATTTCTCTATACAAGCCCACATAGTTCCACATCCCCTCTTTAACGGTTTCTTCAACCACACACATCTCCTACGACAAATAATGGTTAGGTAATATGGTTACTACTAACCATGTACCAACCATGAAACATGCACTGGATGACCCCTTTTTTCCCACTTATTTTTTTATCATGAACCCCTATAAAACCCTCAAGCCTCCTCATAAACTTGGAAAAAATTTCATTAACCAACTTAAGGAGGCTTAAACCAAAACCTAAACAAGAACATACATCATTGTAAGTATGAGATCTTACAACCTCCTGACCTTATAATGGATCGTACTCGATCCACACTCCCAAGAATCACTATGATTCTAAGGTAATGAGATTGGGACACTGGGTTTACATATCCATTTCCCCTCCCAAGTCTCTTCCTAAATATTACCATGCTTCCATAACACTCTATCAAACAATATAGTCTTTCCTCACATGACTTTATCACTACGATCCACAATACGAACCAAATGCTCCTCAAAGGAAACATCAACCTCAAGTTCAACATCATCAATATATATAACATGATATGGTTTGGGGTGATACTTTTGAAGTTGTGACACATAAAAAACATCATTCATTTTATTATACCACTATAGAATAGCCAATATATATGCCATTAGTTCAATCCTCTCCATAATCTCAAACGGTCCCACATACCTTGGCACCAACTTGCCTTGTTCCCGAATTCAATAGTGACCTAACCTTGGAGACATACAAAGGAAAAATTGATCACCTACTATAAGCTCAATAGGTCGATGACATTGATTAAAATATGACCTTTTACAACTCTAAGATATTACAATAAATTTCCAAATCAACTTAACCTATTCCAATGTCTCCTGCATAAGACTCGATCCCAAAAAATATGATTCCCTATCCTCCATCCAACATAACAGAGATCTACATGGCCTACCATATAGTGCCTCATATGGTTTCATCTGAATTTTCTCTTGGTAACTATTATTACAGGAGAACTCAAAAAGTGAAAAGTATTTCTCCCAAGATCCAACAATGTCTAGAACACGTGCTCTCAACATGTCCTCCATCAACTGAATAGTATGCTATGACTGCCCGTCTATATATGGGTTGAAATACATACTCAAGAACACTTAGGTACCAAGCTATTTCTATAACACTTTTCATAAGAACAAAGTAAAACATGAATCATGATTTGAAACTATTGTCCACAATACCCCATGCAACCGCACCATATCCTGAACATACAAATCTCCCAACTGATCCATGGTAAAAGTCTCTCGAATCGATAAGAAATATGCCACCATGGTAAACTAATCTAAAAATACCCTTATCACATCAGTATTATGAGGAATCCTCGGAAGAACTACCACAAAATACATCATGATGTCATCCCACTTATATTCCCTAATAGGAAACAACTATAATAGAATATCTAGTCATTGATGCTCAACCTTCACCTACTGATAGGTATAACATCACATGATGAAACCTGCAACCACTTTCTTCACCCCTAGCCACTAATACTATATATAGAGATCATAATACATTTTGGTTAAACCCAGATGTACTCCCTAATTCAAAGCATAGAACTCACACATCAAATTTTCCTACATGTAAGTAGACATGAAAAATGACCATGAACATAAATGATTTCATCACTATCAACAGTCTAATCAGAAGGTGAATCCCCACCTTTAAGACTTTACCTCAAGGAAAAACACTCCAGATCCTCATAATCCCTTTACTTGATCCATCATATAAGCATGGACTCAACTACCAAGTATGAAAGGTTCATCTTCCCTTGTTTATCCTGAACCTCTATATGCATCTCAACAAAAAACACCATTAACTCCACTTATAATTAGACTGATGAACCTCCCGAGTCTAAGTCTTCTGACTAAAAGGGTTTGAAAAAATGTTTCCCTTTCTTGATTTTCAGACTATATCAAAATAAAAATACTGCATTCACTCAACCCATATTCATTTCCAAAGATTTAAGTCACATTGGGAGAATATGTACTTAAGGATTTTATGATCGGTATACATAGTAAACCTTTCCCCCAACAATTAAATACACCAAAACTTTAAATAATAAACCAACACAGCCAAATCAAGATCATGTATAAGGTAATTTCATTCATGAGGCCTCAACTACCATGACCCATATGCCACAACCTGATCATCTTGCATCTATAATACCCCAATCCCAACACCAGATGCATCATAAAACATGGTATACTCTTTACCCAGTACGGGTAGATTCAAATTCGATGTGGTATTCAACCTCACCATCCCCAGGTGTAGGATGAAATGCATGGAGTTGGAATATCCCTCTACCCTAGACTCTAGTCTGATCCCTAGTGCTACACTACCCTCCCTTATCCCAATGCACCACTTTTGACACCCCAACTGGTACATCTAGTAAAACTCCAACTTCCTTCTTGGTATAGGGTAGCTAACCCTTTCTTTCATTCTACCTCAGTCTTAGTCCTCCATCACCACCTATCTAACAAAGGTTCTTATAAAACCTTTTTACATGCCCAATCTCTCCGCATGATCATCACTCAACTGGTGGTTAGGGACATTGACCACACATGTGTCCCAACCTACCACAATAGTATTAGAAAATTCCATCACTACCCTAAGAGGTTGGTTCTATTATCTAACTACTTTTCCACCATTTCTCTAGTGAAAACCCTTAAAAATACACTTCTAACTATTAGAAGTAGCACCACTAGATCTCCAATTTGGAACCATATTTCCACCACTATAAGAATCCTTGATATTACCTTCTAAAATAAGGTCCTAATACACCACTTTATAAAGCCTATTTAAATGTAAGATATTCACCTGAGACTTGATATCATGCTTGATCCCATCCTGAAAATGTATCATTGTAGCTGCCACATCCCTTTACAATGATGGTAAAAAGTATTGAAAGTTAGTGAAACATCCATCATAATACATCACTATCATAGACCCCTAGTTCAACATCAAAAACACTTAATCCTTCTCCTACCTCAAGGTCTCTAGATAGAAATTTTCCAAGAAATTTTCCTGGAAATATTTCCACAACATACCTTCTGCTTGCTCAGTCTGAACTAGAATACCCCACCGACGCTTTGTTGGTCCTCACAACATGTAAGCCACCAACTTGAATCTATTCTTAGGAGGATTTTATAAGTGATCCAGAATCATCTAGATATACTCTATCTAAAACTCAACTACCTCAGGTTCACTCTCTCTATAAAATGTTGGAGGGTGCTTCAATTGAAACTCTCTAGTCAAGTCAAACATACTCGACACAACCTAACCTAGGTCCCATTCTATCATCTATATAAAATGAGAAAAGTTATCATAAAAATTACCCTCCCCTATATTACACTAGATCAATCGGGTTTCCTACTTCACTACTAGAGGATCATTATCAGTGATATCTTCATGTCACCCAGTCGGTACATGTCTTCATGGTGGAACCTCTCTACAATTCCAAACACACATCTCAAAACAAATAACATAGGGTTATCAAAATTTATGAAAAATAAGGTTCAATAATAGCCATAAAAAACCCATTTCACATACACTATCCAAATATATATAATCAAATCTCTATCACTACCCTTAAACATCCCTACCATGGGTCATGGTCAACAAGGTGTAAACCAACATACATAGTTACAAGTATTTCATTAGACACCCTTTACAACTCATCACAACCCAATTTTTTATCCAATTTATAATTATTCAATAATAACTATTATTTAACTATTCTATTACATTATTTCCATTTACCCATTTGTATCATCTTTACTGGACACCATTTTTTTCAAATTTCATGGTAAAAGAGAATCATTTTATCCCACACATCCCACATGTCTTCCTTATGTGTGCCAGTCATGAAACATGTCACATATATCCCTAGGTTCCTAAGATGATACATTCCTACACAACCTCGTACCATTTTGGATATGAGAAAAATATCAAAAAATAGTCACATCACACAACATGTGCATCACCCAAGGTGAAATATCATCCAACCATAACAAAAAACATCAAGAAAAATAATCCCACCCTAGGTACCTAGGTTTCCCCCCATACATGGGTTAGATAATCCCACGCACAATATCATTTACAAGGTGTGAAATGTCTTAGTTATCCATCTTCCATTTCCAAATATAAAGACAATAGAAAATAAAAACCCACTTTGATCCCACTTTGTAACATCCCCGACCCAATAGCCACTATATTCAGTGTCTAGGGTCTGGTCGCCACATGATCTCAAGCATGCCTCCCCATATTCCAGAGGCTACTGACTAGAAGCAAGGGTCTAATGTAACACATGGAGAGACTATATCCTCTTTATCAGAGTAATCCAAAATATATAAAATATGAAATAAAGGAAACAAGTAAACCACAAATATAAATCATAATACATTTCCAAAAACTGGGTATAATCCCACAACCAAATAGTATATATTTTATGTCATTCCATATAGTTCTAAGTGTAAAGAAATCCCACAATAAAGATAAGATGAAAAATACAAAATACGGGTCCCGACTCTAAGTCCAAATCCCTCACCCATGCACACCCCATGCCCAAATCAATCATATAGAATATGTACCTTTCCCTTTTCCTGACCTGCAACCATGAAGTTTGATTGAGTACCCAATGACAACATAAGAAGGGTGTGAGTATAACTCATTAGGCCACCACCAAAAATTTCTACAAAATATCTTGTCTAAATAGATAGTGTATGTAGGTACAAAATAAATAACAAGATAAACATATGATAAATCAGGTTCCATTAGTAAACAAGGTTTACTTTATCCACTTTCTTCATTTGTTCCATGGGTTAACCATTTTCATCAAATACACTTAAGACAATTATGTTCATATAAAATATGCATAAGGGGAAGAATCATGTTCTCTACATTACTAGGGAAAACATTACACAAAATAATACATAACACTTAACTTGGAGCCTCAATCCAAGTATTCATCTCCCATGCATTCTTTAGGGGAATAAATCCTCAATATTACTCCCTAACCCATGAATTATAGGGGTGGGTTTTAGAGTCTTGGTCTAACCCAAACCGTGGTCATAGATTCTCAAGTACAATACCCCATATAGCACCAATCCATGTGAACATGATTCCTTAATCATTCAACACATATACCATGTACCAAAAATCACTCATTAAACACATTTACCATTTAAAAACCGTAGTTCATTCAACACAAATACTATATTAATTCCTTAACCCATTAACACATTCATCATTTACATGTCTTAACCCATTTAACACATACCATATTCCCAAGTCATAACTTATTAACACATATAATATTTATTTTCCTTAACCCATTATCAAACACACCATTTACACACATAACTCATTTAACACATTTAAATTATACCAAAATCCCCCTTATTACATGTTATCAACTAAACATAATTAATATAAATTTTATTTTACTATCCATGTCAAAAAAATAAACAAAATTATCATTTATTTCATTTCATAAATCCATGTTAACAAGTTAAACATAAAAATCATAGGTTCTATCTCATCAACCTTTCTATTTCATATTTAATAACCCAATCCCATATTCACAAATATAGAACACCCCATGGGTGGAATCTTTCCCAGTATAATTAACCTAAATAAATCCCATAGGGATCACAAGGGTTTCAATTCATCATTCAACCAACCAATTCATCATTTCTACTATGGAAATTCCAATAGTCAACACAACGACACAAACATAGAACCACATACACATAAATTTAAACATAAGACTATGGGATATAACTTGTAGACCACCTACCTCAATTCCATAGGTGAAATCTTACTCAAACTTGTAATTTTATTCAAACAAAAAACTACTTCAAAGATTCAACCTATAACCCACTAGAAAAAGATGGTTTTACGGCTTTAAAAGAAGAATAAATATTCTATAAGACTTAATCCAGAAAAATGAAGGAAGAAGAGTGTTAAACTCACTCAGATCTTCGATAAGCACCCAATAGTGCTTCAAATAGCTTAGGAACAAGGGAGATAGATCCTTGAGAGGTTTGAGAGGAAGGGTTCATCACCCTTGGATACTGTATAAAGATAGGGGAAGTAATTTAGGTGAGGAAAATTAAATCTTGAAAGAAAAATTGGTAAATTTACCCATTATTAATGAGGTTCATGGTTTGGCCGCATGGTTGGAAAAACCATCACTCAACCATGCACACCCTATGTATAAGAGGGGTCCAGGTCGCATGGATTCTTGGGAAGCATGCATGGTTTGAAAAAATGAATTGTAACTGTGTGGGATGGCTTTATCTAAGCCCACATGGTTCCACCTTCCCTCTTTCATGGTTTCATAAAAAATTCATACCTCCTCCAAGAAACCATGGTTAGGGAGAATTATTACTAATAACCATTCGCTAACCTATAAGAACCCAGTTTTTGCTGTGAAAGAATTTGGAATATTCTTGATGATATTCCAGAGCAGCGCCTTCAGACGGCATGCGATTCTGAGCCACGGAGTGGCCGGAATTAAATTTTTAGTGCGTTCACATTGGAAATGCTAAATAAATGGGATAAATCCTAAACAGAGTTCTGGATCAGAGATCCAAGTTTACGGATGGGTCTGGAATGGGGTGTTTACCCTAGGAACAACATAAAACTTGTCGGCGCGGGATGTTTGGACCCCTCGCCCGCTTCTGGAATGTTAAACAGATTAATTAATTAATTAATTTATTCGTTTAATGGTGAAACACAAGTATCTCTTAAACGGTGGCTCGGATTAGAAAACCGAGGGCACCGTTGAGTTTGGAGCGTGTCGTTTACCCTAGGAGGGGTATAAGTTTCGCGGGCGCGAGCCGTTTGTGAAAAATGGCCCCAGGGGCGTTTTCGTAATTTGGCGGCTTCGGGCGCTATGTTTAATAACTTTTGAATGGGGTCTCAGATTAAAATTCTGAGACCACCGTTGCGCTCGGAGTATCATAATTACCCCAGGGGTGACCTATTTTTTGTCCGCATCGGGAGCGGAGTCGGGGCGTGCCGAGCGGATGGTTTAAGTAATTTCTACTTAAACATCCCCCCCTTCATCATCTTCTTCTTCTCCTTCTAACTCAAACCCTCCCCCTCTCCTCCAGCTTTGGTGAAGCACTCCGGTAAGACACCTCTGACGAGCCAATTCCGGCAAGGCAGCGGAGCGGCGACGGACTCCCCGTGAAGCTCCGGGCATCGCCCAAGAGGTAGGAGTCGTTTTTGTTTCGTTTTTAATTTCCCGCAATCTTTGAGCTTAATTTATAGCATCAAATTGTTATCAGATCGTCTATAGATGCCCACGATCGCGTAGTAAAATCTTCGAGATTTCCAACGCTTATTTTGGATTCGAAATCCGACCTCCGAAGCCTCCGCAACGGCCCGACGAAGATCCGCGGGTTTTTGGGGTTTTCTGGCCGGCACGGTGGTCTGGCGGGGTTCCAGCGGTGGTGGCGCGGTGGTCCGGCGACCTCCAGGTGGCGGCACGGCTGCGGGTTCCGGCGAGGGGAGCCGGTCAGTAGGGAGGTGAGGGGGATCACCCAGGCGAGGCTAGGGAGTGCGGCCTGGCCGGTTTGCTGGGCGCCGGCGCGGGGCTGCGCTCACCGGAGCGCGACGGGAACCGGGGTCGCGGCGCACGACCCCGCGGAGGAGGCATGACCCGCATCGTGCAGGTTAGCACGCGGCAAACAGCCTCAGCCGGTCGGCCGGGTGGTGGACCGGGTCCACCGCCGGCCCGCGTGGCCAACCCGCGGGTCGGCCGGTCCAGGCCGGTCCAGCCCCAGGGGCCTTGCCCCCTTGGTGTTCGGACACCCGTATTTTCCGCTACGGGTGTCCGTTTTGAATGCCGTCTGTGGCAGAGCCTTCTTGGCGTCGAGCAGATGTTTTTGAGATAGTTTCGGGAATTTTTAATTCCCAAAACGAGGGGCCGCGGAGGCACGACGCGTCTTTAAGTGGACGAGCGTTTTTTCCGAGACTCTTGTTTTGGGCGGCGCAGACGCATCAGACATCCGTTTTGAGCGCCATCAGTTGCGTTGGGACCCTGGTGCCAGGGTGAAGTTTTCCAGGGTAGTTTCGGTCGTTGAAGCCGAAGTTGAGGTGCGGGCCCCACATCCCGTCTTTCGAGCTGCGTGCAACGTTTCACGACTTTTTCGTCGGACGTCCGTTCGGGGCATGCGAGCAGTCGATGTTGGGTGTTTTTCTGAGGGGATTGCAATGGTGCAATCCACCCGCCCTAATTCGGCATGATGGTGCGTGGCCCACGAGGGCCGTTTGGGCGTCGACGGTGATTTTCCATCTTTATCACCGGGCAACCGTTTTGGACAAGTGGATAGTCCATCTTGTGTGCTTTTTCGAGAGGATCGCAACGGTACGATCCGTTCGTTGAGTTTCGGGACCGGGTTGCTGGTCCCACGCGGCACCGCTCGTGTGTGGTGCGCCGGAACGTATCTTTTTCTCCGGATGTCTGTTGCACTCAAGTGAGTAATGCTTTTGACGTGTTTTCCTGAGGGGATCACAATGGTGCGATGCGCCCGACTATTTTCGGGGCCGAGGCTCAGGATCACGGGACGCCGTACGGGCGTGAGGCAGTGTTGGTGACTTTTCCGTCGGATATATGTTGGAGGTGAGTAAGTAGTCGATCTCGCATGTTTTTCCACGAGGATTACAACGGTGTGATCCGTTTGGTTGTGCGGAGCCTCTTGCACGATATTGTTAAATGTGGAAGCATGGAAGGTGCTCCAGTGGTGGTTCTCCCTACCTTGTTTATAGCGGACCCTTGGCGTGTGATCGATCACTCATGGGAGAGTGATGTAAATGGTTCACGAGATGTGGTTGGCCGCGCCTGGGCCTTTGAGGTGGAGTTGTTATGTCACGCCTTCGCGTTGACGTTGGGTGCCGTGTGCACGACAGCCTTAGGGCTAGAGACGCGGTGTACTCTGGGAGTATACGAGAATGCTTGGAGGTACGTGTGGTTTGTACCTAAGATGTTTGTGCGCTTGGTTGGGGTTGACTTGGGACCACATGTCGTGTGGGCCCCACATGCATGCCGTGTTCTGCTTTGCGTACTTGGACCTCTCGCAGCGTAGAGGGTCCCTTTGTGCTCGTTTGTTTGGATAGAAGGGTGGAGTTTATTTCCCCTGGCTTTGTGGTCGTTTGTTTGACCAGCAGGGTTGAGTGGTCTCCCCCTGGTTTCACTCACGATGGATTGGCCGGTAGCGGTGCTAGTGACACCCAGTGCTGGAGCAGACGCTGCACCTCTTTTGGGAGAGTTGTTCTGGAGTTGGGTGGTTGCGCGACACCCACTCCGTGTTCGGTTGGCCAGTGTTGTACCCTCCAGTGGAGATGGCCAGAGCAGTTCTGAGTTTGACCCTCCAGCGGGGCTAGGCAGTGGGTTACTCATCAGCTTCTAGGGTCTACCCTCCAGCAGAGACTGGGCAGTGGGTCACCCAATGCTCTTATGGTCTACCCTCCAGTAGAGACTGGGCAGTGGGTCACCCGACTCTATTAGGGTCTACCCTCCAGCAGAGACTGGGAAGTGGGTCACCCGACGACCTCTTAGGGTCTACCCTCCAGCAGGGCTGGGCAGTGGGTCGCCTGTCGTCTAGTTCCAGGTCTACCCTCTAGCACGACTGGGTAGTGGGTCACCTGTCGACTTATTCCAGGTCTACCCTCCAGAGGGGCTGGGCAGTGGGTCGCCCGTCATCTAGTTCCAGGTCTACCCTCCAGCATGGCTAGGCAGTGGGTCGCCTGTCGACTTATTCCAGGTCTACCCTCCAGCGGGGCTGGGCAGTGGGTCGCCCGTCATCTAGTTCCAGGTCTACCCTCCAGCACGGCTAGGCAGTGGGTCGCCTATCGACTTATTCTAGGTCTACCCTCCAGCGGGGCTGGGCAGTGGGTCGCCTGATGATGTATTAAGGTTTACCCTCCAGCGGGGCTGGGAAGTGGGTCTCCTGATGATGTATTAGGGTTTACCCTCCAGCGGGGCTGGGCAGTGGGTCACCCGATATCTGGTTATGAATTACCCTCCAGCAGGGCTGGGCAGTGGGTCACCCGTTGGTATTTCCGGAATTAGTCCTTTCTACTAGGCTAGTCTGTGGCTTTCCTCCGTGACCACCAGAGCGGGACCCTTGGTTGTACGGGTCAGTGTTGGGACGACTTTGACTTGGAGGAGACCTCTCGACTGCAGGGCAGTGACGAGGTGTGGTTTGACTTTCCCTAGAACTCTCAAGTTCGAGGGGCGCTTTCCCCACCGAGACGCGTTCTTGTGATGCGATCTAAAAACCGTGCGGGCGAGTCAGTGCCACCCAAAGCATATAGTATCGAAGTGCGGTGATTGAACCCCTTGGCTTGCGATTCGGGGCAGACGTGCGGGATTCTGGGCATCGATGGATTTTTCTTCTGGGACTGTAGGAGACTCACTTTTCTTGGGCTGAGCTATGGGACGAAGATCCCCTTACAAGCTTTTTCGGGTTTCTTGTTGAGCATCCAGATATGTATATACCGTGTTTCAGTAACCACTTCTTGGGTTTGGTTACTCTCCTTCCAAGAGGGGCGATGACACGCGGGGTATGCCACGTGCTTTCCGTGTCTAACTTCTCATGGTTGGATGAGTCTACTCTCCTGCTATAGGTAGTGATGACTCGACGGGAAGTTCATATTCTCACCGTTTCCAGATCCTTGTGTCTGGATGAGTCTATCTCTTTTCTCTTGTTGGGTTGAGCTGGACTGTTTACTGCACTCTCTATTGTACTTCTATTCTACTCCCTGTTCTCTCCACTGCTCACCCTTCGGTACCTCCTTTTTTGCTCCCTCGAGCCTTCGGGGTATCCTACTGAGTATTTTTATACTCACCCCTGCTTGGTCTTTTCCTGCACTTGGTGTGCCCTTGCAGACGACAGACAGGTGGAGCGTGACTTCAGAGGAGCGTAGGAGCTTGGGAGCTTGGACCGTGTGCGGTGGTCAGAGCCGGGTTCCAGGGGGGAGACTCGTCAGCTGTTTCTTTTGTTTACCTATTGTCGGGTTGTGGCACTTTTTGGTTGGGCGCGTGTTTTGCCCCGTTTTCCTTTTCGGCACTTTTCATGTACTGTTTAGAGGTCGATGCACATTTGTGGTATTTATATAGCAGTTTCCCTTTTCTTTGCCTGTCTTTTATTTTTACTCTGCACTTTTGCATTGAGTTTGCTGCGTGTGGGTGTGTACAGGTGCTTAGGCAAATGCCTCCCCGAGTTTTTGTGCCTTCGGTGCTGGTTGCCAGCCCCTGGCCTATGGAGGCGGGCTTGGGGTAGTTGCGGCTCGAGCTCGGGTAGGGTCGGGTCGTGACAAAGTGCTATCAGAGGTGGTTCGTTCCTTGGGACGTTGTGGGGACGTCACTAAAAGAGGAATTGGTTGGGATTTAGGGCAACAATGTTAACATGTCTCGAGAGCGGCTCTCAGGCCAGGGAGTCCAGTGATGGTGCGGTAGCCGACGTATCCATTCACCAGGACCTTGATAACCCACTTGTCGACTCGGCATGCTGAGAAACTTGTTGCAGGGAAATTGGTTTGTGAATCACATATGACTGAGTCTTGACTGTCCTTCTTGAGTCATCTCCCCATCATCGTTGTTATTGGCATATACATATATGCTCATCTGACCGCGTCAGTCCTTGATATTATTCAGGATGTCTCCGCGAAGACAGCTATCCAGGATACCAGCTTTGGTTCGTGACGACGACCCTGTGAGCTACGAGGCCACAGTCCAAGACCCATCATGCGAGCCCCTTTCTCCGAGTGGGCCGGTAGCAGCACACCCACTTGTTGAGCAGCAGACAGTTTTAGCAGAGCAGACTGAGCTTGAGAGCAGGTTGAGCGCGCTCCGTGAGTTCCAGCGGCAGAGACTACTGAGGTTCAGTGGTGAGCCAGACCCTCAGGCAGCATATGTTTGGCTCGAGGAAGTGGTTAGTCTCTTCAGGCATGTGCAGACGCCGACAGATCAGAGAGCGGATTTGGCAGCCACCCCTTTTTGTGGATTAGCTTAGCGTTGGTGGAGTCTGGTGACTCAGTTTCTTGACGAGTCGTCGCTTTCATGGGGCGACTTTTGGTTGTTGTTTCGTGAGGAGTTTTTCCCCTCCTTCTTGCGCTCCGTTCGGATTCAGGAGCTCCTGCAGTTTCAGCAGGGAGCGATGACGGTGGCCGAGTACGCGACTAGTTTTGAAGACCGTGCACGCTTTTACCCGGACTTGGTCCATGATGACAACCTCCGAGCACGGATGTTTGACCAGGGTCTCCACAGAGATATTAGTTCTGTCATAGTACCCTTGGGCATTTCCACATATGCTGGGGTGCTAGAGCAGGTGCTGGTGACAGAGGGCTTCCTGTCATGTTTTGCGGTTGGTAGTGGCAGTGGGCGCGACGGATCCGGGATGTCTGCTGTAGCTAGAAGGTGCCGGAGGACATGATCTCGATGTAGGTGGCCTTCCCACTTCCGGTTTCAGAGACGTGGTCGTATACCACTGTGGCGAAAAGGCGCAGGGCCTCAGCCGAGGATGCCTTTCCGTGAGTGGATCCCGGGCCATGGTCGTACACCACAGTGGCGCCGGAGGGCACCAGGGCAGCCCAGAGAGTGCCAGTGCTATGCTTATGACGGGCGAGGTCACTTGGCATGAGACTGCCCGACCCGAGTTGCTGAGAGCTTCAGGCAGGCAGCAGGCGCACCACCACGGAAGAGGCAGCGCCGTGATCGGAGTAGTGGCCAGAGAGGTGGTGCTAGCAGAGGAGCGGGAGGAGCTGGAGGTGGGGTATGACGTTACGAGATCTCCCCATCACCACTAGGTGGTCCACGTCAGGCTCCGGGAGATGACAGTTGGGTCCACGGGCAGCCGTGAGCTTTGGATGTCTACGATCCTATAGAGCATGGGATGGTGAGAGGTACCCCTTGAGACTCTTTTACTTTTTGCAGTAGAATTGTTAGGCTCTGCGTGTGAAAAGATTTTCTCCCTGCTCCTTGTTTGAGGTGTTACCAGGGTGATGCAGGGCATCGGGTGTAACCCTATGTTGGTAAGGAAAAAGGCGTGAGACCTTTCCTTTAGTCGATGGTGTTGACTCCTTCACCTTTTGAGCGTGTAAGAGAGCACCGACTGTGGAACCTTGCATGACCAGATATCCTTGGGTGTTTCACCATATGGATATTCTGAAGGAGGGAATCACCGGGACTTGTTTCAGGTGCGGGCGGTGATTCCAGTCGTGGCATGCGACGTATAGGTTCGTTCGGGGAGGTGAGCTACACCCGAGAGCCTTCGAGCCATTTGAGAACGTGCAAAGGGATGGCGAGGTTGTTTATCGCCTTGCCCTAACCCCAAAGTCTGGAGTGGGTGCACGACATTGGTAAGGGCCGACCTCGCGTGAACAGATCAATCCTTTGGTCTGTGTGCGGAGGCACAGAGCTGTGCGTGGGTTCTTCTGGGTATGAGAAAGCCAGGTGTGGGCTTAGTACCATGTATTGCTCCCTAGTTTTGCTTTTCGGGGACAAAAAGCTTGAAGGAGGGAATGATGTAAGAACCCGGTTTTTTCTGTGAAATACTTTTGAATATTCTTGATGATATTCCAGAGCAGCGCCTTCAGACGGCGTGCGATTCTGAGCCCCAGAGTGGTCGGAATTAAATTTTCAGTGCGTTCACACTAGAAATGATAAATAAATGTAATAACTTCTAAAAGGAGTTCCGGATCAGAGATCTGAGTGTACATATGGGTCCGGAATTGGGTTTTTACCTTAGCAATGACATAAAACTTGTCGGCGCAGGATGTTTGGACCCCTCGCCCGCTTCTGGAATGTTAAACAGATAAATTAATTAATTAATTTATTCGTTTAATGGTGAAACGCAGGTATCTCTTAAACAGTGGCTCGGATTAGAAAACCGATGACACCGTTGAGTTCGTAGCATGCCTTTTACCCTAGTAGGGGTATAAGTTTCGTGGGCACGAGCCGTTTGTGAAAAATGGCCCCAGGGGCGTTTTCGTAATTTGGCGGCTTTGGGCGCTATGTTTAATAACTTTTGAACGTGGTCTCAGATTAAAATTCCGAGACCACCGTTGCGCTTGGAGCATCATGATTACCCCAGGGGCAACCTTCTTTTTGTCCACATCGGGAGCGGAGTCGGGGCGTGTCGGGCGGATGGTTTAAGTAATTTCTACTTAAACATCCCCCCCTTTATCTTCCTCTTCTTCTCCTTCTAACTCAAACCCTCCCCCTCTCCTCCAGCTCCGGCGAAGCACTCCGGTGAGACACCTCCGGCGAGCCAATTTTGGCAAGGCAGCGGAGCGGCGACAGACTCCCCGTGAAGCTCCAGGCATCACCCAAGAGGTAGGAGTCGTTTTTATTTCGTTTTTAATTTCCCTCAATCTTTGAGCTTAATTTATAGCATAAAATTGTTATCCGATCGTTGATTGATGCCCGCAATCGCATAGTATGATATCCGAGCTTTCTAACTCTTATTTCGGATTCGAAATCCGACCTCCGAAGCCTCCGCAGCGGCCCGGCGAAGATCCGCGGGTTTTTGGGGTTTTCTGGCCGGCACGGTGGTCCGGCGGGGTTCCAGCGGTGGTCCGGCGACCTCCAGGCAGTAGCGCGACTGCGGGTTCCGGCGAGGGGAGCCGGTCAGCAGAAAGGCAAGGGGGATTGCCCAAGCGAGGCCAGGGCGTGCGGCCTGGCCGGTTTGCTGGGCGCCGGCGCGGGGCAGCGCTCATCGGAGCGCGACGGGAACCGGGGTCGCGCGCTGCGACCCCGCGGAGGAGGCACGACCCGCGTCATGCGAGTCGTCCCGCGGCGACCGGCCTCAGCCGGTCGGCCGAGCGGTGGACCGGGTCCACCGCCGGCCCGCGCGGCCAAGCCGCGGGCCGGCGCAGGCCGGTCCAGCCCAAGGGGCCTTGCCCCCTCGGTGTTCAGACACCCGTATTTTCTGCTACGGGTGTCCATTTTGAATGCTGTCTATGGCAGAGCCTTCCTGGAATCGAGGAGATGTTTTTGAGATAGTTTTGGGAATTTTTAATTCCCGAAACGAGGGGCCGCGGAGGCACGACGCATCTTTAAGTGGACGAGCATTTTTCCCGAGACTCTTGTTTTGGGCGGCGCAGACGCATCAGACATCCATTTTGAGTGCCGTCAGTTGCATTGGGACCCTGGCGCCGAGGTGAAGTTTTCCAGGGTGGTTTCGGGCATTGAAGCCGAAGTTGATGCGCGGGCCCCACGACCCGTCTTTCGAGCTGCATGCAGCGTTTCACGACTTTTTCATCGTACATCCGTTCGGGGCATGCGAGCAGTCGATGTTGGGTATTTTTCTGAAGGGATTTCAATGGTGCAATCAGCCCGCCCTAATTCGGCGCGATGGTGCGCGGCCCACGAGGGCCGTTTGGGCGTCGACGGTGATTTTCCATATTTATCACCGGGCGACCGTTTTGGACAAGTGGATAGTCCATCTTGTGTTCTTTTTCGAGAGGATCGCAACAATGCAATCCGTTCATTGAGTTTCGGGACCGGGTTGCGGGTCCCACATGGCACCGCTCGTGTGCAGTGCGCCGGAACGTATCTTTTTCTCCGGATATCCATTGCACTCAAGTGAGTAATGCTTTTGACGTGTTTTCCCGAGGGGATCGCAATGGTGCGATGCGCCCAACTGTTTTTGGGGCCGAGGATCGGGATCACGAGACGCCGTACGGGCCGTGAGGCGGTGTTGGTGACTTTTCCGTTGGATATACATTGGAGGCGAGTAAGTAGTCGATCTCGCGTGTTTTTCCGCGAGGATTACAACGGTGCGATCCGTTTGGTTGTGCGGAGCCTCATGCATGATATTGTTAAATGTGGAAGCATGGAAGGTGCTCTAGTGGTGGTTCGCCCTACCTTGTTTGTAGAGGACCCTTGGTGTGTGATCGATCACTCTTGGGAGAGTGATGTAAATGGTTCATGAGATGTGGTTGTCCACGCCTGGGACTTTGAGGTGGAGTTGTTATGTCACGCCTTCGCGTTGACGTTGGGTGCCATGTGCACGATAGCCTTAGGGCTGAAGACGCGGTGTACTCTGGGAGTATACGAGAACGCTTTAAGGTACGTGTGGTTTGTACCTGAGACGTTCGTGCGCTTGGTTGGGGTTGAATTGGGGCCACATGTCATGTGGGCCCCACGTGCCTGCCGTGTTCTGCTTTGCGTACTTGGACCTATCGCGGTGTAGAGGGTCCCTTTGTGCTCGTTTGTTTGGCTAGCAAGGTGGAGTTTATTTCGCTTGGATTTGTGCTCGTTTGTTTGACCAGCAGGGTTGAGTGGTCTCCCCCTGGTTTCGCTCGCGATGGATTGGCCGGTAGCGGTGCTAGTGACACCCAGTGCTGGAGCAGACGCTGCACCTCTTTTGGGAGAGTTGTTCTGGAGTTGGGTGGTTGCGCGACACCCACTCTGTGTTCGGTTGGCCAGTATTGTACCCTCCAGTGGAGATGGCCAGAGCAGTTCTGAGTTTGACCCTCCAGCGGGGCTGGGCAGTGGGTTACTCATTGGCTTCTAGGGTCTACCCTCCAGCAGAGACTGGGCAGTGGGTCACCCGATGCTCTTAGGTTCTACCCTCCAGTAGAGACTGGGCAGTGGGTCACCCGATGCTATTAGGGTCTACCCTCCAGCAGAGACTAGGCAGTGGGTCACCCGACGACCTCTTAGGGTCTACCCTCCAGTAGGGCTGGGCAGTGGGTCTCCTGTCATCTAGTTCCAGGTCTACTCTCCATCACGTATGGGCAGTGGGTCGCCTGTTGACTTATTCCAGGTCTACCCTCCAGCGGGGCAGGGCAGTGGGTCGCCCGTCGTCTAGTTCCAGGTCTACCCTCCAGCACGGCTGGGCAGTGGGTCGGTTGTCGACTTATTCCAGGTCTACCCTCCAGCGGGGCTGGGCAGTGGGTCACCCGTCGTCTAGTTCCAGGTCTACCCTCCAACACGGCTGAGCAGTGGGTTGCCTATCGACTTATTCTAGGTCTACCCTCCAGTGGGGCTGGGCAATGGGTCACCTGATGATGTATTAAGGTTTACCCTCCAGTGGGGCTGGGCAGTGGGTCGCCTGATGATGTATTAGAGTTTACCCTCCAGCGGGGTTGGGCAGTGGGTCACCCGATATCTGGTTATGAATTACCCTCCAGCAGGGCTGGGCAGTGGGTCACCCGTTGGTATTTCCGGACTCAGTCCTTTCTACTAGGATAGTCTATGGATTTCCTCCGTGACCACCAGAGCGGGACCCTTGGTTGTACGGGTCGGTGTTGGGATGACTTTGACTTGGAGGAGACCTCTTGACTACAGGGTAGTGACGAGGTGTGGTTTGACTTTCCCTAGAACTCTCAAGTTCAAGGGGCGCTTTCCCCACTGAGAAGCATTCTTGTGACGTGATCTAAAAACCGTGCGGGCGAGTCAGTGCCGCCCAAAGAGGATAGTATCGAAGTGTGGTGATTGAACCCCTTGGCTTGCGATTCGGGGAAGACGTGTGGGATGCTGGGCATCGATGGAGTTTTCTTCTGGGACTGTAGGCGACTCACTTTTCTTGGGCTGAGCTACGGGATGGAGATCCCCTTACGAGCTTGTTCGGGTTTCTTGTTGAGCATCCAGATATGTATATACCATTTTTCAGTACCCACTTCTTGGGTTTGGTTACTCTCCTTCCAGGAGGGGCGAAGACACGCGGGGTATGCCACGTGCTTTCCTTGTCTATCTTCTTGTGGTTGGATGAGTCTACTCTCCTGCTATAGGTAGCGAAGACTCGTCGGGAAGTTCATCTTCTCACCATTTCCAGCTCCTTGTGTCTGGATGAGTCTATCTATTTTCTCATGTTGGGTTGAGCTGGACTCTTTACTGCACTCTCTGTTGTACTTCTGTTCTACTCCCTGTTCGCTCTACTGCTCACCCTTCGGTACCTCCTTTGTTGCTCCCTCGAGCCTTCGGGGTATCCTACTAAGTATTTTTATACTCACCCCTACTTGGGCTTTTCCCGCACTTGGTGTGCCCTTTCAGATGACGGACAGGTGGAGCGTGACTTCAGTGGAGCGTAGGAGCTTGGGATCTTGGACCGTGTGTGGTGGTCGTAGCCGGGTTCCAGGGGGGGAGACTCGTCCGCTGTTTCTTTTGTTTACCTGTTGTCGGGTTGTGACACTTTTTGGTTGGGCGCGTGTTTTGCCCCGTTTTCCTTTTTGGCACTTTTCTTGTACTGTTTAGAGGTCGATGCACATTTGTGGTATTTATATAGCAGTTTCCCTTTTCTTTGCTTGTCTTTTATTTTTACTCTGCACTTTTGCATTGAGTTTTCTGCGTGTGGGTGTGTACAGGTGCTTAGGCAAAGGCCTCCCCGAGTTGTTGTGCCTTCGGCGCTGGTCGCCAGCCCCTGGCCTATGGAGGCGAGCTTGGGGTAGTTGCGGCTTGAGCCCGGGTAGGGTCAGTGTACTGGATGACCCCTTTTTCCCTTCTTTCATGTCATGAACCCCCATAACACCCCTGAACATCCTCATAAACTCGAAAAACATTTCATTAACCAACTTAAAGGTATTTAGACCAAAACATAAACAAAAATGAACCTAATTAAAATTTTGAGATCTTACAAAATGAATAATTCTAGACATAATAATTATACCATGAATCCATTGTGTCTATAAATCATAAATTTATCATCAAGGCCTCATGCCATAACATCATATATAGTTAGGAAGATATACAAAAAATACCCAGGATAGTTTGTCTCACGAGACTTACCAATTCATCAAGTGGATATGAAATTCCATGACCCACCCATTACTTAATAAGTCTAATACATTCATAATGTGAATAAATAATTGGTTAGAATAGTACGAAGAGACAGGGGGGGTGAATTGTGTCCATTTTTTTTAAAAAAATAAACTTAATCCCTATGTGATTTGTAACGATGTGAAACATTATTTTCTTTAAAAATATTATTAATTGGAAAAATAAATAAGAGAACTCAACATTTTTTATAGTGTTTTGGGGTAAAAATATCCCCTAGTCCACTCCAACAATGCTCTCTCTGTGAAATTTATGATTTTTACTAGATAGGTCCTCTTATCTGGAGACCTCTACTACTAAGTGTAGGTAGTTAAGACCTTACAATAAATTAAGTTCTTTTATAGGTAACCTCGAAAATAAAATATTGGTATAAGAAAATAATACTCCACAATTACTGAGTAAAAGAATCTGGCACTTCAAAAAGGATAAGATGATAAATTTTGAAATAAATTTGGCACACTGTTGTAGTAGAAACTAACAAATGAATAGTTCTTTAGAGGTACATATAAGATATTCTATGAGATTTCCTTTAGAAGAAACTATAATCATTATTATTGATAAGATATTCTAAAAACACATATTAGTATCAAGAATAACCTTTAATATCAGTAGAGAGAACAATCAACATATGATAAACATGTATATCTCTAAAGCGTAGCTTTGGAAATTGCTTCGACGAACTGCAAAAAAATATTGGAAAAAGATATAATAGTAAAAACATGACGATCAAAAAATAAATAAATTAAAAAATGTATGTCTCCAATTTTTATATATTTAAAAAACTAGAAACATCATAAAATTTAAAAAAATCAAACTCACAATGTTTAACAAGAAGCTTTATTTTCTTCATGTCAAAAAGATCCTAAAATATTTCTTGATAATATTTGATTTTTTTAAAACACACGGTGTGTTTTAAATTTGAATTTAATCCATATTAAAATCATAAATTATCTTATAAATAAGAATGATTTAATTTTTTTAGAAAATAAACTTATAATCATTCTTTGAATAGATTTTAATACAATATTTAATCTGGTGAAACTGTTGCAGAAATTATAGAAATAATTCGTAATTTAAAATCTCATAGGCCATTGAGTAAAAAATTGGGTTTCACTGAATGCATTATAAAGAAGTTGGTTGAATCCAAACATTGGTTTTATGAACCAAATTTTAATTGTTAAATTTTTTGGTTGATTCCAAATTTTGAGTTTATAAACCAAACATCAATCTTGCAAACATTGGGATTGATACAAAAGTTGGGTTCCCAAACTGAACATTTCTTTCCAAAATTTGAGTTCCTAAACTAAATTTTATCAAACACAGGGTTGTGAAAAATGATTCCAGACTCTAATAAAATTTCCATAATATTTTATATATAACACTTCAACCACATTAAAAACTAAATTAATATTAACCTAAAACTAACTTAAAACAATTTCATTAGTTTAACACCCTGAGTTTTTATGTGTTATTATTTCTGAATAAATTAAATTTATTTGATGTATTTAATTTAATGATAAAACAAGGTAAAAATTCATTATATTCTATATTAATTTAATATTTCACTACATGGAACATCAACTTATCTTGCATTACATGTAACACTGAGTTTCAACAAAACAATGTTTTAATATTATACTAATTTAAACAAGTTTTTTATAACATAGACGTTAAACTTAGTAATATGAATAGTAATAACTAATTTTTAAATATTATTTATAATGGTTTAATATAAATAAAACATAGTCATAATGAAATATATATATATATATATATATTTTTGTAAAATCTATATGTTTTGAAAAATATTATTTTCTAAAAAGGACGGATTTTTATGTCCTCTTTTGAACAAAAATAAAATTGAATTTATAAAATTTTATACATTTAATTATATAAAATAAAATTAATTTTTTAATTCATAACTTCATAATTATCTTATGGTGAATTTTTGGGATTTTTCAGAAATATTACATTTTTGGATGAATAGTGAAAAATACTGAATTTTAATTGAAAACTAATTTTTCATATAATTTATTAATATATTTAAATTATATTTTAAATTAGTTTTAAAGTATAATTAGTTCAATTATAAATAGATAAATCCAATTTAGGTTAATGTATTCAATTTCACATTGAAATTGGATATAAAAACATTTCAAACTTTTGAACTTTTCCCCTTAGAAACCCGCTGTCTCGTGACGTCTGTTGGATTAATTTTTAATTAAATTTATCCACTTATGTGAATTGAATTTTGAAAAATGAATATAAATATTTGGAATCTGTATTGATTTTTTTTTTCTAATGAGATAAACTTAATTTTTTAACCGAAATTATTACTGAAAATAGTTAAAATTAATTATAGCGATTAAGGTAAGGACAAGCTTACTTAATGATTAAACTTAGAATATATGGTGTATAAATGACCCAAAACTTTTCCAAAAACCATTTTATAGACATATTTAGACTATCACCACATTATTATAATTTGTATTAGTTATCAGTATACTATTCCATGAAAGTGACCTATATAATAAGTTATGTAAGGAAAATGACAAAAAGGAACCTTCCTTGCCTTTAACACTTATAAGCTTCGGAGTAGGTAGGAAGCTACATAGGTTTGGTTATAAATATTATTTTGGCATATAAATGAGATATTTTTATCATAATAATTTATATTTAATTTTTTGAGATGATATAATTATATTAAATTCTTAAGAAACTCCAACACATGGACTATTTAGTTAATAATTAAATAAAATAAATGACATTTTATTAAATAATTTAAAATTATTAAAAATGTTATCTTATGAAAATTAATTTTTACTTTTTAATAAATATCAAATATGGTCTATTAACGGGCCAATTGATCTTTTATAATGAACATATGGACCCATAAATTGTAAAAACTTTGTTAGCGTATTTAGGGTTAAAGTAGTGTTTTTCATGTTACATGTGTTTCTGTTAAAAATAATTTCCCACACATATGAGTTTTTTATTTTATAAATTTTATGAAATATTTTATAATATATGGGTCTAAATTTTATTATAATCCTCACTTTTATTTATTTTTAATGGATTAATTACATAGGCTATAAGACTAACTACCTAAATGAAAAACCAAAATGGAAAAAATAAGGAAAATTAAAGACAAAAGAAAAAATGATAAAAATGATTTTATTTTTGTGTTGCGTGAGTTTGGATAAATAAAAATCCCCCTTAATCCATTATTTTAAATTTTTAAATCCCATGAGTTATGGGATACTTCCCAATAATGTTAACCTTTTTATATTTAAAATAATGCCACTCTTACTCCACTATAAAAAAAACCAACCTCCCCACTTATTCACAACTCTCAAGACCATTAGTTCTTATAAAACCTAAAAACATAATATATAAAAATACCTCATCTCATCCTATACTCCTCACTTTGGGAATGAATAAATCAAAGGAATTCCTTTAGAGAAAACCAAATGGAGTTACCCAAAAAAGAGGCAACATTATTCAACAATCACTTTTGTTTTCAATATTTCTCAAACCACTTCAATTTTTATTATTACATGATTTTTTAATAACATACCTATCCTCAATATACTTATATATTTTTATGTTAAAAATTAAACCTACAACTACAAACACTTCTATCAAATGATATACACAATCATCGTTCGTGTGTACGGAAGACTACCGCCTCACAAACTGTTGTCATTCGTTCTTCCATTACCACCTATCAAGGTTGGAAATAATGATGGAATATATATTTTTACATTATATATATGATATTTATGATGTATATATACTTATTTAGTTATTATATAACACATACCTTTATTCTTTCCATTTTGTGGGAATTTGATAACTTCGTTTACAGACATGTGGACTACTACCTCCTCAAAGTGATGTGATTCATTAAAACTTTACATGGAATCTATAAGGATGGGTTTAATAGACATATGTGATATATATGAAATAATAATTATAATTTAATGATAATATATATATCATTTATTTTTTATTTCATTAAAAATACAACAAGAAAATGAAAACAACATTCATGCGTATGTACGACCTACCGTCTCCATGAATAGTGTATTTCATTTAATATTTATATATTATATAAATTAATATAAATAATTTTATAATTAATAAATATTATATTTATATCATTTTTAACGTTATGTAAATAATTAAATCATGAAATAAGTAAGATGACTATGAATAAAAAGTCAAAACATATACAAAAAACAAAGCGGTTATTACCTGAAACGTAACTTTAACATGAAATTATTAATAAACAGTTAATATAAAGTAATAATAAAATAATATATGGTTTGATATATAATAATATGTTTCTATGGTATATTTATAATAAAATTATACTTATTATACAAGAGGTTTGAACATGTATGAAGAAAGTGAAGATTTTAGGTAAGGGTATTTCATCTCACTTTTTATTTCCGTGAGATACACACCATATTCACCACTCGATTATTTTGTGTGATGTATATAATAAAATATGAAATTTTATATAATTAATTTAATTTATTTCATGATATTAAAAGTTTCAATTTATTTTATTCTTTCACAGGTCTCACGATTCAAAAGTTACTCAAGTAGTAATGGGATTTCTAGTCTCACTTTTATTTTTGTGAGACTTAGGACATATTCACCAATCGTTTATTTTGTGTGGTGTATATAATAACCATGAATGTATTATATGATTGTTACACTTAAATTTATGGGTATTTACATATCCATTTTATGATATCTATTTTATGGGGTTTATGATTCAAAATTTATCAAATAAGTAAAGCAATTTTGTCTTAATTTGTCTTCTTTGGGATACATGTTTTGTTATGCACCTGTATTCTTTTATGAGGTGTATATACTGAAATTTGACACATTATATCACAAATATACTTCTTTTCATGATATTTTAAGCTTCATGTAATTTTATTATCATATGGGTATTTTGATTCAATGTTATAAAATTGTTAAGAGTTTATTGCTACAATGTCATCGTTTTTTTAGGATTATTTATGATTATGCATCCATTTATGAAATCATATGATCCATCTCTAATTAATTATCATAATTTTATTATAATATTATTATTCATGATATATTTATGTATTGGTACTATTTCTATACTCTTTTTTACTTAATAAAATAAAGAATTTTTTTTAAGAAAATCCGAATTTATTTCTCTTCGGTTGGAAATCTGTTTTATTAAAAAAACCCATGTTTTAGAAAAATAATTTCAAAAATGTTTTAAATTATATTTTAAGAAAAATTTCAAGGAAAACGATTCTAATTTTTTATGTTTTAAAAATGTGTTTAAAATTGTTTTCAAATATTTCTTTATATGTTTTCAGGGTTATTTTGAAAGAAAATGGGTTTAAAAAATGTTTTATGTTTTAAAAATAAATTTTCAAAGAGGAAAGAATATTTTTCTCAAGAAATGTTTTAAATTATCTTAAATCTTAATTTATATGTTTTATTTAAAAAAAATTATTTTTAATATGTTCTATGTTTTAAAAAGTGAATTTTGAAGAACTTTTATTTTTCTTAAGAAATTCTCCATCTGATCTTTCAAAATACTTCTCTATCTAAGATGAAATACTTAGATATAGTTTAAGATTTATTAGGTAAATGATCTAAGAATACCATTAATATCCCTTATTGAATGGTTTATTTTTAATGTAATGTTTTTTATGAAATCTGTTTCTCTTCCACGGGTTATACCATGATAAAACTGTTATGAAACCTCTTTCCTTTCATAGATTATTCTATGATAAAATGATTACGAAACATGTATCTTTTACACGGGTTATGATATTATAAAATTTTTATAATACCCATTTCATTTCATGGGTTATGATACGATGTTTATGAAACCCATCTCTTTTTATCGGTCATGATATGATGAATGTTTTATTATCTTGTGGCACATGTATGTATGATTTCAATTATGTGATGGGTGTGACCTATATATCCCTCCAATTATTTGGGTAAAGATTTATATCTCACAAGATAATGAGGGGAAAAAAGTTGATGTAATTGATCCACAATGGGAAAAAAGTGTGTCCTGATCCAAAATGGGAAACATGTGTGTCCTGATCCACAATGGGAAACATGTGTGTCCTGATCCAAATTAAGAAACGAGTGTGTCCTGATGCACAATTGGAAACCAGTTTGTCCTGATCCAAAAATGGGAAATAGGCATGCCCTGATACACAATGTGAAACAAGTGTGTCCTGATAGATAGTGGGAAATAGGTTTTTCCTTATCCACAATGGGAAACATGTGCATCCTAATCCACTATGGGAAACATGTGTGTCCTGATACACTATGTTGATGGTCTTGGTAGTTAACCTTGACACATAAACTGGTTTTCTATATTTATGATGGTGAAACACTTATATGACAGGATATTATAGTTCATTATTTATTAATGACCATTTATCACCCTTATGATTCATGTCTTATGAACTACCAATATTTATGACTTGAATCATGTATATGATCTTTGATATGTAGGGTATGATCTTAAAATGTTATTCTCATGTTATCTTACCCTTATTCTCATGTTATTCTTATGTATCTCCTTTATTTACCCTTACTAAGAATCTAATCTCACCCTTTATTATATTTACTTTCCCTAAGATATGAAGAAAGGTTTTAAGTGGGAGTATTAAAGGAGAATATCTTTACAAGTGATGTTGAAGGCCTTTCACCAAATTAGAAGAATGTGTTTCAAGTTTCCAAAGATAATAAAATATTATGGTTATTAGGAATGTACTTTTGTAATGTGAAGAATATTAATCTAAATTCATATAATATCCATGCATGTTAATCCTGGGCCGCTATAGTTGGTATCAAATAAAAGTTTTAGCAAAACTTTGGAAACTATGATGAGAAAACTTTAGTGAAATATCTGGGGATATTTCTAAGTATATTTATAGGGATGTATCTATAGATAAGCCTAAGGTGTTATATATTTAAAATTTGGTGTCATGATTAATCATCCTATAAGTAAATTTTCATGATTATTTGGTTTTATTCTATGATAAGTGTTTCTCACACTATGATTTCTAGTCTTAGTCAATAGAAGGAATTAGAAGGAACTGGGTTAGAATTGAATGTTTTAGATGTGGAAACTATGAGAATTATAAAAATTGATTTACTAAGTGGAAATCTCATGAATATAATTAGGAAGGTGGTATGAGTATTGGTTATACTTCTAAAGATAAAGATACAAAAAACAAAATGCAAAATGTATGGGATGTTATAATAGTATTGTTTACATTAAATGTAAGAAGAATTATTAAATTGGGGTTGAAGAACCTTAATAAATGATTCATATTTAATATTCTAGGAAAGGGGTACTAAGTAATAAGTTGATGAAGCCTAAGTAATGGTTTAAGAATAAATCTAGATGATTAAAGTGTATATATATAGGAATTTAAGAATTATGAATCATGAAGTATATGTTTTTCATTAAGGATTTAAAAGGATATGTTTAATGGTTCCAATGACATATAAAAATGATTTAATTGAAAGGTGATATTTTTTTAAGGGAAGGTAACCCTTAATGTGTTCTTGATGTTGGGAAAATTGTGTTTAGATTAGACAAAGAGATGATTAATATGGATAATGTAAATTGGACAGTATTGATTACCATGGAAATGATTATTGATTTGTTGAAAAATTGGTCTATGTTATCATGGATGAAGTTTAAAACTTATTTTGGTTTAAAGGAATATATCCAATAATATTTGGAATAAGAAAGCATGCATGTTTTCAATAAGGTTTTATGGAAATTCAGGTTCTTACCATGTTTTAAGAGAAAAAATGATGAAGGTATTCACATGTTTAATATGTGACAACCAAGAGATAATTTATGATATATGTGGGATCAATGTTAATCTTATTTTGAGAAATTTAGTGCCTTTTTTACTAATGTTTTGGATTTTTGGATTCTAAAAGGGTTATAAAGTTTACCATTTATGGAATTTTTAAGTTAAACTCCAGATGATCTTTTTGTGATTAAAATGTTATCACACTATATGAGGATTTATTCATGTTGGATAACCTATTATAACTATTTTACTATGATGTTAACTAAATATAGATGGAATTAATTATTGATCTACCTCATGATATATTAGTACTTAAAGAATGAAAAATTCAACTTTATTTCTTGGAGTAAGAGATGAAGTGGAAATAGAGAAAGGCACAACCAAAGGGTGATATTGTGCATATGAAAAGGAATAAAATAAATTAAGTATATTTCCTTATGTTCATAAATAGTAAAATAATTCCTCAACTATAGAAAAAGTATATTTAAAAATATTTATACTCATGAATTATTCTCTATTGAACCAATGGTATTATAAATCATAAAATATTTGTAGTTTTGAGGCTCTTAAATTTTCATTTATCATTCACTTGTTGGTGATCAATGATAGTTATCACTCTCTATAATTATTTATGATTTTTTCCATGTACAATCTTTATTCCCAACTTGTGTTCTCCTACGTGAAAACCTAGTTATAACTATTATGGCTCCAAATTTCCTTTTTTAAAGGAAGTTTTAGTATTCATTTTTATAATATGGGTTCCTATGAAAGAAAATTTCAAGTATAAAATCTTCAATGACCCAGATTAATTTTGAGGGCAAAATTCATTTTAAGGGGTAGAATGTAACACCTCGAGTTTTTTATGAATTATTATTTTTTGAATAAATTAAATTTATTTCATTGAAATCTAAAAAAGTTAAATATTCATTATATACTATACTAAGTTAATATTTCACTACATGTGACATCATCTTAGCTTGCATTACACGCAACACTGAGTTTCTAAAAAACAACGTTTTATTATTATAATTATTTAAACAATCCTATTCTAACATAGCTGTTAAAATTAGTAATATTAATAGAAATAAATAATTTTAAATATTATTTATAATTTTTTTATATAAATAAAACACAGTGACAATGAAATATATAATTTTTGGTAAAATCTATAGGTTTTGAAAAATACTATTTTCTTAAAAGGACTGCTTTTTTATGTCCTTCTATGAACAATAATAAAATTAATTTTAAAAAATTTATAAATTTAATTAAATAAAACAAAATTCATTTTTGAATTCATAATTTCAAATATATCCTATGGATAATTTTTGAGATTTTTGAGAAATATTTCATTTTTGGATGAATAGTAAAAAATACTGAATTTTAATTGAAAATTGTTTTTGTGTAATTTATTTGTATAGTTAAACTATATTTTTAATTGGGTTTAAAGTATAATTAGTTCAATTATAAATCAATAAATCCAATTTATGTCAATTGATTCAAATTTAAATTTAATTTGGATATAAAAACATTTCAATCTTTTAAACCTTTCTTCTTAAAAACCCATTGTCTCCTAGCATCTGTGAGATTAATTTTAAATTAATTTTTGCTAATAATGTGAACTGAATATATAAAAAAATATAAATATTTGGAATCATTATGAAATTTATTTTCTAATAATATCAAATTAATTTTTTGATCGAAAGTATTTGTGAAAACAGTTAAAGTAAATTACAGTGATTAAGGTAAGGACATGCTTATTTAATGATTAAACCTAGAATATAAGGTTTATAAATGAACCAAAACTTGTAAAAAACAAATTTTATAGACATATTTATACCCTAAACACATTGGCATTGATATTTTATGAGTTATTGGGATACTATTTCATGAATATGACCTATATAATAAGTTATGTAATGAAAAGAAAAAAGGAACCTTCTTTACCTTTTACACTTATAAAGATTTGGAGTAAGGAATAAGCTACATATTTTTGGTTATAAATATTATTTTGGAATATAAATGAGTTATTTTTATCATAATAATTTATATTCATTTTTTTGAGATGATATAATTACATTAAATTCTTAAGAAATGCCAATGCATGGATTATTTTGTTAATAATTAAATAAAATAAATGATATTTTATTAAATAATTTTAAATTAATAAAATATTATCTACTTAAAAGTAATTTTTAAGTGTTAATAAATATGAAATATGGTCCATAAATGGTCTAATTTATCTTTTATAATGAACATATGGACCCATAAATAGTAAAAACCTTATTAGCGTAGTTAGGGTTAAAGTAGTGTTTTTGCACGTTACATGCATTTCTGTTAAAAATAATTTCCAAAGCATATGGGATTTTTGTTTTATAAATTAGGTGAAATATTTTAGAATCATTATGTTGAAATTTTATAATAATACTTACTTTAATTTAGTCTTAATGTATTAATTACATAAATTAGAAGACTAGATACCTAAATGGAAAACCAAAATAAAAAAAAAACAAGGAAACTTAAAGACTGAGGGAAAAAATGAAAAAAATGATTTTATTTTTGTTTTTTGTGAGTTTGGATCGATAATAAATCCCCTTTAATCAATTTTTTCCTTTTTGGAATCAAATTAGGTAATGGAGAGCTCTAAATAGTGTTTACCTTTTTATATTTACAAGAATTCCACTCCTCCTCTGCTATAAAAAGGCACTCACCATCCCCACTTATTCACACATATAAATCCCCTTGAATCATAAAAATCCTGGTAAAATAATCTCCAAACATACCTCCTATAATTATTGAATCCTCAATTTGGGCAGGAATAAATCCAAGGAAGTCCTTTGGTGAAAACCAAAAGGAGTTACCCGAAAAAGAGGTAACATTCTTCAACGATCACTTATGTTTTCTTTATTTCTCAAACCAATTAAATTATTATTATTACATGATTATATAAAAAAATTATTATCTTTAATATAATGATATATTTTTATGTTTATAGTATGAAATATACATACATACACTTCCATGAAATGGGATGCACAATCATCGTTCGTGTGTATGGAGGACTACCGCCTCACGGACTGATGTCATTCGTTCTTCCATTACCACTTCTCAAGGTTGGAAATGATGATATGATTTTTTGTTTTTACATTATATATATTATATTTAGGATATTTTTATACTTATTTAATTATTATATAACACATACCTTCATGCGTTCCACTTTGTGGGGATATGATAACTTCGTTTGTGGACATGTGGACTACCACCTTCTCAAAGTGAAGTGATCCATTCACTCTTTACATGGAATGTATTAAGTATGAGTTTAATAAAAATATGTGATATTTATTACATAATAATTCTAATATAAGTATAATATATATATATATATATATATTTATAATTTATTTTTCCTTCTTAAAAAATACAATAAGAAAATGAAAATAGCGTTCATGTGTACGTACGACCTACTGTCTCCATGAATGATGTATTTCATTTAATATTTCTATATTTTATATATTATTATATATAATTATATACTGAATATATATGATATTTATATCATGATATAAATTTTTGAAATAATACAATCATGATCTAAGTAAGAGGACGGTGGATAACTAGTCAAAACATATATGAAAAAAAGGAGTTATTACTTGAAACATAACTTTAACATGAAATTGTTAATAAAAGGGTAATATAAAGTCATAATAAAATAATATATGGTTTGATATATAATAATATGGTTATTTGGTAGATTTATAATAAAATTATACTTATTATATAGGTGGTTTTAATGTGTATAAAGAAAGTCAAGATTTTAGGTAAGGGAATTTCATCTCACTTTTTTATTTCCATGAGATACATGTCTTATTCACCACTCTCTTATTTTGTGTGGAGTATATAAATCCCTAAGAAATTTTATATTATGAATTTAATTTATTTAATGATATTAAATGTGTCAATTTCTTTTATTATTTAATGGGGCTCACTATTCAAAAGTTACTAAAGTAGTAATAGGATTTCTAGTCTCACTTTTATTTCTGCAAGAATTATACCATATTAACCACTAATTTATTTTGTGTAGTGTATATAATGAATATGAATGTATTATATTATTATTATCCTAAAATTTATGGATATTTACATATCAATTTTATGATATCTATTTCATGGGGTTTACGATTCAAAATTTACCAAATCAATAAGTAACTTTTTCTCAATTTTCCTTCTTTGGGTGACATGTTTTGTTATGCACCTATATTATTTTAAAAGGTGTATATAATTTAATTTTAAAAGAAATATAATGAATATCCTTATTTTCATGATATTTTATGCTTCATTTAATTTTATTATCACATTGTGATTTTGATTCAATGTTACCAAAGTGGTAAGATTTTATTGCTACAATCTCATCATTTGTGAGGATTGTTTATGATCATGCATCAATTCATGAAATCTTGTGATCCATATCTCAATAATTCTCATGATTTTATTATCATATAGTTATTAATGATATATTAATGTTTTGTTACCATTCTTTCACTCTTTTTTACTCAATACAATTAAGGAAATTTTTTTAATAAAATCTAGCTTTATTTATCTTCGGTCGAAAACATGTTTTATTAAAAAAAACCATGGTTTTGAAAAATGTTTTAAATGATATTTTAAGATAAGTTTTAATGAAAATGATTTTAAAAATGTTTTATATTGTAAAAAGGTGTTTAAAATGGTTTTTAAAATTTCCTTTATATGTTTTCTTAGTTATTTTCAATGAAAAAGTTTTTTCAAAAAAGTTTTATGTTTTAAAAAAAAAATTTCAAAGTGGAAAGGATATTTTCCTCAAGAAATGTTTTAAATTATTTTAAATCTTACTTTATATGTTTTTAAAGTATTTTTTTAAATAAAATTATTTTGAATATTTTCCAAGTTTTAAAAAGTTAATTTTTAAGAAAGTTTATTTTCCTTAAGAAATTTTCGAAGTGATCTTTCAAAATCCTTCTCCATACTTTGATATAGTTTAATATCTTTTGGGGACATGATCACAGAATACCATTAATATTTCTTCTTGAATGGTTTATTTTTTGATGGTATTATGTTTATGAAACCCATTTCTCTTCCACAGGTTATACCCTGATAAAACACTTATGATACCCACTTCCTTTCACGGGTTATTATATGATGAAATAAATATGAAACCTATATCTTTTACAAAGGTTATAATATTATGAAATGTTTATAATACCAATTTCATTTTATGAGTTATGATATGATGTTTAGGAAACCCATCTCTTTTTATGGGTCATGATATGATGAATGTTTTATTATCTTATGGGACACAAAAGTATGATTTCAATTGTGTGATAGGTGGGACCTATATCTCCCTCCAATGAATTGGGTAAAGATTTATATCTAATGAGATAATGGTGTGAAATAAGTTGACAGGCTTGGTCCATAATGGGAATTAAGTTTTTCCTGATCCAAAATGGGAAACAGATGTGTCCTGATCCATAATGGGAAATAGGTGTGTCCTGATCAAAAATAGGAAATAGGTGTGTCCGATCCACAATGGAAAATAAGTGTGTCCCAAACCACAATGAGAAATATGTGTGTCCTGTTCTAGAATGGGGAACAAGTGTGTCCTAATCCATAATGGGAAACATGTGTTTCCTGATCTACTATGGGAAACAGGTGTGTTCTAATCCACTATGTTGATGGTATTGGTAGTTAACCTTGAAACATTAAATGATTTTTTATATTTATGACAGTGAAACACTTATATGACATGAGATCATGGTTCTTGATAGATTTATACTGATTTATCACACTTATGATTCTTGTATTATGAACTTAAAATCTTTATGCGATGACTCGTGTATATAATATTTGATATGTAGAGAATGATCTTCAAATATTATTATCATGTTCTATTACCCTTATTCACATGTTATGCTTATGTATCTCCTTTATTTACCCTTAATGAGCATCTGATCTCACCCTTTATTGTGTTTTCTTTACCTAGGTAATGAATAAAAGTTTTAATTAGGAGTAATAAAGGGTAATATATTTATAGGATATGTTGAAGATATTTCACCAAATTAGAAAAATGTGTTCAATGTTTCCAAAGACACTAAATTATTATGGTCCTTGGGCATTTACTTTTGTAATGTGATACATATTCATCTAAAATGATGTAATATCCATGTATGTTAAGCCCGGGTTGTTATAATTAGTAATAAAAATGTGTGTGTTTGTGAGCATAAAAATCAATGAGTGTTATCCTGATTAGGTTAAATACCCTAAGAGGGGGGTGGGGGTGAATTATTGTATGAAATATTAAAACAAATGCCCCTTTGGATCTTGTTTCATCATTAAAAAAAACTCCCTTCTCTCCCTTTTCCATTGTAATGTATGAACAAAAATGAAAGAATGCACGAGTCATAAAAATTTTACTTGGTTTACCCACACTGGGATATGTCCATGTATTATACAAAGGCAATGTGTCTATGTACTAAATCCAATAAAGTGAACTATTGTTATAAAGTTCAAAGAAGACTCACTATCCCTCTTGGTTTATAACCAATAAAAATTTGAAAACTCATTGCTCTCCCAATTGAAGTGTGTTCACTGATCCTTTATAAGAATATTATTTTTATCACTTTAACCAATATTTTTTACAAATCATTTGGTACATAATTAAGTTTTACTTTAATCCACTTGAAGAATACCAATTTACTATAGATTTACTGAGAAATTCATTCTTGTTCATGAAGCTCAATACCTTCATGAAGCTCTCAATATTCGTGATGCTCAACATTCATGAAGCTCAATACTTTTTAAAATCTTGGATATCATTCGTGAAGCTTAATCCTTTAATTAATCTCACTTTTCATTCATGAAGCTCACTCCTTTCATGAAGCTCACTTAGCCTTTCTGATGCTCAAAACTTTGAAGAAGCATACATAGACTTCATGAAATCTCTTTATCTGTGAAACATATGATCTTATGAAAATATTCACATAAGAAAAAAATCCTTCATGTAACACCTTTTCAAACCACATTCAAGAACATCCTTCATGAACCACCTTTACGAATTTAGAGTATTTAGATTTTTTTTAAGGTTTCTTTCTTTGATTGAGGGGTAGCCTCATATTTATAGACATTGCCTATCCTTTACAAAGCTTTCAATATTTTCACTACCTTTTCATGAATATATCCATTATTTTTTGTGAACCTCCCTATATTCTTAAGGATTCAAGTAAAGTTTCCTATTGACAAAGATTCTCATAGTCATGTAGATTACCATCAACCCTTCACGATCAACCCTTGTTCACGAACCTTTAAAACTTCCTGATGAATCGGTCCTTCATGAAGAACCGGACCTTCATGAAACAACCAGCCTTCACTAAATCCATGAATTTTCCACATTTTCTTAAGAAATCCCTATAAATCAAAATTTCATGATGCTCGATCCATCCTCCAAAATTTGGACCCCAAAAATTTGAAAAACACATGGAAGCAATGCCACCTTGTATTCATAATTTTATATTCCACCTCCAGAGAACCTATTCCTTTTTCTTGGATATTTGTCAACATACCTTGCTTAAAATCTATTTGGAACTCTAAAAATGACCTAGAAAACCAGATTTTTCAACAAACACAATCAAACCAAAAACACTGCAAAGTTACCATGAGGGATTTTTCAAACAATACCCCCTTTGGGTTTGTTGACAACTCTTCACATTTTGATACTACATTAAATATTCTTCCATATTATACCAAAATTTACTTCATGTGATTTAGATAGAAATCAAATATTTAATCAACACACACTCTAAGACCACATGATCCATGCTCAACATGAGAAATAAGAGTATCATGAAATGTTCATCAATGAATAACTTAATTCCAAAAAATTCAACTGATTTCATCACGAAACACATCTATCATGATATATAATCTTTGATCGATCACCTTTAGTATCTTCAGATTTAAAACTCCACCTACTTAACTAATCCCCTTATCAACTTCTCCCCTATCTTGATCAAGATATTTTCCCCCTTTTTCAATGAACCCAAAGGTCACCCCTTTGTGGATGCAAAATTCTAAATAACACATATCAACACATTTAGGAAAAACATACCATACCTCAGGGATAAGGGGTCCCACACCCACACTCTTTCAAGTATAGGGAGTTTATTGAACTCCAAGAGATAGTTGATGTCACTAAAATGAGTATTTGGGTAAGGCCTTCATCAGAATTTATTCAACCTGTAGTTTTTTAGGTACATACTCCAACTTCACAAGCCTATGCTCCACATTATCCTTGAAAAAATGATACTTAATTTCATTATTATTTTCCCATGAGTGATGTAATAGATTTTTTATAATATTTATTGAACTTGAATTATCACAACAGATTCAAGTTGGATACTTCACTTCAACTCTCATATCATCAAGCTACTGCTTCATCCACAATAACTACATGCAATATTTAGTAGCCAAAATATATTCAGATTCTATGGTGCTTAGTGAAATGCAATCCTATTTATTTCTTAGTTAATATATACACAATATTAGAAGATAGAATGAACCAATTGATGTTTATTTTATATCATATGCTGATCCAACCCAATCTGGGTCTGTGTAGCCCAATAACTCTTATAGTGATTTCCATTGTACAAAAAATCAAAATCCATCATACGCTTGATATAATGAAGTATTATTTTTTATTGAAAGTAATTTTATTTATCTGTAATTTATTTGATAATGTGATTATTGGAATGTGGGAAACAAATTTTGGTTCATGTTGCTATTAATTAAATTAGTTTACCAATAACTTGCCTGTATGCTATGACATTAACCACTTTTCCTTCATCATCTCATGATAGTTTCATCTGGGTAGCAACCAGATTTTACACACCCTTGGAATTATCTATTCCAAAATCTTATTATAACCTCCTTGTAATATTTATATTGAGAAATAAATGTTTCATTCCTTCCTTGCATCACCTATAAACCAAGGAAAAAGTTCAGTTTACCAATAATTGATATTTGAACTCACTTTTCATGAATTCTATGAACTTTTTTCACTTCAATTCATCTGATCCACCAAATATTATGTTAAAATAAAATAGAACCATCATCCTTTGATTATTTTGATTATTGATATAGATATTATAATCAAATCCACCACACTGAAAATCAAAATTCTTTAAAAACTAATCCAGTCTTAAATACCATGCTCTCAGTGCTTTATTTAAACCATATAGTGAATTTATCATCTGAAAAACACTTTTCTCATCTTCATAAATGAGAAAACCATATGGCTACTTGATATACACTTATTATTCTATAACTAAATTTAGAAATTCTAACTTGACATCCATCTAGAAAACTTATACCTTTCATTACATTACTATGTACAAGAATAATATTATTGCCTATATCCTTTCATTAGGTGAAAATGTTTCATCAACATCGATACCCTCTATATAGAAGTACCCTTTGCACTCTATTTGTAATTTTTAAATCATTGTACAATATTCATTCAGTCTGTTGCAAAATATCCATTTGGTCCCAATGAAATTCTTATCTATTGGTCATGAAATATTCTACCATGCCTAATTATTATCAATTTTGTCAAGATTTTCATTCATATCTAGAAACTAGTTTTCATAGACTACTAATTCATTAAAAAATTTAGGCTCTACCTGAGATAGAAAAGATGAATTCTATAAATACTTTATTATCAATGTTTGAAATAGAACCTCCTGATCACCAATGATCTTTTTCCTATCAATTTTAGCTTCAATATTCATTTTTTGTGAAGATATAGATCTGAATTCCTCCCAATCATCATGTGTATCTTATTCTAAATCAGTATTTTCCACTCCGAATTCCTATAATTTTCTTACCTCCTCATCAATTTCATCAGGGAACTATTCAATGTGTTGTTGAAGATTCTGTTCATTCTATAATATAACAATATAATTTCTTTCTACTAATTTTCCCATCCTATTATTGAATCATTTATATTCTTTTCTTTTTTCCTTAATATCAAAGGAATATCCCATAATCTCCACATTAATCAAATTTTATATGTTTCTCCTTATTGAGAATAAAACACTTACTTCCAAATATTCAAAAGTATTTCAATGTTGGATTCTTTCTATACCACAACTCGTATAGAGTGTTTTCTTCTTTAATACACAAAAAATCACCATTGGATATGTATATTGATTTCAAGATTTCTTCTTATTAAATTTCAATGGTATCTCCTTTTCAATAATCATTGTTCTTGAAATTTTTTTATGATATGATTTCTCTTCTCAACTGCTCCATTTTTTTGAGGAGTTATCACTATTAAAACATGATTCCTTATCCCATGTTTTACGAGAAAAAATTCCACATGGATGTTTGTGAATTATACACAATTATCAGTATGTAACTTTAGATTATTTTTTCCAAGAATTCCTATAGATTCCCTTAAATATTATTTTATGAAACTGAACACATAAGAATCGTGGGAAATGAAAAATACCCATTCCATCCTGCTGAAATCATCAATGAAAAGAACATAATAGCTCTTCTAGTCAATGGATCTCGGTGAGATAGGTACACACACATCTGTATGAACTAATTCAATAAATCTGGTTGATTTTTTTTATTTTTTCCTTGTATGTATTTATAATAATATTCCTTTGTTTAAAAGCATTACACGTGTGAGTATGATCATGTGATAGCATGGGGAGATATTGAGATTCATCACATTTGACCAGATCTTCTAGGGATAATTATTATAGATGTCCAAGAAATTTATTCCACAACCTATTTTCTTCCTCTATGGATAGAAATCACATATATTTTTCTCCAATCACAAGGTAGAGATTCCCCTTCATGCGCTTTCCCTGTAAAAAAATTGTACCATATTTTCTATTTACAGTACAAAGCTTCTTGGTAAAGCTTATAGAATGACCCAAGTCACATAATTGACTAACACTTAGAAATTTGTGACTAAGACCTACGAAAACCAACACATAAACATATATCATATCTTTGCCTCCAAATTTGGCTTTTCCCAAGACAAAAATCTTCAAGCCTTCATCATTTCCAAATTTGAAAACACCCTCTATGTCTTATTTTATTCTATAAAAAGAAACTTATTTCCAATCATATGGGATGTGTATCCACCATCAAGGATCTATACACCATCATGATCTGATAATTTAAGGGAAATATCTACAACTACAACCTGCTTAGATATTTTTTTGATCTATGTTTTTGAATTCTTACCCATTATGGGTTGATGATATTTATCTTTTGAGGAGTATGATGGAACAATATCATATTTAGGAGCTGCAAATTGATTTTTAATTTTTAACTCATCCGATGATTCATTGAGTTGCTACTTATGAAGACTTTGAATTTTCTTCGGTACATTCCTATGCATTGTTAATAAGAAATATCTAGACATGTGTCTGAAGCCTCCATACTAGAAATAGTGACCATTTAAATCATTCTTATAATATTGAACTTTGCATGACTACCTTTTTTTTATTATTACATTTGGTATCTTTTGTCTATGGAACATAAGTTTTGAGAATTCCCCATATTTCCATAGCAATAACATCTAATATGAGGTGTATTATATTGGGTCATTATCATACAACCAATTTTTCCATGGTTTTTACGATCCTTCTGATTATAATTTGTACCCAAATTAATTCTTAACCTTAGAGTTGGTTCCTTTGGTCTAACATTAATCACTATAACTTTCTATTTGCGATCAAGCTTTATACCAACATTTTAATTTGGATATGACTATTGCTTCTATTTTACCGTACCTCTATGATCCACTTCCATATTTTTTGTTACATGGGTAATATGATTTCTTGATGTCATACTAGGAGTAAAGAGTCTCTCCTGATGTTCTAATTTTCTTCATATCTTGACAACTTCCTCATCAAATTCTTTGATACATTTGATTTTATCTTTTTTCTGTGTTAATCAAAGCATTAATTACTCTTTTTTTTCAACTTTGAGCACGTGTTCATTGACCTTTTCTGATTTATATAGCATTGAAGAGATAATATTTTCAAATTATTTCTCCATATCAGACTTTTATTCTTCCTACTATTTCATATAAAGTTTGGCATCATGAACAACTCTGTTGGATTTCTTTGTTTTGGCTCCCCAAATGTATATCTTCTAAAGATCAACTTCTAATTCATCTTGGATACAAAAACTTAATTTAACTTATTCTTCACCATTTTCACTTTTATCCCTTTTATGGGAGATAACTATAACCACCACCATAGTATTTTCTCTACAATCATTATAGTTTTGTATCTCTTCAACCTCAGATTATTCTAAACTCTCATTTTCCTCTAAAATAATATTCTTCTTTTTGAATAAAATTATCTTAAATTTTTTCTTACCTTTCACATAGGATGAATACTTCTTTATGTTAATTTTGACTTAATCTTCATAATTGACTTGAAACTTATTTGGAAACCTTTCTCTAAAATGTTCAACCTTTCCACATAAATATAATGCTACTGGAAGTTTCCCTTTGATTTTTTTTTTCATATTTATAGATTTGGGAAAAGGAATGACATGGACTTATTTGTATCTTGTTCTTCCGGGTTATCTTCCATGGTGAGTTTCTTCATGGCCTTGAATTCCACCTCTTTGTAATTCCCTTTTTCCACATACTCATTATCATAATTTCTCATCTCATATGTGACACGATTACTATGTAAAATATCCAATGTTATCTCCTTTGGATCTTTATCTTCCAGTATAAAAAACTTTAGAATTGAACTGAGGTGGAAGTCATATTACTATGTGCTTAAATATCTTTACATATTCAAGAATTTATCTAATACCATGCATGTATTTCCTAGTAACATTCATTCATTCAAAGAATGAATCTATAGACTCATTAGGGTGCATTATTTGATCCTTATACTTGTTCCATAGAACTTTTAGTTTTTCTTCTCTTACTTTTGAGTCTCCCTTATAAATATTTAGAAACTTTTACCACATATCATGTGATGAATTACATGACATCACCTTTATATATATTTTATTGGATAGGGATCCCCCTAAATCATTGATTTCTTTGGTGTCAACATCTAATTCCCTTCAGTTAGCACATGATAAAGCACCACTGTCCACACTGGATGATGTACCATGCATTACTAATGTAAATAAATCCATACCTAAATATAGGAAGTAGTGATACATCTAATTCATCCATAATTTAAAATTGTTCCCATCGAATATCAGAACCCCTTTATGATTAAAAACTTCCTTTGAAACCCTGAGGGAGAAACACTAAAAATAACCTTTCACTATAATACAAATTATTAGCCCAACTAGGTTAAATACCCTAAGAGGGTGGGGGGAGGGATGAATAAGGGTATAATATATTAAAATAAAATCCCATTTGGATCTTGTTTCATTATTAAAAAACACCCTTATATCCCTTTCCCATATCAATGTATGAACAAAAATGAAAGCATGCATGAGACACGTAAATTTTACTTGGTTCACCCATACTGGGTTATGTATAAGTACCATACAAAGGAAATGTTTCTATGTACTAAATCAACTCAAGTGCATTGCTGTTATAAAGTTTGGAGTGGACTCACTATCCCTCATAGTTTACAACCAATCAAAATTTTAAATCTCATTTATCTCTCAACTAAATTTTTCTCAATGATCATTAAAAAGTATATTATTTTGATCAATTGAATCAATATGTTTTACTACTCATTTGGTGAATCATTAACTTTCACTTTAATCCACTTGATGAATACCACTTTACCGCAAATTTACTGGGAAATTCATTCTTGTTCATGAAGCCCACTACCTCCGTAAAGCTCTCAAAAATCATGATGATCAACTTTCATGAAGATCACTACTTTCTTGAAGCTCACATATACTTCATGAAGGTCAATCAATTCATGATGCTCATTTATCCTTCATGAAGATCACCCCTTTGGAAAATCCCACTTAGCCTTCACGATGCTCACAACTTTTGAAAATCATGCATAGCCTTAGTGAACTCCCTTTATCTATGAAACATATGATCTTATGAAAACCTTACCCCAAGGAAAAAACCCTCACAAACCACCTTCAAAAACCACCTTTTGGAAACAACTTCATGAACCACCTTTACTAATTCATATCCTTTGTATTTTTTAAGTATTTTTTTACTTCAAATGAGGGGTAACCTCTTATTTATAGAAATTTACTCCCCATGAAATGTTTTAAATCTCGCCAATTTCTTTTTACAAAGCTCTCCATTCTTGTTTTAGAACCTCCCTATATTAATAAAGCTTCAAGTAAATATTTCCATTCTTGAAGCTTCATGTAGTCATATAGATCACTGTTAACCCTTCATGCTGAACCCTATTTCACAAACCTTCAAACCTTCACGAATAATCGGTCCTTCATGAAGCACCAGACCTTCACAAAACACTCAACCTTCAATAAATCAATTACTTTTCTATATTTTCATGAGGCATCCTATCACGACCCGTCCTCGGGGCCCGTGCCGTGACTACCCCAAGCCCGCCTTACATAGGCCAGGGGCTGGCGACTAGCAACAAGACGTAAATCCCGGAAAAATGGAAGGCATTGCCTTTGAAATGTAAACAAGCACCACAGAGTAAGCAAGCGAAAAAGTAAACACTAATTAAAAACTGTAACAAGCTGTGCTGAAAGTAAAGGGGCTGGAAATACAAGCCCAACTGTAAAGTACAACTGAAAGGGGAAAACAACAACTGAAAAGAAAAGCCACAGCGTCGAGCCGTCCTCTGGAAGTCCCACCTGAAGGGTGGGTGCAAATAGCCTCCACTGCTCCTCGGGTCCACCTGACCGCTCCGAGTACGTCCCACCCAGTGGTCCACCTCCAGGTACCGTCCTACTCCGCACGCCTTCACCACGATCAGCGCTGTCCGTCATCTGCAACCGACACAACGAAGTGCGGGCATAACCCGTGCAGGGGTGAGTATAAGCTACTTAGTAGGGACCCTGAGACCCCCGAAGGTCTCCCAGAATCCACAAAGGATAATATAAAAAGGAAAGATAAAATCACGAAGTAACATCCGACACAGATTAGGTATATTCCCATACATATACCTAAGGCATCGATTCCCGTTTGGTTCCAACGTCCGAGCCCAAGCACAACCCAGTCCACACAGGAAAGCAAACGTAAACCCACACAGGATTGCACAACACAATCCACAAAGGAGAGTAAACAGTAAATCCACACAGGATAGCTCAACACAATCCACAAAGGAGAGTAAACAGTAAATCCACACAGGATAGCTCAACACAATCCACAAGGGAGAGTAACACAGGATTCAGCTCACACAGGTATACTTCTTGTATAACGATAAAGATGATCACTGATCCATCTAAGTCATCGGACCCACAAAGGATCGATAGGTAACTAACCCCCGCAATGACCCACATAGGATCGGGCCCACACAGGACCTGTAGGCGCTGGCTCACACAGAACCGCTGAGCACTGACCCACACAGGATCGGACCCACACAGGATCGGGCCCACACACGACCTGTAGCACTGATCCACGTAGGATCGCTGAGTGTTGTAGTCTTCGCAGTCCACTGAGGATCTCTACACTGTCGTCGTCGCAGTCCACTGAGGATCTCTGCACAGCCGTCGCCGCAGTCCACTGAGGATCTCTGCACGGTCGTCGTCGCAGTAGCAGTCGCAGCCAGCTCTAGGGTTCCCGCACACAACAAGCTCGTTCGGGAGGGTCCGCTCCACGAGCCGAGAGGACGATACATCAACTGACACAAAGTATGAATTTGATGTATCCAAAAGTTCCGTATCGTCAACAGGAACTCAACGTCACAGACGACGCGTCAATCGGACGCCCGATCTGAGAGTTATTGGCTTTTTCGTCCTAGGGGCCCGGTTGGTTTTTAAGGAAAAAGCAACCCGACCGTACTCCACATGCGTCCAAACCTCAGGCAAAGTGAGCCAAAAGATCCGTCTCACTTAGATGAATTCAACGAAGTCTACGGCACGTCGATCGGACGTCCGTAGCTCAAGATATGAGCGTTTCTGCTCTGAGGGCTCGGTTGGTTTTGTGTACGAACCAACCCGGACGAACTCAAAGTATTCCGAAACCTTGAGTGCGATATACCGAAATGACCATCTCGATCCAAGGATCGCGTTTCCGCTGACGGCGCATTGTTTGGAGGCCCATAGCTTAAGTTACGTGCATTTGACCGAAACGGTCCGAAGACGGGGGGTCCGGGCCCGGGCCGACCCGGGCCGACCCGACCCGGTTCGGCCCGGCCGGTCGGACCGGCCTGGCTCGGCCAGCCCGGCCCGGCTCGGTCAAGCGGCCGAGCGATGCGGGGGGGAGCCGCCGCCCCCACGGGACACCCCCGCGGCACCCGCGGGGTGTCGCCCTGGACGACCCGAGCGACGCGGGGGGGAGTCGCCGCCCCTGCGTGACAACCCCGCGGCACCCGCGGGGTGTCTCCCTGGACAGCCGGACGCGGCTTCAGCCGCGTCCCGCGCGCGCCGGACCCGCGCGGCCGCGGGTTAGCGGGCACCGCCACCTCCGGCCGAAGCCGCAGTGGTTCTTCCGGCGGCGCGCCGGGGCGCCGCCGCCTCCGGCCGCCGACGCCGCCGCACCGGCGACCCGCACCGCCGCCGGCTTCCGCGGGCCACCGGAGTCGCTCCGGTGGTCCGATTCTGTTCCCGTCTGCGCCGCTGCTCCTCCCGGGACTCGTTCTTCACTACGGAACCATCGAACTTCCATTGCGGCACATTCTGTCATCGCCCGTCAAATCCACACAACAAAGAAGAACGACGGAAGGTTTTCGGGCCGTGTTCGTTTGGCCCGCACCCTCCGCGTTAGAGATAAACAACGAGAGAAATATATTCAACACATGAATCAACAATTTTAATGGATTAAAATTGTTCTTATTTTCCGGTTCTTCACTTTTAAAAGAAACGATCACGGGAAAAAGGAATTATTCACATCAACCCCTACCTCGTAGTCATCGTCGTACGCACGTTCTTCGCGGATTTGTTCGTCACGGAAGGAGGGGATCGTCACGTCATCGCGGAAGGGCGTCGCGTCGTCGCGGAATTCGGCGTTGAGTCGGCGAACTCAACGGACCAAGAAACAATAGATTTAATTTAATTATATAAAATTAAATCCGTGTTTTGTTAAAAAAAACACAAGGTAGATTTAAGAGAATCCCGAAGTCTCTTAACTCAAACAGCTGATCGGAGATTTCGTTGCGGAGGAAGAGACGTCGCAGAAGAACGTTGCAGGAAGGGAACGTCAGCGTCGCGGAACACGGCATCGCGTCGTCGACTTCTGCGGGTTCGGCGTTCTTCGTCGGAGGCCGGCGTTCTTCGCGTTATTCGCGTTCTTCGCATTCTTCGTGAAGGAGGATGAAGGCTCAAGAACTCTGACAAAACCTCTCAACGAGTAATCCGCCAAAAAGACTTGTTGGTCTTATTTTATTATTACGCCAACAAACGAAAATGGTAAGTAACGACCCATCAATTCGTTGAATTAATTCAACGAAAGAAACCGCCCATTTAATTCACGAAATAAACTGCCCAATTAATTGGTGCGTTAAGGATTTAAGAAAACGCATCAGTTGACTTTCATAATGACGGGTTTTCGCGGGTGCGTTACTTAGTGGAAAGAAACGGCGGGGCTCGTGCGGGCCCCACCTCACAAATATCCTACCAAGGGGGTAGGATATTTATGGATAGCACCCTATCCATTTTAACTCAGTTTAAGTGGTTTTCAAGTGGCTTAAGTGAAATAAAATAAAGTTTGTCGAACAAATTATTTTATTTCTAATCTTTAAGCCCAAAAATTAAAAACCACACCCGAGAAAACGCAACTCCGGAAGAGGCGTTTCTAAGAAAATACCGGTGCTACGATTTCATCGGTGCCCTCAGAATTAAATTCCGGGCACCGGTTCAAAATCTAGAAAAACCCGCTCGTCCGTTCACTGAACGTACCCGAGCCAAACTTCGGAAAATGATTCCGGGCACACCGGGCCTTGGAATCAGGTGCCGTCAGAAACTGCGCTCTTGTAAAATTCCAAAAAAAATTAAGAAAAAATATTTTCTTGAAATTTACGGGTCTTTACATTACTCCCACCTCAGGGATTTACATCCCCGTAAAGATACATCAAAAACTAGGGAAACAGAAGTGGGTACTGAGCACGCATCTGAGCCTCCCGCTCCCAAGTGCTCTCCTGGAGGTTCCCGTGCTGCTATCTGATGCGCACAAGAGGAATCGATCACCCACGTAGGACCTGCTCTTGTCGATCCTATATCTCTACTGGGACCTCCGCAAAAGTCTCCCCATCATCCATGTCTAGCTCCCCATAGTCAATGATGTGCATCGGGTCGTGCACGTATCTCCTCAGCTGAGATACGTGGAAGACGTCGTGCACCCGGTGCAACTGAGGTGGTAGAGCCAGGCGATAAGCCACCTCTCCAACCCTGCTGAGGACCTGGAATGGTCCAATGAAGCATGGAGACAACTTGCCACCTCGGACAAATCTCCGAAAACCACGTCGAGGTGAGACACGCAAGAAGACGTGGTCGCCATCCTCGAACTCTAATGGCCTCCGCCTCTTGTCAGCATAAGAATTCTGCCGGCTCTGAGCTGTCCTCATCCGCTCCTGGATGACCTGGACCTTCTTTGTCGTGGCCCGGACCATCTCTGGTCCCACAAGTGCTGACTCCCCAAGGTCTTTCCAGCACAAAGGAGATCTGCAAGGCCTTCCGTACAACGCCTCGTATGGTTCCATACCGATGGTGGAGTGGTAGCTGTTGTTGTACGCGAACTCCACCAAGGGTAGGTGGTCCTCCCAACTATGACCAAAGTCGAGGACACATGCGTGGAGCATGTCCTCGAGAGTCTGAATGGTCCTCTCCATCTGACCATTCGTCTGAGGGTGAAAGGCGGTGCTCAGACGTAGCCGCATCCCGAACGCCTCCTGCAACCCCTTCCAAAGCCGGGAAGTAAAACGAGAGTCCCGATCGGAGACGATAGTCGATGGCACACCGTGAATCCGTACAATCTCCTGCACGTAGAGACGCACCAAGCTCTCCACTGAGCCCTACTCTCTGATGGGTAAGAAGTGTGCCGACTTGGTGAGTCGGTCAACAATCACCCAAATGGAGTCGTGACCTCTGGAAGTGCGTGGAAGTCCAGTCACGAAGTCTATAGATATTCCGTCCCACTTCCACTCTGGGACCTCCAAGGGCTGTACCAAGCCTGCTGGTACCTGATGCTCTGCCTTCACCTACTGGCAGGTGAGGCATCGAGAAATGAACTCTGCCACAACCTTCTTCATGCCCGACCACCAGTGCTGTCGTCTGAGGTCCTGGTACATCTTCGCCACTCCAGGATGTACTGCCAGAGGAGAAGTGTGAAACTCTCTCAGCACCTCCTCTCGTAAAGCGACTGGTACCAAGGTACGTCCTCTGAAATGGACGTCGTGCTCTGCCCCAAGGGAGAAACCATCAGGTGCCTGTCCCGAGGATATATGTGCATGCCGCGTCTCAAAGTCAGCGTCCCCACGCTGTGCCTCTCTGACCTGCTGTAGTAGTGGAGGGGTGACTGTGAGAGACTGAAGGAAGGATGCTCCGTCTCTATCCACGAAGGATATCTGCAAAGCGGATAGCTGCTCTGTCGCCTCCTCAAGTAGCTGGATGCCCGTTCTCCTACTGAGGGCATCAGCTACCATGTTCCCCTTCCCAGGAGTACAGACTATCTCAAAGTCATAGTCCTGGAGGAACTCGAGACATCGCAGCTATCTCAGGTTCAGGTCCTTCTGCGAGAAGATGTACCTGAGACTCTGGTGGTCATAAAAGACTGTAAAGCGCTCACCCATCAGATAGTGCCGCCATGTCTTCAGAGCGAAGACCACTGCTGCTAACTCCAGGTCATGGGTAGCGTAGTTTTTCTCATGCGACCTCAACTGATGTGATCCATAGGCAATCACGGACCGCTCCTGCATCAGGACACAACCAAGTCCGGTCCCTGATGCATCGCAGTAGACTACGTATCCAACTCCCTCCTCAGGAAACCTCAAGATAGGTGCGCTGGTCAATATCTGTCTCAGCTCCTAGAAGCTCTGCTAACATCTGTCTGACCACACGAAGGGTTTCCCCTTCTTCGTTAATGCTGAGAGTGGCGCCGCAACTCTGGAGAAGTCTGGCACAAATCTCCGATAGTATCCTGTTAGAACCAAGAAACTCCGCACCTCCGTCACACTCCAGGGTGGCTCCCAAGCTAGCACTGCCTCAATCTTCGTGGGATCCACAACAACTCCCGCCTCAGAAATGACGTGCCCCAAGAAGTGGACCTCACGTAACCAGAACTGGAACTTCGAGAGATTTCCATAAAGATGGTTCTCTCGGAGTGTGTCTAGTACAACCCGCAAGTGGTAGGCGTGCTCCTCCTCAGTGGTCGAGTACACCAAAATGTCGTCGATGAAGACTACGACAAATCGATCGAGGTATGGTTGGAAGATCTTGTTCATGAGGCTCATGAAAACTGCTGAAGCGTTGGTTATGCCGAATGGCATAACCAAGAACTCATAGTGGCCATACCGACACCTGAAGGCCGTCTTCTACACGTCCTCATCTCGAACTCTGAGCTGATGATAGCCTGACCCGAGGTCTATCTTCGAGAACCACTGTGCTCCCTTGAGCTGATCGAAGAGGTCATCAATCCTCGGTAGCGGATACTTGTTCCTCACTGTCACCTGGTTCAGGTGACGATAATCGACACATAGTCGCAAGCTCCCGTCTGCCTTCTTGGAAAACAAAATCGGGGAAGCCCAGGGTGAAACACTGGGTCGGATGAACCCCTTTCCCTGCAAGTCCTCCAACTGTACCCGTAGCTCTCGAAGCTCAGCGGGGGCCATCCGATATGCTGGAGTGGATATCGGGGCTGTCCCGGGGTACATGTCAATATAAAATTCTACCTCTCTGCGAGGAGGTAGTCCTGGAACGTCGTCGGGGAAGACGTCCGCATACTGATCCACCACTGCAGGAAAACTAGGACTCCGCACGTCAACTGCTCCAAGGATGAGGCTAGCCAACTGATGAGTGATGGGCTGCCCTCTCCTCTGCGTGAGTCCATCCTGTGCTGCAAAGGCTCCCTTCTTGCCGGTGAAGGTGAACCTGCTCCCGTCGGTGCGCACACATCGCACCTTGCGCCTAAAACAGTCAATCTGAGCATGGACTGTAGATAACCAATCCATGCCCAAGATGACGTCATAAGGCCTCGACGCCGCTACAAGAAGATCCCAGCCAAAGATCTCGCCCCCTAGAGTAATCTCACACTGCCGGCACCAGTGCGTAATCGTCGAGTCTGCTCCCGTAGGGGTCTCTAGCCGTAAGGATCGAGCCAACGCCTCTGTCGGAATCTCTGAGCTCCGAACAAGGGCAGCAGATATGAAAGAGTGACTCGCCCCTGTGTCTATAAGAACTTCAGCAAGGGTGGAATAGACACAGATCGTACCTTGAATCATCTCTGGCATGCCGTTGTCGTAGGCCTCCGCTGCCTGGAGCTGTGCCTGTCTCTGCCCGCCAGCCCCCTGTGGTCGGGGAGGGCCTCCTGGTGGTGGTGGTGGCAGAGCCTCAAAGCGTCGCCCACCACCTGCTGCTCGGCCAGATCCTCTTCCTCGTCCGCCTCCTCCCTGCGGACCGCCACGGTCGACCCTCTGCCTCTGCCTGGGTGGCCCCTCCCCCATCTACTGCTCCTCGGTACGGCGGGTCGGGCAGTCACGAGCCATGTGGCCCTGCCCGCCGCACGAGTAGCACTGCCTGCCTCTCGGAAGACTGGCTCCGCGCTGTGTGCCCCGCACTGCTGAGCCAGTGTCCTGAGGTCATCTGACAGAAGGTCTGGTCTTCCTGGAACCCTGAGTCATCCGTCGGCTACCTGCTGCCGAAGACTCCGCTACCTGCCGCCCTGCGGTAGGTCTCGCTGTGGACTCAGCCAGAAAAGCTCTCGATCAGAAGGGCTCGCTCTAGCACTCCTGCCTGGGTCGGGATGCTGAGGGAGATCAGCGATGCCCTGATCTCGTGTCTCAATCCCTGCTTGAAGGTCCGGGCCCAGAAGAAGGGGTCCCGTACCATGTCGGTCGAGTAGCGAGAAATATCGGTGAACCTCGCCGCGTACTGGGCGACCGTCAAGCTGCCCTGCCGCAGCTGAAGAAGCTCCTGAATGCGCACCGCACGGAGGGTGGCCCGAACAAACTCTGAGCGGAAGAGGCTCTCTAAGTCCTTCCAGATGAGAGAGGCCTCATCATGCACCTGGAGCATCAAGCTCCACCATCGTCCTGTTGCTGCATGCAGTAGGCTCGCCGCGAGGATCACCATGAGGTCTGCTGGTGTCCTCACTAGCCTAAAAACTCAAACGACCGCCTCCAGCCAGTCCTCGGCTGCCTGGGGGTCTGTCTCCCCATGAAACCTGGGTGGTCGCTGGCGCTGGAACTCGTGCAGAGCTCCGAGGCGATGTGCATCGTCAGCGGTCGGTGCTGGAAGCATCGGGGGCTCGGTGGGTAAAGGTACCGCCGGTGCCTCTGCTGTCAATGGGCCCTGTACCGAGGCCTCGTCGCTCGGCAGTCTGTCGTCACACTCTACTCTCGGAACCCTAGCTGGCTGCCATCGTGGGGCCATCCTGAAAAGGAAACAAGTGCGCCACGGTCAGAACCATATACCCGGTGAGATGACACAAGTAATCACAAAGAAAACTTGAAACACACATGCAATCAATGTTTTTGTGCATTAAGTCGGAAATCAGAAGTCAGGGTCCTAGTGTACGGATACGTCGGCCGCCGCACCAACACTAGACTCCCTGGACTGATAACCACACCCAATATGCTAAACACTATTGCTTCACATAGAAGAAAGATCAGAGTCTGTGGTAGAACCGACCACCTCTGATACCAATTTGTCACGACCCGTCCTCGGGGCCCGTGCCGTGACTACCCCAAGCCCGCCTTCCATAGGCCAGGGGCTGGCGACTAGCACCAAGGCGTAAATCCCGGAAAAAGGGAAGGCATTGCCTTTGAAAAGTAAACAAGCACCATAGAGTAAGAAAGTAAAAAAGTAAACACTAAGTAAAAACTGTAACAAGATGTGCTGAAAGTAAAGGGGCCGGAAATACAAGCCCAACTGTAAAGTACAACTGAAAGGGGAAAACAACAACTAAAAAGAAAAGCCGCAGCGTCGAGTCGTCCTCTGGAAGTCCCACATGAAGGGTGGGTAAAGATAGCCTCCACTGCTCCTCGGGTCCACCTGACTGCTCCGAGTACGTCCCGCCCAGTGGTCCACCTCAAGGTACCATCCTGCTCCGCACGCCTTCACCACGATCAGCGCTATCCGTCGTCTGCAACCGACACAACGAAGTGCGGGCATAGCCCGTGCAGGGGTGAGTATAAGCTACTCAGTAGGGACCCTGAGACCCCCGAAGGTCTCCCAGAATCTACAAAGGATAATACACAAAGGAAAGATATAATCACGAAGTAACATCCGACACGACTTAGGTATATGCCCATACATATACCTAAGTCATCGATTCCCGTTCGGCTCCAATGTCCGAGCCCAAGCACAACCCAGTCCACACAGGAAAGAAAATGTAAACCCACACAGGATAGCACAACACAATTCACAAAGGAGAGTAAACAGTAAATCCACACAGGATAGCTCAACACAATCCACAAAGGAGAGTAAACAGTAAATCCACACAGGATAGCTCAACATAATCCACAAAGGAGAGTAACAAAGGATTCAAATCACACAGGTATACTTCTTGTATGACGATAAAGATGATCACTGATCCATCTAAGTCGTCGGACCCACAAAGGATCGATAGGTAACTAACCCCCGCAATGACCCACACAGGATCAGGCCCACACAGGACCTGTAGGCGCTGGCTCACACAGAACCGCTGAACGCTGACCCACACAGGATCGGAACCACACAGGATCGGGCCCACACATGACCTGTAATACTGATCCACGTAGGATCGCTGAGTGTTGTAGTCGTCGCAGTCCACTGAGGATCTCTGCACTGTCGTCGTCGCAGTCTACTGAGGATCTCTGCACAACCGTCGCCGCAGTCCACTGAGGATCTTTGCACGGTCGTCATCGTAGTAGCAGTCTCAGCCAGCTCTAGGGTTCCCGCACACAGCAAGCTCGTTCGGGAGGGTCCGCTCCATGAGCCGAGAGGCTGATACATCAAATGAAACAAAGTCCGAAGTTGATGTATCCAAAAGTTCCGTATCGTCAACAGGAACTCAACGTCGCAGACGGCGCGTCAATCGGACGCCCGATCTGAGAGTTATTGGCTTTTTCGTCCCAGGGGCCCGGTTGGTTTTTAAGGCAAAACCAACCTGACCATTCTCCACCTGTGTCCAAACCTCGGGCGGAGTGAGCCAAAAGATCCGTCTCACTTAGAGGAATTTAACTAAGTCGACGGAACGTCGATCGGACGTCCGTAGCTCAAGATATGAGCGTTTCTGCTTTGAGGGCCCGATTGGTTTCGTGTACAAACCAACCCGTCCGAAATCAAAGTATTCCGAAACCTTGAGTTCGATATACCAAAACGACCTTCTCGATCCAAGGATCGCGTTGCCGCTGACGGCGCGTCGTTTGGAGGGCCGTACCTCAAGTTACGGGCATTTGACCGAAATGGTCCGAAGACGGGGGGTCCGGGCCCGGGCCGACCCCCCCCCCCCCCCCCCCCGGGTCGGCCGAACCCGGTCCGGCCTGGCTCGGCCAGCCCGGCCCGGCTCGGCCGAGCGGCCGAGCGACGCGGGGGGGGGGGGGGGGAGCCGCCGCCCCCGCGTGACAACCCCGCGACACCCGCGGGGTGTCGCCCTGGACAGCCGGACGCGGCTTCAGCCACGCCCTGCGCGCGCTGGACCCGCGCGGCCGCAGGTCAGCGGACGCCACCGCCTCCAGCCGCCCACGCCTCCGCGCCGGCGACCCGCGCCACCGCCGGCTTCCGTGGGCCCCGGAGTCGCTCTGGTGGTCCGATTCCGTTCCCATCTACGCCGCTGCTCCTCCTGGGACTCGTTCTTCACTGTGGAACCATCAAACTTCTGTTGCGGAACGTTCCGTCGTCGCCCGTCAAATCCGCACAACAACGAAGAACGGCGGAAGTTTGTCAGGCCGTGTTCGTTTGGCCTGCACCCTCTGCGTTAGAGATAAACAACGGGAGAAATATATTCAACACATGAATCAACAATTTTAATGGATTAAAATTGTTCTTATTGTCCGGTTCTTCACTTTTAAAAGAAACGATCACGGGAAAAAGGAATTATTCACAACAACCCCTACCTCGTAGTCGTCGTCATACACACGTTCTTCGCGGATTTGTTCGTCGCGGAAGGAGGGGATCGTCGCGTCATCACGGAAGGTCGTCGCGTCGTCGCGGAATCCGACGTTGAGTCGGCGAACTCAATGGACCAAGAAACAACAGATTTAATTTGATTATATAAAATTAAATCCGTGTTTTGTTAAAAAAACACAAGGGATATTTAAGATAATCCCGAAGTCTCTTATCTCAAATAGCTGATCGGAGATTTCTTTGCGGAAGAAGAGATGTCGCAGAAGAACGTTGCAGGAAGGGAACATCGGCGTCGCGGAACTCGGCGTCGCGTCGTCGACTTCCGCGGGTTCGGCGTTCTTCATCGGAGGCCAGCGTTCTTCGCGTTATTCGCGTTCTTCGCGTTCTTCGCAAAGGAGGATGAAGGCTCAAGAACTCTGACAAAACCTCTCAATGAGTAATCCTCCAAAAAGACTTGTTGGTCTTATTTTATTATTACGCCAACAAACGAAAAAGGTAAGTAACGACCCATCAATTCTTTGAATTAATTCAACGAAAGAAACCGCCCATTTAATTCATGAAATAAACCGCCCAATTAAATGGTGAGTTAAGGATTTAAGAAAACACATCAGTTGACTTTCATAATGACAGGTTTTCGCGGGTGCGTTACTTAGCGGAAAGAAACGACGGGGCTCGTGCGGGCCCCACATCACAAATATCCTACCAAGGGGGTAGGATATTTCTGGATAACACCCTATCCGTTTTAACTCAGTTTAAGTGGCTTTCAAGTGGCTTAAGTGAAATAAAATAAAGTTTGTCGAACAAATTATTTTATTTCTAAACTTTAAGCCCAAAAATTAAAAACCACACCCGAGCAAACGCAACTCTGGAAGAGGCGTTTCTAATCAAATACTGGTGCTGCGATTTCATCGGTGCCCTTAGAATTAAATTCCGGGCACCGGTTCAAAAGTTAGAAAAACCCACTCGTCCGTTCACTGAACGTACCCGAGCCAAAATTTGGAAAATGATTCCGGGCACACTGGGCCTCGGAATCAGGTGCCGTCAGAAACTGCGCTCTTGTAAAATTCCAAATAAAATTAAGAAAAAAAATTTCCTTGAAATTTACGGGTCTTTACACATCCATAGAAATCAAATTTTATTTATTCTTGATCCATAATCTAAATTTTGGACCCTAAAAATTTGGCAAACAATGGGAAATGATTCCACCTTGTATTCAAAATGTTCTATACTTCCTAAAGAGCATAAATTACTTCATATTGGATCTTTATTAACATAACTTATCAAAAAACTCTTTAGAACTCCAAAAAAAACCTTTAAAACCTACTTTGAATATAAACAAAATCTACCCCAAAACACTTCAAAGTTACCTTAAGGGATTTTTTCCCAATAATGAGAAATTAATGAAATTTCTAGATCAAAACATTCTCAACAATCTCACCTTTTTTGATGACAAAAAACTCTTAAAGATATAAACTAAAATATAACCACAAGAACATAGGTTTTATATATTAAGAAAAATATAAATTGAGATTATCTATATTTCTTATATAAAGGATAAGACAACTTAAATGATTTGAAAAAACACGTTTTTTTATCCAAATTTATCCTTTCTCAACTAAATATGATTTGAAAATATATGGATTTGAAAAATAATTTTGAAAAAAACATAGAATAACATAATTAAAATAAATTTTGTGTTTATCCAAATTTCTCCCCATTTTTGTGATATCAAAAAGAAAGTATAAAAATAGAATAGAGGATAATTACTATTTCAAAAAATTGTTAGTGAATATTATATTAAACAAACAGTAAACACATCTTAGAAAGTGAATAGACTTAGATATGAAATGATATTAAATAAGAAAAATAAAAAGATAAAGAAAATATAACAAAAATTAAACAAAACAATTTATTTTTATTAAACATATTTGATTACAAAGAGTTTTATCCTAGAAACTTCAGGTAGGGTAAGGGGTAGGATTGGATGGAGGGTTGATTTTTTGATCATTTAAATAAGATTATGAGGTTATATAATCATGACCATATGATGAACAAACTTTAACTCTACCATCAATAACTCAAAATTATGATTCAAAGACCTTACCCTCCAATTCATCAATTTTTTTGAGTCTTGATTCATCTTCAGGTCTTCAACCAAGTTTACTTTTAGAAAATCATATACTGATTCAGCTGATTTAACATATTAGTTTATAATATCTCCTATCTAGTTGATAATACTTCTAACATTAGGTTTTGTAGATATTGACCTTGCAACAATCTCATGATGATTATCCAATAAATCATGTAGTGGAATAATATCACAATATAAGTTTTGAATTATGTCACTTATGATAGATAAAACAACTATAAGATATTAAAATTCCCTTATCAAATATAGAGAAGTTGTTTTCCTAGAAGTAGAAGGCCTTTCTTGGATTAAACCTTCTCTAGAAAATTCGATTTGATTTCCCAAAAAATTCTCTAAATTTATAAAATAACACAGAAATTAATTCATCTCTAATATATCCAATCTGATCATCCCTATCCCTTTTAAAAGCCTTTAAATATATTTTTGAAATTTTTTTTTCTTTCAATATTTATATCTCAGCATGAAGTGACTCTAATTATATTATTGGAATTGATAAACTCCTTATAACTTCAAAAAAATTTATAGAAATTTATAGATATTGTTTCAATTTATTATTAACTTCTCTCAACTTATTGAATTTAGAAATCATATATTCAATATGAGAATCAAGAGAATCATAAGACTCCTTATTTGGTCTTCTTGAAGGCTCACCTGCCTTATCCAAGTAAATGGAATCCACTTCTATTCTTTCACTAGATGGAGATGAAAAATCTCCAAGGAATTCAAACTAATCACCAAAAACACTAGTATTATTTTACAAAGACTCTTTAAAAAAAACTTTCTAATATCCAATCATATCAGCTGATTAAACAAAAGGGGTGTGAAAAAGATCATCATTTTGTGCTTAATTATTAATATGATCCTCATACTGAGACACCTACTCGTCCCAAAAAACATCAACTCTATCAAAATAAGTTAAAATATATTCTTCTATTATTTATTCAATTTTAGTAGAAAATTTTTCTTCCTTTTTTATTTATTAAAAAAGGTTTTTTAACCTCTCAAACCTCAACAATTTCTACCTACTCTATAGGTCCTGAAACTATTTATTCAACCATTGAAACTGGTTGATCAAATTATTCAATAACAGGAGGGAAAACTTGTTCAAGAGGTTCTTCTATTCTTCTTAGCCTTTGAATAAGAGTTACACCACTTTCCTCACCTGTGGTTTCTTCAAAAGATCTTAGTATTTAATTAATTCTCCCTATATTTGATGGGTTACTTACATCCAATCTCAATATTATCCTTGGATTGATAGGAATGTCAGTTGAAAAAACTTGTAGACCTATAACTTCTTCTATTATAATTTTTAATATGTATTCTCCAACATATTCTATACAAAATCTTATAAAACTAGAATATTTTTGTCTCTGATTCCCCCCTGAGCATGAGCACCATACTTTTCTTTATACTCACCACCCATGGCCACTAGCTTACCCTTTTTTATACTATAAGAAAATAAAATATTAATTAGTGTTCCAGTAGATAAAATGTTTCTATAGTGATATTTGATACCAGTTTGGATGTTATGAATCAAAATTTTTTATATAAAAATAGAGCAATATGCCCTCCATATGGAGAGAAGAACATCCTAACATATTTTTGACAACAGTGATGAATATATCTCAATATATATATGTATAATTTTATCTTGATGTCACTCATCATCAGAAACATAAGACATATATCTAGGAAAATAATTTTCTATAGATATGTTATCCTTAGAACCACTGCAGTCTGAATGCACTTGACCAATACCTTCTATTCAGCTTCAAAATACTTCACTATCATCTTTCTAACATGAGAAGTTCCAAACATGAAGGATATAATGTTCTTAGATTTATGAAATTCATCTTCTATTGACCTAAAAATAAAGTGATAGACTCCTTTATGAGGACAATAAAAAATATGAGAAATTTCTATTGTAGAAATTGAAAATTCCTTATCATTTACCTTTAAGGAAACAATATCTTATGCATCACCAAAACTGAATAGGGAATTCTTGAAAAATTTCTTTAGTTTTATTTCAAAAATATACTTAGTATTTTCTCTATTAAAAACTAACTCCAAAACTTGAAAACCTAAATCTTGTTTCAATAGAATTTTTTTGAAAGATCCATTCAACGTTGCTATATTTTCCTTAAATAACTCTTCTTTATAAACTTTATCTTCATTAATGTTTTTATCTACTTAGTATTGCTTCATCAGTTCTCTTATCCTTCACCATTTTAAAGATTCATAGGTCATGAGGTTTGAAAATTAGGGCCTGAAGAGAGATTGAGAGATCAAGAGAAAAAAGTGCATGATAGAAGGTGGGTGAGAGAGATTTTATCTGATGGTTTTTTAGTATAGTTTTGGTTTAACAAGCTAAAAATTCAGTTTAATCATTGGTTTTTTTTTAAATTAAAAAAGAAAACTTTGAAAAGTAAAAATTATATGATAAATATTTTAAATATTGAATTGAATAATCTATAATAATAATAAAAATTGAATAAAATAGATTATGTATAAAATTTTAAATGAAACTTATTTAAATTACTTAATAGAAATAAATAAACCAAAAAGGAAAATTAAAGTGAAAAATTAATATTATAAATATATATTTAACCAATAGAAATGAAAATCATTTTTTAAAAATTAAATAAACCTAAATTTTCCTTAATAAAATCAAAACTAGCAGTTGGAAGTGGTTTAATGAAAATATATTCAAGTTGATATTAAATATTAAAAAATTACAAAGATATATTCCCTTTAAAGACATGATCTCTTAAAAAATGATGCCTTATATCAATATTCATAGTCCTTGAGTGACTTACAAGATTTTTTGAAATATTAATTGCACTAGTATTATCACATAAAATAGGAATATGATTAAAATTTAGTCCAAAGTCCAAAAGAGTGTGTTTTATCTACAATAATTATGCACAAAAACTTCCAGCAAAAATATACTTTACCTCCTCTATTTTCAATGAAAAAGAGTATTGATTTTTATTAGACCATGAAACTTGATATTTTCTAAAAAAGTGACAAGTTCCTTAGGTTCTTTTTCTATCTAACCTACATCCTCTAAAATCAACATCTGAATATGAAATTTAATTAAAATTAGATGTTTTAGGATAAAGAAAAGATAGAAAAATAGTTCCTTTTAAATATCTGAAAATTATTTTAACAATATTAAGATTAGATTCTTTTGGGTTTGTTTGAAATCTTGCACAAATAAAAATAGAAAACATAATGTTTGGAATAATAGTAGTAAGGTATAGTAAAATACCAATCATACCTCTTTATAAATTATTTTCAAATGGTTTTACAACTTCATACAAGTCAAGTTTTATATTAGTACACATGGGAGTTTCATAAGTCTTAATATTTTCAAGTCGATTTTTTTAATAAATCAATAATGTAATTTATTTAGTTCAAAATATTTCCAAATTTTTCTGATAAATTTTAAAACCAACAAATAAATTTAATTCTCCCATAATAATCATTTAAAATTCCTTTTACATAAGTTTTGATAAATCCCTATAATGTTTTTCATTATTTTAGCAAAAAATAACTCCATCTACATAGATTAATACTAATAAAATATTATAATGATAATTTTTTTAAAAAAGAGTAGGATCTTCAAATTCCACTCTAAAAACATTTTTTAACAGAAAAGAACTTAATATTTCATTCCAAGCTTAGTAAGTTTAAAAATATAATTTGGTATATGAGAGTTTCCAAAATCTGGAGGCTTCTCAACATAGACCTCCTTAACTAAATAACCCGTAAAAAAGTAGATTTTAGATCCATATGATATAATTTAAAATTAATATAAGATGTATAAGCTAAAAGGATTATAATGGATTATAATATATCAAATGAAGCATAAGTTTCCTCATAATCTATTCATTCTTCCCATTTATATCCTTTAACAACTAGCCTAGATTTATTTCTAGTAATTATGCCTTGTTCATCTTGCTTATTTCTAAAAACCCATTTAGTTTTTATTATTAGATGGTTTTAGGGCCTCTCAACTAATTCCAAAAATTTATTTCTTTTGAACTAATTTAGTTCTTCCTATATAGATATCAACCAACTCTAATCATTTAAGTCTTCTTCTATAGTATTAGGTTCAAACTGAGATAAGAAGGTATAAAAGTTACCTAGATTTCCTATATTCCATATAGTCTTAACTCATATATATAGGTTTCTTATAAAAATATATATAGTATAGTCCTTTAAGGTTCTATTATATCTTGGTAAGATAATTTTAGGTACACTAGTTTCATGTTCTTCTAAACTATATTGGTTTTGATCATATTCTAATTTACTTTCAAATAAATCATTAGAATAATCAAGTCTCAAGTTATTCAAATAATCAATTATTTCATTTATTTTAATTTTATTTTTATCAAAATGACCATTTTTATAAAACTTCATAAGAAAATATTCCTCAACCATCCTTGACTTTTTATTAAACACTATATTATCTTTAGAAGTAGCAGAATATCCTAAAAATGTTCCTTCATTAGCCTTTAGATTAAACATACTAAGGTTTTCCTTATTATCCAAGATATATACTCTAAATCCAAAAACTTTATAGTATCCAACCTTAGGTTTTTTATTATTCTATAGTTCATAAGGTGTATTTTTTTAGAAAAGGTCTTATTAAAACTCTCTTAATGATATGAAAATATGTATTGATATATTCTTCCCAAAAGTAGGTAAGAATACTATATTCATTTAACATAGTTCTTTCCATTTATTTAATAGTCATATTTATTATTTTTAAAATTCTATTTTGTTGAGGTGTTCTTAGAGAATAGAAAGTATGTTTAATACCCAAGTTGAGGAAAAATAATTGAATTTTTGATTCTTAAACTCCCCTACATGATAAATTATTAAGGAAATTAGTTTAATTTTTTTTTAATTTTTATTTTTTTCAAAAACTTACAACAATATAAAAATATTCACTTTTAAATTTTATTAAATAAACCCAAGTAAATCTTAAAAAATCATAAAATAAAACTAAAACATAAAATTTTCCAGCCATGCTTTCCACTCTTGATGGTAAAAATAAATCCATGTGAATAAGTACTAAAGTTTTATATGTATTAACCTTGTTAGTATATTTAAATGGTTTCTTATACCAGTTTCTTATTTGGCATGCATCACAAAGTTTGTTCTGATCAAATTTAAGATTTGTAAAATTAGAAACTAAATGTTTATTAGATAACTTAGATAGAGAAAATATATTACAATGTCAAAATCTCTTATTCCAAATCCAAGATTCATTTATTTCATAAACTAAAAAATTCACTTCATGTTAATATAAGGAATTAAGATCCAATTTATAAACATTTTTAGTTTTAAGTTCTTTAATCTTAAGTAGTTTATATTTAAATTTAGAGTAAGAATTATTATAAAAATCAATATAAAAGCCATCATCATAGAGTTTTGAAATAATTATCATATTGTGATTCAACACTTGAACATATATAACTTTATTGTTCATGATCAACTTTGGATCTCCAACTAATCCAACTCTAAATATTTTTCATTTAGTTTTATCACTGAAGGTGACCAAGAATCCATCTACATTTAATAGTGTATGGAAATTATAATAATCTAAAATCATGTTCCTTGAGTAGCCACTTTCTATATAACATACTTCACTTTTTTTCCATGTTTCCTTTTACCTACAAAAACATTAAATAATATCTTTATTTGGTATCTAAATTCTCTTAGGTATAGTTGTGTTAGCAAGTAGGAATCTGAGCAACCAAATATACCTAATTTTAACAAGATTGTAAGAAATAACTTCATACATAATTTTATAAATAAAGGTTTTATTTATACCACTAATATAGGGAATTTTTAAACAATAGTTTCTAGAATAATTACCTTTAATTCCATAACAAAAGGAAGTAATGCAAGACAAGATGTGATTTGCATATCTATAAAGCTTATATTTTTCACCATTTCTCCCTATGACATATTTTTATTTTCTATGAATAATTTTTCTAATAATATGATTTAAAAATTCTACTAAATTAGTAAGTATACTATCATCACTTTTAAATGATTCAATTTTAGCTTGGAACTCTTTAATTTTATCTTTATGCATAGTTCAACTTAAATCAGATTTAGATTTTTTTTAAAATTTAAAGTTCCATTTTAACATGATATATTTGTCACTTAGAACTTAATTATGAATATTATTTAATTATTTATTCTTCTTTACTATGGATTTATATTTCTCCTCAAGTATAGATTAGTAAGAAGACAATTTACTATTTTTGTGACTTTCAGAATCAAATATAGAAGAATAATAAGATTTTACATCTTCTTCCTTAGATATAAAGCACATGTTAGCATTTAGATTTAATGGATCTTTACTAAATCATATTTGGAATAGATTTTGGTGTATTTATAATCACTCTATGTAGTATTCATATATTTATTTCATCTATGCACATAATTAGCTATTATTTTCTAATTTATTTGTTTTGAATTTTTATTTTCTCTTCTTTCAACTATGGGAAATCAAGCTTGATGTTACCTATTTTTTTTACATTCATAACATCTATCGTCTTTGATTATGTAACTATTTTTCTTGAAATCATTGAAATACTTTTGTAATCCTTTATTCTTCTTATAAAACATACTGAATCTTCTAGTTAGATGAACTAGTTCCATTCTTGAATCTAAACATTCTAAATCATTTTAGTATATAACATACTCTATATATTTCTTTTAATTTTTTGGATCAATAACTTTGAGAGTAGTATTCTCCCTTTTTATCATTATATGATCTTCTACATCAGCTAGAATTTAAGATTCATACATAATTAAGGTGATAAATAATTCCTTTATTGACCGATTTTTTATAGGAGTGGATTGTATGATTTATGTAGATATTTTATTCCATTTTGAAGGTAAAATTATTAAAAAATTTAAAACATGATCTGGTTTCGCAATTAGATATCCCAGTGTAACAACACCATTGATTATCTCAATCAATCATCTAGTCATTTGAGTGATGATTTCACCATCATACATCCTAAAGGTATCTGAATTTAATTTTTTAGTATTATACCTCAACTATATAACATTATTAGTTCCTTCTTAGGAAAAAAATATTATTTTCCACATCTCATATGTATTATCACATTCAGATACTTGATAGAATTTATCTGGACCAAGTCCAAAATGATAGTATTCATAGATTTTAGGTTAACATAATATTCAGCTTCCATTGAAAAATTCAACTTCTATGATTCTGTAGGAATTTTATAAGGTTTTATAATCTTCATAGAAACTTTATAATAATGATTCGTTAAATATATAATCATTATTTCTTTCCAACACCCATAATTTTCTCTATTGAAATATGGTGCTATGATAATTTACATGCCTTCTTTGAGTTCTGTCATTGAAATATTTCTTCATATAGACCATTGAATCAAGATTTATAGAACTTAATAGAATTCTTCAAAGAGTAAAACCACTAATACCAATTATTAGTCAGAATAATATGAAGATAAAAGAGGGGGATAATTGCATCCTTTTAAAATTATTTACAAAAAAAACTTAACCCCTTTTTGTTATTTGTAATGATATACATCATTATTTTATTTAAACGTATTATTCTATAGAAATATAAAGAATAAAAATAAACAATTTTTATAGTAGTTTGGGGAACAAAGATCCCCTAGTCCACTCCAACAATGCTATATTAGTGAGCTTGGTTAATTTCACTACAAAGGTCCTTTTATTTGGAGTCCTCTACAACTAAGTACATGCAATTAACACCTTAAAAAAATAAGGTTCTTTTACAAGGAACTTTGATAACCAAAAATTAGTATGAAAATTTGAAACTACACCACAAATGAGTATAAGTAGCTGACAATTCAAAAAGTAAGATAATAAATATTGAAATAGATTTGGCACATAGTTGTAACATCAATTGAAAAAATTAATATTTCTTTAGATGTAAATATAAGATCTTCATTGATATTTCCTTAATAAGAAACTATAATCTTTATTCTGATAAGATATTATGAAAAAATAGAAACAATAAGAAAAACCTTTAAGAAAAGTAGAGAAAACACTCAATAAATGATAAACATGTATGTCACCAAATTGAAGCTCTGAAAATTTATTCGATGAACTGCATAAAAAGAATGAAAAATATACTATTGTAGTAGCATTATGATAAAAAAAATATATCAAAACATGTATTTATCCAAATAATATTTCTTTAGAAAACTAGAGACATCACATAATTTCAAAAAATCTAACTCATAGTAATTAATGAGAATATTGATTTTCTTCATGTTAAATAGATCATAAAATATCACCTGATAAAACTTGATATTTTTAAACACACAACATGTTTGAAATTTGAATTTAATCCCCATTAAAATAATAAATTCCATTATAAATTGGAATGATTTAATCCATTGGAAAATATACTTTGAAACAGTCTTTGAAGATATTTTAATATGATATTTACTCTGGAAAAACCATTGTAGAAATTATGAAAATAATCCATTATTTAAAATCTCACAAATGAGTGAGTAAAATTTTGGGTTTCACTACATGAAGTATAAATAAATCATTAGAATCCAAATATTGGGTTGATGAACCAAATGTTAATCATGAAAACGTTGGGTTGATTCCAAATGTTGAGTTGATAAACCAAACATTAATCATGTAAATGTTGGGTTTGATACAAGAATTGAGCTCCCAAACCTAATGTTTCTTTCCAAAAGTTGGGTTACTGACTGAATTTTTATCAAACATGGGGTTGTGAACATTGATTCTAGACCCCACTAAAATGTACAGAATATTTTAGAAAAAAATTTAGCTACATTAAAAACTAAAGTAATATAAAACATAGACTCACTTAAATAAACTTCATTAGTAACCAAATATGGGTGTTTTTGATCATCAAAATCAATTAGAAATTAATGAAATTGTTTGATAAACATATTCCCAACATAAACAAAACATCCTAATCAACATGCCTTAATAATCAATAATTATCCATATTAGAAGAACTATCATATGGAATGTCAATACTTTCCCCAGTCAAAATGATCCTAAGCCATCCAGAGAAATATGGTGGATAGTATCATTAAATTATATCCCTACTAAACAATAACATTCATAAAAGTATGTTGACATAGATGAAAATTATTTTAAAATATCACCATAATGTTTCTTGAGAAAAATGCCCTTTTAATTATGAAATCAATTATTTAAAATTTAAAATTTTTTAGAATATATGTAATGTCCCAAAAATTATGTATAATGTTTTTAATTATATGGAATTATTTTGAGGCCGTAAAATCTAACGGTGTGCGATTCTGAGGCCTGGAGTGCCTAAAATAATCCCTCGGAGTTTGTTTAAGTTTTAATTAGCACGCATAAGTAACTTTCCTGAAAAGTGGAATAACTCTTAAAGGGTAACTCAGATCAGAAATCCGAGGGAACTGTTGTGTTCAGGATGGTGGGTTTACCATAGGCACGACTTAAGGTTAGTAGGTGCGAGCCTCCTGTGAGAAAACCCAAAAATGGCATAATCGTGAATAAAATAATTAAATAAATTATTTTATTTTTCAAATGATTATAACTCAAAAACGGTAACTCAGATTGAAAATATGAGACCACCATTGAACTCGTGAAGGTATTCTATCTTTAGGAAGATACTAACATCGGTCGGTGCGAGCCACCAGTAAAATTTAGATTTTGGCCGTAAATAAAATAATTAAGTGACAATTATTTTATTGTAAAATTCATAACTTCTAAACGGTAACTTGGATTAAAAATCTGAGAGTACCGTTTCGTTCGTTGGGGCGTGTTTCACTTAGACAGAGCCTAACCTTGACCGACACGGGTCAAGGGTGACTGTTATAATTTTTCAAAAAAAAATTTTGGGTACGTTCTGTAAACGCACGAACGACGTTATATAACTTCTAAAACGGTGCATGGAATTGAAATCCGAGGACACCGTTGAACTCGCATCGCCGATATTTTCTTAAGGAGACCTTCACTTCGACTGCAGTAGGTCTGGAGAAAAAGTTAATTTTTGAAACTTTTTAATAGAATAAATAAAATAACTTTATTATTTTATTTTTATTCTAATCCTCCAACGAACGAGTGGTATGGTGGGACCGACGACGTGTCAAGACAATAAATGGCTTGACCTTTCAATTCTAATTAACCGCAACATTGGGGAATTATGAAGTTTCCTAATTAATGGGCCTCCATTAATCCCATGAACGTTGCACACCCTTCCCCTCTCCTATTTATATGGAGCTTGGGGGGAGGTGTTGGCACTACTTCGCCAAGAAACAAAGTTCTGACAAAGTGTAGTGACACCAAACCCTTGGAGGATGGAGCCGGTACCAACGATAGGTGACAAGTGACACCGAAACCCCAAACCATAGATCGACGAACGAGTGACGTCATTGGAGGCTAGTTGCGGGGGATGATGAACGTCAAAACTTTCTCAAACGCTGACGCTATCCAATGAACTTGAGGTAGGGGATTATTTTTGTTTGGGCGTTTTTGACTTCCTCTTCCCCGTTCTTGAATTTATACAAAGAACACGGTCAACCGACTAACGAGTTGACCCATGATTCCTTCGTCTTTGCAGGAGGATGTTGCAGGGAATCTTTTAGTGTTTGTTGTTTTGAATACCCCCTTACCCATTCTTGACGTTCTTCGTGATCCAAGAATTAATAAGCCGCTTGCTACTGCTCTAACGCGGAGGGTACGGTCCAAACGAACATGGCCTGACCTCTCCAAAACCCTTTGAGATTTTTGATGTGTTATATGCTATGGAGGAGGATAGAAACCAGTGCCAGATATTGGCACCGGTGGGACTCGGGAGTGGCGGCCGGCACCACGGCCAGCCACAAAGAAGGTGGCGGAGCAACCGCGCTGCCGGAGAAGAGCCGCAACCCGTCGGCCGCGACAGAGCAAGGGCTGCGGCTGACACTTTGGTCGGCCGCACGAAGGGGACGGCGGCGTGCTTCTGCGCCTTCGGGTGTGCAAGATCCGCATACTTGTGATGCAGTGGCAAGAGGAGGGAGGCTAACTCACTGCGGGCCGCCAGCGAAGGCGCGACGCGTGACCGCACCGCACAGAGGAGGGGGTTGGCCGTCCGGCCAGCCGCGGTGGGCCGCCACACTAGGGGCCGCCGCACTGCGGGCTGCACCATGGTCTGGGCCACGCTGATGGGCTGAGCCAGACCCAATGGGTTGAGTCAGACCCAGGGCCGGACCCGGGTCGGGCCGAGTCAGTCCGACCGGGTTGGACCAGACCTAGACCAACTTCGACCCTTTTCGTTCTTTCAGCCATTTCTTGAGCTACGGGAATCTGTTTGATGAACCGTCTATGGTGACGTAAACCTTGGATCGAGACAGTCCTTTTGGTATAATTCACTTGAGTTTTGTATAAAGTTGGGGTATGACCAGGTTGGATCGACCACGAATCCAACCGGGCCCTCGAGACTAAAAGGCCAATAACTTACAGACCGAGATTTCGATTGATGCACCGTCTGTTGCATTGAGACCCCTATTACATGGACGTCCTTTGGGATACTTCTTCATGGGACTTCATGGAAGTTGGAGTATCGACCTATGGCTTAAGGATCAGACCCTACCGAAATCAAGCAAGCTTAGTGAAAGAACCCTATGGCTTGCTGTAACATGAGAAAGGGATCCTATGTGGGTCTATGATTTGGGATCCTTCGTGGGTCTGTGCTTGAGGATCCCACATGGATCCTCTCTAGGAATCTATGTGGGAGTACTCTAGGATCCTGTGTGGGTCAGCTGTACTAGGATCCTATGTGGGTCTGATGATGTACTAGGATCCTATGTGGGTATGATGATTTAGGATCTTATGTGGCTCTGATGATTTAGGATCCTACGTGGGTCTATCTCTTAACAAAGTAAGATGATTTAGTAGTTACATATAATCATCTTTACTACCGTACTTATGTTGTACCTGGTGTGAGTTGAGTCCTTACCTTCGCGGTGACACCTTTGTGGTATTCTTCTGTGTGGCATACTTGTGTGGTACTTTCCTTCTTGGTGATACCTTGGTGGTATTATTTTGTTTGGTGTACTTGTGTGTTACTTTACTTATTGGTGATACCTTTGTGGTATTCTTCTATTTGTCGTAACTGTGTGGTACTTACCTTTGTGGTGATACCTTTTTGGTATTCTTCTATGTGGCGTACCTGTGTGGTACTTTCCTTCGTGGTGAAACCTTGGTGGTATTCTTCTATGTGGCATACCTGTGTGGTACTTTCCTTCATGGTGATAACTTTTTGGTATTATTTTGTGTGGCATACCTGTGTGGTACTTACCTCTGTGGTAATAACTTTGTGGTATTCTTCCATGTGGCGTACCTGTGTGGTACTTTCCTTCATGGTGATACCTTGGTGGTATTCTTCTATGTGGCGAACCTGTGTGGTACTTTCCTTCGTGGTGATACCTTTTTGGTATTATTCTATGCGGCACACCTGTGTGGTACTTACCTTCATGGTAATACCTTTGTGGTATTCTTCTGTGTGGTGTACCTGTGTGGTACTTTCCTTCGTGGTGATACCTTGGTGGTATTCTTCTGTGTGGTGAACCTGTGTGGTACTTTGTTTCATGGTGATACCTCTATGGTATTCTTCTGTGTGGCCTTAACTTTGTGGTACTTACCTTTGTGGTGTTACCTTTGTGGTATTATTTCCTTTGTGGAACAGTTGAGCTTTGATCTAATGAGTTGGGCCTTGTGTTTCCTCATGAATGAGATGGGTATACTTGATAACTTAGGTATATGTATGAGAATATACCTAAGTAGGGTTGAAATTTGTTTTCATGATTTCTTGTTTATCCTTTGTGGATTTTATGAGACATTTGAGGGTCCTGGTGTCCCTACTGAGCATCATTATACTCATCCCTGCATGGACTACGCCCTCACCTTGTTGTGTTTGGTGCAGATGATGGACAACGCTGACTGATGACGAGAGTACCAGGACTAGAGGTAGCTCAGAGTTGGACCTTAGACGAGGCATACCTTAGAGATGACTATTCGAGATCTATACCTACCCTTCAGGTAGGATCCTTGGTGGGTGTTCACCCGAGCTGTTTCAGTTTACTTGTACTTTCCAGTTGGTCTTGTATTCTGGCCCCTTTTACTTACTGTACACAGTCTTTTTACTATTCATTTTACTTGTGTTTGTATCTTACTGTGTGCTTGGTTGTGTGTGTTTACAGGATATAAAGGCAATGCCTTCCCGATTTTTGGGGAATATGCCTTTCAGTGCTAGTCGTCAGCCCCTGGACTATAGAAGGCAGGGTTGGAGTAGTCACGACACGGGCCCCGGGGGACGGGTCGTGACAATATAAAGAAAAAAAATTTATTTGAAAAGAACCTGGGAAACTTATAAAGTTGTATTCAAGGAAAATAATATGTGTGATGGTGGGAAAACCCGTTCGTGCAATATGTATTAAAATAATGATTCTGTTCACACCTTTGGTAAAAAGTGCCTCCTTTGGAAAACGACTGGAAGATTCCTTTTAAACCTTTTTATAAAAATTAAAACATTGGTAAAAATATCTTTAATAATTTATTTTAGAATTTTAAAAACATTTTTGAATTTATTTTAAAGAAAATATGGACACATAAGAGAAAGATTCCTAACCAAATAAAAAAACAAAGTTAGATTTCCTTAAAAATATTTTTCATTTTTGATTACGTAGAGAGAGGAAAATGAAAGGAAAATTTGTAATTTCTAGAAATTACCATAGGAGATTAAAATATACAGGGTTTAAGATATAAATACTTATAATTCCTCCAAGTAAAACATAAACATAAATAATCCTAAATAAGGATGAGATTGTGATGTAAACCCTTACCACTTTGGTAATTTTGGAATTAAAACCCGTTGGATGTAAAAATTTGAATTATAACTTAAAATACCATGAATTAAAAAAAGAACATGATATAACATGTCAAAGGGGTAGTATATACACCTCATAAACATAAATAGGTTCATAACATCAAACATGTCTCACTGAAATAATGTTGAGATGAACAAACCTAACCTCAAGTATAACATTCTTTGTAAGTGATTTTAGCCTCCTATATAATAAATATAGTTTTTTATAATTCTATAACAGAACCATATAAATACTTATAATATAATATATGATCCAATTAAAACATTTTAAGGCCTATTTTATTAATAACTAATTATTAAAATTATCATTTCTGAGTATTAACTGTTTCATTTTCCATGTAAGTTTCTATTTTTTAGTTTCATTCCTTGCATCTTGATAATTATTACATAATCTTCAATAATTTAATCATGATATAAATATCATATATATTCATTAAATATATCTCTATTACTATTCATGTAAAGTATAAATGAAAAAAATCACATTAGTTCATAGAGATGGTAGTCCACAAGTACACACGAGCGACATTATTGTTTCCCAAAAAATAGAAAGGTAAGAAGGTAGATAAAATAATATAATTAAAGAAGAATAATTATTTCACAAATATAATATATAAATATTAAATACATTATAATAATCAACCATGAAGGATGAAGATGGAAAATGAATCATATCACTACATGGAGGTGGTGGGTTGTGTCACGAACCAACCCAGGACGACCCTGAATCGGTCACCCGAGCCGGTCCGCAGCATGTCCCGAGGGGCATTCCCAATCCCCACAGGTTAAAAACTAGTGTTAGGAATCAAAATAAAGCTATTGGGAACAATTTTCCACATAAAATATAAATAAAAAAACAAGAATAAATAGAATTATAAAACTAAACCCTAGAAATGGAAAAAGAATAAAAACTGAACAATTAAACATACCTCTGTGTGACCATCTAGGTAACCACCCAACTCAAAACCACATTCGCTCCAAGAGAAATCCAGCACTAAAGGAACCTGAAGAAGAAATGGAACCTGCAACTGAAAATATATGATAGGCGTGAGCACTGAGATGCTCAGTAGGGATGCTAAATATAACTACAGAATCCAAGCATTCCCTTTCCCAAAACAATCCAATTCCACAAGTTTGAAATAAAAATATAAAAGTAGGGTTTTCACATTTTAAGATAAGAAACATGTTTTTCCCATTTAAAAAAAACCAACACATGCTACATACCATTTTCAAAATCATTTAACATTTTATGAATAAAATCCAAAACAAAATATACCAAATCTAGGCTAGAGTAAAACAAGTAAAAAGTGAAAAATGAAAATAAACTAGTGAAATAGAAAGTAAACAAGAAATGTAAATAATCTAGTAACCATGGGTGATCCAAAACATCCATAGAAGACCCCTAGACGTACTCAGTTTAGAACCACCTACCGGCGTATGGTGAATCTCCTAAGTCTATAACCAACTAGCCACCCTATAACTGACCAATCTAGTGGAAAATCCTGCCTAGCCTTACAAACAATCCAGGGGGTACCAACCCGTCTAATCGGGGTTGATCAACAACCTTAACTCAATCATCTAAAGGACGCCTAGAAAACCATAGTGGTTATAATAACACCATGTAAGTAGGAAGGCCCTCGCACGCGTGACTCATCTCACCGCACTTGCCTTTCCCAAACACGGACACTTCCTGTGCGTTCACCCATAAAGGGTTACCCTAGACAGGAGTACCCCCAAATACACATTCAATCATTTCACATTAACAAAGTGCCAATCGGTCCATCGCATTATATAAGTATTCAAACAATCTTTTAAAACACCTTAAGTTTCCAACTAGGCATTCACATTTTCCGAATCACATTCTTTTCAAAAATCACCACCAAACATCACCTTTAGAAGTACAATGCCACATGGGCCTTCAAGTTTACACACCCAAAAACATTTACCAAAATAGTTCCAAATCATTTCTAAAACTATTTCCAATTATACAATTTCAACCGTGCCTTTAAAACTTTTGAAACCAACCGTGTCCCAAAATGCCTCATGGTTCAAAATTTAAAGAACACATTCAAAAATCATTATAAAGAAAAATTTAATACCAATGCACTATTTATAAGTTAAAGATCCATTTTAGATGGAAGATAAAGGGAGAGATAAGAGAAAACATTTGAGAAATAAAGGTTCATGTGTAACATCCTTTTCTAACCCACATCAAAACATGTTTCAAACCAAATGACCAAACCTTAAAAGATCCATTATAAACCATGTTTTCCAAAAAACTTCTACAAAACACACCATTTATCATAAAACCATGATCCACCACCCAACTCATTTAGAAAAAATAAAACAACCCAAGCTCCACCATAAAACTCCTTTTAAAAATTTTTCATATAAACACAGGGCCATAAGAGGACTCAGTCAAACGTGCCATAAGAAGTTCACAAACCAACTATTTATCATCACAACATTTCTAAAGCTATACTTTTATTGAACCCCTAGTTATCACCTTAGTATAAATATCGAAGTTAAATCAAACCCTCGAAGTGCAATAAAATGAGGAATTTCACAATCATATCCATAAAAACTCATTTTTTAGCAAAATAAACAAACTCCAAAATAATGTAATGAGATAACCAAGGATTCCATAGAGGTGCGAATAATATTTGATGAGAAATTGAAAACATGAAAGTGCCACATAATTTAATCTGGAAGGGAAAAGTTGGATGCGCCTACCTCAAATCAAGTGCGGACACAACTAAACTTCGATGGAAGGTAAAACTACTCCCTTTAGACCAACCACACACCTAAAACAACGACAAGAACACACGAACACAACACCTGAGATGTTAGGTTTTGTCCAAAATGAATAAACACAACCAAAGAGGAAAGTAAATCAAATAAACCTATGCTAAGGGTCATGAGTAGGGGCGTGTGCTGGAAAAGGAGGCCGTCGAAAGGTCAGGTTTGACAGAGATGGCGTCGTGGCCGGAGAGCAGGAAGTCAGAGATAGTGAGGGTGAGGCGGCCTTGGATGCAGGAGGGCGATGAGGCTGGCATTGGCACACGAGGTGAGGTTAGGGAGGGATAGCGGCCTGCTGGGGTCAGAGTGGTTAGAGGCAGCCATAGCGGCAGTCCGTAGGTGGTCGGAGGTCGGAGCGATGGTGCGGAGGCTGGGGCGCGAGCAGGAGGCCGGCCGGGGAGCAACATGGGGGATGGTTCGCGAACGGGGAAGGGGTAGGAGGGGGGGGGGTGTGGGATTAGGGTTAGATATTTTTTTTCATTTTTTGTTATAATAATAATAATAATACAATAATAATAATACAATAATAATAGTAATAATATCATTAATAATATTAATACTCTTAATAATAATCTTAATAATAATAAAAATAACAACATAAAGTTATTATTATTATTATCGAACATTCTTTTTAAATTTTAATCTGTCTATTTATCTTATTCTGAAAACCGGATCACCACACGCTCATTGCATGACTTAATAAACCGCATGCAAGTTACTCACCTCAACTCAGACCACTTGGGCATTCACACAAGCACCTTAGGTGATCACATGGCTACCGACCACTGTGCAGTGACCGCGCATGGGTCCGAAACCCGATAAAAATATTAAATGACAAAATATTTAAGTCAAAACCTATCCCAGACCTTGGTGTGAGAACCATGAGTCAATAAATATTAAAATAAAACTTAATTTAAAAAAAAGTCAGGGAGTGACAGTTCTCCCCACCACAGACACTTTCTTCCCCTAGAAAGTCACCCAACCGAACAATAGACAAAAAAAGAATCCATGCCTGATTAAAATAGGAAGAAACCACCATACAAGAGAATGGGAGAACACAAGAGTGTTCTCCCCACCATAAGAACTCAACTATCTCTGTAATTTAACACCCAACCATAGCACCCCAGGAAGAGGGGACCGACACGGGAACTCCCAACCAAAAAAACCAACTTCTATAGAATGAGAGAACAACACCTCAGCTGAAACTCGGAACTCTTGACCCAAACCAAAAAACCCCCAACATTAGAGAAAAACCTCCGAATAGAATTTAATCCCCACAGTAAACCCAAGCATTACTATAAGCCTTGACTCCTTCGTAGGCACTTACGTCTCCAAACGAACACTGGTAAACCAAGACCAACCCATACAGGGGCCAAACCCACTTCTAAGAAAAGCACACTATTCAGAAAACCATGATCATACAAAATAACTATTTGAATTATAATAGAATGAGTCCATCATAACTTCATGACAAAAAAATGAACTTAAAACAACGTCAAAACTTTAATAGCAGAAAACAAGGATGAAAAGACTTTAAATGTTCCAATACCAACACGGAACAAAAAAACCCTAATCGAGACTTCACACCTCCTACATCTCATAACTACGCGTGAGCTTCACCCCAAGACCTACGGATGGGGCTCTGATGGCTGAAGAATCTCCTGCCTCAGAATCAGGCACTATAATTCCTCTGGTTACAACATAATCTTCAGGTGATGATTCCTACAAAACTTCTCTAGATGACCCAGACATCCGCAACGATGACACGTCTTCGGAGTGATGCGACATGACAACTTCACATGCCCTAATTGGCCACACTGGTGGCACACCACTGAACGATCCGACAAACTTAAAGTCAGAACCACTATAGATGACTCTTTAGAAACATGTTCCTATGGCAGACCTTTCTCACCAGATAGGGAACCTTCATGAGCAACTGGATACGATGGATTTCCAACCATCTGCACTCCAGAGACAAACTCATCTAAGAACACCTCTTCCACCAAATTCTCAAAATGATGGTCTATAAGAATAGAGGACCCGCTCCTTGATCTCTGGGAGAAGGTCCCCAATAAAGAGAGAAGTCTTCATAAAATCCTATGATGCTACCTTTAGAGAAAAGGACATGAGTTACTTGAAATGGTCAACATATGCTTTCACTATCCGTTGTACTTGTTGAATACGCATGAGCTCTTCCCTTTTAGTCATCTTCACCTCTTCAGGTATAAACCATCGGAAAAAGATAGATTTAAATACATCCCACATCATCCAAACTTGTAGTGATGGTGGTGCAAACAAATCCCATTTTTCCAGAGATGGTCCTTTGAACAGACCCAAAACAACATGCACTCTAACAACTTCGAGAGTTCCCAATACTCTGAAGATTCACTCGACCTCTTCAATCCACTTTACTGCTTCTAACGTACCCTGTTCACTATCAAGGATAGGAAATGTCCAAGAAGGACCAAAAATGGTCATGAATTGTTAGAAACTCTAGGGACCTTTCTAGGTGGCATTTTCTGAACCACATATAAAACACCAATCCGAAACCAATATCAAAACAAAGTATAATTAAAAGTAACATCCTGAGCCTAAATAACCAACTCAAAAACCAAACAAACACAAACAAAACCAAAAATTCATTTTTCAAAACCCCCTTTTCATTTTAGATTTCAAAATCACCTTCTTCTAAGGCTATTTTATAAATACCAAACTCACTTTTCAAACCAAATTTCAATTTCCAAAAACCATTTTCCCTTTTTAAAATCACTTTAGAAAAACAAGGTCAAGCTTTTAATCCTAAGTACACACCCCAGTAATCTCATGAACCATTGGACATGTCTTCAGCTGATTTCATCCATATGGACAAACACACACTTCCCATAAATCCCCTCACATGTGCAAACATTCATAAAGATTACCCAAGGTTTCACCCAAACTAATCATCTAATAGTTCCAAGCAAATGCAAGATTTTTAGACCAAGATATTTCAGTTTTAAAATCTATTTCATGGATTTAAAACCATTTAAAATAAATAATTTTCATTTCAAAACCCATTTTTCATTTCCAAAAGTGCACTTACACAAACCAAAACCAAGAAGACACTCAACTTTCATCAAATTACTAGAGTGAGGGACTAGAAGTCATGCTTCACCTGGATACATGGTAGTGGGTCATACCCCAAGTAAGCGTCAATAACTAAGAGGAACTTAAACCTTGTACTCGGACTCCACATGGGTCACTACTCCATGTGAAATCACAATGTTACAATGGATTGCATCCGTTATCATCCCTCAATATAAAAAAAACTAGAATGAGACAAGGACTCAAATCCCAGACTACCCCTAGCGACTCGAGGTTCGGAATAGGAAAGGGTTCATGATGTCCTTCTTGTACCTACCTCTTGAGTCCCGACAGTCCTAATCTCTATCTAATGGACACCCAAAATAACAAGGGCATCCTATGATACCATTTTGTCATGAACCAACCCAGGTTGACCCTGAACCAGTCACCCAAGCCAGTCCGCGGCATGTCCCGAGGGGCATTCTCGATCCCCATGGGCTGGCAACTAGTTCCGGTCATCAGAATAAAGCTACTGGGAATGATTTGGCCCATAAAAGATAAATAAAAAAACAAGAATAAATAGAAATATAAAACTAAACCCAATGAATAGAAAAATAATAAAAAATTAGCAACTAAACATACCTTTGTGTGACCATCTATGTCACCACCCAACTCAAAACCACATTCGTTCTGAGAGTGATCCAACACTAAAGGAACCTGAAGAAGAAATGAAAACTGCAACTGAAAATATAGGATAGGCGTGAGAACCGAGATGCTCAGTAGGGATTCCAAATATAACCATAGAATCCAAGAATTCCCTTTCCCAAAAAAATCCAATGACACAAGTTTGAAATTCAAATATAAAATTAGGGTTTTCACATTTTAAGATAAGAAACATGTTTTTATCATTTAAAAAAAACCACACAGGATATATACCATTTTAAAAATCATTTCACATTTTATGAATAAAATAAAAAACAAAATATACCAAAGATGGGCTAGAGTAAAACAAGTAAAAAGTGTAAACTGAAAATAAAATAGTGCAACAGAAAGTAAAAAAACAATGTAAAAAATCCAGTAACCATGGGTGATACTAAACATCCCTATAAGACCCCTGGATGTACTCGGTTCAGATCCACCTGCCAGTGTATGGTGAAGCCCCTAAGTCTATAACCAACTGCCCACCCTATAACTGACCAATCTAGTGGAAAACCCCACCTGGCCTAACAAAAAATCTAGGGGGTACCAACCCGTCTAATCGGGGTTGATCGGCCACCGTCACTCGATCATATAAAAGACGCCCAGGAACCCATGGTGGTTATAATAATACTATGTAACTATGAAGGCCCTCACACGTGTGACTCATCTCACCACACTTTCCTTCCCCAAACACAGATGCTTCCTGTGCGTTCACCCATAAAGGGTTTCCCTAGACATGAGTTCCCCCCAAGTACACATTCAATCATTTCACATTAACAAAGTTCCAACTGGGTCGTCACTTCACATATGCATTCAAAACATATTTTAAAACACCTTAAGTTTCCAACCAGGCATTCACATTTTTCAAATCACATTATTTTCAAAAATCACCACAAAAAATCACCTTTATAAGTACAACGCCTCATGGGCCTTCGGGTTTACACACACAAATTTTTTTACCAAAATAGTTCCAAATCATTTCTAAAATCATTTCCATGTATACCATGTCAACCGGGCCTTTAAAACTTTTGAAACCAACCATGTCCCAAAATGCCCCACGATTCAAAATTGTAAAGAACACATTCAAAAATCATTTTAAAGCAACATTTAATACCAACACACTATTTAGAAGTTAAAGATAAATTTTATATGGAATATAAAGGGAGATAGAAGAGAAAACATTTTAGAAATAAAGGTTCATGTGTAACATCCTTTTCCAACCCACACCAAAACATGTTTCAAACCAAATAACCAAACCTTAAAGGACCCATTATGAACCATGTTTTACAAAACGCTTACACAAAAACCACCATTTATCATAAAACCATGCTCCACCACCCACCTCATTTAGAAAACATAAAACAACCTGAGTGCCACCATAAAACTCTTTTTAAAACATTTTCATATAAACACAATGCCATAAGAGGACTCAGTTGAACACGCCATAAGAAGTTCACAAACCAAATATTTATCATCACAACATTGATAAAGTTATACTTTTAATTAACCCCCAATTATAACCTTATTATAAATATTGAAGTTAAATCAAACCCCTGAAGTGTAATAAAATGAGGCATTTCGCATTCATATCAATAAAGACTCATTTTTTATCAAAATAAAAAAACTACAAAATAATGTAATGAGATAACCAAGGATACCATAGAGGTGCGAATAATAGCATAAGAGAAATTGAAAACATGCAAGTGCCACCGAATTTAATCTGGAAGGGAAAAGTTGGATTCACCTACCTCAAATCAAGCGTAGACGCGACTGAACTTCGACATAATGTAAAACAACTCCCTACGGACCAACCACACACCTAAAATAGAGGCAAGAACGCATGAACATAACGCCCAAGATGTTTGGGTTTGTACAACATGAATAAAAACACCCAAAGAGGAAAGAAAATCGAATAAACCTATGCTTAGGGTCATGAGTAGGGGAATGCACCGGAAAGGGAGGTCGTCAAAAGGTCGGGTTCGCTGGAGACGACATCGTGGCCAGAGTACGGGTAGCTGGAGACTGTGAGGGCGAGGCGGCCTTGGATGAGGGAGGGAGAAGAGGCCGGTGCTGGTGTGCGAGGGTGAGGCCAGGGTAAGATGGCGGCTAGTTGGGGTCGGAGTGGCCGAAGGCAGCTGGAGCGGTGGCCCACAGGTGGCCGGAGGTTGGAGCGGCGGTGCGTAGGCTGGGGCGTGAGAGGGAGGCCGGCTGAGGAGCAGAAAGGGGGGCTGGTTCGCGAACATGGAAGGGGTAGGAGGGGGGTTCGGAATTAGGGTTAGATATTTTTTTCATTTTATGTTATAATAATAATAATAATAATAATACAATAACAATACAATAATAATAGTAATAATATAATTAATAATATTAATACTCTTAATAACAATCTTAATAATAATAAAAATAACAACATAAAATTATTATTATTATTATTGAACATTATTTTTAAATTTTAATCTATCTATTTATCTTATTCTGAAAACTGGATCACTATGCACTCATCGCACGACTTAATAAACCAAGCACAAGTTTCACGCCTCAACTCAGACCACTTGGGAATTCACACAAGCACCTGGGGAGATCACGCGGCTACCACCCACCATGTGGTGATCGCGCATGGGTCCGAAACCCGCTAAAAATATTAAATGACAAAAATTTTAATTCGGAACCCATCTCGTACCTTGGCATGAGAACCCGAAGCCAATAAATATTAAAATAAAAATTAATTTAAAAAAAAGTCGGGGTGTGATAGGTCGTACATACACATTGATGATGTTTTAATTTTATAAAGGATGTAAAAGAGGTAGAACTCAATATATTGATAATACTAGAGTTATTATTTTAGTATTAATACAACATATTTATAGTATGTATAAGAATAAATAAACTTTTAAAGACTTGGTAATGATGATTACCTATTCTCTGAGAGACCTCCTTTGGATTGCACCTTAATCCTTCATATGACATTATTAAGAGAAGAAAAGTTGCTAAAAAATTAAGGTAAGGAATATAGTAAGGAAATAGTGTTGGTATTTTCTTAAATATGGTACTAAATCTTTATGAATAAAGCAAAAGAGGTGGTTCCCTTTTATAAGCGAGGGAAATGACACACTATGAATTACTTAAAATATTTAAATATAATATATATCATAATCATGTAAAGTGGTGAAAATGGAAATATTTTTGAAGTTAGAACATGATAAGGTTAAAATAAATTCAACAAAAATGATTCATACATGTTTAAGTTACATTTTAAACCTTATCTTTTGGATTAACCTCTCATTAACCCTTTTTAACCTTAACCATGGTAACATATTTTTTAGTCTTTAAGGGTCATAAATTTACTTTTAAGGTGATGAGTAGCTCATAAATGGTTCATGGATGAAATTTTTGACCATTTAATATCCCAATTGTCCTATTTTAAAATATAATTTTTAAAATTATTTAATAAAATATTTTCTATCATAAAATATCATTAAAGTCATTTTTCAGACTATTCATTTAATTTGACATCAAAGACATCAAGAAAACAATCAAATTAAAATATAAACACATTTAAAACCATTTATAATTTATAATTACCAATGAAATTCATTAAATACCAAAATTAATCCAAAAATATTAATTTTATCATTTTTTAAATCATTAACCTTGATTTTTATACTGCTTGGAAAAACACTGTATCGGCGTTGCATTAGTGTTTAAGGTAATTATATCATCACTAAAAACTAAAAATAAATTACTATAATAAAAATAATTTATTAATATTAAATATAACCATTTATAACCAATCAAATAGTCTTTTTATCCCAATAAAAATTTATTACAGATATTAAAAATAAAGAGAGTGACTTTTTTTTTTAATTTTCTTAACTTAAAATAATATTAATGTAATTATCAAAGGAAAATAGAACCAAAATTAAATATATTAAAAGTAAGGATGAATATGTTTTAATTAATAACATACAATGAAATAACTTCAAATTTTGGGTTTATTTTTAGACCTTAACCCATAGTTTTAAACTTAATTAACTCATTTTACCAATTAATGTGGTGATAATCTTTTACCATGGTTACTATTCATTATGTCTAAAAATAAAATTGATATTTTTACCAAATTTGAACCTCATAATTCCATATATGTAATCCATTTTTCAAGATTAAATTTCTATAAGTTTCAGAAATAAATTTTAATATAAATTTATAAAACACAACAAAAAACAGTTTTAAAAAATGCCTTTTTAAGCATAAAAATGAACTTATATAAAAATAAAATATAAATTTGAAATTATTTATATTATTTTAAATAAAATGGTTCTTATATTAATTTGAAACCAAATCTATAATATAATGGGAATTTTAAATTATCTGATTTAAAAAAATAAATGACAGTTTTACAAAAATCAGTATTTTTTACTATTCATTGAATATAAAGATATTTAGAAAAATAAAAAAATTCACCCTATGTTAATATTGAAATGATGATTTCAAAAATTATATTAATTTTTTAAAATAATATTTATAAATATGTTATAAATTAACTATAATTTACACACAAAAATGAAATAAAAACAATTTTTGAAGAAAACAAAATTTTGAAGCATAAAATGAATTTACTAAAAATTGAGTATTTATTTATTATGAATTGATTAAAAAATTTTCATTTTTTAAAATGTTATAAATATTTTTCATAATTTGATTATTACTATTTACACCCTACAATTTAATGGTTATGTTATAACAGTCACATTTAAATAATAATATTTTATAGTATATGCTAGTTCACTTAAAGATTAGTGTTGTGTATTAAGAAAGCTATCAAACATTGTATTATTTTAAAACATTTTTTTATGGTGTTATGATAATGAATTGTGTATAATTTTTAATTCGATCTTCCACTACCCATATGAAATTATAGACTTTATAAGTATTAATAAGATCATTGATTAAATCCATGGTGATGTTATCCCATTTCTATAATGGTATAAGAAATGGTTGCATCATCCCCTTAGATTTCTATTTCCCACCTTAAATTTTTTACATACTAATAATCAAAATAAATACTCTAAAATATCCATTTTATTTTTTCTCACCAAAATTGGAACTTAATATCTATACACATCTTCATGCTTCTCAAGTGAATAGAGAAGGATATGCTATATGCTTCATCCAAAAGCTTCTTCTTCAATTTTGGTTTTGAGGGGACACATATTCATTTCTTGAATATTATAACACCATAATTACCAAATTTAAACTCCAAAATACTTCCTAACATCTTCTATAGATCCATATAATTCATTTAGGCCTCCTTGATCATAATATAGATGAATAATTGAGTAATCATTTGGGAAAAGTAAGATTTCATCCCTTAATGATTTTTGTATCCATACTTTGAATATCTATTAATATTGGGTCCCTTTAAATCCTCATTAAGGATATGGTAGCATGTTAATTTATACTTAGATAATTTTTAACCCTATTCACATTCCCAGAATGGCAATGTATTGATAAATTATAGTCTTTATTTAACTATAACCATCTCATTTGGTGCATGTTCAACTCCTTATATGTGAATATATACTTTAAGTTCTTATGATTTGTATATATATCAAACTTTTTCACCATAGATATAATTTCGTAAAATCAGTAATGAAATGATAACTAAAACCAAATCTAGATCATACATCAAGTATTTTTTCTCATGGGTCTTTAATTGATGTGAGGTATAAGTTATTACATTTTAATTTTTCAATAGGATGTATCCTGATCCATTATTCAAAACATCACTATATATAAAAAAACCTTTTCTATTATAGGGTAATGTAAGTACATGTAAACTGAAAAAAATCTACTAAATATCCTTGAATATTTCTTCACATTCTTCTATATATAGAAAATTTAATCCCTTTAGTACTAACTTGGTTAAAGGATATTAAAAACATGATAAATTTCACACTAAGCATCGATAGCATCCAACTAAACCCGAAAAACTATGGATCTTTGTTTCTATGGATAGATTAGACTATTCTTCAATCACCTTTATTTTTGAAGGATCTATAGATATACTATTGATACCACATTGTGTGTGTTGTATTTTTTGTCAATAGTTATAAATGGTTGTCAATAAATTATAGGGATTTCATTGATTTAAATATATAGAATAGGTATTTAAAATAGATGTAAGGGGTTGTAACTATAGGTCTCTAGGACATGTAATTAAGGCCTTGTTTCTCTGGGCCTTCAAGTTATGTAAGTGTTTCCTCTCAACCCACTTAAAAATAGGATTATCTAGAAATAAAAATAAAAATATAATTGTAATGTCCCAGTTCTGGGTGCCACGCAATGGGTGCCCCGAACCCGGTTCGCCACGTGACCTCAAGCGCATTTCCCCAAATACCAGAGGCTGCCGACTAGCAGCAAGGGCCCAGGTCTGATAGTGGGGAAACTATGCCCTCATTTGTCAAAGTGTAGCGCAACGGAAATACGAAATAAAATATACAATGACAGCGGAAGCAATAACCCAAGCACATTTTAAGTAGAAAAGTGCAGAAAAAGGAAACCAACCAAATATACAGATATGGTGAAACATGTCTGAATTCTATAAAAACAGCCAGAACATGTTATACATCAATATAGTACAATAAAATACAGAGTACAAAAAAATTAAACAAAACAGCTAGCAGCATTGTGAGCCTAAGCTCGGTCCCATGCTCTCCTACTCCTCAGCAGCAATCAAGTACCTGTATAGGGACTCTTGTCCCTATCTACACCTGCAACAACATAATCTGTTTGGGCCGAAAAGAATGACCCAAATAGGGTGTGAGAAATAATTCCCAGTAGGCACCCACCAAAGGCCCATGCTCAACTGTGTGTAAACATGCAACAACAATGTGCAGTAGTAAATGAAATAAACTAAGTAGTACTCAAAAGTAACTAACTTAACCAGTTATATTTCCATTTTAATTATTCATTTAACTATTTAATTTAGTAACATTCTGTGCTCAACAGCACCAAGCCCTCAAGCCAACCAGAACCTTGACCTTAGGATAATATAGTAAAACCACTCCCTCAGGCTTGCCCTCAGGCTATACAGAATCTCGCCCTCAGGAATTTCCCTCAGGCATATCAGAATATTTCCCTCAGACATACGAAGTGTCTCCCTCAGGCACATAATTCAATCCCTCAGGCACCAAAGGTTTCCCTCAGGCGAAATAGAACATTGCCCTCAGGCTAATGCAGTCACGCCCTTAGGCTATAGTAAAACACCGCCCTCAGGCATAAGTAACCGGGTCATTACCAACATATAAACATGAAATTTACATACAATTCCTCTCAAGGAAAAAGTAATTCATAATTTAAACATGGCATACCCTCGGGTATCCTGGCCAAACGGCTAAACAGAGGAACGCACCCCCGGGGTGGTCCTGGATCCAAGTACTGATCCCAAACAACAATTTTACAATTTTATTTAATTACCTATAAAGTTATAGGTAGTTAAAGTATCCACGACCTCAGCCACCCGACACCCCAACATGGGTTCGTGGCACTAAAATACACAAAACACACAGCAGTTGGAAAAACAAACACCAAGCCACCTACCTTATACGCCAACAAGCGCTATACACGAACATTGATTCCAGAAACGCCCAATTACAATGTAGATATGAAGAAGAAGAAAAAACTCTTAACCTTAAATAACTCCCGTTAGGGGAAGAATTGGTAAGAAACACGCTAGGAGAAGAGAGGTCTTACCCACGCGGTTCCAACATGATCGACAGAAGCGGGATCAAATTCCTGGTGCCTGATCGGTGGATCTCCCAAGGTTTGGCCTCCCTCTTCTGCTCCTCTCATCCAGTTCTAAGACTTCCTTGTGAATAGGGGAGGCTACTGCCCATTTAAGAGAAGAAAACAAAGTACATGGCGTGTACTTCCAAGTACACGGTGTGTAATTTCATCATTTAACTGTTCCTCTGGTGGCACCGCCAAACTGTTCATACGTCTACATGAGTACACGACATGTACTCATGAGTACACGGCGTGTACCGTTGCCCAGATGGAGGCTGCTCCACCGCCTTACTATTTTGGCCTGCCGACTGACTACACGGCGTGTAAAGGACCACTACACGGCATGTAGTCAGTTCCTACACCTGTCGTCACTGACATGGCTACATGCTCCGAGTACCCATCCCACACGGCCAAAAGTACACAGCATATGGAAAAGTACATGGCGTGTAGTTCCAAAATTTAGGATTTTCCCCCATTTTCCATATTTTCTCAAAAACACTTAAGTAAAAGAGAAAAGAAGAATCCCGTACCTCAAATATAAGAACTGGGTTCTTAAAATCTTCCCCCCTTATAGCAATTCATCCCCGAATTTCCCTTCTAAGGGTGGTGAAGATATAGCTCAGAACAGCTCTGGCCACTGAGCACATACGTCGGTCTCCCGCTCCCAGGTTTCGTCTTGCACTCGCCCATGCTACCATAGCACCCGTACGAGAGGAACTGACCGACATCAGAGAACGTTCATGCTCATATCAACGATACGAATCAGATGCTCCTCAAAGGAAGCATCAATATGAAGCTCAACCTCCTCAGGCTGAAAGGTGTGAGATGGGTCTGAATGATAGCGGCGCAACTAAGACACATGGAAGACGTCGTGCATGGCTCGGTACCGATGCAGTAACTACAATCGATAGACAACCAGCCTAACTCTCTCCAGAATCTCAAACGGCCCCACATACCTCAGTGAATGCTTACCCTGTCTCCTGATCCGTCTGTGTCCCAGCCTCGGTGAGACATGCAAGAAAACCTGATCCCCGACCACGAACTCTAATGGTCTTCTACAGCGATCAACATAAGACTTATGACGAGACTGTGTGGTAGCCATCCGCTTCTGAATCAACTGGACCTGCTCAAAAGTCTCCTGTACGAGATGTGGTCCCAGTAAAGCTGCCTCACCGGCCTCTGACCAGCATAAAGGTGATCGACATGTCCTACCATATAAAGCCTCGTATGGTGTCATCTCAATATTCGCCTGAAAACTATTGTTATAGGAAAACTCGACTAGGGGTATATGCTTCTCCCAATATCCCCCAAAGTCCAGGACGCATGCATGCAGCATGTACTCTAGCACCTGTATCGTACGCTCTGACTGGCCATCGGTCTGAGGGTGGTATGCTGTGCTCAGAAGCACCTGTATACCCAATGCCCTCTGAGAACTCTTCCAGAAACAAGACGTAAAATGAGAGTCCCTATCTGAAACGATATAACGAGGGACCCCATGAAGGCGTACGATCTCTCGTATATATAGCCTTCTGAGCTCGTCAACACCAAAGGTCTCCTTAATCGGAAAAAAGTGAGCTACCTTCGTGAGTCTGTCCACAACAACCCACACGGAAGAATTTCCTCTAGGTGACCTCGACAACCCTGTCACGAAGTCCATTGTGACATCATCCCATTTCCACTCCAGAATGGGTAACTCCTGTAACAGTCTAGCTGGCCTCTGGTGCTCCGCTTTCACCTGCTGACAGGTGGAACACCTTGTAACAAAACCAAATATATCTCTATTCATACCCAGGCACCAGTACTGACGTCTCAAGTCTCAGTACATCTTGGTAACCCCAATATGAACTGCCCAAGATGAAGCATGAAACTCCCACATCAGCTCCTCGTGTATATCCCCTGGAACCCATACTCATCCATCGAAACACAGAACCTCATCACCGCCTATCGCCCAACTAGAAGGAGGGTCCTCACTTGCCACCGACTCCAATAGAACTAGGCCTTCTGAATCAAATAACTATCTCATCCTCACTCTGTACAGGAGGTTAGATTTCACAGCTAATGAGGAAATATAAGTCTGCCCCTGACTATCGTGCACCTCCAGATGCATCTCAGAGAACAAGGCCATAAGCTGCCACTCACCACTGGCCTCCTACACTGCCTGTATCTGAGTCTTCCTGCTCAGTGCATCATCTACTGCATTACCTTTACTAGGTGTATAGGCAAGCTCAAAATCGAAGGACTATAGGTACTCGACCCACCTCCTCTGCCTCAGATTCAGGTCATGCTGAGTAAATATATACTTGAGGCTTTTGTGGTTGCTGAAAACCACAAAATGATCTCCCAATAGATAATGTCTCCAACAGCGCAACGCATGCACAACTGCAGCCAACTCGAGATCATGCGTCAGGTAATTCCTCTCATGTGGCCTCAACTGCCGAGACCCGTACGCAACAACTCGATCACCCTGCATCAACACTGATCCTAGCCCAATACCTGATGCATCATATTAAACTGCATAGCTCTTCCCTTGTTATGGGAGTATCGGGATCAGTGCTGAAGTCAACCTTTATTTCAGGTCCTGAAAGGCTGTCTCACAATCTTCCGTCCAAACGAACTTCACACCCTTCTTAGTCAGACCCATCAATGGTGCTACTAAGTGGGATAAGTCTTGTATGAAGCGTCTGTAGTAACCAGCCAGCCCCAAGAAACTCCGTATCTCAAACACATTCTTAGGCTGCTCCCAGGAAACTACTGCTCTCACCTTCTCTAAGTCCACTGCAACTACTGCCTCTGAGATGATATGACCCAGGAAGTGAATCTAGTCCATCCAAAAGTAGAACTTTGAGAGCTTATCATATATCCGATGCTCTCTTCGTGTACTCAATACGATCTCAAGATGGGTGGTATGGTCGTGTCGAGTGTGAGAGTATGTTGACGCTCCTTTCGTCACAGAATCTAAAGTTCAGAAAAGGGAATATCTGAGCTCAAAGTGATTAATCCTTTGAAGAAACATCAAAAATCGACAACGGGATACAAAAGGAGAACATTGCCCATGTATCGCGCAAGTTCCCTCTTGGTCGCGCAAGTACACTTGCGCGACATCTCAATACTTGCGCGACTCCTCATGTTCGTGCAAGGGACTTGCGCGACATATGTGGTAACCGCCCAGTAACCTCCCGAGGTCTTCTTTTGCCTATAAATAGACCCTGTGGGCCCCCTATTCGAGAGGATCTTTTTCCAGAAACTCGGATCGAAGCTCCCGACACCCAAGTCTCTTCTCAAAGCTTCCGGAACATTTCTAAGGTAATTTCTTACCTAGAACGGAAGATCTAAAGAGAAAAAGGAAGGCCCAAGTGTTTAAACTTAACAAACACTTGCGCGCCTACTTAATTCCTTCAATATAACTTGTGCGTCACTCTTCTGGAAGAACCTCAAGAGGATGGTAAAGGGTTTAATAAAGAGTCGCTCAAGAATTTCAATACTGGTTGAAAATCGCGCAAGTACCCCTAATGTCGCGCAAGTATACTTGCGCGACCAATACTTGCGCGCCGCCGCAGGACTTGCGCGCCTTTCAAGACTTGCGCGCCCCTATCTTTTTGGGTGCCCATCTTGCCCATTTTTACCCCTCTTAAGCCATTTCACCCTTCCTATTCAAGATTCAGTCTTCAAGATACTCTTCAAAGCCATTTATGGCATGATTTCTTGATTTGACATCCTTATCTGAAAGGAATTATGTGAAATATCTCTCAAAACCTAGTGATTTAAACATCTTTATGTCACCAAAGATTGAGAGTTCATTCATTCAACCTCATCCTTTAAGATGAGAGAATCTTAACCTGGGTCTCCTTTTTCAGGAATAAGACTCAGTCATAACCTTGGGCTTCCTTTTTAGGAGTAAGCCCCAAGTCCCCTAACCTAGGCTTCCTTCTCAGGAGTAAGTCCTAGTCATAAATCTTGGGCATCTTTCTTAAGAATAAGCCCCAATCAAGTCCTTTAATCTTGGGCATCCTCCTCAGGAGTAAGCCCCAAACCTTAATCCCTAACCTGGGTCTCCTTTTTCAGGAATAAGACTCAGTCATAACCTTGGGCTTCCTTTTCAGGAATAAGCCCCAAGTCCCCTTAAAATTCTCTTAACCAGTCATAAATTACCTTTGATTTGGGTTTCCTTTTCAGGAATAAAACCCAATCATAAGTCCCCTCCTAACTTGGGCATCCTCCTTAGAAGTAAGCCCCATGATTAGAGTATTCAAATCTCCATGAAGCACATATAACTTTGTGGACCCTGTTCATGGATTTTCTCCCTAAAAGTAAATCCTAAACCTTCGTCTATCTGGGCAGTCATCTATACATAAGCCCCAAAACAAATTCTTATGATTGCATCTTTTATGGCACAATTGTATAAATTTTACCAATACCTCTTGTTTCTCACACCGAGCATGACTCACGTGAGCTTAGAGCGTAAAAGTAATTATGACATTCATCTTTGAGCCATCAATCATAAACATCATATCCCATTCCTCGAACTACGTGGGTTCTGATTCCTTTTTCAAAACAAAGGATACGTAGGTAGCCCATTTATGGGTTCGATCCCAACATTGAAATAATCTCTGTCCTTCTGAATGACGATAAACTTCAAGTGCCCCACTGAGTGGCTTTAAAACCAGCCTGGTCATCAAAATGACCAAGAGACTTTTATATAAATGTTTTGAAGGATACCATTGACCAAGAATCTCTAAACAAATATAGATGATTCTATATTGATGAAGAACCTCGAATACATATAAAAGATTCTCTAAATTTCTTGCATATTTAATCATTGATTGTTAAAACTAAAGGAAAGCTCATTTCATACTTGGTAATGTAATAAGGATTCACGAACTTAACTTAAATCTATAAAGAGAGTCCCGGAGTAGACAATAATTCCCCTCAAAAAGGTGTGATGAGTCCGACCTCCCATCCTCTCGACCAATGCAAATTCCTAAGCCTCATTAGCCCACAAGCTAATGAGCGCCTGCCTTTGGAAAGTAGGTCCAAACGGATGTGGAATCATTGGATGTTTCCGGTTCTACGAACAAACCCGTTAGAAACCGATCGGAACGTTTGAATCTCCCGTCCAGGAGGTCATCCCCGGATTCCGCGCGAAACAAAAATGGTGAACCCGACGTGAATCCTTAACCAAGTTAAAGTGATGTTCTTCTTATCTGTTAGGCCCTTTGGGCCAACAAGGCAATCATTGACATATGATCATCCAAAAGATGCAGTAGCCGGATTCATCTTGATTATGTCTGTTACATGGAACAGGCACTCTTTTTTCAAGATCTTCTACAAAAAATGGCTTTCCTTAAATTCACCCCTGTGAATACTGCTGCTGGGAACACCTCTACTGTGAGGTCTGCTGCTGTGAAAACCAATGATGCTACTCCTGCTGGAACGTCATCCGCTCTGAGGATGACATCACCAACTCAGCGTCTTCAACGCTGTGTTTCTAATGCACTGGTTAAGGAGTACCGTCGCAACGGTACTATCCCAACTCTGGAGGCCGCTCGTCAAGCCCTCCAAGTTAACAATTCTACCTGGTCGTCCGGACAACGGCGACCAGCAATCAAGAAGCAGACGGTGCTGACTACCGTCTCCAACCGTTTCGGGTCGTTATCCCCGGAACGCAATTTCCATTCACTCCCTTACTCCGAGGAAGTGAATGAGCAGGTCCCACAGGACCTTAATTCAAAAAGACAGGAGTCCTTCTCAAAGGCTCCCATCAACAATCGCCACCAGACTCGTGCGGTAGTGCGCCCTCAACATGATGAGGGTACCGACTCCAGGCGTTCAGCTCAGGTTCCTCGAACCCGAGCAGGCAAGATGAATCGCCAGAGACGGAATCCGGTTAACAATAGGCAGGTTGTCATCCCTGCCATCTCCGGAGAAGTCCACCAACCTAACTTGGTGGCAAACAACGAGCAGGCATACACACCTGCCCGTTTTAATCCCGCTGTCCAGCAGACTCGTCTGGCAGCATCAAGCCGATCCCGCCAGGCAATTCCGGCGGAGTACCATAGGCAGGAACATACACCTGCTTATACATCAGCAGTTAGTCAGCAGGCTCGTCTGACTACATATGGTGGATCTCTTCAACCGCGTTTGGCGAAGTGTAATCAGCAGGCACATACACCTGCTAATACTAATCAAGCCTACCAACAGTCTCGCTTGGTAGCGCACGGAGAAGTCAGTCGGAAAGCCCCGACGACAAACAGGAGGCAGACTAAACTCTCTGCCTCCACACTTGAGTACTGTCAGGATTCACTGACAGGAAAAGGAGGACAGGAGCAGGCACATACACCTACTCCAAGCCCGGAATGGACGTATATCCCCGTTCCGGCGGCTGAAGTCACCAAACATATTTTGTCAATGGTGAAAGAGCAGAAGCAAATTCCTGCTCATATTCTGGATGCTTGCCAGGATATCATAACAGCTTCAGTGTCATCTCAGGGACAGACACATAAATCTATCCCTAGCAGTGGAGTGACACATCAACAATTCACTCCGGAACAGACACACACATCTGTTCCAGTCCAAGAGGGTTGTGGGGCCTACTCCCCCATATCATATGGACAACCAAGTCAGGCACATACACCTGATTTGAGCGATGATCGTCAGCCTAACCTGACCATCTTTCCTGATCAGGCACATACACCTGCTCAGAGCAATCACTTTCGTCATCAAGTGGTTTCTAAAGCGAGTAAGAAGGCATCTAAGAAAAAGATCCGCCCAGCACAGTCAGGAGATCAAAGGCCAATCTGCAACAAGGCCTTGCTCGATGCTGGAGTTCTTGAAGCCCTCAGACATTTATCTGTCGGAATTCAAGATTCTACTCCCTCAGTTCCCAATAACAGGAACATTAATCCCGAAGGTCTTCAACAGACACTTCCTCATGAAGACTTGCTTCATGAAAATTCGGTCAATCTTGAAGTTTCTTCTTCAAATGAGAACCACAGGAACCCTCTGTGTGGTCAGAAGGCCAAGGAGCAAGAGATTTCATCTTTTGCTGTAACCCATCATGAAGGTCCTCCTCATGGTGATGAATTTCGCTGCGAAAGTCCTCTCCGCAGTAGTGATTCACATTGTCTCGAAAATTCTTCAGAAGACAATGTAGTGACGAGAAAGCCCTCCTATCTCGAGGCACTTGCAAACGTAAAACCATTCATGTCTGAAGTTTTACTATCGGCAGGTGAAACTCTTTCTCCATCAGAAGATAGCTTGGGGTTCAGGTTATTCTCCGAACCTTCCCTGGGTCATTCATCTTCCAACATGAATAGTGATTCCTCTACCAATCTTGTTGAATCTGATGAAGCAACAAGGAAACACCAACTCTGGTCCAAACAGGTAGAAGAATCTTCATTTAACGATAAAGAGGAAATGCTGAACATGAGGAAAAAACTGGCAAAAGGTGAAGTACCAGTCATGTTTTGGCCTTTGGCTGATTCACAGTATGACATTCCAAAGATGTTGACGGATGATGGAATCCATGATATTCGTCTTAACATATGGAAAACTCTTTGTCAATTAAAGAAGAAGGTATTATCTTACGATGAATATGAAAATCATCTTAAGATAATAGAAGGGTTACAACGCCAGATTGATTTGGCATCTCTATCAGTCTCTCGGTATCCGAAGGCTGAAAAGCAACAGAGAACCCTTCAACGTTCATGCCTTGGCGCACTAAGAAGATTGCGTCAGTTAATTTCTAATGCTCCATCTAATGTTCATATCAGAGGATGGGGTGTTCACGGAGCACTACATTTCACAGTGCTTTCTGGTCAGCAGAGCCCGCCGAAAATGGTCTCATGCAATGTTATTGCCCATGGCCGGCCACAGTCAATGGGCTTTGTTCATAATCAAAAGCTTGCTCGAGATCAAGCTTCAACTAGTTCCTCTCAAAGTCAAGTATATAGAGAACAGGTTGTTGAATTGCTCCTACATCAAGCAGGCGAGAATATTGCACAAGCCTCTCGTCTGGAGCAAACATGTCATCAAATGACAGAAGTTTCGGAAATCATCCAACGGTCTGTTGAACCAGGTGATAAAAGTGGATACAGGTTAATGCATCCAGCTAATTTCCGAACTAAGATTCGCAAGATCAAGAGAGATTTTAAAAAGATCTCAGACATAGCATGTCAAGAGACACCCCAGCTTGCCAGACTGGGGACTTCTCTAACCCAACCCTCAGAATCAACGAATGGGATTCGAGGAGTTGAGCGAAAGCAACAGGAACACCCCCAGTCCACCGGACTGGGGACTTTTTCAAATCTTCAATCCCTCCCTCAGAGAAAGTCAGTATTCTCTCGATTAGGGAATAAGCCTCAAGAGGAACGAAGAGCCAAGATGTCAGGAGATTCTCTCCAAGTGACAGTTCTCCAAGAAATTCCTGAGGGATCAAGTCAACAGAATTCCATGTTTTATCATGGACATAGAAGGTGACAATATCACAAAAATGCTGATAGAAAGGATTCCATGCAATAGGCATCCATTAATGTCATCACTGCCGTTGCTTCTGATTCACCAGATGAGGCTCAATCAGAGGGATCAGACGAAGAGGTTCCTGCTCAAGAAGTTGCGCACACAGACCTAAATGAAGAAGGTGTGCGCACACGTAATCAAAGGCTTACCCAAAATCTGGGTATTCCTTCAAGTAACCCACTTCCCCCTCTCCGAAAAGGATCCAATAAGGGGAAAGGTAAGAATCAGGTTACTTCTCACCCTTCCTCTGAAGGAGGTCAATCGCTCTCATTAGAGCAAAGGTTTGCACAACAGGAGGAAGAAATGAAAGAATTAAAAAGGTTGAATGCAGAACTACTTCAGAGTAGTCTTCTTCTTAAGAATGCTGAAGTCCGACAGCCGAAGGAATTTGTTGTAACTACTGAGATAGATCAGGAATATCCTCCTTTATCAGTACACCCACAGAGGTCTAATCCTACGGGTCAAACGCAACAACGGTTGGCAGCACTACCATTAGTTGCAGCACCAACCTCCACGGCTGTCCAAGCTCCATTCATTGCACCTACCCAAAACCAAGTTCAACCTGACGTTTCTCAAAAGTTAATAACTACTATTGAGTCATTAACAGCTCGGTTAGAAACTATGGAAGGGAAACGGGCGCAAGTTCAACCTGAAAAGAAAGTTTACCCTGAATGGGTAGATTCAATTTCTCCTCCATCCAGTTTTGGAAACCCTATTTTCCCTACTTTCAATGGATCAGGCGACCCTGAACAACATTTGACGCATTACGTGTCTTGTTGTGATCCTATGATGGGAACTCCAGAGCAACAAGAAGCAGTGAAACTCAGATGCTTCGTGCGAACCTTGCAAGGACCAGCTTTTGTCTGGTATACAAGCTTGAAATCCCGGTCAGTCATCGGATGGGAGGATCTTCGTCAAAAATTCCTTCTTCAGTTTAGCTCAACTTTGCCAAAAACGACAGTTTTTGATCTTACAAACTGCAAGCAAAGGGAGAATGAAAGAGTCTCTGATTTCATTTCTCGTTGGAAGGGATTAACGTATTCCTTGAGTTTATCACTCCCTCAGGAGGAATTGTTTCCAATCTGTGTGGCAAATTTGCGTGACGAATTACGCACGCCATTGATCCCTGTGAAATACACAGGAGGGTTTCGAGACCTTACTTCAATCGCTCAACAGATTGAAGATTCCCTTATGCAGGCTAAGGTTAAATCTCGTGTAATTCCATCAGCTCCAGGAAGAAGAATGGGTAAAGCAGAAACTGCTACAGTTATGCTTAAACAAGCACCTGTACCTATTTCTACTTCAAAACCTTCATCTTCTCGAAGGGCTCCACCTCCTGAACGCCAACAACAAAGGCTGTTTCGTCCAAATGATCAAAAAGATCAACGACGAAAACAATTTGAGGATATGAAGAGTAAAACATACTCTTTCCGAAGTGAGCAAGTTCCTGGTTACTTCATTTCAGCTCTGGAAAATAATTTGGTTCAATTACCAGTGCCGAAGAGACCAAACAAGGAAGGTGATGAAGACCGTCCCAATTATTGTCCCTTTCATAAAATGTTGGGACATCCCATCCAGGAGTGTTTTGTCTTTAAAGACCTCCTAAAAAAGATGGTCGACTTGGGACAAGTCAAATTGAAGGGTTCTTCAGCTCATGTAGCGTGTATTACCGCTACAGATCCAGAGGAAGGAGGCGAGTGGCAGGAAGTCAAAAGCAAAACTGCGAAAAAATATGATGATTGGATGGTCAGAAAGACAATCAATCGGACCCATTCCATTTTGCAAACACAATTGAATAAGCCAATTGTGTCTCCTACAAAAGCTGCAGTAAAGCCTCCATCAAAGGACAAATCCTCAAAAGGGCAGCGCAATTCAAAGAAGAAAGAGGAATCAGGAGAAGATGAGTATGTATCAAAGCCTAAATTGTCTTTGACTCTGGCAGATTTCATGCCATCTACTTCAAAGCCACGGGCACCGTCCCACCAAACGGCACAGCCTAAACAGGCCAACCAGGCAGAGTCTTTATCAGACGAAGAATTGATCTTTGGTTCTGTTAATATGATTCAATTAACAGATTCATATTCCAGTCTTGATGAGCCTGAATTCCCTGTATCAAATAAAGGAACCCGAGGAAGTTCTAGAGGTTCAGGATATAGGGGAAGACGTGGATCTTTCCGAAGCCACTACTCTAATTCTACCCCTGCTAGCACTGTATATGCAGCAGAAACTCGTGGTAGAGCCCTTCAGTGAGCTCAAAATGAACAAGCAAGTTCTTCTGCCAATGGTCAACTCAGCTTCGGCACAGTTATTTTGAAAGACCGATTAAAGGTTCCATCTTCTTTATCTCAGCAAGTAAATGGATCTAATCAGTCTAATTTTCCAAAACCAAAGATGTTGCCAACTTCAATACAAGATGCATCAGCTTCCAAAGCATCTGCTTCCAAGGTACCTGCTAAACCGCATATTCCTATTGGGAAACGCAGGCCTCTAGATCAAAAGTATGATATATTGAAACACTTGGCCCAAGTACCAGCCAAATTATCAATTTTGGATGCTTTGAATCTATCAAAAGATCTTCGGGAAGCACTCATCGAAGCTTTGTCAAGTCCTCAGGAGTTTGAAGCTGAAATTGCTGCAGCTGAAATTTATCACATAGAGAATAATCCTGCAGAATGCCATGCAGTGATATCTTTTACTGATAAAGATGAAGATGATGTTGTGCATGGGAACATAAAACCTTTGTACCTATCTGGAAAAGTCAATGGTATAGATGTTCGAAGAGCTTTTATTGACAATGGTTCAGGAGTCAACCTCATGCCCATTCGCACACTTCGTCGATTGGGCCTCACGGAATCTGATTTATCTCCTTCTACCATGATGTTGCAAGGATATGATAAAAATGAACAAGAACCACTGGGAGAAGTTACGCTCAGAACTCAGTTTGGAGATCTTGTTTCCAATTCAGATTTCATGATTGTTGATCAAGACTCAGCTTTCAATATCTTGCTTGGAAGACCCTGGTTACATCAGCATGCAGCTATTCCGTCATCATACCATCAATGTCTCAAATACTGTTTCGATGGTCAAGTTGGAACATTGTATGGTGATAAGGCCCCGTTCAAAACATGTGAGTCTCAATACATTGAGGCGGAATTTTATCACATGAAGGGAAGAGAAAAATCTACAATGAAGGAAATTACCAAAGTTAATGCTCCATATGGTTTGGAAAAAATTCCAATAAATCCATTTTCACATGTGAGTACAGATTATGTGTTACCTATCAGTCAAATTGACAAAATAGGCCCAAATCAAAATACTCTTATGGAAATATCCATAATGTCAATTACGGCAATCGAGCCAGACAACATGGGAGAAATTGGTAACTTACCAAGCAGTGATGAAAGCATAAGTGGTGAAGTTTTCATTTCGTCTGCTGAAATCCAACAAGTCTATACTTCGCTAATCAGGCCAGAAGAAGTTATAGAAACACCAGAGGTGAATGTTGATGTCGATTCTCAATCCATCATCTCCTCTTTATTTCCCAAAGAAGACCCTTTTTCATCAATAGGGTCGGAAATGGAAGCTTCTTCTTCAAAATGTGAAAATTTTGACATCTCTTATGATCATGAGAATTTCGTTTTTTCATCTACTTTGCAAGTAGAAACGGAAGAAATAACACATGATGAAGAGGAAGAGGAAGATCTTAGAGATGCTCCTCCATCATTTGAAGAGGGTATCTCTACCACTGTGGATGAACTCAGAGAAGTAAATCTGGGTACAGAGAAAGATCCACGCCCCACTTTAATTAGTGCGGCCATGACCCTTGAAGAACAAGAGATGTATATTTCTTTTCTAAAGCAAAATAAAGATATTTTTTCTTGGAATTATACAGAGATGCCTGGACTTGATCCTGATGTTGCCACCCATCATTTGGGTTTGCCAAAAGAACATCGTGGATTCAAGCAAGCCGCGAGAAGAACACACCCAACCTATGCTTCCAAAATCGAGGCTGAAGTGGATAAGCTTATCAAATCCAACTTCGTCAGAGAAGTTCAATATCCCAAGTGGTTGGCTAATATTGTCCCAGTAAAGAAAAAGAACGGACAAATTAGGGTTTGCATCGATTTCAGAGATCTTAATCGGTATTGTCCCAAAGATGATTTTCCAGTTCCGATTACAGAACTCTTAATTGATGCGACGGCTGGCTATGAAGTAATTTCTTTCATGGATGGATATTCTGGATATAATCAGATCCGAATGGCCCCAGAAGATGAGGAATATACAGCCTTCAGAGCTCCTCAAGGTGTGTTTTGTTACCGGGTGATGCCCTTTGGTTTAAAGAATGCAGGTGCAACATATCAACGCGCCATGCATCGTATCTTCAAACCTTTTCTAGGGAAATTTGTTGAATGCTATGTAGATGATTTGGTGGTTAAATCCAAACAACGTTTTGATCACTTGGATGATTTGGAAATCATATTCCACAAGCTTCGACAACATAATTTGAAGATGAACCCCTTAAAATGTGCTTTTGGGGTAACCTCAGGAAAATTCCTCGGCTTTGTTGTACGCCATCGTGGTATTGAAGTCGATCCTGAGAAGACCAAATCAATCCTTGGTATGTCACCTCCTCAGAATTTGAAAGAATTAAGAGGACTTCAAGGACACTTAGCCTATATTCGGCGTTTCATCGCCAATTTGGCAGGCAAAAGTTTACCTTTTACCAAATTATTGAAGAAAGGAGTCACTTACCAGTGGACTGAAGAATGTCAAGAAGCATTTGATGTTCTCAAGAAATACCTCTTAAGTCCACCAGTACTCATGCCACCTGTTGAGGGTAGTCCTCTTATCCTCTATGTGACAGCTTTAGAACGATCATTGGGTGCCTTTCTCGCTCAAAAGAATGATGCTGGGAATGAAAATAGTCTCTACTATCTCAGTAGAACTATGCTTGAAGCAGAAACCCGGTATTCGAGTATTGAAAAGTGCTTCCTAGCATTAATCTTTGCAGTTCAGAAACTGAGACACTACCTGCAACATCACGAGGTCCAATTGGTATCTCGTAATAATCCACTCAAATTCATCCTTAGTCGTCCAATGCTTACAGGACGTCTGGCAAGGTGGGCGGTTATTCTACAGCAGTTCGACATCCAGTATGTGTCTCAAAAGGCAATTAAGGGCCAAGCTCTGGCTGATTTCCTGGCTGAACACCCTTCAGTGGAAGACACATATTCAGATATCGAACTCCCTGATGAGGAAGTTTTTTCTATTCAAGAGAGTCCTCAAACATGGGAAATGTATTTTGATGGTGCTTCTAGAAGTCCAACAGGGAAGAAAATGGAAAATCCTAAATTCAACAAAGTTGGTTTAGGAATTGTGCTCATTTCTCCAGATAAGGCAGTGTTACCTTATTCCTTTTTGTTGTGGGAAGGTGGTACCAATAATGAAGCTGAATACCAATCTCTCATTGCAGGCTTGGAGTTAGCGCTTCAAGCACAAGTGAATCACTTAAAGGTGAAAGGTGATTCAGACCTGGTAATCAAACAAATCAATGGGGATTATGCCATCAGAAAAGAAGAATTAATCCCTTTGTATGATTACGTCAGAGAGTTAATGTCGGAATTCCCTTCAGAACCGACATTTTCTTATGTCCCAAGATCACAAAATGCTCAAGCTGATGCACTGGCTAATATAGCCACAGCTTTAGCAGATCCAAATCGGGACGAGACAACCATCGGTATTGCCCACCGTCGTGCAATTTCACCTTATGTTCAAGTCAGAACAGAGGAAATTAATGAAATTAGTCCCATTCCTGAACCATATGGTCATACTACAGGATGGATGTCACCTATCAGGGAATACCTTCAAAATGGAACACTTCCACCTGATAGAGCCGAGAGAGAACAAATTCGGCGACGTGTGGTCAATTTTACTCTTTATGATGGTCCAAACCACCTCGAGAAAATTCTCTACAAACGTGGTTTTGATGGAGTTCTCTTCAGATGTATTGATGGTGAAGAGACAATGGCTGTCATAAAAGAAGTGCATGCAGGAGTCTGTGGTGCCCACCAGTCTGGACATAGATTGTCTGATCAAGTTCGAAGGCTTGGATACTTATGGCCTTCAATGATACAAGATTGTGTTAATTTCACAAAGAAGTGTCATTCATGCCAAGTATATGCCAATTTCATTCATCAACCTCCATAGTTGCTTCATACAGCTAAATACTCATGACCATTTTCCACATGGGGAATGGATGTGGTGGGACCTTACCCTTCAGCTACGGCCAAGCAGTTTAAGTACATTCTTACTGCTACTGATTTCTTTTCCAAATGGGCAGAGGCAGTACCTCTTAAAGAAGTCAGTTCTAAATGCATTTTTAGCTTCATCAAGTCTAACATCATTACTAGATTTGGTGTCCCTCATACCATATTGATAGACAACGGCACCAACTTCTGTTCTTCTGAGGTAAAGAGATTGTATCAAGAATACAACATTAACTCCAACCATTCATCTCGATATCATGCAGCGGCTAATGGCCAGATAGAGGCCTTCAACAAGACTCTTTCAAATATGCTGCAAAAGATGGTGGATAAAGATAAGAGGTCATGGCCTGATAAACTCTATCATGCTTTATGGGCTTATCGGACTACCACTCGCAATGCAACGCGGTCTACTCCATATTCATTGGTATATGGAACAGAAGCAGTCTTGCCAATTGAAGTTCAATTGCCCTCACTCAGAATAGCCATTTGTGATCAGTTATCAACAGATGAGCAATCCCAAAAGCGGTTGAATGAATTGGAACAGTTAGATGAGAAAAGATTGTGCACTTTGAACCACTTGGAAATCTATCAGAATCGAATAGCACGAGCTTTTAACAAAAAAGTTCGTCTTCGTTCATTCATTCAGGGAGAATTGGTATTGGTTCTCAGAACACCAATGATACCAGGAAAGAAGCCTCCCAAGCTTGAACCAAAATGGGAAGGACCTTATTCAGTACATAAGGTCTACTCCAATGGAGCGTATTCTCTGATTTCAATGGATGGAGAACACATCACGACTCCAACTAATGCCAGATTTCTGAAGAAGTATTTTGTATAAACACAAAATATTGTTCCCAGAACCAAGACTCTTACATTTGGTTCATACAGCAATGGTCCAGTATGACCTTAAACTACAACTTCGTCCAACATGACATTAAACTGTGTCACACTTCTGTCCGAGATGACATTAAACTATAATACGTCCAGCATGACGATAAACTGTACGGTCCATGCATATGACCTTAAACTATTCGCACTTATGTCCCTGCAACATGACACTAAACTGTGCAGCACCAATAGTCCTAACTGCAAGACTTTAAACTGCATAATCCTTGATTTTGTCCTACATGACAATAAACTGTATAGAAGTTCCTATATTTTGTCCGAGATGACATTAAACTATATTGTGTCCTAGCAACATGACATTAAACTGTGTGGCACTCTCATCGTCCAACATGACGTTAAACTGTGTCAGTTCCCTTATCGTCCAACATGACGTTAAACTGTCACATTGGTTACTAATATTTCCTACATAACACTAAACTGTATATGTCCGAGATGACATTAAACTATATTTTGTCCAAGATGACATTAAACTATATTGTGTCCTAGCAACATGACATTAAACTGTGTGGCACTTTCATCGTCCAGCATGACATTAAACTGTAAAGAATCCCCAGAACTGATATCCTCATATTGGTTCACCTTAGTCCTAGATACATGACTTTAAACTGTACAGCACCAGTTCGTCCTTGCTATATGACGTTAAACTATACAGCAATGGTCCCGTATGACTTTAAACTGCATCATCCCTGGTCCATGTATATGACCATAAACTATTTGCAAATATGTCCAGCAAGACGTTAAACTGTGACGTCCTAACTACATGACGCTAAAATGTATAAAAGTCCCTCACGTCCGGAAAGACGTTAAACTATATAATCATCAAAAGTCCAGCATGACATTAAAACTGCACAATCCCCCTTTCGTCCAATATGACGTTAAACTGTATTGTCCCCATCGTCCTAACTACATGACGCTAAACTGTACAGAAAGTCCTTGATATGTCCTACATGACATTAAACTGTGCATCGTTAAGGTTGTTATTACCTCTTGTTTCTCACACCGAGTATGACTCACGTGAGCTTAGAGCGAACATCAACCATAACACTCCCTTTGGGCCACTAACCATGTGTAAGTCCCAACAACATTTTTTTTAGATCATTGTCCACAAGAAAAACTTTATCATTGATTCATTCTTTAATTGAACTACATGGACTTTGATCCTTGCCCTCCAAGCTGGGTATGTAGGCAACCTCCCAAAGGTTCAAGCCCAAAAACAATCTCTTCACATTGGTTCACCACCATCTCATATGATGATGATTTGTGAAACCACCCCTGGAATCAATATCTTTACATTGATTCACTTTCGTCCTTGTTATATGACGTTAAACTATACAACACTTTTGTCCGGTACGACAATAAACTACAATATTCTTTGATTTCCTCATTTGAGAAGGAACCATTATTAACATTGATTCTTTTTTCAATCATGGTTTTCATTTTTCAAAAGACTACGTACATACATGGTAATGCCTAAAATTTTTATCTTAGGTTAAAACCATCATTGCACTAAAGTCCCCTTTTCACCCTTCACATGTACGAACCAAATTTGTACAAAGGGTAGATCTAGAACTACGTGGACTTGATTCCCATCCTTATGGGATACGTAGGAACATTCGAGTGTCCCTCGAATCCAGTCCCAAGTCTTTTGGGCCTAACCCCAAATTTCACTTTCAGTCCCTTGGCTGAAAAGTCTTCATGAAAACACACACTGTGTATTCATTATTATGGTCCGAATTCTATGACCCTAAACTAAGATCACTCATACTTTCGTCCTGCACGACGTTAAACTGCATTTCAAGAACTACGTATGGCTTGATTCTCATTCTTATGAGATACGTAGTGAAGTCCAAGTTTCAATTCAGGACCCAGCCACAACATGATTATGGTTTTCATTGACCTATGTATCTCTATATACATTGGAAAATACCCATCTTTATGTATTATAATCCTAACCTTAAATATTTTCAGATCTTCATAACCCTTTTCATGACTTATAGTCACAAAAATGTCAAACTTCTGAGAATTCTTTTGCCTGTCTATGCAGCACGTGCCCATAGGTGGCCTTGCATAAACAGTCCACATAACAGACTTGTCAGCCAAGAGATGCTATTTATTTGACCATGCAGCCAATGCCCATAGGTGGCCCTGCATGTTTTCAACCCCCTAACGGGTTTGTTAAATAATAGTAACTTCATTTTTGGGAAGAATGCCTCTTTTGTCCTTATTTGTCTTAAACGACAGTATGTAGGGATCCGCAAAAATAGCCATCCTTAACGTATTTGTCCCATATCCTTTTTCATGATCTAAAAGTATTCAAGTCTATGGTTTATTCTTCTTCCCTACGTTTGGGTCAGACCTTCGTAGGAGTGATATTCATCCAGTTCTTTGATATTCTTGTTTGGAAATATCTTCTTCATATTCAAGTACCTCTTTCCATACAACAAACTCTATGCTTTAGAAAATTTGAATCTCCATAAACTTCCACTGGCTTTTAGCACTAGGAAAGTAAATTTCTGGGAGTTCTTTTGCCTGACTATGCAGCACGTGCCCATAGGTGGCCTTGCATAAACAGTCCACATAACAGACTTGTCAGCCAAAAGATGCTATTTTATTTGACTATGCAGCCAATGCCCATAGGTGGCCCTGCATATTTCAACCCCCTAACGGGTTTTGTTAAATAATAGTAACTTCATTCTTGGAAACTACTTCTTCTAATGCCTTTTAGCTCTTTTTCATATCATTCCTCAGATTCAAATATTCTTAAGCCATAGTTTACATTTTTTTTCCCTCATACTTGAGTATGGTAAATATGTTTTCAGATAAATTGTCAAGGAATTGAATCCATTTTAATCCATTTTTCGGTCAAAGCTATTTCGACCTTAAACATTAGCCCCTTTATGTCCGGCATGCATGACTTTAAACTGCCCACACAAAAGACAAAGGAACTCTGAATAAAAGTCAAGTTCCAGCTCACTAAATATACATTTTTTGTATGATTTAGGTAATATTGAGCAGTTAAAAGGTTCAAAGTTTGTAGGGTTATTTGTAATAATCCTAGTAAAAATCAAACTATGCTTACTAAGCCCATTGGCTTAAGTAAATTTGAAGCAGGTAATGGAAGAATGCAAGTACAAATGATTGAAGACAAAAGTGTTTTTCATTGATACACAAGAGTTAGAAGGACATCCACAGACTGGAATCTCTTCTCTTTTTCAAGAATTACAGAAGATTGTCAACATAAGTCTTCATTTGATGTATAGCATCCTGAGCCTTATCAACAGTTACTTGAAGCTCGTGCACTTGACCAGCTTCACTCTTTTCAGCTTGCTGAAGTGCCTTCTTAGCATCTGCAATGGCTTTCATGCCATTCATATGAGTTTCATCCAATGATTTATTAAGCTGATCAAGTTCCCCAGTAACAGCATCTAACTGTTGCTGGAGTTGCACCTGCTGGACGACCTTTTCTTTGATTTTTTGCTTCAGATCCTTCATCTTGACAGCATAATCAGCTTCATCCTGGGATATCGCAGCCTCAAATTCGCCTATGTTGACTGACAATTTCACTCTGGTCAAATCTTCGCGACTTGTCTGCATTTGCTCCCTCCTGAAAATAATCTGTTTCACCGCAGCATGGATCTTTTCATACCCAAAACCACCGAGTCCCATTATAACAAATTGGGATGACAATCGGGAAATTTTTGATGGTAGCTCTTCTAAAGGCACCCCTGATATGATGTTCCATATGTTGTTCCATGCCTTACGTCGTGAAAAGCTGAACGCTTTGAGCATCTCTGGATCTGATTCAACATCTTCGTCAGAAGGGGGTATGTAATCTGGAATTAACATGCTTAAGGAAGTGCCTCGTCCTGCTCTTTCCCCTCTGACTTGGGCTTCTTCACTTTCAATTACTGTTGGGGCAGAGGCTGAAGCCTCATCTCCAGATCTAGCCATTACAGTTGATGGCCCTACATGATCAATTGAAAGATTTGAGTTGAATCTTAAAGGATAACAAAAGAATGGATTGTCTTGAAAATAAAGTACAATCACAAATATTGTTATCCCTTACCCAATGGTGGTTCAGCAACATGAGAAGACTTCTCCCCATCTTTCCCGGTTTCAACAGGATTTTCAGGATGGGTCTCAGGAGAGTTTATTGGATTTAGCTCTACTTGAGCTAATGTTTCTGCAATGATAGGGTTGACATCAGTGTCCACACCCTCTTCGGGCATTGGCAGTTCAGCAGCTTCTACGGAAGAAACTGCATATTATTTTACATCATGATTAGAAATATGTTTTGTTTTTAAAAGAAAAATTTGGGCGAAGGGTAACACTCACGCCCAAGGTCTTCTAAATCACATGACAATCTAGCATGATCATAAAATTCTTCAAAAGTCATTCCTTGATTCATCATTTCATCTAATGATACTTCAGAATCTTGGTTAGTCTCACCAGTGGGAGAATTTGCTACGTCTTCTTGCTGACTTATGTCCTGCAACCCCTGACCCTGGACAACATCTTCAGTAGTGGGAGGGATACTGGGAATGGATGGTAGCTCTTCTCTAGGAGAAACCAAGTTAGCTTGAGTCTGTGGTTGTTCTACAGCACCCTCCACGACCTTTGAAGAAGGACCAGTCCCTTCCCTCAAGGGGGAAATTGAAGAAGCCCCTGCAATCCTCAGAAATATGAGTAACCATATGATTATGGGTATAAACTCATGATTGTTCGAAGGACTTACCACTGCTAATGAAACGTTTAGCTAAGGATTTCCTCCTTCGTTGCCTTGTCTTCTTTTGTTTTTTTGGAGTTTCAGTTGTCTCCTTTATTGGAACTTGGATTGGCGAATGAAAGGCTATGTCCAGTGCCTCATTCATGGCCTGCTGGCCTGGAGATATCTCGCCTGGTTCGCGAGGAGAATCAGCAGCAGCCCCAACAGCGGTACCACCAGGGCTATATTGTGGCGAAGGAACCCCGGTACCTTTCTTTGCAAGCTGCAAGATGAAGAAAATAACTTCCTTAAGTAACAAAGCTTCAACTGAAATCAATTTGCAAAGAAAATAAGGAAAGAAAACTTACATCTTCAGGAGCCACGTACTCTTGCCACTCCTCATCTCCAGAACCACCAGCCCCCTTAGTGGTGCCACAATCAATCATTTCCTTCACCCGCCTGGTGATAGGAACCGAATTATCAGTGGCATATATGAGCATTTCCAGCTCTCTAATATAAGCTCGCACTTCATTGGGGTTATCTCCGTATTGAAGGTCTTTAGAAGCTAGAAGATATCCTATCCCAGGAAGTTGTAGGCCCTCACACAAATCCAGCCAGGCGGTCTCAGTATCACAGTATAAGCTCTGTCATAGCTGAACAGCCTCTGGTCTTAGATATAAAGGCTGTGAGGAAGGTCCTACAATTTTTGATTTTAATTTCTTCCCGACTCCTGCAACTACAGATAGAGAATAAGAAAGTGAGACTTATTACTTTATAAAGTAGCAGTGATTGAAGTTATTACAATCAAATAACTCACCAGGAGCTGATGGAGTGGGTCTTTTTACTCTGGCCGGAGGATTATATCGGGCACGAAACCGCTTTTCTGCCGGTTGTGCCTCATCATCCCCATCATGATAATCCGAGGAATCAGTTCTAGAGGAGGAGTCTGTTGAACCTATTTCAGGAGGAGAAGCATCACCTTCATGAGGAAGAGTTTCTTTCTCTACAGTCCTCTTCCTCTTTCCCACTTGATATACAGGGTGATTCAATATCCCTTTAGGGTATGATGCTATCCAGTGTTCGGCATAAAATGTAGTCAGATAATGTGCCGCTTTTTCAACTGGTAGATCAAATACTGCCCCAGTCTTCTCTCTTGATGTCAGCAACCATAGTTGTCGAGCAACCATCGGATGTTGCTCTAACCTGACATGTACTGGAGGGGATACAACAATCTGTTGCAAACATTTGAATTGGCGTGCAAATCTATATGGAGCATAGGCCTCGCATATGATTTCTCCATCAATCCTGGCTACTAACACGCCATCCCTGCAAGCTAGCATGTATGCCCTCAAATCCAAAGGGGCTTTCCCATCATCAACAAACCGCCCAGATGGCGGACTTCCATAAGGAAAGAAGTTGAATTCCTTATACATGCTTAGTCTTACTTTTATGTCATAACCATTGACATCTAATGGAGCAATTCCAGAGAATGCTTGCACTGACGGTCTGAAAGAGCTTCCAGGAATTTGTAATCCATTCTGTACATTGTAAGTCCTGAAGTGAGTGGCGATCCATCCCCACAAAACCTGGAATGGTCCCACTATTCTTAAAGGAGATTTACCATGGAAGACGTGAAGTAAACTCCTGTGAATCTTTGCTAAAATGGGGGTAGCTAACCCAACCATTTTTCCCTCATCCAACTTGGCCGCAATGACGAAGGTCCCTGGCCTAACGCCTCCCTTCGAATCCCTGACCGGCAAGAGATAAATACTGAGCCACATTGCCAAGAAACCCGCCAGATGAGTTTTCTTTGGAATTCTTTGATTCACTTCATAGCCCCATTTTTCAAACTCACCTGCTTCTAGAGTTGGCCAGAATGTGCCAGGTGCTCCTCTCTTCTCAGGTTTTGGACAAGTGGTAGGACGTCTGGGCCGGGTATCCTTGGATTTCTTTTTCTTGGATCCTTTTTCCTTTGGCTCCATCCCTTTCTTCTCAGTAAGAAACACATTCATCCATTCTTCCGGATGGATATCTTTTCTGAAATGAGTTAATGAGGTCTCTGAACTCTTGAGCTTGTGAAAGATTTTGAATAATTCTCGAGCCAAAGCAGGAGTCTTCTCTGGATCATTCCAAGTCACCTTGGGAGGAATGAATTCATCATACATATCGCCCAAGATTGGAGCTCCTGAAATCTTGTGGACATCCCACAAACTGATACCTACTTCTCCATGAGTCAAGTGGAAAGAATTAGTCACTGGACTCCAATGGCTGAGTATCTCTGGCACGAAGATATCATGTCTGTAAATATATGTTTGCCCAACCCAAACAGCCTCATATATTGCAGCTCTCTTCAGATCCTCAATAAACTCTGCGCAAGTCTGTCGCACCCAGTATACCCACATCCAAGTTGGCTTCACACCTCCCCCAGGACGGAAATCCCAACTTTTCTTCCAGCCTTTGGATTGATCCATCTGAGCATTTCGGAAGATTGAAGGATGACAATGTGGTTGAAGCTCAGGTGTATGTTTTTTCAGATCTGGTGTGCAAGGGCTATGATGCATCACATAAGCCTTCTCCACTGTTCCAGCAGTTTGAAATGATCCTCCGCCTGAGATATTTGCTGAAGCAAAATTGGTATAATTCTGAAACCAAGAAAATGGAAGATAATTCTGTACTTCTGGAATAATGACTTCTTGCAGATGACCATGACCATACAAAGGTAGGTAAGTGCAGTGAGGAAAGTCGTGATGATATTTCTTCAGATACTTAGCCAAATCTGGAAGAGTGCTGTTTTTGACAGTATAGTAATCAGGGCCAATGATATTCATCATATCATCTATCCGCTTGCTAGCCAGTTCATCAATTAATCCAGGTCTAAGAGCCATTGAATCTGCACAGGAGTTGAATAAATTAAACTCTTAAATGGGTTTTATTTTTCATAAAATTTGTGAAAGAATTTGAAAAAAATGGCCAAGGCATTAAGGCGCGCAAGTATGGAGATGTCGCGCAAGTGATACATGTGCCGCGCAAGTTTTGGTCGCGCAATTATTACCGCGCAAGCCCTATTACCTTGAGAGTAGCGCGGCAGCGAAGAAACAGTGAAAACAAGAGACTTGCACGGCAAGGAAGACTTGCGCGGCGAGAGCTCGAGAAATCCGGAACTTCAGATACCATCTACGGCCGGAAGCGGTATATTTATAGGCCAGGGGGCCTATCTGCGCGCCGCACCCAGAGCGCTCAAAGCCTGCGCGACGCAGACTTGCGCGCCACCCACTGACACTGAAAGACTTGCGCGCCCTCCCTTTTCCTTTTGAGGAATTCAATTTCCTCAGAGTCAAATCCTCATTTTCTCTCCGGATCCAACTCTGAGGGGGGACTTTTGTTGACGCTCCTTTCGTCACAGAATCTAAAGTTCGGAAAAGGGAATATCTGAGCTAAAAGTGATTAATCCTTTGAAGAAACATCAAAAATCGACAACGGGATACAAAAGGAGAACATTGCCCATGTATCGCGCAAGTTCCCTCTTGGTCGCGCAAGTACACTTGTGCGACATCTCAATACTTGCGCGACTCCTCATGTTCGTGCAAGGGACTTGCGCGACATATGTGGTAACCGCCCAGTAACCGCCCGGGGTCTTCTTTTGCCTATAAATAGACCCTGTGGGCCCCCCATTCGAGAGGATCTTTTTCCAGAAACTCGGATCGAAGCTCCCGACGCCCAAGTCTCTTCTCAAAGCTTCCGGAACATTTCTAAGGTAATTTCTTACCTAGAACGGAAGATCTAAAGAGAAAAAGGAAGGCCCAAGTGTTTAAACTTAACAAAAACTTGCGCGCCTACTTAATTCCTTCAATATAACTTGCGCGTCACTCTTCTGGAAGAACCTCAAGAGGATGGTAAAGGGTTTAATAAAGAGTCGCTCAAGAATTTCAATACTGGTTGAAAATCGCGCAAGTACCCCTAATGTCGCGCAAGTATACTTGCGCGACCAATACTTGCGCGCCGCCGCAGGACTTGCGCGCCTTTCAAGACTTGCGCGCCCCTATCTTTTTGGGTGCCCATCTTGCCCATTTTTACCCCTCTTAAGCCATTTCACCCTTCCTATTCAAGATTCAGTCTTCAAGATACTCTTCAAAGCCATTTATGGCATGATTTCTTGATTTGACATCCTTATCTGAAAGGAATTCTGTGAAATATCTCTCAAAACCTAGTGATTTAAACATCTTTATGTCACCAAAGATTGAGAGTTCATTCATTCAACCTCATCCTTTAAGATGAGAGAATCTTAACCTGGGTCTCCTTTTTCAGGAATAAGACTCAGTCATAACCTTGGGCTTCCTTTTTAGGAGTAAGCCCCAAGTCCCCTAACCTAGGCTTCCTTCTCAGGAGTAAGTCCTAGTCATAAATCTTGGGCATCTTTCTTAAGAATAAGCCCCAATCAAGTCCTTTAATCTTGGGCATCCTCCTCAGGAGTAAGCCCCAAACCTTAATCCCTAACCTGGGTCTCCTTTTTCAGGAATAAGACTCAGTCATAACCTTGGGCTTCCTTTTCAGGAATAAGCCCCAAGTCCCCTTAAACTTCTCTTAACCAGTCATAAATTACCTTTGATTTGGGTTTCCTTTTCAGGAATAAAACCCAATCATAAGTCCCCTCCTAACTTGGGCATCCTCCTTAGAAGTAAGCCCCAAGATTAGAGTATTCAAATCTCCATGAAGCACATATAACTTTGTGGACCCTGTTCATGGATTTTATCCCTAAAAGTAAATCCTAAACCTTCGTCTATCTGGGCAGTCATCTATACATAAGCCCCAAAACAAATTCTTATGATTGCATCTTTTATGGCACAATTGTCTAAATTTTACCAATACCTCTTGTTTCTCACACCGAGCATGACTCACGTGAGCTTAGAGCGTAAAAGTAATTATGACATTCATCTTTGAGCCATCAATCATAAACATCATATCCCATTCCTCGAACTACGTGGGTTCTGATTCCTTTTTCAAAACAAAGGATACGTAGGTAGCCCATTTATGGGTTCGATCCCAACATTGAAATAATCTCTGTCCTTCTGAATGACGATAAACTTCAAGTGCCCCACTGAGTGGCTTTAAAACTATCCTGGTCATCAAAATGACCAAGAGACTTTTATATAAATGTTTTGAAGGATACCATTGACCAAGAATCTCTAAACAAATATAGATGATTCTATATTGATGAAGAACCTCGAATATATATAAAAGATTCTCTAAATTTCTTGCATATTTAATCATTGATTGTTAAAACTAAAGGAAAGCTCATTTCATACTTGGTAATGTAATAAGGATTCACGAACTTAACTTAAATCTATAAAGAGAGTCCCGGAGTAGACAATAATTCCCCTAAAAAAGGTGTGATGAGTCCGACCTCCCATCCTCTCGACCAATGCAAATTCCTAAGCCTCATTAGCCCACAAGCTAATGAGCGCCTGCCTTTGGAAAGTAGGTCCAAACGGATGTGGAATCATTGGATGTTTCCGGTTCTACGAACAAACCCGTTAGAAACCGATCGGAACGTTTGAATCTCCCGTCCAGGAGGTCATCCCCGGATTCCGCGCGAAACAGAGTACACCAAGATATCGTCCATGAATACTACCACAAAAGAATCAAGATATGGATGGAACACATGATTCATCAGAGCTATGAAAACAGATAGCACATTCGTGAGTCCAAACGGAATAACCAAGTACTCATACAGACCATATCTACTCCGAAAATCCATAAGCGGTATATACGATGGTCTCACGCGTAGCTGATGATATCCCGATCTCAGGTCAATCTTCGAGAACACTTGTGCTCCACGAAGCTGATCAAATAGATCATCAATCCTTGGAAAGGGATATCGGTTCTTAACCATCAACTGGTTCAGCTTCCGATAATCCACGCAAAGTCTGAGGGTACCGTCTGCCTTCTTCACAAAAAGGACCGGCGAACCCCATGAAGAAGTACTGGGTCGGATAAAACCCTTCAACTGCAACTCCTCTAACCGCCTCTTGAGATCTTGAAACTCAGGCGTGGCCATCCTATAAGGAGGAATGGACACCGGTGCTGCTCTTGGAACTAGCTCAATAGAGAAATCCACCTCTCGCTCTGGAGGTAGACCTGAAAAGCCGTCCAAGAAGGCATCCGTGAAACGATCAACAAATGGAGGTAAATCCATCTGAAAAGTCCCCTGATCATCCAGATACAAACTCGCAATCTGGGCTGTGACTCCACCTCACCCATGATGCTCTGGTCCAGCTCGACTCTCCTGAACATCCCATTCTCCCTTGTATAGAAAATCTCTGCCCTCTGGTGACGTGAAACTCACCCTGCGATGATAGCAGTCTACAAAGGCTCGAAAGGGAACCAACCAGTCCATCCCGAGAATGACGTCATAAGCTGTCATCTCTAAGACATAGAGGTCCCATAGAAAGTGACACCCACCAACCTCAAGGGGGCACTCCTTGCACTGACACACACCAGCCGTCCTAGTCCCCAACGGAGAGTCTAGCGTAATGATATCAGAAGAAGTAGAAACACAGAGCCCAAGGCTCTCCACAACGGGTACATATATGAAACTAAGTGTAACAACCATATCGAAAAGTACTGAAGATAAGATAGAAGCTACTAGAATAGTACCTCTGACTATAGAAGGTCCGAGATCCTGATCTTACTGGGTCTGTTGCACTGCATATGCCTGCCCAGTGCCATGGCCCTATGACACAGCCTAGCTACCCTGAGTTGTCCTGCCCTGCTGCCTCTGAGATCCTGGTGTCCGGCTACCACGACCATGACCACCATCTCTTCTTGCATGCCTTGATGCATTCCAGTTCCCCGAATGGTAAGAAGTCACTGGTCCTGCCCCCGCACGTGGAGTCTGCACAGAACCCCTCTCACTAGCCACTAGTAGAAAATTCCTACAAAAGTGCTAAAGATGACCCATCTTGATGCAAGCTCGGGACTCCACTGGATCACGTGGACACTGTGGCCTCTTGTTCCCCTCTTTACCACACTGGTAGCACACGACCTGACCACCTGAAGCGTTCGTCTGGCTGGTACTTCCACCCTGAGAGAAGGCCATCTGTCTCTTCCTATTTCCAGTAAAAATAGTACCAGTAACTGGTGCTGAACCGCCCTGGCCCACACCACTAGATTCCCGTAGGTTCCTCTCTGTAATCAGCGCCTGGTTCACAATAGCGTGTACTGAAGGCAACCTGAAAACATTCACCAGCACTCGGATGTCATAATGAAGACCATCCTCAAAACATTTGGCTCTCAACTTCTCATCACCCACCAGAATGGGTGAAAAGCGCTGAAGCTCGGTGAAACGAGCAGAATAGTCCATCACCGACATAGTGCCCTGCTGAAGATTCATGAACTCTCGAAATATATCTTCCCTCAGTGTCTCTGGAAAAAAGAAGTCATAAAAGACTGCCTGAAAATATTCCCACGCCATATATCTGTGATGCTCTGATTGGGTGGTAACATCCCACCACCTCTTGGCGGAATCACGCAGCATATAAGTCGCGAGCTTGACTCTTCACCCTGGAGGCATCTCAAGATGCTCGAAAATAGTTTGCATTGACCCCAACCAAGACTCCACAGCCTATGGTCCGCCATCCCTTGAAAACGTAGGCGGATGCTGCTGCTGGAAGATACGAGTCAGCTCAGCCATAGATGTGGCAGCCTGTGGTGCTCCCTGAAAGGTCTGCATGAATCGTATAAAGCCTTCAAGGAACTGCACCTCCGTGCCTGTGTCCGTTATAACAGCGGGTGCCGCATCTGGATCTACTGGAGGATCAACTAGTAGCCCATGGCCCACCATCTCTAGAGTATACTCATTGCCGCTCTCCTGGTGAACAATGCGCGGTCGTCTAGGCGGCATGACACTACAAGGTCAAAACACACCTTAGATTCGAGATTTATACAATACTGAAAGTGAAGGAACCACAAAGGGAACAAGAGGAAGAAGGCATTTCAATATTTGAAAAACAAGACTACACGACGTGTACAATGACTACACGGCGTGTACTTGAATTCCCTTCCCCTGCCCGGGTCCTTCTACACGGCTAAGCCACACGGCTCCCGTTGAACAGAACTACACGATGTGTATATAATCTACACGGCGTGTATGCTGTTATTTTCCAACTACCCGTGTCGTTTGTGACACGGCCGACTACTTGGCTTGCAACTACACGGCGTGTTACACCCGCACACGGCGTATACACTACCCCGTTTCCCAGCCACACGGCTAAGTCCACATGATTTGTCCTCAGACAAGACTACATGGAATGTCCCATAGGTAAAAGACGTGTTCAAGAAGAGGTGACATCGACCCATGTTGTTAGTTACACGACCGAGTCCCCAGGTCATACTACACGGCGTGTTCATCATTGACACAATGTGTTCTGTACAGGAGTTCACCGACCCATGTTGTCAGTTACACGACCAGACTCCGGGTCAACACTACACGATGTGTATATTCAGTACAAGACGTGTTTTACCCAAGATCTTCTCTTCCCCATGTCGCCGCCAACACGGTTTGTGACACGGGAAGAGACTACACAACGTGTACTCAAAAAGTTTATTTTTCTTCTCGAACAGAAGACCATACACGACGTGTTTAAAGATACTACACGACGTGTATACTGGGTTTCCGGAAAGTATTCCTCAGAAACTTCTCCGGAACCCAGAAAATACCGAAAAATAACACCTAAGTGTCAAATTCCAACCCGTGAGGGCCCATACTCCCCACGAATCAAAGTTTTACATCTTATATGTGCTATAACTAATAAACATCTAATGATCCACCAAATTCCGGTCAATGGGGGCCCATACTCCCCAAAAACCAAAGTTTGGTGTCCATTATATAAACAGGCTCACACAAGAAAATACCCTATCACAAAGCAGGTATTTATCAAGAAAATATCACAACATCATGCTTTTCTAGCACAAAAACTATCACAACAACATGCAATTTCTAATGCACCTACATGGCATGGAAACTATGCATGGCATGTGATATCTAGCATGTTCCTATATGATGCATGAGATGGAGTACCCTCATCTCATCAGGTTGCAACTAAATAGAACCCATAGATAAATATAACAACACAATCTCAAGTGTGTCACCCAACAGTGAAAACAAATCAACTATAAATTTCAAAATCAGTAAAATTGAAACATGAGGTAAATTGGATTTTCCCTGTACACAGGTTAGATATGCCCGGGAACAACTTATTACCAACTACCGTTCATCCTATCCCTGAATACAGCTCCAAATAGTAAGGCAAAGAAAAAAACTCCTCTGATACCACTTTGTAACGTCCTGGTTCCGGGTGCCACACAACGGGTGCCCCGAACCCAGTTCGCCACGCGACCTAAAGTGCATTTCCCCAAACGCCAGAGGCTGCCGACTAGCAGTGAGGGCCTAGGTCTAATAGTGGGGAAACTATGCCCTCATTTATCAAAGTGTAGCGTAGTGGAAATACGAAATAAAACATACAACGACAGCTAAAGCAATAACCCAAGCACATTTAAAGTAGACAAGTGCAGAAAAAGGCAACCAACCAAATATACAGATATGATGCAACATGTCTCAATTATATAAAAACAGCCAGAACATGTTATAAATCAATACAGTACAAAAAAATACAGAGTACAACAAAACTAAACAACACAGCTAGCAGCATCGCGAGCCTAAGATCATCTCCATACTCTCCTACTCCTCAGCAGTAATCAAGTACATGTATAGGGACTCTTGCCCCTATCTACACCTACAACAACATAATCTATTTGGGCCGAAAAGCATAACCCAAACAGGGTGTGAGAAATAATTCCCAGTAGGCACCCACCAAAGGCCCGTTCTCAACTGTGTGTAAACATGCAATAACAGTGTGCAGTAGTAAATGAAATAAATTAAGAAGTTCCCAAAAGTAACTAACTCAGACAATTATATTTCCATTTTAATTATTCATTTAACCATTTAATTTAGTAACATTCTGTGCTCAATAGCACCAAGCCCTCAGGCTAACCAGAACCTTGGCCTTAGGCTAATATAGTAAAACCATGCCCTCAGGCTTGCCCTCAGGCTATACAGAATCACGCCCTCTCGAATTTCCCTCAGGCGTATCATAATCTCACCCTAAGGCATAAGAAGTGTCGCCCTCAAGCACAGAAGTCAGTCCCTCAGGCATGAAAGGTTTCCCTCAGGCGAAATAGAATGTTTCTCTTAGGATAATGCAGTCACGCCCTCAGGATATAGTAAAAAACCGCCCTCAGGCATAAGTAACTAGGTCATTCCCAACATATAAACATGAAATTTACATACAATTCCTCTCAAGGAAAAAGTAATGCATAATTTAAACATGGCATACCCTCGGGTATCCTGTCCAAACGGCTAAACAGAGGAACGCACCCCCAGGGTGGTCCTGGATAAAAGCACTGATCCCAAATAACAATTTTATAATTTTATTTAATTACCTATACAGTTATAGGTAGTTAAAGTAGCCATGGCCTCTGCCACCCGACACCCCAACATGGGTTCGTGGCACTAAAATACACAAAACACACAGCAGTTGGAAAAAAACACCAAGCCACCTACCTTATACGCCAACGAGCGCTATACACGAACATCGATTCCAGAAACTCCCAATTACGACGTAGATCTGATGAAGAAGAAAAATTTATTAACCTAAAATAACTCCCGTTAGGGGAAGAATTGGTAAGAAACACGCTATGAGAAGAGATGGCTTACCCGTGCGATTCCAACGTGATCGACAGAAGCGGGATCAAATTCCCGGTGCCCGATCAGTGGATCTCCCAAGGTTCGACCTCCCTCTTCTGCTCCTATCGTCCGGTTATAAGCCTTCCCTATGAATAGGGGAGGATACTGCTCATTTAAGCGAAAAAAAAGTACATGGCTTGTACTTTCATCATTTAACTATTCCTCTAGCGGCACCGCCAAACTGTTCATCCGTTGACATGAGTACACGACATGTACTCATGAGTACACGGCGTGTACCATCGCCCAGATGGCGGCTGCTCCACCGCCTTACTGTGTTGGCCTACCGACTAACTACACGGCGTGTAAAGGACCACTACAAGACGTGTAGTCGGTTCTTACACCCTTCGTCGCTGACATGGCTACACACCCCATGTACCCATACCACACGGCCAAAAGTACACGGTGTGTGGAAAAGTACATGGCATGTAGTTCCAAAATTTAGGATTTTACCCCATTTTCCATATTTTCTCAAAAACACTTAAGGAAAAGAGAAAATAAGAAGCCCGTACCTCAAATATAAGAACCGGGTTCTTACAATAATGCCTTTTGGCTATTCCATAAAATATGTTGAAAAGGTTATAAAGAATATTTTTATTAGAAGTTTTGTTAATATATCCAAGTCTAGTAATGAAGAATATATATATTGGATGTTGAATGGAGATGGTGATGATGAATTATTGATTATGAATGATGAAGAATATAATCTTATTGAATAAGAGAAGAAGTTCCCAAGTCTTATTATATTGGAAGAAGATAAATGGCGTTCTTGCCTTTGGAAGATTTAAAGTATATTTATTACTTGGATGAGAAATATTATTTGAATATTTTTAATTAATTATGATGATTGATGAGATAATATTAATTTCTATAACATGTTCTATGATGTTTGGAGTAGCATGTGTGTTTACAACATGATGTGGGTGAATATTTCAAATGGAGTTTCCAGAAGGAGTTTTTATACACATAAGAAAACATGCTTAGGTATTGGATAAAGGAACATGATTATATTGAACTAAGACTAACAGAAAAAAGTTATTTGACCAAGTCTAGAAGATATAGATTTGTGATTTTAATGGATTGAGGTGACCATATGGAGGATGAGGCCAACAGTTTGTCCGAATATATTCATAGTTCTATTGTACATAGATTTTTGAACGAAGTCATCACACAAAGGTTTCCAAATGATTAGATTGAGGTTTCTGAATAAAGTCACTGGATAGAGTTTTCAAAATATTCAGATATAGGTCTATGAGAAAATTCATTAGATAAAGGTTTTTGAGAAAAATTCTTAAAAAAATGTTTTTGAATGATTAGATAGAGGTTTCCAGATAGATTTATTATATAGATTTTTTTGAATAGAGTTTTGAAAAAGAGGTTTTTAGATAGTGGATATTAGATATAAGTTCCTATAAATTTGTATCCGACAGATCATTACTGGATGGAGAAGTTCATATGAAGTTGTATCATATAGAGAATTAACATATATAGAAGTTCCTATGAAGTTATATCAGAAATAAAATTGTCAAATATAGGAGTTCGTACAAAGAATTACCAGATGCAGGTTTGAGGATGTTTATAAAGTTTTTGTAAAGTCATTTATTATGATGATACTAATTTGAATGATCAATGAAACAATAATCACGAGGAAAAGATCATGATTCTAGCTGGGATTTTAAAAAGGTTTGAATATTATTGAACCCAATATTTGAGGGAAGATCTTAAAAAGTTTATTAATCTAATATTTCATAGGTTTGAAGGTATTCAACTAAAGAAATACTCAAGGGTGAAATTAAAATGTGAAGTGGGAAATCTGAATTTGAAATTTGTGATCCTGCCTTGTCTCTTAGATAAACTATAACTATATAAATGGGAGAAGGTGCACTATGAAGTTGTTGTTTTTTCTATGATTATTTCTGAGAAAGTGAGGTGTTAACAAGGAAGTTGTAAATATTTTTTTATTTCAAAGTATTAGAAAAAGAGTACTAAATAGAGTGGTACTGTATAAAGTAGGTACCCGATAAAGAAGTAAAGTGATGGTTAAATTAGTGAGGTGATAATCAAGAATCATGAGATATTTTTCTATCAAATCACTATACAAGGATGTATTAGACAAATAATAAATGGAAAAAATATTAGAAAAAGAGGTACCAGATGAATAAGAATGTATTGGAAAGAGAGGTACCATAAAAAGGATAAGGTATTAGAAATATAGGTACCATAAAAAGAAGAAGGTATAAGATACAAAGGTACTAGATTAAGAATAAGGTATCAGACATAGAGTTACTATATAAATAATAAGGTATCAGACAGAGAGGTACAAGATAAAGAAGAAGGTAATAGATGAATATGTACTAGAAAAATAATAAGGTTTCATATAGAGAGGTACCAGATAGAGGGTATCATATGGAGAGGTTCCCAACATAATTTATCAAAAAGAGAGTATCAATTGAACAGGTACCCAATGGAGAGGTATTAGAAAAAGGCTTGAAAACTACTATGAAATAAATAGAATAAGAATAAGGGGAATAAGAGAATAATAATTCTTAAAACGGTGTAAGAAAATCAATATTCCAGTTTACCGCTATAAAGAGGAAGAAGGTTGTGTGAACTAATTTGAATATAAGAGAAGAATAAGGGGAGTTTCTTACTCATTTCTATGAAAGTAAGATAAGATAAATAAGTTAAGGTAACACTATGACATTCAATAGAAGTCAAATCTTCTGGATGGATTTCTTGAGATTGTAAATAAATTAAACAAGTTAAAGGATATCTACACATACAATATAAAGATCTAGTAAGGTGCTATAGTTGGACTAAGATATCACCAGTTCAGGGAATTAAGAGTTTTTTCTATCCCCCCTCTTGAGTGTAGGGTATCACACTTTAGGATTGGGATTATTTTCTATATGATCCACTATAATAGGTATATCATTATAGTGGAGAATCTATGTATTGGTTATCACCATACATGGTAAAGACCAACTACTCTTATTGGGTAGTGAACCTTATAAAAACATCATGTTCTATCCTTTACTCATTTTATTCTACTTGTATATGAAAATAAAAAAGATAACATGAGAATAAAGATCCTAATAGGTCTAAGAGGTAAAGGGATAAAAAGTATTAAATGGTTTAAAAATTCCTCGACACTAATTCACCCCCTCTCATTGTTGAACATATCACAAATTAGTCCTAACAATTGGTATCAAAGGATTTTCAGTATTATTGAATTCATTATATTAGAAATTGTTATATTTTAAAGATTTGAGTTTCTTTCTTATATTTACTATGAATTTTAGTTTTTGAAAAAAGAATTGTACATCAAATCTTAATTCTATTTTTACTAAGACCATGATGAATAGGATAAAGAAAGAGAAAATAAAGTCAAAGAATATGTCTCGATTGATCCAATAGGGAGAAGAAAATTCATTTTATCCATGCCATGATAACAAAAAAGAAAAATTTGGATTCAAAAGTAAATAAAATGTGGTTTACATTACCACCAAGGAGAAGGAAAACATTCCTACCTCTAGGGGATCAAGGTTAAGTGATAACAAGGTATGTGAAAATTCTTTCAAAAACTATCCTAAAAAATAAGAAACAAAAATAAGTGATGATAATGATATATCTAAAAATTCTCAAGATATATCAGTTAGTAAATTAAAAGTTATTCTACATTTTATTCCCAGTGAGATAGTCTCTCTTGTTTTTGGAGTCTTTGAAATCATGTAGGGAAAAATCACCTAGCTAGAAGGTGAAAAAATAACCTGGAGAATTATCTACAGGAAAAGGTTCAAGAATATATAAATGTCTCTAAACAAGTTGGATCCTATGAGAAAAGAAATTCGGATTTTGAAATAAGTTCCTCAAAATTTTAAAATAAATGACTCAAATAAGTTGAAGATAAATATAGAATCAAGAAGACTATTGAAGAAAATATCCATGCACTTGAAGAAAAACTGAAATATAATAATGATGTCATAGATTCCCAGTTGGAGGTAAAATCAAATAGGATCAAATAAATTGATGCCTTGATTCAGGAAATAAATAAGTTACCTGATGAATAAGTTGATATAATTAAAGGTTATTGTGAAGTGAATGTGATTATTATTGAATATCAGAAGAACACCCTCAATATAAGGTGTCTATAATTTGAAGTCAAATTAGTCAATCTTGAAAAAACATATATTGATTCTTCAAAAAATAAGAAGAAATTTTCTACCACCAATTAATAATCCACGGAGGATTCTAATAATAAAATACCTCCAAAATTTTACAATATATCATAAACTTATTTAATGATCTATCTTAAATAGCTGTAAAGAAAGAGGTTCCATCTTTACCTTTTTGTAATGTTTTATCTAAATATTTTTTCATGAACCACACAGGATTAAAAACAATATATATATAAGTATAGATAAAGAAAAAAAGTTAGGATCCTACCACTATGTCTAGGGTGGATAGAAGAAGTAGTGTGGAAGTTGGATCCCTAGGAAAATCCCAATAAGTTGTGAAGAAAACACAAAAATAACATACCCATTTTTCTAGAAATTCCAAACCGCATGCAGTAGATACAAGAAGATCATGGTTTGTGGGTTAATATTGGTACTACAACATGTTTAGGCATTGTGAATTGGATTTTTTTGTATAATCCTTTAAATTTTAAAGCACAAAGGAGGCCCATGTAAAGGGGGTAAAATCTATATATGATGGATAAATATCCATAGATTAAGAAAAATATGTATACTTCAAACAAATTTGGAATGATTTAAATATCTATGATGTACACAATAATGGTGGTCTTAATATTGAAACATACTCATATCAGTATGTATCAAAATTTGATGGGAAGATAACAACATAGAAGTTTCTAGATAAATAAGAAGAATTATTGGGAAAATAACATAATACTATTTAAATTCATAACTCTCCCAAGAATATATCAAATAAGTGATATGAAAGGTCCTTGGGTACCAAACCCAATAATTTTAAGAGGATTTATATATAAAAAAAATGTGAATAAAGGAACTCAAAATAATCCATGTGGAGAATTTAAGAAGGATTAAAATGAACCCAAATATATATTAATAATCTGGATAGAAAATCTAGAAAAGGAATAAATGGTAGTCGAAGCACAAGAAGAATCTAATGAAAAAGGAGAAGAAAAAATTCTATATAAAGAAATAGAATTTCATGAGAGGCTATTAATAAATGAAAACACATATACTAAGTAAGTAATATGTGAAAGGTACAACATGGATGAACATGCTCCTATAGATTTATCTAAAATAATTTAAGAACAAGAAGAGTTATTAAAGAAGATGAAAGTTAAAAAAGGTGATTCAGGTGGCTTAAAGTCTCTTGAGAAGATAAAATTCACACAAAAATAAATTTTGGAAGTGATAAGACCCATTATGGATTAATATAAATCATAATTTAAATTTATATATAAAATCATGAAGAGTAGAGTAAATAGGGAAAATTGGTTAAGAAAATCTTCTCAACCTATCTATTCATATTAAGAAGAAAGGAAGATCCACCTTATTTCCCTAACCTTTATGAACTTTATTTGTACTTATAATTTCTGTAATTAAAGGTTAAGGATGGTCTCAGGGGGATAACTTGAAGCAATGGATACGATTTTAATATTGGAAAACATTATTTAAAGAAGTTACCTCCCTAGAATGATTTATAAATTATTATATTGAAAAACATTATGAGAGTATTATACTTGATGAATTCAAAGTGGTTTCTATCAATAAATGATATAAAAGTTATGAATATCTCATCTTGATTTGATATTACATTTATAATTCTAAAGGAATATATTGAATAAGATCATCCTTGATAAAGATGTGGAAATTTTCAAGTCTGGACAACCACAAGTAAATGATCCATTTTGGTGTATTATCAACATAGAGATCATGAAGCATATATATTTAATAAATTCATCATCTTAAATATCATAATAAATGTATTCTTGAGGAATAGAAAATTAGAGTATGTTAAATAATATTCCAGAATTATTATTTCATATAAATCTGATTATTATGGAATGTTTATGAAGGAGTGTCATTGAAAAAGGCATGTATTTATTTATATATCATACTTGGTTACAAAAAATAAATCTTAACACAAAGGAGGATAAATTGAATCAATCAATTAAATAATAAAATTGGATGAATGAAATTTTATCAAGGCTAGTATTCTTTCAAAATTGTACTTGAATGTTTTTAAAATATTTATTGAAGTAAGTGTCAGAGTTTCATATTGATTTATTCCATAACTATTTTTATCACAATTGGTATATTTATCTTGGGATAAAGTTGGATAATACTTGAGGATAATTTTATGATTTATCATTTTATTTGGTATTAATTTCAATTGGAAATGTACGTGTAACGTCCTGGCCTGACCGACCACTAAGATAATAGCTAGATTGGTGGGATAGCCTCAAGTGAGCCTCCCCATATGCTAGAGGCTACTGACTAGAAGAGAGGGTCCAAGGAGGTAATAATGGGAATATTATACCATTATATTAGAGTAGAAACAACAATATAATAATTAATAATCAATAGAAAATAGTGGAAGAAATAATAAATGAAAGAAAAATCAGTAAAAGAATAATATAATCTGAATATAAAATATGGACAATGACAATGTGTAATAATACATGCACGTCTAAATGAGAATACATAAACTGAAATAGAAGAAATATAGTAGGAAACTAGATACAATACAATAAAAAATAAATAAATAAAATTAAATACCCAAGGGAGATCTCCACGCACATATTGAGCTCCAGCTCGGTCTTATGCTCTCAACTCCTAGCTAAAAGAAAAATCCATGATCCTGTGAACATATGGTCTACTCAAGTACCCCAGTGCAATGGCGGCCCAAGAAGGGCGTGAGATATAAATCCTAGTAGGTTACCACCCATAGTTTCTACAACTAGATCCATCTCATTAACATAAATTAAAGTAGTGCGTAGGTAATATGAATAATAAATAGAATTAAATAAATAAATAACCACTGGTCGGATCAAGTTCCGATAGGACACCTAGGAGACTACCTACTTCGGCTTATGGATGGAATGAATATATGAACAGTAACTATATATATATAATAATAATATGTACATAGATTAATTATATATTTCATCCACCTATATGAACCAAGTATGTGTAGACGTAAGTGTCCATATACCTAGAATATTAGGTGTTGGCTTGACTGGGGCGTAACTTAGTCATCCATAACCAGTTTGAATGATCCTATAATCACAAGACAAGGGTACATTCCCTACACTCATAATGAGTGGGAGAAATCATTCTCATCATCCAAGATGGTGAGTGTACCGTCATGTCAACACTCATGAAAGATTTGAGTGTGTCGTCATGCCAACACTCACCCGAGAATGTGGTGCGTTATGCCCACCATCCCAATAATATAAATGATGTGAGACTCCATGACTCAACACCCGATGTAAGGGAGAGTGATACCGACATGATAAAAAAACCCTTAAAATCATTCCACATCCTATATCAAGGCATAATCATATTTATAATAAATACCCATGAGGAATTACCTCTAATGCTATACATTTATTAAGCCTAATTATATTCAAGGACATTCAATTTAATAATTAAATTTAATAACAAAAATCAATCAATGTGGCCTCACCAACCTTTCTAATTCATTTAAATTAAACTATTTAACTCATTATATGTAGAGAAATCCATCATGAGGCATTAAATAATATATATAAATATATATAAATCATAACCTTTATACCCTTATAAAACCTTCAAGAAAGGAAATCTATCATGACAAGCCATTCCAAATTATCTACTCCATGCCTATTTAGATAAAGAAAGTTCCATGGTCATACCACCCAATAAATTTAATTTAATTTAAATAATTTTAATATATACAAGTCATTTCATTTATCAAGTCAATGTGATTTATAGTCAAGTCTTTCCAACTCACTTAGAATGTGGTTGGTCTTTAAACATTTATGTAGAGGGAAACTCTAATTAAGGATATCAAAGAGGCCATGTACTAGAATTCCACTTATTAATCATTAACATTAAAGTATAATGAAACACAAAATCCATATGTCTAATCATTATTTAAATAACTAAACAATATTTTTTAGCTTATAAGACAATGCACCTCCTTTGATGGGTTTTATTATAAAAACATGAAATTGTTTATCAAAAAATTTATTTAATCAATTAATAAACACATTCAAGAATAAATTCCCAATCCACTAAAAGAATCATTTAATAAATCTTCTATTCATGTAAATTTAACTACAAATCTCAACATGACACTTAGAAGGTGTCATGACCAACAAGCAATTTATTATAAGGGTAAAATCCATTTAAAATATAATCTGAATGATTAGAAGGCATTCTAGGAATTTTGGAAATTAATTAAAAAGGGTAAAATAGATCTGAAACACCTAAGGGGTGTCCAAGATCCAGTTTTACAACCTCAAAATACTAAAAAAGGATCAAAGGGAATAATAAAATGTGCGTAAACCAATTTAGAATGAAGAAAATATTTTTTAATCAATGTGTGGAAAAGGCTGATGTGCGGTGCAACAAATCTATTTATAAAATTATTTAAATTTTTGTAAAAAGATATATACTACCCCTTATGATTTATAAGTTACACTCATCCAATATCAAGGTATTATTTGGCTCGGTTTGGAAGAAAATGATGAAAAATACATTTTCCCTAAAAATAGGGAAAATGAGCTCACACAAAAATAGTGAAATAGATCAAAATAGAAACTTAGATAGGATTAAAGAGGAATTAATAGCTTACCAAAGCAGATCCATAGAGAATGATGACATTCAATTTTGAAAACCGATGGAGGATATCTAGCCCTACCTATATGAAGGAGATTGGGAGATCCATTTGTGCAGGGAGGAGGTCTCACGCGACTTCCAGGAGGAGAAGAAGAAAGAAACGATTTTATAAAAATCATTAGGGGGAAAATGGTAATTTTACCCTAAAAATTGGGTCACATGTTTGGATGCATAGCTTGGCCAAACCGTGCACCAACCATGTGGAACCCACTGCCTAAGGAACCCAACTCACACGATTGTGCCACATGGTTTGCCTAACCATGCACCAACCATGAGATGAATAATAATTAGTTACTTATTAAGTGTCACTAAACATGTGGTATAGGATAAAGGTTTGGGAAAACCATGAAAATCCCATGCAAGGCACTTTTGATTCTCTGATACAGACCACACAGTTTTTTGCTGGCGGCTACACGATTTCAGACCAACCGTGCACCCTATACAGACCTTCAAAACTTGGGATTTTGGAGCTTGGTGATCCCGAAACCCAATGAGAAACTCAATGGAACCATAATTATTTACCCAAATCTATAAAACATCACTTTATAGAGTTCCAACTCTCATAATTACATTCTGAAGCTCGGTTCAAAGAATGGTTTGTCCACTAAATGCCAAAATTCAAATTACCTTGTAATTTTACTTTGGATCAAAACATGGGTCATTACAGGGTAACTTTGTTATCTAAATAAAATCCTCTTGTTTTTACATCGATCATGTATTATATAGGCTTAGAGTGAGATGATTAATGAAATAATACTTAACAATAAATTGATACCCTTTTTACTAAGCACTTTGTATTTCTTTTTAATAAGGGGGATAGAAAGTGAAATGAAAGTTTTAAATGAAATGGGGAGAGAAAGAATAATAGGCTCAAATTTTAACATATTAATTTTTAAGGTAATTAAAACCAATATAAATGGGTATTTCATTGATGTAAATATGTTAAATAGGTTGTAAAGAACGCATTTCTTGGAAGTTTGGTTGAAGTATCCATGCCTCGTAATAAGAAGATATAGATTGGATGTTGAATATAGATGTTGAAGATGAAGTCCCGATTACAAATGATAAAGAATACAATATTGTTGAAGAATAAAAGAATTTCCCATGTCTTATTATCTTATAAGAAGATAAATTGTGTTCTTTACTTTGGAAGATTTTAAGTATATTCACTACTTTAAGGTGAAAGATTATTTAAAGATTTTTAATTACTTATGATGATTGGTGAGCTAATATTAATGTCTATAACATATACTATAATGTTTACAGTGGCACATGTGTTTATAATATGTTGAAGATGAATCTTTTTAATGGAGTTTCAAGATGGATTTTTCTAGATATAATAAAACTTTCTTAGGCATATGATGAAGGGATGAAACTCTATATAAATAAGTATAATGAACCAAAGTGATCATAATGAGTCTAGTAGATACATATTTGTGAGTATAATATACTTAGGTGATTAAATAGAGGGTGGAAACAAATATTTATCTAAATATATTCATAGTCCCATCAGATAGATTTTTTTGAGTGAATTCATTAGATAGAGGTTTTCAAATTATTAGATAGAGGATTCCAAATGAAGTCATCAGATAGAGGTTTCTTAATTAATGAATATTTTTTTGAGTAAATTCATCAAATAGAGGTTTCTAAGTAAAGTCATCAAATATAGGTTTTCAAATGATTGTATAGAGGTTTCCAAGAAGAGTTATCAAATAGTGTTTTCCAAATAGACATTGGAAATAGGTTTCTAGATAGAGGTTATTAGATATTAGTTCCTATGATGTTTCACTTTATGGGGAATTACCAAATGGAGAAGTTATTACAAAGTTGTATCATATGAAGCATTACCAAATTGAATATTTCCTATGAATTTGTTTTAGATAAAGCATTACTGAAAGAAGGAGTTATATAAAGGATTACTAGATGGTTGTTTGAGAATATTTAAAAGGTTTTTTTAAAGTCATTTATTATGATGATGCTAAATTGTATGATCAACACCTTAATAATCATAAAGAAAAGATTATGATTCTAGATGAGTTTTTAGGAAGTTTTGAAGACCATTGACATTGATATTTGAGGGAATATTATACAAAGTTTTATGGATCTAATATTTTAGAAGCTTAAAGGTGATAAACTAAAGAAATACTTGAGCAGAAAATTCATATGTGAAGTGGGAAGTTTAAATTTAATGTTCACACTCCTCCATTTTTTCATGGAGAAACAATGAGTTTACAAAGGGGAGATGGTGTAGTGTAAAGTTTTTTCCACTGTGATTGTTGTTTAAAAGGTGAGTTTCTAACTAGGAATATTTTTAGATTTTTTTTAAGTCAATGTATTAGAAATGGGGTATGAGAAAGAGAGGTAACAGATGATGAAGTCACCAGATAAAGAAGTGAGGTACCGATTAAAGTAACGAGGTTTCGACTGAGAATATTGAGAGATATTTTGTTTAAGCACCAAACATATAGGTACCCAAAAAATAATCCTAAAAAATAGGTACTAGAAAGAGAGGTACCATATGAAGAATAATTTACCAGACATAGAGGAACCAAATAAAGAAGAAGGTACCAAAAAAAGAGATACTAGAAAATAAAGAAGGTGTCATAAAGAGAGGTATCAGATGATGAAGAATTTTTTGGAAATATAGATATTGGATGAAGAAGAAAGTATGAGATAGAGAGGTAATGAATGAATAAGAAGGTATCAAATAGAGATTTACTAAATAGAGGGCATCTGATGAATAGGTACTAGACACAAGTTACTAGACATAGAGTATCAAAAAAAAAGGTAATAGATGAAGAAGTATCATATAGAGGCTTGTAAACTACTTTGAAATCAATAAAATAAGAATAAGAACAATATAAAAAGATGTATTACACATGGGAAATAAAATTAGCATTTTAGTTTTCTTCTATTAAGATAAAGAAGGTTGTGTGAATTACATTTCAAACAATATAATAATAAGAAGAGTTTATTTCTTACTGCTATGAAAGTAAGATAAGATAAATAAGTCAAGGAAATACTATAACATTCAATAGAAGACACATATGGTGGAGGATATTATTAATGTTTTAAATAACTTGAATAAGTTGAAGACTATCTACATTGGAAGTACAAACATCTAGTAAGGTTCTAGTGTTGGACTAGGCTATCACCAGTCCAGGAAATCATGATTTTTTTTCATCCCCCCTCTTGAGTGTAGGGTACCATACTTTAGGTTTATGATTGTTTTATGGCCAACCCACTATAACATGTATATAATTATAGTGGATAATCTGTGTACTACTCATCACCATACATTTCAAGGACTGTCCACTCTTATTTGGTAGTATACCTTTTAAAAACATTATTCACTATCCTTTACTCCATTTATCTACTTTAATATGAAAATGATAAGAGAAAAATAGAATCAAGATCCCAAATGGTCTAGGAGGTATAGGGACAAAAAGTTTTAAATGGTTTAAAAAGTCCCCAACACCGATTCAACCCTCTCTCAGTGTGTAAAATATCCCTTCATGGTCCTAACAAATATATTCTATTGTGATAACATGACCCAAAAGGATAATTTTATAGCTAAAATTCACAATTTATTAACATGGAATATATTTTCTCCCTTCATAAGGTCTTTATTACAATGCTCAAATGCTTTTCATATTTATACTTGATCTTATAATATATTATAATATCACTAATAAATACTTCCATAAATTTGTAAAGGTAATATCTAAATTTTCTATTCATCACATCCTTGAATATTTCAAGTGAAGTTGTAAGTATAAAATATATCATTATTAATTAATAGTGTCTTTATCTTGTACAAAAAGATGTTTTGGAATATCTTGTCTATTTAACATTAATTTATAGTATACATGTTGAAAGTACACCTTTGATAAGTACCAATCTCCTCTAAGTTGATAAAAAAATTATCAATATGGAATAGAGGATACTTGTTCTTAATGATGATCATGTTAAGTTCAATATAATTAATGAAAAGATTCATTAATCCAAATTCTTATGGAAAAAGTGTACCGGTTCACTCCATGGTAAACCATCTGGTCAATAAATACCTTATCCATATTATCCTAAAGTTTATTCTTTAATTATTTAAATTCAATGGGGAAATTTTATAAGGAATATTTTATATTGTCATATAACCTGGTATGGATTTGACTAAAAAATAAACCTCACATTCTGAGGAAAAACTTGGATGTTCTTCAATATACACATTGATATACTCATGCATAATTGGAATATCTCCAATTTTAATTTCCTTCCTAATTATTTGTGTTAAGTGTCCCTAATTGTTAGGTCATGAATTGGGTGACCAAATAATGTCACAAACTTTAAAACAAATATAAAATGATATTTCCTTATCCCTATAATTAATATAAGCACTATGAAGGGAGGTCCAATCTGTGCCAAATATCACATCAAATTCCACTAAGGGGTCAATAATTAGATCTTTAGGAAGCATATTCCCAAAAAACTTTATAGGAGAAGAGTTATATACCTTGGATTACATCACCACACCACTACTTTTTTCACTGATAATTTAATATTCAATGTTTGGGGTAGTGAATCAATATTCTTAGAAAAATTATATGATAATAAATAATTTAAAGAACCAAAATTAAATAAGAAATTCACATATCTGGAGTGGAAATAAGTGCACCTTTAACTAATTAATTATCATAATTCACCTAATTGTAGTGATTACATAGTCTATTCCTTGTTCCATTGATCTAATAGGCTTTTGATTCCTATCATCATCATTATCCTTAGGATAAACGATTTACATAATCCCTGAACTCCTTGAATTTGAAACACTAAAGTGTAGGTTGTTCATCATTTGTAACCTTATTCTCTTCCATTTTATTGACTCAACTCTTCACCCCATTTAGAGACTCACGATCTTGATGTCTAACCCTTCCTTAATTGAAAAAAATTGTTCTCTTTCAAACAATTTATTTGGATCTTCCTCCCATATTTTTGACATTCAAGTGATTGAACTTTCTTTCCATGTGATTTATATTACGAGTCTCCTTGAAACTCCATTTTCTATTTCTTATCAAAAAATTTATGATAATAATGTGATTCACTAATTTATATTTCCACTTTAAGTGCACACTAAAAAATTTCTTCATAACTACCAAAGTCTCTTATAGGCAATTCTTTTCAAAGACTTGGTTTTAGTACACTAAAGAAATTATCGATATTACTTTTAGTGTTAGTAGTAAATTTGGAGGTGTACCTTTTGTGTCTTTTGAATTTTTCTTTATAGGTACCAATTAATTCATCCTCCCTTTGTTTTAGATATAGTAATTCTCTTTCCATTTTAATGCAAAGAGTTAAATGAAAATATTTGGTCAATAATATTTTCTTAAACTACTCACATTATATAGAGTCAATTTTTTTCCTTATGTGTCATATTATTAATGAAGGTACATTATTGATCAATATCACTCTCTAAATGATAAATAGCTAAAAATAATTCTCATGATCTGATAATTAGAAAACATAAAATATCTTCTATATTGAATTGATTCATTTCTAGAAAATTAATTAGTTAGAAGACCCAATAAACGAGGGTGGGCATTGTCACATGAAATACTCAATAACAATTTTCACTCCTTGGAACGTTTAGGAGCACAACATGGTTCATATTATTATTCATTGTTTGAGATATCATAGTTATGATATTTTTCACTCCATATACCATATTTTTTGGTTTAATTTATAAAATAATCACATAGTCTATCACACTCATTATTAACTTTATTCCTTATATTTCTAGTCATTTATAAAATAAAGAAAGTTGGGGATGTAATACTAAATTTAATAATCACATTAAAATTAAAATTATTAACTTAGAAGGAATAACTCATTAATGGAATGTATACCCTAACTTATAAATTTATAGGTCTCAATATAGGCTATTCATGGTCTATTATTATTGGGTTCTCTAACTATACCATAAAAATGTATTCAAATACTTTATAACTATTAATAAATAGCATGTGAATCAACCAAAACATATCTCTTGGGAATGTCAAACCAGGTGTGTAGTTAGACACACCTTTTGTGCACCGGGTGAAGATTGAGTTAATACCCAATCAAAATTTTTTAGAGATTATTACCCCTAGGTATATTTGTACCATAGCTTTCATCCACTTGTTTGTATCCAGATAGGGATTTAATTTCTAAGAAACTACACACTCCATAATTTACCAAAATTTTATGATGATTTTATATATTTAAGAATATCCATATGGTTTTCACTAGTTTTATCTAGTAAAAATCTATAAAAAATAACTAAACCCCACTCCGATACAAACTTAGATGAAAAAATATGAACATACATATATTTTTCATCATTTCAACAATTTATTACATATCACAATAATCTCACAGTCCCAGAACCCAAAGGTTTAGTGTCTTTTAGAGATTAGGTATAAACATATCTTATTTCACATTATTTCTTACACATATCGAAAAAATATCCATAAGTTAATTTAATCTAAACATAATGCTTCATATAATTCCCTTGGGAAATGGGAAACAATAGGAGTGATCTCAAATGCTCAGTAAGGGAAAATTTATCAATAAGTCATAAAATTTTAGATCATAAGAATGTGAGAAAATAAGAACTGAAAAGAAATATATTATTATAATGAACATGTAATCATAAGATAATATCATAATAAATGATAGAATATCATAGATCATGGAATGAGATCATATAATCATAAAAGGACCATCATAGAGGCATAAAACATATACCATGGTGTAAGATCATAGATTCAACTAATGTAATGTAAACATTATTTATTAATGTATCAAATAGAATTAATAAAATATTTTTGATAGTAAAATAATTATTAGTTATTTAAAATATATATTAATCAATGAATAGTAATTCCACAAATATTTCTCATAATAAAATTTATATTACTAGAAGTGTTTTTAAATTTTAGGCATGAAATTAATAAATTTAAAATACAATTTTTTTTATTTAATAATTATATATCATATAGATAAAAAATTATTTTCATAATAAGGATTTTAAATTTTTAATCTACACATCAGATTCATTTTAAGTTAATTTTTGGGATTGTTATAAAGAACTTGTTTTTTGGATAGTAGAAAAAAATATAGTTTTTACAAATACCATGATTTTATGAAATCATAATGATGTAATAATGAAATAAAAAACTAATTAAACCACTTTTTTTGACTAAAAATTCATTGAAATAGTAAAATAAATAATTTAAAAGTATTAAGTTGAATCTATAAACTTATATTTCACATTTTGGAACCTAAATTTTATTCTATCCTAATAAAAACTATTTTTGATTCTTTGTATTTTATGAAGTGGTTAGAAAGTTTCATTAAGTTTTGGATTGATTAAAATTTAAAATAAAAATACTTTATTTAATAATAACCCAACCATTTTTTTGGTAATCAATGAAACCTAAAGGTAGTTTCCTTACATAACAAAATAATCAATATTTTAACTCAAAAATACTCCCTCATCAAGAATAAGTACCCATACATTCTCCCATTATTATACACTAAAAAGCAATTGATCATGAATTCTTTCTCATTTACACTCTCAAGAGTCTCTTTAAAGAGTTTCTAGTGTTATAAGGTTATCCTCTAATGCTTTTTAGAATCTAATTTTCATGGTAAGTGTTTCTAACCTCTTACCTCTGTTTTTCAAATATTCCCATTTCTCTTTCTTTCCAATGAGACATTTTATTGTGATTCATTCTTATAAATTACTTATTATATTATAACTAATATATCATCATTACATATAATTATACTACATTAATTAGTCATTAAAGTGCTCAAAAACTCCCATTTCCATAAAACATCCTAAAATTTTAGTAAAGTAAAGAGTGTGTGGTTTCTTAATAATGACATCCCTATTTTGATACAAACAAATGGATACAGACTTTGGATATAATATACCTAGTGGTAATAAATTTTAAAAAGGTTTGTTGGGTATTAAATCAATATTTTATCAATACATGATAGGAGATCCTAGTTGAACTCTTAGTTTGAGACTCCAAGGGATATAATTTAGACAATTCATGAACTCTTTACAAACAATAGTAAAGGATTATTTCCTATTTATATCCCTACACCATGAAATTACTCTTCACTAATACCATGTTATCATTTTATTTATAATGTTACTTTAAATTACCTTAGAAATATCCTATTTTTTTAATTTGATTATGGTATATTCACATATATATCCATATTGTTCTATTGAATGGGGAAATATTGATATTCCTTATATACATTATTCATATTTGAAAAACTATTGATTACTTAGCCATGATTATGCATGAGGTTCCTTAAGAAATATTATTATATATATATTTAATCCATCCTATTTATATTATGGATTCATTTTAACTTATTATATGATGGATGGGGACCAAAATTATATATCTTCTTGATATATTAGTAGGTCTCATGAGGCAAAATAGTTGGGTATTTGATACAATACTTACCAATTTATATACGATGTATTAACATGAGACTTTGTTTCTTTGTTTATGAAATCTAATATTATTAGTTCCATCACAATGAGATCAGTTATTCTTATCCATGCAATTGTTTACTATTACATAATCCATGGATATATCATTTGATATGTCATTTGTTTATTTATGATGTATTATTGATTCCATGCTTATGTATGTTAGATTCTTCTATACACTACCCCTTACTGATAATTTGATCTCACCCTTCACATTTTTTACCATTTCCCTAGTAATCCAAGAGGATTACTACATATGACATATAGAAATAAAAAGTATAAATACTAAAGTTTTCATGTTTTTTGATGATGTATCTTCAGTTTTGAATTTAATGTAATGTTCATTTATGTATCTAGTTTCATTAGACTACTAAACTATTGGATCTTGTGATACTTTTATTTGTACCAATGTAATAAAATATCATCTTACAGAGGGTTACTAAATTTGGGGTGTTATAGTTGGTACCAAATAAAGTTTTATTGAAACCTTAAGAACTTTATTTAGAGAACTTAGTTTAAGAATATAACCATATACAAACCCTTAGAATATTATAAAGATATTTAAAGATTTCATGAAATGTTTTTTTAATACATTTATATTAATGATATATAATTTATAGTTTTATTCATAAAATAATTAAATATATTCCATTGTATAGAAATGAAACTCAATGAAAGGAACAAAAATTGTGTCAACACCCTTAACCAATTTAGAGATTTCACTCCAGAGAAATTCAATGAATATGGTGTTTGGGATAAGTAAATTATAAATATATTAGGGTAGTTAACCCTGGTTATGACATGTAACCTTGGTCTTATGGAACAAAACATTGATCCACAACATGGTGTAACAATGTTAGAATTCTTCACGAGGCAACAAACTCCATCCTTTAATGGAACCATTAATCCATTAGTAGTTGAGTGAATGATAAAATCCCTAGAAAAGGTAACCCTTACTTTGGGATGCATTAAAATAGATAAGGTTATCATGGTCGTATACTATCTAAAAGGATATTTTTTTTCAATAGAGATACTTTATTCAAAACACCAACTAGGAAGTGGAATTAGAAAATATAGAATAACAATATTTTAAGGTTTTTTAAGAAGTAATTTCCTCATGAGGAATGAGATGACATAGAAAATAAATTCATGAATTTAAGATAAAAAGAAGAGGAATATTCTTCTATTCATGAGGATAACTTTACATGTTTAGAAATACATGTTTTAGACTATGTATGTAATATAGAAAGAAATATTTATTGCCTCTTTTATGGGATAAATCCGTGCCTTTAAATGGAATTATACTCTAATTTTTTTCTCATATAATAAGATAGTGAATAGTGCCATCAAGATTAATGAGTTATCTAAGTATTTTACTTTCAATGGGAATAAAGAGAATAAGAGGGAAGATTAGCACTATTTTAAAAAGAATTTGGAAAATGTAAAGAAGGGAAGGGTAGAATTTTTTATATGTAATAACTGTGGGAAGAAACACACTAAGTCTTTATTAAAGGGAATGAGAGTTTTTTAAAAGTGTGGAGAAAAGGGATACCAAGATCACAAGTATAAGGGAAAGAAAGAATCTATAAATGTACAATGCTTCAATTTTAATGAAATAGGAAAATTTTCAAATAAATTCCCCAAGCATTAAAGGAACATACCATAGAAGAGGCCAAGGGAGAAAGGTCAGGCCTATGCCATCACAATATAAAAAATAAAGGTTAAAAATGATGTTATAGAAGGTAATTTGATCATAAAATTAAATTTAGATAATGAATAATTTGCATATGGATCTATGTAATTTTTACTTATTTTATGTTTTCTAAGAATATTGAATCATCCCCTTATGAACTAAGAAATGAGTTGTTAATAAAAACCCATTATGTAAATATTATAACAATGGAAGTATATTTAACTATCTATTTTAAAATTAATAGAGTTTATTTGAATGTAAACATGGTTTTAATACCAATATATGACATTTACATAATCCTTAGGATTTACTAGATATAAAAATATAATGCAAGAATTTATTTTCATTAGATTGATATTACAATATTTTAGGCTCAAATAGAATCAATTGTTTTTATAGGAGAGGATTCATTGGATGATTCTTGTTTATAACCACATATAATGGCTCATATTAATGAAATTATGAGAGAATATGAATTAAGGAATAAAAAGGATATCCTTGTAATAGATGATGAGTCTATTTTGAGGGATTATATTGATGCATTTTTTGGTAAACTACCTGGATATCCACCTGACTATAAAGATAAGTTATCTATTGAACTAATTACCAATTAAAAATCCATATCCAAGATTTGCTATGGAATTTTATAGTTTAATTGGTTTAATTAAATAAGAAATTAAAATATTTGTGTAATAATGGTTTCATGTTCTCTGTTATTCCACCTTAGGAAGCACCTATCTTATTTAAGAAGAAGGATGGATCTATAAGGTTATGAATCAACTATAGGGAAATAAATTCCATTACTCTAAAGAAATAGTTTACTTTACCTCACATATATTATATATTTTATTAAATTCAATCATCTTAGCAATTCTCAAAGATTTATCTTTTTTCTGGTTATCATTAATTAAAATCCAAGAATGATGATATACCGAATACAAATTTTATCATAAGTTATTGGAATTATGAGTTCACAACAATTACCGTTGGGTTAACAAATTCACCATATATGTTTATAGATCTAATTAATAGATTATTCAAGGATTATATTGATAATTTTTTTGATGACATATTGATATACTCTAAGCACTATGAAAATCATGAATACTATTCATGGGTTGTCCTTAAGACTCTAAGGGAGGTTATATATGGGAAATTAAATAAGTTTGAATTTTAGCTTCAATAAGTTTAATTTTTTGACCATATTGTCTCCAATTATGGAATATTGGTTAACCCTAAAAATACAAATAAAGTTAAATAATAGCCCATGTCAAAAAATATAACGGAGATAGATAGCTTCCTTGGTTTATCTAGTTAATATTGGTAATTTTTTGAAGTTTTTTCCTAATTAGATAACATATTAACTAAGTTGTTACATAAAGGGTTCAAATTAATATGGTCAAAGGAATATGAAAAAATTTGTGAGGAACTAAAGAAGATATTGATAAATGCACTAGTATCGACCTTACCATCTGGAAATGAATGTTTTTCCATATATAGTGATGTATTAAAGAATTTACTAGGTTGTATCCTTATGCATAATGATAGAATTGTTTTTTATGAATTGAGACAATTAAAGACCCATTAATGCAACTATCCAACCCATAATCTTGAGCTAGAATCCAAAATATTTATATTAAAAATATAGAGGCAATGTATTTATGGGGAAATATGTGACATATATACTGATCACAAAAGTTTGAAGTATATATTCACTCAGAAAGAGATAAATATGATACAAATGAGTTGATAAAACTACTCAAGTATTATGAACATGAAATACAATACCACCTTGGAAAGAAAATAAAGGTGCTAAATTAATTGAGCCAGAAGGATCATGATTTTATATCCATGATGAAGATGGACAAGGATTCAACATTTATGTATTTAGTAAAATTGGATATGGAAATTATTAAGGTTGGGAAAAAATTATTCCTTTTATATGTAATTTCCTAGACATATTTATTAGATAGGATAAAGAAGTATCAAAAAGATGAAATGTCTTTACAAAATAAGTTAAATCCATGGAAGATGGCATATTGACACAATTCATTTATAAGGATAGAGTGTTGATGTTTTGGAAGAGACTATATGAACCATCATTAATTGATCTAAATATGGAATTGTTGGATGAATCTCATAACTGAAATTTCTTTATACACCCTGGTGGAACTAATATATATATATGGATCTAAGGAATCACTTTTGGTGGAAAAAAATGAAGTGGAAAATTACTAAAAATGTATTAAGATAATTGATATGCCAACAAGTAAAGGATGAGACAAAACTCACAAATGGTGTGATACTACCTATCCCTATAACAATATGTTATTGGGACTATATCCCAATGAACATTATTGCTGGTCTTCTTGATACATCTAAGAAGAATGATGCTATATGGTTCATTATGAATCACTTTACTAAGTCTGCATATTTCTTATAAATAAGGGAGTATCTACCCCTTGAATGTATTTTATTACTCTATATTAATAAAGTTAATAGACTTTATGGTGCACCCATGTTAATTATATATGACCATGATACTTGTTTCAAATATAAATTTTGAAGGAGTCATCAAAAGTTCTTAAACACTAAGATACACTTGATCACCACTTACCATCCTCAAATAGATGGTTATACTGAAAGGTAAATTTAAACCTTAGAGGAAATGCTAAGGCCATGATCACTTGGATTCCATGGAATGTGGGACCAATACCCATATTTAGTGGAATTCACATACAATAATATATTACATTAATGAATTCAAATGGAAGTGAAAAAGTCCTCGTATGAAAAAACATATTGAACTCTAACCTATTGGAATCAAGTTAGGGAAATGAGGTTAATTGGTCTATAACTCATTAAAGAAATGACTAGAAAGTTAAATATATCCAAAATAATATCAAGACATCTCAAAACATACAAAAATATCTATTTATATTTGGATAAAGGTCATAGAATTCTATATAATGGATCATGTATTCTTGAAATTATCACCATGTAAGCGAGTTATAAGGTTTGGTAAGAAAGGGTAGATAAGTTTGATGTAAATTAGTAATTTTTATATTTTAGAATGAATGGGATCTGTGGATTATCATTTTTATTTTCTACCCAACCAATTTAAAGTGAATGATGTATTCATTGTCTTAATGTTAATGAAGTACATGTAATACCTAGAACACATACTCACTGCTGAATAAATAGATCTCAAACCCAACTTATCCTATAATAAAGAGAAGTTACAGATTATTAACATTAGATGAAAGGTGTTATGAAATCAAAAAACCTGAATAATGAAATTTATTTAGAATAATTAAAAGTTTTAGGAAGAAAATTGGGATCTTGATAAAGTAATAAGAAATAATTACCCTCATTTTTTTATACTAATGTACACCCCAAATTTTGAGGATGAATTTTTTTTGGAGGGGGGATGTAAGACCCAAGATTCAACTATGGTAATGTAACCATTATTTATTAAAATATTCAATAAAATAAATAAAAATTATTAATAGTATAATAATTAGTTATTAAATGTGTATATTAATCAATTAATAGTAATTAAAAACATATGTCTTATAAAAAAAATTGGATTACTAGAAGATGAGTTTTCAAATTTTGTGTGCCAAATGTGTAATTTTAAAATACAAAAGTGTTTTTATTTAATAATTAAATTTCAGATTTAAATTATAAAGAGAATTATTTTTATAAAAATGGACTTAAAATTGGAATTATCACAACAAAATTAGTTTAGGGTGATTTTTTTGTATTTTTTCTGAAGAAGTTTTTTTTTGGATCGTAGAAAAAATTATAGTTTTTATAAATACCATGATTTTTATGAAATATTTATGATGTAAGCATGAAATAAAAATATTTGAAAAAAAATTTCAACCAAATTTTTTTTAAGGACTAAAATAATGAATTTAAAAATATTACTTTGAACTTAGAAACTTATATTTTACATATTGGAACCTAAAATACATTTCATCCTAATAAATATTATTTTTGGTTCTTTACATTTAATAGAGTGATTGGTAGGTGCCATTAAGTTTTGGATTAATTTAAATTTCAAATAAACATAATTTATTTAATAATAATCTATCAATTTTAGTGGGAATTAATTCCATCCAAAATCATTTGGCTTAAATAACAAAATAGTCAATGTTTTAACCCCAAAATACCCTATCCTAAAGTTTAAATACGCACCCATTCTTCCTTTCCTCTTAAATATAAATCCATTTATCATTAATTTCATCTCATTTCTACTCTGAGGAGTCTCTAAAAGGAGTTTATAGGGTTCTAAAGTGTCCCTATCAAGATTTAAGAATCTACTTTGCAAGGAAAGAGATCTTAACCTCTTCCCTCCTTTAATTTTGAAATATTTCCATTTACCTTTATTTCTAATGAGAAATGATATTATGATTTATTTTTTATAAATTTATTATTATATTATAAATAATATACCATCATTAAATATCATTATACTACATTCATAAAACATCCAAAAATTTTGGAAAATTAAATGGAATGTGGTTTCCTTAAAATGGATTCCATATCTGGATACATGATCTAGATCTAATGCACCTAGGGGTAATAAGACTAAAAATTATTAATTGGGTATTACTATACCTTCTATAAGTACATGATAAGATATCCTAAATGCACACCTACTTTGACACTCCTTGAGGACATTCTTTGGGTAATTCATGAACTCTTCATAAACCATAATAAAGGATTATTTCCCATTGATATCCCTACACCATAAAAGTACTCTTCAATAATACCTTGTTATCATTCCTTTGATAAGTGTACTTTCGATTACCTTATAAATATCTTATTTTTTTAAGTTAATTGTGGTATATTCACCTAGATATCCATATTATTCTTTTAAATGGGAAAAATTGATATTCTTTATATCCATTATTCCTATATGGGAAAATATTTATTACTTAGATGTGATCATGTATGAGGTTCCTTAGGAAACATTATGATACATATTTTTTTATCCATTATATTCATATTATGGATGCATTGGACTTAATATGCGACTGGTGGGCCATAGAATTATATAGCCCATCAATACACCAGTAGGTCTCATGAGTCTCATCAACTGGGTATTTGGTAAAATACATACATGTTTATATATGATTTCTTGGAATGAGGCCTTGATAGTATGTTTATAATTTCTAATATTATGAATTCCATCACTATTAGATCAATTATTCTTATCTATGAATTTGTTTATTGTTATCTAATCTATAGATATATTATTTGTTATATCATTTGTTATATCATTTGTTTATTCCAGATGTATTATTGATTCCATGATTATGTATGATAGATTCCGATATATTCTACCCCTTACCATGTAGCTGATATCACCCCTTTATATTATTTACCATTTCCCTAGAAAACCAACAGGATTACTATATGTTATGTATGTGTTTGTAAGAATAAGTAATAAAGTTTTCATGTTTTAAAATGATATATTTTTAGTTTTAATTTAATGTAATATTTATTTATGTATCTTGTTTCATGAGACTACTAAACTGTTAGATCCTATGATATATGTATCTATACCAATGCAATTAAATAACTATTGAATTTGGGTTACTGGAGTCAGGGTGTTGAACATGGCTTGAAAACATTTGAAAATTAACATTAACCATATATATAATAATAACATTTGAATATAGATTAATATGAAAATGTGGCACAAACATAAACATAGAAACCATATAATATGTCAAGGTTAACTGCTAACACCATCATAATAGATTGGATCATTCATCACTACCTATTTCCCATAACATAGTGGATCAAACATCACAACCCATTTCCAATATGGATCGGGCATCAAAACTCATTTCGCATAGTTATATCATGAGATATAAATATTTATCCAATGAATTAAAGGGAAATATAGGAACCACCCATAACATAATGATATACCCCAAATATGTGTTCCAAATGAAATCAATCATTAATAATATCATGAAAAACCCATGGAAATAAAATGGAGTTCACATCGTTTCCAAATGGTATCACATAACATGACATCAAGATTAGATAGGTTGACACCCAAAATTCATTCTCCCCAAAGGGGTGTAATATAATTTAGGGTATGATCATGAAAATTACTCTATAAGATATATATCATTTGGATATATATAGTAAAATTAAAACAAAACCATAAATAAATATATTTCATAAAACATTTTCAACATTATCATAAAAAATGAAGTTGCGACTCACTTTCAAAAGTCCTTTTCAAGTATGTGAGAATAAGAATTTTTGAAAAAATTATTTTATAATATTACCCAATAATGGTAATTTTAAAATAAATATATTTCAATTTATAAAATTTTAAGTGTAATATACAAGATTTATGAAAGTGAAATGAAATACATTTTTAAGCTTTTTTAGGTATTTTTAGAGAAAAATCCACATTGATGAAAAAGTTATAAAACATACTTCTAAAAAGAGACGAGGATAAATATAAATATAATAATATATGTTAAATATTTTTATTTTAAAATTATATAGGATTTTTAGAAATATATAATACAAACACGGAAGATAAAGATCCATTAAAATTGATGAGAATTATTCAAAACAAAATTATATTCTAATGAAGAAATAAATCCATCAAAGAAAAATTAATTTAATATGAAAATATAATTTTCCAATAAAATAAGGTGGAAATTAAATATAAAATTATCATAGGATAGAATTTATCAATCATATATTATGTGAGTTTAAGAATAATATTACAACTCAATAAAAGGAAATTGAGTTTACAAAGCCCCTTTTTCATTGGGTAATCAATGAATCAAAATTCTTTGAAAGATATAAATTTTAATGTAAAATTAAATAGCATGAATAAAAATAAAATAATGATAAAATATTCCAAATAGGTAGTATATACACCATATAAAAAAATAGGTTTATAATATGAAGTATGTCTCAAAAATGAAATTTGAAACGAAAACCCCTTACCTTGGATTCCTGCATGGTCAGATGCACTCTAACCTTATGAATAATAAACATATCCATATTAATAAATTATTTTATAACCCTATTCATTTAATTTAATTTATAATAATAATTTATAATCACTTACTATACACATATTAGTTAGTTATAGTTTATTTTCATCATCAGATGTTAGTAGTTTTGTTTATTTCATACAATTTTTATTATAATGATATTGGTTCACATTTATTGATATAAATTTCATTATTCCAAGATTATTAAATATAGTGGAATATTTTTTCTTCAATTATTTATATATTACCATTTTCACTTGATGTAAGTCATGGGTATAGTTTGTGAAAATGGAATTCATAATGAACATGTTTTAGGTAATTTAATGATTGAAATGAGTTAATTAATATAGATTATTCAGTTTTTATGTTATTATTAGATAACCATATAAATAAAATAATTTAACATTGAAAATCATATATTATTATTAATTAAGTTTCTATAGTCATCCATGATAGAAATTTAGATTGTTGTTCATATAGGTGGTTAAATAGACCCAAACAAGAATATGCCATAATCTATGGGTGAGTATGAATATATATAACTGATTATTTTATTTTTATATCATCATTATAGAATTATTATTATATTATTTATGTTTTACTAAGGTTATTAATATTATTATATGATAGGAGTCTGAAAAATATAGGGAAGAAAAGGTTAGAGAGTGGATAATACTCACATTGATGGATTAATTCTTCCCTTAGAGGGCCTCTTGGAAATGGAAGACTTGGGATACCTTGTTGTGACTAGGGGATGAAAAAATTGGAATAGATATATAGTAGATGAAATAATACTATAATTAAATATTAATTATAAGTAATAGAGTGGTTTGGATTGGGTAGAGGAGATCTCATTTTATAGGTGAAAATGAGGGACATTTCCTTGGAAACTTAAGTTAAGTGAGGGGTAAAGATAGAATCACATGGGTGTTAGCTGAGTTAGGTAAAGGATTTTTTGCGATAAACATGAGATTGAATTCCATACCAAAAAAGGTCTTATAAAAATAGGTTGTTTAATTTTATTTATAAAAACTTTGAGCCACTTTAAGTAACCCCCTTTTACCTTATTTAAATATTTACCACAAAATATATTTTTTACTAGTTATATAAGATAAACCCTATTAAAATATTTATAAATTGTGATTCTAAATTTTGAATCCATTTAATCTAATTCAATTCATAGATATGAGAAAATAAAATTTTAAATTAAAACATAATATTTATAGAAAAAACCGTTTTTGTAATAAAATGAATATTTAAATATTAAGTAATCTTATTATTATTTACTATAAATAACTAATTAAATGAGAGTTAATAATTACATTAAAGTAGTTATTTAATATTGATATATTTATTTTATTTATATAATAATTACTCAATAATATTAAAAACAATTCTTTTAAAATATCCCTTTTATATATTTATCATCATAATGAACTTTTACCTCAGAAACTTATTTTTGTATTTAAAAAATAAAATTGGACTTATTATCTAATTCGAACATTCTAATTACAAATAAGAAATATATTTAATTATATTAAATTTATAAAAGTGATAAAATTTAATTTTATTATAAAATTATATAGAAATATTTTTTTGATAAGTTAATTTTTTAGCATACTTTTTTTCTTATTCCTTTCTAAGTAAAAAATATTTTGATTAATTTTTTTATATATTATCTATAATTTTTAATTTTTAATAACCTTTTTAATTAATTAAATTCAATTTTCAAAGTATAATTTCATAAAAATGATTAATGTATACAAATACACTTAATAATGAAAATTTATGTATCATTTATTAGTAATTGAATATTTATATCATTTTAAATTCTACTTAAAGAACAAGTTAAGACTTAAACATATAAACTAAGGGTAAAAAAATGGTGGCAGTTGTAGGTGGTGATTCAGTTAGAATGGATCTCACAATTATTTCCACAATCTTGAAGTTCTCCTATTGAAGATTTCACTCAAGTCATACTTGTTGAAGTTTAGATTTGGATTGGCCTAAGGAAAGACATAGTGATGCTAACTCTTTTCAAAGCTTATAAAAATGATAATAATAAAAAATACTTCTACTACTTGATTTTATTTATTCACCCTTTCTATATATATTTCATAATGTGGTTAATTCTATTTATACATGCCAATACAATGGCTATGTTTTAATTATCACATGTTAATAATTTATCTCTTTACTTATTCACATGTCTAGTGATGGTATCAATATATGTATAATCCCAATGACCATACAATACCAATAAACATACATTCCCAATGACTATATAAGACCAAACGACCTTATATGCCCAAAGACCATATATATTACTGTATATAACCTCATATTAATTACTAAAACCATTTATCCCATTTTTTAATTCTCTCTCAATATGTTTATTATATTTATAATCCATAGAATTCTTTCAATAGTTATGATCAGGGAGATGTTCTTCATGGAAAATCATGTGGATAAATATTATATGTTTGTGTTATTTTTATTTAATTTTAGTTTTATACTACTTGTAATTTTCATAATTATGTTTTATATTATATTATCATAATATAATAATGTTTATCTTGTTTTGGAATATTTTATATTAATAAAATGTATTGTGTTTTGTTTTAGTTCAGTATTTCCTTTGAAATAAGCTATTCAAAACAATATTTATTTAAAGAAAAAATAATTAGTAAAATCATTGGTTGTTACGTTCCAGTAATTTCTATATTTTGATGAATGTATGAATATTTAGACACTATAAAATAGTTAACATGACACAAAAATAAAATAATTCATGATGTTAAACTATTCCACCCAGCTGATGCTCCTCAGTGTTAGAAAATTGACAATGAATATCCTGAATTTGGGAAGGAGTCATGAAACTTCATCATGTGTTATATAAAAATGAAATTAATCCCTATGGAATATAGAGTAACACTCACAACACTTGAACAGTTTCATTGATAAATTATACTTTACCACCATGGTTATGCATGAAGTGAAAATATATTATGTTATCATTTCTTATTTCTAGACAAAAAAACCCATTACTAATATTGATGTTTATTTTTATCGACTTAATAAATATTTTAAATTTTTATGAGATACATGTGTTGCAATGTATATATTTTACAAGAAAGAAGAATTCTGGTTAAGATTCATGTTGTTTGGAATGATAAATGTCTTTCTTACTTATAATAATTTATCATGGTACAATATTAAAGTAATGTAAAAGTGTTATATGATGAATATTTTCCATAAATCCTAGTGTATATATGATAGATATTAGATTATAACATAGTGTATGATATAAGGATATCATATGGTAAGACATCCATGTTACATAAGGAATAATATATGTTTTTTTTGAGTATATAGTTTCTTATGATATGGTTATATTGTAAGGAATGATATGTTGATATTATGAAATTTCTTCAGAAAACCATAATGTATGGAAAAGGAAATTTTTATGGTTTTATAATGCGAAGAATCATATTTTACAATTTTTATAATAATCTATGACTGATTAAAGGTGGTGGGATATTAAATGTTAACATTTGAATTATCTTCCATATAAGCCATTGCTAATTATGTCCATTTCATAAGATGAAATTTATGGAAGAATAAAATGAATTTAAGTGTTAAATGTATAGAATACGAGTTACATGCATTGTAACTGCATTCCATTTACTTGTACATTATATACATATGAGTAATGAGTAAATTCATTAAAGGCTTGTTGAGTTCCCTTAAGGCCCATATAAAGAGGAAGTATCCATGAGAATGGGTTGTGTGATCCTTAACCAAGTATTTTTATGATTCTTATTACTGAATCACTATTCTAATTATCCCTTTTCTTTGAGAGGTACTAGAATATCGTGGTAGTTGAGGAGGTCTCCATCCAACCATTGGGTGATTCATGATGGCCTATGGATACATCACAGAGGTAGGATCCCATTGGTCTCTTCAAGTGATCTTCATCAAACTCATATTTCAAGATAAAAGATTCGACCAACATAGGTGAAAGGTAATAATTTTCATCATTTTATATTATACATGATTTATATTTCATATCATAGTGATCATTGGTTTTGGGTTTCTTGATGTCTTCCACTACTAGAATAAGTGTTATTTGATCCTTAGAAACCCAAAAATGGTATCTGAGCATTAACATACATTTTTATTCATGAAATCATGTTTTAAATGAAGAAATAATAGATATAATATTTTATATAATAAGGTGGTATATATATTTCACTTTGGAAAATGGATATCATGTTCGATATTGTCAAATATGATATAGATTTTACTCTGTCACTTATATTATGATTTGTGATATCGTAAGCTGTAATAGGTCCATCTTATATGATATGAAATATTATAATAGATGATACAATATAATTTCTTTGGTTTAACATATCGAGATATACAATATACTAAGTTGTATTTTATGATTGCATCAATATGCACTATTTGTGAGTTGAAAATTAGAGCTTCATAACACTATAAATATCGAGCTCATCACAAGCCATGATTGGTAGCTATAGTATAGAATATTGGGGTATTATAAAATATGATTGAAAATGTGTGGATTATATATTGTAGGCCATGATAAAAAATTTATAAAGCATGGATTAAGCTGCAACGTATGACATAGCCACATCTTTAAATACGATATGAAGAAAAAAAATTATTTTTCAAGGACCGGGGCCGGGGCTGCTTTGAAGGCTTCTTTTAAGGATGTTCTGTGCGGTTCGGATCCCAGGAGCTCTGGTGGTGGTCCTCTTCTGGGGGCTTCAGTTTCTGAGATTCCTCCAGTGGAGGTGGCAAGTCGCACACCTCAGCAGATAGAGGGGGTCCCAGTGGTGAGTTTTTCAACGCAGGAGCTCCGAGAGGCGGCTTCTTTCCATGATCTTTCCTTGGTAACCCGCTTCGGACGCAATAAACCCTCTTTGAGTTTTTTCCGAGGCTTTGTGGGTTCGTGGGGGTTGTCCCGTCCGGCGGCGGTTTCAGAATTCTCTAGGGTGGCGTTCTGTATTCACCTCACTACCAGGGAAGACTTTGTTAAGGCTTGGACGAGGAGGTATAGGGTTTGTGGTGCTTGGCGCTTTTCTTTGATGAGGTGGTCTTGGGATTTCCACTACAGGCGGGAGTCCCCTCTGGACGCTGTGTGGTTATCTCTTCCAGGCTTACCGCTTCCCTTCCATAACCCGGATATGCTGAAGGTTGTGGGGAACTCTTTCGGTTATTTTCTGTGTGCAGATGACAATACTAGGAGTCTCTAAGCAGCCTCAAATCCTTGTATCTGTGTGGAGATGGACTTATCGGTGGACCGGCCTTGTTGGGTTCGGATTGAGTCGGATGATGGTTTCTTTTGGAGACATAGGATCCTTTATCTCCAGGGGTCTTGGTTTTTTGTTGGTTGTGGTTTGCATGGCCATGGAGTGGCGACTTGCCAGAGACGACGGGGTGTGGCAGAGACTTCCCGATGGGACAGGGCGGGTAGGTCGGATCAGGATTCACCAGGTCCGGTTTCTAAGGAGTTGGGTGTGCCTAACATTAATCTTCGGCCCGCTCCAAATTCAAATTCAAATTTGTCTGGCAACACTTGTGCGGCGGAAACAACGGACGGAGTAAAAGAAACTGACACTCTCAGCTTGCGGTTGGCTTTTTCGGAGGAGTTTTTGGACCTCATTTCCTGGTCTCCTGGGCCGGTCCAGAAGCTGTCTCCCTCTCGCAATAGGGGGTCCTTCTCTCAGCCGGATTCGGAGGTTCACTTGGCTTTTATGTTAGGAAGCCCGTTTAGATCTTTGGCTCTTCCTCGCTCTCCTTTCTGTATATCTTCTTAGCTGTCACCTGAGGTGATCCAAACGTCCTTGGTAAGTAAGCTGACCCTATCGCCTCTTGGAGACGAGGATGTTCCTGGCTTGACGAGGGGTGTTGAGAAAGAACTGTCGATCACCTGCCTATCACCTCAGAGGCGTCTGTTGGACTCTTTGGCTCATGGGGACTTGGAGGAAGGTGGATCGGAGGTTAACCTTTTGGGAAGGAAGCCTCGCTTGGATGAGGAGTTTACTCCTTTTAAGAATGTTATCCTTTCACCGAAGCGGACTTTTGGTGAGGATGGATGTGCTGGCCCAACAACGCGATCTAAGGCCAAAGGGAAAGGCTTGGTTTCTTTTCCCCTTCTACCTTCCTCCCCGTTGCAGAAGGCCCGGAAGGGCTCATGGTGATGCTCTCGCTCATCATTTGGAATGCACATGGATTTGGGGCTCAAGCCAAGCGTGCATACTTGGCTTCCGAAGGCAGGAAAGCTAGGGTGTCGTTAATTGTGATTTTAGAGCCAAAGCAGAATCCATGCAAGTTGGATGGGTTTTCCAGGAGTATGGGTTTCCCGAACTCCTTTCATGGTGGATCAGTTAATTCACAGATCTGGATAGGTTGGAGAAGAAATATTTCGGTGGAAGTCAGGAGCGTCATGCCTCAGTGTATTGATGTGGGCAGTCTTTCTCTTCTCTTCACGTTCGTCTATTCAAGTACACTGGTGAATGGAAGAAGGGAGCTATGGAGCCATCTAGAGACTTTACAAGCTGGGTCTATGCCATGGTTCGTGGGAGGGAATTTCAATGCCATTGTGGACTTCTCTGAGAAAAAAGGTGGGTCGGGGTGGAAGCGAGAGAGAATCCTTGAGTTTCAGGAGTTCTTGACGCGCACGGGGTTGTTAGATTTGGGTTTCAGGGGTCCTAAATTTACATGGTGCAATAACCGAACAGGAGGTAACCGCATCTGGAGTAGGATGGATAGATGCCTCACAAATATTCATGGTCTGGATCTGTTCTCAAGTTCCTCAGTCACACATCTTCCACGTTTACTTTCAGATCACACTCCTCTTCTGATTGAAGTACGTCGTGAGGCGGTGATGGGTAGTTCCTTTTAATATTCTAGCGAATGGCATCGTGACCCAAGTTTCATTCATCTACTAAAGGTATCCTGGATGAAGGAGGAGGAGGGGCGGTCTTGGGGAGGGCTCTTGAATCATCTCAAGCGCTTGAAACAGGATATTAGAAACTAGCTAATCATGCAACCGGACCCTTCCAATGGGGTGTCGGGTCTGCAGGTGGAGGTGGGAAGACTGGAGGAATCCCTACAGGACTCCTGGGATGAGAATATCTTTGTTATTTTATGTGATAAAAAGGTTCTGCTTGCTGAAAAACTTTTAGAAATGGAGATAGTTTATAAGCAGAGGTCTCGAGTATGTTGGTTAAGGGAGGGTGATCAGAACACAACCTTCTTTCAGGCTTGCATTAAGGAAAAGAGAAGTATGAAGATAAATTTAAAGCTTGACGACAGATCCTACACGTCTGATGTGAAAACCATTGGGAAGTTGGCGTTGGAGCATTTTGAGGGTCTGCTGGCTGGGAGGGAGAATTCGGTTTTGAGAGAGAGGCGGTGGATCATCATGACTTCTTCCAGTGTATTCCAACACTGGTTAACGAAATGGACAATGCTTATCTATCCTCGATTCCTAATAAAGAAGAGATCTGGGAAGCCTTGAGGAGCATGCCGCAGGAGAGTGCTCTGGGTTCGGATGGCTTTCCGGCTTCCTTCTTCAGTGCGGCGTGGGATGTGGTGGGGTCACAGGTTGTGCATGAGATCCAGGAGTTTTTTGGTGGTGGGTTGTTGATAAAGGGTGTCTCTGCGTCTCGGGTGGTGCTGGTTCCAAAGATCAAGGACCCGAGCCTGCTGAATCATTTCCGGCCTATTTATCTTTGTAATGTGACTTATAAAATCCTGGCCACGATTATCAATAAGAGATTATCCGGACTGATGACTAGGGTGATCTCGGTAGAGCATCATGGTTTTATACAGGGCCGTAACATTCAGGGGGCGGTTGGCATAGCAAGTGAATTGGTGCATGATATCAACAGATGTACAGTGGGTTCGAATATCATTTTTCAAGTTGACATGAATAAAGCACATGACAGAGTAGAATGGAGTTTTATCATTCAGGTCATGAGGGTGTTCAGCTTCCAAGAATGGTTTTGTGACCTTTTCTTCAGGTGCTACTCTTCTCCTTGGTTATCGGTCTCCATGTTGGGGAAATGTTTCGGTTTCTTTAAATCTGTCCGAGGTGTTCGGCAGGGAGATCCGTTATCACCAACTATCTTCATTCTGGCTCAAGATGCGTTGTCCAGAAATCTGGTTCGAGGCATCTTAGAGGGTAAGTTGAAGCCCTTCTATGGGAGAAGGAATTCCATCTCCATCTCTCATTTGATGTTTGCCGATGATATTTTGATTTTTATGAACAATTGTAGTAGATCCTTGAAACACCTTGATGACACTTTGGCCAGGTATGGACGGTTTAGTGGAAAGTCTATTAATCCTTTGAAGATCCACATCTTTATCTCGGATAGGTGTTCTGGGAGGAGACGCAAGGTGATCCAGGGGATTTTGGGGTGCAAACAGAAACAGCTTCCCATGTTTTACCTTGGGGTTCCGCTGTCCAGTGGGCGCATCAAAAAGGAACATTTCAATGAGACCCTTGATCGGATTTGGAGCAGGATTTTTAGTTGGAAGAACAAATTGCTGTCGTTCGGAGGTCGGGTGATGCTCATAAATAGTGTTCTCTTGTCCATTCCCATGCACGTGTTTTCTGTTGTCAATCCACCAAAAGGCACGGTGGCGAAGGTGAAGAGTGTCTGTTCTTCATTCCTTTGGGATGCTAAAGGGGAAGGAATATGCCATTGGGCATCTTGGAAGCGGCTGGCTTGTCCTGTGGATGAAGGTGGAGTTGGCCTTCGCGATGTTGAGGACACTATTTTGGGATTGCAAGCACGGTTAGCATGGGAAGTTATTGCGGGGGAGACTTTCTGGGCAAGGTTTTTTAGAGCGAGATATGGCTGGCATGGGGAGTTTCGCATCCAGGGCGTGACTGCTTTAGCGAAGATCATGTTTGCTCACATTGAGAGGATATCTGGCTATGTCAGGTGGATCGTTGGATGGGGGGAGATCAGCTTCTGGGAGGATAATTGGGCTGGCGAAAGATTATCTTACGCGGGTTGCCCTTCGCCGAGGATCTCTTTCAGCGAGGCAAGTGACAGGTATGATCTAATATAGGCAACTCTTACTCCTTGACAGCTTGAACTGTTTGGTGGCATCGTGATGAGTGAGGAGCCGGACCGGTGTTGTTTTACGAAGACAAGCAGTGGAAGGTACACTGTAGGGGGCTATAGGTAAATCCTACAGGGAGAAAGCTCTATGGGGGAGCGGTGGCCAGATGTTTGGTGCAAGGAGTTACCTGTAAGAATGAGCTTCTTGGTGTGGCGAGTATTAAACAGAGCAGTCCTGACGGAGGATAATATACAGAGTAAAGGGGTCTGCATGGTTTCACGTTGCTACTGTTGTGAACATCTGAAATCAGAGACGATGGCCCGTCTATTTTTTCAAGGGCAATGGGCCTCTTACATCTGGTCTCTCTTCATCCATCCACCCTTTCTGGTTGGTGAGTCCTTCTGTATCCAGGATTACATGTACGTATGGCTACCAGGTAGTGAAAGCAGGGCAATGGAGCGGACTATCAGGACGCTCATCTTGGTGGCTATCTTCTGGGTTATTTGGGAGGCGAGGAACCAGGTTCAGCTGGGGAATAATAGGTCTTTGGTGTCTATCCAGGTCCAGTTGAAGTCACTAATTTTCGAGCTTGCATCTCTTGTCAAAGGAGGGCTAACTTCAGAGACAGTGTGCAACCTGCTCAATCAACCCCTCATTCAGCATAGAGGAAGAGGAAGATGGGTGATGTGGATACCACCGAACCAGGGTCTGAAGCTGAATATTGATGGATCCTACATGGAGGGGGTCATGAGGGGTGGTGGGCTGCTCAGGGATTGTTGGGGATTGGTCCTACTGGCTTTTAGTGCCTTTTACGGTCCAGGGAACTCACTGGGTGCAGAGGTCCGGGCGCTTGCATCTGGGTTGGCGGTGTGTAGGTGGATAGGAATGCATGTGGCAGAGGTGGAATATGATTCTGAGTTTCTTGTGAAGATGTTACAGGGAGGTCACTACATTCCGTGGTATTTGACTTATCTCATTCATAGATACAAGGCGGAGACAGACCATGGAAGGGCCATTCATCACAGTTGGAGGGAATCTAACTTTGCGGTAGATGCTCTAGCCCGCTTGGGCAGACAGGAAGAGCCTCTTGTAATTTTTGGAAGTTTGAACTCCCTCCCCATTGAGTGCTTTAATATTGTGCAGGGAGATTCCCTTGGACTCCACCACTTTCGACCTCCTTGAAGGGAGGCCTCTTGCTTTGTTGTTCTATTCTGAATAATAATAAAAAGTAACTTGCAGGCAAATTAAATTTCCTTGTTTAAGAAAATTAGTTGATGCATGTCAAAAATATTTATGATAATTGATGTTATTAAAGGTTCGAATGATATTAAATATGTGCTATTTTGATTGTGTAAAATGTTTACACAATATAAACGTAATATAAAATTTTTATATTTCTAATATCATATATTTAATTAAATTTACTATAAAAAATAATATAAAGGTGTTAATATTAGAAATAAATATAAAGTGTTTATTTTAATTGATTAAGGAGTTTCCATAATGAATAAATAAATTATAAAGTGTTTATTATTAATTTATTTATGAATTATTAATAAATGTTTATCTCATGTATAAATTTATAAAAATTCTATTTATTTAGTTTCTTCCTTACTTTATTCATAAATATAAATTATTTATATTATGAATGAATGTATTCATTAGTTTAAAGTGTTAAAATAGATCTATAAATTATCATAGATGCATTTAAGGAGTTTCATGCTAGGTATGATAATTGATTTAGTTTTATTCTACATTGAATTTGGATTGTACTTGGTTATAATAATGAATTTAAAGGTTGATTATAGTTTATACATATTTGGTATTATAATTTTTATGAAATTAAGGCCTCTGTTAAGCAGAGTACTATGGGTCGAGTGATATTGGTTCAGGATTACTCACTGCATTGGGATCTTTACCCTTATCTAAAAAAGATGGGGTTGGATACCTATCACTCTATGCTTACTCTTGTGGGGTTTTTAATTTCATATGATTATAAGCTTTTACATATAAGGTATTCATGTTAAATCTAGTTTCCCATGGATTATATTGTGTAAAGAATATTGGAAATGGATAAAATTAAAAGTTAGGTTACCAAATACTACTGTAATATTTGGTTTACGCTTGGATGAGAAACCCTATAAGATATGATACTAGAGGAATATAGTTGAGTTTATCCATATTATGAATTGAGAGAGGTATTTTCCACTCAACTATCCATGAGTCATATATAATATAATTTACATGCTTACCTACCTAAATAGATAAGAAATGAGACGAACACTAAATTTTACTCATTAATCAGTGAAATATATAACTTATCCCACTAATGGATATAAAGTAATTAAAAAATATTATCATTTTAGTGGGAACACATTTAATAAAATTACTTTTAAAAATAAATTTAAAACATGATGATCATCTGATAAAAGTTGTTGTTGTAGCTAAAATGACATCATCATTATCAAACATGACCTTGAGATTAATCCTAGAGAAGGAAAAACTTAACGGAACTAATTTTTTAATTTTTTTTATAAAAATAATAATCATTCTTAATAAACTAGGAAAATTTTATGTGTTAGAGTAATACCTTCTAGATTAACCAAATATTCAAGTTGTTCAAAAAGTGTATTTATATGATTATGAGGAGAATAAATGAATTCAATTTAGGTTTTAATGGAATTGGATGAAAAAAAAACTAAAAAAATTTAGTCTCTACTCAGGTATTCAATATGATTGAGTATGTTAATGACTTGAAGAGACTACATGTTTTCATTAAGGCTTGATATAACTATGAAATTAATTCTATAATCATCATTGAAAATGTTAAAAAATGTGAACAAGTTCAATAAAAGTTTAGGTAATTTTATCAAAGTTTTGAGGATAGTTGAATAGGGCATGAGATATCCATGTTCTAGTGCTTTATTAAAAATAAAAATGGGTGAATGTTAAAACCAGAAGAATAAAAAATCTATTGGATAGTTCGAGAAATTATCTTTTAATAATCATTTAAAGATGTTGAAACTTAAAGGAGGTTATATAAAGGAGAGGAAATGTTTACATAGGATGGAATTTCTTAGGATACCTGAAGGAGTTTGAGAAACTCCACAGATAATCCATGTCAAGTATCAATATTATAGAATCAATTATTTGGATTTGGAGTTTATATGATACAAAATGTATACACTAAAAATGTTGTAAATATACAGGAATGAAAAATAAAGGTAATAGTTTATTTTAAAGAATAAAAGTATTCCTTTCAGAATATTTCCTAACCATGTAGAATACTATATAAGATATGGTTGTTAATAGTTTATTTATTTAATATTACCACTAAAGTAAATAAGAGTTATTTACTAAACACAAAGAAGTTTGTGTATCTTAGCATGATATTCTGGAGAGAATATAGTTTCTAAGAGACTGGTGGGAGTATGTTTGTACTTAGAGAAGTTAAAATGTTAACAAATATGGGATTATAATAGTATAAATTCAAAGTGAGCCTCACTTAATATATTAAAATATTTTAAGGTATGTTGGTAATGAAATAAGTTAAAAGTTATATTTTTTATCAATAACATCCTGACCCCAACCCAACACTGAGGATAGGTTTAGAATTACACTAGCCTTAGGTTCATCCCCCAATCACCAAAGGTTAGTAAAAAATTCTTAAGACTTAACAATATCATTGTGGGGGGGGGGGATTGACCCTTTTATACAACATAACCCAAAATGAAGGATAATAAAAAAATATAAATATGATGAATGAGTAAATAAAAAATCCCATAACATAACATAACAAGTACACAAAAACAATAAAAACACTAGAAACTACCCCAAGTAAGACCATAAGACCAAATAATTCAATGGAAAGACAAGGTTACAAACATGGAACTCTCCCAAGCTCCATATGAATACTAGGTCTATTCTCTTAGCTCTATCACCAAAAACCATATCAGCGAGACACCTCAATAGTGAAGTAAGAGGTATTTACCTTACCTAGATCACGTTCAACAATATTTTCATATTCCAAAAAAATTCATAAGCAACAAAGTTAGTATAAAAACCCAGTAGGAAATCCCCCATGACTTCAAACACACACCACTTAAATAAAAATAAGTTAGCTTATAGTTATAAAAAATAATGTAGAGGCATAATATATATAATTAAGGCCGATATATATAAAAAATAAAATATAATGCATATAAAGAAACTCAAAAAAAAATATCTATCATTTTTATCACATTATTTATTAAATCAACCCACACCATAACTCACAGACTTATTTCATGAACTCACCCACCCATGTAAGGCACCAATCCATCCCCTCTAAGAGCCATGTCACTAACCCAATACATAACCTATTCAATGGGTATTATAAATAGTCCAAACTCATTAGTATAATCCCATACTCCATTAAAAAAGTCATCACATGGTGGTACAATCCATCTAACTCATTTTTAGTACTAAAAACCATGTTTGGACCAATAAGTCTCCAAAATATGCATCATGAACACACGACAACTCACCTCGATGTCAGGTCACCATTATGACACATTTTTATTTTCTCAAACATTTTCCAAAAATTAACATTTTATCAATAGAAGGAGTGAACATAGATGATCACACTAAATCCAAACCAAATTTAAGGTTTTCATAATATAGAAACACCATTTTAAAACCAAATAACAAATTAGGAATTTCATCAAACACATTATGAGAATCAACTATAACCTTTATTCAAAAACCATTTTACACAAATAGAATACATTACTGTGATTTTTAAAATTCATTTAACATAAATAAACATAATAATTAAAATTCAAAAATAAAAAACATTTAATTTATGGACAAAGTAGAGATAGGAAAATCCCCCCACCTAAAATGAAGTCTCTAAGATAAAACCAAACCATTAACTCATATATATGAGATCTTAAAACACTCCTACAATATACAAAAACAAAATCCAAATCAAAATTCACCCTATACACAAGAAAAAAATCAGGAGAGGCTTAGAATAGGTTTTTTCCCTAAGGAAAAAGAGAATAAAAGAGTGGAGGATAGAAAAGAGTCTTACTTTTGATCCCTAGGAAAAACACTCCAAGATTCAAAGATAGGGAGCTTCTGAATGATGAGGATCACCAAATCAATCATAGAAGATACTAGGTTAAAGAGACCTATCCAAGAGAGAATAAATGGGTGTTTTAGGGGGAGGGTTGAGTTAATATCTAATTTTTGAGAATTTTTAAAATTGTGCATAGTTTGGGAAATTGTGCATCAACCATATAGGTGTTACTATACATAACCCAGGATGCATGGTTTGGAAAATAATTTATAAACCATGTACATAAAACTATCCAAAAAATTCACTAGGTATGCATGATTGTTTTATGGTTTACCGAAATCATGAACATGCCTAGAAGCCCTGTTTTGTACTACACAGTTACCTGGAGATTTTTCATGGTTTCCCCAACCATGAACTAATATTTTACCCTTAAATAACCCTAAAAAACCTCTAAAAATTCTCAAAAACTTCTCTATACCAACCCCAACCTATTCTTAGATTAAAATTACACTGGAAAAAATATCAATACCTCAAATTGAGGGTGTTATATTCTCCCCATCATTAGTATTTACATCCTCATAAAGATGGAGATTAGTGGTGTCTTTAACAATCTTAGTCCATTACCCTATCATAAGGTTTTACTTTTCCCAAATCTCATTATAGACCTAACTATTCCACTATAACACACATACATATGATATGAATTTCCCCTCAATATTTTATCTTTTATATCCAAAATAAAAATTAGGTCATGAACAAATTTTGTATCCTACTCAAGGGTAATGCAGTTCCAACTAATCACATGAATAGGGTTAGGATTGTAATTTTATGTTGAGATATGTGAAAAAAATAATGTACTATGATATATATCATACAAAATTTTAGTTGTTAAAAAACATCACCAATGTATTCAATAGTCTCAAATATATTGACATATAGACGATTTAATATTCATAGCTTTTCGAGGAAACAGTTCCCCAACCTCAGCGATACCCAAAAGAATATGTGATTTTCCACTTCAAAAGATAATGGGTGATGACAATGATCCTAATAATATTTCTAGAAACTTCGATCCATTCCCATTATTTTTCTTGTCAATCAAATATTTTTGGTAACCTCTCACACATGGTTCAGTCTAAAAATAGATGTTTCACCAACCATGATCCATGAAAGTGGATATTAAAATGGATGGATATATAATATTTAAAATATAGAAATGTGAAAAATTTATAGATGAATATAGTTATATGAAAAATTAACTAAAGTAAAATAGTCCTCCTAAGAACCACTAATGTTTAGTGCATATTCTGTAAGCTTGTATTTCAATTTTTTGAACCAATTTCCATGACTGCCCATCCATTTAAGGATGATATTTAATAATCATGATTAATTAGATTCCAAAGGGTTTTTGTAATGAAAAACAAAACTATAAAGGAAATATATGGTCTCTATTAGATATGATGGAAATTAGTAAACCATAAAATTTAACTTCTTTATAGATATAATTTTTTCAAATATTCTATCAAATTAGTCTTGAATTACTATGAAGTATTCCAAATTGGAGATTCAGTAAAAAAATTATCCCAAATAGAGTCATGTTTCTATAAAATATTAATAAATTTAGTGAAAAAATCAATGAAAATTTAATCTAACTTAACTATAGGTATAGGTAATGGTTGAAACATGACCACTAGTCATTGATGTTTGGTCTTTATTTGTTGAAAGGTAAAGAACATATCCACATGATACACCACTTTCCATTTTATATCCAACCACAAAAATGATCATTCATTAAATTGTATATATTTATAATAATTGTATGGATAGTCCACTTTGGGTGATGATAGGTCTACATCTAACTATTCCAATATAAATAATGAACCACAATTTGATCCTGAAAACACAAGATAGAATTTTCATCATCTTTCCATCCATTAATAGTCTCCAAATTATTTAGGTTTAACATAACAATAAATACATCTTGGTCTTATTTCTAAGCTTCCTTATCTTTTCAACCAAATCAATAATGAGAGTCACCAAAATTAAAACCTTGATATCAACCGAGTCAGTGCAACCTAAATTAATGTCTGGTTTACACACATTAATTAGAATTGATATTATGATTTTTTAAAAACATTATCATAAGACTTTTAACTTAAGGAATATTATACCAAATTAATCATGTAGTATTGTTACTTTTAAAAGGATTCATTGGTGATACTAGATATAAGAAATCATAGACAAATAACTGATAATAATATGCTAAGCCTAGAATATAAGGGTTATCTAGGACTCTATGAAAGATATGGTCCATATATTCCATTAAGAGAACTAGTACATTAGTAAGGACAAAGGGAATGACCAATTATTCATTGTGAAGGTAGGTACTTTTAAATTTAATATTTAGAATACCTTTCTTCATGAACCAAAGATAGTGATATCTCAATTATTGGCTAACATGTGTTCTTTTAGTGTGATTGTCATCTCTCTAACACACACATCAAGAGGTTTTCTAAGAGGTTACCCATCCTAAAACTAATTTAGGATAAGAACACTTAAATATGGATTTATAATCATATAGTTTCTTGAAAATAAATATTAAACTTATTTTCTAACTACTGCAATTGAACCTCTAATTCATGTAGTTCAATTAGTGTCATTATTTATAACAAGAGGGAACTGCAACTTTTTTAAGGAATTAGGCTGATATAAAATTCAACTTATTTTTTAGGTGGTAGTATACCTTGGTTTCATAGAAAACATTAGGGAATTGATATAATATATAATGAGGATCCTAATTTTGGTTCCATTGGTAACCCACAATTTTATAGTTCCTATCTGGTAAGGGATGGTTCCAACCTCTTTAAATAAATTCCCTGATCTCCCTACATTAATTTCCAATTATAATTTGAAAAGACAATAGCTCTATCAAAAAATATTAAAGTGACTCATTAGGTGTAGTGAAAAATATTAACTTGGAATGATACCGACCACTCCATCCCCAAAACTAGATAATAAATATCCATATCTAAGACATTTTACATCAATAAAAATTAGAACACATCAATTTTAATTAAACATACTAATCACTTAAATCCCATAAACTATCACTAATGGATATGTGTCTTGATGCTCATGACATAAAGTATCATTCTGATATGAAACCCTTATTTCCTATTTCATGTATCATATCTGACACACAATAATAACATCGATTTTAATTATGAAATTACTTCATCAATATATTTATAAGGAAACAATATCTCACTATTATAAATCCCAACATGTCATTATGAGGTTTCTACCCATAAATTCAAAAAAAAATTTTTTTTTCCTAAAAATCACAAACAAACTTCAAAATTTGAGACAACATAAGTTTTTTTTCATTTATAACTTCTCTTTACCAAATATTATTTTAAGAAAAATCTTGAAAATATTTACTATAAATATAACATTGGAAAATACCTTCATAAAATATCCCATTGATTATTTTTATAAATCCCCTTTACGAACAATTTTTTTTTTAATAAAATGAAACTTACTAACCAAATTATTTAATTAGGGACCTCATTATCAAACAAAAACATGTCATTATCAAACTAATGAAATACATACCATAAAAAACTTCAAAAATATGAACACCACAATTCATATTAAAAAAACAGTCACCAAATTCACCATCAAATCCTAATTAATAAACTAGATTGATACAAAGAGTAGTTACATCATGTTCCCAAAATCTTTAGCACATTAACTTATTTTTAACTGGGAAGAAAAAAAAAATCTATTTGGCACATACTCTTCTTGTTACCAATAAAGAATGATCAAATAATGAACGAATTAAATAGAAATAGTTAATATGTCATATATTTTAATATGATTATGTTACCAGTGAACTAACAATCTTAAGAGTCCTAAAACATATGAAACATTATATTAGGATAACCCATTTAACATATTAAAATTTTTACTTGGTATGTTACTCATTATCATGAATATTATTATATAATTATATACATACCCTGGAATAAAAAATATGTTATTTTTTAAATATATCTACAATTTATTTCAAATAATAATAACTCAAAATTGTAGCATTATTTTTGTACAATTAAAGTCAACATGCACAAAACCTCTATACCCATACCTCCCTATTTAACTTAAACTTCCGTATAAATAAGTTATATATTCCTTTTTATATCCTACACCTTTAGGTCCCAACACATGCTTTCTCTGTGCGTACTGACACACTAATGGATCATGCTAGTCCAATAAATTTGTAACATTTCAACACTAAAAAAACAACTTAGATAAGATCAAAATTTCACTAGTATTAGTTGAATCCCCTAAAAACCAATGGTTTTAAATAAATGTCTAGGGGTTTAACAATATAATTGGGGGATAATTTATCATTTAATATGATATAACATGCATTGGAAGAACTCCAATATAATATAAATATTATACATGAGTAAAACATGAAAAAATTTCATAACATAACATAACAAGTAAAAAACAATGATAATTACTAACAATATCCCAAAGTAAGACCACAAGAACAAAAAAATCAATGGAAATATAAAGTGTCAGAAAATATACTCTCCTATTATACACATTAATACTACCTACAAGTTACCAACTCCATCACAAAAAACCATAGCATTGTGATAACTCACTAGTAAAGTAACAGGTCTTCCACTTATCTACATAATATTGAAAAAAATCTTCATATACACCATGATGCATATTCTAGGGGGTGAGTATAATAACCCAGTAGGAAATACCTTAATACTTAAAACACATCCCACTTAAATAAACTAGTAATATCGTAATTATAACTAATAAATGAGAGGTGTAATATATATAAAAAATAAAAATATAGTTCACATAAATAAACTCACACAAAAAACCACCCTTTTAACTCATTATTTACATAAATTAACCCACACTATAATTCACACACCCATTTCATGGACTCACTCACCCATGTAATACACTAACTACTCTTCTTTGGGTGCTATGCTACCAAACCAATGCATCACCCATCCAATGGGCCATTTGAACAACCCAAAATCAAAAGGGGAAATGTGTTCCCCCTAAACCAAGTTATCACTTGGTGATACAATCCACATGCCCCACTTTCAACATAGGTATCCAAGTCTAAAACAACAAGGCCCTAACCATATTCACCAAGAACAAAAAACAACTCACACTATTTTTGGGTCACCATTGTTCCACATTTTTCATTTCCAAAATATTTTTCAAAAAAAGAAAATTTTATCAATACAAGGAGTGAACATACACACTAAAAAAAATACAAACCAAATTCAATATTTTCACATGCCAAAAAATATATTTTAAAAACAAATAACAAATTATAAATTTATTTAGATATGTTTTGGTTGTCTCTAATAACCTTTATTTAAAAACTATTTTATACAAAGATAATAATTTATTAATAATTTTCCAAATAATATAACATAAATAAACAAAATAATTGAACTTTAAAAAAAATATTTCAATTTCTTGACACAAGTGGATAGAGGAGAATCCACCTTCCTCAAATAATATGTCCAAGATGAATCCACACCACAACCTCATAGATTTGATCTATCTCAAAACTTCTAGAATGGTTCATGAAGAAGCCACATCAAAACATAACCCAACCAAAAAATACAAGCCTTAAAACAATATAATAGGGTTTCTCCCTAATGAAAATGAAAATATATGAAAGGGGAAGGAGATATATGTGTCTTAAATTTGATCCCTAGTCCAAAAAATCCAAGATTCTAGTAGAGGGATATCCAGAATTATGATGATCAAAAAGTTCAAATAAAGAATCCTTTATGTTTAATAACCCTATAAAGGAAATAATAAAAGAGTGTTTTGGGGGTTAGGGGTGGGGATAAAGTTTTTGAGTTTTTTTTAACATTATACATGGTTTGGTTGCATATTTTGGGAAACCATGTACTAACCTTGTGGTTGTTACTATACATATCCCAAGATTCATAGTTAGGTAAACTATGAAAAAACCATGTGAATTAAAGTGCCTAAAAATTTACCTGATCTATATGGTTATCACATAGTTTACCCAAACCATGATCCTTACTAAAATCATAATTATCTTTATATTATTTAAAGTTTCCCTCAACCATGAACCAACCATTGAACTTTCAATAACCCCATAAAACCCTAAAAAACCATTTATAACTTCTAAAAACTAACCCTATACTCTTCATATCTAAAAAAGACATCAAAAAATATATCAATACATCAAAAGGGGGTGTTATAGTTACCATGATGATCTGAAAAGGAAAATTTTGAATATAAATGTTCAAAAAGTTGATGATGATGAAATAAAAAAGAGTTCTTAGTTGAAAATAAAAGTTATTAACAACATAGAACTATATGTTGTGAAGTAAAGGAGTATGAATGCTTATTAAATGAGTTGAACAATAGGAATATGATTCCCAAATCTCACCATTATTCAAACTGAATTTTTTCATAGATGTCACCCATTAATAGAGTTTAGTTGGAGGGTTTTATCAGATGATCATATAGAGAAGTTTTAGGAATTACATAAAGATCTAATGTGTTTAATAAACTAAAAAATACAGTAAGCAGGAATTATAACAGTATTTAATATGAGATATGAGAATAGAAATTATTTATGGTTTTGTTAAGTATTATTAAAATATTTTTTATAATATGAAATATATCATGTTATAAGAAAGTAGTGTCCACTTTATATTCATTCATATTAGTTGCATTCAACACTTGAAGTGAAATGATAAATAACCTCTTAAAGTATGAATTTGAGTTATCCCTAACTGATATTCATCATGAGTTATTATGGGTTGTGATGAAATGATAAGGTTAGTGCTAGTATGATTTCATATTAGGATATAAATATACTCATGAGGCACATAATGAGTTTTGTATACTGGATAAAGCATGAAATATACTACATGGAGTGTCATACACCATGCCTTTCATATACTAGGGAAATATTTTTTATATTTAGATTTATCCACTACCTAAAGTTAGGAAAGACACACAACATGAGAACCTTTATACTTTGATAGCTTTATTTCTCTATCCTTGAGGCTGATTTGATTAGGGATTTGTTGGGTAGGTTTCTAATTATGTTATCGGTTATGTTTAATCAAGAGAATATTTTTCCTATCATATGATGAGTATGAAATTTGGGACCTCTATTGAGATAAACTGAAGGGCTGCATGACTATAAATAGATAATATATATAATGTTTTTTGGATGATGGTTATGTGAATTGTTCATCCATTAGACTGAATTACTTATGATGTGTTCATCAATTGAATAGTTTATACTCAAAGAATAAAGAATGTATGAGTGATTATATGATATTTACATACTCTGTGTCCTATGGTTACTTAATGTCTTGTATAAAGGGATAATTTAAAAATGAATACTTATATATAATACAGTTGTTGGAAATAAGTTTAGAGATACATGTGTTTGATGAAGATCATTCCATATCCCTTTTATGCTTGAGTAGTATTGATGATTTTATAAAATATTATATATATATTTTTTGAATTTAAGAATTTATACTTTTTTTAATTTCTATAAAGGATCACAGGGTCCTTATTTTTGGTTTACTATATGTGGATTGTGTTCTACAAGTCTTAGGGAGCTAATATAAAAGTATTTTAATGTTTATCCAAAATGAGTTTTGGATGAATATTCCCAAGGTATTTCATATGATGTGATACATGTGAATATGATGATAGATTTAAAAAAGTGTTTTTAGAACATATACTAAATGAGTTTTGGATATTATTTCATAAGTTATTTCCTATGATATGATATAAGGTGAAATGACACAATGTCTATGTTGCTTTAGTGAATGTGGGAGATTGGTGGAGATATAACCTAAAACCGAATGTATATATGACATATATTAGTATATATTATAGTATATTATATAATGATATAATATGGTATGGCATATAAGTTATAAAAGGTTTAAGTTATAATTTTTAAGGTATATTGTTTCTTACAATAGGGAAATATAATATTGCATGATATATTGACATCATGAAATTACCTCAGCCAGTCAGAGTGTATGTCATAATAAATTTATAGGATAGTGTTGTGTTAATAATCATATTGTTGGATTTATATAAAACCCTATAATTGATTAAAGGCATAAAAACATTAAATTTAAACATTCAAATCATCCTCCATATAAGCCACCACTAATCATATACATTTCATAAGATGAAATATATATGATAATCAAATGCGCTTAAATGTTAAATACATTAGTCATGGGTTACAAGAATTGTAACTACACTCTATTTATTTATATGTATTGGAAATACAAGTAAATTCATGTAAAGATTAGGGAGAAAACTCTAGGCCTATACAAGGAGGAAGTAGAAATGATAATTGCATGTGAAATCCTTAAGTAGTTCTTCTATCAATTCTCTCCACCTAAGACCTCTCTATTTATTCCTTTTCTTCGAGTGGTTCTAGTATATCATGAGAGTTGAGGAGGATCCCACAAAATAATTGGGTGATTCAAGTAAACATTTGGATGTATCATAGAGTAATGATACTATTTGTTAATTTTAATCGATCTTTATCAAAATTATGTTTAAAGCTAAGATATTTGATCAATATCTATGAATGGTACACATGTCATAATTTTATATTATACATTTTTTTTGTTTCATGGTATAATGATGTTGGGTTTTAGGTTTATTGATGCCTTATACTACTTGAATAAGTGTTATTTGATCCTTAGAATCCCAACATTCAATGTGTGAATAAGGCACTAGAGTAATTGATGTTTAGTGGCAAGGTTTGATATAAGTATTTCAAAATTTTCCGACCAAATCTGTGTGGTAACACAAGATCTGACAAACTAGTGCTTAAATCCCTCAAATGATAATGTATAATATAATTTAATCATGAAGAAATTAAACAAAATAATAAAGCTTTATACCTTAGTTGTATGATGTGATTCCTATGTTCTCCACTAAGTATCATAACATTGGAACTTTATAGAAACCAATAAAGAAACCCTCTAGATATTCTATGCATATACTGAAGCTTTTGGTTCATCATTCCAATACCTTCAAGTGATAGTATGAGAGATTAAAGTTAATAATTATTTTCATATGATCTTTATATAATAATAGACCCAATCTAAGAAATAGGAATTTATATAATCCCATACTTCTATATTTTTTCTCACTTTAAACCTTAAGATAACGTGAGATAACATGAGATTTGTACACCTGAATCTGGTGCAAAAAACATATTCATTACATACTGACTTTTATACCAACTAAATAAACCCAATTTTAACCAACTATAAATACAATATCAATATAAAAAATTGAATCACTTACATACCTAAGAATTTTTAGGTTTAACATTTCATTTTTTTTGGAAAAACCCTTAATGTAAAAAACTCATATCATTCTCATCAAATGGGATTTTTTTCCATTATACCGAGATTTTATTATTCTATAAGAAGGATTTAACATATGCCAAAAAATTATATACACATGATACCTATTAAGGGAACACATGGGAGATATCTTACATAATATCATTCTTAATAACATAGGGAAATGAAAAAAATAAGAAAACGAGAGCTCAGATGCCCAATAAGGGAAAAAATGCGAGATATTAATCGAAAATCGTATGAAAACATAAGATAATAATAATGTTATGAGATCATGATCATAACTTATGAAGTTAATATAGAACCAATCATAGATCATAAATCACAAGTCATGACATAAATATTTGGACTTTAAAAATACATGTGTCATAAGAGTGAGGAATAATCATTACTCAATTATGATCTATGAGAGAATATCATAAGAATAATAACATTTTATAGAAAATGTGTCATAATAATAAGAATATAAAATAATTTCATTGGTCAAGGCTTACTTCTAATACAATCATCACATACTGTACAATGTCCCATAATGGATTGGGTTCACTCCCTAACCTCTTTTCATCCCTATAATTGGTTCACTTTACATTATTTTAATATTATCTCATGAGATAAAAATCATTACCCATTTAATTGGATGTCGATATAATTGTGGTCCCACTCATCACATAATAAAAATTATACAATTTTCACTATAAGATCATGGAGACATTCATCATTACATTACAACATAACCCATGGAAAAGAAACATGTTTCATAAATATTTTCTCATCACATAATCATAATCCATACATAGAAAAGAACATGGATGGTATAATTATATCATATCCCCATTGAAGTATAAAAAACATCAAATTATGTTAACATAGATGAAAATACATTTAAAATAATATTCAAAACTTTCTTTGAAAACATGAGAAAAATATCCTTTTATTTTGATAATATTTTAAAATAAAAATTCCCAAAATATTGAGAAAATTATTTTATTTGAAAATTAAAATTAAAACTATTAAATTAATATTTAAATAAAATAATGTTCATGATAATGGGAAATTATATTCTTAGGGTAAATGTTAAAAAATATTCCTTTCATACCTTTAATAAAAAGTCATAAATAAACTGTTTGGAAAACATTGTGAAAATTCAATTCAAACATTTTAAAATAAATTAAAATATGGTTGAAAATTAATTAAAATAATAATTTATCATATAAAAGAAAATTATTTATTTTTTAAAGAACATATATATAGAAGAAAAATTTGATCAATCAAAGAGGAAATAAGGTTGAATTTTCTTAAAAAAAATTCACGATTGTTTTAAGTACCAAAGAGAGAAGAATGAAAGGAAAAAATTAAAAAACTATAAATAAATATGGTATAAGGAAATATGAGGGATTTTAATAAATAAAGAACATATAATTTCCTATAATGTAAATTTAAACATAAATAATCCCAATAAAAAATGAAATTGTGACAAAACATTTTACCACTTTGGTAATATTTGAATCATAAACCCCATGAAATAAACAACATCATATGAAAATTTAAATAAAATTAATATGAATATATTAATGATATAATATATAAAATAGACAATATATACACTATATAAACACAAATAGGTGCATAACATTAATTTATTCTCAGTGAAACAAAATTGAGACAAAGAACCATTATAGTTTTGGTAATCATTGAACCAAAAAATCATAAAAGAGAGAAAATTATATGGTTGAGTGAATCCAAATAATTTTCATTTAAATAATAATAAAAATCATTAATGTGAATTATATACACCACAAAAAATAAGTGGTGAATATGACACATGTCTCATAGAAATTAAAGTGAGACGAGAAACCCTTACCTCAAGTTCTATCTTTCTTCATGCTTGATCTTAATATCTTATACAGTAAATTTAGATTTATTATAAAACTATATTAGAACCATATTCATAATTATATTACTATATATCATTCTATTATAATTTCCAATTAATTATCCATTAAAAATTCTTCCTAAAAAGTATTATTCACGTGAAAATGATCTGTTTTTCATGCTTGTTTCAATTTGACAGTTATAGTCCTTGCACCTTGGTCATGGTTTCATCATCTAAAAACTATTAATCATGTCATAATTATCATAATTATTCACTATATATACCTTTATAACCATTCATATAAGGTGGATATGAAAAATTAATTACATCACTTTGTAGAGGCAGTAGTCTGCACGTACGCATGAGTGACGATTTCACTTTTCAATTGATATAAAAAATAATGATAAATAATAAAAAAATTAAATAATAATAATTATATCATATATATCATATTTATTAATTATATATATCCTAGTTACCATCCATATAAATAGTAAATAGAAAATGAATCATATTTGTTCGTAGAGGTGGTAGTCCACATATACACACAAGCGACATTATCATTTTCCAATAAATGTAAGGGTAAGAAGGTAAATGATATTTTATCTTTATAGAAAGATAATTATGTCATAAATATCATATATATACCTTAAATATATTATAATAACCTTTTATAAAATACAATTATGAAATACATCGCTTCATGGAGAGGGTAGTCTGAACGTACGCATGAGCAATGATTTTATTTCCCATTGGATATAAATGAGGTAGATAATAGTTTTACCATAAACATAATAAAATTTTAGTATATTTATGATAATTATGTCATTATTTTATTATGGATACAACATATTGAAGGAGGTATAAGATGAAATAAACATAAAAGAAATTTCTTAAGACTAATACTTCCTCTTTTGATATCCTCATTTTGATTGAGCTTAAAGAATTTTAAGGATTGGTTTATGGTCACTATAGAGGATTAGATACATGGGAAATGATTTTTTTATATGAATTGATACATATTTTTAAGGAAAAAATAACTCATATGTACCTTTATAAATCATAGATTAAGTCATTTTTAGGCAAAAATATGTGAAATTTACACAATTTTCAATCTTTAAGGGTTGTGAAAGTAAGTTTAAAAATTTCAAGTGGAACATAAATGAAAAATTACGTATATTATAAAACATTTACCATTCACTTGAGTTAATAGAAGTGTTTTAATATTTTATAATAATTTAATAATAATTTTGAAACATTAAATACCATTCAAATTCATTTTTATGACTATTCATGCATTCTGACTTTAAAGGCTTCAAGATGAAAATGAAATTCTAATATAAATGATTTTACCATCACTAATAAATTATAATTATCTATTAAGTTCTTTTAACATCATAATTCATCCAAAACATATTACTTTTAATGTTTTTAAAATCATTTACTTGATTTTTCTTCTGCTTGTACAAACACTGCATCAGTGTCGGCTAAATATTCTAGGTAATTATAACATTACAAAAAATTAAATAAAAACTAATATCATAAATATAATTTATTATTAATCAATATTATCATATATATTATTTAATATATCATTTTTATTTTTATCCACATCATGAAAACATAATAAGTGTGAGAGAATGACATTTTGTAATTGTTCTTAACATAAAATGATATAAAGGTTATAATCAATGAAAAGAGGCACAAGAAATCCATATTTTAAAATAAAATATGGTTATGGTAGAAATAAACTAATCCAATAAAATAAATTCATGCTTTTGATTTTGATACCTTATCCTATAGTTTCAACCCCGATTCACCCACTTTATCCTTTACCATGATAATAAAAAATTACCATAGTTACCATTCATTATGTCTACAAATAAAAGCGGTCCATTTAATTAATCTGAACATTATTATTGCAAATATAAACTAATTTTTCCAATATTAAATATATATAATTGGTAAAAATTAATTTTAATATAAGTGAATTTTTTTAATGGAAAACAGTTTTTAGAAAAATACCCTTTTAAGTATAAAAGGATTTTCCAATAAAATCATGTATAATATTTATTACCATGGAATTAATTGGATTATGTTTAATAAAATGAAAATTATGTGAATTTAAAATAAATTTAAAACAAAATGTAACATTGAAATTACTTTGATTAAAATAAAATATTATTAATCAATATTTTTCACTATTCACCAAAAGATCAACCTTCTGAGAAAAATATCAAAAGTTAATCTTAAGATTATTTTGATATTATGATTTCTCCAATGAATTTTATTTCATTATATTAAAATTATAAAATCTATAAATCTTTCTTTTGAATGAAAAATAAAAAATATAAGGAAAACCCACTTTTATTGAAAATGACCCATGTCAACTTTAACTATTCTTAACCTTATTTGATTTAATTATTATCGGTCAAAATTGAGTACTTATTTATTACACACTAATAAATAAATTTGAATAAGGAAAAAATTTCAACATATATTTCAAAATGTGATTACTTATATTCATACCCACTAAACAAATAACTAGGTTATAATAATCATATTTAAATAATATAGTCACTACCACAAAATAAGGTAAGGGAAGTGCCTCATTTTATCAGCATTAAGAAGAAAGCACTGATAGGGGGGGTTATCAATGCTAGATTTAGCGTGGATAATTTTTTTAATAATAATTTATATAAAATTATTATATTTATATTAAAAAATATTGTTTTTTTGTATACATTAACTAAAAAATGCATGTTTATAATTAATATATATTTTTTAATAATTCAAATATATATATATATAATGTTTAAAAAAAGTATTTCTAAGATTATAATTATATATATATACACATAATTACTAGATTATAATAAATTTCCTTAAATAATAAATTTATTTATTAGATTTATTAGATTTATTAAATTTATTAGATTTATTATATCTTTTGGATTTATTGAATTTATTATATATTTATTATATTTATATTTATTAGATTTATTATATTTAATATATTTAATATATTTAATACATTTAATATATTTATTTTATTTATAATAAATATACATAAATACCTTTTTAAATATATATATTTATATTAATTATTAAATATATATGTGTTTCTAATGAATTCGGTCAATAAATATATTGATCATGCGTACATATGTTATGTATCATAATGTTTTTTTATACATTACACCTTTTTTTATTATTCATATTGTCCATTGATGACTTGTTTTTTATTATGTATATTTACTAGGTATATGATTAATTCATGTCACCCATATATGCTGTTATGTTCTCAAAAATATATATAAAATTACATTAAATATATTTAAATAATAAATATACTTATTATATTTATAATTATTAAATTTTAATTATATATAAATAATTTTTAAATATATTTATTTGTAATTATAATTACAACTATATATATATATATAAATAATTATAAAATTACAATAAATACATATATTATTTATATATATATATATTATAATTATATACAAATATTTTGAAATATATTTATTTATAGTTATAATTATAACTATAAATAACTATATATATGTAAATAATTATAAAATTATAATAAGTATATTTATTATACTACTTATAAAGTAAGGATCATAGATGAAAATCCCAACCATGCTGATCAAAAGGGAATCTGGGACGCTCGGTCCTTTGCCGAAATCATCACGGGTCACACTTCTCTCGTTGAATCCAAGACCTCAGAGAGTATCGCTCCAAAAAAGTATTGGAAAAAAGTTCTATCAGTGATTTCTTTCTCTAATGAAGAGGTACACACACTCTCTTCGGATCTTCATTTTTCTCTCGTTGGTAATTTTGTCAAGCATCATCCTTCACTTATGTTTTTGTGTAAAACCCTAGAAGATATAGGTTTCACGAATTTTCATATTGGCTTACTGAATTCGTCGAATGTTCTCTTTCCATTTTCCTTGAAGAATGATTACTACCGATTCTGGAACCGTTGTTCTTGGTCTTTTGGGGGATCTTCTATGAATGTTTTGAAATGGTCTCCGCATTTTGATGTTGGTTCTGAACCCCCCATCGTGCCTCCCTGGATTGGTTTCCCAGGTTTGCCTCTCCATATCTTCAAGTAGAGTGCTTTATTCCCCATTGATGAACTCTTAAGACACCCAATTAGGCTAGACTACACTACATTGAATCTATCAAAACATTCAGTGGCTAGGATTTGTACAGAACTTGTCATCTCTAATGAATTTACATCACAGTTTTGGATATAGAATGGAGACAATGGGTTTCTACAAGATGTTGTCTTTGAAAATGTACTGGCATACTGTAAAAAATGTTCCAAAATTGGTCATCTCATGAATGACTATGGGACTCAAAGGGATTCTCTCTTCCCCACCCCTCACATTTTTCAATTTGGGTGAAAAAGGATGCTGCAAAAATGAGCACTTATGTTCTGGCAGATAAACGGGTTAAGAGTATCGATGTTTTTAACTCAATTGATGGTCATTATCCTACCCATGTGACAAAAATTACTATTGAAACTAAACCTAATAGTGAGGGTAATGTGGCTATTCCTTTTGAGGTGAGTGAACCCTCTAATGTCAATGTTTTTGTGACTTCTCAATCTGACCCAGACTCTTGCCCAGCACAGCCTCACTGCACATCCTTACTGGATGCTGATGAGAAAGCCACTCAAATTAAGGAAGATTTCTTGAAATCAAGCTCTAGAAAAGGAAAAAAGAAAATGGTGAATGCCGATGAATTCATTACTCCCAATCCCCAAAAAAACAAGGATACATAGGGATTATTCTCACATGGAACAAAAAATGGTCATAAGATCTCTTGATGCTTATAAAAAGGACAACACTGAATTTACAACATCAACGAATGTGGTTCATCTGTCTGTAATGGCTACTGATTCTCCTTCACATCCTGAGGTTATTTCTTATTTTTCACCCCCTGAAGATAACCCGAATTTTGACTCTAACCTAGCTATGCAGTATGTAAACCATTATACCGAGGAGGTGGGTAAAGACTTGGAATCTCAAATGTCCTACCAAAGGCTCAGAAATGGTGAAATATCTGTGAAAACTTATCTCGATATCAAGCGACAAATTTTTAGTAAGAGGTTGGTTCAGGTGTCTAAACACACTCTCGGATTATTTATGATCAATGTTGTTCATTCTAGATTCACAATTATTTTTTGATTATGTTATTTTATGATGATTGCAACAACTCAATGAGGACCAAGAAGAACATCGATCGTTGTCTAGCCCTACGTTGCACCATTTATATTGAAATGCAGTTTGAACAAAGAGACAACTACATGGGTTGCTGAAGCAATGTGACAAGAACGTTATCGAAGTGGAGAAACATTGAGGGAGATCCTCAAAATCTTGGAAGTAGAAATCGGATGTTCTGCTGATGATGATGTTGGACAAGACAAAGTCCTACGGATAGAATACCTTCGACTCAATTTGAGGCCTTAGAGCTTTCATGGGTTTGCTGTATTTTTGGCCTTAGGTGAGTGAGCTTCCTTGATATATCTCATGTTTGGCTCTTATTTTTGGTTGGTGTAAACTCATTACACCTTGAGCTTGTATTTTAATACTTTTGATTTAATAAATTTCTTTGGGGCATGAATTGGGTGACCAATTCATGTATCCATTTGTTTAAAAAAAAAACTACTTATAAAGTTATAATATTATTAAATAAATATATTTATAAACATATACAAATATTTATAAATAAATACAAATATTTATAATTATAATTTCTAAATGAATATAGATATATTTAAATGATTAAAAAATTATAATAAATATATTAATTATAAATATTTATATACAAATATTTATAAATAAATACAAATAGTTGTAAATATAATTCATATAAATGTTGATATATTTAAATAATTAAAAAATTATAATAAATATATTTATATATATATTTATAAACTTATAAATATATTTTTTATAATTTTATAATTATTTAAATATATATAAATATATATTTTTTCATAATTACAACTATAAATAAATATTTATTTATTATAATTTTTAATTACAATATATATATATATATATATATATATATATATATATATATATATATATATATATTAGTTATAAATATAAATTAATATAGATTTATTTAAATAATTATTAATTTATAAAAAATGTATTTATTATTTTCATATATAATGTTATATATAATTAAATAAATATATTGATAAATATATAGAAATATTGATAAATAAATACAAATATTTATATTTATAATTACAAATAAATACAGTTACATTTAAATAATTTAAAATTATAATAAATATATTAAATATATATATTAATAAAATTTTAAAAATTAGAAATATTAATTTGTTATAATTTTATAATTATATATATATATATATTCATTTATAATTATAATTATAAATAAATAGATATTCATATAGTTATAAATACATATATATTTATATAATTAATTATAAAATTAGAAGAAATATAGTTGTATATATCTATAATCTTATAAATATATATAATTAATATATTTATTATATATATTCTAAGATTATAATTATAATATGTATATTTCTTATAATTTTATAATTATTTAAATTATAATTTTATAAATATAAATTAAAAAAAATTATATATAGTTATAATTATAAATAAATAAATATATTTTATCATATATATAATTTTATAAATATATATTAATATAAATAAATTATTAACACAATATCTTTATCAGCTCTTGTTCACCGGTGATAAAGGCCTATCATTATCAGCACTAACAAAACACTAATAAAGGTATGTTTTATCAATGCTTTCTATTTTAACGCTGATAAAACATACCTTTATCAGCACTTTTTAGCTAGCACTAATAAAAAGTTCCCCAGGTTTTATAAAAAAACTCTAACAGTCATCTTTATTCTTGCACCGCTCAAGCTCTCGCGGAAGCTGACCCCTACACCACTAACCTCTGCTCTGCCCTGACCCCAGCTCCGCCACCGCCAACCCCTCCTCTACCACCGCTGATCCTCCACCGCTCCTCTTCCACGAAACCACATCCACCTCGAACCCTCGTCCACTGATCCTCCATCGCGAACCCCACCTATGCTGTGAAGCCCTCCACTACTATCGTCGCTACTGCCTACCCTAACACCACCGTCACCAGACCCTACTACTGCCACGAGAAGGTAATGCTATCACTTTATTAAAAAAAGTTTCATTACAATTTTATCACACTTTCTAGGAAATGCTTGGGTTAGTGTTTTCTATAGGCTATTTCCCTTTTATGGGATGTGCATTGATTGCTATTATTTTATTCTTGTATGATGTAATTGGTGGATATTTCTTTAGAGGGTGTTGGAGGTGAGATCAGGTTTATTTCTTATGTTTAATTATCAATTTATAAATTTATCATGTTTATCTCCACTTTTACTGTGCCATAGGAACCCAAGGTAACTATGTTACTAATATTTTGTGTGTCATAGTGACTGAACATGATTCCCTTATTGCTTTTACCATAGATTTAGTGATGTAATTCCCATGTTGCTTCACCTATAGTGTTAGGGATGTGATAACCTTATCTCTTTTCTGATGGTCTTGGTATAGATGGGAACCCTTGGGATGTTGATTCTATTGGTATATGTCTAATATTTTCATATCCTAGGATCTAGTGAGATTCCAATGATGATTTTTTATTTGATGATATTAGCTTTGAGATTCCCACAACACAAATATTTTCATCACTTTTTACAATTCATGGGAATTTTACATCAATTTAATTTTGTTTTCTATTACTAATGATAGTGTCACAACTTCTCTAATAATCACGAGAGAATCACAATTAGAACTTATTGGATAAAACATCCACTTCTTTTTCTTAGATTCTAAGAGTGGGGATAACCTTAAATCCAACTGATCTGGCTTATGTGGGATGATGAACACTAGATATAAAATTATCCATCATTTATCATCAATGGGAATATAATAATATTTTTTAAGTTATCCTTTCAAAATGAACCTTCCAATTATATCAATTTCATGTCAAATCCCTTTATTTCTATAATGATAGATTTGGAACTAGGATATGTGTATACCTAGTGGATGGGAACTTGAATTTTTCCAACTATTCCCTTTGAATGTTTTCAATAGGGTGAGTACCATGTCTCTTTCCTTTTCGAGTTTGAGTTCATGCAAGATGGAATAATGAAACTGATGTTTACGATCAAAAAAATTGACCAAAATGAGGCTGTTGTTTAATGTCATACAAATTTTATAAAAAAATATAGTGATCTACATAATAATGTAGTTTAGGTAAACATGTAATGATTTGAGAACCCAATACTAGTATAGAAATCATTTAGAAGAGGTTCACATAGTTTATGTTTATAGTTCTTGTTCTATAAAAGGTGAGGTAGTTTATTTAACGGTAACTGAAAGGTGATAAATCAACATGAATGATTAGTGTACTATATTAGTATAAAAAACCTCAAGAATGGGTACATGGAGTTTATGGACATAGTTCACAAACCAATGATGAAGGGTATGATGTTTCTACCAAAATGTGCCTCAATATCTAAGAGTTCTCTAACACCTTCGAATAAGGAATGAGAACAATGTAAATCATAACTCAAGTTATTTGAACTGGAATGTTGTTTTAATTAAATATATTTTATCTATGTTTAGTGTATAATATTTCAAGACTAGATATGTATTAGGTTACTATATTATGTAGAATGGGGTATGAATCTTATGAAGACAATGAATGAGTCTAATATTAGTGGTTGGGATGTTAGGACATATCCAATGGACCTCTCTAAGAAGTTTAAAGGTCATCTAAGATGAACCATTTGCCATATAGTTCAAATTTTATTGAAATGTAATTATATTGAGTGAAATTTATGATCATATGATGAAGAAATTTATGGAAAGGTATTTTCATAGATCTAGATCGTACGCAATATGACATTGTTTTATCTTAATGTCAAGTTATTGGGGAAAACCCTACATGAGTTGATGAAGTCTCATACACCAAGTTTAAGTTGGAGTTTAATTAGGGAGAAACTGATAGTTGAGTATAAAATAAGAAATATAGATATTTTTAGTGGATAAAACCTGAAATGCTCTATCGTGGGTTCCCTCAAATGATTAGTGGTTTTTGGGTACTTAGGTGCAGCAGAGTGGCTGACCAAGGTCATATCTCAAAGGAGGAAGTAAATTTAACAACATATTAAAGGCATTTTTGAAAATAAAATAAAAAGAAAATAAGAACACTAATTAAAAGGATGGTGTTTTTTTATTGTTTATAAATCTAGAAGAAGTTTTTTGGAAGAAGATTGTATTTTTTTTGTTTTTATTTTTGAAATTATGTTCAATTAAAATGACACAACAAGAAGATGTTTTTTAGAAAATATTAAAAGGTGTAATCGATATAACTCTACCTCTTCATTTAATTATTAATCATTATCATTTAAATTAATACCCATTAATTATGAACCCACCAATTTGTTAACCCTCTAACCCTACAAGAGTTAACTTAACCACAAAGATGAAATTACTTAAACCTTATGCTAGCTTCAGAACATGCAATCACATCACCCTGCTTTGATTGAAGTTCTAAGGTTATCTTATGGTCAGTGGTTAATTAGAAAACATATCCATTCTGAAAATAAGTATTAATTGAGTTTAGGTATTATATTTGAACTCTACAAACTTATCCTGTGTGGTCTTGTATTACTGATTAAAATAGCACTCTCACAATTCACACAATACTCGACCACGTGTGTTTTTGTGTTAATTGTTCAATTGCTTGCTTAGTTTATTCTAATTTAAAAACTCAATTCATGGATCATATTAAGTGAATTAAAGTATCTCAATGATTCAAAATAATTAAATGAAGAGGGTATAAGATAGAACTATCACTAAGAAAACTACTCTTCCATGGGCGGTGCGGTCATCGTGGAGACATTTTGCATGAGCAAAGGATTGAAAGGGTAGAACCCAATCTCGTCTCCACTCTTGAATTCCAGAACAAAGAGGAAGATTAAGAGAACAATAAAATTGAAAATAATAGAAGAATTAGAAGAGAAACTAAGAGTTTATTGAAAGCACAACAACATTACAACAAAGAATATGAAAAGAATTTTTTTTTGGAGGAGATCCTAGCTTGGTAGCTTCCCTCCTCCAATTGTGAATTGAAATGGTGTAGAACCTGTCATGAAACAACCTGGGTTGACCCTGAACCGGTCACTCGAGTCGATATGTGGTAATTCCCAAGAGGTGTTCCCGATCCTGCTTGGCTGGAAACAAATTCCAGGGCATCAACAGAGTAAAAAAGGGAATGATTTCGCCCAATGAAAATAAATAAAGCAGTAGAAAAAGGTATAAAAACACAAAACATGTGAAAAAAAAGAACAATCAACAACACCACACTAACCTGGCCATGACCAAAACTCCTCACGACCCTAAGAGTTGATCACCAAACCACAATCAAATCTTTCCCACAATGAATGAGCTCGGGTCAAACTTGTGACATAAAATAAAATCAAGAAAACCCTATAGGCATGAGAATTAAATATCATTAGGTAGGATTGACTAATTCTATTCCCAGTGCACATGCCATTAAATAAAGAATTAACTAATTTCAGGTTTGAGATACAATTTATAGAAATAGGTTTTCATAAATATTTTACTTGAAAACAAACCATGAACCATTTCCCTTATTTATTTTCAAAAGTATGTTCTTTTCATTAGTGATAATAGAATTTTAAAAGGGAAAATGATTTTTTTACATTTTCATATTTTTACAAAGAGAACAAAACACTTTCATTTGAGAACCATTTTTAGAAAACTACTCAAAACCAGCTCACCATTTTCCAAGAAAAAAACACACAAAAATAAAAAATGGTAAGTAGAAAACAAGGGCAATGAAGATACACATACAAGTACAACATTCATCACTGCTAGAAATAGAGATCCAAAAAGATATAGGTCAAACCTAGGAGCTCATGAACAATCCAAAATGTACTATACATGTGATTCATCCTGAAGGCATGCATACTCTTGATGACGTCATAACACCCTAACACCCGATCATTTCCCTACCTGGACTGATCCAAGGTCCCAATCCCATATCAATAATAACAAAATTCCTCTCTACTATGGGGCACTAGCTAGTGCGTAATCTAAACTAGTGCAACAATCGTTCACAGAAAATTCACTTACTATGCCAGGTTCTCATGTCAACACGTTTAATAAAATGGGGGTGAGTAAACAATGTAAATCAACCGTCACAATGCATAAGCATCATACAAAAATCACACAATCAATGTACACAAAAATATCACCCCTAATTCACCTCAAAGAATGTTTTCCAAAATACTTTATTTTATCAAAGTACCAAATGGGCCTGATGAAACTTTTAAAAGAAACACCATTTCTCAAGAGAAATCAAACCATTTACTCATGTTTCAGAAAAAAAACATTTACCAACAAACCAAAAACAAAATTGAAAATCTGTGAATTATGTTCAAAGGCCAAATGGTCATTCTTTCACTATTGTGCATCAGTTCATCAAGAAAATAATTCAAGTGACATGTATAAAATAAATAGGTTCGTTTACATCACACAATTATTCCAGAATTAATTATCTAGTACTATTTTTCATTTATTGAAATCAATGAAATATCAAGAAATTAATAAATTCTAAATTTAAAGGGGAGTGCAGTGGGGGGCCTACCACAACTCACAAACCATACACGACGACGCGACATGCCTCACATGATGTGAAAGCACGTGCAAGATGATGATCAGAGGACCACGAAAAAAGAAAACCTTGTCAACATGCTACAACCACAAATATACCCAAAAACACATAAACGATAATTTAAAATAAATCAAAAAAAAGACAATGAAAACCTCGCCTAAATATCAATGTAGGAAAATTGAAATGAACCCACACCGCTCGCCTTTAGCGGCGGGCGTTTCTCGCTTGCCCGGTTGTGAACTCAGCGCACAGCTGGCCACGCGAACGAACAAGGCAGGAGTCGACACGACAATCGGAAAGGGGCAGCAACACTAACATGGAGGGTTTCTAGCTAGGAGAGACCGGAAATAGGGTCGCTGGCTGGGAAAGTGGCCAGCAGGAGGTCGCTGGCCAGAAAAAGGTCGGCAAGGGAGGTTGCGGATCCAGTGGGTGTGCGCCGACAAGGGTAGTCGTTGGAAAACGCAGCAAGGGTCGCGGTTTCGGTGGATGGAGGAAAGTTGGATGGTGGTCGGGGATAAGATGGTGTGTGGGTAGGAGATAGAGGCTGCCAGAGGGTGCGGTCGCAGACGAGGGAGGGGGTAGAGGGAGGATTGAGTCTGGGGTGCTACGCAGGTGGTTGGCTGGGGTGTGCAGTGCTAGCAGGGGAGGATCTGGGGGGGGGGGGTCCTGCACATGCTGCAACAAGGGATAAGGGGGAAGGGGTCCACTTCTGCTAGCCGAACGAAGCAGGGATGAGGTTCAGAAGGCACAAGATCACTGTATGGGGTGCGCAGTGGCGGGATGAGGCTGGTGAGGGGCCTGGCCAGTAGGGAGGGCGCAACGGTCGGACGAGGCTGACAAGGGGCATGCGGCGCAGTGCAGGGCAGGAGCTAGAGGGTGTGTGGTGTGAGGATAAGGAAAGAGGGGGGGGGGGGATGCGTGTGGAAATAAATAAACCCCAGCAAAAAAGGGATATAAAAATATAATAAAATAATAAATAAAAATAAAATAAAAATTAAAAATAAAAACCTAACAATATTAATAATAATAATAAAAATACTAATAATAATAGAAATAATAATAATAAATTTAATATATAATAATAATATTAATATTAACATCAATAATAATAATATTAATAATACACATAATAATAAATACAACAACTTTAACAATAATATAAAAATGATAAAAATAATAATTTTGATAATAAAAATTCTTTAATAATAATATAATCTCATTGTTCATGAAGAAGTAATACTAACATAACTACAGTAAGTTATTTATTCTAAATTTTAATTTATTTTCAATTCATTCAATTTACTTTTTTATTTGGCCAATTCAGACACCGCAACTGCGCGGTACTCAGGTTGACCGCACGGCTTCCGCTAGTCGTGCGGTGCCTGTGCACTAGCCTATAATAATAATAATAATAATAATAATAATAATAATAAATACTTATTAATAATAATAATAAGAAGAAAATTAATAATTATACTGAAAAAAATATAAATAAAAAGAACATTCAGTTCACTTTAACAATAATAATAAAATCATTAACAATAGAAATTTTAAATAACACAATCAATTGACAAAGTTTATCATTTTAACTTTTCCAAAGACAGGCGGACTGTGCCGTTGCCTAGGAAGGTTTTAAAAAATGCGCTCTGCCCGTGCACCCAGTGACATCAACTAAAAAATGCACATTTTTTTGACAAAACTCAAAAATCTGGTTCTGGATTTAACCCGAACCTCAACAAAAAATTTAAAAGCCAAAGAAAATAATAAAATAAAAATAATAGATAGGTCGGGGTTTGACAATTCTCCCCACCATAACGCTTTCCACCCTCATAAATCCACAATAAGATCTATACCCCAAGATGAATCTCCTTAAGTGTCACTCACCCCCAAAAGTTTAAGCGCCTTCAGTTGATCGACCCAAAGGAACACCGAACTCCCATGACATGAAACTTATCCTCAAAACATGAACACCTTAAACACCACCAAGACAAAAAAAGAAACGAAACTATGATACTGACATGGGGAGGCCCGAATGGACTCCCCACCATAGGAAACCAGCCAAACTGAATTCAACGAGACCCGCGATGGGTATCCCCACCATAAGGACTAATGAGATTAACCGAACTTGAAATCTTCACACACGGACCAGAAACCCCAACACAAGGGTAGGGGAGGGAAGGGACCAAACAATCGAACATAAAAACTACCATCACTGCTACCTCAACTATGTCACACCCTTAGAAGAACACAAACCATGCCACACTAAATACCTAGATTAAACCAAGGCCCTTCTTCACCACTGGGGTTCTCCTGACTATGCACCAGCTTCACTCTGGGACCTATGGTCGGAGCACTAATGATTAAAGCTTCTCCTGCCTCGCAGTCCGGCTTCAAAAATTCCCAGTCATAACACATGAACCAGAATTTTATCAAACACACATCCATTAATATACAGGTTTCCAGAGGTTTTAAAAGAACCATACTTACAACTGAAGGAAAATAAACACCACAGAACACTACAAGAGAATACCACTACATCCAAGGAACACTACAAAGAGAAAATCCCCTAACCGATCCCCAAAAATTGTCCTACTCCTGTTAACGGGCTGAGGTGACCTTTGATGAGTCAGATCTTAATTCAACGCGATTCTTGGAAACACCTCGACAGAATCGCTGAAAGTGACCCAAACACCCACAGGTGTGGCAAGGTCTCAGATCACTCGGGCACATCGGCCTCTTGTGCCCCCTCTTACCGCACTGGTTACAGATCAAGGCATTGCACTGTGAGGAAGATGACTGAAGGTCTAAAGGCCTCTTGAATCCTCTACCAATACCACCAACATCAGGCTACTTCCCATTCTTCTTATCACTATCTTATGCACTGCTTCGCATGGTCGAAGGAGTATTAGCCACCTCAAGTCCTCCTGCTAACTCAGCTTCGGTGAGGAAAGCTTGTCTCACCACATCAAGGAAGGTGATTACGTTGAACTCCTCCACCTTTGACTGCAGCTTAGGACGTAAGGATCATTTCCAACATACCCTGATTCATATGGATCCAAGTCCAGGAAACGAAGAAAGAATTCCAACACCGATCCAACACCTTGATGAAGACCACACAACTCCATCCTCTTCCTCACCTTTGTCACCTTAGAGAAGTATTGTTGGATGAATGACGACTTGAAGAACTACCAAGTGAGATATTCTCAAGTATTTCTTCGATACATAGACTTCCACCAGTTCCAGGTTGGACGTTCAAGAATAAAGGTAGCCAACTTCACCTTCAATGACTTAGGCGGCGTGAGAGAAAAAAAGTTCCTCTCAATATTCCACAGCCACTCCTCCACCTCAAGAGGATCTGCTTTCCCATAAAAGAGGGGAGGGTTCAACTTCTGAAATTTCAGAACATAGTCTATAGGTTGAACAATTGGAGGATTTTCTAAAGGTGCACCACCCAAAGCTACACCTTGGGAATTCATCAAACCGTCGTGGGTGGTGAACACTACAGAACAAGGAAACAAAGAACTTAATCAAAACATGGTCATTTACATTTAAAATTCAACTTTTCAAAATTTCTAGAATAAAACTTTGAAAAAAAAATCTTAGAATCAAATAAAACCCAAACAATTCACTATAGGAAACTAGTGTCGATGTGTGACTCAGAAATATATGGTTAGAGACCATATGCTAGTCACGACACTGCCACAAGGATCACTCTAGGGTAATGTCCCCGGCTCCACATAGCTTGCTAGAACATACGACCTCATGAAGGTCACTAGCCCGAATTCCATTTAATTTCCTAACGACAAACAAACCATAAGAATCAAGGACATTGACAAACCCGAACATCCCATGGTAACTCGAGGTTCAGAATGAGAAAGGGTTCATGACATCCTTCTTGTCTGTACACCCCGAGTCCCAAAAATTCTACTCATTTTACCATGACAACCCAAATAATGATGGGTGCTCTGAAAAACAAGGTCTGCTCAAGAGCCTACCACCTTTGATACCATTTTGTCACAAACCAACCCGGGTCGACCTTGAACCGGTCACCCGAGTTGATACACGGTAAGGCCCGAGAGGCGTTCCCGATCCAACCAGGTTGGCAACAAGCACCAGGTCATCAATAGAGTACAAAAGGGAATGATTTCAACCAATGAAAATAAATAAAGCAGCAGAAAAAGCTAGAACAATTCACAACACGAGAAACAAAAGAACGATCAACCAATTAGTCGGGCCGACTAATTCTATTCCCAGTGCACATGCCATTAAATAAAGAATTCACTAATTTCAAGTTTGAGCTATAATTTATAGAAATAGGTTTTCATAAATATTTTAATTGAAAACAAACCATGAACTATTTCCATTATTTATTTTAAAAAATAAGTTCTTTTCATTGAAGCTAATATAATTTTAAAAGGGAAGGTGATTTTTTTACATTTTCAGATTTGTACAAAGAGAAAAAACACTTTTATTTGAGAACAATTTTTAGAAAACTACTCAAAAACCATCTCACCATTTTCCAAGAAAAAATCACACAAAAATGAAAAATGGTAAGTACAAAACAAGGGCAATGTAGATACACATATAAGTACAACAATCATCACTTCTAGCAATAGAGAGCCAAAAATATATGGGTAAAACCTAGGAGCTTGTGAACAATCTCAAATGTACTATACGTGTGACTCATCCTGAAGGCATGCCTACTCTCGTTAACGTCATAATTCCCTAACGCCCGATCGTCTCCCTACCTGGATTGATCGAGGGGCCCAATCCCATAGAAATAGAAATAATAACAAAACACCCCTCTGTTATAAGCCACTAGCTAGTGCATAATCTAAACTAGTGTAGCAATCGTTCATAGAAAATTCAATTACTATGAGAGGTTCTCATGTCAACACGTGTAATAAGGGGGGGGGGGGATGAGTCAACAGTGTACATAAACTAGTGACGATGCACAAGCATCATACACAACTTACACAATCAACGTATACAAAATGATCACCACTGAGTCACCTCAAAGAAAGTTTTCCAAAATAATTTATTTTATCAAAGTGCCAAACAGACCTGATAAAAATTTTAAAAGAAACAAAATTTCTTAAGAAAAACCAAACCATTTGATCGTACGTCAGAAAAAAACATTTCCCAACAAACCAAAACCACAATTTAAAATATGTGAATTATGTTCAAAGGCCAAACATGCATTCTTTCACTATTGTGTGTCAGTTTATCAGGAAAATAATTCAAGTACCGTGTATAAAATAAACTGGTTTGTTTACATCAAGCAATTATTCCAGAATTAATTATCTAATACTATTTATCATTTATTGAAATCAATGAAATATCAAGCAATTAATAAATTCTAAATTTAATGATGAGTGCAGTGGGGAACCTAACTCAAATCAGAAACCAAACACAATGATGCGACACGCCTTGAATGACGTGCAAGCACAAGCAAGCTGATGATATGAGGACCACGAGAAAAGAAAACCTTTCCAACACGCTGCAACCGAAAAGATAACCAAAAACACATAAATGATAATTTAAAATAAATCAAAAAAAAACAATGAAAACCTCACCTAAAACTCAGTGCAGACAAATTAAAACAAACCCACACCGCTCGCCTTTGGCATCAGGTGTTTGTCGCGCACCCAATTGCAAACTCAGCATGCAATTGTCCGCGCGAACGAATGAGGCAGGTGTCGATGTGGAAATCAGAAAGGGGAAGCAACACTATTAGGGAGGGTTGCTGGCCAAGAGAGACCGGCAAAGGGGTCGCTGGCCGGGAAAGTGTCCAGTAGAAGGTCGATGGTCGGAAAAAGGCCAGCAAGGGAGGTTGCAGATCCAGTTGGTGTGTGCTGGTAAGGGTAGTCATCGGAAAATGTAGCAAGGGTTGTGGTTCTGACGGTTGGAGGCGAGTTGGATGGCGGGCGGGGGTCGGACTGTGTGTGGGTAGAAGGCAGAGGCTGCTGGAGGGTGTGGTCATGGATGAGTGAGGGGGCCAAGGGAGGCTCGGGTCTAGGGTGATATGCATGTGGTCGGCCGGGGCGTGTGGTGCAGGTAGGGGAGGATCCGGGGGGGGGGGTTCTACTCGCACCGTAACAATGGAGAAGGGGGGAGGGGTCTTCTGCCACTGGCCGGACGAAGCAAGGATGAGGTGTGGGAGGCACGAGACCACTGTAGGGGGTGCGCGACTGTAGGAAGAGGCTGGTGAGGGGCCTGGCCAGTAGGGAGGGTGTGGAGATGGGATGAGGCCGGCGGGGGGCATGCGGCGCGGTGCAGGGTAAGAGGCAGAGGGTGTGCGACGTGAGGAGAATAAAAGAGGGGGGGGGGGGAATGCATGTGGCAAAAAAGGGAGATAAAAATAAAATAAAATAATAAATAAAAACAAAAAAAAATTAAAAATCAAAACCTAAAAATATTAATAATAATAATAAAAATACTACTAATAATAGAAATAATAAAAATAACTTTAATCTATAATAATAATATTAATATTAACATCAATAACAATAAGATTAATAATACACATAATAATAAAAAAACTTTAACAATAATATAAAAATGGTAAAATAAAAATTTTGATAATAAAAATTCTTTAATAATAATATAATCTCATTGTTCATGAAGGATTAATACTAACATCACTATGGTAAGTTATTTCTTCTATATTTTAATTTATTTTCAATTCCTCCAATTTACTTTTTATTTGGCCAATTCAGACACCACAACTGCGTGGTACTCTGGCTGACCGTACGGATTCCGCTAGCCATGCAGTGCCCACACAATGGACTAAAATAATAATAATATTATTAATAAAGCCTTATAAATAATAATAATAATAAGAAGAAGAACATTAATACTTATACTAATAAAAATATTAATAAAAAGAATATTCAGTTCACTTTAACAATAATAATAAAATCATTAACAACAATAGAAATTTTAAATAACCCAATAAATTGAAAAAGTTTATCATTTTGACATTTCCAAAGACAGGCGGACTGTGCCATTTCCTAGGCGGGTTTTCCAAAACGCGCTCCGCCTGTGTGCCCAGCGACGTCAACTAAATAACGCATGCTTTTTTGACAAAACTCAAAAATTTGGTTCGAGATTTAACCCGAACCTCGAAAAAAATTTTAAAAGCCAATGAAAATAATAAAATAAAAATAATAGATAGGTCAGGGTATAACATAACCACTTTTCATCTTCTCCCAATATTCTAATTCATGTACCAACCCTTCCAAATAAGAAAAATACATATTTAAAAAGTGGAGGGGAGGCTAGGTTAAAAGTGGTTTCAAGTGTGAATGTGGAGATTCTACTAAATATTTTAATCCCACTTGAACAAACTTCTTAACCACCACAATTCGTGAATTATCTATCCTTCCAAAAGGATAATATATTCGAAATTGGGTTTTTGATCACCTCTCAAAATTTGGGCTCCATCCATGCACGGATGTAGAAGATATAACTCAAACACTAAAGTGATTTCCAATCTCGCGTGTCCATCCCACAATTGACTTAATGTCCCATTTACTCCATCCCAATGCACTCTTTAGATCTAGTTTCCTGAATAAAAGTTGTAGAAAATTAAGTGAGAAACAATGTTACAAAATTTTAATTTCAAATAAATCATATTAAAATATTTATTTTTGAAATACTATAGTGAATTTTAAAAGAATAAAAATGGAATTTTCACCATATTTTCAAATGAATAATCTAATACCAAATATTTTATAAATAAACATATTTAAAACAATGTGAGGGAATTATATCATTTATTATCAATAAAATATTCAATAAAAATCTGTTTTATCAACTACCCCACACTTATCCTTTTGCACTCCTGGGAAAAACCTCATATTATGTATTCGAAAAAATTGTGACAAGATATGCATATTCAAATTTCTCAATCCACAGTGAAAATATAGGCAAATTAAAAATCCCATCAAGAGTCAATATCAATAAATTCTAAAGTCATTGTCTCATAAATTATGTCAAAACAAAATCCAGTGAGATTTATAACACTAATCATAGCGAAACAAGTCATGGGTCTACCTTCCACTAATTCTCCACGTGTGTGTGCACCAACCATTCCAAGCTCATAAATCCAAACTTCATTAAGTATATTATGGTCAAGTAAAAACTTTTCTTCTTACATGATTCTATTCCATCGAACCTGTTCAACATCCTTTGTAATCAAATTCCAAAACCCACTCATTTAAGCATTCCCAGAAGTCAAACTGTTATCTCCTGACCTAAATATCCCCACATGTTGTACATTTCATCACTCCCCTCTTTATTGATTGTTTTTTTGGATTTTTTTGAATTTTTTTTGAGGGAGTACAATAGTCAGATATTAGGTGCACACACATAGGTCAATCAGATACAATGATGGAAACGATCAGAAGAGAAATGAATGTATGGAAAGACCATGTTATAAGTTGAAAAGAATTACTTACCCTGAATATACATTCAATTGGGTAATAGAAGCTCACAAGTTTTGATTATGTGAATAATTGTTTGGAGAAATTAATGACACAATTTACCATGAATAAATATCACAAATAATTATTTCAAAATCTAAAAGGTTTTATAATGACACAACCATTCATATCATCGATGACTTCAATTTTTATAAAAGTGAACTCTTGATGATGAAATATTACTCATGGTTATATTTAAACTAATGAATTTTGAAAACATGCATTTTAAATATGTTCTACAGGAGAATGTTACATGATATATTTGTTTTTTTATTGATTTTTTTTTGTTTTTTTTGTTTTGTTTGGTTTTATTTTTTTTGAAAATTTTAAGTAAAAACTTAATAGAAAATACACATAAAACACATAAATGAAAATCCTAAATATCTACCCCAAAATGTTGTCCCCTTCGACGCACTTAAAATATTTTATTTTCTTTAATATAAACCTATGCGATGATATATGCACTTGAATTGTATAATTTTAATTAGGACAAAGAATATAAAAGTGAAAGGGTTAAGAACAACCTAATGTGCTCAAGTGATGATGGGGTCATGTAGTGTGATGAAATCCACTGCATCAGTTGGAATTCCCTCAATATATTTCTTCAAATGTTGCCCGTTGACTATAAGGATCCTTTCAATGTCCTCTTGTGTGATCTACACTACACCATAAGGAAAAACATTAGTCACAACATAAGGACCTAACCACCTAGAACACAACTTACCAGACATCAGCTTCAGTTATGAACTATAGAGCAAGAATTTCTCTCCAACTTGAAATTATCTTTTTTGGATCATTTTGTCATGAGATTCTTTTGACCTTTCCTTGTAGAGCCTTGAGTTCTCATATAAAGACAATTGAATCTCATAAATCTCTTGAATTTGCAGCTTCCTTTGGATTCCATCTTGGGCCAAATCCATGTTACATTTCTTTATAGCCCAATAAGCCTGATGCTCAACTTCCATGGGTAGATGAAATGATTTATCAAAAACAATATCAAATGGGGACATACTGATGGGGGTCTTGTATGCTATCCTATAAGCCCACAATCCATCATCCAAGATCTTGCTCTAATCCTTCCTATTTTGCTGTACGGTTTTCTCCAAAATTTGTTTCAACTCCCTATTTGAAAACTAATCCTGAACATTTTTTTGGGGGTGGTATGGTGTTGATGTTTTGTGTGTCACCCCATACTTCCGAAGGAGGGAAGAAAAATTCCAATTGCAGAAGTGTGTCCCTTGGTCACTGATGATGGCCTTTGGTACTCCAAATCTAAAAAAATACGTGTCTTGACAAAGTACACTACAACATGAGAATCATCAGTCCTGGTGGCCTTAGCCTCCACCCATTTACTCGCATTATCAACAACAACCAAAATATACAAAAAACCAAATGATCTAGAGAAAGGACCCATAAAATCGATGCCCCAAACATAAAAAACCTCACAGAATAATATGGATTATTGGGGCATCTCGTGTCTCCTAAAAATATTACTAGTGTGTTGGAAATGTGAGCCCGACTTACAAAACACATGAGCATCATGGAATAAACTAGGCTAATAAAATCCAGAGTCCAAAACTTTCCTAGCTGTGCTTTGGGGTCCAATGTTCCCACCATAAGAAATTGTATAACAAAATTATAGAACAGATTCAAACTAATGATCAAGAACACACATCCTAATAACTTGGTCACTCCACATGCACCATAAGTAGGGATCATCCCACACATAAAATCTAGACTCACTCTTTAATTTTTGGACTTGATGTTTCTTTAAATTTGTAGGAATTTCAAAGGCCACAAGGTAGTTCACTAAATCAGCATACCAAGGATGCGTACCTAAGATGGAATAAAGATGCTCATCAGGGAAAGTGTCCCGAAGTGGTACCTGGTCCAAGGTTCCATCCTCTAATGTGTGAGTGAGCCTACTCATGTGGCCCACCACTAAGTTTTCTGACCCCTTCTTATCCTTTATCTCAATATCAAATTCCTGAATAAAGAGCATCCATAAGATAAGTCCAGGCTTTATGTTTGGATTCTTCAAGAGGTACCTCAGAGCTACATGGTCAGAAAAAACAACTACTTTAGAGCCTAATAAATATGAACAGAATTTATCTAAAGAAAATATGATAGCCATAAACTTCTTTTTCATGGTTGTGTAATTTGATTGGATTGAATCTAGTGTCCATGATGCATATGCAGTCACATGTGAACGTCCCTACACCCTCTGAGATAAGATATCCCCAACTGTGAAGTTATAAGAGTCACACATAAGCTCATCATAAATCTCCCACCATGGAGGCTGTATGATAAGTGGAGTGGACAGATTCTATTTTATCTCATCAAAGGAATTTCTATAAGAAACATCAAACACAAAATCAGAATCCTTTTGAAGTAATCGTGACATAAAAAGAGTAATCCTACTAAAATCTTTGATGAAGCGCCGATAAAATCATGCATTCCCTAGGAAAGATCTAATATCACACACACATGAAGGATATGGTGAGGATGAAATGACATCTACCTTATATTTATCAACCACTATCCCATGTTTTGACACTACATTCTCTAAGACAATCCCATGCTCTACCATGAAATGACACTTTTCAAAGTTTAAGGCCATATTATTCTCAATAAAATGATTCAAAACCTTTCCCAAACTAGAGATACAATCATCAAATGAAGACCCATACACTATAAAATCCTCCATGAATACCTCCATGCAGGTCTCAATAAAATCAGAAAAAATACTCACCATGCATCTCTGGAAGGTACCTGGGGCATTACAAAGTCCAAATGGAATCCTTCAGTAGGAAAACATACCAAATGGACAAGTGAATATTGTCTTCTCTTGATCCTCCAGAGTAATAGGAACCTGAAAATATCCAGAAAATCCATCCAAGAAAGAATAGTGTGTTTTCCCAGTTAGTCTCTCAAGCATCTGATCACTAAATGGGAGCGGGAAATGGCCCTTCCGAGTGTACTGATTTAGTTTCTTATAATAAATACACACACACACACCAACCATTTTCACCCTCATTGGAACTAACTCCTCTTTATCATTTTTAACAACAGTAACACAACTTTTTTAGGCACAACCTGAATAAGACTCACCCACTGAGAATCTGAAATGGGATAAATTATACCAGCCTCAAGCAATTTTCAACCTCTTTTTTAACAACCTCCAAAAGTGTTGGATTGAGTCTCCTTTGTGGCTGCCTAACTGGTTTAACCCCATCCTCAAAAATAATACTATGCATGAAAATGGAGGGGATAATACCTAATATGTCATCCAAGGTCCACCCGATTTCCCTGATGTTCTCCCTCAAAAGATTAAAATGTTTTTCTTCATGTTCAAAAAAGAGATTGTTAGCAAGGATAACAGGTAATTTCTCACCACTTAACAAGTAGGAGTATTTGGGATTGGGTGGAAATGGCTTTAGTTACAATGTATGGGGGTGATGTATGAATGAAAAAATTTAAGGAACTAAAATATGTGCATAATGAACATCAGTATCAGAATATACATAATCAAAATCAGAGAATAAAGCATCAAATCCATCAACATTGTAACATCCCAGGAAAATAAAGAATAAGACATTTTTATATTTGTTTTAATATTTGTGAATTAAATATTAATTTTACTTTAAAGAGGATGATATGTTTGATGGTGTACCTGATATGCAACAATGGGTTTCTCCTAAGTATAATGCTGCACACAATGCTGAGTCATATTAAAAAATAATAATATAATATTATTTTAAATGGTAGTTAATGCCTAGCCATTGTAATGAAGGGAATGAACATAACTAACTAAAAGATTATTATACATGTTTTTTAAATTTTTTTTTCATTTATCCAATAAAAGTTAGAGGATTAAAATGTGAATGAATCTAATTTTAAGCATAAACACTCTAATATTATTTAAAAGGTTGATTTACCGCCTTTTGATGGAGAACCCTATTTAAATCTAGCGTTAGTAACTTTTATATGTTTTATTTGAAAAAATTAAATTCTTCTTTAGAATCAGGACATCAAAATTTACTTTGGGTAAATATTTGGTATTTTTCTGATAAAATTCATTTTTAATGAATAGTGAAAAATATTGTATTTTAATTCAAAACTGCCTTTTAATTTAATTTATTTATATGGTTATATTATCTTTTTAATTGGTTTTAAAGTGTAATTAGATTATATTTTTACCATTTAATCCAATTTTGGTCATTTTAAGTAATTTCTTATTGAAATTGGACATAAACAAGTGTTAATCTTTTGATAGTTATTATTTCATAAACACATGCCTTTTGTTTTGAAAACGGGAATTAATTTTAAATTTAATTAATGCAACTTTTATGTTTTGAATTTTTTAAAATAGATATCAATTTTGAATTCGAAATATCAAATATATCTTAGAATGAATTTTTGGTATTTTTCTTAAAAACTTAAATTTTTGAGGAATAGTGAAAACACTGAGTAGTAGTTAAAAAAACCGACATTTTATTTAAATGAAATTTTACCACTTCTGTGAATTGAATTTCAAAAATTCAACATACATGGTTGTCATAAGTAAGTAAAATGTGGTTCAATAAGATGAAAATAATTTTTTGGTGAATAATAACTTTTGACTTTTATTTACCGCAATTAAAGGTAAATAAGGTAATTCAATGTAAAAATAATATTATAATAATATTAAATTACCCTAACATGTGTCATAATCCTATTGGTTGATAAAGTTTTGAACATGAGAATCCTTGGGTCGATTTTGGGACCCCATGAAGCCACTTAAGAGTGATAATGACACTATATTAATTATTTTAAAGTAATGACAAAAATGAAAAAAACATATATCTTTTTGTAAATCAATTCTTACATGGGGTTATATAAGTTATATATTCGAATATAAATATTAATTTGAAATATAAAAATATTTCCTACATAATGGTATTTTTTTATAATTTTTAGACATCAAATAAATACAATTATTTATGAAACAATAATGATGCAGTGTTTACCTCATTAATGAATGATTTAAATAAATAAGATTGTAAAGATTAAAAAAATATCTAAAACCTATCCAATTATTATTGGATGATGTTATTTCGAACAATAGTCATATTATCTTCAACTTTAAAAAGTTTTGGGCCTTCAGAAACTGAAAATCATAATATAATAAAATAATATTTTCAAACTTTCCTAAAGAGACCCCCCTTATAAAAATCCCACACCTCTAACCCATTACTCACACCTCTCAAGCCCCTTGGATTATCCAAACTCTGCCCAAATAATCTCTCAAGATATCTCTATTCCACCTAAAATCCTTAACTTAGGTAGAAGGCACTTCAAGAAACCCTTTTGGTTCAAACCAAATGGAGTTACCCGATTTAAAGGTAACGTCTTCTCTTGAGTTCTTTTCATTTATTTTATTTCTAAAACCCTATAAACTATTTTTATTCCTTTATATTATAAAAAAACTAATATAATAAATATAACAGGTTGTTTTTATGATAATAATTCGAACTACACTTACACACACCTCCGTCTAATGGGTAAAAAACATACTGTTTCTGTGGACGACGAACTACTACCTCACGAAACGATGATTGTTAAATATTCTCCTACCACCTCTTATAGTGGAAATTATTATGGAACTATATTTATATGTGATATATATTATATTTATATTTTATCTATACTTCTGTATTTTTCATACCTTTATGGTTTCCATAATGGGTAAACGCGATAATTTCATTTTAGGAAGTGCGGACTACCGCCCCCTCAAAGTGATATGACTCATTCATGACATATGTGGAAAGTATAAAGGATAGAGTTAATGAGATTATATATGATATTATAATGGAATTATAATATACCTATTTATCATTAAGTTTTCATTTCATTAAATACAAAATAGAAATCAAAGTAGCGTTCATGCGTACGTACAACTTACCATCTCCATGAACGGTGCATTTCGTTTCTTATCTTCAAATGTCATGTAATATTATAAATAAACATATATAATAGATATATATGATATATATGATATTTAAATCATGAATATCATTCTGGAGATAATTTACTTTTGACCACATGGATAACTTGTAAATATAAGAAGTTCATTTTTGACTCAAGTACCAAATATCGACAAAATGACCGTTATAAACTTAAATGATTACATAATGTTTATAACATGTTAATAAGTGATATAAAAGGAATAATAAACTTGAAAATTTTCTTAAGAAAGTTTAAACTAACTTTAGTTTCTTATTCATGAGATTAAATAACGAACGAGTCAAGTTAGACATAAGGTAAGGGATTTTGTCTCAATCTCCTTTCATTGAGGCATATTTTGTTTTATACATGACTTTCTTTTATACGGTGTATAAAATCATTTGAATTTTCATTTCATTCAAATGGGATCTTTTTCTATGAGTCATTTTACTAAACAACAAAAAATAATGTTTCTTTTAACATAAGCGGTGACAACGACCTTTTCCACCGCCGCAGGTAATATTTGATCTATGGATTCCTTAACAAGCCATAATGTTTTTAAAAGGAAAAAAATTCCATATACTCTTTTATGTATTTTGGTCTTGAAAATGGGTTTGATAATGTATTTTTATGTCAATATATTAAATTATGTGGAAATGTTATCTTTCATTTATATTTATTTTATGTGTTATGAATATGTTATGGTTCTTGGGCATTTTTTACATATACAAGTGGTTTCATGATAAACCTAGGGCGGGTGAGCCCGATATAGCTCTCCAATGAATTGGGTAACATGATAGAGGTAAACGTTAATGTTTCTCCTAAGAGATTTAGGGAATATATTGTGATGGGTATTCCAAATGTAACTTTCTATGTAGCTGTGAAAGCTACTATGTAATTATGTTATGGATGGCACAAGTTAACTTTATGATTTGTGATTACTATGTGTTATTCATAAACTTTGTGATTTTATGAGGTATTTTAAAGAGCTTATGTTATGTATGTATTGATGAACTGATGTTTTATTTCTTTGTTTTATAACCCTTACTGAGCTTTTTATGCTCATCCCAAGTTTTGAAATATTTTTCATAGGACTTAAAGATGAATAGGGTCAAGCACGAGATCAAGGAAAAGCCATGCTGTCTAAAACATGGAACTAGACATGAATCTTTTTTTAACACTTTTTATTTTATGAAAAAAATTGAAACTATCTTGAAGTTTCTTCTTTGTAATTTTTGAGATGTAATGTAATAGTTATGGCCTAATTCTCTAAAACGCTAAACCTAAAAAGGTCATCAATGTGAATTATTCATTTAATTATAGATTATGTAATGTTTTAAGGCCGAGTCCTTATAGTTGGTATCGAAGGTCGGTTTGGACAACTTTAGAAGTTAATATATTGTTAAATTAATATCCATAAATTATTTTTAATTTGTGGTAAGATTGAAATGATATAGCATTTACAGATTACCATTTTTCTTCATCCAAGATATTTCTATGTTAAGAATGGTTTTCTATAGAGGAAATAGGGAAGCTATGATGAGACAACATCAGGGGGAAGAAAACCTTCCAAATTAGCAACCTGAGATGGTCGGAATTGGAACTGAACTATTTGTTGCAGTGATGACTCAATTGACTCAGGCTATAAATGGTGGTGGTATCCATGGACAAGATCATCTAGATCAACCACAGAAGAACATGTCAGTAGTGGAGCATTTCATGAGGAAACTTCCCCTGTCATTCAGAGGATCATCTGACCATGTGCTTGCAGAAGGGTGGATTAAAGCACTGGAAAAGATTTTTGATGTCATGGGGTGTTCAAAACATCAAAAGGTTAGTCTTTCTGTTTACTATTTTGAGTGTGAATCCAATCAGTGGTGGTTAATAGTGAACAATATCAGGGATAGTGAGGATATTGATGCTCTTGATTGTGATGAATTCAAAGGTATGTTTCTTGAGAAATATTTTTCTAAGGTGGTCTGTCTTAGGATGGAAAAACAATTCTTGGAATTGAGGCAGAAAGATGAATCAGTGGATACTTATGAAGAAAAATTCACTCGACTGGCAAGGTATGCTCCAAATTTCATACGAGATCTTGATATTAAAATCAACCATTTTTACTCAGAATTAAAACCAAAGTATTGAAGGGATTTAGCTTCTTGTGAGTTCAAAAGTTATGAAAAACTTGTTCGATGTGCGGAGGTGGAAATAGAGTTTTTTGATGATTATGTGTTCTTTTAAAAAACAATAGAATAAGATGTCGAGGTGGTAGAAGAAAATGAATAACTCTTCAAAAAAATCTGATGGTAAGAAAATTAAGTTTATAGTTTGTGAAAATTGTGGTAAAAATCATACTGGTGAATATCTTTTGAATTCTGGTAAGTGCTACTAATATGGTAAAATAAGACATAAGGCTCGTAATTGTACTAAAAAAGATCAGGGTAATGGTAAAACAAAATCTAATTTACAATCAGTAAAATGTTTTAAGTGCAATGAAATGAGTCATTATGCAAATGAGTGTCCAACAAAGAACTCAATTGAGGGAAAGCAGCCAGACTACAAGTAGAAAGGGGTGGTGAAACCCTTTGTAACTACTTTAGCAGATGTTGGGCCATCAAATGATGTAGTATCAGGTATACTGTTTGTTTGTTCAGATTATTCCAATGTGTTGTTTTATTCAGGTTCTACACATTCGTTTATTTATGAGAAGTTTTCTAGTAAATTTTTGAATTCCATCTTAAGATACGAATCCTGAAATAATGGTAAAAACACTGGGGGGAAATGTTGAGACAAAAAGAAATTATAAGAAAATTACTGTACTTGTGTGTGGAAAGAATCTACTTGAAAACATTACTTTTTTGCCTCTAGTAGAGTTTGATGTTATTTTGGGTATGGATTGGCTTTCTGTTTATCATTCTAGGATTAACTACAGAGCTAAAGAGGTTTATTTTCAGAAAGCTTTTCAGTTTGTCTACAAGAATGAACCCTTACTTTTGATAACATATCAGGAAGCTGAGAAACTAGTAAAATATGGAAATTAATCTTACCTTGCACATATTGTTAAAAATAAAGAAAGTGTTTAGTTTAATGATACACTAATGGTAAATGATTATCTTGATGTTTTTCCTATTGAGTTTCCTAGTATAACACCTGATCGGGAAGTTGAATTTACTATTGAATTAGTTCTTGATGCTAAGACAATTTCAAAACCCCCTTATCAAATGGCTCAAATTGAACTTTTAGAGTTAAAGAAGCAATTGAAGTAGTTATTAGATAAAGGTTTCATTCGACCTATAACATCACCATTGGGTTCTCTTATCTTTTTTGTTAAAAAGAAAGATGGTTCAATGAGACTTTAAATTGATTATAGACCTTTGAATAACATCACTATTAATAAAAAGTATCATATTCCTCATATTGATGATTTTTTTGATCACCTCCTGGGAGATCAGTATTTTTCTAAGGTTGATTTGAGGTCAGGGTACCATCAGTTGAAATTAAAGGAAGCAGACATTCTGAAGACCATGTTTCGTACTATATATGACCATTATGAATTTGTAGTTATGCCTTTTGGGTGAACCAATGCACCTGCTATATTCATGGATCTTATGAATATAATTTTCTGTGAGTTTTTGTATAAGTTAGTGGTCGTGTTCATTGATGATATTTTGGTTTATTACAAAAGTAAAGAGGAACATAACATTCATTTAAGGGTTGTATTACAAACCTTAAAAGAAAAGAAAATATTTGGAAAATTAATAAAGTGTGAGTTTTTGTTACAACAAATTTTATTCCTTGGTCACATTATTTCAAAAAATGGCATAACTATTGATCCTGCTAAAAAAAAGTTATTGAAGAGTGGCCAAGACCCAAAAATATAATCGAGATCCATATTTTTCTTGGTTTAACAGGTTATTACTGGAGGTTTGTTGAGAATTTTTCATGGTCATCTAGCCCACTAACTAAGTTAACTCAAAAAGGTATTAAGTTCATTTGGACAAAAGAATTTGATGATTTTTTTAGGAATTGAAAAGAAGATTGGTGAATGCTCCAGTTTTGGAACTACCTTCTAGAAATGGTGAGTTTTTTATCTACAATGATGCTTTGTTGAAAGGACTTGAGTGTGTCCTAATGCATAATGATCAGGTAATTTCTTATTCTTCACGTCAGTTGAAACCTCATGAGTTAAATTACCCTACACATGATTTGGAATTATCTTCTATTGTTTTTTTCTTTAAAAATTTGGAGGCATCATATTTATTGAGTAAAATGTGAAATATATACTGACCAAAAAAGTTTTAAGTATATATTTACTCAGAAATAATTAAACATGAGACATAGGAGATGGCTGGAATTAATCAAGGATTATGATTTCACAATTCATTACCATCCGGGAAAAGCAAATAAAGTGGCTGATGCTTTAAGTCAAAAAACTAATGCTTCATTAACCTTGTTACGTTTGGAACAAGATCCTTTGATTAAATACTTGATGAACTTTGGCATATAAGTTGTTGGTGTAGGAAATTCCTCTATTTTGTTTTAGGTGCCAGTGAAATCATCTCTATCAGACATAATTAAGCAAGCACAGAAAGAAGACAGTGAGTTTCAAAAAAGGTAGAGTTGGTTTAGAAGGGTAAATTGATTGATTTTAACATTGATAATGATTGTGTTTTGAGTTTTGGAAAGATATTATGTGTGCCTTGGATTCAAAGTTGAAGAAAGAGTTATTATGTGAAGCTCATAGTTCTTCATTTTCAGTTCATCTTAGTAGTACTAAGATGTAAAAAGATCTTCAGGAGTATTACTGGTGGGATGGAATGCAAATAGATATTTCTAATTTTACTGTGAAGTGTTTAACTTGTCAAGAGGTTAAAGCAGAGCAGTAGTTACCGAAAGGTATACATTAGTCTTTAATGGTGCCAAAGTGGAAATGGGAAAATATATCCATGGACTTTATTGTGAGATTACCAAAGACATCTCGAGGTTATAATTAAATCTATGTTATTATTGATCGATTGACTAAATCTTCTAATTTCCTTCCTATTTGAGATACTTTGTCTCTAGATCAACTTTATTGGTTGTATGTTAAAGAGATAGTCAGGTTTCATGGAGTTCTCCTCTCCAATGTATCTGATCGTGATCCTAGGTTTACTTCTAACTTTTGGAAAGGCCTTCAGAAGTCATTGGGTACTGAATTAAATTTTAGTACAACTTTTCATCCTCAATCATATGGGTAGTTAGAATGAATAATTCATACTTTGGAGGATATGTTGCGTGCTTTATCAATGGATTACTAGGGAAGTTGGGACCAACATCTTTATTTGGTTGAATTTTCTTATAATAACAGTTTTCATTCCAGTATACAGATGGCTCCATTTGAGCCATTATATGGGAATCGGTGTAAAACTCCAGCTTTTTGGGATGAAGTAGCTAAAAGGAAGTTTATGGGACCAGAATTGGTATAAGAGATGGTAGAAAAAGTTTAGTTGATTAAAAATTACATGAGAACAGCTCAGAGCATGCAGAAAAGTTATGCGGATAACCAGAGGAAGGATCTCTCTTTTGAGGTAGGTGATCATGAATTTCTCAAAGTTTCTCCATGGAAAAGTGTGATGCATTTTGGTAAGAAGGGAATGTTGAGTTCGAGGTTCATTGGACCTTATGAAATCCTAGAGAAAGCTGGATCAGTTGCGTAAAAAGTGTTTTTACCTCCAAGTTTATCCCAAGTGCACTATGTTTTTTATTTTCTAATGTTGAGAAAGTATACGCCAGATCCATCTCTTGTTTTGAGCCCAAAGGTAGTTCAGTTGGAAGAGAATCTCTCTTATGAGGAACAACCAGTCTAGATTCTTGACCAAAGAGAGAAAGTGTTGCAGAATAAGATAATTCATCATGTAAAGTTTTTTTTGGAAAAACCATATGGTGGAAGAGGCAACATGGGAATCTGAAAATGCTATGAGGGATACATACCCCCATTTATTTGATAAGTGATTAAAAAATTGCGAGGACACAATTTCTAAATGGGGGGAAGGATGTAAAATCCCAGGTAAATAAAGAATAAGAAATTTTCATATTTATTTTTCATATTTTTGAATTAAATATTAATTTTACTTTAAAGGGTATTCTATATTTGATGGTGTACTTGACACGCAACAATGAGTTTCTCTGAAGTCTAATGTTGCACACAATGCTGATTCATATTGAAAAATAATAATATAATATTATTTTAAATAGTAGTTAACACCTTGCCGTTGTAATCACAGGAATGAACAGAACTAACTACAATATGATTATACATGTTTTTTAAATATTTTTACATTTATCCAATAAATGTTAGAGGCTTAAAATGTGAACTAATCTAATTTTAAGCACAAATACTCTAATATTCTTTAAAAGGTCGATTTACCGCCTTTTGATAGAGAACCCTATTTAAATATATTTTTGGTCACTTTTATATTTTATATTTGAAAAAATAAAATTCTTCTTTATAATTGGGACATCAAAATTTACTTTGGGTAAATTTTTGGTATTTTTATGATAAAATTCATTTTTTAACGAATAGTGAAAAATACTGTATTTTAATTTAAAACTCTCTTTTAATATAATTTATTTATATGGTTATATTATCTTTTTAATTGTTTTTAAAGTGTAATTATATTATATTTTTACCATTTAATCTAATTTTGGTCATTGGAAGTAATTTCAATTTGAAATTCGATATAAACAAGTGTCAATATTTTGATAGTTATTATTTCTTAAAAACAAGCTTTTTGTTTGACAACGAGAATTAATATTAAATTTAATTAATGAAACTTCTATGTTTTGAATTTGGTAAAATAGTCATAATTTTTTAATCCAGAATATCAAATATATATTAAGCTGAATTTTTGGTATTTTTCTGAAAAACTTCAATTTTTGATGAATAGTGAAAACACTAGGTAGTAGTTAAAAAACCAAATTTTTCATTTAAATGAAATTTTACCACTTATGTGAATTTAATTTAAAAAATATGACATACATGGATTTCATCAGTAAGTAAAATGTGGTTCAATAAGATGAAAATAATTTTTGGTAAATAGTAACTTTTGACTTTCATTTACCACAGTTAACGGTAAATATGGTAATTCAAGGTAAAAATAATATTATAATAATATTAAATTACCATAACATGTCTCCTAATCCTAATGGTTGATACATTTCTGACTATGGCCATCCTTGGGTAGATTTTGGGACCCCATGGAGCCACTTAAGAGTGATAATGACACTTTATATTAATTAATTTAAAGTAATGATAAAAATGACATAAATATATATCTTTTAGTAAATAAATTTTTACATGTGGTTATATAAGTTATATATTCGACTATAAATATTCATTTGAAAGATAAAAAGATTTCCTACATCATGGTATTTTATTTATAAATTTTAGACATCAAATAAATAAAATTATTTATGACACAATAATGTTGCATTGTTTACCTCATTAATGAATGATTTAAATAAATAAGATTATATAGATTAAAAAAAATATCAAAAACCTGTCCAATTATTATTTTATGATTTTATTTCGAACAAGATTCATCTTATCTTCTACTTTAATAAGTTTTGGACCTTTATAAACCGAAAATCTTTATATAATAAAATAATACATTCAAACTTTTCTAAAGAGCCCCTCCTCCCCCTTATAAAAAGAACTCACCTATAACTCATTACTCACACCTCTCAAGCCCCTTGGATTATAAAAAATCTGCCCAAATAATATCTAAATATCCATATATTCCACCTAAAATCCTTACATTAGGCAGAAGGTACTTCAATAAATCCTTTTGGTTCAAACCAATGGGAGTTACCAGATTTAAAGGTAACGTCTTCTCTTGAGTTCTTTTCTTTTATTTTACTTCTCCAACTGCCTAAAATATTTTTATTCCTTTATTTAATAACAAAAAAATTATCCTCAATATACTAGGTTTATTTAATGATAAGTATTAGAACTATACTTACACACACCTCTGTCTAATGGGTAAAGAAGATACTGTATCTGTGGACGATGAACTACTGCATCACGAAACGATGATTTTCCAATCTTCTCCTACCACCTCTTATGGTGGCCATTATTATGGAAATGTATTTATATGTGATATATATTATTTTTTTATTTTCTCTATACTTATTTATTTTTCATACCTTTATGGTTTCCATAATGGTTAAATGTGATAATTTCATTTGAGGAAGTGCGGACTACCGCCCCCTCAAAGTGATATGACTCGTTCATGCCATAAATGGAACATATAAAGGATGGAGATAATGAAATTATATATGATATTATAATGGAATTATAATATACCTATTTATCATTAAGTTTTCATTCCATTAAATACGAAATATAAATGAAAGTAGAATTAATGTGTACGTATGACTTACCATCTCCATGAACGGTGCATTTCATTTCTTATCTCCAAATGTTATGTAATATTATAAGTACATATATATACTGGATATATATGATATATATGATATATATGATATCTAAATCATGAATATCATTCTGGAGATAATGTAATTTTGACCACATGTACAACTTGTAAATATAAGAAGTTCATTTTTGACTCCAGTACCAAATATCGACAAAATGACCGTTATTAACTTAAATGATTATATAATTTTTATAACATGTAATAATTGATATAAAAGGAATAATAAACTTTAAAAGTGTTCTTAATCAAGTATAAATTAACTTTAGTTTATTATTCAGGAGATTAAAGAATGAACGAGTCAAGTCGGACATGAGGTAAGAGACTTTGTCTCAATCTCCTTTCATTGAGTCATATTTTGTTATATACATGACTTTATTTTATACGGTGTATAAACACTTTTAACTATTCATTTCATTCAAATGGAATCTTTTTCTATGATTCATTTTACTAAATGACAAAAAATAATGTTTTTTTAATATAAGCGGTGGAAACAACCTTTTTCGTCACTGTGAGTTTTATTTGATCTATGGATTCCTTAATAAGTCGTAATGTTTTTAAATAGAAAAAAATTCCATATAGTCTTTTACGTATTTTGGTATCGAAAATGTTTTTGATAATGGATTTTTATGTCAAATATTAAATGATGTGGAAATGTTATCTTTTATTTTTTGTTTGTTTTATGTGTTATGAATATGTTATGGTTCTTGGTAATTGTTTACGTATACAGGTGGTTCTATGATAAACCTAGGGAAGGTGAGCCTGAGATATCTCTCCAATGCATTGAGTAACATGAAGGAGGTAAACGTTAATGATTATCCTAAGAGGTGTAGGGAATATACTATGATGGGTATTCTAAATTTAACTCCCAACGTAGCTGTGAAAGCTACAATGTAAATATGTTATAGATGCCACAAGTTAACTTTATGATTTGTGATTACTATGTGTTATTCATAAATCTTATGATTTCATGAGGTATGTTAAAGAGATTATGTTATGTATGTATTGATAAACTAATGTTTTCTTTCTTTGTTTTATAACCCTTACTGAGCTTTTTTATGCTCATCCAAAGTTTTGAAATGTTTTTCATAGGACTTAAAGATGAATAGGGTCAAGGATGGGATCATGGAAAAGTCATGCTGTCTAAAACATGGAACTATACATGAATCTTTTTTTAAGAGTTTTTATTTTATGAAAAAATTGAAACTGAGTAGAAGTGTCTACTTCGTAATTTTTGAGATATAATGTAGTAGTTATGGCCTAATTCTCTAAAACTCTAAACCTAAAAAGATCCGCAATGTGAATTATTCATTTAATTATAGATTATGTAATGTTTTAAGGCTGGGTCCTTATAAGCATACTCAACAACCATGTCATAATCAGATTTCACATGATCAAAATAAGAATATGAATCCATTTCAAAATCAAATCTAAGAGAGTATTGTTCATTAGAAATGGGTGTGTAATTTCTCTTAGACATCAAACTAAAACCAATACTCATAATCTCCCTAAAAATAGGACAATGAAATTCCATGGGGTTTTTATTTGGTGGTTCAAAATGGGAGATAACAAATGCAGAATGGTCCTATGAGGGGTACTTTATAGAGTCTATAATATTAAATATCACAACTTCATCCCCAAACTCCATGTAAAGTGTACCCTCATTGACATTTATGATATTTTTTGCAATTTTGAGGAAGGTTCTACCTAAGATAATGGGAGCATGTGAACTTATCTGATCATCCTCCATTTTAGGCATGTAGAAATCTTCTGGAAAGATCATGTCTCTTACCCAGACAAGTACATCCTCAAGTACTCCCACTGGATATGTCGTAGCTCTATTCTCCAACTGCACCACTACTCTCGTAGGCTTCAACTCACCAACCTGTAAAAAAAGAAAACAGAGTGAGGCATTACATTTATGGAAGATCCTAAATCACATAAAGCATTAGAAAAGTGTAACTCCCCTATGGTGAATGAGATGGTGAATGTCCCCAGATCCTTATACTTTGTTGGAATTACTAGAGTTGGTGTAATGAGTGCTAACTCATTCCTTACAATATTGATCCTCTCATTTCCCTTGATCCCTATTCTATTGGTAAAATGTTATTTTAAGAATTTGGAATACCTTGGGATTTGCTTGATGGATTCAAGTAAAGGGATGTTGATCTCTACTCTTGAATGTATCCAAAACATCTTTTTTGCATCGCCTCTTCAGCCATATTTTTGGTTTGAACAACTCTATTTGGAAAAGGAAGGAGTTTAGGAGGGATATCATCAATCTTTTTCTTAACTTTATTTTTCTCCTTGGGTTTCTCATCATCAGGTTTTGAATGTGGCTTCTCCGGATTTGAGGTGAATCCTGGTGGAACAATAGGTGTAGCTGTATCAGTTGTTTTCTTTCTACTTCTCAATGTAATGGCACTGACATTCCACTTGGGATTTGGAGTAGGTTGGTAAGTAATATTTCTGGAGTTCTTACTTACTAGTTCATGGAGGGTGGTGTCAATCTTGCTCATTTGAGTCTTCAACTCCCCCAGCTCCGAACCTTGACTCTTTAGCTCATTTGTTGATTAATAACAGTTTTCTTCAAAAGATCATCAGTGGTAGAATCTACCTTGTATGGGGGATTCCCTTGTTGATGGCTTGTTGAGGCTTGGGCTTCAAATCTCCTTTGGGGTTGTTGGAAACCCTACTGGTAAGACAGAGGCTATTGAATGTTTTGTTGAAAAGGGGGCCTTTGTTGTTGTCCAAAGCCACATCCCATGTCTGATTGATCCTTCCACCCTTGTTTGTATGTTGGAGAAAAAGAATCAAACTTCTTTGGGGGATATTTTTGCTGTTTCTGCTAATATGGTCTCCCAGGAAACACTGTTGCATAATCTTTTATTTCTTGTAGTTGGGGGAAACAATTAGTTGGGTGGTCTGTTTCAGAGAAAATGCCACATGGCCTCATTGGAGTGGGTAGGGATATTTTTTGAGCCAAAGAAATCTACCTCACCATAGTGTTCAATTCTTCTAACTTGGTATCAATCAAATTACTCTTAAGAGAAGGACTTACCTGATGTACTACCATAACATGTGGTGTACCTCTATCACCAAATTGTTGGGAGTTTTGGGACATCTTGTTAATTAATTCATGTGTATCCACTGGTGTCTTTTCCACCAATGCTCCTCCAGCTACATCATCCACCATGCTCCTCTCCATAGGTGTGAGTCCTTCATAAAAGTATTGGATGAGGAGTTTCTCACTGATTTGGTGATGTGGGCAGCTTGCACACAACTTCTTAAATCGCTCCCAGTACTCATACATTGAATCCCCTTGGGCTTGATTGATCCCTGATATATCTTTTCTAATGGATGTGGTCCTTGATTCTAGAAAAAATCTCTACAATAAAAGACATTTCAAATCATTCTAACAAGTTACATCTTCGGGTTGTAAACAATACATCCAATCTTTTACAGCTCCATCAATTGAGAATGGGAATGATCTTAGTTTGATTTGATCTTTAGAAAAATTTCTTGGTTTTAAGGTTGATCAAACCACATAAAATTATTTCAAATATTTATTTGGATCCTCACCAGATAATCCATGAAACTTTGGAATAAGATGAATTAACCTAGATTTCAGTTCAAAGTCCAATTTGAGATTTAGGTATGCAATACAATTTGGTTGATAATTAATATCAGGTGCAGCCAATTCTAGAATGGTTATATTAGGTTAATTTACATTATTTTCATCCATTTTTTCTTTTTTTGATTTTGAATTTGAATTGCTTCCAATTTCAATGTTCTAGGAGTGGAGGAATTCTCTAACTGGTTGAATGTTTAAACTTTCCATAGACTGATAATGTCTGATTCGAGCCTGAAGGCTACGTTCAATATCAGGATAAATATCTAAGAGATATTTGAGATTATTTCGTGTCATAAATCATATAAAAATAAAAATAAGGAAAGTGTACCATAATAAAAATGGTAAGTTTGAGTTGATGGTCCAAATAGAAGAAGAAGAAAATAAAAGAAGAAAAAAAATTCAGATTAGGTAAATAAGGAATAAAGAAGAGAAGAACATAATAAAATGTAAAATAAAATAAATACCTCTAATTGGTTGAAATAATTACTTGCCTCCCTCGAAATGGAAAAATTTTTAAAGGTTTTGTCGTGGGTGACCTCAAATGATTAGTGGTTTTTGGGTACTTAGGTGCCGGAGAGTGGCTGACCAAGGTCATCTCTCAAATAAGGAAGTAAATTTAACAACATATTAAAGAAATTTTTGAAAATAAAATAAAATAAAATAATAAGAATAATTAAAATTATGGGGGTTGTTTATCATTTATAAATCTAGAAGAATTTTTCTACAAGAAGATTGTATTTTTTTTGTTTTTATTTTTGAAATGAAGTTCGATTAAATTTACACAACAAGAAGATGTTTTTTAGAAAATATTAAAAGGTGTAATCGATATAAATCTAACTATTCATTTACTTATTAATAATTATCATTTAAATAAATTCCCACTTAATTATGATATCCTAATTTTTTAACCTTTTAACCCTACAATAGTTAACTTGACCCCAAAGATGAAATTACTTAAACCTCAGGCTAGCTTCGGAACACGCAATCGCAACACCCTACTTTGATTGATGTTATAAGGTTAGATTATGTTCAGTGGTTAATTATAAAACATATAAATTCTTTAAATTAGGATTAAATAATTTTAGGGATTATATTTTAACTCTATAAAATTATCTCGTGTGGTCTTGTATTACCGATTAAGATCATGCTCTCACAATCCACACAATACTCGACCTCACATGTTTTTGTGTTAATTGTTAAATTTCTTTCTTAGTTTATTATAATTTAAAAACTCAATTCATGGATCATATAAAGTTAATAATATTATATCAATGATTCAAAATAATTAAATTAATAGGGTAGAAGATATATCGGTCACTAAGAGAACTACTCTTCCATGGGTGGTGTGGTCATCGTGGAGACATTTTGCATGTGCAAAGAATTGAAAGGGTAGAACTAAATATCGTCTCCACTCTTTAATTACAGAACAAATATGAGTATTAATAGAAGAATAAAATTTAAAATAAAACAATAAGTGGAAGAGAAACTAATATTTTATTGAAATCACAACAACATTACAACAAAGAAGAGGAAAAGAAGAGCATTTTGGAGGAGATCCTAGCTTGGTAGCTTCCCACCTCCAATTGTGTATTGAAATGGTATATAACCACTTATAATCTTCTCCCAATCTCCTAATATATGTCCAAACCCTTTAAAATGAGAAAAATAAATATTTATATAGTGAAGGGGAGGCTAGGTTAAAAGTGGTTTCAAGTGTGAATGAGAAGATTCTGCCAAATATTTTAATACCACTTGAACAGCCTTCTTGACGACCAAAACGTGTGAATTACCTATCCTTCTAGATAGATAATATGTGATAAATTGGGTTTTATATCCCCTATCAAAGTTTGGGCTCAATCCATGCACGTACATAGAAGAAATGTCCCAAACTGTAAAGTGATGTCCAATCTCTCATGTCCAGCCCACCATTGATGTAATGTCCCATTTACTCCATCAAAATGTACTCTTTAGCTCTATTTTCCTGAATAAAAGTTGTATAAAATTATTTTAGGAACAATGTTACAAAATTTTAAGTTCAAATATTTTATATTAAAATATTTATGTTCGAAATACTACAGTGAATTTTAAAAGGTTAAAACTGGAATTTTCACCATATTTTCAAATGAATGATCTAATCCCAAAATATTTTATAAATAAACATATTTAACACAATATGAGGGAATTATACCATTTATTATCAATAAAATATTCAATAAAAATGTGTTTTATCAAAACCCTACATGATTTGATGACTGAGTATAAAATAATAAATCTAGATGTTGTTTAATTAGGGGATACATTGAGTTATAAGGGAAATGTATCTTTTGTTAAACCTACCTATCTAAAGCTACATGATACACTTTTTGTACACCCTAGTAAAATAACCATAACAACACATGTAATTAATTCTTCCACGCACAAGCACTTTATGGTGAATTTTCTCAAAGGGACAAATAATATAATTCAAGTGATTATCAAATCATATTTTCTTCTTAGAATAATTATATATATAAATATATAAATTATTATTTTATTACAACTTTAAAAAATTATATGGGTGAATTATTAACTATTTATATTCAATGTTATGAAGTGTCCGTGACATTTAGGATGATGCATCCATCAAGGGAACCAAACTTAGATTTTCTTTATGAAATTTTCTTTAAAAGGTTCTAGTCTATTTTGGGAATTAATGTTGTTAACCTCATGAATTAGTTTTGGAGATGTAATAATTCTCTTGAGACTTATAATGATACTCCCATCACTTTGATTCTAGAGGTTACTGATATGAGTTTAGTTAAGAATTTTATAATGACTAGTCTTTGTAATGTCATTTATAATGTCTTTTAGAGGATTTTGAAAAATAAACTATAGAAAATAATACCATCTATTAGTTTAGTACCATAATTTTTTTTATTATTTTTATTTGAGACATGATTTACTTAAAATGATCGGGAAATAAACATATTCTTCTAGTGATGAGTGGCATAGGGAAATTATTTGTGTGAAAAGAATGAAATTTGAGAATTTTTTGATTATGTAATGGGTTCATGATTATATATTTTTAAGTGTATTTATAAAGGAAGGAACCAATAATACTTCATGTGAAAGACATATACACTATTTTTGGTGTGTACAACCAATTGATTTGGTGTGAGCCAAGGATCATTGGGATAATGCAGTTTTTGTATTAAACTAGAACATGAGTGTTTCATGGTTGTGAGTGTGGCCAATGACTATGGAACATATCCTTTGGGAATCTGGTGTTGTGGTGAAGGATAATTGATATAACCAGACAATGAAATCACGAATAATGGATATCCAATGGTGGGGATCACAATATCAAATGATTTTGGAAAATATTATTATTACACCTACCTTTGGAATAATGTCATGGAATCATACAACACTGATTGATTTGGGATGTTTCAAGGTGTTTTCTAGGTATCTTTTATAAAGTGTCTCTATTGGGATCTATGGATTTGTAAAAATTCCTAATTGGATCTTTTAAAATGATTCAAGTGTTTTGAAATGTTTCTTAGAGGGATGTCACTCATTTTAAATGATTAAGATTGTTGGGTCATGAAATTGTCTTTAATTCTTAAAAAAAGGAATTGTGGTTTTGTGAAAGAGTGTTTGGAACTGATTGATTTATTTTAAAAAGGGTGTGTAATTTTAAAGATAAATTTGTGTAAATGGTTGGTTTTTTAATGGGACTCCAAGTGTGATTTTTTAGATAGTTTTCAAAGGACATTTGAACTGTAGTTTTTTCATAATATTTTAAGTTTATATTTTTATAGAATTAGGAAAACCATTAAATTATATCAATATTTTATGTATTTATTTTGTTAAATACTAATATCAATGAATCAAATGGGATGTATATAAATAAATAATGGATATATGATAATCGTTTGACAAGAGATTATGAAGATAGGGTGAAAGAGTTCATCAAGTTTTCAAAAGATCATGAATATAACAATTCTCAAATCCTTTTCCTATGTTTACACTGTTGTTATTTAGGAAAAGTTAGTCTAGAGGAGTTGGAAGAACACTTGATCTGTCATAGAGTAGATTGAAGTTATAAATATTGGAATAAACATGGGGAAAAAGTGAATGTAGCTAGTGGATGGGACAACATTGAATTTTATGGATCATCTGATATGATTACAAGTGTAGTAAATAAATAAGACCGTATTGAGGATGTGATTAAAGATGTGGATGATGATGAAGATCTTATTGAGGAAATGGAATGCATAGTTGAAGATTAACTTCATGATTTCCCAAAATTGTTGACTAGTTAAAGAGTTGTGAAAAGATGCCTTTGTATGGTGGGTGCACTAAATACACAACATTATCAGTCATACTGAAGATGTATAATTTAAAAGTAGGAAATGGATGGAGTGATACTAATTTTACATAATTACCTTCTCTCTTGAATTACATGCTCCTAAAAGATAATAAACTCCCGAGACGAACATACTATGCCAAATGAATGCTTCATTTGATGGGTATGATCTCTGAAAAAATACACACCTACCTGAATGACTGTATATTATTTTACAAGGACCAAAAATCACTTATATAATTCCCAAAGTGTGGTGATTATTGATACAAGAATGATGAATCCAGTCCTACAAAAGTTGTATGGTACATTCCAATCATTCAAAGGTTTAATCACCTGTATAGAAATGATGAGACTGTAAGGAAATTGATGTGTCACGGAGATATAAGAAATAAATATGGGAAACTACATCACTCGACAGACTCTTCTTAGTGGAAGAGAATTGATCATGAGTATCCTGATTTTGGAAACGAGATGAGAAACCTTCATCTTGCATTATCTACAGATGGAGTGAATCCTTTTGGGTTTCAAAGTAGAACTCACAGTACATGGATGGGTAGGTTGGTAAATTATAACTTTCCACCATGGTTATGCATGAAATGAAAACACATCATTTTATCTATGCTTATATTAGGATCGAAACAATCGAGTAATGATATTGATGTTTATTTGGCTACATTGATCAAGGATATGAAATTATTGTGGGATTTAGGTGTTATGTTGTATGATGATTATAGAAATGAATATTTCACATTGAGATCCATGTTTTACGGGATGATATATGACTTTCTTTATTATGGGAATTTTTCAGGATATAGAACTAAAGGAAGTCATGAGTGTCCCATTTGGAAACAAGGTATACAACCAATTAGGTTGAAATATTAATCAAAAACTATGTTTCTTGGACATCCCATATTTCTACCTCAATGACATAGGTACTAATCTTGGATGAAATAATTCTATGGAAGTTTTGAAGAATATAAAATATTGTCTCAACTAATTGGTGATCAACTATTTGAGAAAGTAAAAGATGTGGAAACTTCTTTTAGTAAACCATTTAAAAAAACCTTACAAAAACCAGTTGGAAGAAGAGATTAGTTTTTTTTGAATTACTGTACTAGAATTTTCTATATGTTAGGCACTTTCTTTATGTTATGAATTTTGAAAAAATGTATGTGACAATGTCATCGACATGTTGATAAATGTACCAAAAAAACCAATTATGGAATTAATGCTAGGTTGGACATGGTTGACTTGGGAATATGAAAGAGTTGGTGCCAGTGAAGGGTGATAAACAAAATTTTCTTCCTCCAGCTGCATACACTTTCCAAGTAGGAGAGATATCAAATTTTCAACTTCTTTAATGATGTAATGGTTCTATATTGGTATTCATTGAATATCAAGAACATCGTGTTAATGAACGATTTAATGTTAAAGGGTATTAAATCACATGACTTCAATGTTTTTATGTAAGATATAATTACTATAGATTTACATTGAATTTTACCCAAGAATATCTGTTATAAATTAATGAAGCTTTGTTTCTTCTTCAAAGCTATATGCATAAAAGTTATAGACCTGGTGAAATTATCAAGTATGGAAAGATAAATTTTCATTATATTATGTGAATTTGAAATGTTATTCTCACTAAAATTCTTTGATATGATGGTTCATTTGATGGTTCACTTGGTGAGATTGATTCAACTATGTGGTCCTGTACAATATAAATGGATGTACCCCATTGAATGGTATATAAATATTTTTAAAGGGTGTGTCAAAAATCGAAGTCAGTCAGAGGGTTGTATTGTAGAGTGATATATATTTTTTAGGAAGCCATTTAATTCTATATCGAATACCTATATGATGTGGAAAGCATTGGTGTACCGAAATATCATCACACTGGGTGACATGTGGGTGAAGGGATTTCTGGAATAAAGGTTGTCACAACCAATATTATAGATTGGGAGAAGGACCACTTTTACATTTTGCATAATGGTTTGGAGTTTGACCCATATGTTGAAACCCACAAAGAAATTATTAGGAATTTGAATCCATCAAGGGTTGAAAAATGGATATCAAATACACATAATTAATAGTTTATAATATGGTTTTGGGATCATATATTTAAGGTGTCAGATGAAAACCCAGAATCAATTTCATAACGACTTTGATGGCTTCCCAGAGGACCAAGTGTGTATATATTATCTTATAATGACTATATAATTAACAGTTATACATTCTATACTAATGAAAATGATGAAAACAGTACCATACAGAATAATGGAGTTACACTTTTGGCTGAAGCAATGCATGTTTCCAGTGATAAGGACATAAATCCAATTTATGCGAATATGTCATACTTTGGAATCATCAAAAAAATGTAGGAGTTGGGTTATACGAACTTCCAAGTGATGATTTTTCAATGCAAGTGGGCAGATAACAGGTGTGCCGTTAAAATAGATGAGTTGGGATTTATGAAAGTTGATTTCAGTAAGGAAGGGTACAAAGACAAAACATTTATAATGGAATAAAATGTAGTAAAAGTATTTTATGTTCCAGATATTAAAAAACAATATTGGTTAATTATTCTTTTATCCACCAAAACCACTAAAGGGTCAGATGAAAATTTAACGTAGGATGACCCTTTCATTGGGACATCACAATTATTTCGTATATTTCTTAATGTATATGGAGTTTTGTATGTTAGAGGAGGTCAAAATGAATGGATTTGGATAGTAGATAGAGGGTTAAAATCCCTCCAGCCTTAAAAAAAGAGAGTTCAATAATCAAGTTATATTGTTTTGTAATATACATCGTGTTACCTTATGTTTGTATATGTTCATTGATTCATTTATATAATCTAAATTAAATATTAAACCACTTCTGTAGATAATGACTTCTGCACATGATGATGCTCCTAATCCTGAGGCACAAAAGGTCTCTCAACCTGCTACTGCTCGTAGTGAAGAATACCAATAGGTTTCTCAACCTATTACTGCTATTTATCCCAGTGTATAGGTACAACCACTATCTACACATTCTAATGCTAGAGGTCCGGAGGAACATATTGATGATGTTGAACCTGATGAAATGGTAGGAAATGAAACACTAGTGGTGAAAAAAATATGAGCACCATATTTTGAAAGTGTTAACAAAAATACTTAAGGAAAATGTGAAAGTAATCAAATATGAGGTCATATGGAATAAGAGGGGTGAATATGTTAATCCCAACAAGGCCATGTTCAGTAGTTACATTGGAATCATCACTCAGAAATGCATTTTGATTAATGTACAGTCGTGGAACCATATTGTCACCGAGCTTAAGACACTTATGTGGGGAGATATTACAGTAACATTATGATATCATTTCTTTAATTAACTAAAAAAATAAAATAATGAAACATTGAATTACTCTTTATCATCCCTTGTAGAGTTCATTTATAGTGGATGAATCACACAAAGACTATGTATTAAGGGTTACTAGAAGGATTCACAAAGGCTTTCAAACAATTTTATCAAAATGTTGTCTTAAAGATATTTGAGGGAAAATAAACCTATACCCACCTCCAATTTATGCACACCTGATAACCCAAGGAGCGTGTGATGCGTTTACTAGCCGTCGTGTAGAGTAGACTTTTCATGTACATTATGTTTGGTAATATTTTTTCTGATGATACATGTATTCATCACTTTTATTGATAGTTTTTTATTTATGAAACAACAACTGAGTGTTGAAAATAAGGAATGAGAAGAAAAACCAGCATACCCCTACCATAAAGCAACAATGTGGCACACTTCACTTGAAAAGAAATTGGTACATATTTTAAATACACCTTAATACTTTTATGTGACATAAAACAACACCATAACTATGTTCCTCTATTTATATATAGATTGATGAATCCAAATCCAATATCACTTCCATCGCACACCATGTTCTATAGAAGGAGGTACGTGTAAAAAAATATGGGATACTAATTGATGAAAACACAAAAAAGTGTGGGAAACATGTGTAAGTATGACATAATTAATATTTGTTTTGATTTAAATCAATACTACATAACAATGATTACTTATTTTACTATATTTTCTATCTAACATATTCATAGGAATCAACAACACCCAAAATGGACGCGGACATACTTTTGGTGGCCTTGAAGAATCCAGAAACGTATGCATGCATCAGAGGTGTGGGTTTGGGGGTGACACCCTGAACATATTTTTGAGAAAAAAACAATAGGAGGATCAAAGTGAATAAATAAAAATGATGAGAGAAAGAATATCTATCCTTAAATAATATATGAAATTATAGAGAGAGTTCATGGGAAATATGATGGCAGGGGGGGAAAGAGAAGAAAAAACTCAATAACAACCAGTGTGTGAAGATCCTTCCCCACTCCCACTAGCTTTGAGATGATCCATTCCCCTCAAAAACCTATCTTAGTTGAGGTAATCAATGCTCTAATAACTGTTTCTATGAATTTTAAATTAGATATTCACTAATACCTTTCCTGTACTAATATTTTATTGGGTGAAAATGATTGTGACTTATATCTATCAACAAACACCCATCACTTTGTAGCGGGGGCTATGATGTTCAATATTTAGAACGTCATGCTACAAAACATACCACTTCCAATAGGTCATGTCAAAGTGTTTATTAATGTATCCCAGGATCCGAGCACTGATATACCTTTTCTAATTGATGATGAAGATATTTTTAAGGTCTAACAAGATCTTGGGACATTCATTACATGGCCTTCACATCTTGTAAAAAACACATCGATAAGGAAGTATTCATTTTCAATTTATTTTTCAAGATAAACCTTTAACATTTAATTAAAAAATGTTTGAATTGATGAATGTTATTACATATGGACACATGGAATGGGGTGAAAAGAAATAATTGCTCAAACCATCTCAAGGATCAACCAAACGATCAAAACGATCTACCGAAATCACCTTAAACTCGCCCATTCTATATCCATATTTATTATCATTGTAGGCTCATGTGAATATGAAGTTGAATGAATGTGGGGTTCACAAAATTATTTTTGATAAAAATATGTACAGTGGGGAAGATCCAGATTTCATTACTGTTGATAATGTATGTGAAATCATGGAGCATGATTGGCTAGGCGGCTCAGTTGAAAATGTATACATGAGGTATGTTTTCATGATTTGATTTTACAAAAGCTAATATACTATGATAATTATGACTAAATACATTTCGTATTTTTCACAGGCATATATATAAAAATAAAATGAAGGTATTTACCTATGAAAAAAAATTGGACTCTTTAGTCCCCACGTCACCTCTACAGAACAAATAGATATAGAATCTAAGAAAGAGGGTGAAATAGTGGCAGGAGTACTCAAAATTTTTAACAACAAAATTATAGATGACAAACTCTTCTTAATAGCTATGATGTAGGGGTAAAACTGTACAATTTAATCATATCAAATATATTTTAATTTATTTCATTATTTATTTATTTTTGTGTTTTATGTAGTATTGGATGCTCATTGCGGTCAATTTGGATACTCCAAATATTTATTTTTTAGATTCAATACCTGAATATCCAACAAACTAATCATAAATGATTATGTTTTTCAATTTTAAATAAACTACATCCAATATTTTAGAACTAAACATCTAGTTATATGATTTATATTATCTTTTAATGATGATTCTGTTATGATAGGGTGATGTGTGAATATCATCTACATCATGGAATGAGGACATGGTAAAAGGATAAGAAACATCATAAGTACTACGAATGAATACAAATTAGGGTATATATAATAAAATTTCACTATCTAAACACATAAAAAATTACTTATTTTTCTTAATGTTTCTATAGTATCAGAAACAAACAAACGATAAAGACTTTGTTTATTATATTTTTGAATTTATGAAAGAGATGATATTCCATGAATAAACTAGAATCCCTGAAGAGGTATTTTCGAAGATAATTACTATTTCATTTAAAATATTTATTAATCCTTCGTGTATTTATATTTTTTTAGTACTACCATGATTGTCAAAAATACTCCTATTCACAAGATGAGATAGATTTGTTTATAAATTAATAGGAAACATACCTGATGGAAGAATGTACATAAATAGCATAAATATGTGAGCGGTATGACTCGAAGTGTCTATTTTTATTTAAAATTATTAGTATTTTTAGTAAAAAGAACAAGTACCATACTGAAAACTAATAGAACACATTAGATTTGTTTTGATACTTTAGTAAAATGATTAATAACTCATTTGTGATGTGTAGGAATCAACCACACCAAAATTTGACACATGGTGTGACTGTTATGAATTTAAGTGTGTATTTTTATAACAAATTAACAATAAATTTAGCAAAAAGAACAAGTGACATACTGAAAACAAAGAAAATAGATTTGGATTGTTTTTATACTTTGTGAAAATGATCCATCAGTCATTTGTGATGTATAGGAATTAACCACACCTTAATTTGATGAAAGGTGTGACTAATATGACTAAAAGTGTCCGTTATCAGTTTAAAATTGACTTTTTTTCTAAAAACGCGCCACTCGCTGAAAACCTAGAAAACTAACACTGATTGTCTTAATAATGTATGAAAACGAATATTAAGTTATTTATGATGTGTATGAAGCAATATCATGTCAAACTAACACACGATGTGACTTGTATGACTCAAAATGGGTGTTTCCAGTTTGAAATGATATTTTAGTAAAAAAACACAACTGACATACTAAAAATAGATAAAATGCATTCATATTGTTTTTATACTTTAGAAAAATGATCTATAAGTCATTTGTGATGTGTAAAAATCAAACACACCTTAATTTGATGCACGGTGTGACTGGTATGATTCAAATTGTCCCTTTTTACTTAAAATTGATATTAATTTTAGTAAAAAAACAAAATTGGCATACTGAAAACCAAGAAAACACATTCTTATTGTTTTGATAATTTAGAAAAATGATTCATGGGTCATTTTTGACATGTAGGAATCAAAACCACCACAATAAAATATACAATGTGACCGTTATAAATCCAAATATGTCTTTTTATTTAAAATTGACATTAATTTAAGTCAAATGAACAATTGAAATACTAAAAACCAAGAAAATGAATTCATATTGTTTTGATACTTTAGGAAAATAATACATGAGTCATTTTTGATGTGTAGGAATCAACCACACATCAATCTAACACATAGTGTGACAAATATGACTAAAAGTGTCTGTTATCAGTTTAAAATTTACATTTTAGCTCAAAATGTGTTACTCACTAAAAACCAAGAAAACAATTTTTGATTGTATTCATAATTTAGGAAAGTTATTATTAAGTCATTTATGATGTGTATAAAGTAGTCTCACATCAAATCTATGTATGATATGATCGTTATGACACAAAATCATGTTTCTAGTTTGAAATGAGATTTTAGTAAAAAAACACAACTGATATACTAAAAATCAAGAAAGTATATTTGGATTTTTTTAATACCTTATAATAATGATCCATGATTAATTTGTGACATTTAGGAATCAAACACACCTCAATCCGATGAACGATGTGACCAGTATAAATTCAAATGTGTTTTTATTTAAAATTGACATTAATTTAAGTAAAAAGAAAAAGTGACATACTATAAACCAAGAAAATGCATTCGAATTGTTTTTATACTCTAAGAAAATGATCCATGAGTCATTTTTGATGTGTAGGAATCAACTGAACCTCAGTTTGATGCACAGTGTGACCAGTATGACTAAAACTGTCTATTATCAATTTAAAATTGACATTTTAACTCAAAACGTTTCACTCACTAAAAACCATGAAAACGCCCTATGATTGTCTTCATAATTTAAGTGAGAAATTTTTAAGTCCTTTATGACGTGTATGGAGAAGTATCACCTCAAACCGATGCACGATGCGACCAGTATGACTCAAAATGGGTGTTTCCAGGTTGAAATGATATTTTAGTAATAAAAAACAATTGTCATACTGAAAACCAAGAGAACCCATTCATATTTTTTTGATAATTTATAACAATGATCCATGAGTCATTTGTGATGTGTAGGAATCAACCAAACCTCAATCCGATGAACTATGTGACTGGTATAAATCCAAATATGTCATTTAAATTTGATATTAATATTTGTAAAAAATAAAGGACATACTCAAAACCAAGAAAACCCATTCATATTATTTTTATATTTTAGGAAAATAATCCATAACTCATTTGTGATGTGTAGGAATCAACCCCACCTCAATATGACACAGGGTGTGACCTGTATAACTCCAAATGGGTATTTTTTATTAAAAATTGACATTTTATTAATGTATTATTTCATATTAATGTTTAATTTATTTCTTTATAGTATTAATAACATAATATTTTTTTCTTATATAGGTGGAACCTTTTTATTGAGTTGGGATGATTTGTTCAGCAACTAATACCATGGGAGGATATTTTTGAGAGGGGATCACAGATGTTAAAGGATGAAATATTAATGTTTTTAACTATTTGTTAGATAATTGTAAATGTAATTATATAAAATATTATTTGAAATGTGTATAGAATTTTTTTCCAAACCATTTTGTGTGCTTGTTTGTTCTTTTGTATGCTCTTGTGTGCCTTGATTTGTTATTGTGTGTTCTATTCATGTGCTATTTTGTGTAGGTGGTGTGTGTGTGTTGTGCAGGTGTTGCTGGTGGGTATACTATTTATATGTGCAGGTGCTGCTGATGGGTTTTTTGTTATATAAATAGCACATCAAAGAAAAATAGGACTTTATCAGTGCTATTTCGAGCGCTGATAAAAGCCCCCTTTATCAGTGATACTTTGAGTGCTAATAAAGGCACCCTTTATCAATGCTATTTCGAGCGCTGATAAAGGCACCATTTACCAGCACTAATTAAATCACTGATAAAGTGGTCTTTTATCAGCACTAAAAATAGCACCGGTAAAAATTTCTTTTCTAGCACTATTAAAATCTTTTTCTTGCACTAATAAAATTACTATATGTAGTAGTGAGTGTAACATGATTTTTTAAGAATGGTATTGTTATCAAACATTTTACTTATTTAAAATAAATATATTCTAAAATATCAGGGAGAGACATAATTAATGGAGAAAATATAATTCATGTAAGTCTCAACTCTTAATATTATTAGGTTTAAAATGAACTTAAGTATCGTGGTTAAGAATTATTTACATTTTAGTTCTTGAATATAGTTAACCGCATAAAATAGCCCATTTATCGACTAACAACTTAGTAAACATGTCCTAAGTGTCTTAAATATGTTATCATTCACTTGTAACAATCTTACATGTCATGTTGTGAAATAAAAATAATTAAATTTGCTCATTCCTCTTAAAATATTTAACAAACCATGAATAATTAACATTCATTTAAAAAACCAATTTTTCACATCCACTTATTGAAATTTAAATAACTTTTTAATTCCTTTAAATATACATTAAATTATTATTATTCTAAAGTTGAAGAGAATATAATTGAATTTATTTATTCATTTACTTATGTTAGTTGTGACATATCAATATTTTAGTATTTATTTTCCTTTAATTAAATAATATTATGATTATCTTCCTCATATACAATAGAGAACAAAAATGAACCACAATATATTTCATTAAGATAAAATTATAAGTATTAAAGTGTGACCATTATAATATAACCATTGAATTGGTGGGTATAAATAGAAGTAAATGTATTTTTTAATCTATGTATAAATAAAAATAAGTATAATTTTTAATACTAATAGATTGAAAAAATTCGATCAGTATATCTAAATAACCAATAAGATCATTTTATGGCTAAAAATATATTTTCCTAAAAATTATATTTTTAGGTTCTATGAATTTTTATTTTAATAAAATAAATATATTATGGTTTAATGATGATAAAATATTATATATATATATTAACACTTATTTAATTAGTAATATATAAGAAATAATAATAACAATAGTTAATATTTAAAACATTATTTCCATATGAAAACAACCTTTTCATTATATTTAATATTTTCATTTAAAGAAAAATTCCTAAATTTTATAACTTTAATTTGAAAAAACAATAAATTTTATATTCATTATTTAAATATTATTTGAAGATTAATTTTTAATATTTTTCTAAAATGATTTATTTTTAAGTGAATAGTGAAAATATCATTTTTACAAATACTGTGACTTTTATGACACTAATTAAGATATAACCAAGACTTGAAAATCTATATAACCCTTTTCTTGGAAAAATATGTATTTTTAAGTAAAAGTATACATTTAAAAATTTTAAGGTTAATTTAAAAACTTATATATGAAATTTTGAAATTTAAGTTATATTTTTTCTAAAAAATATTTTATGTGTTATACAATTATTATTTTAAAATTAATTTTTACCACTTTTAGAAATTTAATATTATGAAATGGTTTTAATAATTGGGATAAATATATAATGATTATATAATATGGGTAATTTTTTTTTATCATAAAAATAAGTTATTGGGGTTAAAAATAGTAAACACGGTAGAAGTAAATAATTGAAAAAAGATAAATTAAGGGAAAATGCATAAAATAGTCACTCTCCTCACTTATAAAAGGGTTCTTCCACCACCCCTTCAATTGATCTTTAAAAATATAATTCCTATTGAAAATTTCCTCATTATACTCCCCCTAGATTCCTCTCCCAGTTTTTTTATCCCCTTAAACACTACAACAGAAAACGCCTTTACCAGCGGGTTTGTAGCCGCGGTTTACAAAACCGCCACTAAACCTTTCATTAAAAAGATTTTGCGGCGGTTTATTAAAAATTTCCCCAAAACCTATTTAGTTTTTTACATTGTCATCACTCCCCCCCCACCCGAGTCAACCCCTACCCCGCGAGCTTCTCACCCTGATGATCGCGAACCCTACCGTCAGTCCCCTCCGCTGCCCTACTATGCCGCTGGTGACCTCACCACCAGTCTCTGCTGACCCCACTTCTCCCCCCGACAACCACGATGCCAGCTTCTCCCCCAACCTCATCGAGTTCGTACCCTAGGTATGCTCCCCTCCCCTACCGTCAGTGGGATCATCCTGTTACGGTGGATTTTTTGTGTGTAATGGTTATATAAATCTTGTGGAGGAAAAATGCATAAGGTTTTATGTAGTTTCATTATTGTTGATTCATTTCAATGATTTATTTTGGTTTATCATCAAATTTGGATGAATTCATTTAATGGATTGACTTCATATATTTGGGTTTTGTTTAGAAATGAGCTCAGAGGTTTTTCAAGAGTGATCTAAACCCCATTGCTTGAAGTTACAGTGAGGATACATAATTGATGCGATGTCCCTAAAGTATAACTAATTGGATTAATATGGATTAATTATCTTAATTAATTATTATTGCTTTATAATATATGTTTTAGTTTTATGAGTTAGGGGATTGAGATGGTGTTGTTTCCTAGAGATGTCTTTGATGAGGATGGAATGAGATTTCTTAAGGGGATAACTCTATGGTCAAGGTAGTTTATGACTAATATTACCATAGGATATGGTTATGCATTTATTATGTGGATTGAAATTTCATGTAGGTGGGTATGTGACATGAATGGGATCCATGATTTATTTACCTTATGATACATGAGGATAGAGATTTATGTTGGGTTCATATAATTCCCTTTAGTATGATGCATTGATTATACAACCATTGATGGCTATGTTATATATGTGAGAGGCTTAACTATAGGGAAATTAAAACCCCAATAGGGTGTCCATCATGTATTTATGGGTCAAGTTATCTATAAAGCTCTTGTTTTAGGTAATTGATTCTATCCTAAAGAAATGTCTAGGGGCGAGGCTATGGGATGGTGTGGTAATGGTCATCTATCCTGAATACCCCGAAGGCCTTCATTTTTATTTTATTATGGATAACCCCCCTTTTAAGGGTTGAAGGGGAACCCGTAAATGACCCATAGGCACAAGGGACAAGGCCCGACAAACCCGCAATACATAACCTGAAGGCCTAGAGGCATACCATGCCCAATACATGACCCGTAGGCCCAACCCACTTGAACTGCCCCTCCCCGGGATTCTTCATCATTGATCACCTAGCTCCCCACCTTGCATTGCTGATCGGCTAGCATTGCCCCGTACAAAGCTGCCTGGTTCCTGGTCCCGATGGCGGCAGCCATACCCTCTCATTCTTCCAATCTGGTTAGCTCTGCATCTTGTGGCTGGTACTTGTGTTGCTCTGATCCCCTTCTGGGGTCTGTTCTGTGTGAACTGGCCTACTCCATGGTCTACATGAACCAAAGGCCCTGTGGCCCGAAGGCATTTGATGACCCGAAGGCCCTGGAGACCCGTAGGCCCAAACCGATGACCCGAAGGCCCAAATTGGGTGAATAGTTCCAGCTACTACAGTACCGAACAGTAACTGCTACAATACTGCTACAGTACTGCTATAGTACCCCGAAAATTCGCCTCCACCAAATTTTGAACCCGGGTCTCTTGGATGCCAAGCAGGAGCCCTTACCACTCAGGTACGGGCTCGTTGGCTGGTAATGGTCATCTATGGTATGATAATCTATGAGAACATATGAATGACCCAGTATGGAACCAAGTTAGGTTCCTTTGTTCGATGAGCAATCAATATAAACTATATGGATAATGATAGGTTCTCAAACCTTATGAGTTGGGAATGTGGCCCTTGACAGAAATTTATCCCTTAGGTAGGGGTGAGATACCTAGGGAATAGAACTGTAAGCGGTGTCTTTATCATCCACATTAATCAAATTGCACAATATCAATATAACTTCAAAATTAGATTTATCATGTCAATAAAAACTTACCAATCACACTGAAACCACACTACTGATAGTAAGGGAATAACTACTTCCTCTAAATTTTTCTTCTTATTAGTGGTCTAATTCTACTAAATTCAGTGCTTGATATCCCTTGTTATAAACCAAATTCAATATAACATCATTGATTATCTTAGTTAAGACTTGGAAACCTCTTTTTAATCTAGAATAATCCCTTTTTTATGTATTTCTATATTCAACAAGTGACTTTACTTTAGCATGAAACTTCTAGATCAAGTTTTGAAGAAAAAAAAGTGGTTTCTTAACACCAATTGCTGATTCATGATCATCCATGACACGTTTTGATCATATTTTATATCAAATGAGACTTGAAATAATTATTACATCACTTATTTCATGCATTTTTTGGATTTAATCAGTTCTTCCTTTAGTTAAATAACATGTACTTTATTAGCACATCCACCCCATGGATCATATCCCCCCATAAATATTGGGCCACTTCAAGGAATAACAAAAATGTTCAATGCCCACACCAAAGTCTGAATCTGACTCTTAGTTCAACTCCATGGTCAGATCCTCAATCATCCCATTTAACCATAATTCTCCACTCATGAGAACTAACACATATATGATCCAAATCACCCTCAAGTCACACCACCACTCTTTTCTATGTGAATACACCAAATAGAGGTCTAGGAATTCAATCCACACAAGGTTTGTAGAACCTCAAAACCTAATCTCCCAAGTTATTTCATCATGCATTTCCATGAACACCACCACTTATCATGCCTCAAGACTACCATCCCTCATGTGGTTATTGTCACTCCAAATTAACAATGTTGTGAGTTTTTTAAGCATCATAAGGTTTTCCATAAACATTATTTATAATATATTTATTCGATATTAGAGTTTTATATGAAGTCTCTATAGAGAACTTAGGTTGGGGTTATTCCAAATTAACAATGTGCTTTTGTTTTCATGGTAAAGTAGCTACCACGTTGTTAGCACACTGTTTCTCTTTACCAAAGAAACTTTCCCTATCCCAAACACTAGAGGGTTCATATCTAACTCAGGGGATCATCTTTATTATATTATGTTTTTGTAATCTTATACTATCGTATATATGAATCTCTTTCTCTATTTAGAAGTAACTATGTGTTTTAAATTTTTTTATTATTCTGTAGGCACATTGTTATATACATGGATAAAAGCTGGATCACATTACCGAGGAACACACCTCAGTATGTTAAGGGATTGAATGAGTTTTTAGATTTTGAAATTTCTAATCGATCCGTTGAAGGGAGAATAAAATGTCCATGTCCTAAATGTAAATTTAGAACATGGTTGAAGAGAGATGAAGTTTATGAACATTTAATACTGAAGAAATTCCCTGGTCAATATTTGTGTTGGATTTCGCATGGAGAATCGAACGTTATAGAAAGATTGAACACTGATGTTAATCCACAGAATGAGGTCCCAAGTTCGTCGAAAATGGAAAATGAAATGCAAAACCTCATAAATGATGCATTCAGCACTGCAAGACACCACTATCAGCATCAAAAAATATCAGAACAACCAGACGAGGGTACTACAAATTGCAACGTGACAAGTGATGTTTTTGAGACTATAACATAGGCAGATCAAGATTGTAACATATCATTGGATCCTCCTCTTGATTCTGTGGATCCAAATGTAATATAAAACTTCATTGAGGAAAATGTGTTTCATGATTTAGTTGATGATGGAAATCAAGAGTTGTATAGTGGGTGTTTGAAATATTCAAAGCTTTCATTTCTGCTAAAGTTGTACCATATCAAATGTCTATGTGGAATTACAAATAAGGAAATTTCCAAGATATTAGAATTGATTCATGATGCATTTCCTGAAGCAAAAATACCAGAATATTTTTATGATATGAAAAAATGTGTTAACAAGCTTGGTCTGAATTATACAAAAATACATGTATGTCCCAATGATTGTATCCTTTATTGGGGAGAGGATTCAAGTAGATAGAATTGCAAGAAATTTTCTTCTTCTATATGGAAGGCAAAGGGTGATGTTGGAAGTATGAATAAACATAATTTTATGGATAAGAAGAAATGGAACACACCTACAAAGGTTTTTCGTTACTTTCCTTTGAATCCTCGATTGAAAAGATTATTCATGTCATCGAAAACCGCTGAATACCTGAAGTGGAATTCTGTAGATAATAAAAATGATGGGTTAATGAGACATCCATGAGATTCCCAATCATGGAAGACATTTGATTCATTATATATAGATTTATCAGCTGATCCTAGGAATGTTCGATTGGGATTGGATGCTGATGGATTCAACCCATTTGGGACTTTGAGTACCAGTTATAGCATTTGCCCAGTTGTTTTTATCCCTTATAATCTGCCTCTGTGGATGTGTATGAAACAAAAATATTTTATCCTTTCGATGATTATTCATGGAAAACAAATTCCTGGAAATGATATTGATGTATACTTGCAGCCTTTGATTGACAAATTGCAGGAGTTATAGAGCAACGATGTTGAGACATTTGATGCTTCTTCTAAAACAATGTTCAAAATGCATGCTGCTTTAATGTGGACCATTAGTGAATTCCCTAGTCTTGGGAATTTATCTGGTTGGAAACTTACACGGGTTTGGCTAGTCCCATTTGTAACTTTGATTTTGAGCCCAAAAGACTACCTCACATTAGAAAATGGTGCTTCTTGTGTCATCAAAGATTTCTCGATGCATCTGATAGATTTCGGCTGTATAGATCAAAATTTAATGGTTCCATTGATTGTAGACCACCTCCAAAGTTGTTAACTGGTTATGAAATATTGAAACATCTTGAAAATGTTGAAACAGAATTTGGGAAGGTTCATCATTTTAATGATAGCGGAAAACAGGACTGAAGTGCATTGTCAAGCGAAATTGGAACGCAACAATGGAAGAAAAAAAGTATATTCTTCAAACTTCTGTATTTGGAATTTAATTTGTTGCGGCATAATCTTGATGTGAAGCATATTGAGAATAATGTCTGTGAAAATTTTATTTTCACATTGCTTAATGAGCATGGAAAGTCTAAGGATCATCTCAATGCTCGTAAAGACTTACATGAAATGAACATAAAACGTGATCTCTGGCCAGATGAGAATGAAAAGTATCCTTTGACAATTTTTTCAATGAAAAACAGGGATAAATATACATTCCTTTGAATTTTAAAGAATGTAAAGGTATCTGATGGGTATTCAAGTAACATCTCGAGGTGTGTTGACTTGAAGAATCATAAGTTACATGGATTTAAAAGTCACGATTCACATATTTTGTTACAACAATTACTACCATTGGCATTACGTACATTATTACCTAAAACAATTACTACTGTTGTACTCCAATTATGTACATTTTTCAGACAACTATGTGAGAAATCTCTACATCCATTTCAGCTTGACAACCTCTAAGAGAGGTTTGTATTGACCCTTTGTGCAATGGAGATGATCTTTCCTCTATCATTTTTTACTGTAATGATGCATTTAACTATGCATTTGGTTGAGGAAGCTAAATTAGGAGGCCCCGTTCATTATCAATGGATGTATCCAATTGAGAGGTACTTTATTTATATGTTTTTCAGTTAATTAAACAATTTTTGGTACTTAATTAAATTCATAATTATGTTTATTTTATTTCACAGATATCTTGGGAATTTGAAATCATACGTGAGAAATAAAGCTCAACCATAGGGCTCTATTACTGAAGGCTATTTGGCTGAGGAGTGTCTTACCTTTTTTTCTCGATACTTGGATGATATTGAGACAAGATTTAATCAAGTTGGATGTGTTGATGACACATCAACTCAATCTCAAATACATCAGAAATCCAAAATATTTCCTGCTATTGGCCGATCAGTTGGGAGGACCTCCAATGTGACACTGACTGAATTGGAATTATTACAGGCACATAGATATGTGATGCAGAATAGTGAAATTGTAGATCCATTTATTGAAGAGTTGAGGATACAAACAAAGAGACGAATGAGAGGCCAAACATGAAATGAGAGAGATATAACGAAATCTGTTAATAAAGATCTTTTAGAATGGTTTTCATGACGTGTAAGTTCATAAATATTTCAATAAGTACAAATATTAGTTTGACACATACATTTTGTAAATATAATAAATTATATTTCGTTTTTCAGATCATGAATGCTAATACTCAAGAATAGGTGTAAGAAGATTTGAAGTTTCTTGCTAGAGGTCCTCTAAAACAAGTTATAAAGTTTGACGCTTATAATATGAATGGATTTAGATTTCATACAGTCGGTCAAAAAGTGGGTTTGAAAACATAGAATAGTGGTATATTTACATTTGCTGAAGTGGAATACTACAGAAAGCTGAATGATATTATTTAATTAAACTACCATGGACATTTTTCTGTTGTTTTATTCAAATGAAAATGGGTCTATATTATCAGAGGTGTTAAAAGAGATTCCTTGCAATTTCATTCTGTGAACTTCTCTCGCTTGATGGATGTTGGTGATCGTGAACTGCATGATCCATATATATTAGCATCGCAAGAAAAAATGGTATATTATGTGAATAATGTTGTCGACGAAGGGTGGATTGTAGTTTCTCACGTAATACAAAGATATTTGTATGATATGGGGGATGAAGTGGATAATTTGACCTCTGAAATTGAATTTAATCAACAACAGGATGAAGAATTATTTGTCCATCGTGATATTGAAAATATTAGTCTAGCATGGATGAATGAAGTGGATGAAGCAATGGAGTAGGATACCGACATGATTGAAGGGGAAAATGATTGTATGTACAATTATTTATTTATTCAGCAACCACTTGTTTCATTTATGCAGTCATTCATTATCATTGTTATATATATTTTGTCTGTTAGTACTGTTCATCTATTTTAATTTTTAAATTTTTTTTCTGCATATTTTTTTTGAAATATATATTCTGAACTTAATTTTATTTTATTAAATGACAGGAATGCCATGGAGGAAGTGGTACACTATTTCATCTAGTTCTGCGACAGATGAAGATCCATCTGGATCCCTCCCCATGACATCTGAGGCACCAGCTGCCTACACCCCTGCACCATTTCCCCCTGCACCATCTCTCACACCATCTTTGGATGTCCCATTAGAGGCTGATTTGTCGACTCCCCCTTCAGGATCCTTAGTAGTGGGGTAGCGACACGCCCCTTCCAGTTCATCAAGGGCATACTGAAGTGTCACTGGCATAGGTACAAAATTTAATTAAATAAATTTATTGCATTTTGTTTATACTAATTGTTTTCTCATTGAAGATGAAAAAATGGAACCATGGAGAAAAAAATAAAAAGTTTAGATGTTTGGAATATGGCTGGCGAAAATTTAGTCGTTCCATTTGATTCTTATGGGGTCCTGATGGATGACACCGCGAGGTTACTTGGCCAGATTCTAGGCCATCTGGCAGCGGATCCCATTTCCCTTCCTATTTCATATGATGATTGGAGAAATATGCCTCCAAGCTGGAAAAATGAAGTTTTTGATTCTCAAATAAAGTTAAATTTATTACATTATGGTTTAATTGAATGTCATGTTACTAATATGTTCAAAATAAATTTATGTATACAAATGTTCTTCCACTTTACAGTTGCTGATGTGATAGCACGGAAGTGGATGTTGAAAAATCTAGGTAAGAAATGGAAACATTTAAAATGGAGATTATGGTGTGATGTCAATGATAACTCGTTGACCGTGCAACAAATGTATGAGAAGCTACCCAGTGGGGTACCAAAAGAACAGTGGAATGTTTTTGTTGACAGACATCATGATGAGAAGCGGATGGTATTGAAATATATATTATTATATTATCCTCATTTTAAATTGATACATGTACATGAAGAGGACATGAAATTGAATACATTACTATTAAATTTCATTTTATTTATTTCAGGATCTCTCAAGACATAATGCATCAAACTGGGCTAAGCAAGTCATCCCTCACACTGCGGGATGAAAAATCTTTTCTAGAAGCCGAATGACATTGGTAATCTTTTGATTAGTTTAAATATTTATAAGACAATATTATCTGTTTAATATATTGAATTGTTGATTTATCTTGTCTTAATGCAGTCACATAGTTTAGGGCACGAAGAATTCTGAACTGAACTATAGTTGGATGTTCACAAGAAATCAGATGCAATTTTTGTTAATGAGCCTGCTAAAGAAGTTCGGGTATGAAGTCAATTTTTTATTATAATAACTTATTATCAGTTTTTACCATGTTAATATATATTGATATTTGATTTATAGGTAAAAATTAAAGAACTATGGGATTCCAATCCTGCGCAGTCCTACTCAGTCTCCCAGGATGACCCGGTTGCTAAAGTCCTTTGGAAGGAGAATCCTGGTAGAGTGTGCGGGATGGGTTTGGGACCCGTACCATCTGAGGTTTTTAGCAGGCCACCGGGGATGGAAAATGCATCTACTCTTAGCTTTAGTCAGCCCATACCCAGAGATGCTCAGAAATAGATTTTTTCTCTACGAAACACAGTTCACGAGTAGGGGGATCAGATATCTGCTTTGCAGAAAGAGTTGATTGAAATATGTCAGCATATGAGTAGATATGCCCCTGGTGGTAGTGCATCGACTGGTGGTATGCAGGTAAATCACAAAAAATCAAAATCATTCATTTTTCTAACTTTCATTGGTTTTAAGTTTTAATATAAATATGCAACCGTATTTAATTTTCAATATAATGTTCTTACAGGTGACAGTAGAAAGTGGTGATGAAGGTGGCGAGGTTGACGATGCATCATCGGACCATGGGTAGTTGTATTGTTCATGTTTTGAAAAAATATGGGAACAATTGGCTTGTATATGTAACATTTGTGGCACATACTTGCCACCAAACATTTTCATGTCCTTAAATTTCCTTGATTTCTCATGTTTCCTTTTATGCGTTTTATTGATTTCTGATGTTTCTTTTTATGTCTTGATTTCTCGAGTGTGGTATACATCATTACATTTAGGCCTGTGTTTTAATTGGTAGTCAAGATTTTAGATGACTAGGAGTTAAACCCATTGTTGATGTGTTGAACAAATTGGGTCATTTCATAGTGATCAAGGGGATAGTGTTGTGGACACTTTGGTGAGGCCCTTGTAATTTGTCTTACTGGGAGGCCCTTGTGAGTGGTAATTGACCACCGCTAAATAGCGTTTCTCTTATAGTGAATCATGTCTTTATTCTAGGTAACCAAGCATTGCTACACATTGGGATTAAAAACACCTAATATACTTATATATATCCGCCATTATATCGAATATCAATAAGATGGACATTCCAAATATGGGTGGTATAGGATTTGAATCCACACACTCAAGATATGAATTCCAATAAGGTTGTACTCATTCACATCAAAACTCAATGGAATCCATATGAGAAGTGAAGGAATCCACCGACTCCTAAGATACTATATCCTAAAATACCATTGGGATAATTTCCTTATATTGATTGAGATATATACCCCATAAAGGTAACTATAGATAAAAAATTAATGTTGTAGTAATTTGCTTCAATTTATTTGAACCTAATCAAGTTGGACATCTCATATCGACCTTTATTTATTGATTAATATTCTATTATTATATAATATTAGATAAATGAGGTATGATAACATCAACCAAATCACCATACATAATGGGTTTTCCCTCTAGAAATTTAATATTGATTTTCACATGTTATACTATTTTTAATTTGAACTAAGTAATATTCTCTTCTTTTGAGATGGTTTTACTATTTTTTAGTGGTGAGGGGGTAGTGGATTCATCCACACCTATTTCATACTCAATAAAATCATGTTTCCAAACATCAATTGGGTTAACATTGAAGAAATATAGTACTGTGTTACCACCAATAGGAAACACATATTTACATTGTAAGAGGGATATCATTAATTTGGGTGTGATACCATAGGATGAATGATACTGGAGATGGCCATGAGGAAAAAATGATAAAAAATTCCCCCACCCATGTGGGTTATGCTTTATATTGTAATTTTATAGTCACAAATGCCACTTAGGATAGATTCTGATGCTTTCAGATATTAGAGCATTGTAACCATCCCTAGTATATTATCTAGATATTCTAATGGGCCTCAAGGGTGTTTAAACTAGTAGGGGTATAAATATACTCTTGAGTTTTAGTGGTTGGATATCCCCTATGGGGTCAACTTTTAGATGCTTGAGTATAGAAAATAGGGAAAACACCCTATATATCTTATTGAGTACTCAAGGTCACATGTTAATAAAAATTACTATAGTGAACATGATACTCATAATGAATTTCTAAGGTTATTTCTACTTTATGGTGGACATATTTATCCAAATCAATATTATAAGAGAATAATGTGTTCTCATGATCTATTGAAAGGATAGAAAAAGTTTGGATGTGAGATTATGGACCAATGGTTTTTCCATAGAATATTTTTAGTTGGACAAATTTTGGGGAATTATTACTTATAGATTACCATGAGTGTCATATAAGGTCAGGATAGATCCATTTAGATTGTATTCCTGAAATAAGGTGTGAACCATCATGCACTCATTTTACAAGGGTAGGAGACAATGTATGTCAGGGTATGAGGAACATATATTCATAGAAATTGGGTCCTATGTATGACATAACAATTGTTTTCATTCCTCACCATTGTGTTCCTTATGGGTACTATCAGCTTGTTTTTGGTCTTGAACATAATTGGTGCATTTGGTGATTCAATTTTAATTGAAGGATGTGAAGAAGGTATTGAAAAGGAAACAAAATGAAGAAACCTATCAATACATCATCAAATGTAAGAGTTCATAGTTTATCAATCCAATTCCATGTTAATGTATTCACATTAGGTTATCTATTTTTTGATGAGAACCTCCAATGGGATTCCATGTATATGAATATTTGGTATGGATATCCTTTTAGAACTAAATTAAAATGAAAAAATTTCACTAGTGATTCATACTATAGATTGTTTAAAATATGTAGTGGTAAAATTTGTGAGATTTTGGGATCATCAAATATTCTTTGGGTGGAATCATTTGAATTATTGGATTACCTTATAGATTTATGATTTTTTAATTAATAATATCAAAATACTAGTGTTTAATGAGTTACCCCTATTACTATGATCTCTCTGAATCTGTGTAGATATGAAAATATATGATTTTTAGGTTAATCATACATATAATACATGTTTATGATTCATTTGTTTAAGGCCACATAGTTAGGAAATTATTCATTTTTTGCCATACAAAGAGGTCATAGGTGTTTACATTATTGGGATATGTCCCATGCGATAAGCATCATATGAATATCTATAAATAGAATCATAACACACGTAGTTTATTAATGATTAGTAGGATACATCATACCATTTATGTTGAATTTAAATAGAAATATTTCAATAATCTTAACTTTTTGTGAAGGGGAACACTTTGTGAAAGGTACCTAAAAATAGATAGTGTTTGAATTTATCATGAGTTTCCATTTCAGTTTCATATTGGTCTTAAATGACTGATTTGGAGAAGGTATGGTTGTGGATTACACCTATTAGAGGGCCCATATATTGTTTTCTATATCATATATGTTGGTATGATGATAATGGATGAATGATTAAGAGGCTGGGACATACAACTTGAAGGTGGATATGATATTGTGATACTAGGAGGGGTATCTAAAATTAAGGACTATATAAAGAATCTAATACTAGAGTCTTTAACTATGGTATTTTGTAAAAGTGATTCATATTATTCTTATCGCATAAGAATAATAGCATGTTTCTTGATGTTGGGATTGAACCTCAGAGGGGAATATATTGTATCCTAGTTAAGAGGAATAAAATACAATATAATTGAAGGCATGCATTTTAAGGTAATGTGACATGATTCATTATAGATTAAAATTGTGTTGAAATGACATATGTAATGAATTTTAGAGTCGTCCTACCAGGTTTATAAGGTGATTACTATAATGTATCTCAATAATTATTTTAAATTATGATCAAATAGAACATAATGTTTTTGTGTATCATGATTTTTTAAGAAATAAGTTAATAGAAGACTAGTTGTGTTACATAAAAGTGAACAATAATGTATTGAGTGAGGCTAACACATGAGCTTCTCTAAGACACCTGGTATAGTAGATGTGTGTGGTGATAGTATATTTGGGGTATTAAACCATGTAGGAGACCCACACATGGTAAATCTTATAGTGTTTTATGCTCACTCCCTATATGGGAACACCGACACACATGTAGATATAATGTTTCATTTTCAATTGATATATATTATGGGGGATCAAGAAGGATCGACTAGATGTATGTTTGGAGAGTAGTCAAATAATGGACCTATGTTTTATAGTTGATTCTATCATATATTTTTTTTTCAATTTATTCTATACTGATTTCCTAGGTTGATGTTTCTTGTTGTATGTTGGTATGTAAAATATGGTTCATTCTTATATAGCATGTCAATGTTTACTAATTTTTTTTTTCAATTTATTCTATACTGATTTCCTAGGTTGATGTTTCTTGTTTTTTGTTGGTATGTATGATATGGTATTTCTGGTTTGATTTGTCTTTTAAGGCAGTGGTGCAGCAGAAGAAAAAAATTTATTTATTTATTCTGGTCAGCTTTTAGCGGCGGTTTAAACCGCTGCGAAATGTAAAAAAAATTACGTTTCACGGCGGTTTTAACCACCACTACATAGTCGCATCATAGCTGCTCATTCCATAGTGGTTATCGTGACTTCAACAATGGTTTTATGGCTGCTAGAATTGAGTTTATTCACGGCAGCTATAACCGCCGTGAATAAACTGATGTCAAGGGCTTGTAAAAACCGCCGCTATACTCAGTAAAACCGCCGCAAAATGAGGCAGCTACGACGCTTTCCTTAAACCGCCGCGAAACGGAAATAACCACCGCTAATAGATTGGCGACGCCGTATTAGGCGGTGGTTTACAGAAACCACTTCTAAACACAAAAATAACCGCCACTAAACACAAAAATAACCACCGCTAAACAACGTTTCTCTTGTAGTGAAACCAAGGAAAGTCCCTCAATCCTCCATTTACAGGAAGCCCTCCATGGGAAAATCATGTTCTCAATGTGAGTACTAATCACTCCATAACCTATTTTATTTTCTATCTTTCACATAAAAATATAATTTTTAAATTATTATATTAGTATTATTGGTATACTAAATTTTATTATGTAGAGGGAATAATCATTATAGACCTTTTCCCATTTCCCTTTAGAAAAACAAAAAACAATTTCGTGCGTACGTGCATACCACTGCCTCCATGATGTGACATGTTTCATTTTCCTTTAATTAATTATATGGATGGTTCAAAATATGTTTTTAGTGAATAAATATTATTATTTTTTCATTATTAATATCCTTAAAATATAAACCAATTACTATATTATTTTTATTCTATGAAAAATGAAAACATCATCCGTGTGTATGTACAGACTATTACCTCTATGAAGTGATGATTTCATTTTCTATATCTATAACATTATATTATTTATATAACTCTATTAAAATATGATTAAACATCTTAGAATAATATAAATAAAATAATTATACTTATGTAATAATGATATTATTCCAAAAAGAATCACATTCTAAACCATAGTTAACCATAGATTATATCACGTTCTTATTTGGGTTGGTTTAATCGTATACATGAATAATGATATAGATTTATATCATGTATGGATATAAAAACTTAAATTATAGTATTATTATAAATAAATGATCAAATTATGTTTGTTTTATGTTTTTGGAAATTATATATTAATATTTTAATTATTATTAATATGTTGACCTTTGTTCATGAAATATTATCGAAACATGAAAAGTATAAAATTTTAACTTTACCTACTATAACTATAAATATCATGGTATGAAATTAAAACATTATGAATCATCATGAGACATATATTAAATTATCATTAATAGTCTGGTAAATGATAAATTTCTATCAAACTAATAATCATTGACATCAACATTACAAGGTGTGTTTAAAATAATTAAAATTACAAACATCAGATGATGAAAATAAAATATAACTATCTAGTAAATGTATAGTAAATAATTTTAATATGATATTATAAAAGGTTATATATATGAATATGGTTATGAAATAAGTGATTAATGAAGTAATGTTTGTTATCAAGGAAGTCAGAGTGCATTCAAAGAAGTGTAAATACAAGGTAAGGGTTTTTCATAACTCAATTTCCTATCTTCAAGTTAAAATAACAATCCTAAAAATCCATTATTCTAAGTTGATATATTATGTAAAATTTTAATTATACATTATTTTATATGTATTTATAATTCTTTGTCATTAAATACTTCTTAAAGGATTATTAATTCCATGATTATTATATACGTAAAATTTTATTTTACTTAACTTCTTTCCTTGAGTCATAAGGACCATATTTGACTATGGTTTTACTAGATTATTTTCTTATGTTTTATGATGATATTATAATACCTTTCCTATTTATTTTCTTGTGAATTACATAGATGTAATTATTTATTCATAAAAGTTGATGATGTTGAGAATAATTTCCATCCTCTCCAAATAAGATCCTTCTCTTCCATGTCCATATTTTCTCTTCCCACCAATGTTATACTTTATATTTAGAAAAAAATTTATGTGTTATTGAATTAAAACATCAAATTTCCCTTTCCAACTTTTTAAAAGGAAGTTTTATTATCCATTTTTATGATTTGGGTTTTTAACAAAGGTGTTTTAAAATATTAAAAAGGTCATCTTTTCATGATTGTATTTTTTATCTTCCACTCAACATTTCCTCAAGATAACCTTTATCTATTTTATAGGGATCCATTATTGAAGATTATTTTTAAAAGAAAAAGTTTTCAAATTGTTTTCAATTAACCTTTTTTAAACATTTGTATATTTTTAAAGTCTTTATTATTGAATATTCTTTTTATAAGTAAATGTTTTCAAAAATGTTTTCACTTCAAATTTGGGTAAACTTTTTTTATATTTTTCAAGGATTTATTATTGGGATTTATTTCAATGTATTGATTTTAAGAAATAATTATTTTCAATTTCTCAAAATATATAGTTTGAAAGTTTCACATAACTTTTTTCTATTTACAACAATGTTATGAAATGTTTTATAAAGTTTGTTTTAAGTTTTACTTCCATTGTTTTCTTTATGTTAAAGTATTTTAACATCTTGGGAGATATGTTTCATTAATTTGCATCTAAATGTCTATATAAAATACTATTTATGTTAATTAAATTTTTGGGATCAACTAATATACTATTGATATCAATTTATGCGATGCCATTTAGAAAAGAAATGAAATCCATTTTCATTCCATGGATTTTCATGGTATGATGAGTGATTGATATCTTATGGTACACATATGTATGTATAATGTTGTGTTAATTACTACATCTCTCTTTAATTAACTATTTAATGATTATTTTTTCAATAGAAAATGATGTTATGTGTGGGAGTTTTGGTTTTTTCATAAAATCACGCATGAAAATTTTGTATTTTCACAATATCAAGTGTAATTTTTTTATTTTTTCACAAAATTAAGCTTGTGAATTTTATTTGTTGACAACATTAATCATTAAACTTTTGTTTATTCAGAATAAAAAGAATTGATTTTTTTGGTTCTGAACATGATGCGTAGACAATTTGTTTGTTCAAAACATAATATATGGGCATGATTAAATTTCCTTCCAATGTTATAATTCCACTATGATTCTATTTATGCCATAATACCTTGTTGTGATATGTTTCTATGACATAATATATTTCTATGTCATATTCATATTATTATGATCTATGTATCATGTTTATTGTTTCAAACTATTATTCCATTGTATATGCTTATTCATTTGAGATTATATATCCCACTATCATGACTTATAGAAAATTATTATTGTTCCATGTTATTTTTAATAATAAATTTATCCAATGTTTATGTTTTTTTGTTAAATTTGGTTCCCTAGAACCAAATTCATGCACTTAATGATTTCCCGTATTCATATTTTTTAGTATTAAAAAACTACTTATCATATCATTATTTTTTATGAAATATTATTTGATAATGTCCTAAGAGTAGATGTTGCACTGAAAGGTCACATTAGTTCCCTGCTATGATGAGAACTAATAAGTTCCATGATAGTATTATTAAATATATTTTCTATATCCAGATGAAATAATTTTAGAGACCCAAAGGATATAGTCTATCAAGTTTTGAGACTCATAAGACTTTGAGTCACCTTCTCATGGTGTATGCCCTCGGTAATTTCTTGTGTGGGAGATTTTGATAATGATACCCACCAGTAAGAAATCCACATTTATATGTGTCATTAGATTTTCATATTCTTAGACACGTGTTTTGATCTTTAAACTTTAATATTATCACTAATGGATATTATGATTTGCGTACTTTGACATATTGATGAAACCCATGATGACATATGTTCGTGGAGAAGTAGGATGCGTTGGGTGCATCACGATTAAAATTTCATTAATGAATAATGCGAGAAAGTATTTTTACCTTATTTTATTTAATACAATTTGATATCTTAGGACCTTTGATAAAAAATATACATCCTAAATAAATCCATGTATATGGTGTTTTGTAGGGAAGTTAAATTCTAAAAAAGTAAAAGAAAGTGACATCAAGCATATAGGTTGATGGTACCATAATGAAACATAATTTATTAGATATATCATGATAAAGGGATTATATCACATAGTAAGAGTATGTAAGAGGTTTTATGTCTTCGAGACATTAAATCCTTTATCTATGGGTGCCTTGGCATCTTTCTAGATGCTAACCTTGGAATTTGGGCTGTTTCACATAATGCCACTGAGAAAGAGGCTTAGAGGGTCACACACTAAGTGTATTTAGAACCTCAGTTAAATAATAATAATAATAATTATTTAACATGTTTAATAAATATTATTCCCACACATGATTTAATAATTATTTATATTTGTTTGATCACATATAGTCCATTACAAGTTATTCTAGAGAATATTTTATGAGCATAATATTTAATAAATATTTATTTTCTATTTTACGAATATAATATTTATTTATTTATTAGTGAATAATGTAGTGATATTTATATATTAAATAAATATTCATTATTCATGCCTCGATAAATATTATTGAGGAATAGAGAACATGGTTTAATGGTATGATAAGAAATAATATATATTAAATATTATTTAAATATATAATATTTAATTAATTCATGATTTTTCACATGTCAAGAAATATTATTATTTTTATTATTGACATGTGGATCTATAGGTATTATGGAAATAATATGTATGCATATGAAATTATTATTTTCTAACCCTAGTACTGTTTAAACCCAATTATATTATTTCTATGTGGGTTTCTATTTGATTTTTTTGTGTGCAAAAACATCCAAAGAACTCTCTTAAATACCTAGAGAGATCCATCTTTAAGAAACGTCTTAAGAATAGAGAGTGATACCCCCCCACTACTCTCAATTATAGAGAGATCAAATAGAATCCATCTTGAAGTGATTATTAGGGTGATCAAAGATGAACAATTCCAGCATTAAGACCTATTATGCTTGCACCTAGAAATTCCTACAATGATGTTTGGAGGTTCATTGAGCATATATGGATCACTAATAAAGGGAATATACACATGATTCCTAAAATGAAATGATTTTATGATGTATAGATATTGTAATATTCACCAATGAAGAAAGAATTCATCATAAGGAAATTATTTAAATGATAAATTAACTATAAATCATTTTGTGATGATCCTATGTTTAGGTTTCTATGTTCTATCATCAATTATTATTTTTATTTAATCCTATTGGCCATGGTTTTTATCATTGATGTATATCTAGGATTAACCATAGATTATGAAAAAAAGAGTTTGGAATACCCCATTCGGAACTTCCGACACACCTAGAACCTTGAAGTGATATCAAAGGGGTTGTAAAATTATTTATAATTATTTAAATATAATTGATTTATTTATGAATTTATGATTAGTTTTCAATTCAAGTTTAATTGATATTTAATATGATTCATGAGATCTTCTCTTCTTCCAATTCATTATCTCAAATATAATAAAAATAAATTAGTTTTATAAACAAAGAACATTAAAACAAATCAACCCGGGGTGCTGAGGATTATATACATATAACACAAGAGTACATGCTGGATAAACCATTGGTTAATTATGTATACCCATATTTAATTCTCATTAATTAATTAAAAATTAATTCAATACATGTGCATTTATTACATGTGATGTTAATTTAAATACATTGCATGTTGACTGGTCCTTCTTGACACACAGTTAACAGACTGCACGACATGTAATATTTGTACACGATGTTCATTCCATTAGTCAAATACTAGCATTTTATTTTCTTACATGGCCTAAATGACTGGAGAATGTGTAACTTAAAGACCAATTGATGTGTAAACCATGTACACACCATGCAATCCTTTAATTTCCATGGAACAATTAAACAATGAGTATTTAGGTGTATGACATGTATATATAGTGAGAATTATACATTCCACGCAGCTAGATAGTACACACTATATAAATGACCAAAATAGGAATAATTAAAAATTAATTTATTATACTACGTAAACCTTATCAGCATGTGTTATGTTTGTCATTTATTTTACTTTGTACATTCCATTTATAGTTTCTATATATATATATATATATTAAATGTTTAGTAAATTTATGTGTAATGTTTGAAATTGCATACCATGTATAAGTTATAATATAGTCATTACTCTACATTCATTAAAACAGAACACACTACATAAATAAAAAGTTCCCCATATGTTATTTATTTAACTATGTACATACTATAAAATTATAGGATAAGTCGTATATTCCATATACCACATGAGTAAATTGTAAAAAATATAATACATTCTAGTAGTTTAGATGGGGACTCACCATGTTGTCTCCAATGTACATTTTTTTATATAGTTAATTTTATTTTATTTTTATAGGAATCTAAAGAATGTTTGGATGAGAATTAAGATACAAGAATTTATTAATCAAAGAAAGTAATTAATTAATCTGATCATGATTTATCTTAAATTATAATGATTAGAATTTAATGCTAATTTTATTAAACATATAATTAATTAAATGTATGTAGATTATCATGAGTATAAAACACACCTTTGTATGTGATTGGGTTTATTTTAATTTATTATTAAATTAAATTTAGGGCTTGTGATTCATCCCTCATTACATTATGTAAGAGTCTGTATACCCATGATTTCTTTTTATGTAAACCCCTTAACCAATCATTTGGTTACCCTCACCTGTGTATGATTAAAATCTTATTTAATGGATGTAGCTTACAAGAAAGTGGAGGTGGTTCATGTTTGGAGATGATATGAAACCAATTAAAGAGGTACATGGGAAGATAGGTGGAAAACTATAACATATACCAAGTCATGGTTCAAGTTGTTTTTCCTCTAGGTCGGTAATTAGTTTTTCATCATCTAGATAAAATAACCATTAGGAAAAGATCATGATCATACCAATATTATTTTATTTCTATCATGTTGCATGGTTAAATTCATAATGGATGTTTTTTTCACGATCACATGAATTAATGAACTAACAATCATACAAGATAAAACTAAAATAAATTGGATTATGTGAAAAATTTATCTAAGACACGGTTAATCGCTTAAGTAAATATAATTAATATTAAAAATACTTTAATAAAGATAAAATGATAAATTTTCACATAAAGATAAAAATACCTCAATTATATACATTATGTTGGTATAACCTACCACTACTTAAGTTAAAATTGAACCATGGTTAACAGTGCTTGATCAGTCCAAGTTGGGGTGCAATATATTATCAGGGAATTCTAACTGGAGGTTTTTAGTTGACTTAAATTAGTTCATATCAAGGGTTGAATACCCAAAAATGACTTGTTCTAACCAAGAGGAAAATATGAAGGAAAGAAAATTTAAGGATTTCAAGATTAGGGAGTCCAATCAACAAATCAAGGTACAGTGAGTTAATGTTGTTGGAAATTTTAAAGCCTACCTAAAACCATTCAAATAAATTATCAAGACCAACTCTAGGTCATAATAAGGGGAATATGGGTCCTTTACACTATAATAAACAAGAAACATGATGTTCTAAATCAAATGGCGAGGGATATTGGGTTTTTATAAATTACTAGGAGATTAATAAATATAATATTTCTTTATATACTTTTATAAGATACAGTACTAAAATTAAGATTTTATTAATTGTATAAATGAAAATAAATATGTCTTGAAACATATCACTATGATCTATACTTGAGAAGTATAACCTTCTCATTGGAACTAATTTCCAAGAATTGAAAAGGCACTTATGAATAATCCCACACCATGGAAAAAAATTTATCTACTGTAAAACCCTATTATTGAAGTACCTTTCCAAATAGCTTGTGAGGAAGAGTTTTCTCTCTATGTGAAATATTTATAGAATTCCACGGATGTATAATGTTTCATGATATCATCCATGACCAATGAGCTTAAAAAGAAACATGGGAACATGGATGTGTAAATCATGATGTCTCAAATTCATGATCTCTATCAAGATAATTAGAGACAATATATATACAAGATCTACAATACACTATTTACATGCATGCTTTGAGATTCAACACTAGTTAGACCACATGTAGTCAAGATTATTGTATACATAGAATGTTTAGACATCTTGTGCATTAAATTTTTAGATGATCTACGAACATATATAATCCTTTCATCACTACCCAAGTCCTTCTCCATTTTTATTTTTAATTATAACATGGTCAATAATGAGAAGATTCATTAATAACTTCTTTCTCTTATTTTCCAAGTTGACAAAGAAATGGAGCATGACAAACCCATTGTCCTTCTAGTGAATTATAAAAGGAATAAAAAGGTAAAGGGTCCTAAGACTCGTAACAAGTCAAAATATTCTGAGCACTATACTTCCAATAAGAGGAAGATCTAAATGCAAGAAAAGGAAAATGAAGTAGTATGTTTTGCATGTGGAAAGTAAGGCCATTGGAATAAGAACTATACCCAAAATCAATGGGAATTTAAAGGTGTATTATTTATCAAGTTGAATATTTTTATATCTACACATTGGGTATTATATATATATCCTATGGTTCCCACATAGGTATCCAAATGTAGGAACCATGTTGATTATAATAGATTTATAAAGGACATGTTAATTTTCCGGATATGAAGGGTGCAAGGATAGCTGGTCTAACCATTGGATACCACCACCTTCCATTTCTACAAGGAATGATATTAGTTTTAAGAGATTTTTCAGTATGCACCAAATATTAAAAAAAATAATTTCTATATCCTACATAGATACAAATGGTTTTATTTTCATGTTTAGAAATAAAATATATTTATTTTATAATGACAACATATATTATGGTATGTCATATTAAAATTATGGTATTTATGTTTTAAATTATGAAAAAAAATTATTGTAAATTGATAACGAATCATGTTCACATGACTCAAATAACACCCAAATGTGGAATCACCATCTTGGTCATGTAAATGAGAATAATTTGATAAATATATATCAAGATAGTTATTTATATTATTTTGAGCTAAAACCAATTAAAATATTTCATAACTTTTTACAAGGAAAAATGACCAAACCACCATTTGATGGATGGGGTGGTAGGGCTATAGATATTTTAGGATTGGTGCACACTAACGTGTGTGGATAATTTCCAATAAAAGTAAGAGGTGGATATTATTACATAATATATTCTACTGATGACTTTATTATATATGGTTATGCCTACTTGATGAGGTGTAAGTCTGAGTCCTCTAAGAAATTCAAATAATTCAAGAATGAAGTAGCTAATAAACTTGGAAATAAGATTAAGTAACTTTGATTTGATAAAGGTGTATAATATCATAACCAAGAGTTTATCAACTTTATATGGGAGTTTGGTATTATTTATCAACTTTCTTATCATTACACAACATAATGGAATTGTGTTAGTAAAAGGGGGAACTTCACATTACTTGACATGGTAAGGTTGATGATGAGTCATACAAGTCTCCCATTATCCTTTTGGGGATATGTATTAGAAACTATGGAATAAAAAACTAAACCGATTACCAAATAAAGTGGAAATGGAATTCCTTTTGAGTTATGGAGTGAAAAGAAAACTATTTTGTCACATACACATGTATGGGGTTGTTAGGCATTTGTTAAGGCCATCCTAGAGAACAAACTAGAACCGCGGGACACAAAGTGTATCTTTATTGGACATCCTAAGGAAATAAGGGGATAATACCTATACAAACCCATAGAAAATAAAGTGAACATCACTATACAAACTAGTTTCTTAAGAGGGAGAACATAATAAAAAATACAGTGAGAGAAATATTTACTTTGATGAGGTTGATTCTAATGATACACAAGAGTTGGTACAAGAATATTTTTTCATAGGTCTCCATGGAATAATTTGTTCCCAAAACACAAGTAATATATTAGATACGTAGAGTGGCAAGAGAACCATATATATATAGTTTTATAATAATTGAATATGGTTACCCATTGTTGGTTGAAAATAATGAACCTCTCTTTAATAAATAGGCAATATAAATGAAGTTGCAAGATGGAAAGAATCCATGAATTCAAAAGTGGATTTCATGTATCCGAACTAAGTTTTGGTTTTGGTTGATTCTCTAGTTGTTGTAAAGATTGTTGGGTGAAAATGTGTATTCAATAGAAATATATACCTGAAAGGTAATGTAAGTACTTATAAAGAAAGTATGGTGGCTAAAGGGTTTACATAACTTCAAGGCATTGACTACACAAAACCTTTTTTCTTGATTACATGTTTAAATCTATCATAATTATACTTGATATAATAGATTAAAATAAATACTAAATTTGGAATATGGATGTCAAAATATATTTCCTTAATGAAAACCTTCCAGAAGATTTCTATATGATTCAACTAGAAGGGTTTGTGACTTTAGGTTATTCGAAAAATATATACAAGTTATAAAGATCCCTTTATTAATTGAAAAAAGCATCAAAGTTAGGTAACATTTTGTTCAATGGATCTATAAAATATTTTTTTTTCATTAAGAGTGATTGTGATCCTTGTGAATGGATATTTTTATCTCAATGGATAATGTGTTGTATGCACCTCCCTACTTTTAAATTTTTCAGTCGTTACTTCATCTCTTCCAGTTGAACCCATGGCATCACCATCAAATACTCAGGTGGTGGGAATGATTCATCCTCCTCTCTATATCTTGTCAGAAGGTGTTTCATTCTTCTCAGATTCATATCCTCACTACAAGATAAAGAATGCACTTTATGTGGACCTTTTTTCAAGGATATGTTTCTTCATCCTCCACCACCCAAGTCAGCTTCTTCTACTCTTATCCTAGAAATCATGGTTAAGGCTTCTGAATATATCTTAGAGTAAGATTTTATGAAGTTTTATTTTACTTGAATTTATTTTAAGAAATCTGAATACCCTTTTCAATGGACTTTGATGGCTTAGTTTGGGATGGATAAACTGCCTCTTGGTCTCTTATAGAACTTTATACATTCCTGGGGTCTGGATGCACTTTCTAGGTGTCAGTCTTGAATTCCAAGTCCTTTTTTGTGGTTCTATCCTATAGGGATGATTTTATCATGTCTTTATCTCATACCAGTAGGCAAGTGGGTAGATGGTGGTTCTCTATTTACATATGAACTATGGAGGTTAATTTTGGTCATAACTCTTCTCTGGAGGTAGTATAGGTTTCCCTTTAGGGGTTGCCTTTATCATTTCACAACTTGGATTTACTTATAAATATTGGAGATTTTTTGGGATCCTTTATTTGAATGGATTCCAACACCATAAATATTCAAGAGGATTTTTTGGCCCAGATTTTTGAGGAAATGGATTAATCCAATCCTCTGTTGTTTCACAGGTTTCTTCATGCGAGGGATTGTGTTTCCTAGAACAAACCTCTCTTATATCTCTCAATTTCTTAGTTTTGCGCATCATGTCATCTTCAAGGACACTCATTTTACATGTGTATGATGTATCAAGATTCCCTTATAGCCTCATAGCCAGGTCCTATATCTGGAAGTGTATTATCTTCTTCAAAAATGATGGTTCTACATGGCTTAGTGAATATAGTATTGGGTGTATAAATGGGTGATATTTCTGTATTTAAGTTAGTGGTTTTTCATCATGGATTGGTTATCAAGGTGATGAGGGTGCTAGAGATAGATAATAAGGCCTTAGTAATATCACTTGTAATGTTGGATGACGTTTCCCAAGTTTCAAGTGTAGATCCAAGTTTGCTATTGAAGGCAGTCTGGTAAGTTTCTTATCAGGAATTTTTGGTTTTTAAACTAGGTTTGGGTTTATATTATTCATATGATACCCCACTATCCATTTCTTTAAATCCAATAAATTATCTTATTTGGGGTTGGGAGTTGGATTTATCCTCACATAGATCAGTTTATCTAAAGAACATAGATCTCAGTCCATCCGAAAAATCTCTCATTTCTATGTCCAATGGATTTAATATTTTATCATATTATTCATCTCTGAGAATGAATCTAATTGATTCAAATATTCCTAATAATTTTATATTTTCTACTTTTTGTGGTTTTTTTACTATATCTCGCTCTAAAAAATATCTTTTTCCCATTTATTATCAAATAAGATGCCTTTAGAAGCCTAGGGAAAAAGACAAGTGCCATATTCTCAAATTACTTCCTTTATTATCTACAATTACCAAGGCATTGGAGATCATGTGAAAATTAATTTTTTGTTTTTTAAAATGATGCATTGTAAATGTCCTCTTATATTAGTTCTGGAGCCCAAAAAATATCTCTCTAAAATCAAGGATTTTTCTCAAAGGATAGGCCTTTATGGTTTCACACACAGTGAAACTTTTAACAATCATATCTATATTTTTTGTAAGAATTATATTTTAGTGAAAAAAACGTAAGGTTTCTAGACAAAACATCTTTACTAAGGTAAAATTCATCAATTTTGGTTATTTTATCTCCTTTGTTTATGGAAAATGTGATGCGATGATAAAGGAATCCCTCTAGATTGATTTAAGTTCTTTAAACCCAAGGGAAGCTCCATGGATGGTTGGGGGTAATTTTAGTACCATCATGAAATCATCAGAGAAGAAAGAAGGTGGGTTCTATCCTTAGAAGGTCAGGAAACATTTTTCATCTTGACATACTCTAATGGGATGATGGATTCAAGCATCGTGGGTGATAAATTCATGTGGAATAACATTTAGAAGTGGATTTTTTACAAATGAAGTAGGCCTGATCATTGTTTTTGTACAACTTTCATTATTTGTATCTCTTTCAAAATGCTACAGTTTCCCACCTGGTTCGGTCTATATTTGATCATTCTCCCTTAATTATTTTCCTTGAGTATAACATAGGTAATTGAAAATTTTTATTCTTATCTACTTGATGGCCCACATACCCTAATTTTCTTAATGAGGTGCGTATGTCATGGACTAAACCCATGCAGGGGAATATATGGGTTAGATTTCACGATAAACATAGAAGGTTGAAATCAAATTTACATAATTGGAATAATATCCAAAATTATCATTTCATGGACTTGGTTTTTGTTAAAGTGGATACTGAGAATGCTGAAGCAATCCGTGAATATGAGTGGGATGGATATATTTTTAATGATCTTGTTTTCAAAAAATACAACTTTTAGAGATGATCCTGGAAGAGGAAGGAGCTTCCCGTGAATGGTCTAGGTCTAGGAAACATAAATAATGGGATCAAAACTCAACATTTTTTTATGACTGCATTAGAGAGAAGATGCGATCATGTATAGACAACATCCTCTTATAATATAGTTCCTTTAAAAGTGACCTAGATACTGTGGGAGGTATGGTTGAGCCTTATTTTAAAACCCTTCTGACTGATGTTAATCCTAGCATGTAGGAGTGGTATCTAAGGGGTCATTCAGAAATTTTTGATGCTATTTCTAGTGTGGTTCCTGATTATGTGAATTATTTCTTGGTTTGTATTCAATAGGAGGAAGAGGTTTGGGAGATGTTTCTCTCCCTTAACCATGAAAAAACACCTAGGCCTGACGAATTTCTAGGATCCTTTTATATTAAATCATGGGATATCATTATGAAATCATTTTTTGATATCATTCAAACCTTTTTTAAGGGTGGTGAGCTTCACAAGGTGTATTTTTCTACAACCTTAGTTCTCATTATGAAGGTTAAAAACCCCACATCTCTTAACCATTTTAGATCCATAATAATGATAAACTTTTCTTATAAGATATTGATAAGTATTATCAATAGAAGACTTAATAATTATCTTTATGAATATTTTTTAAATGTAAAACATGGATTCACTTCAAGGATATCCATGAAACTGATAATTGGTTTGGCTCAAGAAATTATTGATGATATTAACCTTAAAACCCCTGGGTCTAACATAGATATCAAAGTTGATATGGACAGGGCTTATTCCAAGATGGAATAGAGATTCATTTTCAGGGTAACGAATTTCATAGTTTTTATAACTTAATGGTGGAACTCTTTTTAAGGTATTTTAGTTATTCTTGGTTTTATTTCACTCTTATGGGTAAGAAATAGGGGTTCTTTAAGTCTTTCTAAGGGCTAACATAGGGTGATCCTATCTCACCCAGTTTCTTCATTCTTGTGCAAGACACCTTCATTAGGTTCATATCCCAATGAGTCAGAAATGGTTTCATTCACTCTTTTCATTGTAGTCCTAATATCACTAGTACTTCTCATCTCATGTTCATGGATGATATGCTTCTATTTGTAATAGTAACACGTTCTCTTTTTGAAATATGAATATGGACTTAGAGGAGTATAGTAAATAGATTGATAAAATTAATAATAATAAATGTAACATTTATATTTCAAACCAAATTTCAGATAGGAGGAATCATATTATTGATAACACATTGATTATTCTCAAGAAGTAGTTTCCTGTGGAATATTTGGGTCCTCCGATCTACCCGGATAGAATTTGGATCCATAATTTTTGAGGGATTGGTTGATAAAATTTCTAATCACATAAAAATTTGACAAAATAGATTTATATACTTTAGGGGATGGATTACATTGGTTAATTTCATGCTTTCATCCATTACTATGCATATATTGTCACTTCTTAAGGTGCCCAAGACTATTTTTATGACCATTGAAAATTCCATGCTTTCCTTCTTATGGGATGCTCACTTGGAGGGTCATTATCACTAGGAATAATGGGAGAGGCTTTCTAAGTCACCAGAGGTAAGGATTATTAACTTGAGAAGTGTTAAATATTACATGCACTACATGATGATGAAGTTTTATTGGGATGATTTGAAAGGTATTTATCTTTAGGTTAAAATCATTACTTACAAATATAGAGAAAACCTTGATATTTTAAAGGGTGAACAGTGGGACTATGGTTAAGTATTCAGGAGCAAGTTCTGAAGCTTCAACTCCATTTACGATGGATTATTGGGTGTGGTGATATTAATATTTAGAACCATAATTGGGTGGGAGTTAAACAAGGCTTTATAGGGTGTCTAAATCATGACATTTCTTTCTCTCAGGAAATTTTATACTCAACATTTATACATGCGGTTTTGAATCAAAAAAATTACAACATAGTTTAGAATATCACCATGAAAAAAAATTGATACAAGATAGTTCTCACAATTTCTCCATCAGACTACTTCTTAGACAAGGATTATAGGTTTTTAGTGAAATAGAATAATGTTTTGGATGAGTGGGGGTCTATAATCTTGTGTTGTAAAGTCCAAGTAAAGTAATTATTTCTTGTTTTGTACATCAGACACCATGAAATTCCCACTAGAAGTGAGGTTCATCATAAAGACATTTTTATCTTCTTTAAGTGCATGTGTTTTATGTGTTCCAACAAAGAATCTTCCTTGATTTTTTCTTACAAGGAGAATGGGTGGCTGTAGTTTGGGAGAAACTTGGCATGTTTCTTTGATTCATTTTCCAATCATACTCTATTGATGGTTTTTTTACAACTAGTTTTATAGTGATGGTGTCAATAAACAGGAATAGAAATGAAGAGTCGTCCTCTTGGAGAAAGGTTGTTGGTACATTTGGAATGCTAGGAAAAAGGCTTGGCATGAAGGGGCCATCACCTCTCATCTGGATGTGGTCTCCAGAACCCACAACCTAGCAATCAACCTGGGGGTTCTATTGAAATACTGGGATATGTATCCCTTGTTATGTCATTGTACGGTGGTTATAAACACTTTTTACCCACTCAAAGGTAGAATTCTCATAGAATATGGGTTCAATGGCTCCTACTGAGTAATGGACTCAAGATTAACACTAATAGATCATGCATTCATGGTCTTATGTGGGGATGTAGTGTGGTCTGTGACTCCAGAGGTTTGGTGGTGGTATAATTTTCTAGTTTGTATGGCCATGGATATTTTATTCTTACAAAATCCTATGCACTAATAAATTAAATTCAGGTCTGTCAAGAAAATAATCCCAGGATAGAGTCAGTTTAAAATGATTCTATAGTCATTTAAAACTTCTTTTCTGATCATTCTTATATTCCTTGGTCCATTATTTATCATATTCTAATTATTAATATATTTCTTAACAACTGTGTGGAGGTGACTTATACATAGAGTTTAGGGAAAAAGTTGTAGACTTTGTTTTATCGTAGGCTATTTAGGATTCAATTTCTACTATATTCTCTAGTATAGGATCTCTTCATCCAAAATGTGTCATTCTGGTTAGGGAAGATTCCCTCAAACTGCATTACATTAGGCCTCCATGATCCTTGTTTGGTGTGTGAATGTTTGTCTTCTTAATAAAATTTTACTTATGATGATGATTCTGATCCATGTTTTTGTAAGAAGTTTAGTGGGAATGTAGTCATTATCTTAGTAGTATATGTTTCTAAAATATTTCTTATTAGAAATTAATTACTAGTCTTACAATCTATTAAGTACTAGTTAAACAAAATCTTCTATATTAAGGACTTAGAAGAAGTGGCCTATATTCCATGGATAAATATCATTCATAATAGATCCAAGATTCTTATTGGACTAATTTAAGGTACATAAATTGAAATGATACTAAATAAATTTCGTATGGTTCAACCCAAGAGGGGATTGGTTCCAGTTTCATATGGTATACATATTTCTAAGAAAATGAGTCCTTACATATAATAGTAAAAAGAGATAATTATTAAGATCCCATACACTTTGGTGATAAAATCAGTCATGTATGTCATGTTATGTATTGTAATTTATGTTTCCTATGCATTGATAAGGGTAGAAAAATATCAAGCTGATCTAGGTGAACAGAATTTGTCTAATGTTAAGGTTATCCTTAAGTATATGAGAAGAACTAAGGATATGTTACTGGTGTATAGAGCAGACGAGGATCTAGTCATTAGGGACTACAATGATGCTAGTTTTCAAAAATACCAGAATAATCTAAAGTCAATGTTAGGATATGTATTTAGCCTCAATAGAAAATTTGTGAGCTGGAAGAGTTCAATGTAGCTAGTTTTTGCCAATTCTACAGTGGAGTCTAAGTATATAGCGACTTCTGATTTAGCCAAATAATCCATTAAGATAAAAAACATTTTATATGATCTTGATATTGTACCTAGTAATAAATTCCCTATCATATTATATTGTGATAATATTACAGTGGTGACTCTTAAAAAAAAGACAATGTTTCAAAATAAATAAAGCACATACTCTGGAAGTATCAACTCTTGAGGGATTTTTCTGAGTGGTTTGAAGTTTCAGTAAGTAGAGTTTACATGGAATAAAACATGGTAGAACCCTTTTCTAAAGAATTGCCTTATAATAAGCATGAGTATCATGTGAGATCTAAAAGACTGATGGTGCTTACCAATTGGATTACTGTAAGTGGGATTCTGTTGGAGTTGGTTCCCCAGAACTGAATTATATGTACTTTATTATTACCTATATTCATAGTTTCAAATATTAAAATTAATTATCATATAATGATTTTTATTCCATGTGAAATAGTATGTAATAATTTCTAAAGAGTAGTTATCACACTAAAAGGTCACAGTAGTTCCCCACTATGATGAGAAGCCAAAAGTACCATGCCAATATTCGTTAATATATGTTCTATAGAAAAATGAAATCATTTAAGGGACACAAATGATATAGGATATTAGTGATGGAGACTCATATTACTTTTAGTCACCTTCACATGGTGTACACCATTGGTAATTTCTAGTTTAGAAGATTTTATGAACAAGACCTACTAATAGGAAGTCCACATTTATGTGTCATTGGATGATCCTATTTGTAAACATTCATATTGATGCTTATAATTTAATATTATTATTAATGGATATTAGGTGTTGCGTACTTTTATGTATTTATGAAAACTGTGATGACATATATATGTCCATGGTAAAATAGGATATACTAGTTGCATCCAGAGTAATATTTCATTAATGAATAATGTAAGAAAATATTTTTACCTTATTTTCTTTAACATAAGTTGATATCTCAAGATATTTTATGAAAATGATACAACTTAAATAAATTCATAGCCACGATGTTCTGTCGGAAAATTTAATTCTAAAAACATCAAAGAAGAAGACAGCGATCACATATGATGATGACACTACCATGAAACTTTCTTGATTATAGATATCACGATAAAAAGATTATATTACATAATAATCATCCATATGAGGTTTTATGTCATTTTTACATTAGATTATTTCTCTATGGGTGTCTTGGTGTGTTTCTAGTTTATAACCTTAGACTTTTGTTTTATTCCCCTAATGCCACTGAGAAAGAGGCCTAGATTGTCACACACTAAGTGTATCTAGAATCTAAGTTAAATAATAATATTATTCATTATTTAAAATATTGAATAAATTTTATTCATGCATGTGGTTTAATAATTTTGTATGTTTTATTGATCGTATAGATTCCATCACTAGTTATTCAAGAAAATATTTTGTGAGCAGGATATTTAATAAATATATATTTGGTATTTTATGAATATAATATTTATTTATTTATTGGAGAATAGTGAAATGATATTCATTTTTTAAATCAAGGCCTGATAAATATTTTAGTAGAATGGATAATCATGTTTAATTATTTGGTAAGAAAAAACATATATTAAATATTATTTGAATAAATAATATTTAATTAAATAGTGAGTTTTTTACATGTTTATAAATAATAATAATAATATTATTATTATAGACACGAGGTTATTCATAGATTAATGAAATAATAAGTATGCATGTGAAATTATTATTTTTTAACCCTACATAATTTAAACCCAATTATATTACTTCTATGTGGGTTTCCATGATGTTTTAGAGGTTCGTTGATCACATGTGGGTCACTGTTAAAGGGAATCTACACTTGACTCCTATAAAACAATGATGTAATGACATAGATAAATTTTCATATTCATCACTCTTTACATATTTAATTGATTAAACTAATTATAAATAATAATGTGATGATCCGAAAATATGGTTTTGGTTATCTATGATTTATTAATCTTGGATTCAATTATGTTGGTCATGATGTTTATCATCGATGTACATATCAGATTAATCATCAATTACGAAAAAAATCCAAGTTGGGAATACCCTATCCAATGCTTCTTATATGCCATAACCTTCAGTTTTACCATATACTTATGATCTAACCCTTGATGACATGTTGATAAGTTTTCCCTTACAGAGCATTTGAGATCACCCATTTCTTATGTTTTCATTCCCCAGGTTATTAAGATATGTGTAACCTACGATGAGTCAAGATTGGGGTCTTGTGATTTTCTATTATGGAGAAATGTTCACAAGTATCATAAAATAAGTTACTTATGTAGGTGATTCTCAAAGCCACTAAACCTTCCATTCTTGGGATTGTGTGATTATTATGAGATGTAAGGTTTAAATTATTAAAATATATTTAGGTTTATATTGGGAAATCACACTTGGTATAAAATAGAGTTATTAATTATGTTTTTCTATCTCCATACATAGGAGTACAGGTATGGGGCACCTTCGTTGGAATCAAAGTAATGTTTAGTTATTTTTAAGGATTAGTTTAGTTAAATTTTTGGATTAAGTTGAGAAAACATTAGTAAAAACCTTAGGGATAATTCTAAGTAAAGGATAACATCCCAAAAATTTTCCTAAGTAAAGAGTATGTGATTTCATAGAAATAAAATCCTTATCTTGATACTATAAGTGGCTATAGGATTTGATACAGATACACCTAGGGGAGGTAACCTTGAAAGGGGAATATTGGGTATTAACTCACTCATCCCACAGTGAATTAAAAAGATTATTATCCTCACACCTAGTTTTAAACTCCCAAGGGATATTCTTTGCTTAATTCACATTCTCTATATGAACCATTATGAGGTATTGAATGTGTTTATGTTAGAGAACTTAATAGGGAAATGATTATGGATAATACAGACTAAAATGTAGAGATTCATGAGTTAATAAATATATTAATCGACGTGTTCTTTCAGGGATAGAGGGTAAGTTTAATTTATATATTATGTATTTTAAAGTTTTTTTTGGGTTTAGAATATTGTAATAATGTTCATGATAATTTTGGAAAAGTTATTTTTGGGATTAGGTTAAGAAGAACAATAGAACCTAACTTAAAGTAAAGTAGATCGAACCTATCAAAGGTTGAGATAAAGGTGTCATAAGAGAATACATTTTAATATTTATTTATCTTATGATAATTTAAATTTATAGAATATTATTATTATAACCATTTTGGTTTTAGTATTTTAATGAGATCAGGATAATGAAAATGAAATTGTGGAAGGTATGTCTCTAAAAACCCTTATGCACTACAAGACAAATAAGGAAGTATATTTGTTATAAATGATTGAGATAAATAAAAATATATAATTTGTTTATTAAGAGATAAAATATTAATTTTCTATTTTTCCCTAAGACAGCGAGGTTGATATCCTGATAGAAAATTTATCCCGATTCAAGCTTATCTTATAGATACCCTAATCTATTTTTATTAGTAAGTGATAATTAAAATTGTGAGGATATAATTTATTTAAGGGGGATAATATAACACACCTAGATATTAGTATATATTTTCCTTTAATTAAATACTATGTTTAATATCTTTGTTCATGTGCAACAATAAACCAAAACGAACCATGGTACATTTTATTAAGATAAAATTATAAGTATTAAATTGAACAAATTATAATATGGCCATTGAATTTGTGGGTATAAATTTAAGTAAAATTATTTTTGAATCTATATAAAATTAAAAATAAAGTTCATTTTTAATATAAATTAATTTATAAATTCAATTAGAATATCTAAATAACTTATAAGATAATTTTATGACTAAATTTTTTTTTCTGAAAAATTATCTTTTTAAGTGCCACATATTTATATTTTAAGAAAATAAATATATTATGTTTTAGTTATGATAAAATATTATATATATATAAACATTTATTTAATTATTAATCTATAGGAAATAAGAATAAGAATAATTAATATTTAAAAACTCATTTTACTATAATTTTTTTATCATTATATTTTATGTTTCCATTTAAAAGTTAAATTCCTAAATTTTACAATGTAAATTTGGTAAAATTAAATTAATTTTTATATTAAAAATTTAAATGTTATATTAATATGAATTTATTGGATTTCTCTAAATATATTTATTTTTAGTTGAATAGTGAAAATTATCATTTTTACAAATATCATGACTTTCTTGACATCAATTAGGATACAAACAAGAATTAAAAATTTATGAAAACTTTTTATTGAACAAAAAATTATTTTATATGTAAAATTATAAATTTAAAAATATTAAGATTAATTAACAAACCTATATTTTATATTTAAAAATTTAAGTTATATTTTTTCTAAAACCTTTTTTAAGTGTTATACATTTATTATTTTAAAATTAATTTTTAACACTTTTAGTAATTTATTATTATAGATATTTTTCATAATTATAATCATCATATTCAAATTATATGATAAGTGTAATTTTATTTTTTCCTATAAATATAAGTTATCGAAGTTCAAAAATGGTTACCGTGGTAAAAGTATATAATGGTAAAAAGATAAATTAAGGGGAAAATGTCTAAATACCTCAAAAACTTATCCATTATTGGTGTGGATGATATATGGGTTGAAAAGGACTCATATAATATATATTAGTTTATATTTTATAGGCACCTTCCTTTGAAAATGAAATGAAATTAATATAAAGTTATGAATATTTACAAAAGTGCAACTATCCTCACTTACAAAAGGGGACTTCCACCACCCCTCAAAGGGAAATAAAAAAAAGAATTATTCTTGAACCTATACCATTTATGCTTCCCCTATATCCCTCTACCACATTTTACGAACCCTTTATCCAAGTAAAATATATGAATCCTCGATTTACAAGAATTCCTCCAAGGGAAAACTCATGTTTTCAATGTGAGTACTAATCACACCCTAACCACTTTTATTTTCTATATTTCACTTAAAAATATAATTTTTAAATTATTATATAATGAAATATGAATTATTGGAATACTAAATTTTATTATGTTGTGGTAATAATCATTATCCAACTTTTCCCTTGTCCCCTTAGAAAAAATAAAACATTGTTCGTCTATATGAGAATATAAACCACCATTAAGTGACATATTTTTTTCCTTCAGTGACTTACATAGATGGTTCAGAAGGGTTTCATAATGAATAAAGATTATATTTTTATAATTATTAATTTTATGAAAGGATAAACCAATTTCTATATCCTTTCTATTCTATGGAAAATGAAAACATCATCCATGTGTACATGCTGTCTACCAAATCCACGAAGTGACACATTTTATTTTCTACCTATATAGAATTTTATTATGTGTAGAAATATCTTAAAATATTAAAAAAATTAAAAACATATAAATAATATCATTATGATTTTGTAAAAATGATATTATTCCAAAATAACCACATTATAAACCATTCTCACCCATCTATTATAGCATGTTATTGTTTAGGCCAATTTAGCCACTTATATGAACAATGTTATAAATTAATATCATTGATTACTAAAAAAAATTAACTATTGATATTATTAGATATTAATGAGAAAATAATGTTTTTGAGGGTTCTAGAAATTTTTTATTAATATTTAACTTATTTTTAATATGGTGACATTTATATTATAAAAATTATTGAAAAAAGCTAATTATGAAATTTTAACTTTATATATCATAACAAAAAACTACCATGGTATGAACGTAAAAATTTATAAATACTAATAAAACATACATTAAATTATACTTAATAGTCTATTAAATGAAAAATTTCCATCAAAATAACAAGGATTACATAAAATTATTATAATTAAAAACATTTGATAATGAAAATAAACTATAACTAAATATTAAATTTATAGTAAATAATTATAATATAAGAGTATAAAAATAAATATATATGAAGAAGTTTATAAAATAAGTGATTAATATAGTTAAGTTTTTTATCTAGGAAGTGAGATCACATTCGACTAAGTAGGAGTACAAGGTAAGGGTTTTTTATAACTAAAATTCTATTCATTGAGTTATAATATTTATTATTCACCCCATTATTATAAATTTATTTATTATATTAATTTTTAATTATAATTTATTTTTTATGGATTTATAATTATTTTTCATTAACTCATTCCCAAAGTATTATTACTTTAATGATTATGATATCTGTAAAGGTTTATTTTACTCAACTTCTTTTCTTATGTCATAATGATTCCTCTTTGAATATGGGTTTTACAATATGGTTTTCATATATTCTATGATAATATTATAATGAATTTACTCCTTATTTTATGTGTAATTAAATTTATGAATTTCTTTCTTCATAAAAGTTCATGATGTTAAGAATAATTTCCATCCTTTCTAAATAAGATCTTTCTCTTTCATGTCTATATTTTCTCTTTCCAAAAATGTTCTCCTTTATATTTGAAAACCTAGATATGTGTTATCTAATGTGAACTTAATATTTATATTTTTATCTTTTAAAAATAAATTTTTATTATCCCTATTTATGATGTGGGTTTTCAGTGAAGTTATTTTAAAATATTTAAAAGTTTTCCTTTTATTATCATATGTTTTATCTTTCACACTACATTTTCTTAGTATAAAATTTATGTATTTTTCAAGAATATATTATTGAATATTATTTTTAAAAGTAAAAGTTTTCAAAATGTTTTCAATTTACCTTTTGTAAAATGTTATGTATTTTTCAATTCTCCATTATTGATGATTCTTTTTAAAAGTAAATTTTTTTAAAATGTTTTCTCTTCACATTTTTAAAACCTTAATGTTTTTTCACAAATCCATTAGCGAAGTTTCTATTTTAAATTATAAGTTTCAAAAATATTTCCACTCTACCATTTCAAGACCTATATGTATTTTTCAAATATTTATTAATGATATTTGTTTCCTAATAATGATTTTGAAAATATTTTATTTTTAGTTTCTCAAAAGTGATATTTTAAAAAGTGACCCATAACTTCTTCTTTTTAAAATAACGTTAATAAATTCTTTCTAAATAAACCCATGTTTTTTCTTCAACTTTCCTTTTTATATCATAGGAATTTAACAATTTAAGAGTTATGTTTCATGAATTACCGTCTAAATTCCTATATGAAATAATCCTTTAGGGTGATTGAGTTTTTTGCATTAACAAATTTGCTTTTGAAATTACATTATGTGATACCATTTGGAAATGATATAAAACTCATTTTATTTGCATGTATTTTCATTATTTGATGAATTATTGATATATTATGGCACACATATGTATCCATGATGATTAATGGGATCCTATATCACCCCCAATGCATTATTTAAGGATTTATATATCAAGATATAATGATTTTATGCATATATTTTTTTTTGTTTTTTCATAACGTGATGCATAGAAATTTTGTTTACTCACAACATCAAGCATGTAAATCTTGTTTCTTCACAAAATGAATCTTAGGATTTTTCTGTTCACAACATGAAGCATGGAAATTTTATTTTTTTCAAAACGAGAAACATGAGAATTTTTTTGTTCACAACATGAGGTGATTTTTTTTTGTTTTTTTACAAATTAATGTGTAGTAATGATTGAGTTTCTAATTTTTTTTTATAATTTATCAATGATTATATATGTAGAATAATTTATTTTTATTATTTATTTCAATGAAATGATATATTTATATGTCATATGCTTATTATTATTCTCTATGATTCCTATTTATTATCTTACACACTCATTTTATGGTGTATTTTTATTCATTTTAGATTACATGTACCGTTATCATAACTTATGGAAAAAATTTATTTTTTCATGTTATTTTTAATAATATATTTCTTCTATTATCATGCTTTCTCATATTCTTATGATATAACCCTTGATGACATGATGATTAGTTTTACCTTACTGAGCAGTTAAGCTCACCCATTTCTTATGTTTTCATTACCCAGGTTTTGAAGATATGTATAACCTATGAGGAGTATTGATAGGGTTCTTGTGTGGTTAAATTATAGAGAAAGTTTTACAAGTATCATAAAATAATTTACTTATGTAGTGATCCATAAGGAAACTAATCCTTAAATTATTAGCATTATGTGATTATTGTGAGATTTAATGTTTAAATAGATGAAATATATGTATGTTTATCTTGATAAATCTCACTTAGTATAAAATACAATTTTTAATTATGTTCTTTTATCACAGAACCTGGGAGTCTGGGTCCAGGGTGCCTCAATCTTTCAAAATTGGACATTAACTAACCCACGTATGTGGGGAAAAATTTCTCCTAAGCTCTAATATATTTGAATTGGTGAAACTTATGGATACACTTTATGTGTGACCCTTTAGGCCCTTATATTAATATAAATGTGTCCCACTCACAAAATAATAGTGGCATTTAGAAACACATAATATTCCCTAAAGATAAAGGATAATTTATAGTTGTGATAATCACCTACACACACTCACTGTGTAATACAATCTCTTTATCTTTGAAATTTCTCCTAAAACATAATGAATAATTTGTTTCACTTTACTTTCATGATTTATTTATCATTATTTGACTGTATTGGATTTAATTTACATAATTTATTATTTCCATATATTTATTCAAGGCATCACTGTCCTATTTAAAGGGACATAATTTTTTTTCCTATACCTAGAATTAAAAAATAACATCTTGATCATTCAATAAATTTATTACCATTAATGATGCATTATATGTAAGTTACTTCAAAAAATAGAAACTATTATGGTTTTCCTCATGAATCAATGTATGTGATCAATTATATGCATTAAAAAATGATATCAATTCAAGTGTCCAATACACATTCTCATAGATATGAATATTCAATGACACCCAAAACATATGGTGTTCTTATTGGTAGGACAATTCTAGTGATGTACTATAATTGAGATCACTCAATGTAAATTTAAAGAGGATAAGTCTCAGTGATCATGAGCCCCCAACATTAAATAATCAAACATAATCCATGTCCTATCATATTAATGTATCAAGACCACAAAAAATGTGTTTTAGATTACAATCATAATAATTTTCAATTCTCATTATAGTTGGGAACTACTGTTATCCTTTTATATTACATGTAATATAAGAACATTACCATATACAATAAATGAAAAAGTTATATTACTACCATGTTAAATTCAAATCATGCATATATAAAACTGTATGTATTAAATGGTAAAAAAAATTATAGGTTTAAGTTAGGTCCAGGGAACCCATTATCATAACAATCCCACTTGATCTAGATCCAACCCCTAATTTTTTACAACTTTTTATCTCTCATATGAAAACATGCTTCAGATGTGTTATGTATTTAGTCATTATGTCACCACATTATCCACTATGGATACTCTTTTAATAGTGACTTCACTTGTTTGAGTAAAATACCTTAAGGTATGATATTTTTAAAGTATATATGTAATGAACCTTTTATTTTGATTAATATTTTTATTTAATTTTGAATTCATTATGTTTTAATCTATTGTTTATGTATGTTTAAGAAGAAGGAATGGTTAATAAAGGGAAATAGAAGAACTTGGGTTGGGTAATGGTGAAATAGAAGCCTTAGGTGCCTAGTAGTAAAATACTAGGTACCCCAACGGTTTCTAGTGTTGTATAGTGGATTCTGGTGTAGCTATTTGGTACTTGGTGGCCTTATATTGGGTACCCATTTTAAAACCAACTATTTTTTTAAAAAGGGTAAATTTTAAATTTTAAACTAAATAATTAATCCCATTTAACCCATGGTTCATGTTTACCATTTAATTTTGCTTCTGTTTCTCTCTATTAATCTATTTCATCATCCTCCTTTCCTTTTTAAGAAATATATGTATCCAGGTGGATTAGGATTAATTCCAAACTATGATAAGGTCTAATCTTTATCCAACCCAATTTGGATACACTTCTTCATTCTTGTTTACCATTACCTTTATGGTAGTAGATAAATCCACAATATCATCTTTCTAGGTTTTGTGAAATCATTATCTCCTTTGGGAGTTTCCTCAATCAGGATGTTGTGGAGTCCAAGCCTTGAAAAATATTAAATAATACCTTTTTTATCACTTATTATTTAATATAAAACCTAATCCCTATATTCTCATAGATTTTATTGAATAAATTTTTTAAATTGGTGTCATCCTCATTCTTCTCTGAGCTTAGGATTCAGGTGTAACAAAGTTTTTGTAGGTGACCCTTCCCTCATCATTATACTATTAAAGATAATGAAAAAAACATGGGATATAGTTACAATAAACCTAAAACCATTTTACTCCTAAAAAATGTTTTTTTCTAGAGTAGATACTGAAAATTGGTATTAATTTGAACATATAATATTTTATTCTTGTGATTGTTTTTATTTTCTTTACATAATTTTATAAATTTATTATTGTCATGTTAGCTATGATTATTTAGTATAAAACTGTATAATTATGTATAAAAATTGTGATGTTCAAGTTATACATATGGTATTCCATATCATGTTGATCATGACCACCATGTGATACATGTATATTCTGAATAATGTAATGGAATGAGGATATCACTCTAGACATCATTGTAGGTTTTATCACTGATATAACATTTGGGTTTGGGTACTATAACTACCCACATGCATGTGTTATCTAAGTAAAAATTATATTCATTTATCCATATACTGGGATTGTCCATGGAATTCTGGTATGGGTCATGATGCACCCAAAAATCTATTTATATGAAATCGGGATTGTTCTGGATTAGGTTATGGAATATACTAACCTAGATTCATTAATTATGGATATAAATTTTAAGATTACTTAGGGGGATATTGAATAACCCTTGGTGATTCGGTTAATGAGGTGGAGTTTGAAGGCTCCACCCAAATTGAATTGACAAAGGGGGAGTTGTGAGTTTATCTTATTTACAACACAAATGATAAAGAATTATTCTTTACATTGAGAGTTATATAATTCTAGAAAATATCATTTTATCCTATGACGTGGCACTTAAAATACTTCCACATAGTGATCTTTCTACGAATTGTTTCTAGATTTAAATCATTATTGAGTATTTAAGGTGATTTCATGTTGTATTTATCAACAACATGATCATGGATGAGTTAAAAGTTGATTGGAGCTGTGTGGGATGGGAAGTAATGAAAATTTATTATGTTGGAGAAAATCATGATGTAAAAAGAACTAGTCATTCCACATTAGAGATAAATAAAAGAATAATCTTTCCTTTATATAGTAAATCATTCCACTACCTTAAGAATTTCATCATGAATACTATCCCTGAGGATTCATGGGGTTCATACTACACCGTGATGGGAATTTTTGAATCTTTTATAATAGGATATCCAATGGGAGATGAATTTATTAATGCAATAATAAGATGCATGAAACCATAACAAAAGAGTTCAAGGTAAAAATTATGTGAGTATAATTTTTTTTCATGACTTAGAATATCAATATCTCATACCTCAAGGATTGGGGTCACATTGTAAGAATACTTTTATAGATATGACTAAAATACAAAAAACATGATATAATTAATATTCTAAACCTATAATATTAGAATCATTTTTATGGATCTATAATATATATCTTTTATATATTACTATCAATACATAACATACATCTCCTTACTGTGATGAATTTAGGGTCTATAAATAAGAGTCAAATCACCCAAAGAATTGTATGATAAAACTTTGAGATAACCGAACATCCATTCCAAATAGATTTTTTTCTAGGATTTAGGAGAATAATAAGGGTGCGCACATTATCCAAATTATAGGGGTATTTAATTTTGGGATGAAGTGATTGATCAAATTTTTTATTCTCATATTTCTTTCTTGTACTTGGAGATTAAGAATATATTCTCTTTTCACTCCTTTTTATTACTTATAATAATATAAGAACATGTGAAGTGTGATCACTGATATTATTCACCAAATATTATCCACTTGATAAAAATAGTTAGTGAAACATGTAAAAAGGTTTTTTCATGTATGTTCTTTATTAATTTATCTCTCATCATTATTTTTTTATCTGGGATCCTTTTCACTAATCAATTATGGTAATTTTCTTTGGGGATTTGGTGTTTTGGAAACCACTAATTCACCCCCTCTCAGTGGTGGTGTACCCTTATATATACCTATCATTTGGTATTAGATTATGTTGTTACAATGACTATATTTACTACATGTATGATAACCTAAAATTTTGTGTCCGAGAAGGATATAATTACTTTAATTTGGTATCTTATCATGACATTCTTTTGGATTTTATTATAGTGGTTCCATGTATTTTTTCAAGGATATAAGTTTTTTCTTTATCACTAACATATTTTTGATCGATTAGATCTATTTAATGAGTAAAAACTTCCAATGAAAAATGAATCCCCATGTTTGATGGAAAGTGTTTCCATATATGGAATGAGTATGTGGTTACATATCTTCTTTCTCTTAGATTGTAAGTTCTTGAAATCAGTATGAGTGGTGTACATGTTATCAAAATTGGGATAAAATATAATTTTCAAGATAAAAAAATTGAAGTTTATGGGAGAGAGTGTAATGCATTACTGGAATACATCTCGAAGGAGCTGACATAAGGGATGGGTAAAAACATTGAATAGAACTTGGATGAAACTCAATAATATTCATTAGGGATACAAGAAGGTAAATGATTCATGGTCATAAAACTGTTTAGATAAATTTGAGTATGTTTAAATGGGGGAAGATTAATCAATGGATGAATTCTTTAGTCGGGTAAAAAAATGTAAGATTGATTCAAAGCTATGAAAAATTTCTTAAGGATTCAACTGTTGTGAAAAAAATAATAATTATTTACCCAGATAAATTTAATTCAAATATTTCTACCATAAATTATAAATACTTGTATGAGTTTAATATTCATAACCACAATAATTTATTGATATCCTATGATATGTGGAGAGGTAAATCCTTGAAGAGAAAAGGAAAATCAAAGATGCATATGGATTTCAAAACTTTAAAGTGTTTTAAATGCATTAAGTATAATATGTTCCATTGAGAGGAAATAGATGTCTAATACAATTCTGGGAATTTTAATAAATTTCTATAATTTTTTTCTAAAGGTATGAATTGAGGAAAAGGTAAATACATGGGTAAAATTATTTTTAAGTGGTTAAATTATTAAAATATTGGATTTTTCATCTAGTTTCCTCAATGGAGATAATGAAGATGATGAGGATGATCAATCTCAAAGATCATCAAGGAGAAAAAATGTGATAAGTGGTCAAAGTAGAGGAAAATTATTTAAAGGTAAGGGAAGGATAATTAAAAAAATTAAGGAAAGTTTTTCTCAAAACATGATTCCATATCTTTTGATAAAGAATATGAAATTTGGAAGAATACTATAAGGAGGAAGGAATAAAATGTCTTATTGTAAAATAAAAATAGTCCAAGGAACCCTATAGTAAATAAGAATAGATCAATGAATAAGGAACTACCTATGAGGATAGTGAAGATGAAAAGACACTAAAGTAATTACAATTAAGGAGGAAGCTTTTGGTAAGTTTAATATAAATTAAAAAACTTAAAAAAGAAAATTACTTTAAGAAAAGATAATGAATCTCTTCAAAAACTATTGATACTTTAAAAATTAAGGATATTAATGAGATATAAGTAAATTACAAATAAAATATGGGTGATCTCAATGAAATACTTAAATCACAATAAAATATTCCTGAGATCACTATAAGAAACATTATTGCTAAGAATTATAAGGTAAAGTATCTTGAGGTGAAGTTTGTTGAAATTAATAATTCATTGAATAACACATACGTTCAATTTCGAAATTCTCTCAAGGAAGTTAGTAAAAGTTGGAAATTAGCTGATAAGGTTTTTGATTCTACCAAAAAAATTAATACTATCCTATTATTCCATGAACTATCATGTTTTATAGTCAATACCATAACCTAAATAGTGATAGTATCGATAGAAAGGGGAAAATTTGGTTACTACTTCTAATAAGAAGATAACACCCATTATAAATCCAAGTGGTGTTTCTAAAAATATTAAAATAAATGAGGTATGGAAGCATAAAAATGTTTAGGATTTGACTAAGGGTAATTACAAGGTAAATAAGGATCCATCTAATAATAGTGATGATAAAATTAAGTATCATACTTCAAATTAGAAGGAATATTAATGAGAATATTTTAATGAACCATATATCCAATCAAGGATATTTTTATATAAAGGAAGATATTGGTTCTGAGGACTTTAGGGACACAAATTCTATGTGTTCTCATATAATATTTCACTCCCTAAATTGAAGAAATTCAATGAATCTAGGGGGATTTAACATGATATTCTAATATTATAGTTGAGAAAACATCCAAATGAGAAGGTATAATAGCATAATGATTTTAATTATCTTAAGGAAACTTGTGGGTTGTGTGATTAACCTTAAAACACCACTAAAAATTTTCTTGTTATTCTAAAATGGAATTTGAGAATGTATTATTACTCTAAATCCATTAAGATAATGAGTAATTAAGAAAAATTGTTGGTGGTTGAGGTGTTTTATAAAGGAGTGAATGGTTGAAATCATTGGATTCTTAATAGTAGTTTATCAACCCACGTGACCAACAACAATTAACTTTAAAAATATATAAAAATGCATGATATAGTAGACATCACTTCTATAAATGATGTATCAATCAATGTTAAAGTATTTAGAATTGATAAAATCAATTAGAAGAAACATGACTATAGTGACACTCTCTTTATTAATGGGCTAAGTCATAATATCTTGAGTGCCTCTTAGATTTTTTATAATTGTAATGAGTTTATCATTCACAAGAATTAATGTGTCCTAATAAGATTGAAGGAAGAAACTATCATCATGAAGAGATAATGAAAAAGTGGTAATTTATTCCAAATTACCAATAATCAAAACTATTGTTATACAAGTGTGAAATTGGTGAATGAGATATGGAATAGACAACTCAACCATTTAGGTTAAACGAACATGACTAAGATTGTTAAATATGAAGCTATAAAGAATCTAGAAAATATTAACTATAAAATATTTAACACTTGTGACACATAACACAATGGTAAAATAGTTAGCAAGAGCCACAAGGTGGTGGAGATCAATATAAAGAAACCGATTGAGCTGATAAATTAATATGCATATTTTCTGATGAGCTTGAAGTCAATCAAAATAGATAAGTATGACATTAATTTTATTTATGATTTCATTCATATGAATTAAGTCTATTTTATATCAAGTACATCACAATCTCTTAATATGTTTAAGAATTTTTAGTGGTGTTTTGAAAACCAAAATATACATGCTATTAAAATATTTCACTCTGATAATGGATCCGAATATAAGAATGGATAATTTAAATCATATATTTAGAATCTTAGAATATTTAATGAATATTGTGCTCTATACACACCCAAATAAAATTTAATAGTTGATTGAATGAACTAGAGTTTGGAATAAACGGGAAGAACCGTGTTGTTAGAGTATGGAACCTTAATGAAATTTTATAGAAAATACATAACAATAACCATTCACAACTAAAATTAGCACTTTAACCCAAATTATTGAATATAAATTATAAGATTTCGTTTTATAATAATAATATATTCAAATGTTTAAATGTATTTGAAAGATCATGCTACACTAATATCATGTAAATAAATTTAGGAAAGTTTTATTTAAGAGGTGATGAGGGAATATTACTTGGATATACACTTGGTGAAAGGAGTTAACAGTGTTATAAAAAAATATGAAAATTCATTTATATTTATTATGTTATTATTTTTGAAAATTAAAACTTATTGTAAAAATAAATTTCTATTAATGAAGAGATAGAAGGTTCTCAATGAGAATGTGTCACACCCCGTTCCAAAGGAGCCCATGCCACGACTCCCCAGGCTTTCCTCCAATAGGCCAGGGGCTAGAAACTAGCACCGAGTAGGCATATCACTAATAGGGGAGGCATTTCCTATGTACTTGTACACACACACACATGTGTATAATCTCACAAAATTATGAAATAAAAAAAACAATAAGTAACCAATGCATGCATACAACTATATCCCACAATAAGAGTATGACAATAAGTAAGGTAATGTAAACAAGGACAAATACAATCACACCATAAAGGGTCTATAAACACAAGTCCAGCCTATAAGAAAAAGGTACTGGGGCCACTTTCTGAAAGCTGGAGGAACACACCTCAGTCTATCCAGCCTCACTAAGCATCATTTGGTGCTAGTACACCTAGGACTACATCAAAAGTTTGATCATCTACAAAAGACACAACACGTGTGGGAAAATTTTGTGCATGGGTGAGTATAACAATATTTAGTTGGACACCTTGAAACCACAAATCAACATAACAAAGGAAAGTATAGTTATCTCTATATAGTTATATGTTTACAACACATATAATAAGAATATCTAGATATACTCAATCCAAGACACATAGTCTAGAGGCAATCTACAACTACAGTATACCAGCCTTAGAATTTTAGTTCGAAGATTCCATGAAGCACTCATCCAGGAGAACGCACTCTTGAGTATGATAATAATGATGAAGTTCATCCGAGAGGTACTGATCATCAGGTATTATCATGATAGAGACACCCTGATAGATCTGAAAAGATTATGATGCACATATAAGGATCACTGCTTGGGACATGGGGTGATACCAACAACTCAATATAGATTAACCCTCAAATTAGTGGATTGGCATTGGCATAGTGTTGGTCATGTCGATACTAATAACTCCACCTAGGAAATTAAGATGAAAAGAGGGTCCCACTCTAGGCCTCTCGGGGGAATTCCAACAATTCTATCTAGGAATTCCTTCTAAAGGGGTCGTAGTCATAGTAGTACAAAACGATTCACACCAACCTTTAGGGAAATGATAAAGAGAATAAACCACAAAAAACATGTCTAACATATAGTAGAAAAGATATTCAGGCCATGTAAAAATGGGTACATTCTATGTTCCCTGACCCTGGGTACTTCCCGTGTAAAACAGACTGTGTCATTCAAACCATGTCACATAGAAGATCACATGACATGTGAATGGGTTACACTCCATGTCCCTATATCCATGGTCTGGCCGTGTACTTTGGTCATGTGCTAGTACCTGAAATTAGCTCGTGTACCAGTATAGGGGGTATCCCATGTACATGGTCTAGGCTAAGCCGTTTGGTGGAGTAAACCCCATGTAGGTGTTGGAACCACTTTGTGTATAAGGTTGTATTTGTTGTCAATAGTTGTCAATGAAGATCAAAATGAAGGAGATCAAGAAGTAATCCAATAAAATGGAGGAATGGAAATACAAACGATTGTTGTACTGATCATAAGTTTAAAGAACACGTGTCAAAGGTGACACATTGTTTACAAAAATGAAGAATGTGAGGTATAATCCATCTGAGGATGATTAAAGAATAATGGGGTTTTGATGAAGACCATGAAATTCCTCATGATTGCATGAGAACCATGCAAGAGACTTCTTGAAGAATTGATTCATATGTTTTGCATGAAGTAGATAATGACGGTTGAAGAAGAAGACAGTGTGCAAGGGATTGGAATTATAAGATGGCCATGCAGAGATTGAAATTATGAGATGGCCATGCACATCACACTGTCTCACAAGATGATGATGCTAAAGATGTTCCTTCAAATAATACATATCACAATAGTGGAGTTTGTGATGAAAGCAGAAGAGTTGCTGAAGGAATCAAATCACCGAGAAGAAGTGTTTTTGAGGTGATTGTTCTTGTTGAAAAAGCAAACAAACAAAATACAAATTTGTTGAAAAAGGAGATTCCATGGTGGCATGTCGAGTTCAAGGGCTGTGGTTAATGATCCATGTTTTATTCAAGAACATCGACAAAGGAATGGATTATCTGGAGGCGGTACAAAAATATCATATACAAGGTCGCGCCGTTTCCCAGTGTTTGCCAAATTTTTGGGCCTGAAAATCGATAAATGGAGAAAAGTGTTTTTGGCAAAGAGACTTGCGTGCCATGTACTTAATGGAGAGGAAACTTTCCCGCCATATGATTTTAAAGATCAGAACTTGGAAAAATGGAAAATGGAAGGGGGTCGCACAAGTTTTGGGTTGGTCGCGCAAGTGACTTGCGCGCCGTGAAGAGACTTGCGCGCCAGTGCCTAGCAGAATCAGAAACTTGCATGCCTATCATTTTTCAAGAACACAACTTCAAAATATGGAAAAGGAAAGAAGGTCGCACAATTATTTGTTGGGCCGCATAAGTGAGTTTCACGAAAGAGGCTAGGGGTGATGAGTTGCGCACCGAGACTTGCGTTTCGAGGGGTGACTTGTGCACCGCCACACAGGTTGACTAGTTTGCCTATAAATAGAGGACCACCCCTCCTCATTTCACACAAGCTCAACCCTTAGAGAAAATCAGAGCTCTCGTCGCGCAGGTGTAGGAGTCGCGCAAGTGGTGAGTGGTCGCGCAAGTGGTTTGAAGAGACTTGCAAGCCAGCTCTTAGAAGTTGTGCTCCGATTGATGGTTGCACGCCCAAGGTGATTTTGGCGAGAAAGGAAGTGAGTCGCATAGGTTTGAAGTTCAAGAAGGAAGTGTCACGCAGATGATTTGGTGACACTTGCGTGCCAGTTTGGACTTGCGCGCCGAAGACTTGCGCACCGTATTGGGACTTGCGCGCCGTATTGAGACTTGCACGCTGGGATTGAAAAGGAGCACTAGGTGTTGTTGGAGCGTGCCCGCCTTTCTGGAGCTGCACGAGAGTTGAAAGATTTCCTGATACTTTTGGTGCAAAGTGAGATTAAAGAGGAAATCTAAATGATAAATGCACGATATCATGCATACATGGAGAACTAATTCTGACAATGCCAAGTAGTCTGAGCTTCACTTATTGAGTAATCACATCAGTGGTTGTGATTCAGGAAAACAAAGACAAGAGGATCTAGTGTATTAGTCATTGCACTAAAGAAGAAGTTTCGAACTGAAAAGAGCATAAACTCTGAACCCTAATGCAAGAAAAGTCTCATGCTGAATAGAAGACAAAGACTTCAATGCAAATCTATTGAAGAGACCTTCATGTCTATAAACTGAGTGGGACTTCACCAATGGTAGTGATCCAGGGGGAGTCAACGGGAGTGACCCGAGGGACGTAGTGAGCTATCCCTGAACCTTTGTAAAGGTAGTGAGCCTGAGATAGAGTGACTGTGCTCAAACCATTGTAATCCACAACTAGTGAAGATTAGTGGAATTTGGTACGACCGGAAACTTGTCGGCGTATGCTCCTTGGACGTAGCCCTTAGTGGTGAACCAAGTAAAATTGTTGTGTTATCTCTTTGCATGTGAATGTTTCATTGCTGATCATATCCATCATACAGGTTTAAGTAGTTCCTACCAACCTGGGAACAAGATCCACAACTTTAAGAAGAAAAATTTGACACCCTGATTCACCCCTCCCCTCTCAGGGTGTCCTGGGGTCCTACAATAGGCAACCCATGTACTTTACCCCGTGTCCATGTAATGTCTGAAGTACACACTGATTTCATCAAAGGGGGATAATAACCGTGTAGTTAATAAATAAATGTTGTGTGTATTGTGTTTTTTTAGAACCCATCTTCTTCCTCCCGCTCATGTCAGTTGATCCATTATATTTATTTATGTCGATCTCCATGCCATGAAACTCGATATCTGTGGTATTTTGTCCATCTTATTACTGAATTGACAAGATTCAAACCTTAAATTATCTTAGAAAATGTGATCGATACAGTTCTTTATTACCAAAAATGAATGTGAAATTTACACCCAACGTTATTCAATCAACTGATGAAACCAACTTCACAACTCCATCAATTCATACTGATGCCGAATCTATGATTTCAGATCATTTCACCAAGAATCTAATTTACAGTCATCGATCATTCAAGAGAATTTGAATAGTGGAGAAGAATAATAGATACCACAAAGAATAGTGAATTGGGGGAGAAAAGAACAAACCAAATCAAGAGGGATGAAGATTTATTGATGTTCATGTCAATCTTGGTTCATCACCATTATAATGATAAATTAATCGAGAAACAATTTTAATAAAAACGATTAGAATCTCCCAATAAACCCCCAAATCATAACCATCCCACACAATGATCGATCCGAGGGAAAATATATTTGTGGATTGGTCTGAATTAATCATAGAAATAAATAATAAAGAAATAAAAAAAATCAAACACACACCCTACCTCAAATTTGATCGGTCACTAATGAATAATGATCAATGCGTTATCATCATTGGAAAGATCTGTCGAATCGGTTGCGTGATGACTGACTATCCATTATCTGTTGCTGTTTGTTTGACATAATACTTCATAGTTTCTCTCCAAAAACTCTCTTGAGATTATAGGGTTATGAGGCTAACCCTAGATCTCAACATATGGATACATTTAAAAGGAATTCAGTTGTTGTTTCACTACAACGAATTAAAATAATTTTATTAGTTTTATGCCCACAATAACTTTTTGACAAATGAACCATGCCTACCAATGTTAGGTAGTGTATAGGGTAAAAAAATAAATTATGAACTCAATAGAACCCTTATATTTCTAACCCAGGAATCTATTTAGTAGTTATTCCACTTTTTCAGTAAAACCATGTGTGTGTTCTATTTAATAATTTAATATATTTCCAACATTTATTCCCGACACGCCGGGTGTCAAAATCACATGCCATCTCAGCACTTGGTCTCGAAATTAATCCATATAATATTTAAAAATAATACAAGGAAAATATGCGACATTAAATACTATCCACCATTGGGATATACATCCCCAAAAATCCAAAACAAGGGCTACTCAAAAAGATATGGGTATTGAGATTGAATCTGAGCCTCCTTCTCCCACGTTCTCTCCTAGAGATTATTGTTCTTACACTGAACATACACCAAAGTAATCAATCACCCATGAAGGATCCTCTCTAGCTGATCCTTGATCTCAACCAGGTACTTAGGAAAATTCACTAAATCCTCAATTTCCAGCTCTCCCCTGTCAATGAGATGCAATGGGTCATGCATGTACCTCCTCATCTGTAAAATGTGGAAGTCATTATGTACCTAGTATAACTATAGAGGTAGAGCTAAGTAGCATGAAACCTCCCCAAATCTACATAATATAAAAAAGGGCCAATGAACCTCAAAGATAGATTTCCGTCCCGACCAAATCTCCATAATCCATATTGAGTTTAAACTCGTAGAAACGCAAATTCTACTTCCTCAAACTATAAAGGCCTATATACCTTGTCAACATAAGAATTTTGATAGTTTTATGAAGTCTTAATCTTCTCTTGGATGATCTTTAATTTCTATGTTGTAGCTCGCACCAACTCTGGGCCCATGAGTTCTGAATCTCCTGGGTCAATACAGCAAAGTGGTGACTTGTAAAGTCTCCCATGAAAAACCTCAAATGGTGCCATACCAATGGTGTAATGGTATCTATTGTTGTACACAAACTCCACCAATGGTAGGGGATCATCCCAACTATGGCCAAAGTCTAACATTCAAGCACACAACATGTCCTCCAGAACCTGAATGGTCCACTCTATCTAGCCATCAATTTGTGGGTGAAACATTATGCTCAAGCATAATTGGGTCCCAAATGCCTCCGAAAATCCCTTAGACAACTTGGATGTAAAGAGATAATTAGGATCCAAAATGTTCATCAATGGAACTCTATGGAGTTGAAATATCTCTTGAACATAGAGGCCATACAAGCTCTCTAATGAACTCGTCTCTTGAATAGCTAGGAAGTGGGCCGACATGGTGAGTCGGTCAATGATCACCCAGATAGAATTGTGACCCCTAGATGTATGTGGTAATCCCATCACAAAGTCTTTATATATACCAAATTCCATCACATCAAAGGGTTGAGCAAAACCTGTTGGAACCTGGTGCTCAACCTTCACTTATTAACAAGTAATACATTGAGATAAAAACACTACAACTCATTTCCTTATCCCTGGACACCAAAACTAACATCGAAGTTCCTGATATATTTTTTATACACTTGTATGTACCACCAAATGGTACGTATGAAACTCCCTTAAAACCTCCTCCTATAATGTCACTGGCTCCACCGTGCATCCTATGAAAAGAACGATAAGCTCCACACCTTTCAAAAACCCATTAGAAGCATGCCTTGTGGATATCTGAGCACGTAGGGTATCATAGTTAGTATCCCCAAGTTTTTCCTCCCTGAATCACTGTAAAAGTGGAGGGGTGACAACCATTTACTAGATTTAAGCTACTCCATCTCCATCCACAGAAGATAAATGTAATGAGGACAACTGCTTTGACACCTCATTCAGTAACTACGAACAAGATCTCCTACTGAGAGAATCTACCACCACATTCCCCTTCCCAAGAGTATAGAAAATCTCAAAGTCATATTCTTGGAGGAACTCTAATCATCACCTTTATCACAAGTTGAGATCCTTTTGATAGAAGATATGCTTGATACTCTTGCGATTGAAGTATATGATAAACCACTCACTCATCATGTAGTTTTGCCACATATTCAATGAAAAAACTACCTATACTAACTCAAAATCATGGTTCATGTAGTTCATATCATGTGGTATCAACTTGAATGAACCATAGGCAATCAAAACTTGCCTCTTCAACATGAAACAACCATTCCTAGTTCCTGATGCATCGCAAAACACTACGTACTCAACACCCTCCTCCGGAAGTCTCAGAATGGGTTCACTCATCAAACTCTACCTAAACTGGTGAAAATCCTTCTAGAACCTTTTTTTGACACAAAAGGATTCCCCTTTTGAGTCAAAGATGTCATGGGTACTGATATTCTGGATAAATCAGGTATGAATTATCGATAATATCTTGCCCACCCAAGGGAGCTCCACACTTCCATCACGCTCCTAGGTAGATCTCATGCTAACATTGACTTGACCTTGTTCGAGTCCACTAACACTCAATATACTGAGGTAAAGTGTCCTAAAAAGTGGACCAATTGAATCCATAATTATAACTTTGAGATATTTTCATAAATATGGTGCTCTTGGAGTACATCGAAAACTATTCTTAAGTTTCACGTGTGCTCCTCCTCGGACACCGAGTACACAAGGATATCATTGATGAAGACCATCACAAATTGGTCTAAGTAAGGATGAAATATTTGGTTTATGAGTCCCATGAACATTACTGGGAGTTCATCATGACAAATGGAATCACTAACTAATCATAGTGATTGTAACGACATCTGAAGGTCAGCTTCAGTATATCCTCATCTTTTACTCATAGTTGGTGATAGTCCGATCTTAGTTCAACCATTGAGAACTATCATTACCCTCTCAACTGATCAAAGAGGTCATAGATCCTTGATAGTGGATAGTTATTCTTCATGGTCACTTTATTAAAGAGCTGATATTCCACATACAACCTCAAGGTCCTATATTCCTTCTTGAAAAAATGGGGCTGCCCAGGGTGAAACACTAGGTATCACAAATACCTTCCCCCATATTTCCTCTAACTACACCCTTAGATCACAAATCTCTGTAGGAGCCATTAGATATGATGGTGCAAATATTGTTGTTGTCCAAGGGTGTAGATCAATGTAGAATTCTACATCTCGGTGGGGAGGTAAACTTGGAACATCTTCTGGAAATACGTCCTCATACTCTACCACTATTATAGGAAACTGGGAACTCATAACATCCATTACACCAAGGGTTAGGATAGATAATTGATGAGTAATCAACTGCACCCTCTTATGCACAAGTCCATCCTATGCTTCTTGGGTTTCCCATTCTCCAACAAAGGAAAACCTAGTTCTGTCACTACAGAAACACCACACCATTCACCTAGAATAGTCAATATGGGGATGAACTATATATAACCAACCCATAACAAGAATGATATCATAAGCCCTCGATACTACTACCAAGAGATTCCAATAGAAACTATCACCTCCAAGAGTCTGGTCACACTATCAACATAAGTGTGTGATCTATGATTTTTCTCTTGTAGGAGTCTCTAAGTGTAAGGGTCAAGTCAACAGTTCAACTAGAATCTCTAAGTATCACACAAGATATATAGAGAGAAAGGAATTAATAGAAATTGTGTCTATCAGAACTGAAACTAAAGTAGAAAAGACACACATCATACATTGAATCATTATTGTAGCCCTTGGGTCATAAGCCTTGACTAGCTACAATTGTCCCCTCCCCTATCCTCTAGCTCGCAGTGCTAGGCATGGACCACATGGGGGTGGTAGTGGTAATAAGTAAAAACCTCAACCACCTCATGATGATCTCCCATATCCTACACCATTTCTACCTCCCTATGAATCTACTTGCTCTTATCATTGTTTTTTCCTTGGTGGTCCATCCATAATCTCTCTATTAGCTGTACAGCGGGTTGGAAAATATCAAGCAAGATGTATTCTTCCATCACATGAGGAGTAACACCTCTCTCTAGGATGACTAGACCTAACCTGTGAGCTCTGAACCGCATATCCTCTATCCTGGGACCTCCTCCAAAAAAATATCCCATGTACAATTCCCTGAGAATGACGTTGGCTCCATGATACTAAGGTCTCTGCTCCTACTTGTCTACCTCTGAAAGTCATCATCTGTATATGCTCATCCAAGAATATTTCAACCACCAAATCCTTCTCAAGCACCCCAACATAATTAGGAATTCATAGATTAATAACGCTGGATTAGATGTCTCTATGATGACCTCACTTGAAGGTACGCGCCTTGAAGAACTGATCTCGAACCATATCCATCGAGTATATGGAAAGGTTGTTAAACCGTGATGAATACTCATCTACTAACATGCTACCCTGTTGGCGATGAAGAAGCTCGGGGATATGCATATCCCGTAGCCTAACTGGTGAGAACTCATCTCTAAAGAGGTTCTCAAACCATTTCCACAAAAGAGTCTCCTCACCATGAGTATGGGTAACAAAACTCCACCATTGTCATGTTGAGCCGTGAAGAAGGATTTCCACCAAGACTACCATCTGATCAGCTAGCATCCTGACTAGATAGAAAACTCAGGTCACCGCCTCAAGCCAGTCCTTAGTCACCTGTGGTTCAAGATCACCTTAGAAGCTAAGGGGTCTCTACCAGTGAAACTTTTGAAGCATGCTCAGCCTGCACACCTCATCAGCTAGTACTGTGGGTACCATGTACTTCTCTAGAGGTGGTGGTATGGATGGTACTCCACCTAGAGGTTACATCTTTGGAATTGGTCCCTGTATCAAAGCTTATTCACTAAGGGATTCATCCTCATGATCAAGCTGTTGAATCGTAGCTGGTATGTGTTGTAGAGGAATCCTAAAAGTAAACAAGATATACCATAGTCAATGAGTATATCTGGAGAGATGAGTCAAGAAGGACATGGAACCACAACCCATTCCTATATGATGCATGTATCATTATTTTCACAACAACTAGTTTTCTCATATACTGAGTCAAAAAGTAGGTGATTAGAATCACGTTGTATGGACACTTCGGTCACTGAACCAGCACTGGAGTCCTCATTCTGAAATCCAAACTCAAAATACTTAAATTGTTTTTCACAAAACAAACCTCAAAGACTCCTAGTCCTAAAGTAGAACCATCCCCCTATGATACCACTCTATCAAGACCCATCCTAATGGGGCTCGTGCCGTGACTCCCCAATACCGCCTCCAATAGGTCAGGGGATGATGACTAGCACCAAGTAGGAATGTCACTAAGATGGTATGCATTGCCTATATACCTGTTCAGACTCACACATCTCCAAGCTCAAAAAATGATGAAATGTAAAAACCATTAAGTAATAAATTCATGCGTACAACTATATCCTACAACTAGAGTATAATAAGAATTAAAGTAAACAAGTCCAAATACAATCCCACCACAAAGAGTATATAAATAAAAGTCCAACCTATAATAAAAAGGTACTAGGATTACTGTCTAAAAGTCATATGAACACACCTCAGTCTATCTGGTTTCAATGAGTGACGTATGGTCCTGGTCCGCCTAGGACTCTACCAAAAGTTAATTCATCTACACAATACAAAACACATGTGGGAAAATCCCATGTAGGGGTGAGTATAATAATACTCAGTAGGACACCCCAAAACCAAAAAGTAATATAAAAAATGAAAGTATAGTCAACTCTACATAGATATATGTATACAACACATATAATAAAAATATCGAGATATACTCAGTCCAAGACACATAGTCTAGAGGTAAGCCACAACCATAGTATACCAGCCTTAGAATTTTAGTTAGAATATTCCATGAATCACTCATTTGGGAGAACACACTCCGGAGTCTGATAGTACTGATGATGTCTTTCTGAGAGGTACTTCTCATCAGGTATTATTGTGAGATAGATATGATGATAGATCTGAAGAAATTACGATGCACTTATGAAGATCACTACTAGGGCCATGTGGTGATACCAACAACTCAATCTAGACTAAACCACTAAGTAGAGGATCGGGGCCCACATAGTGTTGGTCACTTCGATACAGGGAACTCCACTTAGGGCATGCAGATGAATATAGGATCCCACTCCGGGCCACTTGGGGGAATTCTAAAAACTCTATCTAGGAACTCATGCTGAAGGGATCATAGTCATAGGAGTAGGAAACAATTCACATTAATATTCAGGGAAACAAATAAAGGGAACTATCCCCAACAAAACTTTTCCAAGATATGGTGGACAAGATATTAAAACCATGAATAAAGGGGTACATGACATATAGTACGGGTACATGATTTTTACCTTGACATCGAGTACTACCCATGTAAAATGGACTATGTAATTCAACCTATGTCATGTAGAAGAGTACACAATGTGTGAATGGGTTACACACAGTGTCCCTACATCCGGGGTTTGCCCGTGTACTTCAAACATGTGTCGGTACACAGCATCAGCCCGTGTATCCATGCCAATGTACCATTACATAGTCTAGGCCATGTACATGGTCTAGGCCAAGTTGTGTGGGGAGTATATTCTATGTACAGAACCCATGTACTCCACCCAGTGTCCATGTATTTTCCTAAGTATACATTGAGTTAATCAAAATGGTACACATGCCATGTATTCAAGGACTACACACCATGTGTATCAGGTTTTTCTATAACCCATATTCTTCTTCCAACTCGTGTCAGTCGATACTCCAGATTTTGTTATATCAATCACCATGCCATGAAACTCTATATCTAAGGTATTTTGGACATCCTATCACTAAATCGACAATATTTGGTCCTTCAATCAGCTCAGAAAATGAAATATTCACTGTTCTTCATTACCATAGAAGAACATGAAATAGGCACCCACTGTTGTTCGATCTGGTACCGCAACCACCATCGCACCTCCATGAAGTCATACTGATGAAAGATCTATGATTTTGTATCGTTGTTCCAAGAATCGAATGTGAAATGATCACTCATTCAATAAAATTCGAACTGCAGGGAAGAAATATAGATACCGTGAAGAATAGTGAATCAGGGGAGAAAATAATAAACTAAATCGAGAGGGGTGAACCTCGATCTATGTTCACATCGATCTTGGTTAATCACAATTAGAATAATAAATGAATCAATAAATAGTTTTCATCACAAAGATTAGAATCTACCAATAAATCCCAAAATCATACCCATCATGCTCAATGATTGATCCATGGGATAATCTATTCATGGATTGGTCTATGTTCATCATAGAAATCAAAAATAAGAAGAAAAAAAATCAAACACACGCCCTACCTCTATTTTGATAAGTTGCTGAAAATAATGATCGATGTGTCTTCATCGTTGGTGAGATCCTTTGAATCGGTTGTGCATAGATCTTCGATCCATGATCCATCACCATTTGTCTGAGAGAATTTTTTAGTGGTTCTCTCCAGCATCTCTCCAAAGATTCCAAGGTTATTAGGATAACCATAGATCTCAACATAAGGATTAATTTAAATATGATTAGGTCATTGTGTCAATACAAAAAATTAAAATAATTTTATTAAATAATTTTATTCATTTTATGCCCATGATAACTATTTCACAGATGACCCATATAGACCAATATTAGGCCACACTAAGGGTAAAACCTTCATTCTAAACTCAATTATTCCCTTAGACTTCTTATCTGGGAACCCGTTTAGGAGTTAATTCACTTTTTTAGTAAAACATCATGCACGTGCTATTTAATCTTTAAATATATTTCAAAAATTTATTCCAGACACATCAAGTCTCAGAACCACACACTGTCTCAGCACCTGGTCTCGAAATTAGTCCATATAATATTTAAAAAAATACAAGGAAAATATGAGACATTACATTCTACCCACATTGGAGATTTACGTCCCTAAAAATCCAAAACAAGGGCTACTAAAAAAGATGTGGGTACTGAGGAAGAATATGATCCTACCACCCCCACATGCTCCCTAGGAGATTCCCATGCTGCCACTAGACATACATAAAAATAATTGATCACCCATGAAGGATCCTCTCTTGATGATCCTTGATTTTCACTATGTACTCAACAAAAGTCGTTCCATCCTCAATGTCCAGCTTTCCCCAGTGGATAGCGTGCGATAGTTCATGCACGTACCTCCTCAGATGTGACACATGGAATACATCATGTTCCTGGTCTAACTACAGAGGTAGAGATAAGAGGTATGCCACCTCTCCAACTCTACATAGTATTTGAAAAGGGCCAATGAACCACATAGATAGTTAACCACCCAACCAAATATTCATAATACACGTCGAGGTGAAACCTGTAGGAACAAATGGTCTACTTCCTTGAACTCAAAATTCCTTCATTACCTATCACCATAAGACTTATGATGGTTATTTGTAGTCTTAATATGCTCTTGGATGATATGTACTTTCTCTGTTGTAGCTTGCACTAACTCTTGGACCATGAGTGCTGACTCTCTTAGGTTAGTCTAGAAAAGTGTTGACCTATAGGTTTGCTCATACAAATCCTCAAATGGTGCCATAATGATGGTAGAATAATAGCTGTTATTTTATGAAAAATCCGCCAATGGTAGGTGATCCTCCCAACTATGGTCAAACTCTAACATGCAAGCTTGCAATATGTCCTCCATAACCTGAATGGTCCGCTCTATATGACTGTCAGTTTGTGGGTGAAACTCCATGCTCAAGCATATCTGGGTCCTAAACACCTCCTACAATATATTCCAAATCGAGATATAAAGAGATCATCATGATCCAAAAAAATCATCAATGGAACTCCGTGGAGTCAAACTTTCTCTTAAATGTAGAGGCATCCTAATATCTCTACTAAACTCTGCTCTTGGACAGATAAGAAGTGGGCCGACTTGGTGAGTCGGTCAAAGATCACCCAAATGGAATCATATCCCCTATACATATGTGGTAATCCCTTCACTAAGTCTATAGATATCCCATCCCACTTCCATTCTGATACCTCAAGGGGTTGAGCTAAACCTGCTGGAACCTAGTGCTCATCTTTCACTTGCTGACAAGTAAGGCATCAAGATACAAAATTTTCAATTCTTCTCTTCATCCTTAGACACCAAAACTGACGTCATAGGTCCTGTTACATCTTTTCCACTCTAGGATATACCATAAAATGGGAAATATGAAACTTCATCAGAACCTCATCCTGTATTATCGCTGGTACCATCATGCATCCTCTGAAAAGAACCACGTGATCCCCACATTTTAAAAATCCATTTGGGACATTCTCTATAGATATTTGAGCACATAGGGTCTCATAGTTGGTATCCCTAAGTTGTGTCTCCCCGACTTGATGTAAGAGTGGAGGGGTTTCAACCTTCAATTGGAGGTAAGATGCTCCATCTTCATCCACAAAGGATAATTGCAATGAGGCCAATTGCTCTGACACCTCATCCAACAACTACGAACTAGATCTTATTATAATAGTATCTGCCACTACATCCCCCTTCCCATGAGTATAGAAAATCTTAAAGTCGTAGTCCTTAAAGAACTATATCTATCAACTAGATCTCAATTTTAGACCTTTTTGAGAGAAGATATTCTTGAGACTCTTGTGATCGGAGTATACGATAAATTTCTCACCCATCAGGTAGTGTTTCCATATCTTCAATGAAAATACTACTACTACTAACTCAAGATCATGGGTTATGTATTTATACTCATGTGTTATCAAATGGAATGAACCATATGCAATCATTACTTTCCTATGCATCATGACACATCCCAACCTGGTTCTTGATGCATCACAGAACACTACGTACTAGACACCCTCTTCTGGTAGTCTCAAGATGGGAGTTTTCATCAAACTATGCCTTATCTTCTGAAAATCCTACTATTACCTTTATATCCACATGAAAGGTTTCCCCTTTGGAGTCAAAGCTATCATATGCGATGATATTATTGATAAATCATGTATGAATCTCAGATAATAGTATGCTAACCCAAAGATGCTCTGCACTTCCGTCACTTTCTTAAATGGATCCCATGCTAAATCGGCCTCAACCTTGGATGGGTCCACTAGCACTCTATCTACTCAGAAAAAATGTCCATGAAAGTAGACCACTTGAATATAGAACTAAAACTTTGAGAGATTTCCATAAAGACAGTGCTCTCAGAGTACGGCTAGAACTATCCTTAAGTCTGTCACGTGATCCTCCTTAGACATTGAGTACATAAGGATATCTTTGATGAAGATAACCACAGACCGGTCTAATTAAGGATGAAATATTCGGTTCATGATACCCATGAACACTGATGGGGAGTTCATCTTGCCAAAGGGAATCACCAAGTACTCATAGTGACCATAACAACATCTGAAGGTTTTCTTCGGTATATCCTCATCCCGTACTCAAAATTGGTGATATCCTGATCCAAGGTTAACCTTAAAGAACCACCAGGAACTTCTCAAATGATTAAAGAGGCCATAGATCCTCACTAGTGGATACTTATTCTTCATAGTCACTAGATTCAAGAATCAATAGTCCACAAAAAACATCAATCTCTTGTATTCCTTATTGGAAAACAAAATTGGGGATACCTGGGGTGAAAGAATAGGTCTCATAAATCCCTTCCTATCCAAGTCCTCCAACTACACCCTCAGCTCGCAAGGCTCTATGGGAGTCATCTGATATGCTGGTTCAAATATTGGTGCCATCCCATGGTGTAGATCAATGCAGAATTATACCTCTTAGTGGGGAGGTAAACTTGTAACATCTTCCGAGAAACATCCCTATACTCCTCCACAACTGAAGGAAACTGGGAACTCATAACATCTACTGCACCAAGGGTTAGTCTAACCAGATGATGAGTAATCATCTTCACCCTCCTATGCATGAGTCCATCCTACACTGCTTGGGTTTTCCTTTTACTTACAAAATAAAACATGGTTCCATCACTACGGACAGAATGCACCCTTCGCATAAAATTGTCAATCATGGAGTGAACTGTAGATAACCAATCCAGACCAATAATGACATTGTAAGGACTATAAACTTCTACTAAGAGATTCTAACCAAAACTCTCACCTCCAAGAGTTAGGTCAAACTGTCAGCACAAGTATTTCATCTCTAAGCCTTCTCCGGTAGGATTCTCCAAGTGTAAGGGTCAAGTCAATGGTTCAACTAAAATTTATAATATTGTAAAATATATGTGGTAAGAAAATAATGACTAGTACCTTTGTCTATCAGTACTATAAATAAAGTATAAAATACATAGATCATACCTTGAATCATTCATGGAGCCCATAGGTCATAAGCCTTGAACACCTGCATCTATCCCCTCCCCTGTCCTCCTGCTCCCTATGCCTAGCGTGGACCACCTAGGGATGGTGGCGATAACAAGTTGAAACATCAACCACCTCATGCTTCTCACCCAGCTCCTCTACCACATTCACCAGCCTACATATCTATCTGTTCCTTTCACTATCTCTACCTCGATGGTCCATCCACACTCTCTTTGTTATTAGTATGGTAGGTTGGACAATATTGAATGAGATATCCTCTACCTTCACATGAATAACACTGCCTCTCTCTAGGATGACTGGATCCACACTGTGATCCTTGAACCATAGATTCTCTACCCTATGACCTCCTCCTAAAACTTCTCCCATGTCTAGTTCCCTAAGACTGATGTTGTCTCCCTTATGGTAAGGTATCTACTTCTTCTTGTCCACTGATGATAGTCATCAGCTGTATCTGCTCATCCAAGAAGCTTTCAACCCCAAAATATCACTCAAGAACCCTAGAATAACTAGGAATTCATATAAGAATAATGTTGGATTATATGTCTAAATAAAGACCTCACTCGAAGGTCCGAGCCATAAAGAACTGATCTCAAGACATATCCATAGAATACCTGGAAAGGTTGGTAAACCTTGATGAATACTCATCTACTGAAATGTTACCCTTTGGGAGTTGAAGAATATCCTTGATATGCACATAACTTAAAATAACTGGTGATAACTCCTCTCTAAATATGTGCTCAAACTTTTTACATTAAAGAGTCACCTCATCATGATTATGGGTAACCAAATTCCACCATCATCATACTGATATATAAAAAAGGCTATCTGTGAAGACCACTATTTGATCTTCTCGAATTTGGACTAGATGGAAAACTAAGGTCACCACCTAAAGCTAGTCCTCAGCTTCTTGCGAGTCAGGCTCACCTCAGAACCTAAGTGGTCTCTGTCGCTAAAAATTGTGAAGCAAACTCAGCCTGCACACCTCACCCGCTAGTACTGCAGGTACCATGTACTAATCTAAAGGTGGTGGTATGGCTGGTGAACCACTTGGAGGTAACATCTCGAGAACTAGTCCCTGTATCGAAGACTCATCAATAAGGGGGTCATCCTTATGATCAAGCTACTGAATCTTAGCTGGTATGCATTGTGGAGGAATCCTAAAAGTAAAAAAGATATACCATGGTAAATGAGTACATCTGAAGTGCTGAATCAAGAAGGACATGGAACCACAACCTATTCCTATATGATGCATGTGCCATTATTTTACACACAACCAGTGTTCTCATGTACTAAGTAAAAAAGTAGGCGATCAGAGTCCTGGTGTATGGATACGTTGGCCATCACACCAACATTAGAGTCCCTGGCTTAAAATATGATCTCAAAACACTTACCACTATTTCCCCAAAACAACCTCACATACTCCTAGTCCTAATGTATTACCAACCCCCTATGATACCACTCTATCACAACCCGTCCTAATGGGACCCATGCCGCGACTCCCCAAGATTTTCTTCAATAGTCTAGGGGCTAGTGACTAGCATAGAGTAGGAATATCACTAACATGGGAGGCATTTCATATGTACCTGTACACACATACACATCTCCAAGATCATGAAATGATGAAATGTAAAAACCACTAAGTAACCAATGCATGTGTACAACTATATCCCAAAACTAGAGTATGATAAGAAGTAATGTAAAGTAAACATATCCAAATATAAGCTCGCCAAAAATAGTTTGTGAACACAAGTCCAACCTGTAAGAAAAAGGTATTGGGACTGCTGTCTGAAATCCACAAAAACACACCTCAGTCTATCTAACTTCACTAAGTGTCATCTGGTCCTAGTCTACTTAGGACTCTATCAAAAGGTTGATCATCTACACAAGAGATGAAACGTTCCGGTAAAGCCCATGAAAGGGTGAGTATAACAATACTCAATATGACACCATGAAACCACAAAGAAATATAACAAAGGAAAGTACATTTATCTCTACACATGTATATTTTTACAACTAGTAATGTGAAACAGGCAGGTCAAGGCTGGGTGGGCCAAGACCGCACGGGTTTGAGCCCACATAGGTTTTTCTGCAAAAGCCCGCATATAATACAAAAAAAATTAAAACCCACCCACCCCACATAAGCCCATGGGTTTCCCTCATTTTTTTAAAAACTATATTATTTAAAATCATTTAAATATTGTATTTGTTTCTCATTCGTAATGGTTGTTGTTGTTATAAGTATGGATTGAAAATACCTAGAGTTTGAAGGGAAGTGATGAAAAAAATTTATATGGGTTAATAGCGGCATAAAGTGATGACGATGTGGTGTAAAACTATTACTATGAAAAGTAGGTGAGTGATCGATGATACATAAGGGATGATAATGTGAGTCATGTGGTGATGCGAATGGTTGGAATGAACGATGACTTTCCAAACAACAATCAATTTCAAAGGAGGATATTAGGGTCCCCTTGAGGTCCTTTCATATTTTATTAATAAAGAAATAAAAATAAAAAATAAAAAAAGTAAATGGACCCAAAAATATTATGATTATAATAAATCTTTTAGAATTGAAACCATGTGAAAGAGAGATGAGTTCCATTTTTCGAGAGGTGAGATGACACATCATGTGAATATAGTGAATAATTAAAATATAAATATTATAACATTACATTAAAACAATAGGTATAAACCTATTTAAAATTCACATGTGAATGAATGGTGAATTAATATGATAATTATGATGAGAAATCTTTTGTCATGGTTTAATCATAATTTTTTTATTAAAAAACTAAAATATTAAACAATCATATATTGTAAAAAATATATTTTTTTAAAATTAGGCCCACGGGTAAGATCGCACCCACACAGGCTCAACCCCCTTTATCCCACACCCACGCAAGCTCAACACACATTAGCTCGTGCTCTAAATGATTAATTTTTTTGGCCCACCTCGCCCCACATCTCCCCCAAACCCACAAATACCACATGTTATGGGCCCGTTTTGCATCACTATCTACAATACATATAACAAGAATATCCAGATATACTCAATCCAAGACACACAATATAGAGGCAAGACACAACGCTAGTATATCAACCTTATAATTTTAGTTCTAAGATTCCACAAAGAACTCATCCTAGAGAAAACACTCCTGAGTCTGATAGTACTGATGACGTCCATCCAAGAGGAACTGCTCTTTGGGTACTGTCATGAGAGAGATACGCTGATAGATATGAAGAGATTATGATGAATAGATGAGGATAACATCCATGAACATGGGGTGATACCAACAACTCAATCTAGATTAACCCGATAAGTAGAGGATCAACACTCGCATAGTGTTGGTCACGTCGATACCAATAACTCTACCAAGGGAATGAAGATGAATAGAGGATTCCACTCTTGGCCTCTCTAGGGATTTCCAACAACTCTATATAGTAATTACTAATGAAGGGATTGTAGTCCTATGAGTACGAAATGATTCACACCAACCTTCAGGGAAATGATAAAGGGAACAGACCCCAACAAAACTTGTCCAATATACGGTGGACAAGATATTAAATCCATGTTGAAAGGGCTACACATCATGTAGTAAGGGTACACACCATGTACCTTGATCCTGGGTACTACCTATGTAAAATATTCCATGTCATTCAAACTATGTCATGTCGAAGAGTACACAACGTGTGAATGGGTTATAATCTATGTCCCTATATCTAGGGTTTGCTCATGTACTTTGATTGTGTGCTAGTACATGAATTTAGCATGTGTATCCATGCTCGGGTACTAGTACATGGGGTAGCCCATGTACATGGTCCAAGACAAGTAGTGTAGGGGAGTACACACCATGTAGGAAACCTGTGTACTCAACCCCATGTCTGTGTACTATTTGAAGTACACATCGAGTTCATCTAAGGGGGATACACACCGTGAAGTCCAGGACTACATGTAGTGTGTATCAAGTTTTTCTGGAACCCATATTCTTAAACAAATTCATTCTAAGTTATCCTCTATATTTTTTTCTGTTAATTTCCATGACATGAAACTCGAGATCTAAGGTCATTTGGCCATTTCTTTTCACAAAATCGACAAAATTTGGGCCTTCAATTAGCTTGGAAAATGAGATCGTCACTGATCTTCATTACCACCAAAGAATGTGAAATCGACACACATAATCATCTAATCTGTTTCCAAAACCACCGTCACTCCTCCATTAAGTTGCACCGATGTCAGATCTATAATTTCGGATTGTTTCTCCAAGAATCGAATGCACAACAATCGATCGTTAAAAAAAAGATGAAACACGAGGAATGATGATAGATACCATGAAGAACGATGAATCGATGGAGAAAAGAACTAACCAAATTGAGAGGGATGAACCTCAATTGATGTTTTTTTCAATCTTGGTTCATCACCGTCATAATGATAAATGAATCAAGCAACATTTTTAATCACAGTGAATAAAATTTCCCAATAAACCCTGATATCATACCCATCCCGCACAAAGATTGATCCACGAGCCAATATATTCATGGATTGGTCCTTGTTCTCCATAAAAATAAAAAATGGGAAAATAAAAAAATCAAACACACACCCTCCCTAGATTTGGATTGGTTACTGATGAATAATTATTGATGTGTCATCATAATTGGAAAGATATTTCGAATCAATTGTGCGTTGATTGTTGATCCATGATCCGTCATCGTTTATTTTAAATAATTCTCTAGAGGTTCTCTACAGAATATGTTCAAAGATTATAGGGTTATGAGGATAACCCTAGATCTCAATATAAGGATACATTTAAATAAGATTGGGTCACTTCATTAATACAATGAATTAAAATAATTTTATTAAATAATTTTATTTGTTTTATTCCTTCGATAAAGTTTTCACAAATGACCCACACCAACCAATGTTAGGTTGTACCTAGGGTAAAAACACCATTATGAACTCAATAGTTCCCTCATATTTCTGATCTAGGCCCCCATTTAGGATTTATTCCACTTTTTTAAGAAAACTACATGTGGGTACTATTTAATATTTTAATATATATCAAAAATTTATTCTAGATGCACTGGGTCTTGGAACCGCAATCCATTAGAGAAAATAGTCTCAAAATTAATCCATATAATATTTATAAAATATGAGACATTATAGAATGAATTGGAAAACATGGGAATTATTTGATTGGTGAAATAGATTTTCAAAACTCTCACTATAGTTATAAAATTTATAGTAATAAGTAGGGACAAAAGGTAAGGAAGAACTAAGTTTGAATGAATTAAGAAACATGTTGCACTTGAAAAAAAATACTTAGAGATAAAAAAATGGTGTTTAAACCTATTGAATTTTGATAATTTATAATCACAGAATCCTACTTTTTCAAGTTAAAAAAATAATTGGATTGGAATTGCAATATTAGGATTAAATAGAATTGATTTAAGAAGAGATAAATTATATTAAGATGAATGAAGCTTGGTAATTGGTGTCACATCCTAAAGAAAAAAAATTTATAGATCCAAAGTGGGGTTTGAAAAACAATCTCAATGAGAAGAGAAAATTAACCTTGAACAAATACAATCTTGCATGCAAGGGGTACTATTAAAGTGAGGGTATATAGTTTTATGAAACTATTTCTCAATTCACTAGGATAGATATGATTCAAATATTACTTATAATATTTTATCAAACAAATTTTAAAGTTTTTCAAATGGATATGAAGTTAGTTCCTCAAAATGGTGATTTTGTAGAATAAGTGTACATAGAAAAACCAAAAAGAAATATTCTTGATGGTGATGGTTCTAAAGTTTAAAAGATGATTAAGGATTTATATAGTCTTAAAAAAGAACCCTAATCATTTAATTAGAATATGTAAAGTATATTATGAATATTAAACTTCAAGAAACGAAAAGTGTAGAATAATTTATATATCTAGGGAGATGAAAAAATTCACTCATTGTGATTGTGTATGATTATAAAATATTTTTTACCCAAAACAAGGGAAAAAATTATGAATACATTACTTCCCAAATGAAAAAATACTTGAAGACAATAATTCTCAATGGGATGAATTTTTTTAGGCTCTCAAGTCATAAAAATAATAGATTTTATTACTATATCACAAGAGATGTATGATCATGAGTTATTAAATAGGTTCATAATGTAATAATTGAGATAGGTATCCACTCCTATATAACTTAAGACCAATTTTTATTTGTATGAATAATTAAAGAGTAAAGATAAAATGGAGTTATGGTGTCATATTATCATCCTACTTTATTTGATAATGACTAAACTGGATATCATATTTTCGGTTACTCTTTTCACATGATACTAAATTAATCCAATGGAGTCTCATTTTATGGAAGTAAAAAAGAATATTTTTTAATGTAAAAATAACTCTAGATTATGGATTTAAATATGGAATAGACATATCTTTTCAAATTTATAACTATTTTTATGTGGAATATGCTGGTTATATTGGTGATAAAAAATCTACTTATGGAGGTGCATTATTTTTTAGAGGAAGATGTGTTTCTTGGAACTCTAAGAAAAAAACCAATTAAATATAATCACTATAGAATATGAGTATATTTTGGCATCATATAACACAACCCAAATAATGGTAATTAATTCACAAATTACGGGCATAATGGTGAATTTTACATACACATAGATGACTGGGCATGAAAATAATAGTGAAATCAAATTTTAAAAGAATATAGTGCATCATTAAAGATCAAAACATATTTATATCTAGTACTAATCAATAAAATATAAGGTATAATTGTGGAGATGTTTCATCAAAATATATTTTAATGAAGTTGAAAGTTGTTAAAATCTTAACAAATCCCCTAACAAAGGAAGCCTTATAGTACTTGAGAATATTCTTGAGAGCCCATTATCACTGAAAATACCTAAAATATTTTGGTTAATTTTTATATATTTCAGTCCTTTGAATTTGTTAAAAAATTAGGAGGATAAAAATGATCTATACATATAAAGAGGGAGTGACACTATTTATTTTTTTAGTTGGTGCTCAAGAGTGATAATAATGATATTTTTTCCTTATAGGGGGTGAGTGTGACAAGAGGAGTCGGAAGTAGAAGTTTAAATAAGATTTCATGTGCTGTTTTACATATTTACAAAAAAAAAACAAAGTGGGAGAACAAATATCCCCTTGGGTGAGATTGAATAACCCTTGGTTATTGGGTTTATGACGTGGAGTTTGAAGGGAGTTCATGAAGTGAATTGAAAAGGGGGTACTGTGAGTTGATTTAAATTGATACATGGTCAATAAGGCATTGATATTTACACCGAGAGTTGGATAATTCTTTAAAAAACATCATTCTTCCATATGATGTGGTTTTTAGATAACATATAGATAGGGATCATGCTCAATTTATTTCTTGTGATAATTCATTCATGAGTTCTGAAGGTGATTTTATGTTGTATGTATTGGAAACATACTCATCGAAGAGTTGACAGATGACTTGAGTTCAGTGGGATGAAGAGGAATGAATATTTCTTATGTTGGAGAAAATCAAAAAATGAAGAGTAATTTTTAGGATACAATAGAGTGGAATAGAATATTTCTTTCCCTTATATTGGAAATCATGAAATTTTATTAGGCATTTCTCCATGAAGTTTGTTCCTAAGGAGTCACAAGTTTCATGTTGGTACCGAGCATGCATCAGAAGCATGGAATGATGATTTTTTTTAAAAATATTATCACTATAATGTTTTCATGAAATCATATCTAATGATAATACATTCCTTATTACAACCTTAGGATATTGTGTGGAAGGAATTAAGAGTAAAAATAAAATTTAAACTTTTACTCAATTGATTTTTTGATGAAAGCATGTTCTGATCTTGTCCATAAAACATTTCTTTAAGAAACCAATTTTGGATCCCTCTAGATCATCCACACATTCTAAAAATGTTTATCTATATTCACCCAAGCTTTTCATACATGGATATTGCATCTTTTATATGAATATTAAATATATTACAAAAGTACATGGATGAGAATGATAATAGTTTAGTTCTTTTAGAATCTTGGAACACAATATTCACATCTGGTGATAAATATTCAATGTTTCCCATAAAGATCTTCCAATATAGTACTCTTTATAGGAATACCCTAAATAGGAACTTTCTTTATAACCCTAGGAATGGAAAAATAATAAAGGGTGAGATACAATTATTATTAATGGTAAACATAAGAGATACATAAGAAAAAAATGATCATAGGGGTATGAGAACATGAAAATAACATTTGAAAACCAAAACCTGTATATCAAAGATCATAATCACAATTCATGGAATAAATATTGTTAATTCATAAGACATGAATCATAAGGAAATAAAAGAACATGATCCATGAGATCATAAAATTTTCATAATAAATAGATTTGTGGAATACACATAAGCATAGAAAATATTATGTTAAGGATACCTACTAAGACATTCATAACATGTTTGGATTGGTATAACCACCCATGTATCTAATTCAGGTCTGGGATAACCTCCCATGTACCCTCTTTAAGTATTGGTTTGACCAGTTGTGTACCCTTATTTTATGAAGATTTATCTCCTAGGTGTGACACACCACCATCCCAAGTGACAACCCTTTCCTCATAGCATAATGGGTTCACTCCCCATGCCACAATAGTGGACAAAGTCCCTTACTGAACTGAGTTCACTCCCCATGTCAGCCATCTTTATCTCATGAGATATATACATATTTACCTAATGAATTATAGGGAGATATAGGTCCCAAAAATATCAAAATGAAAACCATATTTATGTGTTCCATAAGATCATAAAAACTCATCATATCATAACCCATCATATTAAATGAGTATAATAAAAATTTCATCATATCATTACCTGTGAAAAATAGATAGGATTTATAATCATTTCTTCATAGAATAACCCATGAAAATAAGAAGGTTTAATAAGAATTTACTCATGTTATAACTCGTAGATGATAACTAGTTTCATAAAAAAATTCATTATAAATATAACCATTTGGATAAAGAATTATAATTGTATTCTTAGATCATATCCCTAGTAAAGCATAAATTACATCAAAGGATGCCATCTCATATGGAAAATGATTTGGATAAAACATTTAAAAAAATCTTATGGAAAATAACATTTCATGGAAAATAATTTATAAAAAATAAATCATTTTTTAAAATCCATTTATTTGAAAATAATACTTAAGGATAAAGGAATATTTAAAAATCATTTTAAAACATTTCCTAAGGAAATTTTATGATGTTCCATCAAAGTCGAAATAGAGATCAGGGAATCTCAGGGGTATTAGGAGGATATGAAGTAGAAATTGGAGGTCAATTATGGTGGTTTGATAGAGATATCTAATGGTTCTAATAAATTTCAACATCCTAATTTCCAAAGGGGTAGAAAGAAATACCCTATAAATTTCTTGAAGGGGACAAGTAAATGCTTTTAGTGTGGGGGGGAAGGTCACATAGCAAGTGATTTCTGGTAGGAGAAACCTTTTAATAAGATAGAGGAAAGGAATTCTCTAGTCAACCCTCATGGTATTTTTCATTTCTACAACTACAAGGAACCTAGGAACTTTTCAAACCAATGCACTAATCCAAGGTATTTCAGAGACAATTAACAACCTCTAAGGAGAAAGGGAAATATTTTCCATCACTACCACCGAAGTGAATCCTGATAATGAAGTGGTGACATGTACACTGGTTATTCATTCAATAATAGATAATTTACTTTTTGGTTTTGGTTTTATGCATTCCTTCATATCACAAAATTTTAGTATAACTATCCAAACACCACAAAAAATCTTGGAAGTAGAGATGTTAGTGAAAATGTAAAATGGGGAAATTATCACATTCCATGTATATAAATCCTCCCCTATCAAAGATTGTGGGATGAAATTCCCAATGAACCTTTTCATACTCCCTTTGGTGGAATTTTATTCAATTCTGAGCATGGATTGGATTTCCCTATATAGAGCTAACATAAATTTACATGATAAGAAAATCACTCTCTGTATTGTGAATCAACCCTTGATTTTTTACAAGTGCAATGAGAATGATGAATCTTATTTAGAACCAACATCTCAAGCATGGATATTATTTCCCTATTAGAAATAATATATTTCTAAAATGATTTCATCTAAGGAAAGAATAATCCTTGAATAAATTCCCATTGCGAGGGAATACGTTAATGTGTTTCCCAAGGAATTTCCTAGTCTTCCACTTAGATGAGATATTTAATTTTCAATCGAGCTTATACCTGTGGAATTACCATTATCCAAGAATATATATAGAATAGATTTTTTAGAACTTGAGGAGCTGAAGAAAAAACTAAATAAGATTTGGGATAAATTTTTCATATGCCCAAGTGTTCACCATGGGGTGCACCAGTCCTCTTCATCAAGAAGGATGGGTCAATGCGCCTTTACATCGATTATCATGAGCTCAATAAGATCACAATAAATAACAAGTATCTTCTACCTCATATTGATGACTTTTTTGATTATCTATGTGAATCACAATACTTTTCCAAGTTATATCTATAGTCGAGAGTTAGGGTGAAGGAGGATATCCCCAAGACTTTTTTTTTCGTATAAGGTATAATCATTATGAGTTCATAGTGATTCCTTTCAAACTCACTAATTCTACAGAAATATTCATGGACTTGATGAATAGAGTCCTTATTGATTACCTCAAAAAAATTGGTAGTCATTATAGATGATATTATTATATACTCCAAAAGCAAGGAGGATCAGGAGGAGCATTTGAACACTATGCTAAATAATTTATGAAAGGATAAGCTTTATGAAAATTATACTAAGTGTGATTTCTGGTTGAAGGATGTCTTATTCTTGGGGAATATCATCACAAGAAATGGAATATCTATTAAAACTTCAAAGAGTAAAGAAATTGGAGGATGTCCAAGGCTATCATCTGTGATAGATATCCATAGTTTACTTAGGTTAGCTGGGTATTATTTCTGATTCATGAGAAATTTCCCACAATTTTGAAACCCTCTTACTAATCTATCTCAAAAGGTTGTAAAGTTTTATTAGAATGATGAATGTGAAGATATATTTAAGTAGTTAAATAGGAGGCTTATCACTACGTTTGTGCTCACACTACTCACAAATGGAGATATTTTCAGGGTATTCAGTGATTCTTTGAAAAAGGGATTGAGCTGTGTGTTGATGAAAAATGACAGTCACTGCCTATGATCCAGGTAAGTTGAATGATCATGAACAGAACTACCCAACACAAGATCTAGAGTTGGCTATAGTGATTTTCTATTTAAAAATTGGGTGTCATTATCTCTTTGGTGAGAAGTGTGAAATATATATGGATCACAAAAGTCTCAAGTATATATTAACATAGAAAGAGTTGAATATGAACCATTGAATATTGTTAGAGCTAATCAAAGTCTATGACTGCTTAATCCATTACCGTAATAGGAAATAGAATAAAGTGAAAGACTCCCTAAGCATAAAGGATCTAACAATTTATCATTGATGATAATTTAGAGGGATATAATATTCTTATATTTGGAAAGGATGGAAATGGGAATCATAAAGAAAGGAACAATATCAATCCTTTCACAAAATATTTCTCAACCATCTCTTCTATAGAGGTTAAAGTATGCTCAAAGAGTTGATGTGGGAATTCAAAATAAAGTGGAAGCTATAAGGAAAGGGTAATCCTCAAAGGTCAATGTTAATGATGACGGTGTTGTGAGATTTGGGTCAAGACTATGTGTACCATAAAATCCCAAGTTAAAGAAGGAACTGTTGATGATGAACATAGATATACCTTCTCCATACACCTAGGAAGCACAAAGATGTATGTACATCTCTGAGAACACTATTGGTGGGACAATATGAATAAGGATATTGAATAATATACATCAAGATGTCTTGTACGTAAGTAAGTAAAAGGAAAAAGGTAGATATCTAAGGGGATGATGCAAACATTACACATACCTATATATAAATGAGAAAACATCACCATGGACATTGTCACTAATCTTCCAAAGACATCAAGAAAAAATAATGATATATGGGTCATGGTGGATTTTCTTACAAAGACTACACATTTCATTGCGATACTAGAGGAATTCTAATTGGATCTACTTGTACAGATATACATCAGGGAAGTGGTCAAGATGCCTGGATTACCACTATCGATTGTATCCGATCGAGATTAAAGATTCACCTCTATGTTCTGGAAGAGTATCTAGAATTATCTAAATACTCATTTTAACTTTAGCACGACCTATCACCATCAATCTAATGTCTAATCTGAACAGACTGTCCTGAAACTTGAGGATATGTTAAGAGAATGATCAATGGTCTTCAAAGGAGTATGTGATCAACACATTACTCTAGTTGAGTTCTCTTAAAACAATAGTTTCCACTCAAGAATCCAAATGGATTTCTATGAATCCCTTTATTGGAAGAGGTGAAGAACACCTGCATTCTAGGATGAAGTTGGGTAAGGCTTTTTCTAGAGTTTTCTAATCCTAATCCCAAAAATAACTAAACTTTTCCTATGATACCAACTATAATAACCCTTATCTTTATTAAAAATGAATAAATTTTTTAATTACATAAATTTACACTTAATAAAACATGAAAGATCTAGAAGTCTAGTGTATTTGGGAATTAAGTACATTGTATTACAACTTAATACATGAATTAAAACATCTTTATTGAAAACTTCTTTAACATGCTTGAGATTAATACTATATTGGATAACCTATGGAAATACATAAGAAAGGGGTGGTATATAAAGAATATTAAGGAAAAAAACATGGAATAACATAAGGATAAAAATATATATTAGACAAGTCATATCAATGAGGCATAAGGAACATAAGGCATGATAAATCATGATAATCATAACATGGGAAATGTGGCAACAAATTAAAACACAACATCATAAACGTAGGTCAAGGATAAATTGCCAAGAATTCATATTGAAAGAAGTCCCATAATTTAACCAGTTATACACATGTCCCAATATGAGGTATCATGATACAAAATATTACCAAATTCATTAGAGCGCTATATAATTCCTGGCGTACCAATCACTTTCATTTCATTCTCATTCTTAAGTATGCCACATAGATCATAAAACAAGGATTCATTCATCATCATAATTTATTACATGATAATGTAGTGTGGAATACATACATTTATTTACAAAATAAAAAGGTATATTTGCATAAAAGTTAACACCATTGATTGGAAATGGGTATGGTATTTAGTACACAGTTGGTTTGGCATGGAAAATCACGGTGAAAATTCGGCAACATAACAACGTCACTTAAAATTTCATAAAATGGGTTGATGAGAGAGATATGGATATATCATCATTTTTAAATTAATTTTAAAGTAATAGGAATATGTAAGGACATGTACGTACATATAGAATTATAAAAATAAGGCATATTATAATAAATAAGCTTGAAAAAAGGGAAAGGATTCTAAGAAATTTTAGCATCGTAATGGGTGTACATTGGAGGGATTAATGGGAGATAAATGGGTATATAATAATTTATACATAATAAGAGAATTGTGGTGGAGGTTAGAAATCAAACCACATCATTTTTAATTGAAAATTAATGGTCATAACAAGATAAAGAAACTTTGGTAAAGATGAGAAAGGAAAGAACCCTAACTTGAGTGTGTGGATCCAAAAGCTTGAAAAGCGACTTCTTGAGAGTTTGGGGAACCTTAAGAGGATTTTAGAGAGGGTAGGGTAGAATATTTTTGTGCTCCAAGTATTTTTAGTGAATATAAGAGGGATATTGGGAGGGTTTATATATGAAATGAGAGGGTAATTATTTAATATTTCACAAACTTAGGTTTTAGACTCTATATAATAAAATATTCAAAACCACAAACCATCCAATGGGTTTTCCCATGGTTTCTGCCAAAGTACGGAGACTTAATTATTTTATTATGAAAAGGTCCAAACATATTAAAATATTACCCTTGCTTATGTGGATGTGTGCCGCTCTTTTAAAGAAATGAATTTAAAATCATAAAATATATTATATATTTTGTAGGATTCATAAAGTAATTATAAAATTAATAGAATAAATTTAAAATAAATTTATTTTAAATTTAAAACATATATTTGTCCTAGAATATCAATTATATATTTATTACATCATTTTTTGGTCATTATGATGTCATAAAACATATTGTATATTTATACAGTATTTAATTTTTACCCAAAAATTTGACTGTGTGAGAAATTTATAAAAAATTAAAAATTGGATAATTTAGTCATTATACATTAAAAAATAAAATTTATTTTACCTAAATAATTTTCTAAATATGTTAATTTTCTCTTTTAAAATAATATTATACATTTATTGAAAAATTATGGGTGTTTTTATAATAATAGTTTTTGAACCCTTATAAAAAGTACATTTCACTTCATAAAAATTATATGACCATTTTTAATTAATAAACCTTATTTAATAATAAAATTTTATTTATTTAAGAAATCCGTTAACTCATCAAAATAAGTCCCTTAATTTAATTTGAATATTACTTGAAAATACAATTTGTGTTTAATTGAATCAAAATCAAAATAATTTATAAAGTAGCAATAAAAATGAAAATAAACTCATTATTCTATAAAATATAAATATTCATTTTATTAAGTAATTGATACATATACCTTTATTACACTAGCATATTCCCTAAGAGTAAGGTGCACAATGGTGATACTTTCATGGGGCTTTTTGCGAACATGGTTTGGGATATGATCTCGATGAGCTTGAACTTATCACGCAAATGGTTTCTATCATACTTAAGTTGTTCAATCTCATCTTGTGATTTGTCAAAAGAAAATACAAGTGATTTTATCTCCATCGTAATATCTAATAAATGAGCTTCATAGGGTATAATCCTACTGGATGAGAATATCACTTCCTTTTTCTATGTCAATTAGATTCGTTAAATCCCTATATTTATACTAATCTTATGATCACTGATTCATGGCTATATTGTCAATGGTAAAGAATTTTAATGGTCTTTTGAATCCCATTGGATATAATAAAACAAAAATATTTCATATGTTTTTTTATAACCATATTACATAATAAAACATTAAATCATAAGGGAATTTTATTTTAATAGTTTGGGTAATTACAATTCCTTTTACATTTTTGGTAAAAACCAAATGGGCACTATTTTGGAAAATGACATGAAGATTTATTTAAATTTTTTAGAAATTTATAAATGGTTAGAAATTTCATTTAAACATCACAAGATATTAATATATATTGTTTTTTATTTTTTTAGAAAACATGGTTAAAAAAATAGAATTCTGACCAAAAGGAGAAATAAAATTGAATTTAGTTAATTTTTTTTCTTAATTATATTAAGTACCAAATAATGGAAAATGGTACCATTAATTAAAGATATCATGAATTACCATAGTAGACGAAAATTAATTATAATTATTATGAGGTAGATTATGATATTTGAACATTAGAGACTTAATCATAAACAATCCTGATAAATGATTTGATTGTAACATAAAATCTTTACAACTTTGGTAACATTGAATCATAGCCCCCATAAAGGAAGAACATATAATTGATCTTAAAATATCATTATGATAATTAAATTCATGATAATTAATGTAAAAGGGTCTGTATATACACCTTGGATGGGAATATAGGTTCATAACATAATGTACATCTCAAAGAAGGAAAATTGAGAAAAATCCCTTACCGATTTGGTAACTTTTGAACCATAGATCATAGGAAATAGATATCCTAAAATGTAAATGTAAATAGTAAAAAATTTAGTTTTAATAATAATAAATTATATTCATGTGTAGTATATAAGCCACATAGAATCAATAGGTGGTGGATATAGCATGTGTCTCACGAAAGTAAATTAAAGTGAGACAGAATCCCTTACTTTAAGTCTTTAATTCCTTTATACATGTTCAAAAATCATATATAATAAATATAATTTTTTTATTAATCTATAAAAAAACCATATTCAAATATATCTTACCATATATTATTTTATTATGACTTCATATTACCCATTTATTAACAATCCCATGTTAAATTTACGTTTCGGGTAATAACCGCTTTGTTGTTCATATAAGTTTTGACTTATTATTTATGGTCCGCTTAATTTGATAAATATTTACTCATTTATAAAATTTAAAACATTATATAAATACATTATATATTCATTATATATGTATTTTTATTAACCTAGAAAATTTAGTGATAGGAAAATAAATACACCATTTATGGAGACATCAGGCCGTACATACACATGAATGATATTTCCATTTTATTTTAATATTAAAAGAAGGAAATTTAATGATATATATATATATATATATTATCATTATAGTATAAATATTTTTTCATATATATCACATATTTTTATTAAACCCATCATTAATACATTCCATGTAAATTGTGAACAAATCACATTGTTTTGCGAGGTGGTAGTCTGTCGTACACATGAATGAAGTTATCACATTACCATAAAATAGAAGTCATGAATTTATGCATGATATAATAAGTCCATAAGCATAATAATATCATAAATATCATATATATCATATATAAACATTATTTCCACCATTATTCCCAACCTTTATGGGTGGTAATGGAAAAAGAACGACATCAGATCGTGAGGCAGTAGTCCATCCTACACACGAGCGATGATTTCATAACCCATTTGATGGAAGATTATGTGTTTCTAAGTTTTTATCTTAACATAAAAACATATAATTATATAGAAGTGTAATGAATCAAATTTTTTTGATTTTATTTTAATAAATTATTTGGGAAAATTCCAAGACCAGGCGACTATACGGTGTGCGATTCCAAGGCCCAGGGTTCCCAGAATGATTGTTTGAAAAATGTTATGTTTTTAGTATCACTCGCATGTGAATTTTATGAAAAAGATAAATAACTCATAAATGGGTTCCTAGATCATAAATACGAGGGCACCATTGATATCAGAACAGTGGATTTACCTTAGGCGCAACCTAACATTGGTCGGCGTGGGTAGAAAAAGTCACAAGGAGCATAACTATAAATAAAATAATTAAATAAAAATTATTTTATTATGAAAGCCTAATAATGGATAAACGGTAACTTGGATTTGGAATCTGAGACCACTATTGAGTTTATAAAGAGGTGTTTTCCTTAGGTGAGGCCTAACATCGACCGACTCAGTTCATCTACAAAAGATATTTTTTGGATGTAAACGTTATTAAAATATTTAATAAAACTATTTTTTTGATTCAATAGAGATTTTTTTAAACAATATTTATCATAAATCTAGGTTTATCACCATAACCTTGGAGTTCCCCTAAGGAGGAGAGAGAATAAGGATCTCCCAATGTTTTGGTGAATCTAGATCATAAGTCTGATCGGAGCACGACAGATTGACGAACACCAGCGGATCGAGGATCGACGATGACATAAACCCCCGATCTTCATCAATGACTATTCTAACCTTGAGGTAGGGTGTTGATATATTTGTGATTTCTTTTCCCCTTCTAAGGATCAAACGATGTATTTAGACTAACCCACGAACAGGTTGATCTGTGATTTGATCATTCTTGCGCAATGGATAATTATTGAGGGATTAAAGGGAATAAATCTTGGTGATTATTATGCTATTGGTTTATTTGTGATCTCTCTAGTATGAATGAATCAAGGATGAACAAACAAGGACAAGATTAGTTCTTTGATTTTTCATGTTCTTAATCCCTCCCCCCTAAATATATCACATTCTTTATGTTTTCTTCTCCCTTTGAAACCCTAGGTGAATGATCGATTGTTGCACCCACAATCCATGGCACAACAATCCAAGACCGAAGGTTGTGATATGAAATGACCTTAAGGAGGTGCGAAGGGAGATTAGAAAGTGGATAGTAGCTCACGATGGAGGGCATGATGAATGGTGGGCCACTAACAGGGTGACTGGTAGCAAGGGTAGTGTATGTCCTAATGGGGCGCACATCCATGGTCCTATGGGACCACACTAGAGGAGAAGCCTACGATGGAGGGATGTGGTTCGGAGGCCACATTGGTAGAATCCAGTGGCGATGGGGAGGCCGCTAGACCAAGTAGGGAATGTGGATTGGCTACGTGAAATATAGTCTGGTTGTGTTGACTAGGGGAGCTGGCTGGCCACACTATTGGGCAACCGCATGGACCAGAGGGATGCGACCAGGGTAGGCCACATTTGGAGAAGTGTAATCAACCCGTGCAACACATGCTAGGATAGAGAATTGGGCCACTCCGATGTCCTAATGGGCCATCCCAGACCGATCAAGTTAGGTTAGGTCATCCGAACTGGGCCGGGTCAGGTCAGCTGAACCGGGTCGGGTCAGACTCAGACCGAACCGAACCCTTTTTACTAGATTTACCATATCTTTCAAACATAAGGTTTATTTGATGATCCATTTGGAGTGTTCGGACCCTTGTGATGAGATAATAATTTTTTAGGTACTGTAATTGAGTTTTTTTTGAATTTGTTTTATGACCTAATGGCTTGAGGAGTAGGTTCTCCCAGAACAAGTGTGCTATGAGTGGAATCCATCAGCTGGCTGTGACTACATGATATGGGTGAATATGTGACTTGGGAGGTTGCATGACCCATCGATGATCCATGTGCCATTGATTATCCATGTTCCATCAATGATTTGGGTTCCATCTACACTCTGGGCCCCATTAATGTCTTGGACACCATCACCACTCTAGGGGCCACCAATGCTCCGTGTGCCACTGATGCTCTGTGTGCCATCAATGCTCTATGTGCCATCAATAATACATGTTCAATTGAAACTACATGTTCCAATGACACTTATAGTGTCATAGATATTGAGAGATCTGTGGACTATAACTGTTAATCCTTCTCTTTGGGCTTTAAGATTGTACATGTGTGAGCTGACTGTATTGATTTTTCTTTGTGTGTTTCCTTTGTTGTGTACCTCTGTGGTTTTGGGGTCCCTACTTAGTATTGTTTTACTCACCCTTTCACAGTTCATGTCCACACATGTTGTGTCTTATGCAGATGACCAACGATTTGATGGAGTCCTTGGTAGACTGGAGCCAGATGGTGCTTAGAGAGAGGCCCGATAGACACGGTGTGCTTCAGTGATTTGAAACAGCTATTTCTATACCTACCCTTCAGGTTGGGTTTCTAGAGATGAATTTCAGGAGATTATACTTTTCCTTTTGTTTGGGATTGTATTCTGGAACCATTTACTTATCAGTTTTGTACTTTCTTACTCTGTTGTTGGTATCTTAGAGGTATGGATGCTTTTTTACTTACTATTTTTAGTTCAGCACTTTCACTTGGAGACGTGTGCATGTGTACAGGTACTTAGGAAAATGCCTCTTATTTTTGGGATGTGCATACTCAGTGCTAGTCGCCAACCCCTTTCCTATTGGAGGTGGGCTTGGGGTAGTCATGACACAGGCCTTGGGGGATCAGTTGTGATAGAGTGGTATCAGAGCAAGTCAGTTCTACCTAACAAACCATGAGTCTTTGATATTGGTTTGGGGAAACCATGTTGAGTGTTTTGAGTTCATATTTTAGGCCAGGGAATCCAATATTGGTCCGGTGGATGACGTATCCATACACCATGACTCTAAATTCTTCTTTCTGGCTCGGTACATGAAAAAACTGGTTATAGGGAAAATAATGGTACATGAATCATATAGGATTGGGTGTGTTCTCATGTCCTTCTTGAGTTAGTGTCAGGTCACTAGGTATACTATATTGACTATGGTACATCATGATCTATTTTAGGATGAATCCACACATATAACCAGCTAGGATTTCAATTAGTGATCACGAGGATGATCCGCCTAGCGACAAGTCGTCAATACTAGGACCAGTATCAGAGATAGAACCCATGGGTGGTGTAATAGTGATACCACCACCTAGAGAGAATAAGTTACTACTAGAACTACTGGTATGGGATTAACGTAGGATGAGTACATTTTATGAGTTCTAGAGGTAGTGAAATCCTATGTTTAAGGGTGAGCCAGACCCCCCAGGTGGATAAGGATTGGATGGAGTCAGTTACATGTGTCTTCCACCAAGTGAGGATGCCTCTCGAAAAGATTTCAATCATAGCCGTGAGTCTTCTATAGGGATTATTGGGGAGATGGTGGAGCTTAGTGATTCATACGCATGAGGATATTTCCCTCAATTAGATAGAATTTGACCATCTCTTCAAGGAGGAGTTCTTCCCAGAGAATTTACACTCTATGCATATACATGAGCTACTGTATCTGTAGTAGTGTAACAAAACAGTAGTGGAGTACTCAGTGAGATTTACAGATCATTATCCCTACTCTAAAGATATGGTGCGGTACCCATTCTTTAGGTTCTATAAATTCAAGAAGGGGCTATGTCGGGAGATCAGGGTATCCATGATATCCCTTAGCATTCCGATATATGTTGGGGTACTAATGCGAGATATACCAGTAGAGAGATTTATAATGGAGCAGACACCTATATTGGGAGCCACCACTGTGTGTCAGGTAGATGAGTCTTCAGTAGCATATATCTTATAGCTAATGTTGGGATTCAAGAGGATCATACAGATAAGAGGAGGACCCCTGGACATGAGTTCAGTGGTGTGAGGCTCCCAGAGAAGAGCAAATTAGCCAAAGCACATGTTGTGATACTTGTGCGGCGGTCGGGGAAACATGGATCTAGATTTCTTGAATTGTCATTAAAATTATCAGTAGATGGTTGAGCGACCTCTGAGGCAGGGGTGAAGGAAGGAACATAATGGTCCACTAGGCAGAGGATGTGGAATAGGAGATGGACAGATAATAGTAGGTGGGTGGAGGTTCGAGGTACTACCACCACTACCCCTAGGCAGTCCACCACAGACTCAAGGATATGGTTGAAAGGGATGAGGATATCTTTAGATGATAGATTCTTATGACCCCGATTATTCATAGATGATTATAGGTATGATCTGTGTCTTTTCCACCCTTGTTTCAGTTTTTATAGACACAATTACCATTAACTCTTTTCCCTCCATGACCCTTGTTCGAGACACAAATATTCCAGTGGAACATTTGACTCGATACCTATTCTTAGAGAATCCTATGGTAGAAGATTTTATGATCACAAACTAGTACCAACAGTGTACCCTTACTCTTGGGGGTGAGAGTTTTGGTTGGGATCGCTTGGTGGCATCGTCAAGGCCTTATGATGTCATCCTTAGTATGGACTGTTTATCCACATTCCATGCCCAGATTGACTATTTTAGGTGCACAATGCAGTGTGTCCATGAATATGGGACCAAGTTTTCCTTTTTTGGTGAAAAGGAAACCCAAGAAATGTAGGATGGACTTGCACGTAGGAGGGTGCAGAAGATCACACACCAGCTAGCTATCATGACCCTTAAAGAAGTAGATGAGACGAGTCCTCAATTTCCTACCATGGTGGATGAGTACGAGGAAGTCTTTCTGGAAGATGTTCCAGGATCACCTCCTCATAGGGAGGTGGTCTTTTTCATTGATCTATACCCTAGGATGACTTTGATATCTACACCTGTATATTGGATGGCTCATGGAGAGCTTCGTGAGTTAAGGGAACATTTGGAAGACTTGTAGAGAAAGGGATTCATAAGACCCATTGTTTCACCCTGGGAGGCCCTAGTTTTGTTTTCCAAGAAGGAAGAAAAGAGATTTATATTATGTGTGGACTTATAACTTTTGAACAAGGTGATCTTGATGAAAAATTATCCACTACCAGGGATTGAAGACCTCTTTGATAAGCTGAAGGGTGAGAGGTGTTCCTCAAAGATAGACCTTATATCTGGCTATCACTAGCTTCATGTATGGGATGAGGATGTACCAAATACATCCTTTAGATGTCATTAAAACCACTATGAGTACCTAGTGATTCCATTTGGAATGAAAAATTTCCCATTAGTGTTCATGGGACTCATGAATTGGATCTTCCATCCTTACTTAGACCGGTTCATCATGGTCTTCATTAATGTCATCCTGGTGTACTCAACGTCTGAGGATGATCATGATATACACTTGAGGATGGTACTAGATACATTCTAAGAGCACCAACCTTATTGGAATATATTGAAGTGTTAGTTCTGGATTCAGGAGTTCTACTTTCTGGGACATGTCATTTTAGAGGCTGGAGTTACAATATATCCTGTGAAGATTGAAGTAGTGCTTTCTTGGGATCCACCAAAGAGCATTATTGAGATGCATAGTTTTCTGGGTTTGGCTAGGTACTATTGTAGGTTTACCCAACTTTTCCATGGTAGTAGAACCCTTGAAAGCGTTGACCCATAAGGGGCAGCCTTTTTTGTGGATAGAGAAGTTCCAGCAGTGCTTTTCGGTGCTGAGGCAGAGATTGATGAGCGTTCTTATCCTGAGGTTACCAGAGGAGGGTGTTGAGTACATAGTGTTCTATGATGAATTAGGGACTGATTATGGTTTTTTTCTAATGTATTGGAAGGTGGTGATTTCCTATGTTTCATTTTAGTTGAGGCATAATAAGCATAACTACGCATCCCATGATCTGGAGTTGGTAGTGGTAGTTTTCGCATTGAAGATATGCCCACACTACCTGATGGGTGAGTTGTTTACCATCTACTATGACCAAAATAATCTCAAGTATATCTTCTCTCAAAAGGATCTGAACTTGAGATAGATACTATGTCTAGAGTTCCTCCAATACTATGACTTTGAGATTGTCTATACACCTGGGAAGGGGAACGTAGTGGAAGATGCAGTCAGTAGGAGATCCAGATTGTAGTTTATGAGTGAGGAATCTAAGAAGTTGGCCACATTACAAATATCATTTTTGGATGGAGATGGATAAGCCTATCTCCAATCAATGGTAGTTACCCCTTCCCTCTTATAGAGAGTCAGATAGGCACAGCTTAGAGACACCGAATGTGAGACTTTACGTGTTCAGATGTCCATAGATAATTCCCCTGATGAATATTTTAAAGGTGGGGAGCACATCATTCCCTTCAAAGGGTGTAAAATAGTACCAGTGATATTATAGGGGGAGGTCTTTAGGGAGTTCCATACTTCCCCTTTAGTAGTACATCCTAGAGTGGAAAAGATGTATCAAGACATCCAATGTTAATTTTGGTAGTTAGGTATGAAAAAGGTAGTGATGAAGTTTGTTTCTATATGCCTCACTTGTCAATGAGTGAAGGCCAATCACAAGGTTCCAATAGGATTTCATCTTAGACTTTGGTCGTAATTCATAGGACCACCTACCTCTGGTGGAGTTTTTGTATAACAAAAGCTGCCACTCCCCCATTGGTATGACACTGTTCAAGGCCTTTTACGAGTGACCCTATAGGTTTCCACTTTGCTGGACCGACCCAGGGTAGTTAACACTCATGGGTCCAGAGTTGGTATAGTCTACCACCAAGAATGTGAAGATCATCCAAGAGAGAATGAGTACTACACAGATCTGGAAGAAGTCATATGTTGATAGGAGGTGGAGGCCTCTAGAGATGGATGAGGGAGACCATGTGTCCCTTCAGGTCTCACCATGATAGGGATTGTAGAGATTTGGCTGGGGTGGCATGTTATCTCTGAGATACATTAGCCCTTTTCAGATTTTGGGAAGATTTGGTGAGGTGGACTACTGTCTAGATCTACCCCCACAGTTACACTAGGTGCATGATATCTTCCACATGTTGCAGATGAGTGAAAACATATATGATCCATCGCACATCATCGACTGGGGTGAGATGGAAATTGATGATGGGGATAATTTTTCAGAGTATTCAATGGAGATAGAGGATCGACATGATAGGATCCTTCGTGGGTGGTCAATTCCTCTGGTTCATATTTGGTGGTAGCATATGAATCATCAGGAGAGCACTTGGGAGAAGGGGGCTCAAATTTGTGCTCAGTACCCTCACATTTTTGTTAAGTATCCCTTGTTTTGGATTTCAGGGATGTAAATACCTAATTTTGGGTGAATTTATTGACTCTTATTTTCTCAATTTTATATTTAGAAATTATTTGGGAAAATTCAGAGACTATGTGCTGAGACGACATGCGATTTTGAGCCCCGGGGTTCCCAGAATGATTGTTTGAAAAATTTTATGTTTGTATTATCATGTTTACATGAATTTTCAAAAAAATTTAAATAACACAAAAATGAGTGCTCAGATAAAAAATTTGAGGGTACCTTTGAGCCTAGATAAGTGTATTTACCCTAGGCAAGACCTAACATTGATCAACACGAGTCATCTATAGAAAAATTCACCAGGGGAGTAACCATAAATAAAATAATGAAATAAAAAAATTATTTTATTTTGAAATCCTAATAACTCATAAACTATAACTCAGATTGGAAATTCAAGACCACCATTGAGTTTTTAAGGATGTGTTTTCCTTAGGTGTGACCTAACATCAACCAGCGTGAGTCAGCTTCAAAAGTTAGTTTTTGGATAAGAACATCATTAAAATATTTAATAAAAATATTTTTGTTGATGTATAAGATATTTTCTTTTTAAAAAATATTTGTTAGAAATCCAAGGTTATCACCATAACCCTAGATTTTCCCTAAGGAAGAGAGAGAAGAAGGCTCTCCCAACATTTTTTCAAATCAAGATCATAAGTTTGATCGGAGCACGGTGGAACGACGAACATCGGAAGATCAAGGATCGATAAAGATAGAGAACCTCGTTCTTCGTTAAAGATTAATCCAACCTCAAGGTAGGGTGTTGACATCTTCATGATTTCTTTTTCCCTTCTTAGGATCAAATGAAGAACGTGGACCAACCCATGAACAGGTTGATCCATGGTTCGATCATTCTTGTGGGGTGGTTATTTTTTGCAGGATTAATGGGAATAGATCTTGGTGATTATTCTTCTATTGGTTTCTTCATGATCACACTAACATGAATGGATCAAGGATGAATGAAAAATGCCAAGATCCATTATTTGGGTGTTCATGTGCTGAATCCCTCTAAATATATCATGTTCTTCATGTGTTATTTTCCCATTGAAACCTTATGTGAACAATCAATCGTTGTGCCCACGATCTATGGCGCAACGATCCAAGACTGAAGGTTTTGATCTGCAGCAACATTGAGGAGGTGATATGGGAGAACAACAAGAAAGTGGAGGATCACTGTGGAGGGCATGATGAATGGTGGTCCACTGATAGGGTGTCTAGCGGCCAAGGAAACGCGAGTCCCTATGGGAGGATGAGTTTGGGTGGGGCATACAAATGTTATCCAGTGGGACCGCACTAGAGGAGGAGCCCACAACTCGGAGGCTACGTCGGCAGAATCTCGCGACGAAGGGGAGGTCGCGGGACCTGGAAGGGAATGTGGACTGACTGCATGGAACACATTATGACCGTTTTGATCAGGGGATCCAACTTCCCTTGTAGTCGGGTGACAATATAGACCAGAGGGATGCGACTGGGGCAAGCCGTGTCTGGTAGAGCAGAACTGGCCCATGCGATGCAGGTCAGGATGGAGAACCGGGCCACTCCGGTGGCCCAATGGGTTGAATCATGTGGCCCAACAGCCCAACGTGCTGAACTATACTTACCAGGGTGTGTTGGGTCTGTCGGGCCGGTTCGGGTCGGACCGAGATTAGAATGGGCCCTTTTTACTAAATTAACCATATCTTTCAAATGTGAGGTCCTTTTGAAGAATTGTTTTAGTGTTCGGACCCTTGCGATGATAAGAACCTTTTGAGATACTGTAAGTTAGTATTTATAAAATTTGGTTTATGAATTAATGGCTTGAGGTGTAGGTTCTCCTAGAAAAAACGTGCTATGAGTGGAATCCGGTAGCTGTTTGTGACTACATGATCTTGGTGACTATGTGACTTAGGGGATGCTTGACCCATCAACGCTCCATGTGCCATCAACGCTCCATGCTCTATTGATGCTTCGTGAGACATTAATTCTCCATGAACCATCAATGATCTGTGTGGTATCAATGTCTTTCATGTCATCACCACTTAGGGTTCCACCAATGCTCCATGCACCATTGATGCTCTATGCACAATCAACACTCCATGAGCCATCGAAGCTATGTGTACCACCAATACTTCTAGTGCCATAGATATTTGGAGATCTGTGGACTATAACTGGGAATCCTTCTCTTCATGATTTAGAAGTGTACCTATGTGAGCCAACCATATTGAATATACTTAATTTGTTTCCATTATGGTTTACTTCATGTGTTTCCTTTGTGGTTTTCCTTTGTGGTTCCATGGTCCCTACTAAGTATTGTTTTACTCACCTCTACACAAGTTATGCCTGTACATGTCGTTCCTTGTGTAGACAACCAATGATTTTATAGAGACCTTATTGGCATAGAGCCAGGTGGTTCTTAGGGAATGACCCAATATATGAGGTTAGCTTCAGCAACTTCAGACAGTTGTTTCTGTACCTATTCTTCAGGTAGGTTTTTCTACAGATTAATTTTAGGAGTTTGTACTTTTCCTTTTGGATGGGCTTGTATTTTGGACCCATTTACTTTTTAGTTTTGTACTTTTGTACTCTTTTGTTAGTATATTATAGGTATTCATGATTTTTTACTTATTTTATTAGTTCAACTATTTTTCTTGGAGACGTGTGCGTGTGTACAGGTACTGAGGAAAATTCCTTCCATTTGTGGGATATGTCTGCTCGGTGATAGTCACCAGCCTCTGGCCTATTAGAGGCGGGATTCAGGTAGTCAAAACATAGGCTCCAAGGGATGGGTTATGATAGGAATATATTGGGATTTTTATATAATCAATATATTATAATACATTAAGGAGGTGTAGAAAGAAATAAAATAGAGATGCTTGTTGAACAACATTTCATCTTCTGCGAGTATTCTCCTTGGGTTTTCACTAAAGCCTTCAAAGGATGGATTTATTCAAAAAATAAGGCTTCTAAAATGATTAGAGGGAATTCAAAAAGTTATTTCAGTAGATATTTTTTTTATTTAAATGGCTTGACATGTGTGAAGAAGTGGGGATAGTGAGTGCCCATTTATAGCTGAGGAGGAGTGAAATTCTTATAAATACTCAAAAGTATTCACTATTTGTAAGTCAAGCATACCTAAATTTTAGGAAATTAATTTTTTTAGGGATTATATGGTTGATAAAAACCTCCACCAGACATTTATACACATGTTTTGAATATTTTGTTCATTAACTTTTAACTTTCCTTATTTTACCTTTTTTCATTATAATAACTTGTTTTATAACCTAAGTATTTTATTCATTAAGACTAAATTAAAGTGATAATTATTATATAATTTTTACCCACTAATTATAAATATTATATCTAATTTATAAATTATAAATACTATGTGTGTTGGAAATTAACTAAAAAACAAGCGCATGTAACACACAAAAACATCGCTTAAACCTTAACGATGTTAACTAATTTTTTACTATTTAATAGTCAATATAGTCATTTTAATAAAATTATTGTTCTATGAATGGAAAATAGTTTATATTTATTAATATTTAGAAATAAATTGATAAATTATATGTTTTTTATTAATTTTAAATAAATTAATATAATATCATTTAATATAAAATAACATTAATGTCAATTTTGACATTGTTCATTTAACCGAATTAAAAAAATCAATACAATGATGGAATTAAAATATATTATGTAAAAACCTATGAAATAGGTTATATTAATATAAGAAATAATTTAACATAATAATTTATTCAATTTACTTCACTTTTAAAGTTTTTAATATCATTTGATTTATTGAATTATTAACTAAATAATCCATGTGTTGTCGTTTCTTAAGAATTTAATGTAATTATATAATATATAAAAAATTGAATAAGTTATCATGATAAAAAAACTGATTTATATTAAAACACAATATTTATAAAAGAACCTATGTAGTTTTTTTTCATGTTCCAAATCTTTATTGAAGTTAAAAGGAAGAAGGGTGCATTTTTAGTATTCTTATTTAGATAACTTATTATATGGGTAAATTTCATGGAAAAATATACAAAAAACTCATAATATTATATCCTAAGGTCACAGAGGTAGAAATATTTCTATCCAATGGGTTTTAGATAAGTGTTGGGTCATTTTTAAACCTTATATTCTAAGTTTAACCACTAAGTAAACACATTTTTTTCTTAATCGCTGTAATTAATTTTAAATGTTTCTACTAATAATTTTGGTAAAAAAATATGTTGTACTTTTAGACATTATAAATTATGATTATTCAAAACATGGAATCCATTTTTCCATTTTACAACCACATAAGTGGAAAAAATTAATTTAAAATTAATCTCACATGTGTGATGAGAAAGCGGGGTTTTAAAGTGAAAATGTTAAAAAGTTTACAATATTATAATATCCAAATTCAATTTTAAAATGATTTTAATGAAATAAATTAGATTAATTTATGAATAATTGAATTATTTTAATATTAAAACAAATTCAAAATATAGTTTAAGATTATAGTTTATTTAAATTGAGAGGAAGTTTTCAATTAAAATTTAGTATTTTGCACTATTAATAAAAAATGAAACTTCTCAAAAAATATCAAAAAATGAACCTAAGAATATTTTTATATTATGATATAAAAGATGAAGTTTATTTTATAAAATAAATTTTCAAAAAGTAATAAAATTTTATTTTAAATTGTGTACACTAAACATGATTAACCCATCTTTTAGAAAAGATATTGTTTTTTAGAAAAAAGTTATTTTTTCATTTTATATTATTTTTGTTTTATTTGTAATCAATATATTAATAATAAACATGTGAAAATAATATATTTTTATAATTTAGTTAATCATATTCATTCCCACCATTCTAATGTTTAGCTGGTAACTGTCATATTAAATATTAATATTAATAGTATATTATAGTTCGGTAAAATTTGGTATTGTGTGTAACACAAGCCAAACATAGTAATATATGTACCACAAGAAAAAAATATTGTTGTGTGTAGTGTAAGATTAAAGTGGTGTTGTGTATAATGAAATCTCAACTTAGTGTATTGTGTAATGAAATTCATCAAAGAATAATAATGTATTTGAAAAAATAATTCATAAAAACTAGGGGTGTTACATTCTACCACCCTTAAAATGAATATTTCCCCCAAAATTCTTCTGGTTCATTAAAGTTTTAATATTTTCAATTTCTTTTCATATAAACCCACATCATAAAAATGAATACTAAATGTTCCTTTAAAAAGGGAAATTTAGAAATCATAATGGTTACCCAAAGTAACTCATAACTAAGTTTCTACATAGGATAACATAGGCGGCAAGTGGATATTCAGACATGGAAGAAAATCATAAATAATTATAGAGAGTGATAGAGATCAATTATCAAAAGAAAGTGGGTGATCCAAAGAAAGTTAACAACCACCAAACCATAAATCTATGAGGATTTAAGGGTCCATTTTATTCATAAAAATGATAGTACTAGGATAATTATTTTCTGAAGATACTTTTCCTAAAGTTGAATAATTTTCACAAGGATATATACTTACTTGATTTAATTCCCTTTTATAAGAACAATATCATCCATTTTTAGTGCCCTTATCAATTTTCACTTCAACTCTTACTCCAAAAAATTAGGGTTATTATTTTTTGTGTCTGAGTCACTAATTGATCATAATATCCATAAAGATAATGATAATCCATTCCATCCATATTTAGTTATCATCATAAGAAAATAGTTAGCACAAGTTATCTAATGTGGATAAAACTTCATATTGTGAAGCATTAATCTCTAAAACCTCATTCAAAGTTCAACATAATCCATGTCATAAATAGTTAACCCTTTTAACCATTTTGAAATATGAAAATACAAAACATTAGAAAGAAGGACACTAAATTTCTCAAAATCATCTTAACATTTATCCCCTATGTATCATGAATTACATATTTATTTTTACATACCAAACATGTGAATACCTTCATCATGTATTCTCTTAAAACATGGTAATAACCAAAATTACTGTAAATAGTTATTAAAAACATGAATGATTCTCCATTATTTATATAAATTATTAGATATATTCCTTAAATCCAAAAATTCTTTAAAATTAATCAATGTTTACACAAACCACCTTTTCAATAAATCCATTATCAGTTCTGATGTCATAAATACTATCCAACTTACTTTATACTTATCTGAAATCTATTTATCAAAACTAAACACCATTTTCTCAATATTAGAAACATATTAAGGGTTACCTTTCCTTATTCATACTTTTCCCATAAAATATGACCTTTTTCATTAAATCACTTTTCTAGGTCATTTGTACCATTCAACATATTCTTTCAAGTCCTTAACAAAACACATATAATGAAAAATCCTTATATATTTCACAATTCATAATTATTGAATCCAAATACATAAATACTTAAATCCACCCACTTCAATTATTAGCATGGAATAAGACCTTCCTTGGTAAATAATTAAATTTTTGGGCTAGGTCATTGAGTTTGGTAATTTCCATGTTCTGCACATACAAGTCATTGAACTCCTCGACAATGTTTCACTCTATGACCATTTTTTCCTTAAAGATAACATCTTACCCTCAATTTGAGATATTCCTTTATGTTTTTCTTCCCACAATCTTGAAATATTTGAAGTCCAGTATTATTTAATCTATGTTCATTACCACATGAAATTCATAAAATTACACCTTCCTTTTATTTGATATTTCAGGAATCTCACTGAAGCTCATGTTGTTAATCATATATCACGATAGATGATTAGTCATAATCACAATATATTTCTCTTTATTAATCATCCATAATCACTAAATTTTCCATCATATTCAATGTTAACATTATTCCTTCTGGTTCCAACCATTTACTAAAACTGAAATCACAATGTGATCAACACTAATCATGGGGGGACCACATAATCATGAAAACTAACTTATAGGATGTCTAAATCATTAAAAATTATTCTATAATCTATAAAACCTTAGGCTTATTCTAGGTTATTCATAATCATATTATATTTAAATCCTTCTTGATTCTATGTAAATATTTTGTGACATTATAAAGCATATCCCTCGAGAGTGTCCAACTAGGTGTGCAGCAAGACCTATTTTTGTGCACCAGTTCTACATTGAGTGTATATCAATATAGTGTTTTTAGGGCTGTTACCCCTAGGTAAATCTATTCCAGAGCCACATCTACTGGTAGTATCTAGATGGGGATGCATTTATAGGAAACCAATTGCTATATCCTTTACCAAAAGTCTACGACATTTTCCTATACTATAACTCATCCTTAGACTAATCCCTAGAAACATACTTAGAAATATCCTTAAAAATATCCCTAAGGATATCACTAAATATTTCTCATCCTAGTTTCAAAGGTTTAAAAAAAATTCCTCTGATAAAAACTATATATACCCAAGATTTTTATACATGGATATTGCATCTTTTAGATGAATATTCAATACATTACAAAATTACAGACCCAAGGACCATAATAGTTTAGTTTCTTTGTAAACTTGGAACACAATCTTCTAATATTGTGAAAGATATTAAATGTTTCTAAAAAATATATTCCCATTTGGTAATATTTATATAAATACCCTATATTACACCTTTATTCATAACATGGGGTAAGGAAACATAAGAAAGGGTGAGCTCATATGCTCAGTAAGGGTAAACATAAGAGATACATTAGCATAACATGAATATAGAAGTTTGAAAAAATGAACATAAAATTTGAAAACAATACCCTGCATATCAAAGATCATAATCATGATTCATGGAAAAAATATTTTTAATTCATAAGACATGAATCATAATTAAATCAAAGAACATCATCCATGAGAGCATAAAATTGGCATAATAAAAATAATTTTTTCATATACACAAGCATAGAAAATATTATGTCAAAGATACCCACCATGACATTCATAACATGTTAGGTTAGGTCTAACCACCTATGTACCTACTTCTTTATTGGGATGAACTACCATGCACTTTATTTTGAGCTTAGGCTGACCACCCATGTACCATTCTATTAGGTGTCTTCACCTCCTGGTTGGGAAACACCACCATCCCCAGTGGAATCCATTTCCTCATAGTGGAATGAGTTCTCTCCACAAACTATCATAGTGGAAAAAGTCTCTTACTGAACAGATTTAACTCCCCATTCTAGCCATGTTTGTCTTATGAGATATATAAATATTAATCCAATGTATTGGAGGGATATATAGGTCCCACCCATATCATACGAAACCATATTTATGTGTTTCAAATGATCAGAAACATTTATCATATCAAAACCTATGAAATGAAATGAGTATCATAGATGTTTAATCATATCATAACCTATGAAAATGATATAGTCTTCATAATAATTTTTTCATAACATAACCCATGAAAATAAGCAATTTCATAAGAATTTATTCATGGTATAACCTGTGGAAGAGAATGGGTTTCCTAAAAAACTAGTCATCATAAACACAAACCATTCAAAGAAATAATAATAATTATATACATCAATCATACCATCATTAAAGAAAAGGCTACATCAAAGGATGTTATCTTAGTTGGAAAATTATTTTGATCGATCATTTAAAAAATTTCTTGAGGGAAATAACATTTATTAGAAAGATTTCATTGAGACATAAATCCTTTTTGATAATCCATTTCTTTGAAAATAACCCTAGATAATAATGAAATATTTAAATTCCAATTAAAAACATTTCTTGGGGAAAATATCCTTTCCACTTTGAAAAACAAATTAAGACATAAAATAAATTTAAAATATTTTTCTTTGAAAATTACTTTGAAAACTTATTAAGTAATCTTTGAATAAATGATTTATCATGATTTCATAAAATTCCATTCATGTTTTAAATATTAAAATGAAGACCCATTTCATATTTTTGATAAAATAGAAATGATAATTTTTTTGTAAAATGACATGAAGATTCATTTCAATTTTTTTTAAAAGTCAAAAATGTGTAAAAATAACTTTTCAAAATCTTAAGTGAATAATGAAACATTTTTGAATTTTTTTAGTAAACATGGTTTTGAAAGAAAACATATTTCTAACCAAAGAGAGAAATAAAGTCATATTTTATTAAAAAAATTATTAATTATCTTAAGTACCAAAGAGAATAAAAATGGTACCATTACTTTAATATATCACTAATAACCAGTGGATAATAAAATTCATGAGAATTATTGAGAGTTATATCTTGGGAATTAAACATTGGAGACTTAATAATAAATAATACCAATAAATAATAAGATTGTAACATAAATCTTTACCACTTTTGTAACATTGAGTCATAGGCCCCATGAAGTAGTAACATAAAATAGAACTTAAAATAAAATGAGGATAATTAAATTCATGATATTAAATGTCAAATTGGTTGTATATACATCTCATAAGGGAATATAGGTGTATAACATAATATACCTCTCAAAGAAAGCTAATTGAGACAAAAATATCTTACCAATTTGGTAACATTTGAACTATAGATCCCATGAAATAGAGATACTAAAATGGATATGTAAATAATAAAAAAAATTAAATAAAATAATAATAAATTTCATTCATGGGCATTATATACACCACATCGAAGAAAGACGTGGTGGATATATCATGTGTCTCATGAAAGTAAAAAAAGTGAGACATAATCCCTTAAATTAAGTCTTGACTTCCTTTGTAAATGTTAAAACCTCATATATAATAAATATAAGTTTATTATAAATATATAAAAGAACAATATTCATATATAACCTACAATATATTATTTTCTTAAGAATTTATATTAACTTTTTCTAAATAATTCCATGTTATATTTTTGTTTCAGGTAATAACAACATTATTTTTCATATAAGTTTTGACTTTTTATTTCTGGTCTGATTACTTTGATCACAATTTAATAATTTATAGAATAAAAAACATTATATAAATATAATATATTATATATATATATATATATATTTTATTATCCCCTAAAATTTAGTGATATAAAACAAAATACACCATTCATGGAGACAGTAGGTCAAACATATTCATGAAATCTGTTTCCATTTTATTTTGGTATTGAAAGAAAGAAATGTAATGATATGTTATTAATTTATTCATAACTTTTTTTTCTAATCCCTTTAGTAATTTTCATTTAAAAGTTCATAATTGGTGTGTAATACCCATGTTTTAATACTAAATATTATTTTTGAGCATTATTTGAATTAATCCAATCAAGTCAGTTTACTATTTTAATTATAACTCTCACCCTACTCATAAAAATTTTATTATTATTATTTTCAGGGTTCCTTATTCAATTTCCTAGAAATAATTAAATTGGAGATTGGGCCAATTTAGCCATTTGAAGGGTCATATGGTCCACACAAGAAGGCCCACAGAATCTGTGAAGAAACTAAACCATCCATAATGATTGAATTTATGGGATCAATTTGGAAGCCTAAAATTTATTAAAATCCATAATATGTTCTTTATTACCCAAAAGAATCATGGATAAAAATTTAAAGTCCCAACTCTAACAACAAGGGTCCCAAAAAAATATTTCAAGTCCAACCCACCATTCAGTTTGAAATTTAAAACCCATACACAATTATTGACTTTTCTCCTAATATATACATCAATTATAGATGAGAATTTGCAATGTCAAATCCAAGATATATGCGGAAGAATTTTTAGAATAAAGTTTTCATATTTTACGGAATATTATTATTCAGAAACCCATTCTCATTATAGGCTTCTATAAATTATGGATTGAAATGGATAGATTAAAATTATTTAATAAAACTCTTATAACTTTGGCTCCTTTAGTCCAATGGCCACAAAATTTTGTGGTTATACTATAAACATTCATATATAAAACTCTTAAGAAGAATATTTCTCCATATTTGGATATATGGAGTATAAAATTTGCAATCCAAGTATAGTGGAAGATTTGGAAAGCAAAAAAGTCAACCTTTTTATGCTATAAATACATTCCCCTATTTTCCTTGTAAAGGGTGGTAATTTTAGAGCAAATGAGGATAGTTTGGAATTAAAAAGGATTTTCCAAAGTATTTGTAGGATATTCCATAATAAAGTTTATACTTGAGATACTATTCCTCCATGCTTCTTTTGATTTAATTTTGTGTTCTTCTTTATTAATAATCTTGTAAGTGTTTATGTTGTAATTATATTTTAATGAATGTTTCTTCTTCATCACCTCTTCTTATCATCCACCCTATGTTGTATAATATTAATGTTCTTAAAATAGATTAAATAAAGTTAAAATATATTTCCCATTTTTCTTTCTCATTCAATCAAAAGTGCATTTTTAGTTTTCTCATCGTTCCTCTGTGTATTCAGTGAACAACTCTTTTCTTATCCCATTTTTTTGATTATATTTATAATTAAACATCATAAAAAATATATAACCAAATTTATATCAATATAAATGGATGATTAAATCTACCATTGGTGTGAGTAATAATTTGGGAATGTTAATTGATTGATATCTTTTACTCATTGAGTATTCTTTAGGTTAACATTGTGTTTGTCAAAATTAAAATGTCCTGGATTAATGAAATGTTTTGTTTAATGTTTGGATTATATGGATTATTGGAACCATAAATAAACTACCATAAAAATTATTTATTGATATTAGAACCATAGTTAATTATATTCTTTTATTAAAGCCTTAACACTTGGTAATTTCAATCAAAGTCATCTTGTGAAGTGGTTTCTAATTTAATGCATATAAATAAAATATCAAGGATATGACAAGATTAACTCTATAATTATTAACTTGCCCCAATAATTATTAAATTGTTAAATCAATCTATATCAATCAATAATTTTATTTTAGCACTGCAAAGACCCCCCCCATTAAAAATCCAAATCACAAAAACAATTGACTATAAAAAAAGTACCATTATTGAGGATTCAACCCAAGTGCCATTATACACATTAGCAGAGCACCAGACCCTTTAATGGTCAATAGGAAGCAATATACCATACTTAAAACAGAACTTTTTTTGAGGTATGGTTCATTAAGTAGTTATTAGTTTTGGTTTTTTAATAAAAATGAAAAAAAGTATAAAAATTTAATAAACAAAACTTGAGAAAAACACAAAGAAAAACCCACCTTCCTCATACTTACAAATTCTTTCTGAATTCCCCATATCCTCCCAAAAAATACCTTGGATATGTTTGAATCTGAAATAGGGAAAAATCTTTGGAAACTTAGTAGGAACCTTAGGGATAATCAAATCACTCAAGATCCAATCATTGTCCAACCAATTAAACTATATATGACCAATCCGAGGGAACAAACCTTAAAAGAACATTCTTCCCCTAATATGAATTAAAAACCCCTTAGTATTCAATATCAAAACATTGAGGACGATTTTTAACTCAAATCAGGTTTGATTACTCTTCTACCTCATTTCCATGGGCTTGCTGGTTAGGATCCAAATCTTCATCTCAAATAGTTCCAAGTTTCACGCTCTACCATGAAGCCTCAAGGGGTTTCTAAAGAACAAATCAAACTTTGAGCATTCCCTTTCCCCATATATGATTATTCCAATTCATGGATATACTACCTCCATCCTATTTCTATAACCACATGGAATGACATGAAGTGACTCTTTTTAGAGAAATTATTTCCTGCTTCTCATACCTCTTCTATCCAAAAAAAATAAGTGGTATTTATCAATTCCCTAATGAATCACTCTATGAGTATAGAGATAGTTTCAAAAAGCTTGTGCAAACTTTCCCACACCATAAAATCCCTAACCAACTCTTGATCCAATAATTCTTTGAGGGGTTATTGGATATGGAGATAAATCCCATTGATAATGCAATTGGCAATGATCTTGTGGATAAAACCCCTATAACTTCACGAGATCTCATAAAAAACATTTTTTCAAACACGCACAAATTCAATACTAGAGCACATTCTCAAGTCAAAAAAGTTCAAGAGAATCAATACATAGAGCTAAAAAATATGAAAGAGTGGATGAGTGAACTTACAGGTCTTTTGCGACAACTAGCAGTGGATGCCAAAGCCCTCACCTCATCTTCTCCACAATCTCTATTACCTAGACCTATCAAGAATTGTGGAATATTTATCTCACCATATCATATAACTGAAACATGTACACAAATTTAAGAGGTTCTATTTGATTCATCTCAACCAGTGGTGATCAATGTAATATATGCTCATAGGAAAACCAACTCTCAAAAATCAGATCAATTTATTATAAACTTAAACCAACCCCACTTTGAGCTGTTTTCTTCTACCTATAACCCAGGATTTAAGTATAATAATCCCATATCTCATCCCCCTCAATTCCATACTCAAAATCCAAACCAATTACATCATGGTAAAGGTGTTGGTAACTTCCAAAAAACTTATCCTTTTATTCCTCAACATCAAAAGACCAATCCTTATCTTTCTCCTCTTGGATTACACTATCCTAAGGAGCCTTACCAATTCCAAACACAATACAAGAACTTCCCCAAGAACCAAAATCAAGGCAATCTCAATTCAATACAAGGCACTTATGGGAAGGTGCAGTGGAAGATGTTGCCTCCTTCACCCATTATAGCCTCAGAAACATTGAAACCCAAATTGGTCAACTTGAATCCCACCTAATAAAATAGCAATAACAAAAATTTTCCCAACTCTCAACTCATCCATTATCCAACCCAGGGGTAATGTAATTGTAATTTCATTTAGATCAGTAAAGCAAATTTCTATGCCTCGTGATGAGTCCTCTAACTTCCCTTAAAATATTGATATGGAAAATAAAAAGACAAAGAAACCAGAAAAGGAACCTTAAGACACTCCCTCACCTCCTTTTATCACTCTACAAAACCCAACTGCTTTTCCTCAAGTCAACTCTAAGATAAGGAATTCCTTTGAACCTAATCCTAAAATTCTTTACATGTTTAGATGTGTTGAAGTCTATATTACCCTCTTAGATTCCATCAAAGAAATCTCTAAGTATGAAGAGTTTATTAAGGAGTTTTGAACCCTTAATAGACAACTTAGGATCTTTGAAATTGTTTCGACCCAAGAGTACATACCCATGAAGTGCAAAGATCCTAAGACCTTTACAGTTCCATACCAAATTGGAAGTTCAAACATTAATGATTCACTCATATACCTAGGATCCTCAATAAATGTCATGCCTAAATCCATCTTCTATTAAATTAGTATAGGTACCTTGCACCTAATGAGTGTTTTCATCTAGTTAAGGAATTAAATAACAGCTAGTACTGAGGGAATGATTGAGGATGTCCTTGTTTGAGTTAATTATCTTATCTTACCAGCTGATTTCTATGTCCTTAACATGGAAGGTGAGATGACTTCTTCTCAATATCCCATTATTCTAGGAATATCATTACTCCTAACATCTATGACTAATATTGATGTCCATGTAGGCATCCTATCCATGGAATTTGGTGACCAACTAGTCAAGTTCAACATTTTTCAAGACATGTGATACCCATCTGAGGATCAATCTTCTATATTAATCCATGCTTCTAAAGAAACTTTTGAGAGTCAATTGAACCTCATTCTATCATGTTCATCATGTTCTAATGGGAGTGGATCTTGTGAAATTTTTACCATGATTAAACAAGCCATAAATTTGAAAGTTTATGTTGACCTCTCATTTATAGAATTAATCAATATAGTGGATCTTGAAAACTATCTAGATTCCCACATCAACTCTGATCATTACGTCTCCACATTGGGAAGTATTATGTAAAATGAATCAAAAGAAATTGAAAGCCTTCCTTTATTCTTGAGTTGTCTAACCCACAAATTAAAGATAAGACTGATCTGAAACCTCTTCCTTCACACATGAAATATGTATTCCTCTTTAATGATTACTCTTATCCTGTCATTGTCTCTATTTCACTTACTGAAACTGAGGAGTCCAAACTTGTTCATGTATTAGAGGAAAACAAAAAGGCCATAGGTTGGAACCTAGTTGACATACTAGGAATCAAACCTTCTCTTTGCATACATCACATTCATCTCGAGGAATCATCCAAACCAATTTGACAACCACAAAGAAGATTCAATCCACTCATACTTAAGGTATTTAGGGAAGATATTACCAAGCTTCTCTAATATGGTATTATCTACCCAATTTCTGATAGTGAATGAGTTAGTCCGACTCAAGTGGTACCTAATAAGGGTGGGATAACAATTGTCACAAATGAACATAGAGAGTTTGTCACAAATCAAGTTAAAAAATGGTGTTTGTGCATCGATTATCAGAAATTTAATTTTAAAACATGAAAGGATCACTAATCTCTTCCATTCCTTGATTAAATTCTAGAAATATTATCCAGAAAGTCGTATTATTGCTTTCTTTATGCATACACCAGCTACTTCCAAATCCCAATCGCACCTCAAGACCAAGAAAATACTACATTGGCCAACCCCTTTGGAAGATATGAATATAGAAAAATTCATTTTGGCATTTTCAATGCTCCTATAACATTCCTGAGGTTTATGATGAGTATATTTTCAGAATTTATTGGGCATTTTATAGAGGCATTCATGGACGAATTTACCATTTATGTAGTGTCATTTGAATCTTTCTTGAATTCACTCTCTCTAGTCCTTCAAAAGTGTGTCAAATGTAAGCTTGTGATGAATTTTTTAAAACATCACTTCATGGTTGAAAATGGGATCATTCTAGGGAACATAGTTTCACAAGAGGGTATTTAAGTCAATTATACCAAAATTGTTGTGATCCAATCACTTATTGAACCCATATCTATTTTTGACATCCATTCATTCCTTGTTCATGCCAGTTTCAATCAGCGATTCATTCATAAATTTAGTAGGACTTCTCTCCCACTCACTCAGCTACTTGAAAATGATGTCGCATTCCATTTCAATGAAGCTTGCAAGAGAGCCTTTGTTGAAATCAAATATGTTCTTACGTCTGCCCCAATAATCCAACCCCCATATTGGTCCTTACCTTTTGAATTTATGTGTAAAGATTCTGATAGGACCATTGGGGTAGTTCTTGGTTAGAGAAGAGAAAAAATTCCTCATATAATATATTATGACTAAAAACATTGGATTAAACTCAATTTCACCACATTATGACCAAAAAGGGACTTTTATTAGTGTTTTTTCCTTAGATAAATTCAAACCCTATCTTTTAGGTTCCAAAATCATTATATTCATAGACCATTTTACTATAAAGTTATTTCTCAAGAAAAGTGATTCTGAACCAAGGCTAATAAGATGGATCCTAATGCTCTGGTATTTTGACCTTGAAATAAAATATAGAATAGGAAAAGAAAATATTATGGATGATCACTTAAGTAGAATTTCTAATTCTTCTCATTCAAAAATCATTTATCTTGAATTTCCCACTAACCACCTTTCATATCTCACTCTAAAGTCACCATGGTATTCCCCAATTTTAAATTACTTGGTTTCTGGAATTTTTCCTATTTTTTTTCAAAATAACAAAAATTTAAGTTGAAAAGTGAGTCAAAATACTATTTGTTGGAAGATAATAAACTTTTGGAAAATTGGGTCTGATGTGGTAATTAGGAGATGTGTTGATGAAGATGAACATTCCTCTATCTTATAATTCTACCACTCACTTCTCGAAGGTGGACACTTTGGACCAAAAGGGACCTCCTGAAAGGTCCTAAACTCTATATTCTTTTTGCCTTCACTCTTCAAGGAATCTCATGAGTTCTGTAAATCATGTACACTTTCCAAAAGTTTGGAACAATTTACAAAATAAATAAAATGACCCAAAATACTTTAATTTTTTTTGATATCTTTGATGTTTGGGGAATCAATTTCTTGGGAACATTTCCCCATTCCTATAGATTCTCATATATTCTTTTGGCTTTTGACTATGTTTCTAGGTAGGTTGAGGTCAAATCCACTAGGAAGGATGATGCACATACTTTTAGTGATTTCTTAAAAACACATATTTTCCATCGATTTGGAACACCCCATGCCTTTTTAAGTGACTTGGGAACTCATTTATGTAATCGGGCCTTGGAATATCTTTTAAAAAAGAATGGGGCTGTATATACAACTTTAACTGCATATCACCCCCCAAAAAAATGACATGGTTGAACTCTCTAACAAAGATATGAAGAGTGTTCTTGAGGGAATTGTAAATCCCATCAGAAAAGACTGTCCTAAGAGACTAAGTGAAGAACTTTGGGATTATCTAAATTCCTATAATACACCCATTGGGAAGTCTCCATTAATGCTATTTTTTTGGTAAAGCATGTAATTTACCAGTTGAAATCCAACATAATTAGTTTTGGGATATGAAAACATGTAATTTTGATTGTGAAAAAGATGGTGAAGAAATATTGTTGCAGTTGACTAAATTGGAGGGGCTTTGACTTGATTCCTATGATAATTCCAATATCTACAAAGAAGAGGACAAGGTACTCCATCAAAAACACATCCCATAAAATTTATTTCATGAAGGTTAAAAGGTAATGCTCTTCAATTCTTGATTTCGGATTTAGCTAAGTAAGCTTAATTATTGTTGGGAATTTTGTTTTATTATTAATAATTTTTACACATTTGGTGTTGCACAAGTCCAAGACCCCTCTTCTAAAAGGACATTCACAGTTAATGGATATCTGTTAAAGCATCACCATGAGAGGACACACATCTAAGGAACCATATAGACTTCCATAAAATCCCTAACTTCAACAGTTTACCCACCACTAGATGGATATGGTGACCCACCAAATCCAAACTAGGGAGAACCTCTTTCCCTTTAACAAATCTTCTCTCTCTCTATATATATATATATCTCTCTCTTCTTACTCATTTATTCTCATTTATTTACCACTTTCCATGTCAAATTTTTTTTACTCTTTATATTTTCTGTGGGCATGTATTTATAAAAAACAAAAAAAAATATGAAAAAAGAGTCGTAATTACTCACCATCCACTTTTGAAACCTTTTCCAACCATTTTAGGGTGTTGAAAGAAATGTTTTCATCTATTTTTTTGTATTTTCATCATAAATTTGGATAAGTAATCTTGTGTCAAAACCAAAAAAATTTGAATGATCAATTTTTTATTTAGAAAATAATTTTCCACAAACATTAGGAACAACATTATCTTTCATGCCAAGGTCACATATGACTATCTTTTCATTTTTTTGTTTTTCGCCCCCAATTGTGAGTCTTGATTTTGTGGACCTTTGAGTTTAATTTACTACTTTGGCATGATTTAATATGATAAAGTAATTTTTTAACCACATGAGAATAAAAATAACCAAATATCCTCCCATTAACTTTAAATTAATCCTCTTTTTGAAAACCCCTTCGAGCCTATGAAAACATTTTCATTGATAGCAACATTACAAGCCAAATACCTTGTCCGTCTCAACATCTACATGAAATTATATTTCATAATTTATTGAAATTTAATTGTTCTTGAGAATGTATTTAATTTTGTGTATACATTTATTTATTTTTAATGTGTAATCATATTCTTGAGGGAAATCATCTATTTTAGTGTGTGGGAGAAGTTATCATTTCTATATTTGTGTACATGTTATTGAAAAGTGTTCAAAAAATTGAAAAAAAAAACAAAAAAATTGGTTCTGTCTTAGGTAGGTAAAAAATAAATCTTCCTCAACCTTTGATATTTTTATAACTATTATAATTAGTGTCGTGAGGAGATCAAACATGGGTTGGGATATGAGTGTGAGATTTTTTTCAAATTCCGCTTTAAAAAAAAGAAAAAAAAGAAAAAAAGAAAAACACTTTTATTATATATTCTTGTGTCATTGGGAGAATTTTGTGTCTTGTACATATTTCACATTTTCATCCCCTTAAAATTTTATCCATGTCTTTTGTTTCATCCTTCACTCAATAATTTCCTTGTAAATATGTGTTTCCATAACCTTCCATGTCTTATTTCAAATTGTGCATTGTTTTTCCAGGTTAGTGTTTTATGCCTCTTTTCCTCTCTATTGAAAATTTTATTCCCACCATCCCATAGCCATAGAAAACCCCCTAAAATTGACCTCTTGATTCTTGTTCACTTTAGGATAGGGAATTGAAGCTAAGATCTCTTTCAAACTCTAATATTTTTTACTTTTGGTTGGTGAATGAGTGAACATCCATAAACAAATTTTTATCATCTTGAGAGGAGTGTCTTCTGAGTACCCACATTTTCCATTACTAAATTTAATAATGAAAAATTAATTGTCTTTGGACTATTATTTTTGTATCAATTTGTGGTGGATTTTAATATGGATAATTTAAATGGTCTAAACCTCCCCTGATTGGGAAAAACAAAATTTTAATATTTGTTCATGAGTTAGAAGTATTTTTTTATGTTTTTATATTTTCTACACATGAGGATATGAAAAAGACTAAGTATGGGGGATTTTATGTTATTAATAACTTTTTTTCTACCACCTTTAGTAATTTCCTTGTAAAAGTGCATAATTGTTGTGAAATACCCATGTTTTAATACTAAATATAATTTTTGAGCATTATTTTAATTAATTAAATTGAGTTAGTTTACTATTTTAATTATAACTCTCATAATACTTATCCAAATTTTATGATTCTTGTTTTTTAGGTTCCTTATTAAATTTCATACAAATCATTATAATGTAGTTTTGGCCAATTCGGCCATTTTTTGGGTCATATGGTCCACATAAGAAGGTCCAAAGAATCAATAAACAAACTGGACCATCCATGATAACTGAATTTCCAAGTTCAATCCAAAATCCCAGATTTTATTAAACTCCATAATATTTTCATGATACCCAAAATAATCATGGATAAAAATTTGAAGTCCTAAATACAACAACAAGGGGCCCAACATATGCTTTTAATTCCATCCCACTATTCTATCTGGAATTTGAAATCAGTACACAATTATTGACTTTTCTCTGGATATATACATCAATTAGAGATAATTTTTTTTAGTTTGAAATAAAATATATAGATGGTGGAATTTTTAGAATATTATTTTTGGATCTGAGGGAATATTCCTATTCAAAAACTCATTCACATTATGGCCTTCAAAAATTTATGGATTGAAATAGATAGAATAAAATTGTTTAATAAAACCACTATAACTTTGTCTTATTAAGTCCAATTTCCACCAAATTTTATGGGTATACTATAAAAATTTATATATAAAACATTTAAGAAGAATATATCCCTAGATTCATCTTTCTAGAGTATCAAATTATCAATCCATGTGGAGGGGAATATTTAGAAAGCAAACAACCCACCTCCTTGGGCTATAAATACATTCCCCTCATCTCCTTATAATGGGTTGAAATTTCTAAGAAAAGGTGGATAGTTTGGCACGACCAAAGATTTTAAAAATTCTTGGGAGGATATTACATACTCAATTTTCTACTTGAGATACCATTCCACCATGATTATTTTCATCTACTTTTGTGTTCTTCTTCACTTGTAATATTGTGCGTGTTTGTGTTGTAATTTTATTTTAATGCATGTTTCTTCTTCCTCAACTTTTATTATCATTAACCATATATTTTTTAATATTAATGGTCTTAAAATAGTTTAAATCAAGTTGAAATTTATTTTACTCTTTTTCTTTATCATTCAATCAAAAGTTCATTTTAAGTTGCATCACCGTTAGTGTGTGTATTCGGAACTCAACTCTTTTCTAATCCCATTATTTTCATTCTCTTTATAATTTAACACCATACAACATATATAACCAGATTAATATCAATATAAATGGATGATTAAATCTACCATTGGTGTGAGTAATAATTTGGTGATGTTAAGTGATTGAGATATTTTACTCATTGATTATTATTTAGGTTAACATTGTGTATGTTAAACTTATAATTTCATGGATTAATGACATGTTTTGTTTAACATGTGGACTTTGTGGATTATTAGAATCATAAATACACTACCATAAATAATTAATGATTGATATTAGAACCCTATTTAATTTAAGTCTTGGATTAAATACTTAACACTTGAGAATTCCGATCAAAGTCATCTTGTGAAGTTTGTGTTAATCTAATGCAATATAAAGAAAAGAACAGGGATATCACAAGCTTAACTCCCTAATTATGAAATCACTGGAATCATTATTAAATTGTTAAATAAATCTACATCAATAAAATATTTCATTTTATCTCTAAAAATACCCCCCATTAAAAATCCAAATCACAAAAACAATCGACTATAAAAAAGTACCATCACTAAGGATTTGACCCGAGTGCCGCTATTCACATTAGCATAACACTGGACCCTTAAACAATTGATAGGAAAAAAATTGGTTTCACTTAATATTTAAATATATATTATCATTATAGTAGCACTATTATTTCATATGTATCAAATATCTTTATTAAACACATTCTTAATACATTCTATGCAAAGTGTGAATGAATCAAATCGCTTCATGAGGTGGTAATCCATTGTACACATGAACGACGTTATCATATTCTAAAAAATGGAAATCATGTAATTATAAATAGTTTTTTCATCATTAAATATTCTATATATCATATATAAATAGTTTTTTAATCATTATTTTCAACTTTGAGAGGTGTTAATAGAAAATTTAACGACATCAGATCATGAGGCGGTAGTCTACAGTACAAACGTACAATGATTTCATAACCCATTTAATGGAAGTGTTTGTGTTTTTAGGTAATAATATTAACATATAAAAATCTAATTATATGGAATATACTGATTTTATTATATAATCATGATATAATAATAATTGAAGGAGGTGGAGAAAGAAATAAAATAGAGATGCTCGTTGAAGAACATTACCTATTCTTCAAGGATTCTCCTTGGGTTTTCACTAAATCCTTAAAAGGATAGATTTATGAACAAAATAATATTTCTTGGATGATGATATGGAACTTTGGAAGTTATTTAGTTAGATCTTGGTTGATTCAAATGGATTTATAGGTGTGAATAAGTGGGTAGAGTGAGTTCCCTTTTATAGTGTGGAGAAGTTGAATTCTTGTAAATACTCAAAAGTATTCACTACTGGGAGGTCATGCTTACATAAAGTTTCACCAAAAATGATAATTAAAGGTTTGGAGGGATTATAAGGTCTATAAAAACCAAATATGCACATTTATATGCATGTTTTAATCATTTTGTTCCTTAACACTTAAGTTTCCTTATTTCACCATTTTTTTATTATGGTAACTAGTTTTCTAACCTATGTAATTTATCCTTTAATACTAAATTAAAGTGATAATTATTAAATAATTTGGAATAAATGATTATAAATATTATATATAATATATAATTTATAAATCATATAAGTATTAGGAAATTAATTTACCATAAGTGCATGCAACGTTCAAAAACACCGCTTAAACCATAATAGTGCTAATTGAGTTTTTACTATTTAACAGTCAATATAGTAATTATAATAGAAAAATTGGTACATTAATGGACCATATTTTATATTTATTAATATTTAAGAATAACATGATATAATATAGTATTTCTAGTAATTTTAAATAAATTAATAAAATACCATTTATTATAAAATAACATTAATGTTAATTTTGACATTATTCATTTAACTAAACAAAATCATGAAAATGAGGGAATTAAAATATATTATATTAAAATATGTTTAAAAATGTATATTCATATAAAAATAATAATTTAACACAATAATTAATTCAATTTACTTCACTTAATGTTTTTAGTATCGTTTGATTTATTTAATTATTAACTAAATAATTCATGAGCTCATATTTCTTAAGAATTTAATGTAATTATATCATATGTAAAAAATTAAAATAAATTATCATGATAAAAAACTTAATTTATCTTCAAAAATAATATTTATAACTAAACCTATGTAGTTTTTTCACTATTCCAAATCTTTATTGAAATTAAAAGGAAGAAATGTATTTTTTTTTTATTTTTATTTATCTAACTTATTATATTGGTTAATTTCATGTAAAAGTGTCCAAAAAATCATAAATTTATATAATAAGGTAAAAAGGTTATAAAATTTCCATTCAATTGGTTTTTTACAAGTTTTGGGTCATTCTAACACCTTATATTCTATGTTTAACCACTAAGTAAACTTGTTTTTTCTTTAATTGCTGTAATTAATTTTAACTGTTTACAATAATCATTTTGGTAAAAAAACAAGTTATATTTATTATAAATTAGAAAATATTCTTATTCCAAATATTTAATCTATTTTTCTAAATTCCAATCATATAATTTGCAAAAATTAATTTAAAATTAATCCCGCAAATGTGACGAGAAAGTAGGGTTTTTAAGTGAAAATGTTCAAAAGTTTACAATGTTTGTTATAAAAAAATAAAATTTTAAAATGATTCAAATGAAATAAATTGGATTAATATATGTATATTTTAAATATATTTACTTTAAAATAAATTCAATATATAGTTTATCATTATAAATTATTTAAACAAAAAGGGAGTTTTCATTTAAAATTCAATATTTTTCACAATTCATCAAAAAATGAAACTTCTCAGAAAAAAACAAAAAACTCACACTAAGATAATTTTGATATTTTTATTTCAATAATTATGTTTATTTTTTCAAATTAATTTTTTAAAAGTGGTAAAATTTAATTTAAATTTTGTGTGCCAAGCACAATTAACCAATATTTTAGAAAAGATACTATTTTTTTTGAAAAAATCAATTTTTATTTCAAATGATTATTATTTTATTTCTAATCAATAGATAACTAATAAAAATGTGAAGAATATATATTTTCATAATTTAGTTAATTTTATTCATTCTCTCTATTCCAATGATTAGATGATAACTATAATATTAAATAATAATAATAATTGTATATTGTCATTCCATAAAGTTTTATATTGTATGCAACATAAGAAAAACTTGGTGTTTCATATAATGTAATCTACAATCATTGTTTCATGTAGTACAATATTAACTTGGTTTTTCATATAAAGCAAGATTAACTTGGTGTAGTGTGCAATTAAATCCATCAATGAATTTTAATTTATTCAAAATTATAATAATTCATAAAATCTTGGGGTGTTAAATTATTGATCATCAATATTAAAATTATGGGTGCTATAATAGAGAAAAGAATAAATATTTGATTCCATCATGATAATGATATAACAACTTCTTTGATCTATAAGGGAGATCAAGGTGATCAGATCTCCATTTTATCTCTCTAAAACTTTAGGGATATCTTGAGAGGATAGAGAATTCAAGTGGATGAATAGTCCACTCTAATTGGAAAAAAAATTATATACATTGGTATATTTAATTTATTAAATCTAACCATGGCCTTTTAAAAAAAATTCTCCAAAATTAAACAAAATTTGACACGTATGATTTATTCAACATACAATCAACACTATAAATATTTTATCACTTACTTGTAAAATATAAAAGGTGTTGTGTGATAAAACAAAATACACTATCTTAACTCATATCTCCCAAAAAAATTTATTAAATGTTGAATAAAATATTCATTCATAAAATATTATTTCTCATGTTCACTTAAAAACTCATGAATACATTGTGAAAATAAATTCATTTCCTATTATTTTAAACTTTAATAATAGTGAATTTATTTATATATTTTATAATTCAATATTGGACATATCCTAATCCCTGATGTGGGCCCACTATTTACTAAAATACCAATTCACTATAATTAGTCAACTATCTGAATACACTTCATGTGTGAACATTCAGGTCCTCATCACAATAAAAGTGATCACTACTCACATACCAAAAGAAGAGTCTAGAAACCCATAAAGACCCCTAAAGAGAAAATGTATAACAATAGTAATGACAACCACTCATACAAACAAACACAATGTAATTTAGTCTCTTCATCTTACAATATCTCATAAATATGGGTGCATAACTTGTCTCCACACCCTTTTGTTATTTATTTATTATTTGTATGACCTTATTGAATATACTTAACCCATTTTACCATGGATATAGATTTAGTGAAGTTATTACTATATCGGTTAATTAGTCCTGAGATATCTATTCCTCTACTTAGAACTGAAAAATATTATCATGATCATTCAACTAAATTTATACCACCAATGATACATCTAACCCAATTTACCTTTCTACAATATCAATACCATGGTTTTCACCTTGAATCAAATTATGTGATCAAATATAACATATTAATAATTATTTAATGTCATGAGACTAATACACAAGATCATGGAAAGGATTAACCAATGATACTTATAGCATGTGGTGTTCCTTTTTGTGGGCTAGTCCTCATGACCTCATATGCTTGAGATCACCTAGTGAGAACTTCATGAGATGCAGTCTAAATTCTTATAAGCCCCCAATGATTGATATTCATACATCATACATGTCTTGTCATCATAATATATCTAGACTATAATAAATATGGTTAAGATTACAATCATGGAATCTTAAGTCTCTCATTATAGCTGACAATTGCTATAATATTTTTATATGAAATGTAATCTAAGGAAATTACCAATGATATATTACATGAAGAAGTAATTTTACTATAATGGTAAGAGAGAACACATGTTCATATCAAACTATATACATGATGTGGTATTCAAAGTATATACCGTAGTTGGGTCTATAGAACCCACTCACACCACTCCCAATTTCACTAGAGCCATCTTATAATAACACTCTACTCACTAGCTACAAGATTATAATAATTATTTTTCTAAGATATGTATTTAGTTAGGGGGTATACCATGTTTTCCTCCATGGAAACTTTAATAACTAAAACTTCACCTATTTGAGTAAAATACCTCAAGAGATAAAAATTTTAAGAATATACTTTTTCTTATGTTTTGATCCATGTTTCTTAGTAAGTACCACTACATCTATATTATCACAGTAAACTATAATAGTTTCATACTTCTAGGAACAACACAAATATTTAATAAAAAGTGTTATATCTGAACTGCCTTATTTTATACATCAAAAGCTACTATATTCTTTGATTATACTGTTGAATCAGCGACCATAGGTTTCTTTGATTTTCCCCAACTCACCACACCATGATTTCAGAAAAATACATAGCCTGAATATGATTTTATATCATCACGATCTTTATAAAAACTAGCATTAGTGTATCCCATAACTACTAGTTAATTATCTCCTTTATTCATAAGGAATATATCCTTTATATTTCTCAAGTGATTTAGGATAGTTTTTATAGCTACTCAATGAAACTCTTCTAGATTATATTGATATCTTCCCAACATGCTTAAAGAAAAGGAAACATAAAATCTAGTTCATATCATATAATGGTTTATAGGTCCCACTACCAAAGTATAAGGTATTTTACTCATCCTTTCAATATCCTCCTGTGTTTTTGGACACATTTTCATGGAGATATTGATACAATGTGATATTGGAAAAAATTATCTATTATATTGTTCTGTGTTGTAAGTTTTGAGTACAATATTAATATATAAAATTTAACTTATCCCAAGCATCCTCTTAGTTATATATTGATAAATAAAAATCCCTATAATATAGGATACTTCGCCTAATTATTTCATGTAGAAGAATTCATTTAACCAAGACTTAACTGATAGTAATACTTATTCTTCATTTCCCACAATTAATATGTCATAAATATATAAAAATAATAAATAAATGCCATTTCCACTAACATTATTATAGAAACATGTGTCACTTTTATTATTTTTGAAACCAAATTCTCTTATGGCCTCATCAAAATTAACATTCCATGAACAATATTTCTTCTTGAATCTATAAATGGATCTTTATAGCTTACATATTTTATAAGAAATATTTAACCAAATAAACCCTTCAGGTTGAGTCATATTGATGTATTCAACCAACTTACCATTTAGAAAATAATTTTTGACATCCATTTTCCAAATATTGAAATCATAGAAGGCTGATGTTGTAAGTAATATTTTTATGGATTTCATCATCATAATTAATGAGAAGTTTTTTTCATAGTCAATACATTGAATTTTTTTGAAACCCTTCACAAATAAAAGTGATTTATAGTTATTTAATTTACCATATATGTCTATTTTTTTCTTGAATAACCATTCACATAAAATTATATTTACATAAACTAATAATTCTACCAAAATCAACACTTTATTTTTGTATAAGGATACCATTTTAGAATGCATGGATTATTTCCATCTAGTAGTATCCTTACCAACTACTACCACATTATTGGTAAGAGGTTCATCATTCTATAGGAGTAATGTGTCACCTGAATCAGTGATAATAAAACCAAATCTTTCTGGTTCTCTAACCTATATAGTAGTCCTACACATTACTTATCTCTTAGTAATATCTTTATCTCTCATTATTTCTTGTATATATTGTTCATGTACCATCTCTTGTGTATATAGAGCATCAAATTCATTAAATTCAATCATTCTCCCACCATTTCAAATGGAAATGTGTTCTCTTTCCTGAAATATGGCATGTATCACTATAATAACCATTCTATATGAAGGGTTTTATAGGTAATATCCTTTTCTTTCTTTAGGATATCCTATAAAGAATCACCTCATGCTTTAGGATGATAGTTTTTCATTTGATATTATCATGAAAAATTCCCCACTACTACAAAAACGTATATGAGATAGAGTGAGTTTCTTTCCATATAATAAATCGTATAGAATACAATTTTTTCTTAATTGGTACTTAGTTTAGTGTATAATCCATTGTTTGCGGTGAATATCCCCCAAATGATGATGGTAGAGTTACATGACTCATCATCAATCTTATCATGTCAAGAAAGGTACGATTCCTCCTTTCACTAACCCCATTCCACAGAAGTGAATAAGGTGAAGTGATTTGGAATATTATCCCACACTCCTTCAAGTGATCAATGAATGCTTGGTTTAAATATTCTCCAGCATCGTCTGATAAATGTTACTTAATATTTTTTCCAAAAAAATTATCTACTTAATTTTTACATTCTTTATACATATAAAAGGAATATGACTTATACCACATTAATTAGATAGATACATACCTACTATAGTTATTAGTAAAATTTATAAAGTATGAAAATACACACATTTCCTCTAAAGAAAATGGACTATATATATCAGTATATATCAATTAAAGTAGATTTTATTCATTTATACTTTCCCATTGAAAGGTTCACTAGTCATTGTACCTTTTAAATACACATGACATTCATTAAAGGGTTTTACCTCAATAAATTATAGATACCATTCTTAATGTAATTTGTTTAAACAATTTTCATTTACATGACTTAACCTAATGTTCCATAGGTGGGTAGGATATGATTCATTATCACTAATTTTATCATTAATTTAAAAATTAGTATTTTCAAGCTCAAGTATATACAATCTATTATCAAGGTATTCCATACTATTACATATATTATCCTTATAAACAAGACAAAATTTATTTCTAAACATGAAATAAAAACCCATATTGTATAATATTTACACAGAGATTATGTTTTGGGTAATGGAAGGTAAATAATAATAATTTTTTAATATAAGAACAAAACCACTAGGAAAAGTGAGATGGTAATCTCTTGTAGCTAATGCTTCAATAATTTCACCATTTTCTACTTGGATATCCACCACATCCTTTGGAATCTTCTAAAATGTTCTAGGTTATTGTATTTGAATATAAATTCATGATCCACATGCCACATCCAATACTCTACATGTAAAGACACACATATTACATTCAATAAAAAATATACATGAGGTTGAAGAATTAAATTTCTTCTTTTTTCCTAGTGTTTCAACTTTTCTTCTAGAGTCATTTTTTATACAAGAAATGTAAACTACCTATTTTTCACTTATATCCCTCTGAATTTATGGATTCTTAGAGGGGTAGTGCGTCAATGTATTTGGATTAGGTTTATCCATTAACAACTTATCCTTTCCCTTCATATTTTTTTCACCATAATGATTAAAGATTTAGTGTCATTCATATCCTTATCAACTTGGAGAACTAAAGATAATATATATAGGATTGAATTTTTCATGATATTCATGTTATAATTAATGATGGAACTTAATAATCTTGGTGATTAAGAGGAAAGAATGAGATCATTCATTAGTTTTTTGTTCTACTTGAATCCAAGGGACTTGAGTCTCTTAATTTACCCAATAATCTTGAGTATATGAGGTCCTAAATGATTCCATTATTCCAAATTACACCTAAAAAGTCCACTTGATAACTCATATATTTCTTCCCATACTCTCTCCTGGTATAGCTCTGGAAGGTGAGATAGAATTTTATCAAAATATTTGTCCTCATAAATTTTCTATAAATCACTATTCATAGATAAAAATATAATGCCCTTCACATATATTGAATTATCTAAATTATTCGTATACTATTCTTTATCTACTTTTCTTGATCCCATAGGGGTTTTTTGGTGAAAAAATATGTACGTTGGGGAAAATAATCAAAGGAAACTAAATGTTTCTAAAGGAGATGCTTCATGATGAACCATCGCAAATCCCTTAAGCACCACAACTAGTGCAAAGTTGAGGCCTTCTCTATGCCTATTGCATATAAAAGTGACAGTTGACTCCACAGCTATGACAAACTTGACAAAAGTCACTAAATCATGGAGGGAAGTAAAGTCACTTCCACAAGTCCTTTGAAACTGACAGAAGCCTCTCCGACCACTATGGAGAGAATGAAGGAAGCCTCTATGCCGTATAGGGGATAAAGGTCGACTTCAAAACTTCGAGAAACTTGAAAAAATATACCTTCGATGGAAGAGTGAAAGTTACTTCATGGTGTGCCATCATAGCATCATGCCCCTTGGAACCTATAAATACTCAGACGCCCCATTCCAAAGGAGGACCCCAACCTTTCGTCTTCTGAATTCCCAGATTGTGAAGTGTTATTTTCTCTGCCAACCAACCAGGAAAATGAATCATCTGAGGTACTTGATCATTTTAAAAGCCATTTTCCTTTTCTCATATCTACCCCTATTTCAAGAAGGGATTCCCTTTACGAAGCCTACCGGCCATCACAAATGAAGTATACCCCTTTTGGTAATCAGGACTTCACAAATCACCCAAGATTCATGAAGCACCCTCCAAAAACATGGGTACTCTATGCTTAGGATGGGACACCATTCTTCAAAAATATCTCCTATTTAAGAAGTCACATCCTCTACAAGCCTCTTTTCTCTGCAATCCCATGAGATATGTGAATCCATGTGCTCTGCGATCCCCTGTGCTCTACGAGCCCATGAGATATGTGAAGCCATGTGCTCTGCGACCCCCAGTTCTCTACAAGACCATGAGCTTTTCGAAGCCATATGCTCTGCGGGCCCATGTTCTTTACGATCCCATGAGTTCTTTGAATCCAAGTTCTCTGTGAGACCCTATTCTCTATGAGCCCATGAACTCTGAAAATCCAAGTGCTATGTGAGCCCCTAATATTTGTGAATCCCCTCTCTATGAGCCTCTTTCTTTGAAAACCCTTCTCCTATGAGTCCCTCCAGGCTTATACGAAATGATTTCAAAATCCCTTGGGTGATACTTTATGTTGTGTTGCATTGCCTCATGATTCTTAACATAGGAATGCTAACGATTATTACTTCTTCACATATCCATGATAATGTGGACCCCTAATGGATCACTCCACAACCCTGTTACCACATGTAATTACTTTTACCTTCCCTCCTTGAAGAGTGGGTTGGTACAAGTTCTGTAAGTCCTAGGGGTGGGGAGTGAATCCTCACTGTCCGAACTGTAGGACATTAAACTGCCAAGCACCCACGTCCTCAACACATGATGTTAAACTATGATAACCACAAAAGTGACAAGACCTGAGAGGACCTTGAAGGGTATGGGAACCAACACCCAATCACTACCCTCTCCCTATATGCTTCATATCCATGCGCACCTTAGGTAGTATCTGCGTAATCCTCGACACCCTCTGATGGGGTGTTTTAGGTACAATGGCCATATCCTCTTCATACATCTGGACACCCTCCTTTCTCATCTAGCCTCCCTCCTAGATTAAGTCCTAGTCTTCCTCTTCTTGGGCTTCTAGCCATGCATAATCTCCAAACTAGCCCTCATGGATGCACTTTTCACAACACGATTGTCAGGTTTATTGTCACCTCTTATTTCTCACACCGAGCATGACTCACATGGGATTAGAGTGACAATCAACCTAAAAATCTTCTATGGGACACCTTGGTGTGTAATCCCCACGACCATCTCACCCTAAATATGTGTAATTTGATCTTTTCCCTTTTTATGGAAGGTACATAGGAAGCCTCCCTGAGGTTCAAGCCCATTATCCCTCTGTCCCGATCATTTCACATCAGTTCACTGCTCATCCCACATGACGATAAAATGTATACCCCTTTTGTCCCTCATGATGTTAAACTATATCTATGAACTATGTGGGTTTTAGTCCCTTTTCGGTATGTAGGAAGCCTCTTCTAAGTTCAATATCAATAAATGGTAAACTCTGGTGCTCCCTTCTTGGTATGTACCCAACTGATGAGATATATTCCCTCTTTGGGGATGTATATCTCAGATTCAACTCTCTAAGGTAATATGATTTCCCTAGCCAGCTAACCATGCATAATCCCTATACATTTCATCTCTCTTTATAGCACTCAGGTCGCTAACAATGCGTAATCTCCAACATATCTTTAGGTTGTAGTCTATTGGGAAGTTCTTCATGTTGTGTTTCTTTGCATCATGATTCTTCACATAGGCATGCCAACGACTATTGCTTCTTCGTATAACAACGCTAATGTGGACCCCTCAATGGATCACTCCACAACCCCATTACCACATGGAATTACTTGTACCTTCCCTCTCTCAAGAGTGGGTTGGTGCCAGCTATGTAAGTCTTAGGGGTGGGGAGTGAATCCTCGCTCTCTGAACCATAGGACGTTAAACTACCAAGAACGTGAATCCTCAACACATGACGTTAAACTGTAATCACCACATAAGTGAAAATCCCAGAGAGAACCGCGAATGGGATGGGAACCAATTCCTTCTCACTCCCCTCTCCCTATGTGCTTCGTTTCCATGTACACATTGGGCAGTCTTTGTGTAAGCACTGACACCCTCTGATGGGGTGTTTCAGGTACGATGTCCATATCCTCCTCATACATCTAGACACCTTCCTTTTTGATCGGGCCTCCCTCCTATAGTAAGTCCCAATCTTCCTTTTCTTGGTCCGCTAGTCATGCGTAATCCCCACACCAGCTCTCGTGGATGCACTTTTCGTGACACGATAGTCAGGTCTATTGTCGGCTCTTGTTTCTCACAGAGAGCATGAATCACATGGTCTTAGAGTGAGCATCAACCATGAAATCCTATAAGGTTTACCTTTCTTGTGTAATCCCCATGCCCCTCTCAGCAAAACTACATGGAATTTGATCTTTTCCATTTTTAGGAAAGGTATGTAGGAAGCCTCCCCAAGGTTCAGTCCCATTATCCCTCTATCCCGACCATTTCACATTATTTCACTACTCGTCCCGCATGATGATAAATTATATTCACCTTTCGTCCCGCATGATGTTAAACTATCTCTCTAAACTACGTGGTTTTTGATACCTTTTGGGTACGTAGAAAGCCTCTTCAAGGTTCAATACCAATCAATGGTAAACTCTCGTTCTCCCTTCTAGGGATGTACCCTCCTAATGCGATATATTCCCTCTTTGGGGACGTATCTCCTAGATTCTCCTCCCTAAGGTAATCTGATTTCCCCAGGTAGCTAACCTTGGGTAAGCCCCATTCATTTCATTTATCTTTGTAGCACTCGGGATGCTAACCATACGTAAGCTCCAACATGTCTTTGGGTTGTACATCATGTACACCTCGATCCCATGACTCACCTTCTCAATCTATGTGGGTTTTGATCATTTTCTCATAAGAGAGGGTATGCAGGAAGCCTCCCCGAGGTTCAACCCCAAACACTGGTAAACTTCAACATCCCTTTTTTTGGGACCCATATCATTGGTCTTCCCCTTAGTGGTGTTAGATCAGTTCCTAGGAAGCTAACCATGCGTAATACCCATACTTAATCCATAATCCTCCAACCAAGAGTGTCCCTCTTATGATGGGTTGTTAACCACACGTAATACCTAGTATATCATCATGTTGTTGTCCTTTTTGTACACTCCAATTCCATTCCCCATCCTAAACTACATGGAATTTGATTCCCTGCAAGGGGGATATGTAGGAAGACTATTTGAGGTTCAATACCATCATCCACGTCCCATCCTGGTCTCTCCCTTGAGCCTTTATGTTTCAGGAATATCATGCCTTAACCTGTTGGTTCCATTTCCTTCGAGTCCTCATCCACAAATCCATTATCATGAGACACCTACTTATGTGTCCCATTTCCCCCAAAAAACTATGTGGACATTGATTCCCTACCATGGGGATTCTTTGAGTGACAACTAGGGGTACACTTACATCAATACTGTCAAGTTGGTAAACCCTTACATGGTTCCCGATGAAGAAGAGAACCAAACGGACCCTACCAACATCCCAAATCGATGCAAGCGTTGATGAAGCCATGGGTATGTAATTCATCATAATTCATTGTCTAGTGCTTCTATACAAGTCATGAGTTCCATTGAGACCAGACAATAGGTCCAATGAAGAGCTCAACACGCGCAATCTTCTCATCTTGTTTTGTCAGATTCACCCCCTTCTCTGTTTTACTCCTTGATCTGGAAGAGCCACCATGACTGTGCTATTATCATCCACATTCCATTGTGGATAAACCTAATTAATCAGGCTATCAACTGGTAGCCACTCTATGTGGTTCGACTAGTGAGTAGTAGGAGATCCCCAACACCAGTCATAATCTGCCGGTTCGACCAACAACACCCATCATTCCTCCTACAGCTGAGCAACCTCTCGTCGGAAGAAGTGTGAACCTCACGTGGAAGTATAATGTGATAAAGAACCTTTACAACATTCATAAAAGGATTTTTATCCTTGAGACACTCCACCTATCATCAAATATGTGTGAAGCCCTCATAGAGGCTTTAAAGAGCCCCCTCCAGTTTTAAACAGAGGTAGTTGCCGTATAAGCCTTCCAAACTAAGGAAGTCAAGCATGCATAATGTTATGTGATAATATCTTTCTCTAGATAAGATGAAGGTTCTCTTATATGGGGACACATCTACCCATTGTACATCATTTCCCAGTTCAATGTCTTGGAGGTCTGTCACTGTCTTGTCGACACAGGATATGGTACTAATCATATCACAACATAGACACTCTATAATATGGTGCTGTCTGAAACAGATCTTAGTCTCTCTAACCTGAATATTCAAGGTTATGATAGGACAAAGAAGACCCCGGTTGGAAATATATGCCTAAAAACCCAGTTTGGTGGCCTAATTTATAGCATTGAGTTGATGTTTTTCTCATAATACACCTCTTACAATGAATTAATGGGTAGACCACGGCTCCACCTGCATGCAGCAGTCCCTTCCTCATATCACCAATGCCTTAAGTACTCCTTTAATGGTCAAGTAGGTGTCATCCACGGTGATGCATCTCCCTTTTCCTCTTGTGAATCCCTCTACCTATATTCTTACTACTATAAGAGCAATGATAAGAAGGTTCAGGCCAATGAGGTTGAACACACTACCATTGTGGCCGACCCATGGGCGAACTTGGATGATGCCTATGTCCTACCAATTCACTGATTTGAGGTCATAGCCCTGGACTTGTGGAAATGATTTTTTGTCTCTATGATGATGGGGAAGTGCATTCCCAAGTCTAAGTAATGTCATAAGATCACCTGGTATTCTTACACAAATCAGGCTCGGGTAATCCTAGAGCCCCTTACCCCTATACCTAAATGGCCCAAAGGCCTTCTTTTTTATTGATTTTTGATAACCCCCCTTTCAAGGGATGAGGGGGAACCCTTATAAGGCCCGTAGGCTTAGATATTAAATTTCCCATAGGCTTGAAGACATTACAGGACCTTTAGGTCTTAAGGAAATCATTACAGACTATGACTACATGAAACAACCCCTCCCCATCATCTGCATCGTGATTACCTCTCTACCTTTTGCATGGATGTTTGGCTAGTTGTCCTATGCAAATATTCATAAGATGGGTGCCGATGGCAATGCCATACTCTCTAATTCTTCCAAATCCCTTATCCATACTCTGGTGAATTTTTATTACTCTTGAATCATCCTCTAGAGATGGTTTCTTGTAGGATCTATTTGGGAATCTACATATTTGGTGGCCCTGAAGGCCTTGAGGTGGCTCGAAGGCCCAAGTGGCCCAAAGGTCTTAAGGAATCCAAGACCAAACTTGTGGCCCCTGGTGAATAGTTTTGTCTACTACAGTATAGAACAGTACCTGCTACAATGTCTGCTACAATACTGCTACAGTGATGCTACAGTGTTGTTACAGTGCCTACTACAGTACTACTACAATATTTCTATAATAACCTAGAACTATGCCTCTACCTAGTTTCAAGCTTGGGTCTCGTGGATGCACTTAGAGAGACCTCACCAACTGGGTTGAGGCTCATATGCACCTTACCCCCTATAAGGTATCGGGATGTCCACCCCATGGAAACAATAATACATTATACTTTCTTTTTTCACCGAGCTGGGATAAAACAGATCAAGCCGACGTGCCACTATTTATTTGATATTATCAAATGTGGACCCTTGGGTTGAAGACTAGATGTGATCATGTCGAAAACATTCGTTTCCATGGTTTCAATAGTGTAAGAGTCCTCCGATGAGGTTTCCAGTACTGCTTAGGCTGGTACCAGTGGCCCCCTCAGGATCTATCAACTCAGAGGATTTTCCTCCTTACTATGATCCTCTCATCATGGATTAAGAATAGGATTTAGAATATTCCTCCTACCACATTCGAATAAGGAATCTCCACTATGGTCGATGAATTGGTACATGTGAACCATGGTACTAAGAAGAATCTGAAACCAACAATGATCAGTGCATCTATGCCTACAGAAGAGAAAAAATGATATGTGAATTTCCTAAACCAATATCATGATGTATTTTCTTGGAGTAATGATGAGATTCTAGGGCTATATCCTCAAGTCACCATACACCATCTCAGTATCCCAATAAATCATCATGGGTTCAAACAAACTCCCAAAAAGATGCACCCTTCTTATGGTTCCATGGTTGAGGATGAGGTTGATAATATCATCAATGAAAACTCTATTAAGGAGTTAAAGTACCTCAGATGGTTAGCTAACATTTTTTCCATAAGGAAGAAGATTGGACAGATCAGAGTCTGCATCGACTTCCAGGTTCTCAATGATCACTATCCCAAAGGATGATTTTCCACTCCTTGTGACATAATTGTTGATTGACACAACAAATGAGTACCAGTCTCTTCCTTCATGGATGGGTATTACAGATATAATCAAATATGAATGGACCTGGATGATGAAGATTATACCACCTTCCGAGAACCACAAGGTAATTTCTTCCACCAGGTACTTCCTTTTGGACTAAATAATGCAGTTTCCACCTATAAGCATGCCATGCACTGCATATTGAATTCAATCCTTGGAAAATTTGTGGAATTCTATGTGGACGATCTAGTGGTTAAATATCACCATCTCCAGGACCATCTTAGGGATCTTTAGAAATTGTTTGGATTCTTTCATTCCCTCCATCTGAAGATGAAGTCTTTAAAGTGTTCCTTTGGGTTTACCTTTGTAAATTTCCTCAGCTTCATTGTAAGATACAAGGGTATTGAGATAAATTGAGAGAAGATCAAGACTATCAGTAAGATGTCTCCTCCAAGTATCATTTGGGAGCTTTGATGATTTCAAGGCCACTTAGCCTACATATGACAATTCATTGAAAATTTGGTTGGAAATTATAAGATATTTTCTTAGCTCATGAAGAAATGTGACGATTATCAGTTGTATGGGGAGTGTAAGATTGTTTTTGAGGAAATCAACCAGTACCTGCTACAACCTCTAGTTTTGATGCCTCATATTTTTGGAAATCTGTTGGTCCACTATGTGAACATTCTAGAATGTTCCCTCAGTGCCCTTATCTCCAATAAGAACAATGAGGTAACATAGAATAGTTTATACTATCTCATCCATATGATCCACGATATAGAGACCATATACTGCTCTATCTAGAAGATCTTCCTTGCACTGGTATTTGTAGTGAAAAAATTGAGACATTACTTGTAGCACCATAAGATATAGCTGGTGTCCCTAGTGGATCCACTAAAGTACATTCTGAATCAACCCATGTTGATAGGCCATCTAGCTTAGTGGGTAGTGATCCTTCAACAATTCGACATCAAGTTTATCCCCCTAAAGGCTATCAAGGGGCATGAATTGGAAGACTTTTGTAATGCCCATCCGGCCCCCGCAGAACAATATTTGGATCTTGATTTTCTAGATGAATACATCATTTTAGTGGATCGAGCTATATCATGTTGGATGATGAAATTTTATGGTGCTTCCCAAATCCCTACTGGCGGTAGACTCAATGATCTCAGAATCAACAGAGTAGGTTTGGGTATCGTCTTCATCACACCTACACAAGCTGTCCTTCCCTATTCGTTCCTATTGTCAGAAGGCTACACCAATAATGAGGATGAGTATCAAATCCTCATCACTGGTCTCAAACTACCCCTTGAGATTGATGTTTCCCACCTGTATGTGAATGGGGACTTTGAACTGATCATCACATAGATCAACAATGACTACATTGTCAGGAAGACGAATCTCTTACCTCTATTAGAGCATACTCCCCAACTGATAGCCTAGTTCCCTTATCATCTAAAAGTTACTCATATCCCTTAATTGTAGAATAGTAAAGATGATTCCTTGTCCAGCCTTTCCACATCTCTTACAGAGCCTGACCAGGATGATTTGATTATCCATGTGGCACATCGAAGAGTCATTTCTCCTTTCACTCTGGATGATGATGATAAACCATAGGTAATCATCTTTATTGCTGATGAATCCACATAAATACCTTCACGTCCCCCTACTATAGTATTGGAGGAGACCCTTGAATTGATGACTCCCTTTATAGAGTATCTCCAGCATGGTAATTGCCCAAAAGACTGAGACAAACATGAGAGAATCCAATGGCGTGCAGTGCAATTCACCCTCCAGAGTGGTAACACTCTTGATAACATCCTCTATAGATGTGGGTTTGATGGTATTCTCCTCTACTTCATTCAAGGAGATGAGATTTCTCATGTTATGCAGGAATTTCATGCCGGTTCCTGCAGGGATCATCAGGCAGGGCCAAAAATCTCTCATCAGATCCAAATATTGGGTTATTTTTGTCCCACCATGATCTATGATGATATCAAGTTTTCCATGAGGTTCCATGAATTTCAGATCAATGATAATTTTTTACATCGGCCACCATATCCTCTCTATAATACCAAGTACTCTTGGCCCTTTGTGGTCTAGGGAATCGATGTCATGGGACCATAATCACCAGCAACAACTTTCGAGTGTAGGTTCATCCTGACCACTATGGATTTATTTTCTTAGTAGTCATAGGTAGGTATAATCAAGGAAGTTAAGGCTAGTTATATCATTGAATTCATGAGCTCTAATATCATCCTCCAATTCAAAGTCCCTCATGCAGTTCTCAATAATAATGACACCAACTTCTAGGAAGCTAAGATGAAGATATTGTATGCTATGTACAATATCTGTTCTAATCATACCTCTCACTATCATGCACAAGAAAATGGACAGATCGAGGCATTCAACAGAACCCTCTCTAAAATCTTATAGAAGATGGTTGGTCAGAACAAGAAGCATTCGCTGAAAAAATCCCCAATGCTCTCTGGGATTACCGGACAATGACTCGTAATTCCACCTAGGTGACTCCATATTCCCTGGTGTATGAAATAGAGATATAACTTCCCATCGATATTCAATTACCCTCACTATGCATAGCCATCTACGATCATCAGGAACCAGAAAAAGTAGCCAAAATCCATTTGGAAGAATTGGAAGTGATTAATGAGGAAAAGCTTTGTGACTTGCACAATCTAGAGAGGCATAAGAACAAGATAGATAGGACATTCACTAAGAAAGTTCACCTTAGCTCTTTCTTAAATGGTGATGTAGTATTGGACCTAAAAACACAAATGATACCTTGAAGGAAGCCACTAAATTTAGAGCCCAAATGGGAGGGACCTTGTGTCATCCAAAAGGTTTACAACCCGATGTTTCATACTCTCTAATTACTATTGATAGTGAGCATATTACTTCTCCCACCAATGCCAAATTCCTCAAGAAATAATTTGCATAAGGGGATCTCCATCCCAGCGGATGTTAAACTACTAATCCTCATCTTGTATGACATTTAAATATAAATGTTAAGCATAATCTATGGTCTGAGATCTATGACCTTAAACTAAGATCCCGTTTATCCCAAATGATGGTAAACTATGAATGGTTAATACACCTCATGGTCTAAGCTCTACAACCTTAAACTAAGATCTCCCTTGTCCTTACTGTAAGATGTTAAACAACACGGGTACCACCACACTTAGTGGGTCCCTTTATTTGGGTCTCCATCACCTTTCACATCTGAAAGGACCCCCTAGCAGCCTGGTTCCATTCCACCTTATCTCACCTACAATATGGGGACAACAGCCTCAAGGATCTCGAATAACAATTTGACACAAGTCCCAAATTTTGAATATGGTCAGTGGTTGATGCTCAATTGTTTATTACCATTACATGTCACATGAGATGGATATTGTGTTACGAACATGGTCATCAGTTATTTTCAATCATTATTGTCATCCCCATTATATCCCAAATTATGGGTGTGGTGATTCACCTTTTTCTTCCCTTCAGCCCTAAGCACACGACATTAAACTGGGAATCTATAGTCTGAGCTCTACAACAAAAAAATAAGATCTTCCACATCCTTTTCAAAAGACGTTAAACTACCAGGCATTTTCATAATTACATATGACTTGATTTCCATCCTCATGGGATAATGTTTCCAACACTTTCACTGGGGCGTGTGTGTCCGTCTCGTTTGGGGACGAGGGGCACCGTTTTTGTTGCCCCGCATTCCCTCTTTCCAAAGGTGGGTGGAATCTTCTCTTTATTCAGGGACGTCTGCTCCTTAATCGAAACAGGGTGATGGGATGTCGGTTATTCCTTCTGTGGATTCCTCCTCGGAACTCTTCAACTAGTCCGGGTCTCCCTCATAGACTTAAGACGATCTTTGTTAAACTCTTCCTAGAGCCATATCTTCATGGACACCAGTTAATTACGCTGATTCTGTCAGAACATTCCAAGGGGTTCGGTCAGAGAAGAAACCTTCGGTTAGGGGAGTAGTCATGTTGGGCATCACTGGCATGTCTAGATGCTGGTGTATTTGTGTGTCTATCTTATGTCCCTTATTATAGGTCTTTTCGAGGTCGTAGAAGCCTGAGGCATCCCACATCGAATGCGGGGAATCATATGACATGGGCATGTATATGAGGTTTTCATCAACTTCCCATGTTTAACACAGGGTATGTCGCAAGTTTAACGTCCAGCAGAGATGGATCAGGTTGATCAGAACACTGACTATAGTGGATCAGATGGAGGAACCCCCTGGAGGGAACACCGATATTGGGGCCATCGTGTGGGTGGCCTCCCGAATGTTGTTAGTTGGATCGGGGAATGGGGTGTCATGATCCCACCGGGATGTGGCGGCCCGGGTAAGAATCGGGATGGATGATGGAAGGTTCTGTGAATTGGTTGGTGAATGTTATGGAACTATCATGAGGATGAGGATGGTTTGGGGCTTGATTCTTAAAGAGGCTTCCTACGTATCCTCCTGGAAGGGAATCAAAGTCTATGTAGTTCATATGATGATGACTTACCGCCGATTGGGGTTTTCAATGGCTTACCACTGGATGAGATCGTAATGGATTACCGTTGTATAAGGTGCAAACAGATTACCGCTGGATGAGGTTTCAACAGCTTACCGCTGATTGAGGTCACAACAGCTTACCGATGGACGGGGCTGTCAGCGGCTTACCACTGATGAGGTCACAATGACTTACTGCTACATAGGGTCACAACGGCTTACCACTTATTAAGGTCACAACGTATTACCGTTGGATGGAATTAAAATGGCTTACCGCTGAATGTAGTGACAATGTATTACCACTGAATGGAGTGAAAATGGATTACCGCTGAATGGAGTGACAACAACTTACCGCTAAATGGAGTGACAATGGATTACCTCTGAATGGAGTGACAACGAATTACCATTGAAAGAGGTCCACAGTTTAACATCGTGCGGGACGAGGGTGAACCGACGTGAAGGGGGTTGGAACTGCTGGGTGTTGGTCTTGAACCTCGTGGAGGCTTCCTATGTACCTCGCCTTGGCAAGGATCAAAGATTCCATAGTTTAGGTGGTTGGGAACCGACGTGAAGGTGGACCAGGGGTCCAATGGGTGGGGGGCTTGGTGCAACGACATGAATATTTTCAGGACCAATGGATGGTGGTGGGATTGAACCTCAGAAAGGCTTCCTACGTACTCTGCCTTGGAAAGGATCAAAGACCACATAGTTCAGAATGGTGGATACAGTTTAACGTCTTTCGGGATGAGGGCGAACCAATGTGAAGGGGGTTGGAGCAGCTGGAGTGGTGGGATTGAACCTCGTGGAGGCTCCCTACGTACCCTTCCTTGGAAAGGATCAAAGTCCACATAGTTTAGGATATGTGGGAATTTGGGTCTTACGCTCTAAGGCGGCCAAATGTGTTTGGTGAACTGATGTGAAGGAGGTCGGGATGACCGGGTGGTGGTCTTGAACCTCGTGGAGGCTTCCTACTTACCCTACCATGGAAAGGATCAATGTTTATGTAGTTCAGGTAAAAAAGGTGGAATTTGGGGCTTACACTCTGAGGCGTCCCAGAGTGTCGGTGAACCGATGTGGAGGAGGACATGGAGTCCAATAGATGGTGGTGGTATTGAACCTCGTGGAGTCTTCCTACGTACCCTGCCTTGTCAAGGATCAAATTCCTCATAGTTCAGAGAAAAAAAGGAGTCATTTGGGACTTACACTCTGAGGCGGCCCAAGGTGTCAGTGAACTGATGTGGAGGAGGACCTGGGGTCCAATAGATGGTGGTGGTCTTGAACCTTGTGGAGGCTTCCTATGTACCCTGTCATGGCAAGGATCACAGTCCTCGTAGTTCGGATAAAAAAAGTGTCATTTGGGGCCTACGCTCTAAGGCGGACCAGGGTGGATGTCATGGTTGGTTCTCACTCTAAACCCAAGTGGGTCATTCTCGGTGTGAGAAATAAGAGATAACAGAGACCCAATGATCACGTCGCGAAAGGTGCATCCGTGGGAAGTGAAGTGGGGCTTACGCGTGTTTAACGGCCCAAAGAGGAAATAGGGGCTTATGTGTGGTTAGCAGCCTGAGAAGTCAGGACTTACTCCAGGATGGAGGCCCGATGGTGACAAAGCGCACCGGGAGATGGAAATGGGACCAAATAAAGGAGAAGCACCGTCCCCCATCACGCCCTTCGTTGGCCTTGGGGACCGAAGATGAAAGGAGGAGCAGGGATGATGCCTCCTATAAGAAAGCTAGGGGATTACACCGAGATGGCCATCCTTCAACCATGGAAAAAGGCCACTCACATAAGGAGTAAATCATCCCATGTGAAGACCAGTGGTCATGGATAATGTCCAAGTTGGGGGTACCCCACTTGCAAGGCACGGGGTGAGGTCACAGTTTAACGTCATGTGCTGAGGATGAAGGTGCTTGGCAGTTTAACATCCTGCAGCTTAGATGAGGTGGGTTTGATCCACAACTTAGGACTTACATAACTGTTGATGCTCCATTCCGTCACATAGTATAATGAATGAAAATAGAAATACCTGGAACACAAAGTGATTCATCCTTTGAAGAAACATCAAAAATCGACATAGGTTTGAACAAAGATTTCTTTAAGAATGGGCCGCGCAAGTTCCAAGCTGGTCGCATAGGTAAACCTGCGCGCCACATTTTGGGCGCGCAGGTGACCTGCACGCCCTATTTGATTTTCTCCCATGGTCTTCAGCAGCCTATAAATACCCCTTGTGGGCCCCCAATTTCGAGGACGAATAATCCAGAAACTCAAATTTCAGCTCTCGGCACCCTAGTCTATTCTTGAAGTCTTCCGAACACTTATAACGCAATTTCTTACCTAGAATGGAAGATTTAAAGATGGGAACAAGGCTTAAGTATTGAGATTCACCAACACTTACGCACCTAAGAGTCATACCCTTAAAGGGAAATGGTCACACCTATGCGCCACCTTATCCATTCAACAGAACCTGTGTGCCACCCTTTTGTAATCCTTTAGGGATAATACTAAGGGTTTGAGCCAAGTCTCTCCCAAGTATTACCCTATGGGTTGACCGGCGCACAGGTACACCTGTGCCACGTAGGTACACTTGCGCGACAAGGACCTATGCGCCCAAACAAAACCTGCGCGCCTGCCTCTTTTTGGGTGCCCCTCCTGCCTATTCAACTTTCTTCTTCAAATCCACCTCTCCTATTCAAGATTTAGCCTTCAAAACCCTCTTCAAAGCCATTTTTTGGCATAGTTATTTTGTTGGATTCCTTATCTAAAGGGAATTATGTGGAACATCTCTTAAAACCTAGTGATTTACAGATCTTTATGTCACTAAGGTTAGAGATTTCATTCATTCAACCTCATCCTTTAAGATGAGAGTATCTTTAACCTGGGCCTCCTTTTTAGAAGTAAGTCTCAGTCATAATTTTCCTTAACTTGGGCCTCCTTCTTAAGAGTAAGTCCCAACCTCAAATTCCCAAATATGGGCATCATCCTTAGGAGTAAGTCCCAATTCCCCTATTCATGGGCCTTCTTTTGAAGAGTAAGCCCCAATCCAAGACCTTTAATCTGGGTATCCTCCTCAGGAGTAAGCCTCAAATTCCAAAATATGGGCATCCTTCTTAGGAGTAATCCCCAAATTCCAAATTACCTTAACCTGGGCATCCTCCTTAGGAGTAAGACCTAGTCATAATTTCTCTTAACCTGGGCTCCTTCTCAGGAGTAAGCCCCAGTTCTCAAGTCCCTTAACCTGGGCCTCCTTTTTAGGAGTAATCCCCAGTCTTAATTTACTTTTGATTTAGGATTCCTTCTTAGTAACAAAACCAAATCATAAGTCCCCTCTAAATTGGGCATCCTTCTCATGATTAAGTCCTAAGTTAAGTATCCAAATTTCCATAAAGCACATATACCTTTATGGACCTTGTTTCCGGGTTTCTTCCTTGATGTAAACCCTAATCTTCATCTATCTGGGCATTCACACATACATAAGCCCCACATAATTTCTTATGATTACATTTTTCATGGCACAATTGTCAGGTTTTACCAATACCTCTTGTTTCTCATACCGAGCATGACTCACTTGAGCTTAGAGCGTAAATGTAATTATGAAATCTTTCTTTGTGCCATCAATCATACATAAACCTCATACTTCCTTACTCGAACTACGTGGGTTCTGATTCCTTTTCTAAACAAGTATACGTAGGTAGCCCATCTGCGGGTACGATCCCAACTATGAAATAATACATGTCATTCTGAATGACAGTAAACTTCAAGTGCCCCACTAAGTGGCTTTAAAACCACTATGGTTATCATAATGACCAAGATATTTATATATAATGTGTTGGAGGATACCATTGACTAAGAATCTCTAACAAATACAAATGATTCTCTATCAATGAAGAACCTAAAATACATACAAAATATTATCTAAATCTCATACATATCAATCATTGATTGTTATATCCAAAGGAAAGATCATTTTTCATAATTGGTAATTTAATAAGGATTCATGAACATAACTCAAATCTATATAGAGAGTCCCAGAGTAGACAATAATTCCCCCCAAAAAGGTGTGATGAGTCTGACCTCCCATACTATAGACCAATGCAAATTCTTAAGCATCATCAGTTCACAACTAATGAGAACCTACCTTTGTAAAGTGGGTCCAAATGGATATAGAATCATTGGATGTTTCTGGTTCTACGAAAAAACCCGTTAGAAACCGATTGGAATGTTTGAACCTTAAACAAACAATGTCATCCCCATTTTTAGAGGAAATAAAAAATGGTGAACCCGACGTGAATCCTTAACCAAGTTAAAATGATGTTTTACTTATTTGTTAGGCCCCTATTTAAACTCAATGAGAGGGACAACAAAACAATCAATAACATATGTGCTCATCCAAAAGATGTATTGTCTGAACTTATCTTGATTATATCTATTATATCAAATAGGAACTCTTTTCGAAGATCTTCTGCATTACAGAAATGGCTTCTCTAAAGTTCACACCTGTGAATGCCTCTGCTGTGAATACCTCTGCTGCTACTCCTACTGGATCGTCATCCGCTCTGAGGATGACATCACCTAATCAGCATCTTCAATGCTGGGTATCAAATGCACTGGTTAAGGAATACCGTCGACACAATACCATTATGACTCTAGAGGCTGCTCGAAAATCCCTCCAAGTCAATAATTCACCCTGGTTGTCCGGACAGTGACGACCAACGATCAAGAAGCAGGTGATGTCAACCACCATCTCCAACCGTTTCGGGTCGTTATCCTCGAAACACAATCACCAGTCCCTCCCATATTACGAGGAGATGAATGAGAAGGTCACTCAAGGCATTAATTCAATGATACATGAGTCCTTCCCGAGGGATCCCATCAACAATCCCCTCCAGAATCATGCGGTAGTGCACCCTCAACATGATGAGGGTATCACCTTTAGGGGTTCGGATCAGGTTCCTTAGACCCGAGTCCGCAAGAAGAACCACCAGAGGTGAAATATGGTCAACAGGGAGCAGGTTCTTACTTATTCCCCCACCGAAGAATTACATCAATCCAACTTGATGGAAAATAACGAACGGGTATATACACTCGTCTGTCCTAATGTTACTGCCCAGAAGACTCGTCTGGCAGTAACATGCCAATCCCGCTAGGAAATTATGGTGGAGTATTATAGGTAGGAATATATACCTACTTATAACTCATCAGCTAGTCAGCAGGCTCGTCTGACTACAACCAAATAAGGTCGCCAATTTAATATGGTGGCAACTGAAAATCAAGAACATACACCTGTTTACAATCAAAAATTCTGTCAGCAGTCTCGTCTGCTAGTATTGAAGGAGAATATTCAACCATACTTGACGAGGAATACACAATAGGAACATACACCTACCAATGTTAATCAAGCCTACCAACAGTCTCGTCTGGTAGCACTCAGAGAAGTCATTCGGAAAGCTCTGATGAAAAATTTGGAGCAGACTCAACTCTCTGCCCCCACACATGAGTACTATCAAAAATCATTAACAGGAAAAGGAGGACAGGAGCAAGAATACACACCTACTCCAAGCCTGGAATGGAAATATATTCCTATTCTGGCAGCTGAGGTCACCAAGAACATTTTGACAATGGTGAAAGAGAAGAAGCAAATCCCTGCTCATATTCTGGATGCCTGCCAAAATATTATAACAGCTTCAGCAACATCATAGGGAAAGAAATGAAAATATATCCCTACCAGTGGAGTGACACATCAACATATCACTCCGGAACAGACACACACCTCTGTTCCAGTCCAAGAGGGTTGTGGGGAATACCCTCCCATGTCATACGGACAACCAAGTTAGGCACATACACCTGATTTGAGTGGAGATAATCAGCCTAAACTGATTATTTCTCCTGAGCAGGCACATACACCTGCCCATAATAACCAATTTCATCAATAAGTGGTTCCCAAAGTGAGTAAGAAGGAATATAAGAAGAAGACCCATCCAGAACAGTCAAGAAATCAAGATCCAATATTTAATAAGGCCTTGCTTGATGCTTGAGTTCTTAAAACACTCAGAAAATTATCTATTGGAATTCAAGATTATACTCTCCCATTTACCAATAGTGGGAACATTAATTCTGAAGGTCTTCATCAGAAACTTCCTCATGAAGGCTTGCTTCATGACAGTTCGGTCGATCTCGAAGTATCATCTTCATATTAGAGCCACGATAACCCTCTGCGTGGCCAGAAGATCAAGGAGAAAAATGTTTCATCTTTTTATGTAACCCACCATGGTGGTCCTCCCCATGATGACGAATTTAGCTTCGAAAGTCCTCTCCACAGTTGTAATTCACATTGCCTAGAAAATACTCTAATGGACAATGTAGTGATGAGAAAACCCTCTTATCTTGAGGAACTTGCAAATGTGAAGCCAGTCATGTCTGATGATTTACCGCTAGTAGGTGAAATACTTTATCAATCAGAAGATAGCCCGGGGTGTAGGTCATTCTCCAAACCACCCCTAGGTCATTCATCTTCTAGTCTGGTAAATAAATTCTCTACCAATATTGTTGAATCTGATTAAGAAACAAGGAAGAACCATCTTTGGTCTAATCAGGTAGAAGAATCTGCATTGAATGATAAAGAGGAAGTGCTGAATATGAGAAAATAACTGGAGAAAGGTGAAGTGATAGTTATTTTTTTTCCTTTGGATGACTCTCAGTATGACATTCCAGAGATGTTGACGGAAGATTGTATTCACGACATTCATCTCAACATGTGGAAAACTCTTTTTCAATTGAAAAAGAAAATATTATCTTTTGATGAATATGAAAATCATGTCAGGATAATAGAAGGGTTACAACTCCAAATTGATTTTGCCTCTCTCTCAGTTTCTCGATATCCGAAGGCTGAAATTCAGCAGAGAGCCCTTCAGCGTTCATGCCTTGGCGCATTAAAACAATTGTGCTAGTTAATTGTCAATTCCCCATCTGGTATTCATATTAGGGGATGGGGTGTCCATGGAGAACTACATTTAACTATACTCTCTAGCCAAAAAAGCCTACCGAAAATGGTCTCATGCAATGTTATTTCCCATGTCCAGCCACAACCAATTGGATTTGTTTGTAATCAAAAGCTCGCTCAAGAACAAGCCTAAACTAGTTCTTCTCAAAGTCAGGCATACAAAGAACAAGTTGTCAAATTACTCTTGCATCAGGTAAATGAGAATATCGAATAGGCTTCTCATTTAGAGCTTGCACATAATCAAGTGATATAAGTGTCTGAAATCATCCAGCATTCTTTTGAGCTAGGTGATTTGAGTGGATGTAGGTTGATGCATCCATCCAATTTCTGGACTAAAGTCTGCAAGATCAGGATATCTTTTAAGAAAGTCTCATATATAGAAACTCAAGAACCACCCTAGCTTGCTAGACTGGGGACTCTTTTAACCCAACCCTTGGAATCAAAAAATAGGATTCGAGGAGTTGAGCAGGAACAGCAGGAACAGCCCCAGTCCACAGGACTGGGGACTTTTTCAAATCCTCAATCTCTTCTTCAAAGAAAGTCAGTCTTCTATCGATTAGGGAAGAATACACAAGAGGAATGAAGAGCCGAATTATCACGATATTCCCTCCAAATTATGGTTCTTCAAGAAGTTACTGAGGGATCAAATCAACAAAATGAAATGTCTCATCAAGGACATGGAAGAAGACAATATCGCAGAAATAATGATAAAAGGGATGCAATACGTTATGCATCAATTAATGTCATCAATTCCATTATTTCTGATCCCCCAAATGAGGCTCATTCAGAAGGATCAGATGAATAAGTTCATGCTCAAGAATCTGTGCACACAGAGGCAAATGAAGACGGTGTGCATACACGAAATCAAAGGATTACTCAGAATCTAGTTATTCCTTCAAATAATCAACTTCCCCCTCTCCGAAAGGCATCCAACAAGGGGAAAGGAAAGAATCAAGTTACAAACCCTTCCTTTGGAGAAGTCCAATCACTCTCACTAGAGCAAAGATTTGCACAAGAGGGGAAGATATGAAGGAATTAAGGAGGTTGAATGCAGAACTACTTCAAGGTAGTATTCCTCCTAAGGGTGATGGATTCAGTCAGCCAAGGGAATTTGTTGCAGCTACTGAGATGGATCAAGAGTATCCTCCTTTACCAGTACACCCTCACAGGTCTAATCCTATGGGTCATGTAAAACAACAACCAGTGGTGTTATACTCAGTTGCATTACTAGCCAGCACACCTGTCCAAGCTCCAGTTATTGCACCTGCTCAGGTCCAAGCTCAACCAGATGTTTCTCAAAAGTTAATAACTACTATTGAGTCGTTAACAGCTCATTTGGAATCTATAGAGGGAAAGCATGCACAAATTCAACCAGAAAAGAGAGCTTACCCTGAATGGGTTGGTGCAATTCCTCCCCCATCAAATTTTTCAAGTACCACATTCCCAATCATTAATGGTTCGGGAGACCCAGATCAACACTTAACACATTTTTTTTCTTGCTGTGATCCTATGATGGGAACCCCTCAACAACAAGAAGCAGTTAAGCTCAGGTGTTTTGTGCAGTCATTAAAAGGGCCTTCTTTTGTCTGGTATACAAGCTTGCAATCACAGTCAATTACCGAGTGGGAGGATCTCCATCAATGATTCCTTCCTCAATTCATCTCAACTTTTCCGAAGACAACAGTTTTTGATCTTTCAAATTGTAAGAAAAGGTAGAATGAATGCATTTCAGATTTTATTGCTCGCTGGAAGGGATTAACATATTCCCTAAGCTTATCACTCCCTCAAGAATAATTGGTTCCAATCTATGTGAAAAATTTCCGTGATGAATTATGTACACCGTTGATCCATGTGAAATACATAGGAGGGTTTTGAGACCTTACTTTGATCGCTTAGTAGATCGAAGACTCTCTTACAAAGACTAAGGATAAAATTCGTGTAATTCCATCAGCTCCAGGAAGGATAATGGGTAAAGAAAATACTGCTATAGTTACGCTTAAACAAGAACATATACCTTCTTCTACTTCAAAACCTTCATCTTATCGAAGGGCTCCACCTCCTGAACATCAACAACAAAGACCGTTTCTTCAAGATGATCAAAGAGGTCAAATACGGAAACAATTTGAGGATTTGAAGAGAAAAGTTTATTCTTTCCGAAATGAACAAGTTTCTGGTTACTTCATTTCGGCTCTGGAAAATAATTTGGTCTAATTTCCAAGGCCCAAAAGGCCAAATAAGGAAGGAGATAAAGACCATCCCAACTATTTCCCATTTCATCAGATGTTGGGGCATCCCATTCAGGAGTGTTTTGTCTTCAAAGACCTCCTGAAAAAAATGGTGTACTCGGGACAAGTCAAATTGAAAGGCTCTTCAGATCAGGTAGCATGTGTTATTACTATATATCCAGAGGAAGAAGGCGAGTGTAAGGAAGTCAAAAACAAAAATTCATAGAAATATGATGATTGAATGGTCAGAAAAAAATCAACTGAACTCATGCCATTTTGCAAACACAATTGAAGAAACCAATTGTGTCTTCTGCTATGAATTCCATAGCAAAACCCTCTTCATCAGAGGGAAAATCCTCAAAGGTCCAGCATAATTCAAAGAAATAGGAACAATAAGAAGAAGATAAGATTGTTTCAAAACCCAATTTGTCTTTGAATCTGGCAGATTTTATGCCATCTACTTTAAAGCCATGGGCATTATCCCACCAAACAACACAACCTAAATTGGTTAATCAGGAAGAGTCTTCATCAGATGAAGAGTTGATCTTTGGTTCTGTTAATATGATTCACTTAAGAGATCCTTATTCCAGTCACATTTTCAATCTTGATGAGCCTAAGTTCCCTGTATCAAATAGAGGAATCAGAGGGAGTTCCAGAGGTCTGGGATACAGAGGAAGACGTGGATATCCCAGAAGCCACTATTCCAATTCTACCCCTACTAGAACTGTGTATGCAGTAGAGACTCATGGAAGATCCCTTCAGCGAGCTCAACAAGAACAAGAAAGTTCTTCCACACATGGAAGATTCAATCCTGGCATAGTTATTCTAGAGGATCGGTTAGAGGTTCCATCTTCTTCCTCTCAACAAGTAAATAGACCTAGTCGGTCTATTCTTCCAAAGCCAAAAGTATTTCCAACTCCTACCCTGATACAAGATGCATCAACTACCAAAGCATCAACTTCTAAGGTACCTGCAAAACCACATGTTCCTATTGGGAAACACAGACCTTTGGATCAAAAATTTTATGTCTTGAAACATTTGTCCCAAGTACCGGCCAAGTTATCAATTCTGGATGCCTTGAATTTATCAAAGGATCTTTGGAAGGCACTCATTGAGGCTTTGTCAAGTCCTCAGGAATTCGCAACTGAAATTGTTACAGCAACTGAAATTGTTACAGCTGAAGTATACCATGTAGAGAATAATCCTGCAGAATTCCATGCAGTGATATCTTTTATAGATGAAGATGAAGATGATGTCGTGCATGGACATATTAGACCTTTGTACTTATCTATCAAGGTAAATGATTTTGACATTCAAATATATTTCATTGATAATGGTTTAGGAGTCAACCTCATCCCCATCCGTACACTTCGTCGATTGGGCCTCACCAAATCTGATTTAACTCCTTCTACTTTGATATTGCAAGGATATGATAAAAATGAACAAGAACCTCTGGTCGAGATCACACTTAGAACTCAGTTTGGAGATCTTGTATCCAATTAAGATTTCATGGTTGTTCGACATGAAATAGCCTTCAATATTTTTCTTAGAAGACCTTGGCTACATCAACATGCAGCTATCTCTTCATCATACCATCAATGTATCAAATATTGTTTCAATGGTCAAATTGGGACATTTTATGGTGATAAAGCCCCATTCAAAACATGTGAATCTCAATACATTGAGGCAGAATTCTATCACATGGAGGGTAAGGAGAAATCCACAATAAGGGATGTTACCAAAGTTAATGCTCCATATGGTTTGGAAAAGATTCCAATAAACCCATTCACACATGTGAGTATAGATTATGTGTTTTCTATCATTCAAATTGACAGGATGGACCCAAATCCAAATACTCTTATGGAAACTTCCATAATGTCAATTACGGCAATCAAGCTAGACAACATGGGAAAAATTGGTGATTCACCAAGCAATGATGAAAGCTCAAAAGGAGATGTCTTATTTCATCTGCCGAAATCCAGAAAGTCTATACTTCGCCAACTAGGCCATAAGAAGTTATATCAATGTCAGAGATGAATGATGATGTCGATTCTCAATCCATCATCTACTCTTTATTACCCAAGGAAGACCCTTCATCATCAATCATGTCAGAAATGGAAGCTTCTTCTTCCAGATGTTCAAATTTTAACATCTCTTCTGTTCATGGAAATTATACTTTATCATTTACTATGCAAGTAGAAACAGAAGAAATAACACATGTTGAAGAAGAAGAGGAAGATCTCAGGGATGCTCCTCCAGCATTTGAAGAGGGTATCTCTACCATTGTGGATGAACTCAGAGAAATAAATCTAGGTACAAAAGAAGATCCATGTCCCACTTTAATTAGTGTGGCCATGACTCTTGAAGATCAAGAGATGTATATTTCATTTTTAAAGAAAAATCGAGATATATTTTCTTGGAACTATACAGATATTCCAGGCCTTGATCCTGATGTTTCTACTCATCATTTGGGTTTTCCAGAATAACATCGAGGATTTAAGTAACCTGCAAGAAGAACACACCCAACTTATGCTTCCAAAATTGAATCTGAAGTGGATAAGATTATCAAATATAACTTCATTAGAGAAGTTCAATATCCCAAGTTGTTGGCTAATATTGTCTCTGTGAAAAAGAAGAATGGACAAATTAGAGTTTTCATTGATTTTAGAGATCTTAATCAGCAATGTCCTAAGGATGATTTTCCAGTTCCGATCACAGAACTCTTAATTGATGCAACAACTAGTTATGAAGAACTTTTCTTCATGGATGGATATTCCGGGTATAATCAAATTCAAATGGCTCTATAAGATGAAGAATCTATATCCTTAAGAGCCCCTCGGGGTGTGTTTTTCTATTGGGTAATTCCCTTTGTCCTAAAGAATGCAGGCACAACATATCAGCGTGCCATGCATCATATCTTCAAACCCTTTTTAGTGAAGTTTGTTGAATGTTATGTGGATGATTTGGTGGTTAAATTCAGGCAACATTCTAATCACTTGGATGATTTGGAAGTCATATTCCACAAACTTCGGCAACATAATTTAAGATGAACCCCTTAAAATGTGATTTTGGGGTAACCTCAGGAAAATTTCTCGGCTTTTTTGTACGTCATCATGGCATCAAAGTTGATCATGAGAAGACAAAGTCAATCCTTGGTATGTCACCTCCTCAAAATTTGAAATAATTGAGAGGACTTCAAGGACACTTGGCCTATATTCGGCATTTCATCACCAATTTGGAAGGAAAAGTTTACCCTTCACCAAATTGATGAAGAAGGTAGTCACTTACCAGTGGACTAAAGAATGTCAAGAGGCATTCAATATTCTCAAGAAGTATCTCTTAAGTCCACTGGTATTAATTCCATATCTTGAAGGAAGACCACTTATTCTTTATGTGACAGATTTAGAGCGATCATTGGGTGCCTTCCTTTCCCAGAAGAATGATGCTGGGAATGAAAACAGCCTCTACTATCTCAGTCAGACTATGCTTGAAGCAAAAACCCGATATTCAAGTATTGAAAAGTGCTTCCTAGCATTAATCTTTGCAGTTTAGAAATTGATACACTACATGAAACATCACGAGGTCCAATTGGTATCTCGTAATAACCCTCTCAAATTCTTCCTTTGTCGTCCAATGCTTATAGGACGTCTGGAAAGGTGGGCAGTTATTTTACAGAAATTTGATATCTAGTATGTGTCTCAAAAGGCAATAAAGGGCCAAGATCTGGCTTATTTCCTTGTAGAACATCCTTCAGTAGAATATACATCTTTAGATACTGAACTTCCTGATGAGGAAGTCTTTTCTATTCAAGATAATCTTCAAACATGGGAAATATACTTTGATGGTGCTTCCAGAAGTCCAACAGGGAAGAAAATGGAAGATCCAAAATTCAACAAAGTTGGGTTAGGAATCGTAATTATTTCCCTGGAAAAGGCAGTGTTACCCTATTCCTTCTTATTGTGGGAAGGAGGTACAAATAATGAAGCAGAATATCAAACTCTCATCACAGGATTGAAGTTGCCGCTTTAAGCACAAGTGAACCACTTAAAGGTGAAAGGTTATTCAGACCTGGTAATCAAACAAGTCAATGGGGATTATGCCATCATAAAAGAAGAGTCAATCCCTTTGTATGATTACATAAGAGAGTTAATGCAGGAATTTCCTTCGGAACTGACATTTTCTTATGTCCCGTGATCACAAAATGCCCAAGCTGATGCACTGGCTAATATAGCCACATCCCTGAGAGATCCAAATCAGGACAAGACAATCATCAGTATTGCCCACCTTCATACAATTTCACCTTATGTTCAAACCATAACAAAGGAAATCAATGAAATTAGTCCCATTTCTGAACCATATAGTCATACTACAGGATGAATGACACATATTAGGGAATACCTTCAAAATAGAACACTCCCACCTAATAGAGTTGGGAAAGAACAAGTTCGGTGATGTGTGGTCAATTTTACTCTTTATGATATCCCTGATCACCTAAAAAAAATTCTATACAAAATAGGTTTTGATGGAGTTCTCTTCAGATGCATTAATGGTGAAGAGACAATGGATGTCATGAAAGAAGTTCATGCAGGAGTCTATGGTGCCCATCAGTCTGGACATAGACTATCTGATCAAATTCGAAGGCTTGGATACTTTTGACCTTCAATGATACAAGATTGTGTTGATTTCATGAAGAAATTTCATTCATGCCAAGTATGTTCCAACTTCATTCATCAACCCCCAGAGTTGCTTCATATAGCTAAATACTCATGGCCATTTTCCACATGGGGAATGGATGTAGTAGGACCTTATCCTTTAGCTACAACCAAGCAGTTTAAGTATATTCTTACTACTACTGAATTCTTTTACAAATGGATAGAGGCAATACCTCTCAAAGAAGTTAGTTCTAAAAGCATTGTTAGCTTCATCAAGTCTAACATCATTACCAGATTTGGTGTCCCTCATACCATATTGACGGACAATGGAACAAACTTCTGTTCATCCGAGGTAAGTAAGTTGTATCAAGAATACAACATCAAATCCAACGATTCATCTTGGTATCATGCAGCAGCCAATGGATAGATAGAATCCTTCACTAAGAATCTTTCAAACATACTGCAAATATGGTGGATAAAGATAAGAAGTCATGGCCTGATAAACTTTTTCATGCTTTATGGGCTTATCGAACCACTACCCGCACTGCAACACAGTCAACTCCATATTCATTTGTATATGGAACAGAAGCAGTATTTCCCATTGAAGTTAAATTACCCTCACTCAGATTAGCCATTTCTGATCAGTCATTTACATATGAACAATCTCAAAAGCGATTGGATGAATTGGAACGATTAGGTGAAAAAATATTGTGCACCCTGCACCATTTGGAAGTCTATCAGAATCGAATAGAACGAGCTTTCAATAAAAAATTTCATCTTCATTCATTTATTCAGGGAGAATTGGTATTGGTTCTCATAACTCCAATGATACCAGAAAAGAAACCTCCCAAGCTTGAGCCAAAATGGGAAGGACCTTACTCAATACAGAAGGTCTACTCCAATGGAGCTTATTCTTTAATCTCAATGGATGAAGAACTCATCACGAATCCAAACAATGCTAAATTTCTGAATAATTATTTTGTATAATACAAATACATCATTATGGTCTATGCATATGACCTTAAACTATTCGCACCATCGTCCAACATGATGTTAAATTGTATTTTTTCCCATCGTCCAACCTGACGTTAAACTATGCCATCATCCAACATGACGTTAAACTGTATTATCCCTCTTATGTCCTAGATACATGATGCTAAATTGTACAACACCCCCAACGTCCTATATGACGTTAAACTGCATCCCCATTTTCCTCACTGCAAGACATTAAACTGCATATCCATACGTCCTAGATACATGACACTAAACTGTACAACACCCATCCCTTATATATGGAAATAAACTATATAGCCCCATTTTTTGTCCTTACTACATGACATTAAACTACATAGTCCCCCCTAAGTCCTTACTGCATGACATTAAAGTGCACAATCCCTTCTTTGTCCAACATGACATTAAACTGTTCATCATTAATGTTGTTGCTACCTCTTGTTTCTCACACCAGGTATGACTCACGTGTGATTAAAGTAAACTTCAACCGTAACACCCTCTTTGGGCCGTTAACCATACTTAAGTCCCAACACCATTTTTTTAGGTAGTTGTTCTCAAAAAAAACTTGATCACCAATTCATTATTCAATTGAACTACGCGGACTTTGATCCTTGTCTTATAGGCTGGGTACATAGGCAACCTCCTGAGGTTCAAGCCCAAAATCAATCTCTTCAAATCGGTTCACCTCCATCTCATACGATGTTGATTCATGAAGCCGCACCTAGAATAAATATCTTCACATTGGTTCACCTTTGTCCTTGCTATATGACATTCAACTGTACAAAACTTTTGTCCTGTACGAAAATAAACTACGACATTCTTTGACACCCTCACCTAAGAGGGAATAATTATTTACATTGATCCCCAATCATGTTATATTCTAAAGACTACATGCATACATGGAAATTCCCGGACCTTTTATCTTGGGTCAAACCATCATCGTACTAAAGTCCCGTTTCACCCTTCACTTGTACGAACAAAATCTATACAGAAGGTATTTCAAGAACTACATGTGGCTTGATTCCCATCCTTATGGGATATGTAGGAACATTCGAGCATCCCTCGAATCCAGCCCCATGTCTTTGGGCCTAACCCCAAATTCCACTTTCAGTCCTTTGGCTGAAAAGTCCCCCTGTGAAAACATGAATGTGGTATGGAAACCCTGGTATTCATTCACATCAGGTTTATAAAACACACTGTGTACTCTTTATAATGGTCTGATCTCTATGACCGTAAACTAATATCTCTTACACTCTCGTCCCAAAGGACGTTAAACTGTATTTCAAGAACTAAATTTGGCTTGATTCTCATTCTAATGAGATATATAGTGAAGTCCAACATCTCAATTCAGGACCCAGCCACAACATGATTATGGTTAGCATTGGTCTTTGTATCTCCTTCATGCATTGGACAATACTCATTTTCATGTGTCATACTCCTAACCTTAAATACTTATAGATCTCCATAACCCTTTTCTTGACTTCTGGTCACAAAATGTCTGACACTCAAGAGTTATTTTTCCTGACTATGCAGCTCATGCCCTTAGGCGGCCTTGCATAAACAGTCTACATAACAGACTTGTCAGCCAAAAGATACTATTATTTGACTATGAATCCAATGCCCTTAGGTGTCCATGTATAATTCAACCCCCTAAAAAGTTTGTTAAATAATGGTAACTTCATTCTTGGGAAGAAAACCTCTTTTTTCCTTAGCTGTCTTAACGACAATATGTAGGGATCCACAAAAATAGTCATCCTTAAAATATTTTTCTCATGTTCTTTTTCATGATATGAAAGTATTCAAGTCTATGGTTTATATTTCCCTTCCCTGCGTTTGGTTCAGACCTTCATAGAAGTGACATCCATCCAATTCTTTGAAAATATTGATTGGAAATGTCCTCTCCATATTCAAGTACCTCTCTCCATACATCATACTCTATGCTTTGGAAATTTTGAATCTCCATAAACTTTCACTGGCTTTTTAGAAGTAGCAAAGTAAATTTCTGAGAGTTCTTTTTCCTGACTATGTAGCATATGCCCTTAGGTGGCCTTTCATAAGTAGTCTACATAACGGACCTGTCAGCCAAAGATGCTATTATTTGACTATGCATCCAATGCCCTTAAGTGGACCTACATAATTCAACCCCCTAATAAGTTTTTTAAATGGTGGTAACTTCATTATTGGGAAATACTTCTTCTAATTCCTTTTAGCCCTTTTTCGTATCATTCCTCAAATTCAAAATTTCTTAAGTCATAGTTTACATTTTCCCCCATACTTGAGTGTGGTAATATGTTTTTAGATAAATTATCAAGTAATTGAGTAAATTTTAATCCATTCGGTCAAAGCTATTTCAACCTTAAACATTATCCTTTTTTATGTCCGACGTGCATGACTTTAAACTACCTACAAAAGACAAGGGAACTCTGAACAAAAGTCAAGTCTCAGCTAACTAAACATACATTTCATATGATTTAGGTAATATTGAGAAATTAAAAAGATTCAAGGTTTGTAGGGTTATTTTTATAATCCTAGTAAAAATAAAACTATGTTTACTAGGACCGTTGGATCAGGTAAAAAGTTAAAGCAGGTAGCAAGAAATAGCAGGCACAAATGATTGAAGATGAAAGTATTCTTCATTGATGCACAAGAGTTAGAAGGACATCCACAGACTAGAGTCTCTTCTCTTTTCCAAGAATTAAAAAAGGATGTCAACATAAATCTTCATTTTTGACAGCATCCCAATCTTCATCAGCAGCCACTTGAAGCTCATGCACTCGACCAAATTCACTCTTTTCAGCTTGATGGAGTGCTTTCTTTCCATTTGCAATGGATTTCATACCATTCGTTTGAGCTCCTTATAGTGAATTATTAAGTTGGTCAAGTTTCCCAGTAACAACATCTAAGTGTTGTTGAATATGCATCTGCTGGAAGACTTTCTCTTTGATCTTATGCTTTAGCTCCTTTAACTTAGAAGCATGATCAACCTCAGCTCGGGATACCGCAGCCTCAAATTCGCTGATATTGGCTGACAGTCTGACCTTGGTCAGGTCTTGACGGTACCTCTGCTCCTACTCCCTCATTAAAATGAATTGTTTCACCATGTAATGGATCTCTTGATATCCAAAACTTCCAAGTCCCAACATGATGAACAGGTATGACAGCCACATGATCTTTGATGACAGCTCTTCTAGAGGCACTTCAGATACGATCTTCCATATGTTCTGCCATGCCTTGCGACGAGAAAACTGGAGCGCCTTTTGTACCTCCAGATCTGACTCAACATCACTATCACATGGGGGAATATAATCCAGGATTAATGCACTTAGATAAGTTCCCTGTTCTGCTCCTTCCCCCCTGACCCTTGTTATTTCACTTTCTATTCCTGTTGATCCAGAGGCTAAGGCTTCACCTCCATATCTAGCCACTGAAATTGATGGATCTTCATAGTAAATTAAAAGATTTGGTTAGTTCCAAAGGATAAAAAAATTTGATTAGTTGTCTTTCAATTTAAGTACAACAAGAAATATTTTTATCTCTTACCCAACGGTATATCAACAGCAGGAGAAGGCTCCTCCCCATATTTCCTAGCTTCAATATGATTTTCAGGATGAGTTTGAGGAAGCTCTACTGGGTTCAGCTCCACTTGAGACAGTGTCTCTACAATAGTAAGGTTGTCTATACCCCCTTCAGGCATTGGCAGTTAGGTAACTTGTTCAGATTGAACTGCACATTTGAACCAATCATGGTCAGAGATGTAATAAGAAGTTATTTTAACAGGATGAAGGGTAACTCTCACATCCAAAATCTTCTAAATTACATGGTAATTTAACATGATCTAAAAAATCTTCAAAAGATGATCCAAGTTCCATCATTTCATCCAATGTTATCTCAGATTCCTGGTTAGTCACACCAGTGGGAACATTCGATAAATCTTCTTGGCGACCCTCGTTCTACGGCCTCTGATCCCAGACAACGTATTCAGATAAAATTCCAATGTCAATTGCAGTGGCCTATAAATTTTACGGTGCAGGAATTGAACCTAAAGTATCACAGAATGGAAGTTAGTTTATGTTTTCATTCAACATCTTATGAAGCATTGTTAGTTTACTAGAATCATGCTCTTCTCTTCTTGAAGCAGCAGCAAGAGTGGTACTGGGAACAGACGTTGTCTCCTCTTCAGAAGCAGCCAAGCCAGAATGAACTTGTGACTATTCACCAGTACCCTCCATCATCCTCAAGGGAGGGTCAATCCTCTCCCTCAAAGGGTAAATTGAAGAAGCCCCTACAATCCCAAGAAGTATGAGAAATCTTTTCATGGGTTAAGACTCATGACTATCCGAAGGACTTACCAATACAGATGAAACGTTTAGCTGTGGAATTCCTCCTTCAATGCTTTTGCTTCTTTGACTTTTTGGGAGTGTTGACATAGTCCTCTCCAAATATAGGTATTGGAGAGTGAAACTACCTATCTAACTCCTCGTCCATGGCTTGCTGGCCTTGAGATATCTCACCTAGATCATGAGGAGATTCATTAGCCCCGATGTCAGTACCACCAGGGATATACTGTGGTGAAGGAACCTCAGCAGTTCCTTTCTTTGCAAGCTGCAGGATGAAGAAAATAATTTCCTTGAGTAACAACGCTTTAACTATAATCAAGTTACAAATCAAATAAGAAAAAATACTTACATCTTTAGGAGCCACGTAATCGTGCCACTTCTCATCTCCGGAAACACCATTCCTTTAAGTGGTTCCACGATCTATCATTTACTTCACCCGCTTGGTGACAGGAATGGAATCATCGATGGCATATATGAGAATCTACAGCTCTATGATGTAAGCCCACACTTCATACAGATTATCCTCAAAACAGATATCTGTAGAAGCCCGAAGATTCCCTATTCCAGGGATGTGTATCCCATCACATAAATCCATCCAGGCGGTTTCAGTATTGCAATATAAACTCCTCCATGTATGGACAGCCTCTGGTCATAAATATTCATCATGTGTACCAGAAGGCTGCGAGGAAGGTCCTACAATCTTAGACTTCAGCTTCTTCCTAGCTCCTGAAACTACAAATAAAGGATAAGAAAATAAGATTTTTTTCTTTATAAGGTAATGGTGATTAAATTTCCTAAATGAAGTAACTCACTAGGAGTCGATGGAGTGGGTCTCTTGATTCTGACAGGAGGATTATATATGGCACGAGGCTGCTTTTCCGCTTGTTTTGCATCATCATCCCCATCTTGGGAATCCGACGAGTCACCCCTAGGTGAGGAACCTGGTGAATCAGCTCTCGGTGGGGAAGCATCACCTTCTTGAAGACGGGTTTCTTTCTCTATAGTTCTTTTCTTTTTACCCACCTGATAAACCGGATGATTGAAAAACCCTTCAGGGTATGATGCTATCCAGTTCTTGGCATACCATGTAGTCAAGTTACTTGCAGCTTTATCAACTAGTAGATCAAACACTGCCCGATATTCTCCATAGATGTCAACAACCATAGTTTTCAGGCAACCATCGGATGTTGCTCTGACCTGACATTCACAGGAGGGGATACAACAGTCTTCTACATATACTTTAATTGGCTTGCAAATATGTATGGATCATAGGCCTCTCATATAATCTCTCCATCAATCCTGGTAGCCAGTACACCATCTCTACAAGCCGGAATGTACGAACATAATTCTAGGCCAGATGTTCCATCATCAACAAACCTCCTGGTTGGCGGGTTTCCATAAGAAAATAAATTGAATTCCTTGTACATGCTCAGACTCACCTTCATGTCATAGATGTTGAGAGCTAACAGAGAAACTCTATAAAATGTCTGCACTGATGGTATGAAAGAACTTCTAGGAATTTTTATTCCATTCTATACATTATATGTCTTGAAATGAGTGGTGATACATCCCCACAAAACTTGGAATGGTCCCACTATTCTCAAAGGAGACTTACCCATAAAAACATGGAGTAAGATCATATGAATCTTCGCCAAAATGGGGGTGGCCAACCCAACCATTTTCTTCTCAGCCAACTTGGCTACAACAATGAAGGTCCCTGGCCTGATGCCTCCCTTCGAATCCCTGACTGGAAAAAGATAAACACTGAGCCACAAGGCTAAGAAGCCCGCCATATGGGTCTTTTTTGGGATTCTCTGATCCACTTCGTACCCCCACTTCCCAAATTCTCATGCTTCTAGAGTCGGTCAGAATGTGCCAGAAGCACCCCGCTTCTCTATTCTAGGGAAAATAGTAAGATGATTACAAACTGTGCTACTCCCCCTCCTTCCTGGTAAGAAACATATCCATCCAATCCTCTAGATGAATATCCTTTCTGGAATGAGATTTGGAGGTCTTGGATTTCTTGATCTTGTAGAAGATTTTCAATAATTCTCGAGCTAAAGCCGGAGTCTTATCGGAATTATTCCAAGTCACCTAGGGAGGGATGAGTTCATCATACATGTTGCCTAGAATTGGAGCCCCTGAGATCTTGTAGACATCTCACAAACTGATTCCTACTTCTCAATGAGTTAGATGAAAAGAATTGGTTTCTAGGCTCCAGCGGCTGATCAGCTCCGGCACAAATTCATCATTCCTGTAGACATATGTCTTCCCAACCCAAACGACTTCATATATCGTAGCTCCTTTCAAATCCTCAAAAAACTCTGCATAGGTTTGTTGCATCCAATATGCCCACATCCAAGTTGGATTCACACCTCCTCTAGGATGGAAGTCCCAACTCTTCTTCCAGCCTTTGGATTGATCCATCTGAGAATTTCAGAAGACTGAAGGATAATAATGGGGTTGCAGCTCAGGATTTTGAGGTTTCAGATCTGGGGCACAAGGTCTATGATGCATTATGTAGGCATTATCAATGGTTCTAGTATTAACAAATGCTCCTCCACTTGAGATATTTGCTGAAGCAAAATTGGTGTAATTCTGAAACCAATAATGTGGGAGATAGTTCTTTTCATCTGGAATATTGACTTCTTGTAGATGACCATGCCCATATGGAGGCAAGTAGATGCTCTTTGGAAAATTATGATGATACTTCTTCAAGTAATTTTCCAGATCTGGGAGAGTGTTGTCGCATATATCATAGTAATCATGGAAAAAAACATTCATCATGTCATCAATTCTCTTGCTAACCAGTTCATCAGCCATTCCAATTCTTCTAGGATCCATTGAATCTGCACAAAGGTCAAATAATTAACTCATAAGTGAGTTGATTTTTCATAAAATTTGTGAAGAAAAGTGAAAAAATGGCTAAGGCATTAAGGCACGCAAGTCAAATGTTGGCGCTCAAGTATAACTGGGTCGCGCGGGTTTTGGCGTGCATGTATCACCGCACAGGTCAAAATACCTCTGCAGAAGCATGACACAAAAGAAGAAATGAAATCGTAGAAAATCAGCAACTTGCGTGACGAGAGAAACCTGCATGGAGAGATCTCAGAATCATTCAAAGCCGGGTACTTTGTGCGAGAATGAGGCGCATATTTATAGGCAAGGCCACAACCCTGTGCGCCGAGGCCTCCGCAGCTTGCACTTGTGCGCCGCTACCTACATGCTCAAAACTTGCGCACCGTTCTTGCTTGGTTTTCTCCTTTACCTCAGATTCAAATCCTCCTTCCTTTTAGATCCAAATCTGAAGGTGGGGGGGATTTTTTTTATGCTCCTTTCTGTTACAGAGTCTAATGAATGAAAAGAGAAATACCTGGAACACAAAGTGATTCATCTTTTGAAGAAACATCAAAAATAGACAAAGGCATGAACAAAGATTTCTTTATGAATGGGCCGCACAAGTTCCAAGCTGCTCGCACAGGTGACCTGAGCGCCTAATTTGATTTTTACCCAAGGTCTTCAACAGCCTATAAATACCCCTTTTGGGCCCCCCATTTCGAGGAAGAAAATTCTAGAAACTCAAATTTCAGCTCTCGGTGCCCTAGTCTCTTGTTGAAGTCTTCCGAATACTTCTAAGGTAATTTATTACCTAGAATGGAAGATCTAAAGAGGGGTGAAAAGTCATAAGTATTTAAATTCACCAACACTTGTGCGCCTAAGTGTCATAACCTTAAAGGGAAATGGTCACACATGCGCGCCACCTTATCCATTCAACAGAACCTGCACGCCGCCCTTTTGTAAGCCTTTAGGGATAATACTAAGGGTTTGAGCCAATTCTTGCCCAAGTATTACCCTATGGGTTGACCGGCACGCAGGTACACCTGTGCCACGCAGGTACACTTGCACGACTAGGACATGTGCGCCCAAACAAAACCTACGCGCCTGCCTCTTTTTGGGTGCCCCTCCTGCCTATTCAACTTTCTTCTTCAAATACACCTCTCCTATTCAAGATTTAGCCTTCAAAACCCTCTTCAAATCCATTTTTTTGGCATGGTTCCTTTGTTGGCTTCCTTATATAAAAGGAATTCTGTGGAAAATATCCTAAAACCTAGTGATTTACATATCTTTATGTCACTAAGGTTAGAGATTTCATTAATTCAACCTCATCCTTTAAGATGATAGGATCTTTAACCTGGGCCTCCTTTTCAGAAGTAATTCCCATTCATAATTTTCCTTAACTTGGGCCTCCTTCTCAGTAGTAAGTCCCAAACTCAAATTCCCAAATATAGGCATCCTCCTTATGAGTAAGCCCTAAGTCACCTATTCCTGGGCCTTATTTTCAAAAGTAATCCCCAGTCTAAGATCTTTAATCTGGGTATCCTCCTCAGGAGTAAGCCCCAAATTACCAAATATGGGCATCCTCCTTAAGAGTAAGCCCCAAATTCCAAATTCCCTTAACCTGGGTATCCTTCTTAAGAGTAATCCCCAGTCATAATTTCTCTTAACCTGTGCCTCCTTCCCAAGAGTAAGCCCCAGTTCTCAAGTCCCTTAACCTAGGCCTCCCTTTCAAGAGTAAGACACAGTCTTAATTTACTTTTTATTTAGGCTTCCTTCTTAAGAAAAAAACCAAATAATAAGTCCCCTCTAACTTGGGCATCCTTCTCAGGATTAAGTCCTAAGTTAAGTATCCAAATTTCCATAAAGCACATATACCTTTATGGACCTTGTTCTCAGGTTTCTTCCCTAAATGAAATCCTAATCTTCATCTATCTGGGCAGTCATACATACATAATCCCCACATCATTTCTTATGATTACATTTTTCATGGAACAATTGTTAGGTTTTACCAATACCTCTTGTTTCTCACACCGATCATGACTCACGTGAGCTTAGAACGTAAAAGTAATTATGACATCTTTCTTTGAGACATCAATCATACATAAACCTCATACTTCCTTACTCAAACTACATGGGTTCTGATTCCTTTTCTAAAAAAGGATACGTAGGTATCCCATCTGCTGGTACAATCCCAAATCTGAAATAATCCATGTCCTTCTGAATGACAATAAACTTCATGTGCCCCACTGAGTGGCTTTAAAACCAGTATGGTTATCATAATGACCAAGAGATTTCTATATAATGTGTTGAAGGATACCATTGAATAATAATCTCTAACAACTACATATGATTATCTATCGATGAAGAACCTAAAATACATATAAAATATTCTCTAAATCTCATACATATCAATCATTTATTGTTAGATCTAAAGGAAATCTCATTTTTCATACTTGGTAATTTAATAAGGATTCACGAACATAACTCAAATCTATTAGGAGATTCCCGAAGTAGACAATAATTCCACTAAAAAGTTGTGATGATTTCAACCTCCCATCCTCTCGACCAATGAAAATTCTTAAGCCTCATCAGTTCACAACTGATGACCACCTACCTTTGGAATGTAGGTCCAAATGGATATAGAACCATTGGATGTTTCCAGTTCTACAAACAAACCTGTTAGAAACCGATTGGAATGTTTAAACCTTAAACAAACAAGGTCATCCCCATTTCTAGAGGAAACAATAACCGGTACCCTTTGCTCCTTGGTGCAGAGAGGGGATAGGAAAAGCCGTGGTGAGGGGGTTTCATGGAGAGAACCATCAAGGGGCCCACATTAGCGTGGCTATGAAAAGAAGCAATAGCCATTAGCGTTCCTATGCGAAGAAGCATGAGGCGAAGCTACACAAGGGGTGGTATCGTCCAAGGGAGTTTGAAATCACATCATGGAAACCTTGAGGGATGAACGAGAAAAGGAATTCCAAAGTAGAGGGGTTCGTAGGCAGGGGAATTTTGAAGCTCTGTTTCTCCTCATGGCTGAGGGCACTTGTGAAGGGGTGCGCTTTGAGAAGTGGGGTTCCTTAGCCTAAGAATTGTGAAGGGGTGCATATGATAGGTGCTTTGTGAAGTGTAAAGGCATTCACATAGCACTGCCTCACAGAGCAAAGGTGCCTTGCGAAGCAAGGTGTCATGAAGGTTTTTTCGTGAAGCATAAACGCTCCGCGACAACCCGGGTCCCCTTGGGGATCCCCTTCCTTCACGGAGTCCCTTAGGATCCGCGAAAGGAATCCCTCTCAGAAGAGGGGATCAAAACGAGAAAAAGGGAAGACACTTCACAGATTAGAAGTACCTCACATAGCTCATGGTTCGTAGATCAGAAGAGTGATTAGCGATTCAGGAGCTGGGAAGTCGAAAGGTAGGATTGTCCATCCTTTGGGATCAGGGGGATCCCGGTATTTATAGGAAAGAGGTTGTGTGAAGCAGAGCTTACACAACGTGAAGAGGGACTTGGTTGCTTTGCGGTAGGCTTGCGAACGTCAAATGCATTCATGGAGCATCCGACCTCCTTGCTTCATGTAGGGCTCGCGAACGTCAAATGCGTTCGTAGAGCATCCCGTCTCCTTGCTTGGCAGTGGGCTCACGAACATCAAATGTGTTCATGGATAATCCATCCTTTTTTGCTTCGTGGTGGGCTTGCGAACATCAAATGAGTTCACGGAGTGTCCTGCCTCCTTGCTTTGTGGCGGACACAGTGCTAGGGGGACTCCGCGAAATAGCTTCCCGAGGCAGTCAACAGTGCCTTCATTTTGGCTTCTTCTCTGTCCCAAATTTTGGCACCAACAGATACGTAGGAATGCCTAAAAATTTTTTCTTCAGGTTTATCCTAATAAATATCTTCACCCCTGGGTTTAGTTCTTTTTGAGGGTTTCATATGGTGTAGTGTGGAATTATTTAGTCCCCATTCACGCCGGGTTTACAATGGCCTCATCATGTTCCCCTCCTTCCAAAATGTTCTTCTTTCCACACATTCTTACCGCAAAATGTTAAATTGCACACCATTTTCAAGAAGTACGTATGGATTTATTCCCATCTCTATGGGATACATAGGAACACCTAGACATTTCCTTCTTGGGTCCAACCCCAATTTTTATAAATATTCTCTTCCTTTTGGCCCCTTGGTCTATGTTCTCTCAGGATTATGTGGTGTATTATGGACTTATGTCCTCATTCACGTCGGTTTTATAATAACCACGCCATGTACCTCTCTCAAGATATCTCCATTATCTATCCTTACTGCATGACATTAAACTGCACGACATTTTCAGAACTACATATGGATTGATTCCCATCCTTATGGGATACACAAGAACATCTGGACATTTTGTCTTTGGGTACAACCCCAAGTATCATAGATTCTACCTTCCTTTTGGAATCTCAGCCTATGTATCCCGAGATCACATGGAACAGTGTCGACTTTTTCCTCATTCACATTGGGTTTGCAACAGCTTCACCATGTGCCCCTACTTCTAGAGCATCCCCTTTTTTTGTGTCCTTACCACATGACGTTAAACTACAAGAAATTTCTAAAACTTCAAGTGGATTGATTATCATCCTTATGAGATATATAGGAACAAACAAACATTTCATCTTTGGGTCCAACCCCAGGTCCCTTGATCTTTTATCTCCCATTGGCCAGAGGTTCCCCCCTGGGACTACACATGATGTGGTGTGGACTTTTGTCCTCATTCATGTCGAGTATACTTTATCATGCCATGAACATTCCCTTTAGAACCTAGTTCTTCCATATTCATATAAACCATATAACATTAAAATATGATGCCTCATCCCACATGACTTCAAACTATTGCATCTTTTCCGCACGATGTTAAAGTTCATGGGATGGTCCTGTCATATGATCTTAAACTGTGAAACTATCATCCTGGCCGCACGATGAAAAACAACACTACATTGTGGTGTCCTCTCTTAAGGAGACATCATTATTGGCATCGATCATCCACCATGCTATTTTCATGGCCTACATATCGATTGATTCCTACGACAATGCCCAGATTCTCCATCTTGGGTTTGTTTCTCAAAAAACACTCCCACACTAAAGAACAAACAAGATCCATCAAATGATGCTTCTTTCGGTGCATGGTACAGACCCGCACAACAGTATTTCCCCTGGAATTGGTATCCTACCACTATGTTTTCAAGAACTAAATATGGATTGATTCCTAGCCTCATGGGATAAATAGGAATGCCCAGACATTTTGTCTTTGGGTCTAGCCCCAGGTTCATCCACCCATTTTCCTCCCTTCCTGTCTAGAATTCTCAACCTTTATTATGCCTCATAAACATGATCAGATGTACTATGTTTTAAGAGTTAGAGTGTTGGTTTCTGTATGGACATGCTCTCATTTGTTTCCATGTTTCAAGTGTCCCTTCGTTTGGGTTTCCATCACCTTTTACATTAGAAAGGACCCCTGAATGGTATGCATGCTCGGCCTTAAGGCTCGCCTACCATTTCAGGAAAACATCCTGGAGGATTTTGAATGACATTTTGAGGCATGTTTTTCATTTAAAATACAGTCAACGAACAACCCTCGGGTGTTAGTTCCCATTTCAAGCCTCACGATATGGATTTTATTATTCTAATATTGTCAATAATTATCCTATATCATTACACTGAACCCATTAATCCCTAAATATTGGTCTTGTGATTCGTATCCCATTCCATATCATCATGATAAAATAGAACTTTGACACCCTCATTGTTATCCATCTATGCACCTTTGTGTGCTGGGAGGATTAATCAGTGTCATGGGTTCACCCTTGGCTCTACACCTTCATCCCCTGCCATGTGCTTTCGTGTGCTGTAAAGATCTTCTCCACCATTGTTTCTCACAACGATCATGGATCATGTGGTATTAGGGATTTGGGTAAGTTTTTTTCTTGTATGGAAGGGTCATGCTTCCTTTTTGGTCCAAACTCTATGACCATAAACTAGGATCTCTCATCCCCTAGTCCGGGCATCATGACTTTTGACTATATGTGTTCTCTTGGAAATTTGTAATGAAGTGCGGACTAACATGTCCCTATTCTTGTCGTGTTTCTTTGTGGCACCACGTCACATATTTTTACCTTAGGAATCTCCCCATTTTGGTCTGAGCTATATGACCATAAAATAATATCCCTTACATCCATATTATATGATCCTAAACCACATATTCTGCACCCAGGTTGTGTAATGATAAATTACACATCCATACAATGTCTTCACTACAGAAAACATTTCCCCTTTTCAGTATTGGATGCCAACCATACAACCTTCAAGAACTATGTGTGGATTGATTCCCATTATTATGGGATATATAGTGATTCCTAGACTTTTTGTTTTTGTTCAATTCGCATCAACATAAATCCCCTTCCGCAATTTCGGCCTAAGTTTCCTCATAAGTATGTGGTGTGGGATGGGACTTCTTTTTCCTCATTCACGTCGGGTTTTCAGTAGCCACACCACAACCCCTGAAAACCTCTCTATCTTATTCACCCTTACCGTATGATTATAAACTACACAGGCATGTCCCACACACATGACATTAAACTGGGCACCATACGGTCCCATCTATATGACCTTAAACTAATATTCTTACCATATATTTCCACATGAGGTTAAATTGCATAAAAATTATGATATTCCTATTAAAAAGAGAATATTGCTCCCTTTTGGTATTGGCTGACTGTCGTACCACCTCCATGAACTAAGTGTGTCTTGATTCCCATCCTTATGGGATACGTAATGACACCCAAATTTCCTGTCTGTGGTCTAGTCGCTACCACTTTTGCCTCCCCAGCCCCCTATGGTCTGGGTTCTCTTAGAAGTTTCTGGTGTGTGAAAACTTCTTCGGTCCTCATTCATGTCGAGTTTATAATAACTACATCGTGTTATTACATTGAGATTACCACTCAATGCGTTCATCCACCATGATGCCTAAACAACATGGGTAATGTTCACGCTTCACACATTCCTTCATTTGCGTTCATCCACCATGATGCTTAAATCATGTGGATAATGTTTGTGCTTCGCACATTCTTTCATTTGGGGATTTCATTATCCTTAACATCCAAAGGAACTATCTAATGAAATAAATGATAGGAATCAGTGCTCTCCTACCATCTTGGTTCAATGTCCTAGAGGATTTTGAACAACATTATGACACATGTTCTGTGTAGATAATTTTTCCAACGATCGACCATCATTTGTTTGTTCCCATTATAGGCTAATGTGAAATGGATTTTTTATTTTGAACATGATAAAAAATTATCCTTCATCATCACACCACTCCCACTACACCCCAAATATTGGATGCTATGAATCGCATGTTTAATGCCCCTTTTCGATTTTATAGGCCCTCGACACCCCTGGTGTTGTAACTACGCACATACACATGTGTGTAGTAGTGATGTTGGTTCATCAGGGATTTTCTCCACCCTACATTTCCTTTACACCTTTTCAAACTCTTGTTAGATGGGGAAGGCCTTCTAACACTCCTTTTTTCCCACACCAAGCATGGATCACATAGGCTTAGGGGTTGTGGTAGGGTAATATCCATATACGGGCCAGCGTGACCCATTGGTCCTTGCATAAAAACTCAAAATGTGACACTATCATCCTTAACGCATGAGGTTAAATTATTTGGAATACAAATAACTATGTGAGGCTTGATTCCTACCCTTGTAGGATATATAGAGACATTCAGGCATCTGATTCCCGAGTCCAGCCAACCGAATGGTAAACTCCCTATCTTGGCCTTCTTGGCCTTGAATTCCCTTTCAGGAACATGAAACGTGGTGCAGAACTCTCTGGTCCTCATTCACATCATATTGTGAACAACATGACACATTTCTCATTTGGGGTACCCATGTCCTCGACGCATGACTTTAAACTACGGACCTACCCCGAACAAGTTTAGGATGCCCCATGATAATTATGGGATGTGTTAGATTCCTTGCCAGAGAGAATTTCCCCCACCATCATTTCTCTCTGACCATGTTGTGCTCAAGAACTATGTTTGGCTTGATTCTCACCCTTATTGGAAAAATAGCAACACCTAGACATTTTTCCTCAGGCCCTTCCCTAGGAATGTTAACTTTCCTAGTTATTTTCCCCTAATCATGGTATGAACTCCATGACCTTAAACTAGGGGTTCCTAGTACATGTAACATTACTTTAATCTATTGAGAAGGGTCCTGGCAGTACGACCTTAAACTACGTGAAAATTCTTGATCATATGACATTAAACTATTCATGCATTGTTCTCACTGCATGACACTAAAATGCATGCTTATCATACCCATTTCCACAACGTAAAACTGTAGACCATCGTATGTCCTCACAAGAGAGGTCCCTCCCAGAAGTAGGCCTGATCTTGATTCATACTGATATACTCACATGATGCATTTTTTCATAGTAGCTTAATTCTAAGAGTGTTGGACTCCATTCAAACAACTCATCACTCCACCCCTGCTTTTCATGCCCCTTATTCATATCCTCATTCCATTTCACATATGAAGGAATCCCCTAATGGTTAGGTTACTCAACCTTAATGCTTGCCTACCATCCTAGGTCAACATTCTGAAGGACATCAGATGACACTTTGAGTTTGGCCCCATGTTTTCGAATGCAGTCGGTGGTTTCCCCCCATTTTTTTGTTCCGATTTTAAGATAATGTGATTCAGATGCTATGTTTCAAATTTTTTCAACAGTTATCCTCCATCGTCAAGCCATCCTCACTATGTTCCAAATTTTTGGTATCATAATTCACATTTTTCATTCCCATTTGTTCAGATTTACTCCAAAACCCATGGAATTATCTCGCTCGTGTGCTAGAGCATGTTGGGGGAGATCAATTTGGCTATTTTGAGAATTATATTCTCTAACCATGACCCCCACTGTTTCTTCCTAAAAAATCAGAGTGTTCATTCAGAACTTAGAAGTTCGGGGATTGGTTGGCACTCTCGTATGCAAGGGAAATAATTATTTTGTCATCTATTGTTTCTCACATCGGGAATGACCCATGTGAGCTTAGGGATTGATCGCTGGATATTTAAAAAATATTATTGAGATGCAGTAATCAAAGTAGATAACATAAATCATTCACAAAACCAAAATAAAGAAGAAATAATGTAAATATGTTTATGATTTTGTGCAAATTATAGCCCCCATGGATTAACCCCTCTGATAGATAGGTTTACCTCTTCAGTGGAGCATTCCATATCCACCACTCTTTGTCTTGGGAAATCCAAGATTTTATATTTCCTATTAAGATCGCACTCCTCTTCGATAGAAATGGGGCACAGTTCATTGTACCCAATCCGGGCCTGATCCTCATCAGCTCAGATAATATCCATCTCTTAGGATGATCACCTCACCTATTCCTCGGCCACTATAAGGTATTCCTTAAATCACAATATGAGTTCCAATTATACATAGAGGAATGAAGAATGTTCATTTGGTTGTTCCCTCAAGTGTAAGATCTCTTACCCAGTCTCCAAGAGTCTCTTGGCATTGACAGACTTTCTCCACTGCCATCTGACACTGAGGCTGCGGTCATGTTCCTATATTTTCTCTACTATGTAATCTTGAATGAGCATATGAGGATGTCAGGAATCCACTCCTACAATGCATAGTTTGCACAATGGATAATGATGTATCCCTATCTGGTTTATCCACTCTGCTTATGGGGTATCATTTATGAGGTGTTTGATCAGTTTCCATGAATGATGATGAACGACCTTTCTATCCACTTTATTAGAAGAAATCTCATCTTGGTCCTCTAGGTTAGAAGGTTTGTATAATGGGAATACCTCAAAAAATTCACCAGTAGGGTCTTCTTCAGATGTTATTTTGGATAGGATGGGTTCTATGTCATCTGGTTGATCCTCGTCACCGGATTCCACCTTGGTAATATCATGTTTTGTCTCCCTAGTATTCCTATCTGTGGCTGTAATCTCTTTAGTCTGGTCAGCATGAGCATCCGATTCCACAATGATCGGTGTTCCCCTCAAAGGAGCGTTGGGAGCCCCAACCATCCTCACTAGGGTATCCCATGCCATTTGAAGAACTTTTCATGTCAAAATACACAGATGTTAGGTTCCTGGTTTAATGAACAATAGTTATGAATTCTATAAAGGAGAGTACTTACAGATATCAAATAATTGGTCTTACCCTTGAGCTGATGTAGTCAGAATCCCATGACGTGGCCCCCCCATATATGGTTGAGAACTTTCCAGACTCTGAGAGAACCACACTGGGTGTCACAAACCTGCTAGATTCTATAATTACCATTATCCTAGGTGCAAACCAAAAATATACTTCTACTATGGTATAGGAATGAGTTTTACATATGAGGTTCTCCTTCATAGGAAAAATGTCAGTTGGGAAGGCCTATATAACTTGAATGAGGACCACAACAAAATGGTTTAGGGTTTAACTCAAGATCCTCAAAAAACTATTCCAGATCTGAGGTTTCAATTTCTCCTTCCTCTAAATGGCTCCCTCTTTTAACCTCTCCCCCCCAAAAGGACTCTTCTAATTCTTCAGGTAAGGGGAAGTGCTCCCTCAACTCAGCAACGGAAAACTACGATGGGACTTTTTGGTTAAACAGTACTTTCACCCAGTCCTTCATTGGTTGTGGAGTACCCTTAGAGTGCACAATTTCCTTTATCTCGATGATGTATTGATACCATTTTTCTTGAGACACCAAAAATCCATCCTTGGCATGTTTGATCTCTGACAGATCTACCCTGAGATAGTTAAGGTGGTACCACATCTTGGAAGGACTGAGGAATTTTCTGTTAACATCCTAGGTGTCCCAAGCCTTTGAAAAAATTGAATCCTCAAGAATGTATATGTGGAATAGCCTCTTCCCAAGAGCCTGATTGGATATCCTGTGGAACCCCCTTAGTGGCCTCCCTTTCTGCTGGCTTGGCTTATCTGGGATCACCAAGTCTACCGCTTCCATTTGCCTTCTGCTCAGTATAGGTTCTGGAGTTTTTTAACTCATCACTACTGCAACCCCACCATCATGATGTGTTATTTCCATTTTTTGGCCCCAACCTCATTGTTGAGGATACACCCCATCACCAGCACAGACGATTTGCCTCTTCAACATTTCCCATGGGTAGGCTACATCCCAGCTCTTGGCATATTCTTTGACTAGCCTGTAGACAGCTATGGGTGGAGATAACTCATTCCTCATTTTCCCATAATCCCACATGAACATGATCCACATTGACCTCATCACACATGGATGGTCCTCGTGGCATACTCCCAGGTAGACTTAAGGGGTCAACCTATGCATGCACCGGAACATACACACAAAGCGGTGCAAGGTGTATATCTCACAAATAGGATCACAATCAATACATGCCACCAAAACTCCACCCCAGAAGGCCAGGATATAGAATCTCTGCTCCTCAATTCCCTATCCATCATCGGTGAATACACTCATTGGAAAAAGAAATGGATGGGGGTTGAATTCATCCACCTTCCAGACTCTGTTCAGCACCAGAAGGGGAGTCATCTTGTTCAGAAATATCCCCACCACATTCAAAATGGCTGGTCTAAAGTATGATAAAGGAGATGAAATAGGGTTTGGATATTCATAGATTCCCATGTACACCACTATCCATCCGTACAAAAGATGGAGCAGTCCACACACCCTATGTGGCTTCTTTCCCTCAATGATGTTCCAAAACCCATTGTATAGCTTGGTCAATACCGGGATCCATAAGTTGACATGCTCCTCCATTGAAATCACGAATTCCATAATGAATGTTCTCAATCACACACCCATGTTTTTGTCCCTGGCCAGAAACATCTAGTGGCAAATAAGGTTAAAGATAAACCCTTCCAGCCTAACCACCTGTAGTTGCTCTATGTTGACACTATAACCCCATAGCTTCCATTGGCTATCCTCCAGGGTTTTCCAATAATAATTCTCTTTACTATTATGGTCTCCCTTTGGATATATGGGAGGATTGAACGGTAGCTTCTTAGGCGCCTCCTCTCCTTTAGTGGCATGCTTTGGCGGGAAGTTTATGAAACCTTTAAACCAAAACATGAAATAGATGTCCCTCACCGACTGCTTTTCCTCATCCAACACCATATCCATCAGTGCATTTTCTAGTCATGACATTTGCTCTAGATCCTCCCATGTGTTCTCTATAGGGAGTAAATCATCATACATCACCCCTAGGATTTGAATCCCAAATATCTTTTGAATGTCTCAAAGACTGATGCCAACCTCCCTGTGGTGAATATGAAAAGTGTTGGTCTTCAAACACCACCTAATCAGAAACTATGTCACCATGTGTTTCAGATGATAAATGTGGAATTGGGAGGCCCAGACAGCTTCATATAGCCCTACCCACTTCAACTCTGCCTCTAGTAAGCCCAGGCCTAGTGCTCTGTAAAATTGCCACCATAGCACTGGTCCCAAAAATTGTTCCACCCCATCTCTGGGTTCCCCAAAGCTGCCTTGAGGATGGTGTGGTACTTTGGGGGAGATACCTATGGCTCCAGCACCTTCCCATCAATACTGCTGACATGTTGTATAGAAAGTTATCATTGATAGGTGTGTGTTCTTCCCATGTATGGCCGTCGATATCCCTGAACCACTGGTGCTGACATGGTGTACTCTTAAACCAGTAAGATGGTTCATACCTACTTGCTTCAGGGATAAGAACATCATCCCTTAGACCAAAGCCATAAAGAGGAATTATTTTTCAAAGAGAATAGTTATTTTGGATTTATAACAGGATCTCCACTAGGGATTGATGATTTTAATGGCTTCACACATATTCACCAATGCTCAGATTATCCACCATCTCTTCCCTTTGGGCAGCATCTTTGAGTACCCCTCGAGTTAGCTCTTGGTTGGTCACTATGTCCTAAGAATTTAGTATTTTTTTTTGTTCTGGTTCATAGATCTCGATCATAGAGCTTGGTCACAGAGAAATACCATAGATATCACAAACCCAACTTATGGTGTGCATGATCATAGAGTCTAAGGACTCACTTTTTAGCACAAAGTAAAAAAAATAGATCATGGTGTAATAATTTTCTAAGTAGTATTCACAGAGAACTTGTCCTCGAATCCTGTTCACAAAGAAATTTCGTAGATCATGCATAGATTCTCAAATTCAATAGATCAAGAATGGGAGTATGAAGACAAGCAAGGAAAAAAGACGGTTCATCCTCCCCTATTTATAGGTGATGACCCTTGAGCTTCACAGAATGTCTGGCCATGAAGATCTTCGTGGAGTTCTCAAGCCTCACACCACCTATCTGCATCATGATCTGGGTATGCAATCTTACTTCGAAATCTGCCTAAATTTTGGTGATATACCCTTAGAATCCAAACCTCATTTTCTCATCAACTCCAATTATGAGGGTGAGAATTTATTGGAACCCAAATATGTGCGTTGGAAAAAATAATCAAAGGACACTAAATGGTGCCAAAGGGGCTACTTCACGATTCACCCTCGCAAAGCCCTCTAGCAATGTGGGTAGTTCAAATCTGAGGCCTTCTCTTCTCCCATCGTAGAGAAAAGTGAAGGTCAATTCCATGGCTATAACAAAATTTATTGAAGTCTCTGCAATGTGAAGGAACGGATGATCACCTCTTTGAGTCCTTTGAAATTTATGGAATCCTCTACGACTGCTATGGATGGAACAGACGAAGCCTCAGTATAGGGAAGAGGTGCATATAGTAGGTACTTCACAAAGTGTAATGGAATTCACAGAGCACTACCTCATGGAGCAAAGGTGCCTCACGAAGCAAGGTGTCATGAAGCAATGTGCTTCGCTAAGTACAGTGACCCTGCCTTAGCATGTGGATCATGTGTACATGAAGGGTGTTTTGCGAAGCATAAATGCTCTGCGATGACCCGGGTCCCCTTAAGCATCCCCTTCCTTCGCGAAGGCCCTTAGGATCTACGAAAGGTATCCCTCTCAGAAGAGGGGACCAAAACGAGACAATGGGGAGGCACTGCGCAGAGCAGAAGTACCTCGCACAGTTCATGGTTCACAGAGTAGAAGAGTGCTTCGCGATTCGGGAGCTGGGAAGTCGAAAGGTCGGATTGTCCATCCTTTGGGCTCAGGGGGAGATCAGTATTTATAGAAAAGAGGTGCTGTGAAGCGGAGATTACGTGGTGCGATGAGGGACTTGGTTGCTTCGCGGAGGGCTCGTGAACTTCAAATGAATTCGCGGATCATCCCGCCTCCTTTCTTCATGGAAGGCTCGTGAACGTCAAATGCGTTCGCGGAGCATCCTGCCTCCTTGCTTCGCGGTGAGCTCACGAATTTCAAATGAGTTTGTAGAGTGTCTCACCTCCTTGATTCGTGGTGCCCTCATGAATGTCAAATGTGTTTGCGGAGCGTCTCGCCTCCTTTCTTCATGGCGGGCTCGCGAATGTCAAATGTGTTCGCGGAGCATCCAACCTCCTTGCTTCGTTGTGGCCACGGTGCTGGGGGGGGCTCCACGAAATAGCTTCGCGAGTCAGTCAATGGTGCCTTCATTTTGGATTCTTCTTTGTCCCCAATTTTGGTGCCAACAAATCCCCCCCTCAGAATTGGATCTGCGGAGAGATCAAGGGTTGAAGTGTGAGGGTAGTCACCAAAATCCTCGGCTGTTTGCGATGTTGGCTCATGAAGAGGGATCACGAGGTGGATAGGGGATGAATGGGACGAGTTTACCATGAATCTTGGTGCGAACTAGACGCGCTGTGAAGCTCTGAAGGCCATCACCTATAAATATGGGAGCTTCCCTCTCTCTTGTCCTTTCCCTTCTCTGCGAATTTGTCCTTTTGTGCTCTCGATTCGTGAAGCTCCTCATACTCTACGAGTGGTCTCTGCGAATTGAGTCTTCATGGCACACATCGAGTCCCCTACTCTACATTTGCGCTCCGCGATCTGGTGCTTGAATGCCTAGGTAGGGCTCTGTGAACATTCTTCATGAACAGTCTTCGCGAACGCGCTCTGCGAACAAGCTTCACGAACCGACCCGAAAATCATCCATGTTCCAGAACTGAATGGCCCACCAAGAAGCTGCCCAGGGGGTCCTGGAAGATGCCGCCTGGAGGGATGAGATGATGAATAGTCTGGGACTAGTAGAGTTAGTATGTAGCCACTCAAACCATAGTTCATTGGTGGAGCTGCTATCGGAGATCCAGAAGAACTATCCGTTGTGTAGGAGGTTTCCCTTGTATGGCTTCGGGCTGAGGTATGATGTCTTCATCCCTGAAGCAAATAGGGATGAGCCAACTTATTGGTTCAGGAGCATACCGTGTCAACACCGATGGTTCATGGTGGGCGATGGTCTTGCCCGAGAGGACTTCACGCCCGTCATTGCTGACTACTTATACAACCATCTGAACAACGTCAATGGGAAGGCATTGCAGCCGGATACGTCCCCTTGTCTGTACCAAACTATCCTCAAGACGGTGCTGGGGAACCCGAAGAAGGGGTGGTATGAGGAATGGGACATGTGCTAGGGCGGCAACTTCATGGATGATTGGGCCTGGGCCTACTGGGTAGGCGCCTCGTGTGAGGAGTTCAGAGCAGAGCTGAGAAGAGTGGGCCTGTATGAGGGATCTTGGGCTTCCTAGTTTCACATCTACCATCCGAAACAGCTAATGCCAGAGCTATTGAGCCGGTGGTCATCGAGGAACAATACCTTCCACCTGAATCACAGGAAGGTTGGCATTATCTTATGGGACGTGCATCAGATCTCGGGGGTCCCGATACTGGGGGTGATGTATGATGAATTCCTCCCTGCTATGGGTGCATGGGAGGATCCGTAGCATATGTCGTGTCTGGTGATGGAATTGCTGGAGCTTTTTCTAGGAGAGGATAAGGAGGCGGTGAGGTATGTCCACTTAAGGCATTGGTTCAAAATGTTTATGAACTTCCCGGTAGACCGTCAGTTCCCGGCGAGACCTCAAACTTGACCAAAGGGGGCCCGAAGTAAGGAACACTCATATTGGTGGATATTGGAGGATAGAAAATGGAATACATGGGGATTCAACATCAGCACTGAGCAACAACCAATAGTCAGACTGGTAGCATTCATCGCATCTATCATCTGTGGTTGGATCCTGCCGGTGAGGGATACCAACTTGAGAGTGCGACCAAGCACTTTCATCATGGCATCCACATTGGCGATAGGAGGGAGATTCAACCAAGGGATCCTGATGCTCTCCAAGTTGTATAAGAGGTTGTGGCACATCAGTGAGGGGAAGAGTCCACAGAGGATATACAGGTCATTCCACCTCTTGTACGGGTGGATAGCGGTGCATATCAGGGGGATCTATGAGTATTTGAACCCCATCTCGCCTCTAAGGTCAAACTTCCACCCCTGGATTCTCCATGCCGCGGGGAGTTTTCCATCCAAGATGACCATACCATCAGTATTAAATTGAGTCTGGAAGGTAGAGTATTTCAACTTCCATCTGTTCCTGTTGTTGCCAGGGGCCTTCACGGATGATGGTCGGGGAGCGGAAGAGCACCGGGCCTACCTCCTGGCCTTTCGATGTGGAGTCTTGGTGGCCAGGGTGGACCGCGAGCATCTCTGCGATCCATACACCCCAAAACGGTTTTCAAGGAAATTCTGGTGCCTACAGTGACTGAATCTATGGGTCTACTTGGAGGTGTGTCACGAGGAGCACCCGTGTGTGATGAGGTAGATGTGGCTCATGTTCACACGGGAAGAAGGGAAGATGCAAAATGAACTTCCTCTGTCGACCACCATCCTCTGGCTGGTAAAGGAATATGCACAGAGCTGGGAGGCAGCCTACTCGGGGGAGATGCTAAAGCGGACAACCATTCTAGTAGGTGATGGTGAGCTTCCCCTACATCTGGGCTGAGGCCGAAAGGAATCAAGGGATTCCTGCATTGCCGAGGCTGCTGTAGCGGCAAGGCCTGCACCAGCTGAGGGGGAAGCAGTGGTAGTGGATCCGGTAATGGAAATGGACCCGTTGGTCCCAGGATAATAGAGTCATCCGGAGGGGCATCCATCGAGAGGATTCCACAGGATTTCTACTTAGGCCCCGGGGAAACGGTTGGGCCATATTGACATGTCAGAGAATGTTGTCTTCCCGGAGGCATGGGACATCTGAAAAGTCAACCGGAAATTCCTAGGCCCATTTGAGTTATGGAGGTACCTTAACCGACTCGGGATGGAATTTCCAGGGATTGGCCCTATTAGAGTCAGTTTTGCAGTATCCCAGGCGGAGGCGAAGCAATACATGTGAAAATTGGAAGACTTTATCCACTATCGGGGTGCCCTGCAACCGATGAAAGACCGGGTCAGGGTGTTGTTGGATTGTACGGTCCCTCCATATCTATCAGCTACTGACCTGAGGGAGTGCTTCCCTCTGCCATAAGAATCAGACGATTCCTCCTGAGGAGATGAGTCCAGTGGAGGTAGTCCGTTGGAGGAGGGTGATGTCAGTGATCCGTCCTCGGATCTTGAAGATTTCACGGAGGCCCTTGAGGTAAAATCCCAAGTTCCTTATTCAGGGTATGCTCTTAGGTTACTCAGGATTCCTTATCAGCATCTACACTGTGCAGGAGGACCTTGTGCATAGACCTAGTTCTCGCCCCTCAGTGGGTGACAACGCAGAACCTTCGGGATCCACACCAGTGCCTACATCAAATTCTGTGTCTGGCAGGGCTAGGACACTTGAGGTGGCTCCCCCAGAGTCTCTAGACCTTCCAACCATATACGGGGGCCACGTTTCAGGGTCTCAATGACATAAACCCAAGAGAGAGACCAGGGATTCGATCTCTATAGGTCCCTCTACTGAATTTACGACTGCCATCCCATGACCACGTTAACTGACATTCACAACCCCTTTTTTGGCATGTACAGTCCTTCAATTGGCCTGGGCCGCTGCGGTGAAGTTGGTCGGGAATTATGGTAGCACCCTTCCCAGAGGTATTCCAATGGTCGTGGAGGTGGACATCCAACCTGACCGAACTGCAGTGCTCCTGATCACTGGCGGGGACGCCAGTGGGACTACTCCTGAGTTTATTGTGGTGAGATCTGAGGATGTGGTTCAACCGGATAGTTCAGGCCCCACCACGCCTAATCCAATGCCAGACAAGGACCCGACTGAGGAGTTTTTGGGGGTATTCTCTGCATACGATCCTGCCAACCGTGCCGATTGGGACGAGATGACCTCTGACAAGGAGGACAACAAGATAGTCCATCATCAATCGTGGAAGTTGATCATGCACTTCATCAATGAAACCCCCAAGCACTATGGTTATATGAGATGGATAGGCTTCTCTCATGGCTGCATGAACTGTGCACTAGGGGAGTGGATGCCCAGCATCCCCACATACTCGTCCGAGATCTTATGGCAGAAAAGATTTGGGAGTATGACCATGGCCTCAGTGTGGGATGGCAGCGGAGGAAGGAAGTAAACATAAAGAGGATCCAGGAGGCTAAATATGAGATCCAATAGCTGTAGAATTGGGCGGACGAGCATTCGACCTCCCTCAACGTGCAATCTGAGCTAATATTGTGATTTAGGGCCCAGCTGTAAGAAGCTGAAGAGGTCCTGAAGCGAGCCTCTGAGGAGATGACCGCCATCCGGACCAACATAGAGTGGGCCTAGATTATGGCCAACGAATTGTGCCCTCTCGCTGCCGAGGAGGAGCGGGAGATGAATAGGAAGCATCAACTCATGGACACCACCAGCCAGAGGGTGGCAGAGCTTCTATGCTCTTTTGATGAGTTCAACCCGTCCATGGGGGGAGTCGACCCCCGGGTACTGTAATGATTACAAACCCTCAAATATACTTTCCTGCTTTGATTGTTTGATTCCATAGCATGCATGAGTTCCATTGTTTACATTGGTTTATTGAATCCTCATGATGTTCGTGGAGCATCCGGTGATCATTCCCTAAGCTCAGGTGGGTTGGGCCCGATGTGAGAAATAAGGGATGACCACCTTATCACCCCTCCAAATGTAAGAGTGCAAACCAAGCTTCAGGTATGAAAGGTTTGAACAACTGGCCCAGATTTCCAGAAGGAAATGGGAGAGACCTTACTGGAGAATGAATCTATCTAAGAACAGCCAAATTACCGTTTTCCCTGTGTGCTCTTGTGCACGAACGGGGTAACTCCAGGGGTGCTGAAATCAATCCGAATAGGGGAATGGAAGGTGTGAATCACGATACCCAGGATTCAGAACATTGTAGGGGTGGAATGACAATAAAGAATAAATTTTGAACGCCTTAGAAATATAGTATTCTTATTGCGTTATCTAGGAATGGGGATAGAAAATGAGGGTCGACCGCTGTCCATGTTCGAAACATGGGGCTTGACTCAAAATGTCATCTGTTAGTCTTCCGGAATGTTGGCCCAGGACAATAGGTGGGCTATAGGTCGAGCATCCATACTGTTAGGGGGTTACCTTAGACATGAAAGAGGACGAGGGTCCGAATAAGGGGCATGAAAAGCATGGAATGTGGATTGATGGTTTGTTCGAACAGAATCCAACACTCTTGAAATTACGCCACCGTGGTGGAAGCACATTAGATGGGTGCATAAGTCTAATCATGTATCATTTATTATTTTAGACAGGACCTCTCTGGAAAGGGAGTCATTGCTTCCCAATGTCATTTTTGGGCATCTTGAACTTTTTCAAGGAAAAATTTCAGTTACATGGTTCCCCACAAGGGGTCATTCCAGGGGACGAAAATGAGGAGGAACATGATATATGATTACTAGGGATGGACCTAAGGTGATATGCATGGGTGTCTCTACGTATCCCATGAGGATGGGAATCAAGAAATATATAGTTCTTTAAGAGATCTTTGTATATGGTCTTAGAGCTTGGACCATGGATGATGGGAAATGTGGGAGACATGTGATGGGGTAATTATAAAACCCGACATGAATGGGAACCTGGGGTTTCGACCACCACATGTTCCCTGGGAAGATTATAGGTCAAGGGACCGAAACGAGAATTAAACTAGGCCCGAGGCAAGGTGCACGGACGTTCCTACGTACCCCATGAGGATGGAGATCAAGATGCATGTAGTTCTAAGCGGTGGAATGGTAAGGTACCAGTGCTAGGGATAAAAAGGGGCGTGCGGGTGTGGTCCTCGCACCTAAAGAAGCGGTATTTGATAAATCTTGTTTATCCCTTAAAGTGAATGGATTTTTTTTTGTGAAGCGCCAGGCCTAGGATAGAAAGTCTCGGAATCACCATAAGAATCGAGCTGTATGTAGGTGTTGAAAAATGGTATGGTGTGTGACCGATGCCAAACATGGTGTCCCCTTGAGTGAGGGCATCACGATGCAGTTCCGTTTTTCATCGTGCGGCCAGGATGATAATGTCACAGTTTAGGGTCATGTGATGGGACCAGGCATATAACGTCATACGGTATAGACGTAGTACCGTACGTGATTCCATGAAAGAAACCTTGGGCCAGAGGGAAAAAATAGAGGTAAGAGGACAAAGGGGCAGGAGAAACTATCTCCCAATTGAGCTGTACCCGAAAACGAGACGTCTGGGTGTTCCTATGTATCCCATAAGGATGGGAATCAAGCCACACATAGTTCTTTAAGAGATTTTAGTTTATGGTCTTATAGCTCGGACCAAGGAGAAGGGAATTCGGTGTGGAGCCTCAAATGATGCCTTTACTGCGGCTTTGTCCTCCTAACGTGAAAATGCGCACCAAAGGGTAGTGTTAGGAGTGTTAAAGTTCTACTTGGACATAATGGGGTTGACAATGATGTGAATCATGTAACCCAAATTCAAGGCTTAAAGGGGTTTGTGTGACAATAGAGGATGACTGTTGACCGTGTTCGAAACACAACATCCATATTGTGTTAGCCGGAAATGGGGACAATCAAATGAACATTGAACGCTGACCATATTCAAAATGTGGGATTTGTATCGATTTGTTTTCTGAAGCCCTTGAGGACGTTGGCCTATGATGGTAGGAGAGACCTTGGGCCTAGCATCTATGCCATTAGGGGGTCCCTTCGGGTGTGTAAGATTATGGAAGCCCAAATAAAGGGTAACACGAAGCCTGAAAAATGGTTGAAATCATGTCCACGCAAAATCCAACACTCCAAACGCTGAACCGGAGTACTCTTAAGAAGATTGGTGCATCGCCGACAAGGTTCGAGGAGGGTGCTCAACCTGAGAGTGGCCAGTTTGAAGGGATTAGTATATAATACAGGGATAGAGAACTCCCAGGAGGGGGAGGTACTCGGTGTGGTTGTTACAAACCTGACGCAAATGAGGACTTAGTCTCATACCACACCATATACTCCCCTCCCTGAGACAGGGTAGGCCAAGGGGCTGAGGTGAAAGGGAGATCTATGAGAGATGAAGATGGACCCGAAGTGTAGACGTTCGGGAGGTCCTACGTATCCCATGAGGATGGGAATCAAGCTATACATAGTTCTATGAAGGGGAAATACAAAAACCTCTTAGATTAGGGTCTTATAACTCGAGCCACAGAGAAGCAGGACTATCCCAAGTAATGGCGGACCTTAACCTAATCACTAAGCCTAAGTGATTTGAACTTGGTGTAGGAAACAAGGGTGGATATGGTATTTGAAATAGGTGAGATATATTCAAGTGGGGAACTGGTGAAGCCCTGAGCGATTGCCTTATCGCGGATTATTTCCTCCTAACGTGTGGATACACACTGAGGAATAGTACCAAGAGTTTCGAAGTTATACTTGGACATGATGAGGTGGATAACGATGTGAATCATGTAACCGAAATTTTGGGATTAACGTGGTTGGCATGAAAATGGAGGATAACTGTTGACCGCATTCGAAGCACAACATCCATATCATGTTAGCTTGAAATGGGTACAATCAAATGAGCGTCGACTGCTGACCATATTCGAAATACATGATTTGTATCAATTTATTGTCTGAGACCCTCAAGGATGTTGTCCCTTATTGGTAGAAGAGTCCTTAGGCCTAGAATCCAATCCATTTGGGGGTCTCTTTGGGTGTGAAAGGTGATGGAATCCCTAATGAAGGAGAACCTGAAGCCTGAAAAACGGGTGGAAGCATGTCCAAGTAGAGTCCGACATTCCAGGCATTAAAACAGAGTACCCTTAGGCACATTGGTGAATCGACGAAGAGTACTGAGGGGTTAATCTTGGGAGAGGCCGATTTTAAAAGATGAGGATAACATAAATGGATGGAAAACTCTCCGGGGAAATAGGTACATGGAATGGTTGTTACAAACATGACATGAACGAGGATTAATCTTGTACCACACCGTATATCCCTTTCATAGAAGAATATGGTTAGAGGGGACAAGATGGGGCTGAACCCAAAGACAAGATGCTCGAGCAGTCCTACGTATCCCTTGTGGATGGGAATCAAGCCATACGTAGTTCTAAAATCACACATAGAGGGTAGGATACCCTAATGATGGGGGTTTGTGGCGTGGAAAGTAACCCGATGTGAATGAGGACATAATCCCATACCACACCGTACAACCCTAAATAGGAACTTGGGCCGGGGGCCCGAAAAGTCCAAGGGGCCTAAGGCTGGGCCTCGGTCGGAAAGGCCCGACCATTTTTCAGTTTAACGTCTTGTAGTGAAGATGAGGAGGGGAGTATATGTCCCAGAGTAGGGAGGTGTATGGAATGACGAATAACCCGACGTGAATGAGGATATAATCCCATACCACACTGCACACTTCATGTAAGAACTTGGGCCGGGGCCCAAGAAGTCCAAGGGTCCTGAGGCTGGGCCTTGCTCAGGAAGGCCCGAACAATTTGCAATTTAATGTCTTACAGTGAGGACGAAGAGAGGATAAGGTATCTCATCCGGGGATGTGTACGACACGACGAGTAACCCAATGTGAAAGAGGACATAATCTCATACCACACTGTACAATCCCATAAGAGAGAACCTAGGCCAGAGGCCCAAAAAGGACAAGGGGCCTGAGACTAGGCCTCAGATGGGAAGGTCGTACATCCTCTTGTACGGTTACTGCCTCATCATAGATCCTAAGCCCATGTGATCAATTCTCGGTGTGAGAAACAAGGAGCCAGTCTCAGCTCCCCCCGTCACATGGGGGCTAAAAAGATGGCTTTTCCTGGAGGGGAGTTCGTCTCTTGGAGATACAACGGGGCAGAATGAACCACTACACTCAATGTTTGGGACATCTTGGTGTGGTTCCAACGATGCAGGACAGCTTTTGACCATGTTCGAAACATAGCGTCCCTATAGTGACCTAAAATTGGAACAACAAATGAGCATTGAAGTCCGACCATATTCGCAATGCGGGACTTGTATCGGCTTGTTTCTCAACATCCACAAGGGTGTTGGCCCGAAGTGGTAATAGAGCCCTTAGGCCAAGCATCCATACCATTCAGGGGCCCTTCTGGATTGGAAAGATGATGAAGTACCAATTAAAGGAGTGGGTGAAGCATAGTTGTACCCATATATGATAGAGGCGAACGTCTCCAGGGAGCGGGACGTATGGCGGATCGAGATTAGCTCAACACGAATTGGGGAAAAAGTATGCACCCCACCATATGTCTTGACCCGAGGGGAAGACTCTGGCGGTTGGATTGGGACAATAGACGAAATGTCTGAGTGTTCCTATGTATCCCATAAGGATGGGAATCAAGCCATACATAGTTCTTTAAGGCCATGCAGTTTAACATCATGCAGTAAGGATGTGGGTGGATAGAAGAATGGGGGAGAACATGGTGTAATCGTCACAACTTCCATATGAATGAGGCCGAGGATGCTTGCACTACACCACATGAGGACCCTCCGAGAGGACTATAACCAAGGGGGATAGTCGAAAAGGAGAGTTTTGGGGTTGGGCTCAAGACCGGGCATTTGAGCGTTCCTACGTATCCCATAAGGGTGGGAATAAAGCCGTATGTAGTTCTAGGGGTGCAGTTTAATGTGTTGCAGGAAAATTCACAATTTAAAGTCATGTAGGACTGAATAGTTTAAGGTCATGATGGACTGGCGTGCAGTTTAGGGTCATGCAGGACCATCCAGTTTAAGGTCATGCAGGACTAGTAGGCTCAGGAAAAGTATTTCTTGAGGAACTTGGCATTGGTGGGAGGAGTTATACGCTCACCATCCATGGTCACAAGGGAGTATTCTCCATTGGGGTAAACCCTATGAACTATGTAAGGTCCATCCCATTTGGGATCCAACTTGGGTGGTTTCCTTCTGGGGATCATGGGCGCCCGGAGGACCAATACTAGGTCGCCTTTTAGAAAAGAGAGGAGGCGAACCTTCTTGTTAAAGGATCTAGCTATCTTATTCTGATGCCTTTCCAGATTGTGCAGGGCATGAAGCCTATTCTCATCAAGGGATTCCAATTCAGCTAGATGAATTTTGGATACCTTATCTGGTTCCTTCTAGTCATAGACTATTGTACTTAACAAAGGTTGCTAGATCTCGATGGGCAGGATAACCTCAGCTCCATACACCAGGGAATATGGGGTCACCTGGGTGGAATTGCGAGTTGTCATCCGATTAGCCCAAAGGGTGTTGGGGAGATTGTCCAGCCAAATATTCTTGTTCTGACCAACCATTTTTTTCAAAATGTTAGAGAAGGTTTTGTTGAACGCCACGATGTACCCATTCACCTGCACCTGATAGCGGGAGGTATGGTTCGAACAGATGTTGTACTTGGCGTACAATTTCTTCAGCTCAGATGCTCAGAAGTTGGGGTCGTTATCGGTGAGAACGGTGTGAGGGACTCCAAATCAGCAGATGATATTAGAGCTCACGAAGTCGACGATAGAATGGGACTTGAACTACTTGAGCGGAACTGCCTCCGCCCACTTGGAAAAGAAATCTGTGGCGGACAGGATGAACCTATATTGGCGAGCTATCGCCGGTGGATATGGTCCCACGACATTGAGTCCTCACACCGCAAACGACCAAGAGTACTTGGTGGAGTGGAGATGTTCTGGCAGCCGATGCATGAAGTTAGCATGAATTTGTCACGCGTGACATCTCTTGGTGAACTCGATGCAATCATGGATCATGGAGGGCCAGAAGTACCCCAGTCTCCAGATCTGATGGGACTGCTTCAGCCCAGCTTGGTGGGCACCGTAGGAACTGGCATGAACCTCCTGCATGACCTGATAAATCTCGACTCCTTATATGCAATGGAGGAGAACACCATCAAACCCACACTTGTAGAGGATTTGCTCAAGACTGGGACCACTCAGGAGGGTAAACTGAAGTGTGTGGCATCAGATTCTCTCACGCTCAGCCTAATTATATGGGAGGTAACCACTTTAGAAATACTAGACAAAAGGGGATCTCCAGTCGGGAGTCACTTCAACCGCTACATCTGAAGAACCTGGGGGTCCTAACGTGGAGGCTCTGGCAGTAAGATGGCTTACCCGCAGGCCATCGTCATCATCTAAGGTGACGGGATAAATGAATCTCTGGTGTGCTATGTGTATAATCATATTATCCTACTCGGGTTCTGCAATTGATGCTGCCAGGCTGGCCAGGGCATCGGCTCGACCATTCTGAGATTGAGGGACATGAGTAACCTCCAGCTGAGATAGAAACTAGGCCATGATCTAGAGGGTGTTCTCCAACAATCGTACGAGCTATGGCTTTCTAAAAACATATTCACTATAAAAATTGGGCCATGAGCTGGAGGGTGTGCCCCAACAATGGTACGAGATCTGTATTTTTGAAAACATAGTCACTATCGATCTTCTTGATGACTAGTTTAGAATCCCATTTCACATCGAAATGGGGCACATCGATCTCGAGGGCCAGATTGAGGCCTGTGATAAGAGCCTAATACTCTACCTCATTGTTGGTACAACCTTCCAACAACAGGAATGAATACGGTAGAATGTATTGCACCAGGGTAATAAAGACAATACCCAGACCCACTCTGTTGAGTCAGGGATTATTGATTCTCCTATTGGTGGGGCTTCAGGAGGCACCGTCGAAGTGCATCTTCCAACACGAGATAGCATGATCTATCGAGAGGATTTCCTCGTTGGGAAAATCCAGGTCTAGGGGCTGGTCCATAGAGGTTGGATGGGCTGCTAGAAAGTCTTCCAATGCCTATCCATTGATAGCTTTCTAGGGGATGAACTTGATGTCAAACTTCTATAGGATTACTACCCACCATGCTAGACGGCTGGTCAATATGGGGCAGTTCATAATATACTTCAGCAGGTCTACCCGAGACACAAGCTGTACCTCGGGGTGCTATAGGTAATATCAGAACTTCTTCACAACAAATACCAGTGTAAGGAAGCTCTTCCCGATGAGGGAGTATATGGTCTCCGTATCGAGGATCATGCTGCAGAGGTAGTATAGGCTATTTTCCATCCCCTCATTGTTCATCTGGGCGAGAAGGGCGCCGAGAGATCGTTCCAGAGAAGTCACGTACAGGATTAGCAGCTTTCTGGGGATGGGTGGAATCAAGACCGAAGGCTGGAGCAGATACTTATTGATTTCCTCAAATATGTTCTAGAACTCTTCATCCCATTCATAGGTAGATCCTTTCTTCATTAGCCGAGAAAAGGTCTTACACTTGCTAGCCAGATTCGCAATGAATCGGCATATGTAGGCTAAGTGGCCTTGAAAGCCTCGAATCTCCCAAATATTTCATAGGGGAGGCATCTGGTTAATGGACTTGATCTTCTCTAGGTCGATCTCTATGCCTCGTTACCTGACAACAAAGCCAAGAAACTTCCCGGAGGTGACCCCGAAGGCGCATTTCAACGGGTTCATCTTTAGGTGGCGGGAACGGAGGAAACCAAACACTTTCTCAAGGTCCTTGATATGGTCCTGGTGTTGAAGATATTTGACCACCAGATCATCCACATATCATTCCACAAATTTCCCGAGTATTGGCTTGAATATGCGGTGCATGGCCCGCTGATAGGCGGCACCTGCATTCTTCAGGCTGAAGGGAATAACCTGGTAACAGAAAGTACCTTGGACCACCCTGAAAGTGGTGGACTCTTCATCCTTGGGGTCCATCTGGATCTGATTATATCCAGAGTAACCATCCATGAAGGATAGGGCTTGGAACCTGGACGTAGCATCGATAAATAATTTTGTCACTGGAAGGGGAAAATCATCCTTCGGACAGTGACAGTTGAGATCTTGGAAGTCGATGCAGACTCTGATATGTCCATTCTTCTTCCTAACTGGCACAATGTTAGCTATCCACTTAGGGTACTAGACCTCCTTAATGAAGTTGGCTCTGATAAGCTTGTCAACTTTGGCCTTGACCATGGCACTGTGAGAAGGGTGCATCTTCCTAGGAGGCTACTTGAACCCACGGTGATTTGTCGGGAGACCAAGGTGGTGGATAGATACCTGAGGATCTAGTCCTGGCATCTCATCATAACTCCAGGAAAACACATCACACTGCTGTTTCAGAAAGTCCATATAATGTTTCTGCTCCTCAAGGGACATGGCGAAACCGATCAATGTGGGTCTCAAATCGACCTTGCTACCAAGGTTCACATGTACCAGTTCATCGACCGTAGTGGAGACGACTTCTTCAAAGGCGGGGGGAGAGTCCTCAAAATCCTATTATTCAATTGCGAAAGAGGGATTCCCAGTGGGAGAATCTTCCTCTAGGATGGAAGATCCTGACGGGGGGCTGGTACCAGCCTGGATAGAAGTGGACAACATATCACTAGATTCACGCACTGCTGAGACCATAGCGATGAATGCAGTCGAGCCAATCCCATATGGTCTTCAGCCCAATGGGACATGCTTGATTATATCAAAGCAATAGTGGCGCATTGGCTTGAGTCGGTTAATCCCATCCCAGTGAAACAAACACGTATGAAATACTGCCGTTTCCATAGGGTGGACATCTCGATACCGTACTGGGGTTGGAGGCTTCGGGATCACTTAATCCTAGTTTGTGTAGGAGTATGATGTGATTTTCCATCGCCGCTTGGACTTAGGAACATGATTTCCTCTTGTACCAGAGACAACAAACCATTGACCCATGCTGGGGGTCGTGGCCTCCAATCGATGGATCGGGAAGATGTAGGTGTCATACAGACCTGCTCAGGGGTCAGTTGTGACCGTGGCGAGCTCAACCTCACTTGCCAGAATTTTCTTATCCTTGCTATTGTAATAGTTAGCATCTAGATAGCGGGATTCACAAGAGGAAAAATAAGACGCATCACCTTGGAGCACGCCTACACGACCATTAAGGGAGTACTTGAGGCACTGGTGATATGATGAGGGGACCGCCGCATGCAAGTGGAGCCATGGTCTTCCCATCAATGCATTGTACGTGGTGTCCTAGGAGACAACCATAAACTCAGTACTGGAAACTAGGCCACCGAACTAGTTCTTCAAATGGATCTTTCCGACTGGGGTCTTCTCTGTCCTTTTGTATCCTTGGATTCTTAAATCAAAGAGAGTCAGGTCATCCTCAGATAACCCCAGCTTCCGCAGTGTTCGCGTCGGGATAAGGTTGATCCTGGAGCCGGTGTAAACAAGACAGCGGCGAACCTCCACATCATTAAATTGACCAGTGATGTACAGTGGGCAGGTGTGCCCCTATATGGGGGAGCCTTCATCCTCTCCAGAGAATGAAATGATGGCCTGACATTCGGCATTCTCAACTGTTTTAGCATGAAAGGCTTCTGCAGCTGCTACCTCCATCTCAAACTGGAGGGGGATCTTTAAAGCCTCAATGAGGGCCTCACACATATCTGATGACAAGAAAAGGGATTCAAGGATGGAAAGCCTCACTGGGATTCTAGCGAGGTGCTTTAGGACATCATACTTCCGTGCTAGGCGCGAACTTTTGCTTATAGGAGGCCGCTCTGTGACAGGAGGCAAAGAGGGCCATGCTGGCTGGACCGACGACTGACTGGTGCCTGGCATGTCCTGTTGTTCACTAGTCTAAGCCCAGAGAGTAGTCATCAGATGAGGACCGGATAAATGATATTGTCCTGTAGCCAGGTGAAGCTGGTTGTGGCACTGACGAAGTGGTTTTGCCTGATCTAGCAGCACAAACGGTGGTGGATGCGGTCTTGATGACACCAGATGAAGAGGTTGCGCATGCTAAGCTCTATGTTGGTCCTTCTGTTGGTCTCAGTGGCATGCATGGCCTAGATGGATGTGCCAAATGATGTGCCTTGATGACCCATATAGTCATAGCTCTGCCGACGTTGGCACCAGCTGGGGACGTTGGGGAGGTTCGTCTGGAACTCCCCGTCGTCGGGAGTCATATAGGGGTTTACCAACTCCACGATATTAACCAAAGCATACCCCTGACTATCGCTTTAAGAGTCATTCAATACTGGGTGGATTTTGGGATGGATCCCCATATCAGGGGGCATGAAGCCATCGAAAGTGTGGGATGACGATGGTATTGGAGGGGTGCGTTGCTTTTTCTTGCACTGCTGATGCTTGCTCCCTTGGGAAGAGGCCAGCTAAGATAATGATGTAGAAGTGGTGGCTGCAGCTTTGGAAGGCTTTGTCTGATTCAGGCTTGCCTGAATGATTCCATGGGAGTGAGAAACCATCTTTCGAGCCATCCAGTCATCGTACTTATGGGACCCGCGGTAAGAAACCTGCTGCCACTCACCTTCGCTGTCGCTACCACTGTCTAACCTTACAAAGACACCCACCACTTGTGCCGGGGCCGGGACCGACCTGACTATGTTGTTATTGAACTGGTCTTAGATCCAGTCTTTGAACACATAACACTACTTGAGGGTGTGCCCCAGAATATGATGATAGAGGCAGTAGTTGGGGAGATCAGTGAGATTCGCCTCTTCCGGCCTGGGCGGTGGCAGCACATTCTGTAGAGGCTCTTGTTGATTCTGAAGGGGGAAATGGACATGCCTAGCTGGCCTATTGCAGGGCTTCCTCAAGGTGTTGGGCCTTGTCGGAGAAGTCTCGGAATCCTCTAGGGTTGTTTTGGGTGATCATTGAAGGAACCCGTTCCATATTGATGTTCCTTACACACATCTTCAGTAGTTTCTCCTAAGTCAGTGGCATGCCAAAGGAGTATGTAAGCCCCTTCCACCAGGAGATAAAGTCCGCGACTCACTCATCAGGCCTTTTCTAGGACTTGAAGAGGTCTGCGATGCTGGTTTTCTGGGTGGTAGAGCTGAAATGGTGGAGGAATTCCCTGCGAAGGTCCTCCCAGATGGTAACGGATCCGATGGGGAGCTGGCTGTACCAGATGAATATTGGCCCCTCCAACGTCTGAACAAAAGATAGTAGCTTGGCAGCCTCCTACTGCACTGTAGTCCCCAACATGGGACCACACCTTGAGTTGAAGTGGGCCAGGTGATGCGGTGGGTCCCCCATCCCGTTAAAGGGAGAGAAGGTGGGATTCCCAAATCCCAGAGGTGCCAACATATCATCCACCCATGCCGGGTATGACTTTCCATCTGGTGGGATTTCCACCTGTCATGTTTCCAATGCCTCAAGGCGGGCTATGAGCACCGCCATAGGATCATCTGAGCAGGGGTCCCTATCTTGATGGGGATCCCTAAACATGAGTGCATTTTTGGGTTCTTCAACATAGTAGACATGCTCAGTGGATCGTGGAGCGGCTGGTGGAGCGACCCTTGGGGCTGTCGGGGGAGCCCGAGCAGGGTTCCTTGGATTTCTGCGCCGTTCAGGAGGGTTTGGTGAGACATAACTCACCCTCTTTCCATGAGCTATAGCTTTAGCCCTATCCACTAGAGCGGCATGATCAAGGTTCCCTAGGGGCAGCTCACTGAGGGGAAGTTGTTCCTTCCCCTACTTCCCTAGCCTAGGATCGCCTTAGTCGGGCCATCTCTCTACAGTGCGTTCAGCCAGGAGTTTTCCGACCAACTTCTTTTGCACAGAAAGTTGTTTGAACAATGTGGCCTTCTCGGGGTCCTCCTCCATCTTCTGTACTGAAGCAGATGGGTCGGAGTGCTTGACAGCTCCGACGTTCCCTTTTCCCTTACTGGAATTCCTACTGAGTACCAACGTCTCGGTGGGCACAAGGAGACCTAGGAGGTTCATCTACTGATGAGTATTCCTCCTCGTTGGGTCCAATAGTGGTGGCACACTCTCAGGGGGTAAGTATCTATCAAGAATCTCCATCTCATCCTCATCATCCACTATATCAGCCATGTTGACCGTGACCCTTCCTGGGGGCATGTCCTCAATATTGCCTAGCAAGTCGGGCAGTCTCCAGATAGGACTGAAGAGGAGGGAAACATACTGCCCCCCAGCCATGGATTTTCACGTGGAGGGTAGCCTCCCTGATAATTTTGTAGAGTACCTTGATACTCTGAATGGATTGCTGCTGGAGAGCCTCACGGCGACCTGGTGACTCGGGGCGCTGGGCCACAGGGAGTGTGGCCAGATCAACCAGATGACATTGGTTGCTAATGTCTTTGAAATGTGCTTCGATACTTGGATAGACCATGCGCTGATGACAAATACTGAAATGTGTCACCCAAAGGGTGTAGTGGAAACACTCAACTCCCTATCGGGTGAGGGATTTCGGTATGCGGAAATTCTGCGCTGCCACAGGCCAGAACTTCTCGGGGAAGTGGTCCGCTGCAAGGATGATCTAGAAGCTCCTCGACTCAAATTCAGGGTCTTTCCCTTGATTGACCCACTATCCAACTGGGGGTGGTTGAGGAACTGGAAGAGGTACTAAGGCAGAGCGCTGGGACGACAGGCTGGCAGGTGGAGAGTACGACGAGTGGACTGACTGGCCGCCGATTCTCAGGCTTTCCTCCGAAGAGTGTAGCGACCTGGACACTAAATCATGATAAGAGGGGATAAAGGCCAATATTCATGGCTCAGGGTCCAAGGCTACTGGTGATAGTCTGCAATGCTGCTCGCTTTCCATTGGTCCCCAGAATAGCTCCACGTGATCTCTTGTGGAGGTAGAAAGCACTTCCGGTGATGATGGTGGTGATTGTATAACCATAACCCGTGGGGTCACCAGATTTTCATCCTCTTGGATATACCTATAGAGGGAGGAAATAATCCTATGGACCTCACATTCCGGGAGCACCAGGATGATACGCCTCATCCCTGCCCCGACCCTTGACTTGGATGAGCGAGGGTAGGGTTCCTGAGCTGAGTCGTACTCCGTTTCAAAGTCAGAGAAATGGACTGGTTTGATTTACATTCGGGCCTTCCCAGGATTCTTCTTGTGGCGGCGACGACCCGCCTTCCTACCCCTGGATGGCTCCTTGGGACAAGGCTGATTTCTGATACGGGGTCCTTCGGACGCACTGGTGTTGGGGAGGAGAGGGTTTCCACCTGAGAAATCTGGGTGCGAGGATCAATGAGAAAAATGTCTAAGGGTACATAGGGAGGACCTCCATAGATAGTGCTAGAGCAGGAAAACCCTCCACTGGAATTGGTAGGTGCATAGGAAGGACCTCCATGCTAGTTTTCTCAGGCGACCTCAGCGCGAGGAAGGTCCTTGCGCTAGTCTAGCTACCCACGGGTATGACCTCTGTGCTGGGTGTGGGTGGAATGAGACTGACCTTTACCCTTCTTGTTGTCGAGGCAGGGAGGACCTTCACCAGTTGCGGAGAGGATGTAGGGGGGATCCTCACATTGGAGAGAGACCAGATGTGCAATGTCTCTACAACAGTAGTCGGGAGAAGGATTAATGACTCCATATCTAGTGTAATGGGAATGAGAGAGGCTTCCGTGTTGAGAATCACTACCATGGGGCATACCTTCATTCAGATTGGGGGTAGCACGGGGCATAACTCCATGATGAGCCTCGAAGTGGGGAAGGCACACACTCTCTGTGGTAGTGGTACGGGGAGGACCTCTGTATGGGGTGGCATCACTGCAGGTTGGTTCGTGGTGACCACTGCTCATGCCTGCGACTAGGAGAGTCGACCTAGCATGCCCGTGGGGAAGTTGGGGCCTCGATCCCGGTTGGGAGTATAAGTGCCCCTGCTCAGTGTATGCATGGACTTGATGATATGCATCTGCGGTGGCTCGGGCCAAAGTAGCCACCGACATGGATGCCCCTTGGCAGGCGTCCTCCTCAGCTTGCGCCCGACACTAGCGTCTGGTCGGATGAGCCGGGACTAGTGGCGCAGGTACGTAACTTACCTTCTCCTCCTCCAGCAAGACCGGGCGGCGGCGCTGACGCGGCTGGGTGGGAGCCCTTACTGGGAGCCCCTGGATTGGGACTCTGACAAGGGTGGTCCGAACGTCACCTACCTCATCAGTTTAAGGCAGGGAGTCTTCAAGGTGATCCGGGGACAGGCTCTCGAAGTTTTTGTATGTCGGGGTGGCGAGAAATGGATCCCTTCACGGCCCTCTGGGGTGGCATTGACAGCGAGGTGCAGATGCCTCCATGTCCAGGCAGGCTATATCCCGCGTAGGGATGATGCCCTCCTCCTCGTAACGACGCACAAGGTCGTTAATTACCCTTCATTGGATAACTTCCGATGGGGATATGGGGCATGGGCTCCCCACGGTCATAGACATAGATGCCTTCATGGAAGCAGTGAAGCCATGCAGAGTGGATGTGCTAGCATTTCCCCTAACCCTGCATAGATGGGTAGGCGGTGATCGCGTTCCTGAGGCAACAACCTGATTCCTGAGAAGTAGGGAGATGAACTCGTCAGTGATGAAAGAAAAAGGAATCAACGACCAATGCCCCAGTGCCATCCCGTATTTCGTGATCGGTAAGAGGGATCCACACTGACAACATCACAGACCGGTATGTCCAATGTTCTACTACCCCAACTTCTGGTGAGTTTCACGCCAGGCCCGCTATTTGTTTGGCGGGACCCGGTGCCAGATAACTGGATTCGGTGACATGTCAATCTATTGATGCCTCGAGTGATACTAATCTCTATATTGAGGAGAATAAATTCACATAAGGTTCACCATTTCTATTTCTGATGCTTTCTCTAAGGTGTGCACATCCATCTCGTTTTGGGACGAGGGGAACGATTTTTGTTGCCCTGCATTCTCACTTTCCAAAGGCGGGTGGCATCTGCTCCTTATTCAGGGACGTCTGCTCCTTGATCAAAATAGGATGATAGGATGTCAGTTCTTCCTTCCGTGGATTCCTTCTAGGAATTCATCACTTAGTCCAGGTTTCCCTCATAGACTTAAGATGATGTTCATGAAACTCTTCCTGGTGCCATATCTTCATAGACACTAGTTAATTACATTGCTTCTGTCAGGACATTACAAGGGGTCCGGTCAATGAAGCAACCTTCGGCTAGGAGAGTAGTCACGTTGGGCATCACTAGCGTTTCTGGACACTGGGGTATTGGCATGTATGTCTTATGTCCCTTATTATATGGATTCTCAATGGAGAGAAAGACCGAGGAATCCCACATCGAATGCAGGGAATCATATTCCATTGGCATGTATCTGAGGTTTTCCTCAGCTTACCATGTTTAACACAGGGTATGCCACAAGTTTAACGTCCAGTAGAGATAGATTGGGCTGATCATAACACCGACTAGAGTGGATCAGATGGAGGAACTCCCTGGAGGGAACACTGATATTGGGGTCATCGTGTGGGTGGACTCCCGAATGCTGTTAGTTGGAATGGGGAATGGGGTGGCATGATCCCATCGGGATGTGGTGGCCCAGGTAAGAATCAGGATAGATGATGGAAGGTTCTGTGAATTAGATGGTGAATGGGATGGAACCGTCATGAGGATGACGATGGTTTTGGGCTTGAGCCTCGAAGAGGCTTCCTACATATCCCTGTGGCAGGGAATCAAAGTCCCCGTAGTTCATATAAGGACGGCATACTGCCAATTGGGGTTTTCAACAGCTTATCGCTGGATGAGATCACAATGGATTACTATTGGATAAGGTGTCAACGACTTACTGCTAGATGGGGTTTCAATGGCTTACTTCTTATTGAGGTCACAACGGCTTACCGCTGGACGGGGCTGTCAGCAGGTTACCACTAATGAGGTCTCAAAGGCTTACTACTGCATAGGGTCACAACGGCTTACCGCTGATTAAGGTCACAACGGCATATTGTTGGATGGAATGAAAATGACTTACCGCTGAATGTAGTGACAATGGATTACCACTGAATGGAGTGACAAAGGATTATCGCTGAATGGAGTGACAGTGGCTTACCACAGAATGGAGTGACACCGACTTACTGCTGAATGGAGTGACAACGACTTACTGCAGAAAGAGGTCCACAGTTTAACGTCCTGTGGGACGGGGGTGAACTGATGTGAAGGGGGTCGAAACTGCTGGGTGTTGGGCTTGAACCTCGTGGAGGCTTCCTACATACCTCGCCTTGGCAACGATCAAAGACTTCGAAGTTCAGGTGGTTGGGAACTGACGTGAAGGTGGACCTGCGGTCCAATGGGTGGTAGTCTTGGTGCACCGACGTGAAGATGGTTGGGACCAATGGATGGTGGTGGGATTAAACCTAAGAGAGGCTTCCAACGTACCCTTCCTTGGAAAGGATCAAATACCACATAGTTCAGAATCGTGGATACAGTTTAACATCATGCGGAATGGGGGTGAACCGACGTGAAGGGGGTCAGAGCGGTTGGAGTGGTGGGCTTGAACCTCGTGTAGGCTTCCTAGGTACCCTTACATGGAAAGGATCCAAGTTCATATAGTTCAGGATATGGGGGAATTTGGGGCTTATGCTCTGAGTTGGCCCAAGGTGTTTAGTGAACCGACATGAAGGAGGTCGGGACGACCAGGTGGTGGGCTTGAACCTCGTGGAGGCTTCCTACGTACCATGCCTTGGCAAGGATCAATGTCCATGTAGTTCAGGTAAAAAAGGTGAAATTTGGGGATTACACTCTGAGGTGGACGAGAGTGTCAGTGAACCAATGTAGAGGAGGACCTGGGATTCAATAGATGGTGGTGGGTCGTGGAGGCTTCCTACGTACCCTGCCTTGGCAAAGATCAAAGTCCTCGTAGTTTGGAGAAAAAAAGGTGTCATTTGGGGCTTACGCTCTGAGGCGGCCCAGGGTGTCGGTGAACTGACATAGAAAAGGACCTAGGGTCCAATAGATGGTGGTGGGATTGAACCTCGTGGAGGCTTCCTACGTACCCTACCTTGGAAAGGATCAAATTCATCATAGTTCAGAGAAAAAAGGTGTCATTTGGGGCTTACGCTCTGAGGCCGCCCAGGGTGGATTTCATGGTCGGTCCTCACTCTAAGCCCACGCGAGTCATGCTCAGTGTGATAAAAAAAATATAGTAGAGACCCAATGATCACATCACGAAAGGTGCATCCGTGGGAAGTGAAGTGGGGATTACACATGATTAACCGCCCAAATAGAAAACAAGGGCTTATGTGTGGTTAGTAGACCGAGAAGTCGAGACTTACTCTATGATGGAGGCCCGATGAAGACAAAGTGTAGAGGGATAGGTACTTGTGACTGGAGAAAGGATAAGAATCACCCCCATCACGCCCTTCATTGGACCTAGGAACCAAAGATAAACGGAGGAGCAGGGATGCTGCCTCCTATAAGAAATATAGGGTCTTACACCGAGATGGTCACCCTTCCCCTGTGGAAAAAGGCCACTACCATAAGGAGGATATCATCCCATGTGAAGACCAGTGGTCATCGAGAATGTCCACGTTGGGGGTACCCCGTGTACAAGGCACGGGGAGAGGTCACAGTTTAACATCATGTGCTGAGGATGATGGTGCTTGGCAGTTTAACGTCCTGCAACTCAGATGAGGTGGGTTTGCTCCACACCCTAGGACTTACATAACTAGTACCCTCTGCTCCTTGGTGTAAAGAGGGGACATGTAAATTCGTGGTGAGGGGGTGTCATGGAGAAAACCATTGAGGGTCCCACATTATCATGGCTATGCAAATAAGCAATAGCCATTAGTGTGCCTATGCAAAGAAGCATGAGGTGAAGCAATACAATGGGTGGTATCGTCCAAGGGACTTTGAAATAACATCGTGAAAACCTGGAGGGACCCATGGGAAAAGGAATTTCAAAGCAGAGGGGTTCGTAGGAAGGGGCCTTGTAAAGCTCTGTTGCTCTGCGTGGAAGAGGGAACTTGCGAAGGGGAGTGCTTCGCGAAGTGGGGTGCCTTAGCCTAAGCATAGGTCATATGTGCATATGGGAGGTGCTTCGTGAAGTGGAAAGGAATTCTTGGATCACTGCCTTGCAGAGCAAAGGTGCCTCGTGAAGCAAGGTGTCGTGAATCAATGTGTGTCACTAAGTACAGTGACCCTGCCTTAGCATGTGGATAATGTGTAAATGAAGGGTGTTTTTCGAAGCATAAGTGCTCCGCGATGACCTGGTTCCCCTTGGGGATCCCCTTCCTTCACGGAGGCCCTTAGGCTCCATGAAAGGCATCCCTATCAAAAGAGGGGATCAAAATGAGACAAAGGAGAGGCACTTCACAGTGCAGAAGTACCTCACACAACTCATGCTTCATAGTGCAGAAGAGTGATTCGTGATTTGGGAGTGGGGAAGTCGAAAGGTCAGATTGTCCGTCCATTGGGCTTAGGGGGAGCCCAGTATTTATAGGCAAGAGGCACCGTGAAGCGGAGCTTAAACGACAGGAAGAGGGACTTGGTTGCTTCGCAGAGGGCTCGCAAATGTCAAATGCGTTCATGAAGCGTCCTACCTCCTTGCTTTGCGGAGGGCTCACGAACATCAAATGCGTTCGCAGAGTGTTCCACCTCCTTGCTTCACGGTGGGCTCACGAATTTCAAATGCGTTCACGGAGTGTCCCGCCTCCTTGCTTCGCGGTGGGATCGCGAACGTCAAATTCATTCTCGGAGCGTCCCTCCTCCTTGATTCACAGTGGGCTCGTGAACGTCAAATGCGTTCACGGAGCGTCCCTCCTTTCTGCTTCGTGGCAGGCTCGCGAACTTCAAATGAGTTCACGGAACATCTCGCCTCCTTTCTTCAAGGCGGTCGTGGTGCTAGGGGGACTTCGCAAAATAGCTTCTTAAGGCAGTCAATGGTGCCCTTGTTTTGGCTTCTTCTTTGTCCCGAATTTTGGCACCAACAAATACGTAAGAATGCCTAAACATTTGATCTTCGGGTATATCCTAATAAATATCTTCTCCACCGAGTTTAGTTCTTTTTGAGGGTTTTATATGGTGTAGTGTGGAATTACTTTGTCCCCATTCACGCCAGGTTTACAATGGACTCATCATGTTCCCCACCATCTAGAATGTTCTTATTTCTGTACGTTCTTACCGAAAAATGTTAAATTGAATTCCATTTTCAAGAACTAAATATGGATTTATTCCCATCTCTATGGGATACATAGGAACACCTATACATTTCGTCCTCGGGTCCAGCCCCAATTTTTATAAATCTTCTCTTCCTTTTGGCCCCTTGGCCTATGTTCTCTCAGGAGTATGTGGTGTAGTGTGGAATTATTTCCTCATTCACATCTGGTTTGTAATAACCATGCCATGTACCTCTCTCAAGAGCTCTCCATTCTCTATCCTTACTGCATGACGTTAAACTGCACAACATTTTCAGAACTACATATAGATTTATTCCCATCCTTATGGGATAAGCAGGAACATAGGGACATTTTGTATTTGGGTATAACCCCAAGTGTCATAGATTCTACCTTCCTTTAGGCATCTCAGCCTACGTATCCCGAGATCACATGGAACATTGTGGACTTTTTCATCATTCACATCAAGTTTGAAATAGCTTCACCATGTGCCCCTACTTCTAGAGCATCCCCTTTTCTTTGCGTCCTTACCACATGACGTTAAACTACAAAAAACCTCAAAAACTACACATGGCTTGATTATTATCCTTATAAGATACATAGGAACACCCAGACATTTCATCTTTGGGTCTAACCCCAGGTCCCTTGATCTTTTCTGTCCCCTTGGCCTGAGGTTCCCCCTGGGACTACACATGATGTGGTGTGGACTTTTTTCCTCATTCATGTCGAGTACACTTTATCATGCCATACACATTACCTTTATAACATCGTTCTTCCATATGAATATAAACCATATAAAATTAAACTATGATGCCTCATCCCACATGACTTCAAACTATTGCATCTTTGTCACACGATGTTAAAGTGCATGGGATGGTCCTATCATATGACCTTAAACTGTGACACTATCATCCTGGCCACACGATGAAAAACAACACTGCATTGTGGTGTCCTCTCTTAAGGAGACATCATGTTTTGCATCGATCATCCACCATGCTATTTTTCAAGGCCTACATATGGATTGATTCCAATTACAATGCCTAGATTCTCCATCTTGGGTTTGTTTCTCAAAAAACACACCCACACTAAAGAACAAACAAGATCCATCAAATACCGCTTCTTTCGGTGCATGGGCCAGACCCACACAATAGTATTTCACCTGGAATTGGTATCCTACCACTCTGTTTTCAAGAACTAAATATGGATTGATTCCCAACCTCATGAGATAAATAGGAATGCCCAGACATTTTTTCTTTGGGTCTAGCCCTAGGTTCATCAACCCATTTTCCTCCATTATAGTCTAGACTTCTCAACCTCTATTATGCCTCATCAACATGTTCAGATGCACTATGGTTTAAGAGTTAGAGTGTTGGGTTCTTTATGGACATTCTCTCATTTGTTTACATGTTTCAAGTGTCCCTTATTTTGGGTTAACATCACGTTTTACATCAGAAAGGATGCTTGAATAGTATGCATGCTCGGCCTTAAGGCTCGCCTACCATTTCGGGCCAACATCCTGGAGGATTTTGAATGACATTTTGAGGAATGTTTTTCATTTGAAATACACTCAACGAACAAACCTCAGGTGTTAGTTCCCATTTCAAGCCACACGATATGGATTCTATTCTTATAATATGGTCAACAATTATCCTATATCATTACATTGAACCCATTAATCCCTAAATATTGGTATTGTGATTCATATCTCATTCCATCTCATCATGATTAGACAGAACTTTGACACCCTCATTGTTAGCCCTCTGTGCACCTTTGTGTGCTGGGAGGATTAATCAGTGTCATGGGGTCACCCTTGGATCTACACCTTCGTCCCCTACCATGTGCTTTAGTGTGTTGTAAAGATCTTCTCCACCCTTTTTTCCCACACTGAGCATGGATCACATGGGATTAGGGATTTGGGTAAGGTTTGTGCTTGTATGGAAGGGTCATGATTTCTTTTTGGTCTAAACTCTATGACCATAAACTAGAAGCTCCCATCCCCTAGTCCATGCATCATGACTTTTAACTATATGTGTTCTCTTAGAAATTTGTAATGCAGTGCGGACTAAGTTTTCCCTATTCATGTTGGGTTTCTTTATGGCACCACATCACATATTTTCACCTCAGTAATCTCGCCATTTTGGTCTGATCTCTATGACCATAAACTAAGATCCCTTAAATCCTTATCATATGATGCTAAACCACATATTCTGCACCCAGGTTGTGTAATGATAAATTACCAATCCATAAAATGTCTTCACTAAAGAAAACATTTCCCCTTTTTGGTAATGGATGCCTGCCATACCACCTTCAAGAACTATGTGTGGCTTGATTCCCATTCTTATGGGATATATAGTGATTACTAGACTTTTTGTTTTTGGTCTATTTGCATCAACATAAATTCTCTTGTACAATTTCGGCCTAAGTTTTCTCAGAATTATGTGGTGTGGGGTGGGAATTCTTTGTCCTCATTCATGTCGGGTTTTTTGTAGCCACACCACAACTCCTAAAATCCTCTCCATCTTATTCATCCTTACCGTATGATGATAAACTTCACAGGCATGTCCCACACACATGACATTAAACTGGGCACAATACGGTCCCATCTATATGAACTTAATCTAATATTCTTACCATCTATGTTCACATGAGGTTAAATTGCATAACAATTATGATATTACTATTAAAAAGAGGATATCGCTCCCTTTTGGTATTGGCCGACTTACGTACCACCTCCATGAACTAAGTGTCTTGATTCCCATCCTTATGGGATATGTACTGACACCCAGATTTTTTGTCTGTGGTCCAGTCGCTACCACTTTTTCCTCCCCATCCCCCTATGGCCTGGGTTCTCCTAGAAGTATGTGGTGTGGTGAAAACTTCTTCGGTCCTCATTCATGTCGAGTTTATAATAACTGCATCATGTACTTACATCGAGATTACCACTCCATGCGTTCATCCACCATGATTCTTAAATAGTGTGGGTAATGTTCACACTTCACACACTCCTTCACTTGTGTTCTTACACCATGATGCTTAAAGCATGTGGATAATGTTCGTTCTTTGAAAATTCCTTCATTTAGGGTTTTTATTATCTTTCACATCCAAAGGGACCCTCTAATGGCATAAATTCTAGGCTTAGTAATCTCCTACCATCTTGGGTCAACGTCCTGGAGGATTTTGAACAACATTATGACACATGTTCTGTGTAGAGAATTTGTTCAGTGATCAAACCTCATTTTTTTTGTTCCCATTATAGGATAATGTTAAATGGATTTTGTGTTTTAAACATGATCAACAATTATCCTTCATCATCACACCACTCCCACTGCACCCCAAATATAGTATGCTATGAATCACTTGTTTAATTCCCCTTTTCCATTTTACAGGCCCTCGACACCCCTGGTGTTGTAACTACAGACATACACATGTGTTTAGTAGTGATGTTGGTTCATCTAAGATTTTCCCCACAAGACATTTCCTTTCCACCTTTTCGCACTCTCGTTAGATGGGGAAGGCCTTCCAACACTCCTTGTTTCCCACACCAAGCATGGCTCACATAGGCTTAGGGGTTGTGGTAGGGTAATATCCATATATGGGCTAGTGTGACCCATTGGTCCTAGCATAAAAACTCAAACTGTGACACTATCATCCTTACTGCACGAGGTTAAACTATTTGGAATACAAATAATTGTGTAAGGATTTATTTCTACCCTTGTAGGATATATAGAGACATTCAGGTATCTCATTCCTAGGCCCAGCCAACTAAATGGTAAACTCCCTATCCTGGACTTCTTGGCCTTGAATTCCCTTTCAGGAACATGTGATGTGGTGCAGACCTCTATGGTCCTCATTCACATCATATTGTGAACAATATGACACATTTCTCATTTGGGGTACCCATGTCCTCGATGCATGACTTTAAACTGCGGCCCTACCCCGAACAAGTTTAGGATGCCCCATGATAGTTATGGGATGTGTTAGATTCCTTGATAGAGAGAATCCCACCCCAACATTTGGCTCTGACCATGCTGTGCTCAAGAACTAGGTATGTCTTGATTATCACACTTATTGGAAAAATAGGAATGACCAGAAATTTTTCCTCAGACCCAGCCCTAAGATCATTAACTTTCCTAATTCTTTTCCCCTAATCATGGTATGAACTCCATGACCTTAAACTAGGGGTTTCTAGTCCATGTAACATTACTTTAATCTATTGAGAAGGGTCATCTCAGTATGACATTAAACTATGTGAAACTTCTTGATCATATGAGGTTAAAATATTCATGCATCGTTCTCACTATATGACACTAAAATGCATGCTTATCATCCCCATTTACACAACGTAAAACTGTAGACCATCTTAGGTACTCACAAGAGAGGTCCCTCCCAAAAGTAGGCCTGATCTTGATTCATACTGATATGCTCACACGATGCATTTTGTCACAGTAGATTAATTATAAGAGTGTTGGACTCCATTAGAACAAATCATCACTCCACCCCCTCGCTTTTCATGCCCCTTATTCAGATCCTCATTCCATTTCATGTTTGAAGGAATCCCCTAACGGTTAGGATACTCAGCCTTAACGCTTTCCTACCTTCCTAGGACAACGTTCTAAAGGACATCAGATGACACTTTGAGTTTGGCCCCATGTTTTCAAATGCAGTCAGTGGTTGCCCCCCATTTTTTGTTCCCATTTCAAGCTAATGTGATTCAGATATTGTGTTTCAAATTTTTTCAACAGTTATCCTCCATCGTTATGCCATCCTCACTATGTTACAAATTTTTGGTATTACAATTCTGATTTTTCATTCCCATTTGTTCAGATTTACTCCAAATCCCATGGGATTATCCCGCTAGTGTGCTAGAGCATGTTGGGGGAGAGAAATTTGGCTATTTTGAGAATTATATTCTCTAACCATGGCCCCCACCTTTTCTTCCTGGAAAATCAGAGTGTTCATTCAGAACCCAGATGTTTGGTTATTGGTTGGCACTCTCATATGCAAGGGAAATAATTAATTTGTCATCTCTTGTTTCTCACATCGGGCATGACCCATGTGATCTTAGGGATTGATCGCTGGATATTTCAAAAATATGATTTAGATTCAGTAATCAAAGTAGATAACATGACTCATGAACACAACCAAAATATACAAGAAATAATGTAAATATGTTTACGAGTTTGTGAAAATTACATCCCCCATGGATTAACCCCTCTGATAGATAGGTTAACCTCTTTAGTGGAGCATTCCAGATCCACCACTCTTTGTCTTTAGACATCCAAGATTTGATATTTCCTATTAAGCTCACACTCTTCTTCGATAGAAATGGGGCACAGTTCATTGGACCCAATCCAGGCCTGATCCTCATTAGCTCAGATAATAGCCATCTCTTAAGGATGATCGCCTCACCTGTTCCTCAGCCTCTATCATCTATTCCTTCAATCACAATATGAGTTCCAATTGTACATAGAGGAAAAAATAATGTTCATTTGGATGTTACCTCAAGTGTTAGATCTCTTACCCAGCCTCCAAGAGTCTCTTGGCATTGACAGACTTTCTCCACTACCATCCAACACCGAGCTTGAAATCATGTTCTTCTATTTTCTCTACTATGTAATCTTGAATGAGTATATGAGGAAATCTAGAATCCACTCCTACAATGAATAGTTTTTGAAACTGATAATTAAGACTCCCCATCTGGTTTATCCACTCTACTTTTGGGGTATCATTGATGAAGCGTTTGATCAGTTTCCATGACTGGCGATGAATGACCTTTCTAACCTCTTTATCAAAAGCAGTCTCATCCTGGTTCTATAGGTTTGAAGGTTTGTATGATGGGAATACCTCAAAAAATTCATCAGTAGGGTCTTCTTAAGGTGTTATTTAGGATAGGATGGGTTCCATGTCATCTGGTTTATCCTTGTCATAGGGTTCTACCTTGGTAATCTCATGTTTTGTCTCCCTAGCAGTCTTATCTGTGGCTGTAATCTTTTTAGTATGGTCATCATGAGCATCCGATTCCACAATGATCGATGTTACCCTCAAAGAAGGAGCGTCAGGAGCCCCAACCATCCTCACTAGGGTATACCATTCCATTTGTAGAACTTTTCATGTCAAAATACATAGATGTCAGTTTTTCTGGTTTAATGAACAATAGTTATGAATTCTATGAAGGAGATTACTTACAGATATCAAATAATTGGTCTTACCCTTGAGATGATGTAGTCAGAATCCCATGATGTGGCCCCCCATATATGGTTGGGAACTCTGAAGACTCTGAGAGAACCACCATGGGTGTCACAAACCCGCTAGATTCTATAATTACCGTTATCCCTAGTGCAAACACCAAATCTACTTATACTATGGTATAGGAACAGGTTTTACATATGAGGTTCTCCTGCATAGAAAAAATGTCAATTGGGAAGGCCTAGATAACTTGAATGAGGACCACAACAAAATGGTTTAGGGTTTAACTCAAGATCCTCAAAAAACTATTCCAGCTCTGAGGTTTCAATTTCTCCTTCCTCTAAATGGTTCCCTCTTTCAAACTCTTCCCCCCAAAAGGACTCTTCTAATTCTTCAGGTAAGGGGAAGTTCTCCCTAGACTCAACAACAGACAACTACGATGTGACTATTTGGTTAAGCAGTACTTTCACCCAGTCCTTCATTGGATGTGGAGTACCCTGAGAGTGCACAATGTCCTCTATCTCAATGATGTATTGATACCATTTTTCTTGAGACACCAAAAATATAACCTTGGCATGTCCGATCTCTGACAGATCCACCCCGAGATGGTTAAGGTGGTACCACATCTTGGAAGGACTGAGGAATTTTTTGTTAACATCCTAGGTGTCCCAAGACGTTGGAAACATTGAATCCTCAAGCATGTCTATGTGGAATAGCCTCTTCCCAAGTGCCTGATTGGATATCCTGTGGAACCCCCTTGGTGGCCTCCCTTTCTGTTGGCTCAGCATATCTGGGATCACCAAGTCAACCGATGCCACTTTCCTCCTACTCATTAATGGTTCTGGAGTTGTTTGACTCATCACTACTGAAACCCCACAATCATGACGTGTTATTTCCATTTTTCGGCCCCAACCTCGAGGTTGAGGATGCACCCCATCACCAGCACAAACGATTTATCTCTTAAACATTTCCCCTGGGTAGGCTACCTCCCAGCTCTTGGCATATTCCTTGATTGGCCTATAGAAAGCTATGGGTGGAGACAACTCATTATTAATTTTCCCATCCTCCCATGTGAACATGATCCACAACGACCTCATCACACATGGATGGTCCTCATGGTGTACTCCCAGGTAGACTTAAGGGGTCAACCTATGCATGCGCTGGAATAGAATCACAAAGCGGTGCAAGGTGTATAGCTCAAAAATAGGACCACGATCGATACGTGCCACCAGAACTCCACCCCAAAAAGCCAGGAGATAGAACTGATGATCCTCAGTTCCATATCCTTCATTAGTGAATATACCCATTGGAAAAAGAAATGGACGGGGGTTTAATTCATCCACCTTCTAGACTCTGTTCAGCACCAGCAAGGGAGTCATCTTGTTCAGAAATCTCCCCACCACATTCAAAATGGCTGGTCGAAATTATGATCGAGGAGATTAAATAGGGTTTGGATATTCATAGATGCCCATGTATGCCACTATCCATACATACAAAATATGGAGCGGTCCGCACACCCTATGTGGCTTCTTTCCCTCACGGTTGTTCCAAAACACCTTGTATAGCTTGGCCAATACCGGGATCCACAAGTTGACATGCTCCCCCAATTAAATCACAAATTCCATAATGAATGTTCTCAATCACACACCAGTGTTTGTGTCCCTGACCAAAAACATCTAGCCACAAATAAGGGTAAAGATAAACCCTTCCAGCCTTACCACCTGTTGTTTCTCAGTGTTGACATTGTACCCCATAACTTCCATTTTCTATCCTCTAGGGTTCACCAATAATAATTCTCTTTACTATTCTGGGATCCCTTTGGATAGTCGGGAGGCCTGACCGGTAGCTTCCTGGGTGCCTCCTCCCCTTTAGTGGCTTTCTTTTGCAGGAAGTTTATGAAACACTTAAACCAAAACTTGAAATAGATGTCCCTCAAAGACTGCTTGTCCTCACCCAACACCAGATCCATCAGTGCCTTTTCTAGTCATGACATATGCTCCAGATCCTCTCGTGTGTTCTCTGTAGGGAGGAACTCATCACACATCACCCCAAGGATTGGAATCCCAAAGATCTTGTGAAAGTCCCAAAGGCTGATGCCAACCTCCCCGTGGTGAATATGAAAAGTGTTGGTCCTCAAAGACCGCCAAATAAGAAACTATGACATCTTGTTTTTCGGCTAATAAATGTGGAATTGGGATTCCTAGATAGCTTCATACAGGCCTACCCGCTTCAGCTCTACCTCCAGTAAGCCCAGGCCCATTCCTCTGTAAAATTGCCACCCTGGCATTGGTCCCAACAATTGTTCCACCCCTTCTCTAGGTTCACCAAAGCTACCTTGAGGATGGTGTGGTACTTTGGGGGAGATACCTATGGCTCCAACGCCTTCCCATCAATACTTATGACATGTTTTATAGGAATTTAGCATTGATAAGTGTGTGGTCTTCCTATGTATGGCTGTCGATATCCCTGAACCACTAACACTGACATGCTGTACTCCTAAACCAGTAAGATGGTTCATCCCTACTTACTTTAGGTTCAAGAACATCATCCCTCAGACCAAAGCCATAAAGAGGCATTATTTTCCAAAGAGGATAGTTCTTTTGGATTCCTGATAGGATCTCTACCAGGGATTGATGATTTGAATGGCTTCACACATATTCCCCAATGCCCAGATTATCCCCCATCTCTTCCCTATGGGTAGGATCTTTGAGTACCCCTCGAGTTGGCTCTTGGTTGGTCATTATGTCCTAATAATTTAGTATTTTTTTTGTTCTGGTTTGTAAAGCTCAATCACATAGCTTGGTCATAGAGCACTACCACAGAGCTCACAAAAACAACTCATGGTTCACATGATCATAGTGTATAAGGACTCACTTTGTAGAAAAGAGTAAAAAAAAAACGGATCGTGGTGCAATAATTTTCTAAGTAGTATTCGCAGAGCACTTTTCCTCGAATATAGTTCACAAAGAACTTTTGTAGAGAATTTGGAGATTCACAAATTTGAGAGATTAATTGTGGGAGTATGAAGACAAGCGGAGACAAAAGAGGGTTTATCCTCCCCTATTTATAGGTGATGAACCTTGATCTTCACATAACGCCTAGCCACAGATATCTTCACTGCGTTCTCAAGCCTCACACCGCCTATCTAAATCATGATCTGGCTATGCAATCTTACTTCATGATCTACCTAAATTTTGGTGATCTACCCTCAGAATCGAAACCTCATTTTCTCATCAGCTCCAATTATGAGGGGGAGAATTTATTGGCACCAAAATATGTGCATTGGGAAAACTAATCAAAGGACACTAAATGGTGAAAAAGGGGCTGCTTCACGATACACCCTCGCAAAGCCCTCCATCACTGTGGGTAGTTCAATGCTAAGGCCTTCTCTTCGCCCATCATAGAGAAAAGTTAAGTTCAATTCCATGGCTAAAAAAAACATGATAGAATTCTCCACAATGTGAAGGGAAGTATGATCAACTCTTCAAGTCCTTTGAAATTTAAAGAGACCTCTATGACCACTATGGAGGGAACTAACTAGGCCTCAACATTGCAGAGGAGATGATGGTCAACTTCATGACTCTAAGAAACTTAGAAAAATCTTCCTCCAATGGTGGAGTGAAAGTTACCTCATTAAGCTCCCACAAAGCATCATTCCACCCTGGTACTTATAAATACCTAGCTCCCCCCATTCCAAAGGATGGCCTTGACCTTTCATCTTCTGAATTCCCAAATCAGGAAGTGTTCTTTTCTCTACAAACCAATCGGTAAAATGAATCATCTGAGGTACTTGAGCATTGAGAAAATACTTTTACTTTGCTCAGATTTACACCTATTGCAATAAGGTATTCCCTTCATGAAGTCTATTGTCTATTGTAAAGGAAAGAGACCCCTTTGGGTACTAAGGACTTTACAAATCTCCCAAGATTCGTGAAGAACCCTCTAAAATCATGTGTACTCCATGATTAGTATGAAAAACTATGCCTCATAAAGGTCTCCTCTTTGCGAAGTCATATGCTCTGCAAGCCCCTACATTCTGCGACCATGTGAGCTCTGTGAATCCATGTGCTCTGCGAGCCTGTGATCTTTGCAAAGCCATGTGCTCTATGAGCCCCTGTGGTCTACGATTTCATGAGTTTTTCAAAGCAATGTTCTCTATGATCCCTTATGCTTTTATATCCCTTGATCTCTATGAATGCATGTGCTCTGCGAAACCCTATGCTCTGTGAACCCCTATTCTCTTCAATCCCTTGATATTTGTGAATCCTTTCTCTAAGAGGCCTATTTCTCTACAAACCCTTCTTTTGTGCGGTCCTCTAGTCTTGCATGAAGTGATTTCAAAATCCCTTGGGTGGTGCTTCATGTTGCCTTGCTTTGCCTCACGCTTCTTTGCATATTCATGATAATAGCTATTACTTCTTCACATAGCCACACAAACATGGAACCCTCAATGGATCACTCCACAACCCCATTACCACATGGAATTACTTATACCTTCCCTCCCCCAAGAGTGGAATGGTACAAGTTATGTAAGTACTAGGGGTGGGGAGTGGATCCTCACCATCTGAGCTACATGACGTTAAACTTCCAAGAACCCGTGTCCTCAACACATGAAGTTAAACTATGATCAACACATAAGTGACAAGACCCAGGAGGACAATGAAGGGGATGGGCACCAAAACCCTCTCACTCCCCTATCCCTCTATGCTTCATTTCCATGCGCACCTTGGGTAGTCTCTTTGTAAGCCCCATCACCCTACGTTAGGCTGTTTCAGTTATGATGTCTATATCCTCCTCATATGTTTGGAAACCCTCCCCTATCATCGGGACTCCCACCTAGAGTAAGTATCAGTCTTCTTCTTCTTGGGACACTAGCCATGTGTAATCCCCACACCAGCTCTCATGGATGCACTTTTCAGGATACGATCGTCAGGTATATTTCCACCTCTTATTTCTCACACCGAGCATGAATCACATGGGCTTTGAGTGAGCATCAACCTTGACATCTTCTATGGGCAGCCTTGGTGTGTAATCCCCCAAGCCCCTCTCAACCAAACTATGTGGACTTTGATCTTTTCCCTTTTTAGGTAAGGTATGTAGTAAGCATCCATGAGGTTAAAGCCCATTATCCCTCTATCCCAACCATTTCATGTCAGTTCACTGTTTATATGCCATGATGATAAACTATATTCCCCTTTTGTTCTGCATTATGTTAAACTGTATCTCCTAACTACGTGAGTTTTGATCCCTTTCAAGTATGTAAGAAGCCTCTTTGAGGTTTAATCCCAATAAATGGTAAAATCTAGTGCTCCTTTCTAGGGATGTACTCTCCTGATGTGATATATTCCCTCTTTGGGGACGTATTTCTTGGATTCACCTCCGAGAGGTAATATTTTTTCACTAGGTAGATAACCATGCGTAATCCCCATTCATTTCATTACGCTTTGCAGTATTCGGTCCGCTAACCACATGTAAGCCCCAATATGTCTTTGGGTAGTTTTCCTTCATATACACCTCAATACCATGACTCACCCTCTCAAACTACATGGTTTTTGATCCCTGTCTCCTAAGACTAGGTATGTAGGAAACCTCCCTGAGGTTCAACCCCAAACACTAGTAAACTTCGGCATCCCCTTTGTTGGGACCCATATCTTTGGTCCACCCCTTAGTGGTGTCATATTAGTTCCTAGGAATATAACCATGTGAGTGTCACGACCCGACCTCGGGGCCCGTGCCGTGACTACCCAAAGCCCGCCTTCCATAGGCCAGGGGCTGGCGACTAGCACCAAGGCGTAAAATCCCGGTAAACAGGGAAGGCATTGCCTTTATAAGTAACAACCACCACAGAGTCAGCAAGCGGAAAGTAACTACAAGTGCAGAAAAGTAAAGGGGGCCGGAATACAAGCCCAACTGAAAGTAAAGTACAACTCGAAAGGGAAAACAGCAACTGAAAGTACAAGCGGCTCCTGGGACGTCCTCCTCGATTCCTACCTGAAGGGTAGGTACAGATGGCTCAGCTCCTGGATCGTCCACCACGGATCCTACCTGAAGGGTAGGTACAGATAGCTCACATCTCCTCGGGTCCAACTGTCCGCTCCGAGCACGTCCCGCTCAGTGGTCCTCCTCCGGGTACCGACCTACTCCGAAAGCCTCATCCACAGTCAGCGCTGTCCGTCATCTGCAACCAACACAACGAAGTGCGGGCAAAGCCCGTGCAGGGGTGAGTATAAGCTACTCAGTAGGGACCCCGAGACCCCTGAAGGTCTCTCAAATCCACAAAGGATAAACCACGAAGAAAAGTAACAATCACGAAGTAACATCCAGTATTGATTAGGTATATGCCCATACATATACCTATGTCACCAATTTCCGTTCGGCTCCAACACGAGCCCAAGAACAATCCAATCCACAAAGAAGAGTAAACAGTAAAATCCACACAGGTTAACAGTACAAGTCTACACAGTTTATAACAAGTTTATGAAATCAACGGATAACCATTACCCAGGTATATGCCCATACATATACCTAAGTTATCAAGCGACCCATCTCAATCATGAGGAAACACAAAGATCATTGACTCAGATCAAACCAGGATTTTTATTATCGAAACCGTAGCTGCTGAAGAGCCCCGTCTCTGAAGTGTGCAGTAGTCCTGTCACGACTCCGAGGTACTGCTCACTAACCTATGACTGCTGAGGTACTCCTCCTGTCGAGTACTGCGGGTTTGCGGCCAACTACCGGGCGCTCTGTCCGCTGAGGGTCTGTCGCCAAATACCGAGCGCTCACCCAAATAGCCTACTGAGGTACTCCTCCTGTCGAGTACCGCGGGTTTGCTGCCAACTACCAGGAGCTCCGTCCGCCGTGGGTCTGCCGCCAAATACCGGGCGCTCCGTCCACTGGGCTAGTCGACTCACTCCAAGTCGAGTCGGTCAAGCAGTCGTCAGGTCTCAGTCATCTACACGGTCTCCGTACTCCGCACGCACGTCTCCACCGTCGCGGGTCTGTCGCTACAACCAAGCGCACACACTCCGTAGAGTATCGCGGGTCCGCCGCTACAACCAAGCGCTCCACCGCCAAGGGTCTGCTGCTACATCCAAGCGCACCACCACTGTCAAGTACCACGGGTCCGCCGCTACACCCAAGCGCTCCCCCGCCCGCTCGTCTCCGGGAGGGTCCACTCCACGAGCTACTGGTCGATACTCAAAGTATCTCAAAGTCCAACGAAGAAGTGCCACATACGCCCGCTTCGTCAAAGGAGTCTCAACGCAACAGACGGCGCGTCAATCAGACGCCCGGTCTGTGAGTTATTAGCCTTTTCGTCCCGAGGGCCCGGTTGGTTTCGTGAGCGAACCAAACCCGGCCATATCTCAACTGTATCCAAAACTCGGGCGGAGTATGTAAAAAGTTCCGTCCCACTTAGAGGATTCCATCAAAGTCGACGGCACGTCAATTGGACGTCCGGAGCTCAAGATATGAGCGTTTCCGCTCCGAGGGCCCGGTTGGTTTCGTGAACGAACCAACCCGGCCGTACTCCGTCGGCACCCAAACCTCGGGCGAAGTATATCAAAAGATTCGTCTCACTAAGAGGAACTTATCAGAACTAACGACACGCCATTCGGACGTCCGTAGCTCAAGATACGAGCGTTTCCGCTCCGAGGGCCCGGTTGGTTTCGTGAACGAACCAACCCGACCGTACTCCACCTGCGTCCAAACCTCGGGCGGAGAATACCAAAAGATCTGTCTCACTAAGAGGAACACAACACGGCTGACGGCACGTCCATCGGACGTTCGTGGCTCAAGATATGAGCGATTCCGCTCCGAAGGCCCGGTTGGTTTCGTGAACGAACCAACCCGGCCGAACTCAAAGTAAACCAAAACCTTGAGTGCGATATACCGAAACGACCGTCTCGATCCAAGGATCGCGTTGCCGCAGACGGTTCGTCATTCGGAGGTCCGAGGCTCAAGTTATGGGCCAAAAACCGATTCTGGTTCGAAACGGGGGGGTCCGGGTCCGGGCCGACCCGGCCCGACCCCCTCCCTAGGCGGCGCGGAGGCCGGCGGCGGCGCGCGGAGGCGGCACGGCGGTGCGCCGAGGCGGCGCGGCGGCGCGCGGAGGCGGCTCGGGGAGCCGCGGCGGCTTGTCGCCGCGGGTTGGCTGCACGCGGGGGGCTAAGCCCCCCGCTTCCTTGATTGGCGGCGCGGCCTAAGTGCCGCACCATTTGTAAATAAAACGGTCCCCACACGTGGGGGCCGGCTGGAGACAAAACCGGGGGGGCCGGCTGCCCCCCTCTCTTCAAGGAACCGCCCCCTCTTAAAGAGGGGGGTTTTTATGGGTTGGCCGGGGGATTAATTCCCCCGGTTTTTAAGACATCCGGCCGGCCAGCTGGCCGACCGGTTTTCTCAAACGGGACTGGAAATTCCGGTCCCCCCTTCGGCTTCCGACACCGGCGGCCCGGCCGCCGGTCTTCTCTTCCACCGCGGCCCGGAACCGGCCGCGGTCTCCTCGTTCCGCCGCGGCCCGGAACCGGCCGCGGTGTTCGTCGTCCGGCGCGGTGTGACGGCACCGCGCCCCTTTCGCCGTACCTTGATTCCTTTCAACGCGGCGCGACGGCGTCGCGTTCTTGAAGATTCTACCTCGACGTGGCGCGACGGCGCCGCGTAAAATAAAAGTACGATCATCTGCGTGGTGCGACGGCACCACGCCACTTGCTTCCATCCGCAAAAATAAACAAGAACGATGGAGGGGGTTTCGGCCGTGTTCGTGCGGTCCGGCCCCCCTCGCGTTAACAAAAACACTTATATAAAATATTCAAAAGCCTCACGTAGACATGCGATCCACGAGCAAGAAATGGAATAAATTAACAATATTCAACAACCCCTACCTTGGGTATAACGTTCAAAGATTTGTCAACGTTCCGCGGAAGACGACGTCGCGGAGGTCGGGCGTCGCGGTAGCCGTTCGTCAAATCCGATGACGAAGGGGTGCGTCCGAAGAGACACGTCGTTGGCGAATACTTGTACGCCGACGAAGGTTGTCCGAGGAAGAAGCGGTGTCCTCTCTCGTTGACACGGAAGACGAAGAAGAGCGGAGCGGTGTTCTTAGTCGGAACTTGAGCGTTCACGTCAAGTCTTGAGGAAAGTCAAATAAAAAGAAAACAACGAACTCAAGAATCCCTACCTCGATAGTCGCACGTTGACGTAGTCGTGGAATATCGGTGTCAATTCCTTTGACGTCGGAGGAAGAGTCGTTGTCGTTGGCGTTCGTCGCGGAAAACCGTCGCGGAAGAGATGACGCGGAAGAAGTACGTCGCGTCGCAGATACGGCGTCGCGGATGGACCGTGTTCTTCGGCGGAGAAGTTTTTCGTTGAAGAACGACGTTCTTCGTGTTCTTCGTTGAATTTGAAGAAGATGAAGAAGACTTCCCTACTCTCTCAAGGAGATAAAATTATAACAAAATAAAATAAGTCTCTATCTTATTTTATTCACACAACCCAACCTCTTTGAATTTCAAAGGTTTGAAATTCAATAACCACACACAACTCACCTCATTAACTCATTACATTAAGTCATAGGTTTATAACTTAAGTTAACACAATTTAAGAGGGAGTTGAGGGGGTTTTAGAGGATATGAAGGGGTGGGGTTCGTGTGGGCCCCACCACCCTCATAACCTCCCATGGGAGGTTGGGTGGTTACCCAACTTCCAACAAGAGATAACACTTAGATTAAAAAAATAAAAATTGTAGTGTAATTACAAAGTAAACATCCACAATTTTTATTATCAACACTCGCATGAACGCAACTCCAGAACAGGAGTTCCTAAGCGTATACCGGTGCTACGGTTCCATCGGTGCCCTCGGATTTCAATTCCGAGCACCGGATCAAAAGTTAGAAATTCCCGCTCGTTCGTTCCCTGAACGTACCCGAGCCAAACTTCGAAAATTGATTCCGGGCACTCCGGGCCTCGGAATCAGGTGCCGTCTGAAACCGCGCTCTTGTAAAATTCTAAGGAAAATTAAGAAAAAATTTCCCTTGAATTTTACGGGTCTTTACATTACTCCCACCTCAGGGCTTTACGTCCCCGTAAAGCTTCAACTCACACTTACGAGAAACAAGGTAGTACTGAGCACGCAACTGAGCTTTACGCTCCCATATGCTCACCTGAAGATCTCGTGCTACCCAAGAAGCACCCCAGAGGAAGCAACCGTTCATGTAGAACCTGATCCTGTCGATCCTCGTTCTTTACTAGAACCTCTGTGCTTGTCGCCCTGTCATCGACGTCCAACTCCCCGAGGTCGATGACGTGTGAAGAAACATACACGTATCTCCACAGCTGAGACACGTGGTGTACATTTTGCACCCGGTGTGACTGAGGTGGTAGGGTCAAGCGGTAAACCTCTTCGCCTACCCTGCTGAAGATCAAAAGGGTCCATTGAACTTCGGAGATAACATGCCGCTTCGGCCACATCTCCGAAACCTCATCGGGTTGAGACCGTATAAGAACGTGTTCGTCACCCTCGAATTCAAGAGGTTTCCCTTTTTTAGGTTAGAACTGAAACTCAAAACTCCTGCTGCCACAAGGGTAGGGTTGACCAACTCAAGAGTGATCGGCCACACCCTCTTATGCCTGAGTTTAACATGTGCTGCCCAGGGTTTCCTTTTCGCCGACCAAGGAAAACCCATTCCGACGTTTGCCTAAAACAGTCAACCGGGGTATGATTTGTGAATCAAAACCATACCCAGATCAACGTCGTAAGGCCTCTACCCTGCCACCAAGATATTCCAACCGAAACTCTCGCCTTGAGGTTAAATCACACCGTCGGCGTAAGCGTGATTATCGAGTCTCCTCCCAAAGGTATCTCCATACGTGAGGGTCAAGTCTACGGCTTACCCAGAACCTCTAGGTCTGGGACATGATTCGTGGAAGGGTAGAATGATTGGTTCCTATGTCTATAGATATGGAAGCTCGTAGTAGACATAATTCGTACCCCGAATCATTCTTAGAGCTCCTGGGTCACACTCCTTGACCGCAATGCAGCTACTCTCCTCCCCAGCCCTCCTGCTCCCTGAGCCTGGCGGGGACTACTAAGTCGGGTGGTCGTAACATGTCGAAATGTAAACCACCACATGCTGCTCTCCAAGCTCCGATTGCACGTCTGCTACCCTGCAGATTCATCTGTCCTTAGCACTTCCTCCTCCTGAAACATTTTACACGCCCGAGTCTCTGAGACTGGCACTAGTTTCCTGCCTTTCACTGCTAACGTTCACAACCACAAAGGTTCTCTCTAGCATCTAGCATAGGTAGGAATGCATAGAGGAAAAGTAATGGTTCAGATGTCCTTTAGACACACTTCGCTCAGAAGTTCGAGTCTAAAGATCTGATCACAACGTAACCAACGAGTACCAAGATTGATTGGTAAGCCACGTTGAGTGCTCTGCTTCCGACATGTCGTACTGTCGAAGCTGTATTAGCTCCAGAAAACTCACAACCACCTCCTCAAGCCAGTCCTCAGCTGCCTACGAGTCAGGCTCACCTCGAAACGTGAGGGATATCTGGTGCTAAAACATAAGTAAGGCACTAAGCCTGTGAGTCTCTGCTACCGGTACCGCCGGTAGTGTATGCTGACCAACAGGTAGTGACATAGTTGGCGCACTACCCGTAGGTACTATCCCAGGTATCGGTTCGCGTAACGAAGCCTCATTACTATAAGGACCAACCTCATGGTCACTCACTGGAAACAACAGGAGCTAAGATCATCATCCGCTCTACTAGTATCCAAGCTAGGTGTAGAACTCTAGCAACCGCCTCCATCCAGTCCACTGCTGCCTGGGAAATCTGTCTCGCCTCGTATCCTCAGAGGCCTCTACTGCTGGAACTCGTGCATCGCGCTCTTCTAGCGTGCATCGTCAGCTAGTGGCATCCTCTGCCTAACGGGTGGTGGTGCTGCTGGTACACCACCCGAAGGTGCCAACACTGAAAAAGGGGCCTGCACCGGAGTCTCGCTGCTCGGTGGGCCATCATCGAGAACTCTCTCGGAACTCCAGCTAACTATCAGCATGGTGACATCCTGAACAGTTGTGTCACGGTCAACGATTTATACCTGGTGAGCTGACCTGGTTTGAGCTGACTTTAAACCTTTTGGGAAACACACACGCAATCAGTGTTTTCGTGCATTAAGTCGGAAATCAGAAGTCAGGGTCCTGGTGTACGGATACGTCGGCCGCCGCACCAACACTGGACTCCCTGGACTGATAACCACACTCAATACACTAAACACTATTGCTTCACATAGAAGAAAGATCAGATTCTGCGGTAGAACCGACTGCCTTTGATACCAATTTGTCACGACCCGACCTCGGGGCCCGTGCCGTGACTACCCCAAGCCCGCCTTCCATAGGCCAGGGGCTGGCGACTAGCACCAAGGCGTAAAATCCCGGTAAACAGGGAAGGCATTGCCTTTATAAGTAACAACCACCACAGAGTCAGCAAGCGGAAAGTAACTACAAGTGCAGAAAAGTAAAGGGGGCCGGAATACAAGCCCAACTGAAAGTAAAGTACAACTCGAAAGGGAAAACAGCAACTGAAAGTACAAGCGGCTCCTGGGACGTCCTCCTCGATTCCTACCTGAAGGGTAGGTACAGATGGCTCAACTCCTGGATCGTCCACCACGGATCCTACCTGAAGGGTAGGTACAGATAGCTCACATCTCCTCGGGTCCAACTGTCCGCTCCGAGCGCGTCCCGCTCAGTGGTCCTCCTCCGGGTACCGACCTACTCCGAAAGCCTCATCCACAGTCAGCGCTGTCCGTCGTCTGCAACCAACACAACGAAGTGCGGGCAAAGCCCGTGCAGGGGTGAGTATAAGCTACTCAGTAGGGACCCCGAGACCCCTGAAGGTCTCTCAAATCCACAAAGGATAAACCACGAAGAAAAGTAACAATCACGAAGTAACATCCAGTATTGATTAGGTATATGCCCATACATATACCTATGTCACCAATTTCCGTTCGGCTCCAACACGAGCCCAAGAACAATCCAATCCACAAAGAAGAGTAAACAGTAAAATCCACACAGGTTAACAGTACAAGTCTACACAGTTTATAACAAGTTTATGAAATCAACGGATAACCATTACCCAGGTATATGCCCATACATATACCTAAGTTATCAAGCGACCCATCTCAATCATGAGGAAACACAAAGATCATTGACTCAGCTCAAACCAGGATTTTTATTATCGAAACCGTAGCTGCTGAAGAGCCCCGTCTCTGAAGTGTGCAGTAGTCCTGTCACGACTCCGAGGTACTGCTCACTAACCTATGACTGCTGAGGTACTCCTCCTGTCGAGTACTGCGGGTTTGCGGCCAACTACCGGGTGCTCCGTCCGCTGAGGGTCTGTCGCCAAATACCGAGCGCTCACCCAAATAGCCTACTGAGGTACTCCTCCTGTCGAGTACCGCGGTTTGCTGCCAACTACCAGGCGCTCCATCCGCCGTGGGTCTGCCGCCAAATACCGGGCGCTCCGTCCACTGGGCTAGTCGACTCACTCCAAGTCGAGTCGGTCAAGCAGTCGTCAGGTCTCAGTCATCTACACGGTCTCCGTACTCCGCACGCACGTCTCCACCGTCGCGGGTCTGTCGCTACAACCAAGCGCACACACTCCGTAGAGTATCGCGGGTCCGCCGCTACAACCAAGCGCTCCACCGCCAAGGGTCTGCTGCTACATCCAAGCGCACCACCACTGTCAAGTACCACGGGTCCGCCGCTACACCCAAGCGCTCCCCCGCCCACTCGTCTCCGGGAGGGTCCACTACACGAGCTACTGGTCGATACTCAAAGTATCTCAAAGTCCAACGAAGAAGTGCCACATACGCCCGCTTCGTCAAAGGAGTCTCAACGCAACAGACGGCGCGTCAATCGGACGCCCGGTCTGTGAGTTATTAGCCTTTTCGTCCCGAGGGCCCGGTTGGTTTCGTGAGCGAACCAAACCCGGCCATATCTCAACTGTATCCAAAACTCGGGCGGAGTATGTCAAAAGTTCCGTCCCACTTAGAGGATTCCATCAAAGTCGACGGCACGTCAATTGGACGTCCGGAGCTCAAGATATGAGCGTTTCCGCTCCGAGGGCCCGGTTGGTTTCGTGAACGAACCAACCCGGCCGTACTCCGTCGGCACCCAAACCTCGGGCGGAGTATATCAAAAGATTCGTCTCACTAAGAGGAACTTATCAGAACTAACGGCACGCCATTCGGACGTCCGTAGCTCAAGATACGAGCGTTTCCGCTCCGAGGGCCCGGTTGGTTTCGTGAACGAACCAACCCGACCGTACTCCACCTGCATCCAATCCTCGGGCGGAGAATACCAAAAGATCCGTATCACTAAGAGGAACACAACACGGCTGACGGCACGTCAATCGGACGTTCGTGGCTCAAGATATGAGCGTTTCCGCTCCGAAGGCCCGGTTGGTTTCGTGAACGAACCAACCCGGCCGAACTCAAAGTAAACCGAAACCTTGAGTGCGATATACCGAAACGACCGTCTCGATCCAAGGATCGTGTTGCCGCAGACGGTTCGTCATTCGGAGGTCCGAGGCTCAAGTTATGGGCCAAAAACCGATTCTGGTTCAAAACGGGGGGGTCCAGGTCCGGGCCGACCCGGCCCGACCCCCTCCCTGGGCGGCGCGGTGGCCGGCGGCAGCGCGGCGGCCGGCGGCGGCGCGCGGAGGCGGCGCGGTGGTGCGCGGCGGTGCGCGGAGGCGGCGCGGCGGCGCGCGGAGGCGGCGCGGGGAGCCGCGGCGGCTTGTCGCCGCGGGTTGGCTGCACGCGGGGGCTAAGCCCCCCGCTTCCTTGATTGGCGGTGCGGCCTAAGTGCCGCACCATTTGCAAATAAAATGGACCCCGCACGTGGGGGCCGGCTGGAGACAAAACCGGGGGGGCCGGCTGCCCCCCTCTCTTCAATGAACCGCCCCCCTCTTAAAGAGGGGGGTTTTTATGGGTTGGCCGGGGGATTAATTCCCCCGGTTTTTAAGACATCCGGCCGGCCAGCTGGCCGGCCGGTTTTCTCAAACGGGACCGGAAATTCCGGTCCCCCCCTTCGGCTTCCGACACCGGCGGCCCAGCCGCCGGTCTTCTCTTCCGCCGCGGCCCGGAACCGGCCGCGGTCTCCTCGTTCCACCGCGGCCCGGAACCGGCCGCGGTGTTCGTCGTCCGGCGCGGTGCGACGGCACCGCGCCCCTTTCGCCGTACCTTGATTCCTTTCAACGCGGCGCGACGGCGTCGCGTTCTTGAAGATTCTACCTCGGCGTGGCGCGATGGCGCCGCGTAAAATAAAAGTACGATCATCCGCGTGGTGCGACGGCACCACGCCACTTGCTTCCATCCGCAAAAATAAACAAGAACGATGGAGGGGGTTTCGGCCGTGTTCGTGCGGTCCGGCCCCCCTCGCGTTAACAAAAACACTTATATAATATATTCAAAATCCTCACGTAGACATGCGATCCACGAGCAAGAAATGGAATAAATTAACAATATTCAACAACCCCTACCTTGGGTATAACGTTCGAAGATTTGTCAACGTTCCACGGAAGACGACGTCGCGGAGGTCGGGCGTCGCGGTAACCGTTCGTCAAATCCGATGACGAAGGGGTGCGTCCGAAGAGACACGTCGTTGGCGAATACTTGTACGCCGACGAAGGTTGTCCGAGGAAGAAGCGGTGTCCTCTCTCGTTAACACGGAAGACGAAGAAGAGCGGAGCGGCGTTCTTCGTCGGAACTTGAGCGTTCACGTCAAGTCTTGAGGAAAGTCAAATAAAAAGAAAACAACGAACTCAAGAATCCCTACCTCGATAGTCGCACGTTGACGTAGTCGTGGAATATCGGTGTCAATTCCTTTGACGTCGGAGGAAGAGTCGTTGTCGTTGGCGTTCGTCGCGGAAAACCGTCGCGGAAGAGATGACGCGGAAGAAGTACGTCGCGTCGCGGATACGGCGTCGCGGATGGACCGTGTTCTTCGGCGGAGAAGTTTTTCGTTGAAGAACGACGTTCTTCACGTTCTTCGTTGAATTTGAAGAAGATGAAGAAGACTTCCCTACTCTCTCAAGGAGATAAAATTCTAACAAAATAAAATAAGTCTCTATCTTATTTTATTCACACAACCCAACCTCTTTGAATTTCAAAGGTTTGAAATTCAATAACCACACACAACTCACCTCATTAACTCATTACATTAAGTCATAGGTTTATAACTTAAGTTAACACAATTTAAGAGGGAGTTGAGGGGGTTTTAGAGGATATGAAGGGGTGGGGTTCGTGTGGGCCCCACCACCCTCATAACCTCCCATGGGAGGTTGGGTGGTTACCCAACTTCCAACAAGAGATAACACTTAGATTAAAAAAATAAAAATTGTAGTGTAATTACAAAGTAAACATCCACAATTTTTATTATCAACACTCGCATGAAAGAAACTCCAGAACAGGAGTTCCTAAGCATATACCGGCGCTACGGTTCCATCGGTGCCCTCGGATTTCAATTCCGAGCACCGGATCAAAAGTTAGAAATTCCCGCTCGTTCGTTCACTGAACGTACCCGAGCCAAACTTCGGAAATTGATTCCGGGCACTCCGGGCCTCGGAATCAAGTGCCGTCTGAAACCGCGCTCTTGTAAAATTCTAAGGAAAATTAAGAAAAAATTTCCCTTGAATTTTACGGGTCTTTACAGTGAGGCTCCATACTTAATCTATAATCCTCCAACCAAGAGTGTCCCTATTGCGATGGGATACTAACCATGCATAATACCCAACTTGTCATTAGGTTTCTATACTTTGTGTACACTCTGATTATATGTCCCATCCAGAACTATGTGGACTATGATTCCCCGTCAAGGAGATACGTAGGAAGCCTCCTTGAAGTTCAAGACCATCATCCAGGTCCCATACTAATCTCTCCCTTGATACTTTGTGTTTCTAGATAATCATGCCTTAACCCATTGGTTCCATTTCCTTTGGTTCCTAATCCACGCATCCATTATCAAGAGCCACCTCCTTAGGTGTTTCCCCACCAAACAACATGAAATTTAATTCCCTACCATGGGGATACATAGGAAGACTCCTTGAGGTTCAAGATCAACAACACTACCTTCATCTTCACATCATTTTCATCCCATTCATCTTCATCTTTAGGCACTTTCATCATCATCCATCCCAACTTTTACCTAGGCCGCCATGTCCCGATAGAATAATGTCACCCATCCCATTACCCATTGTAGAATCCTGGAAACTAATCATGTGTAAGCCCCAGACCACCCATTCTATATAAATGGGTTTTGGTCCCTGTACTCTAAATAGGGTATGTAGGAAGCCTCCCTGAGGTTCAATCCCATCCAATGGTAAACCTTGGTGTCCCCTTTGTGTGGACCCATCCTTTTCTCTAATCCGTCCTTTATGGTGCCCTGATCTAATCTCATTAGTGTTTTTATCAGTCTGATACATTTCTTCTAGAAATTAATCTCATGGAATACCCTCTGTTAGACATGGGAATCCAAGAAAAACCTCAAATTCATTCCTATAGAATACAATTCACCACACTAAATGTGGGATTCCTCGAGCTTCTACGCCCTCTAGAAGCCCTATCATAAGGGGAAAATCCAAGAGTACCAGTGTTCCAGTGCCTAGACACACCAGTGATGCCCAACATGACTACTCCCCTAACCTAAGGTTTCTACCCTAACTTGAACCCTTGGAATGTCTTTACAGGTGCAGTGTAATTAACCAAAATCCACAAAGATATGGAACCAAGAAGAGTTTCACGAACAATGTCTTAATCTTTAAGGGAGACCCAGACTAGCCGACAAATTCTGAGGAGGAATCCACATAAGGAGAGACCAAAAACCCACCATCCCATTTCGATCAAGGAGAAAACATCTATGAAGAAGTGATGAATTCTTCCCACCTTTGGAAAGCAAGAATGTGGGGAAACAACCAGCGCATCCGCACAGATGGATACGCACCCCAAAAATGGGAAAACTGACACCCCAGGGGGGATATACTTGAGTCATATATGACTCATACCACAACACTCACCATGTTTAACATGTCTACATCTAGTCTGGAACTTTACCAAATCTTGATGTGGTCTGCATCTTCATCAATCCTCATCATTATACATAAATACTCACATGCAAGTGAGGGGAATTCATGAATGGAAAATATTGATAAATTAATTTAATCATGAGAACACATTCCCTTATACATATAATACAATTGAGATGATTCACATACTATATTATAAATTAATTAATTAGTATAGATATCCCATACATTTCAATAATTAAATAAACCAAAAAAATACCAAATAAACATAGGTTGATCTCATTCATGATAAGTTGACTAATAATATATTTTCATCATATAATTAAATCTGAAATTAATTTTTTCCCAAGGGAATTTATTATGAATTAATATAATTTTTTTTAATTTTAATTAATAATTTATAATTTTCATAGTGCCAAAATATTTTTTATAGATTTCAAATAATATTTTTAATTATTTTTGTAATTTTTATACTATTAAAAGGGGTGATAAGATTCAAAAGTAACCCTAAGAGGGGTATTTGGGTCAAACAGAGCTTTACCCATCCAACCTAGTTTAGGTTGACCAGACTACTATCTAGGTAAAATGGGATAGACATACCCCAGTTGGGGCATGTATAAGGGAGGGGCGACACACCTTGGTGTGGTCATTATTCAAAAAAAAGTTTTTTTTATTAAACATCATTCAATGCTTCTATGGGGTGATGAATTCCACCCCCAAATTATATGGGGGGGGGGGTGGTTAAGCCACTTTGCATATTTTTTTCCTTCCTAAAATGTTTCCAAAACATTTTGACTTCATTTTTTTGTGTTTTATTAGTCCAAAATTACATAATGCTATTTCTTATTCCCCATTTTTAAAATTTAAAAGCTACATATTAAGAATTCATGTGTTTATATATATATATATATATATATATTAATAAATCCATGTTTCCATGGAATTCCCAGCACTGTAGCTCAACTGACTAACTGACACTATTCCAGTCACTATTCCAATATGTTTAATCCAATGTCGTCATAATTTCCCCAAACAGGTGATATATATATATATATATATATATATATATCTGTGTGTGTGTGTTTTATTTTAAATCCTAAAATAATGGTTTTGATCCAATTTTGAACTTCAGATGGCCATCACTTAGCTATTCGACTTCAGATCGAATCACAATCAAAACTATTGGGACCATTACAATACCCTCTACTCAAATCAATTAAAAATTTTTTATTTTATATTAATTAAAAAAATGATTTATCTGATACAAATATATGGTATCGAGTGTTGAATTAGGGAATCTCGATCCTTGGATGAAGTTGGTATCAAGTGTTGGATTGGTGTCACGTAACAATACTTCTCCACTATAGCAGATCTAACTCGCAACATCAACATTCCACTATTTCTATGTATAATTACTATAAAAATATGAAATTCGACTCTATAGTATTGTGGAATTATACATATAACTATATAATCATGATACTGGTTACATATATATGTTATTGTATCTCTATGTACTTCCAGCCACTGATTACTATAACACAATGGACTTACTATGTGGTTGGTGGAATAATTGTATAATATTCTTTATGAGAACACTTAGAGATAGGGTTTCATAATTTTAGTTTGTACACTATAATTCTAATCCTGAAATTAGTGAAGTGTTATACCTCCCCATATATATAGGGATCAATTTTTGAACCATGTAAATTACTGTGTCTTTTGATCTTCTTTATCGTTTTTCCATTTTTCTCTTCTTTTGTGAATCGTTTGTCACTTGTTGCTCCTGAAATTTCCTCAACATCGCGTGCACTGAAGAAGTGAATAACATTAGGATTTTAAAATATTTATCACCATAACTACATCATGATTTTATCTCTGATGATACACCATGCTTGATTACAACCTTAAGATCTTGTGTGGATGTAATTAAGCATAAAAATAAAATTGAACTAATACCTTGTTCGATTTATTGATGTAAACATGTTATGATCTTAGCCAAATATAAATTCATGAAGAAATAAATGTTAGATCCATATAGATCATACACAGATGATCCATATGTTGTTCGATCATCTATCTTCGAACTTTGGGTGATATCACATAGAAAGGAAGAACTCTTCAATACTGTCACAATCATAGGATTATAGTTTCTTCAAACTGAAAGGGAGAACTTCTATCGAGGTGATCCTATATCCCTATTCTCATAGTAAGAGTTGAGAGAGATAGGGAGGATAGATAATTCAAGTGAATTAATAGTCCATTAGAATCTGGAATAATTATATATATGTAGGTTTTATTTATTAAACTTTCATCATACTTATTTAATAAATAAAATATCTTAAATTAAACCAAATTCGACACATATGACATATTTAATATGTGATAAATTTCATAAATATTTTATCAATTTCTTGAAATGTCTAAAAATATTTTTGTGATAAAACATGAGCCATTATTTTTATACTTCTCTCCCAAAAATATTTAATTAACCTTGTATAAAATTTTAATTAATAAAATATTATTTCTTGTGTCCACTTTAAAACTGTGTATAAACTGAGAAAATAAATTCACTTCATATTTATATAAACTTTAATAAAAGTAATTTTTTATTTATTATGATTTTTAATTATCAATAATATCATGTCCCCCAATGTGGGGCCTACTATGTCCTTAAACACTAATTCAATAGAATAAGATTACAACTCAATGAAAGAAAATTGAGTTTACGAATCCCTTTTTCTTTGGGTAATCAATGAATCAAAATACTTTGAAAGATATAACATTAAATGTAACATTAAATAACAATAATAAAAATAAATTCAAGATAAAATATTCCAAATTGGTAGAATATACACCATATAAACAAATATAGGTGTATAATATGGTGCATGTCTCAAAAAAAGAAATTTGAGATGAAAACCCATTTCCTTGGATTCCTACATGGTAAGGAACTCTAACCTTCTATATAATAAACATAACCACATTAATCACTTATTTTATGACCTTATTCAAGTATTTTACCACATAATTTTCATTTATAATCATTTAATTCAATAATATTAGTTATTTATTGTTTATGTTCATCATCAAATGTAACTAATTTTGTTTGTTTCATACATGTTTTGTAATGAAGATGTTGGTTCTCATTTATTAATATTAATTTCATTACTCCAAGATTATTCAAGATAGTGGAATATTTATTTAATTATTTATGTAGTCCCATTTTAACTTTATGGAAGGCATGGGTATATATTGTGAAAATGGAATTCATAATGAACTTGTTTCTGATAAATTAGTGATTAAAATGAGTTAATTTATATAGATCATTAATTTTTTATGTTATCCTTATATAACCATATTAATAACATAATTTAACATTTAATATCATATATTTTTAGTAATTATGGTTTCATAGTCATCCATGATATAAATTTATAGCATCGTTCACATATGTGGTTAAATAGACCCAAACAAGAACATGCTATAATCTATGGGTGAGTATGACTATATAAGTGATTATTTGATCTTAATATAATTATTATAGAATTATAATTATATTATTTAGGTTTTATTAATAATATTAATCTTATTATTTGAGGGGAGGTTAAAAAATATAGAGAAGAAAAGGTTAGGGAGTGGATAATACTCACTTTGAGGGATTAATTCATCCCTTAGAGGGCCTCTTGGAAATGGAGGAATTTAGATACCTTCTTGTGACTAGGGTATGAAAAACATGGAATATATATCTAAGAGATGGAAAATAGATCGTAATTGAATATTAATTTTAAGTAAGTGTGTATTTTGTATTGGGTATAGGAGATATCATTATATGGTTAAAATCAGGGGCATTTCCTTAGAAACTTATGTCAGGTGAGGGGTAAAGATAGAATCACATGGGTTTTAAATGAGATAGGTAAATAAATGTTGGTGAGACATATGAAATTTAATTCCATAATAAAAAAAGGTCTTATATTTTTTTTATCATTTTAATTATAAAAAATTTGAGCCACTTCAAGTAAATTATTTTACCTTATTTAAATATTTACCATGAAAGTCATTTTTTCCAAATAATATAACATAAAACCTGCTAAAAAATTATAAAATAATGATTCAAAAATTTGACTCCTTTTAATCCAATTCAATTCTTATATAATATAATATTAACTTTTAAATTAAAACATGATTTTTATAGAATTGTTTTTATAAAAAATGAATATTTAAATATTATGTAATATTATACATATTTCCTATAAATTACTAATTAAAATATTTTAATTATTAAATTAGATTAATTTTTAAAAAAATATATATTTATTTTATTTATATAATAACTACACATTACTTGTAAAAATAATTATTTTAAAATATCCCTTTTACCTTTATCATCATAACTAATTTTTACCTCGGTAACTTGTTTTTTCATTTCAAACATTAAGTTAGTCATATTTGATAATTTAAGAATTCTAATTAAAAATATTAAATAAATTTAATTGGGTTAAATTTATAAAATTGAAAATTTTTAATTTAAATATAAAAAAACATAAAAAATAATTTTTTTGGTAAATGAATTTTTCATTATAAAAATAATTTTTTCTTATTACATTCCAAGAAAAAATATTTTTATTAATTTGTTTTTTATATTATCAATACATTTTATTAAAGTAACATTTTTTATTTAATTAAATTCATTTTTTTAATATAATTTCAGAAAAATTCTTAATGTAAGGAAATACACTTAATAATGAAAATATATGTATCGTTTATTAGTAATTACATGTTTATATCATTATAAATTCTACTTAAAAAACAACTTAATCCCAATAGATATGAATTAAGCATAAGAAAAAAATGGTGGCAGATGTAGGAGCTGATTCAATAAGCATGGATCTTGTAGTGATTTCCAAAATCATGAAATTATCTCATAGATGATTTTTCTCAAGTTGTACTTGTTGAAGTTTAGATTGGGCTTGGTCTAGGGAAAACCCTAGTGATGCTACCTATTTTACAAGATTATAAAAAATGAGCCTCATATGAAAGACTTATACTATTTTATTTGTTTTCTTCTCATTTCAATATATATTTCATACCATGAATACTTATATTTATACATGTCAATACAATGGATAAGTTATAATGAACACATGTTAATAATTTATCTCTTTAATTATTCATATGTCTAGTGATGATATCAATATATATATTTAAGAACAATGATCATATAATACCAAAAAACATATATTCCAAGTGACTATATAATCCCAACAACCATATATGCCTAAGACTATAAATATTCCTATATATAACCACATATTAATTAATAAAACCATTCATACTATTTTTTAATTATCTATCAATATGTTTTTTATATTTATAATGATTAATCTTATTTCAATAGCTATTATCAGGTTGATAGTCTTCATGAAATATCATGAGGATAAAGATTATATGTTTGTGGTATTTTATTAATTGCATATTTATTCCATATTTACTTTTTTATGACGTTTCATACTATATTATCATAATGAAGTATTATTTATCTATATTTTGAATATTTTTTCTCAATAAAATGTATTATGGTTCATTTTAGTTCAATTTTCCTTTGAAACAATCTATTAAACATAATATTTATTTAAAGGAAAAATAAATAGTAAAATCATGGGGTGATATATTCTAGTCATTCCTAGATTTTGATCATTGTATGAATGTTTATAGGTTGTAAACTAATTAACATGAAAAAAATAGAAGAATTAATGATATTAAAATACTCCAAACAGCTGATTCACCTCAGCAGAAGCAAATTTACATTGAATATCTTGAATTTGGGAAGGATTAATGAAACTTTCATCATGTGTTATATAAGAATGACATTAATCCCAATGGAATATAGGTTAATTCTACCAACACATGAATATTTTCATTGATAAATTATAATTTACCACCATGGTTATGCATGAAGTGTAAAAATATAATGTTATCATTTATTATTTATTAACTAAAACAACCTATTACTAATATTGGTGTTTATTTTGTTCTACTTAATAATGATTTTAAAATTTTATGATATAAAGGTGTTTCAATTTATAAAGTTCACAATAATGAATAATTATTATTAATATAAATGTTGTTTGGCATGATAAATGACTATGTTTCTTATGGTAATTTATCAAGTTACAATATTAAAGTAATGTAAAAGTGTTCTATGCTAGAGATATGCCTTAAATAATAGTATATATATGACATATATTAGCTTATAACATAGTGTATGATATAGGTATTTCATATGGTAATAAATCATTGTTACATAAGGCATGATTTATACTTATTTAATTATATCATTTCATATGATATGGTTATAACATAAGGCATGATATGATGATATTTTGAAATTTCCCCATCTAACTATAATGTACAAAAAATGAAATTTGTATGGTTATGTTGTGTAAAGAATCTATTTTATGATTTTTATAGAACATTATGATTGATTAAAGGTGGTGGAATATTAAATGATAACATTTTAATTATTTTCCACCAAGGCCATTATTAATCATGTGCATTTCTTAAGTTGAAATGTATGGATGAATTAAATTCATTTAAGTGTTAAATGAATTTAATATGGGTTAAAATAATTTTAACTACAATACATTTACTTGTACATTACATACATATGTGTGATTAGTAAATGAATGAAAGGCTTGGATAATGTTTATGAGGATTATATAAAGAGATAGTAGCCATAAGAATGAGGTGTGTAATTCTTAACCAAGTAATTTTCCAACTCTTCATACTGAAGAACTATTTTCATTCACTATTTTTTTAGTGGTATTAGAATATTTTGTGAGTTGGGGAAGATTCCATCAAATAATTGGGTGATTCAGGTTGGCTCATGGATACATCATGAAGGAAATATCCCATTGGCCTCTTCTCAGTGATCTTCATCAAACTCATATTTGAAGATATGATATTTGACAAACATCAGTGAAAGGTATAAATGTTCATAATTTTATATTATACATGGTTTCAATTTCATTGCACAATGATCATTTTTTTGGATTTGTTTATGTCTACCACTGTTAAAATAAGTGTTATTTGATCCTTGGAAACCCAAAATGGTATTAGAGATTTACCATGAATTTTGATTAATGAAATCATGTTTGAAATGAATGAATAATAGATATAATATTTTATATTGTATTGTGTGATATAGAATTCCATTTGGAAAATGGATATCATGTTCAATATTGTCAAATATGGTATAGATTTTACACTATCACTTCTACTATGATTTGTGATATTGTATGCCGAAACAGGCTCATCTTATATGATATGAAATATTTTAACAGACGATCCTTAATTCCATTGGTTTTTAACATATTGTAATGTATAATATACTATGTTTTCTTTTATGATGGAACCAATATGCATTGTTTGTGAGATAAAAAGCAGAGCATCATATCACTTTAGCAATATTGATCTCATCATAAGACACGATTGATAGGTATAATATACGATATTGGGGTATTATAAAATATGATCGATAATGTGTGGATTATCTGTTATAGATCGTGAAACAAAAGTCATAAATCATGAATTAAGTTTCAACTCATGACATAGCCACATCATTAAATATGATAAGACGAAAAAATTGATTTTTTAAAATCCTCAATTAATAATGGAATTATATAATTTATAAAAATTTTATAAATTAGGGAAAATATATTTTGAGGTATTTATTTAATTTATAAAGTTTTTATAAATTAGTTAATTATAAAAGTGTTTATAAAAAACTAATTAAATTTTATGAAACATTTATTAAATAAATATATATAATATTAAATGATAATATTAAAATACTCTTTTGAATCTATATGAAAAGTATTATAATTTTGATATAAATTGTTTGTATAGAAATTATATGAAAATTTATAATTTTTTTTAAAATAACAATATAAGGATAAATATAAATAAGTTTATATTGAATTATGAGTTGTTCATAATTGTTAAATTGAAATGATCAAAATAAATTACGTTATTTAAGAAAATTATTTGATCCATATCAAAAATATTTTTGATAATTGATGTGATTAAAGGTTAAAATGATATTAAATATGAGATATTTTGTTTATGTACAATTTTTACATAATAAAATCGAAATATAAAATATTATTTTTTAAATATAATATATTTAAGTAAATTTTATATAAAAGATTAATATTAGGGTGTTAATACTATAAATAAATATAAATTGTTTATTTTACATGATTAGAGAGTTTCCATAATGCATGAAAAAATTATAAAAGTTTTTACTATAATTTATCTATGAATTATTAATAAATGTTTATCTCATGTATAAATTTATAAAAATTAAATTTAATTAGATTATTCCTTAATTTATTCATAAATATAAATTATTTATATTATAAATGAATGAATTATTTATTTTAAAGTGTTAAAATTCTTCTATAAATTATCATACATGAATTTAAGGAGTTACATGCTTAGTATGGCAATTGATTTATTTTTCTTCCACCTTGAATTTAGCTTATACTAGGTTATGAGATTGAATTTAATGTTTTATTACAGTTTATACATATCAAGTATTAGAATGTTAATGAAATTCAGGCCTCTCTTGTGCAAACAACCATGGGTTGAGGGATATTAGGTCAGATTACTCACCAGATCGGGAGGTCAAGCCCTATCTATAAAGGATAAGGCCGACTACCTATCACTCCATACTTACTCTTGTGGGGTTTTCTATTTTCATATGATTCTAAGACATTACATGAAAGGGATTAATGTTAAAACCAAGTTCCAATGGATTATATTATGTAAGTAATAGTGGAAATTGATAAAATAAAAAAGTTAGGCAACCAAATCCTACTGTAAGATTTGGGCAACACTAGGATGAGAAACCATATAAGATATGATACCCGAGGAATGTAGTCAGGTTTATCCATATGATGGATTTGGGAAAGGTATTTTCGTCTAAACTATCCAAGATTAATATATAATATGATTGGTATGATAACCTTCCTAAATAGATAAGAAATGATATAAACACAAAATTTGACTCATTAATTAGTGAAATATAGATCTTATCTTGATAATGAATATAAAGTAATTAAAATGGGTTATTATTTTACTGGGAATATATTTAACAAAATTAAATTTTTAAATAAATGTAAAAAACAATAATCATTTGATAGAATCTTTTTTATAGTGAAAATGACATCATCATCATCAAACATTACCCTTAGATCAATCCTAGAGAAGGGAAAACTTAATAGAATTAATTTTATAAATTGGAATAGAAAATTTATAATCTTTCTTAAGAAATATGAAAAATTCTATGTTTTAGAGTAATAACTTCTATTTTAATCAAATTTAAATATTTTTGAAAAAGTGGATCTATAAGATTATTAGAAGCATAATTGAATTCACATGAGGTTTTAATGGAATTGGATGCAAAATTACCTAATAAAATTTAGTCTATACTCAAGTATTCGATATTATTGAGTATGTTTATGACTTTAAGGGACTAAATGTTTTCTTTAAGGCTTTATTTGGATATGGAATTTATTCTATAATCATAATTGGAAATATTCCTACAATGTGAATGAGTTGAGTAAAAGTTGACCCTATTTTATCAAAGTATTAATTATAGTTGAATATGGAATGATACATCCATATTATAGTGCTGAATTGACAATAAAAATGGGTAAATGTTCAATCCATAAGAAGAAAATCTCTAATATATAGTTAAAAACATTTTATTATAAGAGTAATTTAAAGATGTTTAAACCTAAAATATATTATTGTAAGGAAAAGAAATGTTTTCATAAAATGTAATTTCCTAGGATACCTAAAGGGATTTGAGAAACTCCATAGATAATACATGTCAAGTATCAATATTATAGAATTAATTATTTGGATTTATAAGGTATATGAAACAAAGTGTATACTTTAAAAATGTTGTAAATATAAACGAGTTTAAAATAAAGGTAACAATTGGAAGATATTATATTTTTTATTAAAATTTATAAGTAAAGGTTTATATTGTTAATATTTTGAATGAGATGAAATATTTTAATCTCATATGGATATGAATAAATGATGTTTATTTTCATATCAATTCTATTATATTTTAATGGAAGTTATTTGTTAATAAGGAATTGGTAAGAATAAGATAATACACGTAGTTTATAAATTGTCAGACTCTATAATATGTTTGAAAATAAGATAAGGATAAAAGAAGTTTTATCCATAATAAAATTGTTTTATCTAATATATTTTTAAAATACGATGAATCAAGATTCCACCACCCACCACCTATATATATTAAATAATAAAATTATTATTTTTAGAATACTTCCTCAATCACATATAATAGTATATCATATATGAATGTTAATAGTTTATTTATTAAATATTACCACTAAAGGAAATAAGTGATATTTTCAATAAAAAATGATGTTTTTATATCTTAGAATGATATTATAGAGTGAATATAGTTTCTAAGAGACTGGTGAGAGTATGTTTGGACTTAGAGAAGTTAAAAAGTAAAAAAAATATGGTATTATAATAGTCTAAATTCAAAGTGAGTCTCACTTAATATCTTAAAATAGATTAAGGTATGTTGGAAAATAAATAATGTAAATGTTACATTTTATTTCTATAGAATTTTGACCCCAACCTGATACTTTGGATAGGATTATAATTACACTATCCTTAGGTGTATATCATAAACAACAGATGTTGGAAATAAATGCCTAAGTTATAAAAATGTCACTGAGGGGTGAATTTACCCTTTAATACAACATAACCCACCATAAATGATTTCCATGAAAATATAAATATGGTGAACGAGTAAGGAAAATATCCCATAACATAACATAACAACTAAAAAACAAAAAAACAACTAAAAACAACCCCAAGTATGACCATAAGACCAAATAAATAAATGAAAAGACAAGGTTCCAAACAAGGCACTCTCCCAAGCTCCACACAAATACTACCTATAAGATCCAAGATTCGTCACAAAAAAATATAACATAGAGACACCTCGCTAGTGAAGTAAGAGGTCTTCCCCTGACCTAGATCATTTTGAAAAATAATTTCATAAGCACACAAATTCATATGCAACAGAGTTAGTATAAAAACCCAATAGTTAACCCCCCATAATTTCCAACACACACCACTTAAAAATAATAATCTATCTCACAGTTATAAAAAATAGGATGGAATAATATATATATATATATATATATAAAGAAAAAATATATATATAAAAAGAAAATATATTAAATATAAAGAAACTAAAGATAAACATATATCTTTTTTAACTTATTATTTCCTTAAGGAAACCCACACCACTACCTAGACACTCTTGTCATGAACTCACTGACCCATGAAATTCACTAATCCCTCCCCATTGGGATTCATGCCAACAACCCAATAAATCTCCCATTCAATGGTTCCCTTAAATAGTCCAAAATCATTAGAAAAAACCCATAAATCTAACCCAAGTCATCACATGGTGGTTAAATCCATGTGACCCACGTTTAGCACCCAAAACCAAGTCTGAGATAACATTACCCCAACCATATTAATCATGAACATGTGACAACTCACATAGATGTCAAGTCATCGTTATGTCACATTTTTTTTTTCAAAAAGAATTTTAAAAAATAAACATTTTATAAATACTACGAGTGAACACACACAATCACACTAAATCCAAACCAAATTCAAGGATATCATAATCTAAAACCAACATTTAAAAACCGAATACCAAATTAGAAATTTCATTAAACACATTATGGACGTCACCCGTAACCTTTATTCACAAACCATTTTACACAAATACAATACTTTACTATGATTTTTTAAAATCATTTATCATAAATAATGACAAGAATTAAAATTTTAAAACAATTTTTTTAAGTTATTAACATAAGTGGAGTTAAGAGAAGCCACCCACCTAAAACAATGTATCCATGATAAAACCACACCATGACCTCATATATATGACCTCTTATAAAACTTCTAAAATGGAACAAATACACATAAAAATTCACTCTATCCACAAGAAATAATAATGAGATCCTTATAATAGGGTTTCTACCTAAGGAAAAAAGATAATATAAGAGATGGGAAGGAGAGATGAGAGTCTTAATTTTGATCCTTAGGCCAAACACTCTAAGATTCAAAGAGATGGAGCTCTAGAATAAACAGGATCACCAAAATCACTCATGGAAACCTCTTGGTTTAAGATCCCCGTCCAAAAGAGAATAAATCAGTGTTTTAGGGGTAGAGTCATGTTAAGATCTAATTTTTGAATTTTTTTAATATTGTACATAATTTTGGAAATCGTGCATCAACCATGTGGGTGTTACAACACATAACACCAGTTGTATAGTTTAGAAAATCATTCATTAACCATGTACATAAAACTATATAAAAATTAACTAGGGATGAATTATTTTTGTATGGTTTAAAAAAACCACGTGCATGCTTAGAATCCTCATTTTCTACTACACCGCTGCCTAGATATTGTACACAGTTTCCCCCAATTGTATACTAATAATATCATTTTAAATAACCCTAAAAAACATATAAAAACACTCTAAAGCTTCTAAAGACCAATCCAAACCTCCTCATATCTTAATAAGACATTGAGAAAAATATCAATACCTCAAACCAAAGGTGTTATATTCTCCTCTAATTGGGATTTATTCCCTTATAAATCTTGAGATTAGTGGGATTTTGAAAAATATTTGTCCATTATCCTAGAATAAAATTTTCCTTCTCCTAAGTCTCCACATATAATCGACTATGATTCTACAACACACATACCTATGATATTCACTAGACTCACATGATCTTATCATATCTATCCAAAAATAAAAATTAAGACATGAATAAATGTTTTATCCTACTCAAGGGTAATGTGGTCCCAACTTATCATATTAATATGGACAGGATTTTAAATTTATATTGAGATATGTGAAAAAAATAATTCACTATGATATATCCCATTAGAAATGTGAGTTGTTAAGTAGAATAAAAAATGTGTTCAACGGTCTCAAATGAACTAGAATAAAAAGGATCCAACATTTATTACTTTTTGAGGAAATGGTTCCCCAACCTTGGTGATACCCAAAAAAATATGTGGTTTTCCATTTTAATGAGGATGGATGATAAAAATGATCATAATAATATTTATAGAAGATTTTACCCATTCCCATTCTTTTCCTTATCAATTAAATATTTTTGGTAACCTCTTACACATGGTTTAGTACCTAAGATGAGAAGTTTCCCCAACCATCATCCATGAATGTGGATATTGAAATAGATTTCTATATATTAATTAAAATAGATAAATTTGAATAATTTATAGATGAGTATAGTTATATGAAAAATTAACTAAAGTTAAATGGTCCTCTGAAGAACCACCAAATCTTAATACATATTCCCTAAGCATGTCCATCAATTTTTTGAACTGATTGCCATAACTGCTCATCCATTTGAGGATGGTATGTTATGCTCATTTTTAATTAAGTAAATAAGGGCTATTTTAATTACAATGAAAAATATAAATAAAATATAGGTTCTCTATCATAGATGATGGAAATCAGAAAACCATATATTTTACTACTTCATAGACACACAATTTTGTCAACTCTTCTACAAAATTAGTATTCTGAATTAGTATGAATCATTACAACATGGTGATTAATACAAAAATCACCCAAACATAATAATGTTTCCATATAATATTAAGCAATTTGGGAAAAAAATCAATGAAACTTTAATCTAACTTAAATCTAGGTATAGGTAATAGTTGAAACATGACCACTAGTCATTGGTGATTGGTCTTCATTTAACAAAAGGTAAGGCACATAGCCCCATGATTTTCTAAATTCGAATTTTTATCTAACCACCAAAAGTGTTTATTAATTAACTTATATATATTTTCAATACCTGAATGGATATTCTACATTGGGTGATGATAAGTCTATAGGTAACTATTCTAATACAAATAATGAACAACAATTTAATCGAAAAAATACAAGAAAATGTTTTCATCCTCTTTCCATCAATCAATTATGTCCACACCATTGAGGTTTAACCTAACAATAAATCCATCATAGTCAGAACTCTAAGCTTCCTTGGCTCGTTTAAAAAAATTTGTAATGAGAGTGACAAAAAATAAAACCATGACATCGTCCTCATCTGTGCAACCGAAATGTATGTCTAGATTACACAAATTTTTTGGAATTGATATTCTGCTTTCTAAACAAAATTATCATAAGAATTGTGTATTAAGGAATATTATACCAAATTTATAATGACATTTTTTAATTTTTTAAGGATTCATTGGTGAGACTAAAGATAATAAATTATGGAAAAATAATTGATAATAATATACTAAGCCTAGAGAATAAGGTCCATATAGCTATTTATGAAAGATATGGTCCATAGGTTTCATCAATAAAACTGATACATTAGTAATTCAAAAAAGAATTAACATGTATTCATAGTGAATTTAGGGTATTTTAAATTAAAACTTTAGAATACTGAATTCATGAACCATATATAGTGGTATCACAATTAGAGGATAACATGTTTTCTTTTAGTGTGTTTTTCCTCAAAAACAAACAATGAGAGACTTTATAATTTTCCACCCATCCTAAAACTACTACAAAACAAGAACACTTAACTGTGGATTTATAATAATATAGGTTCTTAGAAAGAAATTCAATCCTTATTTTACAAATAATGAAACCAAACCTTTAGTTCATATAGTTTAGCTAGTGTCATTATTTATGATGGGATAAAACTATCACTCGTTTCTAGAATTAGGTTGATATAAAATTCAACTTGTTTTTTATGAGGTAGTATAACTTGGGTTTATATAGAATATTAGTGCATTGATACATTATATATGGAGTATCACAATTTTACATTAGTAACCCCAAATATTATGGTTCCCATATAATAAGGGATGGTTCCATCCTATTTTAATAAAGGCTCTTCTCTCCCTGCATTTATGTCCTATTCCATTTTGAAAAGATAATAACTCTATCAAAAGACATGAAAATGACTTATTCTTTTTAGAAATAAATATTAACTTTTAATGTTACCAACCAATTCATCCCTAAAATTAGATAATAAGTATCCATATCTAAGATAGAGATCTTCCACAAAAAACTATACCAAATCAGTTGTAATTAAACATACAAAAAAATTAAATACCATGCACTCTCACTACTAGAGATGTGTCTTGATGCTCATGAAATGAGGTATCATTCCAATATGAAACTCATATTCCCCATTTCATGTATCATATATAAAACACAATAATCACATCAATTTAAATTGTTAAATTACTTCAATAATATCATTATAAGGAAACAACAAGTCACTAATATAAATTCCAACATGTCGTGATGAGTTTTCTACCCATCAATTAAAAAAACTACAATATTTCCTGAAAATCACAAACAAAATAAAAAATTCAGTACAACTCTAGTTTTATTAATTTATAAATTATCTTTCTAAAAATCCTTTGTTAATTGTTTTTGGAAATATTTCCTATAAACCCAAAATGGAAAGATCCCATCATAAAATATCCAATGGAGTCCTTTCTATAAGTCATCTTTATAAACAACAAAACTTTTAATAAAATGAAACTTACAAACCAAATTATTTAATTAGGGGACCTAATTATAAAAAAAAACATTTCCTTATCAAAATAATGAAGTAAAGACCATATAAAAACTTAAAAAATATACAGACCATATTTCATATTAATAAAAGAGTTACAAATTCACCATCAACACATGATTAATAAAAAATCTTAATACAAAGACCAATTATATCATGTTCCCAAAATCTTTAGCATATTAATTTATTTTTATATAGGAATAAAAAAATATATTTGGACCGTACAATAGAGAACCCAAATTTTCATACCTAGATTTTACAACTTTTTAGATAAATATTTAATAAATTACAAACACACATGCCTGGTGAAAGTAATAGTTTAGTGTCTTTGGAGACTAGGTAAAAAAATTACTAATTCGTTGAAATATCTTCAACATCTCCCATGAATATTTTCCCCTTTAGTAATATGAAAAAACATACCATACTTAAAACCTCCATTCATAACCTGGGTAAAGGAAATATAATAAAGGGTGATCTCAGTTGTTTATTAAGGGTAAAATAGGGAGATACGTAAGCATAAAATGATCATAAGGGTATGAGAAAATGATCTTAACATTTAAAAAACATAACCTACATATCAAAGATCATAATATTTAATCATAGAATACATATTGGAAGTTCATAAGACATGAATCCTAAGGAAATCAAAGAACATGATCCATGAGAGCATAACATTGGAAAAATATACAACATTTCTTCATACACATAATCATAGAAAATAATTTTTGTAGTAGTAAAGTCTCACTACCAAGGCTATCATAGTGTAATGATTTCACTCTATCAACCATCATAGTATTCAAGGTTCACTCATAAGACCATCATAGCAGAAAAAGTCCCGTACTAAACTAGGTTCACTCCCCATTCCAGTTTTGTCTATCTCCTAATATATAAATATTTACCTAACGTATTGGAGGGAGATATAGGTCCCACCCATCATATAATGAAAATAATACATATGTTTTCCCAAGATCATAAAAAATTCATCATATCATAACCCATGAAATGAAATAGGTATCATAAATATTTCATCATATCATATCCTATGAAAAAGAGAGAGGTTTTATAATCATTTCATCATTTTGTCATAGAATAAACCATGTAAAAAGAAGTAGGTTTCACAATAATTTTTTTATTGTATAAACTATGGAAGAGAAATAGGTATCATAAGCATAATGAAATCATAAACATAAAACATTTAGAGAAATAATAATAATGATATCTTTGGTTCAAATACTCATAAAATTATATGTTGCATCAAATGATGTCATCTAAGAGAGAGGTTTATTTTTAAAGAGAAATTTCTTGGAATTTTTCTTGAGGATGATAAATTTTATTTGAAAATAATTTTTTAAAACTAAAAATTCATAAAATATTTTTCAAATAATGTTCTTTGAAAATAAACTTTAAAACATATAAAGGAACTTTTAAAAATCATTTAAAATATTTCTTACATAAAACACACTTTCCGCTTGGAAAAACACTTTTTTTAAAAAAAACTTTTAAAATAATTTTCTATGAAAGTGACCTTGTAAAAATATAAATTAAAATTAAATGAAAATAATATTCATGATGTTGGGGAATTTTTTTTCTTTCCATATATGTTAAAATAAATATTCCTTTCACATTTTTGGTAAAATCCAAACATGCATTTTTCTAAATGTATAGATTCCTTTCAAAATATTTTGTAAAAAGTAAAATATGGGTGAAAATATCATTAATAAAACATTTTAATATTTTCAAAAAAAAAATTAAAACATTTTTATAAAACATGGATTTTGAAGAAAAATGGGTTTTCGACCGAAGAGAGAAATAAAGATGGTTTTTATTAATAATATTTTGTCAAATATTTTTAGTAAAAAAGAGTAAGAAATGGTAATATTACTTGAAAATATCATGAATAACCAAAGGATAATAAAATTCATGAGAATTATTTAGATTTAGATATTATTATTTCAACATTAGATACTTAATAATAAACAATCCTGATAAACGATGAGATTGTAACATAAATCCATTACCAAATTTGTAACATTTGAAACATAATCCCCATGAAAGATACATACTCAATGTATATGTAATAACAATAATTTTCAGGAAAATTATTATAAAATATATTCATGGGAAGTATATATACCAAATAAATGAAATAGGTGGTGAATATGGAATGTGTCACACATAAGTAAAAACTGAGACAAAATTCCCTTACCTTAAGCCTAAAATTTCATCATACACATTTTAACTTCATTTATAATAAATATAATTTTATTATAAACCTATTAAAGAAACATAAAAATATATATCATATCATATAATATTTAATTATGAACCTTTATTACCCATTTTTAAACAATTGCTTGTTAAAATCACAATTCAGGTAATAACTACTTTTTTGTAAATTTTATTTTTGGTCCTCTTACTTTGATCATGGTTTCATAATATATATAATAATAATAATAATGAAATAATTGTCATATTTAAACATCAATTATAATTTTAATACCAATCATAAATTTTTTTTGATAAATAAAGTATGTTACGATCGTGGAGATGGTAAAACATATATATGCATGAGTGATGTTTCCATTTTTAAAAGATCATTATGGAAAAGTGGTATATAAAATTTTAATTTTATTGAATAATAATAATATATTATTATTTATTTAAATATAATTATACATATCATCCAATTGGTGTGTTGATGAAAAGATAGAGTCACATCACTTCATGAAGGCGGTAGTCAACACATACACGAACAACATTATCATCTTTATTGAGTGAAAAGGTAAGAAATAAAATAATATATTATATTTTAATACTTATAAATATGTAATTAATATAATAATTATGTCATTTATATAAAATATATTCATTAAATGTATCCATGTTATTTTATATGTAAAGAATTAGTGAAAGAAAAATCAAAACACTTCGCGAGGCGGTAATACGTTGTACACACGAGCGATGTTATTATATCCCCTACATAATGGAAAGTAAGAAAGGTATATATAATATAATTAATATATAGGTATAATAATTTTATAAATATTTTATATATAAATTATATCCATCATAATAACCAAATTTGATAGGTGGTAATGAAAAAAACTGATGACATCGGTTCACGAGGTGGTAGTCTGTTGTACACCCGAATAATGAGTGAATAACCCATTTGATGGAAATGTAGAATGTTTTAGGCCATTAAATTAGAATAAAAACATATAATTATATGGAAGATATTGATTTTATTGTATCATAATATTTTAATTAGAATTTAAGTAGGTGGAGAAAGAAATAAAAGAAAAACACTCGTTAAAGAATGTTACCTCATCTTTAGGTATCTTCCTTAGGTCTGGAACAAAGCATTTTAAGGTTTTATTTAATATAAAAATAATGACTATAGGATGATATTAGGGAATTTGGGAAGGTATTTTGGCATATATTGGATGAAAAAAATGGTTTTATGGTGTGAAGAATAGAGGATAATGGGTGGTTTTAAATAAGCGAAGTGAGTGAAAAACTTGAAATTTTTGAAAATAAAAAGGCATGCCCACGTTTTTCAGATGAGAAATGGTTCTGAAATGAAGTATTATCAATAATTATACATTATAGGGTATAATATATCAAAAAAATAGATTTTATACAAGTTATTATATTATTTTAACCGTTACCATTTTAATTTAACCCCCTGGTAAACTCATTTTTACTTTAACTACAATAATTAATTTTTTCTCTTTTCACTATTCATTTTTCTCAAAAATTAAGATAAAATTATTATATAATTTAAATTATGATGATAAAAAATATGGAATAAATTATTCTAAATTAAATTAATATAAGTGGAAAATTTTAATTTAAAATTAATCCTATAGACACGATGAGAAAATAGGGTTTCTAAAGGGAAAATGTTCAAAACATTAGGAAGTTTTTACAAAAAAATTAAATATTAAAACGATTACATTGAACTAAATTTAATTAATATACATATAATTGAACTAATTTTAATTTAAAACCAACTAAAAATATAATTTAATTTTATAAATAATATAAATGGAAAGACAGTTTTAAATTAAAATCTAGTATTTTCCATTATTCATAAAAAAATTAATCTTTTCAGAAAATTATCAAAAAATTCACCATAAGATAATTTAAACATACTAATTTCAATAATGAAATTTATTTTTTAAAATATTTTTTTTAAAATTTTCAAAAATTATTTTTAAAATAAGTGCAAAAAAGGGCGACAAAACTGCTTTAAAAAAATACAGTTTTTAAGTGTAAAATTAGATTTATTATTATGTATTGTACAGAAAAAAATAAGATGAATTTTAAAATTTTTATTGAATATATAACATAAAAATTTATTTAAAATAATTCACCAAAAGTGTTTTTTATTATTTATTTAGATAAAAAGTGTTTGTTTTTATAAAAATAGTTCTTTGGAGAAATATTTCATTTATTTTTAAATAGTTTTTATTTTCATTTCGAATTGATTGGTCTCTAAAGAATTCATTTTATATATATGTTTAAAAAATATATTTTCATAACTTGGTTAATCCTATCCATACCATCTTTTTTAATGTCTATGTGATAACAATCCTATTAAATAATAGCATTTTAATCGTATGTTACACTCCGTTTAAACTTGGTGTAACACGTATTATGAGTTATACTCAGAGTTTCACGTAACAAAAAGATAAACTCAGTTTTTATGTAATTAAAAATATATAAAATATTAAATTCATTTTAAAAATGATATTTCACAAAATCTATGGGTGTTACATTCTACCCCCCTTAAAATGAATTCTATCCTTGAAATTTGTCTTGATCATCAAAGGTTTAACATTTAAAAATTACTTCATATAAACCAATATCACAACAAAGGTTAATAAAAAATCCTCTTGAAAAAGATAAATGGATGTGCAAAAGTCATCTAGAATAAAACATACTAGGGTTAAAAATAGGAGAATATAATTGGGAAGTAGGGATATGGTCATGGAAGATAAGAATACATAATTATATAGAGTGTTATAGATCATTAATCACAAGAAAGTGGATTATCTAGATAAAGTTAATGACCATAAAACCATAAACTAAATAAGCATGAAAAATTCCATTTATATCATAAGAAATGATGATAGTGGGATTTTTTTTATTTAAAGATCCTTTTCCTAATGTTGGAGAATTACTTTTCCATATAGACTGAGAACATGTGAAAATTAACTTAATTGATATATTTTTATTTCATAGGAACAATTTCATCCTTTAGTGGTGCCTTAATCAATTTACACTTCATATCATACTCTAAGATATGGTTTTTTTCAAGTATAAATCACTAAATAAAATTTATAAGAGAATGATAAGTCATTCCTTCTAACTTTAGTTAAAAACATGTTTGACACTAGTTAATCAATTTGGATAAATATTTATATGGTGAAGTAATATAATAATCTATAAAAACTCATCCAAATTTCAAATTAAACCATTTCATAAATGGTTAACCATAAAACCCTTCCAAAATTCAAAATTTATGAATAAGTCCCCAAACTCAACAATAATCTTTTAAATATAATTAAGCATATATTAATGTTCACATGACGAATATATAAATACCTTGGTCATATATTCTCATGAATCATCGTAATAACTATAATTACCATAAAAAATCAATGAAAAAAACATTATTCCTCAATACTTAAATAAGACCATAGATTACTGAACATATTACATAGAGCAAAAAATATTGTACACTCCATTAATGATAAAATAAATCAAATTTTAACAAAATTATTTATCAGTTCTGAGGTAATAAACAGTATCCAATTTACTTTATCTATATCAATAATCTCTTTATCCAAACTATACACCATTTTCTTAACTTTAGTAAAATATTAAGGATTATCTTCCATTAATAACGTGTTTTCCATAAAATATTACCTTGCCATTAAATCATTTTTCTATGTCATTAGAATTATTCAATATATTCTGGAATATCCTTAATGAAAAACATATATTTAACAATCCTTATATATTCTTTGATTTATATAACATAATTATATAATTCCAATTAATAATCACTTTAATCATTCCACTTCCTTCACAAACCATTAACTAGGCTTCACTGTTTTATTCCTTAACAATTCTTTCTTTTCATATTCCATTTTAATTCTCTTTATCATCTGTAATATTACCATTAATCATACAAACTTACTGATTCTCTTCATTATCTTTCCCCTTAGGACATAAATTTTCATAATGCCTATACATTACACATTTAAAACATTCAAATATCGAGGATACCTTAGGTAGTCTATTATTCTCCTTCATTATGTTAACCAAAATTTTTATTTTTCCTTTATAGTTACTTGATTTGTATCTTTATTTTTCATGCCCATAGAATCTTCTCATCCCTTTGATACATTCCCCTGAGTTCTTCTATAGGGACCCGACCTTAAATATTATATAATATAGTTAATTTAGCTAGAATACACTTATTATATTCCTAATGATCTTTTTATTTTATAGTTTTAGAAAATTAAGAAATAATACATATCAATACACAAGCATAAAAGTGGATACTACAAAAAAGTATCTATTTATTCCATAATTCAAAATATTTTAATAAAACATGAGTTTTTTTCATGATTATTTTTTTCACAAAGTTCATCTTTTTTGGTTATAATAATAAAAAGTAACACAAGAGGGGGGGGGGGATGAATTCTGTCTTTTTCAATATTTTTCATCGGTTCTAGATTTTGAATCCCTTTGTGATTTATGCAAATATGAAATGTATTATTCTATAAATGTATAAGAAAAGGATAAAAAGAAAGAAAGAAAACAACAAATTTATAGTGGTTTAGGGCACAAAGGTCCCTTAGTACACTCCAATAATTCTCTCTCTACGAGTTTGTCGAATTTCACAAGAATGTTCCTCTTATCATAAGACCAAAAAACTACAATTGAGTGAAATTATTTTACACATTTAAAAACAAGGCAAAACACAGAGCCTTATGGTTCTTTTATAAGGAATCAGTTATCCACATCTTATATTGAGAAGATGAAACTCCACCACAACTGAGTATGAGGAGTTGATACTCCAATAAATCAAAAGAGTTTGATTTGAAGGTACAAGTTGAAATTCACAATTACAGCAGCAGAAACTAGAATTATATGGATATTATTCTTCAGAAATGAAAGTCTTCATGAATGAATAGTTCTAAAGTGAACCCAGTTTCAAATTATCTTTAATAAAAGGTAGTAATAAACATTAGAAAATATTGAACATTTATGTCTCTAAAGTGTAGCCTCTTCTGCGAATGACAGAGTTGATCGATTGTTGTAGTAGATTTGTAAAATATATTCACCATAATTTGGTCGAATATATGAAAATATGATTTAAAAACAAAATATTTGTATCATCTATATTTTATGTACTCTCGATAAAATATATAGAAAGTAGCAGCTTGTTTTGATATTCCAGATCCAATAAAAATTCCTAAAATATCAAATATATTAAAATTTAAAAACATCCAAGAGAGTTGTAACCATCCTTATAAATAGGAGAGAATTACTCCATTGAATAATATCTTTTGAACCATTCATATAGAGTTTTGAATTGGTCATAAACAAGCTTTGAAATAACCTGTAATTCTGTCAATATTGTTGTAGAAATCTCAAATAAAATCATGAATTTAAATCCCTATGTTAAATAGTCAAACGTATGGTTCAATCACAAAATGAAAAAATACCAAACATAGGGTTCAACTACTTAACGATAATTTTGTAAATTTATGTTTGAAAATGTATGGTTGATCATATAAGTAAGGTTGATGATCCATACATTTTTCTATCAAATTTTGGGTTCCTTACTTATGTAGGGTTCTTTAACCATACTTTCTTCTCTTGAAAAATGTAAGGTTTTATCCAAATGTAAGTTTATTTAACCATACTTTTCTGATAATGTAGGGTTTATGATCCATACATACTATTCTGAATAGAGGTTTCATTCCTTATGCACTGTTAAAATCATAGGGTTTATTCCCTACATTATGTTTATCAACTTAGGGCATGAATAGTGATTCCCGAATATATTAAAATGTGTTTCGAACAATTTAATGAATATTCATTGCAAATTAAAATCCTGAATAAAATTTGAGAATAACTATTGCAAAGACTATTAATTTTTTAAAATAAACTTATGATAATTTCAATATTAAAACAATTAAGGGTATTTGGGAGAATCAAAATCAATTAAGACTTATAGATTATTGTTGAGACAATATATTCCCAACTTTATCCCCCTTTTTGATGATAAAAAAACCCATAACATTTCAAACATAAAATATAGAATTTTTAAATTTTATTAACAATTTTTAAAAAATACAAATTATTATTTTGATTCCACTATACCATTTCAATAAAAATATATTTAAAATCAAATGTTTTGTTTACCTAATTACCCCCCCTTTTGTGATATCAAAAAAAGTATAATAAAAAGGATTATAACACTTTCAATTTTACACAAAAAAATAAATGAATGTTTATAATGTGTTGTTTGGATAAATAATACATTGATTCTCATAGTAGAGATAAATAAAAAATAAATAAATGATAAAGAAAAAAAATATAAAAAGAAAAAAGAAATTTTATTATTAAAAATTGTTCAACTATAAAAGAGGTTTTGTCCTGAGAAAAAGGTTTAAAAATATGGTATGGTAGAAGGGGAAAGAGTTTGGTTAAAAGAAGGTTCTAGTTGAGCCTGAGGTACCTGAAAAGCTTATTTCAATTCTTCTATATGAACCAGTATCTTGTTTATAATATTTTCAGATAAATTTCTGATCAAAATCCTTGAATTGTGACTAAATTTCACATTTTAAATCAAATTGAAATTCAAAAAGTCATGAAAATTATCCTCTATTTGCAGAAACTTAGATAATTTGACACAAAATTGACCGAGTAGCACCCTGATGCTGGGTTCACTTGAAGTGAATTACTCAAAAATATATATCTTATTATCTAAAAAAACTAATTAGGGCTCACTATTATACTAAATATTCTGAAGTCTATCATTGATATCTTTTATAACTATGATGATAGCTTGAAACCTTCTGATCAGATCTGGTGAGGTAGTTGGTGTAGAGATAGAAGTGTGGTATTGAGTGATATTTCACTTGAATTATTCAAATTGAATCCCAAAATACCATTTCAAATCAGCAAAACCTGTCTTAGAAATATATTCTGATTTGGTATTCCCAATGTCATCCAAAATTTCTCTTTTAATAACATCAAAATATCTTTTGAAATAGAATGTCCATTCATTTATTGAAGCCGAGTCATAACATACTCTAATTATATTCTTAGATAATATGAATTCCTTAAATCACTAAAATATTTCCTTGAAGCTTTTATCTCATATTGGAGACTTGAAAACTCTTTATGAGCTTTATTATAATTTGTTACCAGGTCTTCAATCTGATTTGAAAGGGAGTCATATGTTCCTTTACCTGGATTCTTTGACTGAGCAACAACCTCTACAATATCTAAGGGATTAACATTAGACTTATCCATAAAAATTTCACTTTAATAGGATATACTATCATGAAAATTTGTTATTTCTCTAGAAATAGATACAGTTCTTCAATGGAAGGACCAATGATTGATATTTCATGATTTTCAATGATCTGAGTGGTATGAGTGATTTATTTTTGAACTTTTTTCTCTACTTGAGAAACTTCTTCTAGGTGATCTGGTTGAGGAACATCCTGAAGCTCTTGAGTTTGACTTTCTTCTTGTTGATCCTTAGCATGATCTACATCTTCTAAATGAACTAAATGAGTTACATCTCTAGATCCTAACACTGGATCTTTAGGCTATGGATCTTCTATAACCCTTAGTTTTAAAAAAAGTCCCACATGAACTTATTATTATTCTTCTTCTAAAAAATATGTATCATCAAATCTAGTCTTTATCTTAGTAGGTTGGGCAACACGGTATTCCCCAAATTCTTTATTTCTTTAATTTCTTTTCTCCCCCCTGAGAAAAATATCCAGACTTATGTTGATCATCAACACCAACATGCATCAGTTATCCTTTCACTGTACTCCAATAAAAACCAAATTTCCTAAAAGTACTAGAATTCAACACATTGTTGTGATAAAATGTGACTTTATATTCAAAAAGTATAATAATGTTCTTTCTAAACAAGATAAGAGATAAGATCCTTCCATAAGGATAAATGACATTCTTGCTTCTAAACTGCAACAATAACTTAAATATCTCCACATATATCTAGGAAAGTTAAATTTGATATCATTGATAAAAAACATAATATATATGTACAGGTATAAAATCTTCTCCATCTCAGTAACTCTCATAGAAATAACAGTTTGAATAAATTTGACCAAAACCATTTTATTTTTCTCAAGATCCTTTATGAACATTTTCCTCATATTTATTGAACCAAATAGAAAAGGTATTATATCTACAAACAAGTGATATTGATTTCAAATAGATCAAAGATCAAAGTGGAATACACCTTTATGCATGAATTTTAATGTTTGAGAAATTCTAACTAAAGAAATTAAAAATTACTGATCTACTATTTGAGGGGATATTATATCTTCTTATTCACTAAAACTAAACTCAACATTTCTAAAACAGTTATTCAATTTTACCTCATAAATAAAATATTTATTTTATTCATTGAATGGAAACTCCAATCCTTAAAAATTAAGGGATTTCTTGGGTAAAAGGTTTATCTGATACATCCATTCAAAATTGACAACCATTCCTTGAAGAATCTTTTTGGAGAGAACACGCAGACGCTTCATATCACTTGGTTCACCTTTATTAGTTCACTTGGTCATTGTCATTTCTTAGAATCTAAATGTTGAAGGTTTTCAGTTTCTAGGGTTTAGGATAAGATGAGGGTTCTGGAAGGAGAAATGATTCTTAAATGGAAAAGTAAGATAAGTAAAAGGGTTTTTTGATAGATGATGACACAGTCTTGTTTATCATACCGATTACATAGGGTAATCATTAATTTTTAGTTTTTTAAAACACACTATTTGAAAATAAAAACGATAAAAAAATTATTTAGTCATATAAATGAAATACTAAATTTGATAGTGAAAATAAAATAAATGAATAAAAATAAATTTGACCATAATAAATTTAAAGTAAATCAAAACTAAATAAAATTATAAATATACTAAAATGAATTAAAATGATAAATATTTATTTAAAAATAAACAAACATAACTGCCCATTAATAAAATCAAAAACTTGTAGTAGGATGTGGTTTAGTGAAAATATCAGCTAATTGATATTCAATATTAATAAATTCGAAAGATATATCCTTTTTAAGAACATGATTTCTTAAAAAATGATGTCTTATATCAACATTCTTAGTCCAAAATTGATTTTAGGATTTTTTGATGTATTTATAGCACTAGTATTATCACATAAAATAGGTATACTATTAAAATTTAATCCAAAGTCCAGAAGATGTTTTTCATCCACAATAAATGTGCACATCAACTGCCATTAGACACATATTATGCTTCAACTATTGATTGGGAAACTGAGTGTCGTTTCTTACTTGAATATGATACTAAATATTTTCTTAAAAAGTGACAGGTTCCTATGGTGATTTTTATCTAATCTAGAACCTCCAAAATCATCATCTGAATATGAAATTAAATTAAAATCTGATTTTTTTTGGATAAATAAGAGATTGAAAAATATTTCCTTTTAAATATATAAAAATTATTTTAACAATAGTTAGATAGGATTCTTTGGTATTTGACTAAAATCTAGCACATAAAAATACAAAAAACATAATGTCTAGTCTACTAACAGTAAGATATAACAAACTTCCAATCATTCCTCTATATAAGTTATTTTCAACTGGTTTTCTAGCTTCATATAAATAAATTTTTACATTAATACACATTGGAGTTGTATATGTCTTGTTGTTCTCAAGTGAATTTTTTTTCAAAAACTCAATAATAAATTTAATTTTATTTAAAACATATCTATAATCGTTTTGGTAAATCTTAAATCCTAAAAAAATGTAGTTCTCCCATCACACTCATTTCAAAATCATTTTGAATTAGTTTTGAGAATCATTACAAAGTTTTTTATTTGTTGAATAAAAAAAAACACCATCAAAATAAATTTTTACTAATAAGATATTAGAACAAATAGTTTTCTTAAAAAGTGTTGGATACACCAAACCCATAGTAAAACCATTTTTCAAAAGAAAAGAACTTAATTTTTCATACCAGGCTCTAGGTGTTTGTTTAAGGCCATATAGACGTTTAATATATTTGAAAATAGAATTTTTTTTGAGGATTTTCAAAAAAAATGAGGTTTTTCAATATAAACTTTCTCCATTAAATACCCATTTAGAAAGGCATATTTAACATCCATCTGATATAATTTAAAATTCATATGAGATGCATAAGATTAAATTATTCTAATGGATTATAATCCTGCTATAGGGGAAAATGTTTCATAATAATCTATTCCTTCTTTTTAATTATATACTTTAGCTACCAATATAGTTTTATTTTTGATTATGATCCCATGATCATCCTATTTATTTCTAAAGACCCACTTAGTTATTATTATTGGATAGTTGGTTGGTATTTATACTAATTCTAAAACTTCAATCCTTTTTAATTGGTTTAGTTTTTCTTACATTGCTAACATCCAACTCTTATACTCTATGGCTTCTTCAATTGACTTAGGTTATAACTGAGATAAAAAGGTATAAATTTTATCTAGGTTTCCTATATTTCTTCTAGTTCTAAGAACTGTGTCTATGTCTCCTATAAAAGTTTCTAAAAGATGTTTCTTTAAAGTTATAGACTATCTTGGAAGGACACTTTTAGGTTCTTTAGTTTCATGTTCTTTTGATCTGGGCTGAATTTTATTAATATCATTTTCAAAATAATCTTTCAGAGTTTCAAGTCTCATGTTATCAAATGAATAAATAAATTCATTTGTTTGATATTTCTCTTTACAAAATGGGCCAGTTTCATCAAAAATCACATGAACTGATTCTTTAATAATCATTGTCTTTTTATTAAACACTCTATTCACTTCAGAAGCAGTAGAATATCCTAAAAATATTCCTTCATCATCTTTTAGATCAAACATACCAAGGCTATCCTTAGTATTCTAGATATAAACCTTACATCCAAAAACATTAAAGTAATTTACTTTAGTTTTTTTGTTATTCCAAAGATTATAGGTTTTACTTTTAAAAACAAGTCTTATTAAAACTCTATTAATGATATAGGTAGGAAGACAATATTCATTTATCATATTCCTTTCCATTTCTTAAATAGTTATATTTATTTTTTCAATAATTATATTTTGTTGAGGTGTTCTCGGTGTAGAGAAGGTGTGTTTAATACCCATATTTTAGAAAAAAGAATCAAATTATTGATTTTCAAATTCTACACAATGATCCCTTATTAATTAAATTATTCTAAAACATTTTTTATTTTGAACACTTTTACAAAAAACATTAAAAAATTGTGAATACTTCACTTTTGAGTTTTAGAAAATATAGAGAAGTAAATCGAGAATAATCATTAACTAAAAAATAGAAATATAATTTACCACTCAAACATTCTACTCTAGATGGTCCAAAAAAATCCAAACGGATCAGTTCTAGAGGTTTAGATGTAGTAATTTTGTTAATAGTTTTGAAATAAGACTTGTTCTATTTTCTAATTTTTTAATGCATCATAGAATCTATCATTTTTAAATTTAGGACTAGGAAAATCAGAAACTAATTGTTTCTTATATAATATATATAAATAATATATATTAAAATGACCAAGTCACCTATGCGAGATCTACGACTCATTTTTCTTAGTACTTAGACAATTCACATTCTGTTTGAACAAGGAATTTAAATCCAAAGTATAAACATTATCAGTTCTAGGTGATCTAAATTTAAGAAATTTATCTTTAAACATAGAGTAGGAATTATTAGAAAAATAAAAATATAATACATCATTACTAAGTTGAAAAATACTTATCAGGTTGTTCTTTATAACTTTCACATATAGTACTTTATTAATTGATATAGTCTTTGAATCTCTAACAGTTCCAACACCAATTATCTTTCCATTTACATTGTCACTAAAAGTGACTAGTCCTCCATCCATTTGAGTTGGCATATGAAAATTTGATGAGTCTTTACTCATGTTCCTAGAAAATGCACTATCTATATACCATATGTATTTTTTTGTTCATATGGACTATTTCCTACAAAATAAACTAAACATGTGTTTGTTTTGGTGCCCATATTTTATTGGGTCCAGTTGTGTAATAAAACAGGGATCTGGGAATCCAGATTTTCCTAATTTTACTATAATTTACATTACTTACTTCAGAAATATTTTTAGATATAAAATTAGTTTTAATAACAGTAATTTGAGGATTTATAAAATAATTATTATTAGTATAATGACCTTTTGTTTAACAATAAAAATAGGTATTGTATTTTGAATTAGGTACAAAATAATTTTTATACAGTTTTAATTTCTCACCCTTGCTTCCTATTCCAAATATCTCTCTTTTAATGACATTTTTTCAAAGAATTTCATTTAAAACTTTTTCTTATTTGGTTAAAGTATTTTCAGTACTCTTATAAGATTATATATTATCCTAAAATTCTATTATTATTTTTTCATGATCAATGCAATTTTTTATAGATGAGTTGAATTTTAAACTAGTTCTCTATGTTTTTTTAGCAGGGTTTCTATTTCTTATAAAATAGAATTGTGAATATTTTTCAATGATTTACGATTCTTTAATAATGAATTATATTTCTCTTATAACATTGAATAATAGGAATCTATTTTATCATTTTAGAAACTATCACTACAAGAATTAGAAGAGTAATAAGTTCTTACATTTTCTATTTCATCTATAAAGCACATGTTGGATTTGAGATTTGATGGATCTTTTTATAAATCAAATTTTGAGGAGCTGCTGGAGTCTTTAGTAAATTTTGTGTATCTTTCATATCTCTTTTTTCCTTTATTCTCATAATCATAATTTTTGTGATATTTCCTTTCTGACTTCTTTCTTTCATTTTTCGGTTGATGGAAATCAGGTCTTATGTGACCCAATTTTTTTCATTCATAACATCAAACTTATCTAGGTTCTTTCTCATCATTTCTAAAGGATTTTCCAAAGCCTGTTTTATTTTTGTAAAATTTGATGAAATTTCTAGTTATCTGAGCCAGTTCCACTTCAGAATTTGAGGAGTCTTTTTTTTTTTTTCTGTTTTTAATTATTGTTTTATTTTTCAGCTATATTTTTGTGATGTTACATTGAGAGAAATATGTTCTTTTTTTCACTATATTATTATGACATTAATCTTAAGCTTTAATTTATTATTCGTACATAATAAGTGTTCCATTAAAATTCTTTTATTGTCAAATTATTTACAGGTGATGATTATTGAATAGTAGCAGATATTCCATTCCATTTTGAGGGTAGTACTCTGATTACTTTTAGTGTCTGATCAGATTTGTTAATTGGATCTCCCAAGGCTGTAATATTATTAATGATTTATTTTAACATTCCATTCATCTGTGTGATTATTTTACCATCAAACATTATAAAGGTGTCAAACATTAATTTTTCAGTAGCATACCTCATCTGTCTAATGTAATATGTTCCTCTATAAGAAACTTTAATGGTTTTCTACATCTCATCGGTAGTGGAACATTGTGATACACTATTAAACTCATTAGGACCAAGTCTGTTGATAATAGTTTTCATTGATTTTGAATTTATTTCATATTCATATTTTGTTTCAGCAGTCCAAGTCTCTGGTTTTTCATGAATCACATAAGGATAAATTATTTTAAAATATATTTTGAATCCAATATTCTTTAGATATATAATCATTCAATATTTCCATCATCCATAATTTTCACTATTAAAGTATGGATATTGAACCATATACATTCTTTATTTTAGGTCAGCCATTGACATATGATTTGTATTAGACCTTATATTCTTCATCTGGTTATATCTTTAATCCAAAATATGTGATTTGATACCAATTTTTAGGTTGGAATAATACAATGTAACACAAGAGGGGGAGGGGGTGAATTATATCTTTTTCAATAATTTTCACAAATTCGGACTTTTGAATCCCTTCGTGATTTATGATGATATGCAATGTCTTATTCTGTAAAAGTATAAGCAATAGATAAACAGAATGGAAAAAACTAATTTATAGTGGTTCAAGGCACAAAGGTCCCCTAGTCCACTCCGCTAATGATCTCTCTACGATCTTGGTGAATTTCACTAGAATGGTCCTATTATCATAAGACAAAAAAAACAAAAAATGAGTGTAGAAAATTGGAAACTTTTCAAACAAGGATAAACACAGAGCCTTCTGGTTATTTTACAAGGAACTAATTATCCACATCTTAGATTGAGAATCTAAAACTCCACCACAACTAAGTATGATTAGTTGATACTCTAATAAACCGAAAGAGTTTGATTTTAATGTACGGGTTGAACTTCATATTTTCAATAGAAAAAACTAAGAGTAGATGGATATTCTTATTTAGAAATGAAATTCTTCAAGAATGAATATTTCATAAGGAATCCAAATTAAAAATGATCTTCAATAAAAGGAATCAACAAACAGTAGTAAAATATTGAACATGTATGTCTCCAAAGTGTTACCTCTTCTATGAATGGTAGAGTCAATCAATTATTGAAGCACATCTGTAAGAGATATTCACCATAATATGGATGAATATATGAAAATATGATTTCAAAATAAAATATTTGTATCATTTATATTTTTAGAATAACTCCTAATAAAATATATAGAAACGAGCAGCTTTTTTTGATATTCTAGATCCAAGAAAATTCCTAAAAGATCACATATATTCAAATTCAAAAATGTCTAGGAGATTCATAACTTCCATCAGAAATAGGATTGAATTTCTCCATTGAATATGATCTTTTTAATCATTCATATTGAAATTTGAATCGTTCGTAAATAAGATTTGAAACAGCCTGTAATTTTGTCTAGACTGTTTCTGAAATCTTGTATAAAATCATGAATTTAAATCTCTGACGTTGAAAAGTAAAATTTATGGTTCAATCACAAAACAAAAAATACCAAACTTAGAGTTAAACAATGTATAGATCATTTTAAAAATGTAAGGTTGACAACATAAGGTTGATCATAAAATTAAGGTTGATGATTTATATGTTTGTCTCTCAATAATAGGGTTCTTTAACCATAACTTCTTCTCTAGAAAAATGTAAGGATCCATCAAAATGTAAGGTTATTTAACTATAATGTTTTGATAATTCAGGGTTAATGATTCATACATACTATTATGAAAGTAGGGTTCATTCCTTATACACTATTCCAATAGTAGGGTTTATTTCTTACATCATGTTTATCAATGTAGGGTATAAACTATGATTCCATAATATATTAAAATGCATTCCAAACACTTTAATGAATATTCCTTGAGAATTAAAAACCTTAATATAATTAAAGAATAAATATTACAATGAATATTAATTTTTTGAAATAAAATTAATATAATATCATTAGTAAAACAAACAAGGGTATTTTTGAGCACCAAAATCAATTAATATCAAGTTTATATAATAGTTCCATAACTTTATATAACTTATAATATTTATAATAAAATATTATTTAACCATAATAATGGTTTTATTACTAGACTTTAAGGTGGTAATGTAAAATGAAAGTGCATCATCCATAATGGTGGAAAATCAACACATCACGGACGATGTTCTCATTTTTAGAATAAAATAGAGAGAAAGAGTTTGATGATGAATTTTTCCATAAAAATGATACAATTATAGTATATATAAGATAATGGAGTTTTCATGCCACTTTATAAGGTCAATTGAGGAGAGAATAAGAAAATAAAAGAAATGGAAAAGAAAATAAAAGAAAATGAAAGAGGATTTTAAATCTTGAATTATTCTCCTTGAGAACCTCCATAAGATGCTTGGTTTTAGACTTTTGGTGATACTAGTTGTTATTGGATGTGTGTAAGAGGATTGGGAATGGAATTGGGTATAAATTTAACAATATACAAGGCTTTTAGGTGTAAGGACACGAGGTGGTGATGGGTGGTATTTATAGCGGAGGAGAGGAGTGTTTTTGATTATATTATTCAATAGTTTAATATTTTGGCCCAATACTACAAATATTTTGATAATTATCACTAAATATATTAAAATAATTAAGGATAGTTTGAGATTATGGGATTACATCATCCATACATCATCCATGACTCAATAATTCATATATTTAGCTTATATTGTAAATTACTATATTTCAATATTCACAAAAAAATTCAAGTATTTTAGAAACAAAAACACCCTAGACATTTTTTGACATGTAGAATTTAAAAATGAACTATATTTTATGAAAATAATTTCCTAAATATTATAAATTTAATTTATAATTAAAATTATAATTTATTCAAAAAATACCAATTTTAAAACTATATCTGATTTGATAACACTTTGAAAAATTAATTAAGGTCTCATAGAATTATATTATTATAATAATACAATAAAATATTAATTTATGAATCTATTTTATGAAAATAAATTTTCTTATAAATCATTAAATTAATTATAAAACTATAAATAAACATTTATATTTTACAAAAAATACTAACAATTAATTTATCATTTTGAAAACATTTATTTACTTATTCCATGATCTAAATATATATCATATATTCACTTAAAATATACATAATTTTTTTTATAGTTTCATAGGAGAGGTTACTATTCTATTGGCTAGATTACTATTCCTATTGGCTGTGTTACTATTACTAAGGTCAAGTTACTATTCCATCAGTATAAATTCCTTAATTTCTATAAATGAAACTTATTTCATTATACATATATAATAAATTTTACTATTTAATTCTAGAATGAAAAAATTATCTTATAATTACCTAGGTTGTTACATCTTCTTTTCCTATTCACAACATATAAGAAATTGAATACTCTTTTCTCCATGGTCTCTACTACCTGAACTCTTAGAGAACTGTATCCTTCTCTTCTCTGGAAAGTCCGAGAGTTGGTCAATGTGAACAATGTTACTCATGTTCCATGATAAATAATTAGGTATAATCACAATTTCCATTTCTCCATTAATATTCCCATTTGGATTCTCATTAGAAAATTTTCTATTGCATTAAATGTTAACCCAGTTTCTTATGGTTCCCACCATTGACTAAAACAAAAAAGCATAGTCTGAGAACCACTGATCATAATAGGAAACCAAATAATCATGGTAATTACTTATAATATTTATAAATCACAGAACATTACTTTTAATCTATTACAAGATTAGTTTATCCTAGGTAATTCTTAATCATAATACATTTAAATCCTTCTTGATGGTTTGTAAAGCGTTTTTAAAATTCCAAAGCATATCCCTAGGGATTGTCAACCTAGGTGTGCAACAATTACCATTTTCATTCATAAGTTGATGATTGAGTCCAGATCAATACAACCTCATTATATTTATTAGCCCAAGGTACCTCTATCCTAGATCCACATCCACTTGTAGTATCCAAATAAGGATGTAATTTCTTAGAAACAACTCACTTTGTCCTTTACCAAAATTCATAGATATTTTCTTATACTTTGACTCATCCTTATAATTATACTTATATGAATCCTAAGAAATATACTTAAAAAAATCGCTAGTTATATCATTACTGTTTTCTCATCCTAGTTTCCAAATGTTAACTAAATCTTTCATCTAATACCAACTATAGAAACCAAAATTTTTCATACATATATATATTAAATATTTTTAGATGAATATTAAATACATTATACAAACACATTTCTGAGGACCATAATAGTTTAGTGTATTTGGATACTAGGTGCACAATATTCTAATTTGGTGAAAGATCTTCAACATATCCCCTAAAGATATTCCCTTTTAGTACTCTTCAAATACATACCCTACTTAACAACTTTGTTTATAACCTGGGGAAATGAAACATAAGAAAGGGAGAGCGTAGATGTTTTTTAAGGGTAGAAAAGGGTGATATGTAATAATAACATTATCATAAGGGTATGAGAACATGAGAATAAAATTTGACAACCATACCCTACATATCAATGATAATAATCTTGAATCAATGCATAAATATTGGTAGTTCATAATACATGAATTGTATGGAAATCGAAAACATGATCCATGAAATCATAAAATATGTATAAGATAAGGAATTATGGCATACACATAAGCATAGAAATATATTTACACAGTAGCCAAGGATCACTACTAAGGCTATAATAGAGGAATTTGTTGACTTCCCAACCCATTATAATAGTCATGGTTCAATCCCTAGACCATCATAGCAAACAAATTCCCATACTGAACTGGGTTCACTCCCCATTTTGGACCTATCTATATCATGAGATATAAATCTTTACCAAATGAATTGGAGGGAGATATAGGTCCCACCCGTCATATAATGAAAATCTTATGTATCTATGCCACAATATTATAAAACAGACATCATATCATAACCAATGAAATAAAATGGGTGTCATAAATAATTAATCATATCATAACCTATGGAAAAGAGACATGTTTGATAATCATTTCATCATTTCATCATAGGATAACCTGCGAAAAAATACACAAGTTTCATAAGAATTTCACCATTGTATAACCTATAGAAGAGAAATATTTTTCATAAAAATAATTCCATAATAAATATAAACCATTCAATGAAATAATAATAATGTTATCCTTGATTTATATCCCTGAAAAAGAATATATTACATCAAAGGATATCATCTTATGTGGAAAATTATTTTTAAAGATAAATCACTTGGAATGTTTCTTGAGGAAAATATTTTTTTTAAATCAATTTTTAAAACCAAAAATTCACAAAATATTTTGGAAATCATTTTCTTTGAAAATATACTTTAAAATGTAAAATGGAAGATTTTAAAAATAATTCAAAACATTTCTAGAAGAAAATTTTCTTTCCACATTGAAAAACACTTTTTTAAAGCATATTTTTAAAAAAATAATAATTTAATCTAAAAATAAATTTGGAAACTTAAAATTTATTATTCAAATCAAATAATGGCCATGGCGGTGGGAAATTATATTTATTTTTTATAGGCTAAAATAGAGACTCATGTCACATTTCTAGTGAAATCCAAATGAGTTTTTTTGGAAAATGATGTGAAGATTCATTTCAATTTTTTTATAAAAAGTAAACATGGGTGAAAATTAATTTAATAAATCATTTTAATAATGTTAATTTTTTTTAATTTTTTATAAAAAATGATTTTTTAGTAAAAAACTTGTTTTTTACCAAAAAGAGAAATAATTATGATTTTTATTAGAAATATTTTATCAATTATTTTAAGTAAAAAAGAGTGAAAAAATGGTACAAGTACATGAAAATATCATGAATAATGATAGCATAAAAAAATTCATATTAATTCTTCAGAGTTATATCATAATATTTCAAAATTAGAGACTTAATCATAAATAATTCTAATAAATGATGAGATTGTAACATAAATACATTACAACTTAGGTAACATTTGAAACATAATACACATGAAATAGAGATCCTAAATGGATTTTTAATAACCATAATTTTTAATATACTTATAATAAAATAAATTAATGGGATCTATATACACCACATAAAATAAATAGGTGGAGAATATGACATGTGGATCAGAAAAGTAAAAAAGTGAGACAAAAATCCCTTACTGTAAGTCTTAACTTCCTTCAAACACATTCAAAACTCTTATATAATTAACATAATTTGATTATACACTTATTAAAGAAAAAAAGTATATATCATACCATATATTATTTAACTATAACCATTTATTATCAATTTTTAAACAATTCATTGTTAAAAAAACATTTTGGGTAATAACCTCTATGTTTTTCGTATATGCTTTGATTTTTTATTTTCAGTCCTCTTATATTGATCTTGGTTCCATAATATATCTAATAATAATCATGAAATAATAATCATATTTATTCATAAATTATACTTTTAATACCAATCATTAAATATTGTTTTGAAAAATGAAGTGTGTTACAATCATGGAGACAGTATACTGTAGGTACGTATGAGCAACATTTTCATTTTTCAATTATCATTATAGAAAAGTGGTAGGTAATATTTTATAATAATATAATGATAATAATATTTTATTATTTCTTTAAATATACTTATACATATCTTTTATTTGGTGTGGTGACGAAAATAGAGAGTTACATTGATTTTTGAAGGTAGTAGTCCACACGTAGACGAACAACGTTATCATCTTTCAGTTAGTGAAAAGCTAAGAAAGAAGACGATATATTATATTTTAATAATAATAATAATTTAATTAATATAATAATTATTTCATGTATATAAAAATAATTAAATTTATCTTTATTATCTTTTATGTAAAGCGTTAGTGAAAAATGAGTCACATTGCTTCGCGAGGAGGTAGTCCTCCGTACACATGAGCGAAGTTAACATATCACCTACATAATGGAAAGTAAAAATTTATTTATGATATAATTAATCAAGTAGTATAATTTTGTTATAAATATATCATATATACTTTAGATACATCATCATACACGATCGTGAGAGGTGGTAATGGAAAATCGAATGACATCAGTTCGTGAGGCAGTAGTCCGCCGTACACACAAATGATTATTTTGTAACCCATTTGATAGAAGTGGAGATAGTTGTTGGTAAATACCTTAAAATAACTACATATAATTATATTTAAGATACTAAGGTTATTATATTATCATGGTTTAATAATAACTGAATTATTTTTCGGAAGAAATAAAACAAAAATGCACATTGAAGAACATGGCCTCTTCTTCGGGTATCCTCCTTAAGTTTGTAAAAAAATTCTTTAAAGGTTGAATTTATGCCCAAAATAAGGATTCTAGGATGAGAGGAGGGATTTTGGGATGATATTTGGGTAGGTCATGGATGAAAAAATGGTTTTAAGTTGCTAATAATAGAGGATAGGGGTAACCTTTTATATGTGTGGTGAGTGACACACTTGTACTTTATGAAAATTAAAGGTGTACCTATGTTATTAACATGAAAAAGGTTAAAAAATGGAGTATTATAAATAATTTTACATAATATGGTAGAAATTTGTACATAAAATAGATTCTATAGGAGTGTTTAGGTCATTTTAATCCTTATTGGTTTATTTTAACCCCCAGTAAGCCTATTTACACCTTAACCATGTTAATTTATTTTTATTGTTTTCACTATTCATTTTGGTCAAGAATTTAGTTGATCTTATTAGATAATATAAATTATACTATTTAAAAATATGGAATCCATTTTTAAAAATTCAATTCATACAAGTGGAAGGTTTTAATTTAAAATTAATCCCACAAATGTGATGAGAAAGAAGGTTTTTCAAAGGGAAAATTTTCGAAAGTTTATAATTTTTTATATAAATATTCATTATTAAAATAATTCCAATGACCAAAATTAGATTAAAAAATATACAACTTAATTAATTTTAATTTTAAAAATTATAATATAATAAAACTTTACAAATAATTTAAATCAAATTGTAGTTTTCATTTAAATTTAGTATTTTCTACTATTCATCAAAAAAATTAATCGTTACAAAAACTCTAAAAAATTATCCTATGATAATTTCAAAATGATGAGTTAAAAATTAAATTTATTTTTTAAAATAAATTTTCTAAAATTTTTAAAAATTATTTGTAAAATTAGTTCACAAAAAGGAAAGAAAACTATTTTTTAGAAAAAGATAATTTTTAAGTATAAATTGGATTTATTCTTATATCTTGCCTAGAAAACACATAAGATGAATGTTAAATGTTTTATTTAATATATAATATATAAATTTAATTAAAATCATCCACAACATTGGTTTTTTAATATATTAAGGTTTTTTTTATTTTATAAAATTAGTTTTCCCATAAAAATATTTCCTTTATTTTCAAACAGTTTTTTATTTTAATTTTGAATTAATTGGTCAGAAAAGAATTAATTTTATATACATTTGAAAAATATATATTTTCACAATTTATTTAATACTATTTATACCCTCTATTCCCATAAATAATAATATTTTAAAGTATGTTATGTTTCATTGACACTTGGTGTAGCATGTATCGCAAGTTACACTCAGTGTTGCATCTAACAAAAAATAAACTCAGTTTTATATGGAATTTAAAAAATTAAAAAGATTAAATTCATTTGAAAAAAAATATTTCGCAAAATTTCAGGTTGTTACACATACTCTTCTTGTTACCAATCATTCATGCTCAATTAATGAACAAATTAAACAAAAATAGTTAACATGTCATAGATTTTAGCATGCTTATGTGATCAATGAACTAAAATTTTCATGAGTCCTAAAACATATTAAACATTATGATATGATATACTATTTAATATATTTAAAATTTTACTCTCTATGTTACTCATTATCTAAAATATTATTAGATAATTATATACATATAGTGGAATAAAAACAAAAGGTTGTTTTTTTAATATATCAATAATTTATTCCAAATAATAATAACTGAAAATCGTAGTATTATTTTTTTAGTCGAAATGAACCAAACATTCAAATCATGATGTTTATGTTAATGAATTACATGTCATATAAATATTAAATTATGATGCTGAAATAATTCACTCTATCATTCTTAGAGGTTTTATAAGATATTGTGATCTCACCAATCATTAAGAAAGTATGAGAGTAAACATGTAATCCTGAATTTAAGTAAACATCATGAAATTGTTAACATGTTTTTTTGAATAATAGGGTTTTCAAATTATCATTTAACAATTTTCCTATAATTCTTGTAATTACTTTTTTAAGTTTTAATTTAACACATGTTTTATGCTCCTTTAAAAAAATGTTGACAAAAAATCTAAGATCATTAGGATAATAAGAACACCAATGTAAAAATTACCATAACCCTTAATCAATGTAGAAAAGAATTAATACAAAACATTATTAAAAACAATATCTTAGTTTATTTTTGGAAAATATTTCCTAGAAACTCACAATTTTACCCATAATAACAAAAAATAAATAAAAAAATGGTTATCAATTAAATATTTACTAAATATTGAATGATAAAATATCATATAAATGATGGAATCCTAGTGGGAAGTATATTTAATAAATAATGATATGAAACTATCATCGACTGAACTAATGATTTTGAGTTGAAAACACACCTAAGAGTTTTTAACAACACTTTTCACACCTGAAATTCCTTGTTAACTTAAATTTCTATACAAATAGTTTAGTTATGCCTTTTTATATCTAACAACTTCAAGTGAGAACATATCCTTTATCCATGCCTACCAACCAAATGATGGATCATACCAAACTGATACCATTTGTAACATCTCGACCCCAACACAACACCTTGGATATGATCAAAATTCCACTAGGATTTGGTACATCCACTAGAAACTAATGGTTGGAAATTAATTTCTATGGGTTTAAAAATATCATTGGAGGATAGTTTACCCATTCACATGACATAACCTATAGTGGAATAAATCTAAGATAATATAATTTTTATATATGATTAAAAAATGAAAAAAATTCCAAAGCATAATATAACAAGTACAGAACAATAAAAACAATTAACAAAATCCACAAGTAAGACCACAAGACGAAACAACTCAATGGAAAGATAAGGTGACAATAAAAGACCCTCATAAGATACACATGACTACTACATCCAAGTTCCCAACTCCATCACAAAAAACTATAGTATTGAGACACCTCAGTAGTAAATTAAGTAGTTTTCCGCCTACCTATATCATGTTGAACAACATTGATATATTCACCAAGATGTATATTCCTGGGGGTGAGTATACTAACCAAGTATTAAATCCCCAAGACATCCCACACATTCCACTTAAAAAAATAGGGAGATATAGAATGATGAGGAGAAGGAGACACATGTGTCTTACCATTGATCCCTAGTCCAAGCGCTCCAAGATTCTAAGAGAGGGAGATATAAAATTATGAGGATCATAAAGATCGACTAAGAAATACTATGTGTTTAATATCCCTATCCAAGGTATAATAAATGTGTGTTTTTGGGGGTTGGTGTAGAGTTATGATATAATTTTTTGATACTTGTTAATGTTTAACATTTTTTGGCTACACAGCTTGTGAAACCATGTACTAACCTTGTGGTTGCTACTATACATAACCCAATATGAATGGTTTAGAAAACCATGCACCAACCATGTGAATAAAAGTTCTTGAATATCCACCAAAGTTTCATGGTTTTCACATAGTTTATACAAACTATGCTCCTTCCTAAATTCCTAATATTCCACTATACAATTACTTGGAGATTATGCAGAGTTTCCCCAAACCATGCACTAACCATACACACTTAAATAACCCTAAAATACCCTAAAAACATATAGAACTTATAAAAACTAGACCGAACCTCTTCATAGCTTAAAGAGACATTTAAAAATATATCAATACCTAAAAAAGGGGGTGTTATAGGTACCATGATGATCTTAAAGGATAATTTTTAATAGAAATGTTCCAAAAGTTGATGATTATGAAATTAAAGAGTTATATGTTGAAAATAGAAGTTATTAACAATATAAAATTGGATGTTGTGAAGTAAAGGAGTCTGAATACATGTTTAATGAGTTGAACACTAGGGATATGATTCCAAAATATCACAATTATTAAAAACATTTTTCTTCATAGATGTTACCCATTAAAAGATTTTAGTGTGTGGTTTTTAATAGATGATCATATAGAGATGTGGTAGGAATTACATCATGATATAAAATTATTAATAAAACAAAAAATTTAGTAATAAAAACGTATTCTAGAATAATTTCATATGAGATATGAGACTAGAACTTATGTATAGTTTTGTTAAGTATTCTTAATATATTTTTAAGAATATGAAATGTATCATGTCAATAGAAGTAATTATTCACTTTATATTTTTTCATATTGGCTGCATCTAACACATGAAGTGGGATGATAATTAACCTCTCAAAGTATGACTTTGAGTTATCCCTAACAGATATTCATCATGAGGTATTATATGTTGTGATGAAATGTTAAGTTTTGTGGGAGTAGGATTTCATATCAGGATATAAATATACTCATGAGACACAAAATTATCTTTGTATGCCTGATAAACCATGAAGTATACTACATAAAGTGTCATACACCATGTCTTTTATATACTAAGGGAATATGTTTTATTTTTATATTTCTCCATTACCTAAAGTTAGGAAAGATATATAGCATGATATCCTTTATAATTTGATACATTTCTTACCATATCCTTGAGGATTATCTGAAAAAGGAGTTATTGGGTATATTTTTAGTCTTTTCACTAGTTAAGTTTAATCAAGATGATAATTTTCCTCTCATATGATGAGTATCAAATTTGGTACCTCTATTGAGATAAACTGAAGGGGTGAATTACTATAACTAGAATATATATATATATATAGTTTTTAATTTGTTGGGTGAGTGTTATGTGATGTGTTCATACATTAGATTAAATAAATTATGATGTGTTCACCAGTCAGATAGTTTATACTCAGAAAATCAAGAATGTATGAGTTACTATATGACATTGACATACTCCATGTCAAGTGTGTCACATACATGATTTTATTTTGATGTATTACTTTTTCTATTTTTGGTCTTGTAATAATCCATTGATTTCTTAAGGAGTTTTTTGGAGAAAAATGGGGTTTTCATTCTCAGTTGTAGGTGCAGCACAATTGCCACATCTTTAGATGAAACCATGCGTCAGCTGAGGGAAAACTACACACCCTAGATAATGGATCTATACAGGGCACACAACCAGTAGCATGAGCGTGTTCCCAAACCCAAGAAACTATGTGACTAGTTTCCTCTTGGATAGAGGATACCACATAGTTTAGAAAACTATACGGGCTAACCACGTGGTTTTCTTAGTGTTGGTTCTCAAAACAGTAGAAGCGTTATGGTGGAGGGTGATATATTAAAATTTCTTTTAATAATCATTTAACAAAACCAAGAGTGAGGATCTTTAAAATCAAATTTATAATTAATTTATTTAATATGTGAAGAAATAAATACTCAGGCTTATGAACTTTCTTTGTTGATGATTGTTGATCATCCTAAAAGGACCTTCCAAAGTGCCTTCATTGCACTTGTGGGTATCCAAGGGTAGAATCCCCCTAGAAGTGATCCACACATGCTTCAATGGTATCTAAGAAACGCAAATCATTATATGGGTGTTATAATGGAGAATCCAATGTCTTGCATTGTTCATTATTGATTGCTCATTCTTTGGTCTTGAAAAATAATTCTCTCTTGGGTTTCTCATTCTTGAGAGGGGGGGATTAGAGATAGAATTCATTATGTGCAATAATTCCCTATTACCAAACTTGGAATTGGTTTCCAATTGCTTTACAAAATAGACATAGCTATCTATTTATAGATTTGTGATTTTAGTTAGAAAATTTAATTTCATAAAAACAATTAAATATAATTACAACCATTAATAAAATTTCATGCAACATAATAATAATAATAACAATAATAATAATAATAATTATTATATTTTATGGTTTTAAAACTTTAAAAAAATGGATAAATAATATTTACCAGCTCATAAATAATTATTTTATCATCAAACATGGTCTTAGTCCATTCAAACTCCTCTGGCATTTGATGAAAACTTGAATAAATATTTTATTCTCTTAAATAAATATTTTTTTCACAAACTAGTAAATAAATATTTTTGAAATATTCAATAAAATAAATAAATATATTTTATTCACAATATGGTGAATAAATATTCATTTAATTTTTTCAATAAATATAACTTGAATAAAATTATTCCTCATTTTATAGAATAATATTTATTCCATTAATTAAATTCAAATAGAATTTAATTGAGACCAATAGAAACACTTAGTGTGTAGCCCTATAGGATTCATTCTCATTGGCATTAGGTGGGTTTGACTAAATTCCAAGATTACTATCTAGAAATAGGTCAAGGTACCCAAGAGAAAGAACATAAAGTTTCAATGACTAAAACCCCATATGAATGATCATTGGGTAATATAATCCCTTTGTCACAATATCTCATCAAACAGGTTGTATGATGATGTCATCAACTTATATGATAGAAACATTATTCTTTGACTATCTGAAATGAACTCATCGTTACACCATGGCCATGGAATTTAGGGAAATGGTTTTATTTCAATAAAAGGGATGAGATATAAAATTCCAAAAACACCCAACATACCCTACATACTGATAACATATGGAATGATGGTTTCATCAGTAAATATAAGTGCACAAGTTGTGAAATGAATTAATGATAATATTAAAGTCTAAGAACCATTACATAGGCTCGTAGATAGGATTATCTGATGACACCAAAACATACAGAATTCCTACTGGTGGGTCTTTTCTCATAATCTTCCATCTTTGAGATTACTAAGTAAGAACTTCATGAGAAGAAGTATCATCTGATTATGATTACTCTCACCTGATAGTCTATATACTATGTGTCCCATCATAGTATTGTATCCAAACATTGAACTATATTAAGAATATAGTCATAACACTTCATGGTTCTCATCATAACAGGAAACTACTATGACCTTATCAATGCGACAAATACTTTAGGACATTATTACATTAAAGTCATGTTGAACAATGAAAAATATGTAATAAGATATTTAGTTTAATATTTAATACATAAAATATTCATGTAATCAAAGTAAAAATAGTTAGTTATAGGACACCAACTCTAACAAACTCTTACTTGGACTAGAGCCAACTGCCTACGACTTTCAGTCCGCTAGACCTCACATGATAATCATGTTTCTATTGAGTCAAGGCTTTAGTCAAGGGGCCCTTCAAGTCATCTTCTATGGAAAAACTGCTCATTGAAACCTCACCTCTATGAGAAAAATACCTCAATAGATGATACTTATGAAGTATTTTTTCATCCATTGATGTGAATTTGTTTCTTTTATGAGAGTCACCACTACAGTATTATCACAATAACGTGTAATGTGATCTTTATTTCTAGGAACCACAGCAACCTATTGGATGATATTTAACATAGAAACTTCTTATTTAGCTACCTCAAATTACACAATATACTTGTACTCTATTTAATAATCTATGACCACAACCTTCTATGATTTCTTCCTGCTCATAACTCCTCCATTCAAAGTGAATATGTATCCCATTTGTAAATTCATATCATCTTGATCAGTTTTAAAACTAGAATTTACATATCCTCTGATGACTAGTTACTCATATCCCCCATAGACCAGGAATATATCCTTATTATGACTTATATACTTAAGGATAGTCTTTAATGCCCTCAAATAGTGGTCACTTGGATTGGATTGATATCTACCTACCACACTTAATTCATAAGCAACATCTTTCCTAGAACATAGAATAACATACATGACTGACCCAATCGTTGAGGCATATGGAATCCTTACCATTATATTTCTTTCCTCATGGGTCTAATGACACATTTTCTTGGAAATATGAATACCATGTTATGCTAGAAATAATCCCTTTTTGGATTGTTTCATACTGAATCTCTTCAGTATTTGGTCAATGTATTTACTTTTACTTAGGTTGAGAAACCTCCTAGATCTATTATGATGGATCTTAATCATAATAATATATGTTTCCTCACCCAAGTCTTTCATGTAAAATCATTTATTAAACCACACCTTAATAGACTATTAGACTAGTAATTTATTTCCAATAAGTAATATGTCATCAATATATACTATTAAGAAAATAACTAATATCCTACTAATTTGTTTGTAGACACAAGGTTCCCATTCATTCTTTATAAAACCACATTCTGTTATGGATTCATCAAAACTAATTTTCCATGATATGGATGGTTGAATTAATCTATAAATGGATTTTTTTTCAACTTGCATATCTTATTGGAATCCTTTAGACTCACAAAACTTTCAGGTTGTGTTATGTAGACATCTTCCTGAAGGTTTCCGTTAATGAAAGTTGATTTGAAATCCATTTTTTAAATATCATAGTCATGGTAATATGTAATACAAAGTATAATTTTGATGTATTTTATCATTGTAACTCATGAAAATGTTTCATTATAGTCAATTCCTTTAACATTGTTTAAACCCCTTTTCAACCAGTTTATCCTTATAGGTACTAAATTGTCCTTCTATATCCAGTTTCTTCATGAATACCAATTTTCAACCAATGGGATTTACACCCATTATAGGATCTACCAAAATACAAACATGGTTTTGGTACATAGAATCCATTTTAGAATTAATGACTTCTTTCAACTTGGAAACATCTATGCACTTACTACTTAATTATAGGTTAGAGGATCATTATTATCAACTAATAACGTGTCACCATCCGTGGTAACTGGAAAACCATACCATTATGGTTATATAACATCTATTGTACTCTTACAGAGTACTTGTGTCTCTAGAATAGTTTCTTCTTCAATCGGGATTTGTAGAATCTGATCCTATACCAACTCTTGTGTGCCTTGAGTCTTGAATTCATCAAATTTTATCTCAGTCCCACTACCTCTTTTGGTTATTTTCTCCCTCTCAAGGAATATAGAGTGTCTTGGAAACATAACCCTTTTGTCTGAGGAATTTTATAGGTAATATCTTATTATTTCCTTGGGGTATCCTATAAATGTAAACCATGTGCCTTGGGGTGAAAGTTTGTTACTTGAAGAGGCCTCAACAAACTATTCACTTCCTTTAACTTGTAAATTTGATTACATGGGTTTTCTTCCACTCCAAAATTCTTATGGAATTCCATTTATCAAATTTTTTGGTATTCTGTTTAGTATGTGTGCCACTATTTGTAACACATATCCCCAAAAGGATAATAGAAGACCTGCATGACTCATCATTGATCTCACCAAGTCCAACAAGGTGTGACTCCTTATTTCACTTACACCATTCCACAGAGTTGTGTAAGGAGGAGTGATTTGGGATAGGATTCCAAACTCTCATAAGTAATCAATGAAGTCTTAATTAAGATATTCTACACCTTGGTCTGAGATTATTTTCCTACCAAGTTGGTTGTCAACTTCATTCTTGTATTCCTTGAATTTATCTTAACAATGAAACTTATACCTAGTTAAGTAAATATATCCATATCTACTAAAATCATTACCAAAAGTTATTAAGTATGAGTACCTGCCCCTTTATTCAATAGTAAGTGGTCCACACACATCAGTATGAACTAATTCATGAATCTCGTTATCCCTTTGACCATTTCCACTAAATGGGGCTTTGGTCATTTTTCCTTGTAAACATGTGTGACATACACCAAGTGATTTAAGTTTGAAAGAATCTAAATATTCATCTCGATTTAATTTTTTAAGGGCTTTCCATTTACATGACCTAGCTGGCGATGCCTAATTTGGGTGTGGTATGAGTCATGTGAAGTAAATTCATTATCGATTTTCATTACTTGGTTCATGTAATCCAAAATGTAAAGATCGTTATGTAAAAGTGCTTTACCATAAAAATGTTATCTTTATAAACGAAGCGACATTTATTTACAAATTTTAAAATAAATCCTTCTATATATAGTTTGGATTCAAAAATAATGTTTTTGGTAACTGAAGTCACATAATAAAAACCCTTTAAAACCAGGATCATTCTAGTCAGTAATGTGAGGTGGCAGTCCCCAATAGCTATAACATCAAGATTAGCTATGTTAAATTCTCATAGATCTACCTCCCCTTGGTCAATTTTTCTGAATCTACTTGGTTTTTATATTTAAATACATATGTGAGCACCACAAGATGTATCTAATACCCAGTTTTTCAAAATAGATAAATTCTACTCAATTAAAAACACACATGAAGCATCACCTTTCTTCTTTAGATGGGTATAGTTTTTCTTCCAATTCCCCTTCTAGCCACATGAAAAATATAAATCTTTCTATTCCCTTGCTTCTATGTTGATCTTATTCTTCTTGGACAGGCATGAAGAAGATTTGGTCTTAAAACTATTTGATTTCCCTTTCAGTTTGTTCACCATAAGTATAAAAGGATTTTCACGCATTATATATTTATATACATGGTGAAGGAGGATAATAAGATCTGGAAGAGAATTCTCAATGACTTTCATATTAAAATTCACAAAAAAACTGGAGAATATTTGAGAGAGTGATTGCAGAATGAGATTGGTGCCCAGTTATTTAGGGATTTTAAACCCTATAACCTCTAGGCACTCAATGTAACCAATGAGATTGAGTACGTGATGCCCAGCTGGGGTACCCTATCTAATATTACTCTGAAAGAACACCTTGAAAATCTCAAATTGTTCCAATCTATCTCTCTCTTATTAAAGAACAAGGAGGTTCTCAAGCATGCTATACACATACATGTTTTTGTGAGACTTCATGAGTTCCTTAGAAATATATGAAAGCATCAAATTGAATGTCGACCGCGTCATTCATATTTTTTTATAGACTAGGAAATATTCATCACTAGACTCTTTATAAGGAAGATTAGGAATTGAGGATTCTAGCATGTAAGATTTCTGTTCATGGCGTAGAACAACCCGAAGGCATCTAAAACACGCATGGAAGTTGCTTATAGTGAGGAGATTGTATGAATCTAACATTGATCATATGGATAGCATGGACGATGATATTTTCATTTTATTCCACAATTAAAAGAATAGATTATTTATACTTTTATTGATTACATATTTTATGAGAAATAATAAATATATTTATTTTTATTAAATCTCCCACTATTTTATCAAGTCATGATAACCCTCACCATTGAACTTAGAATATCTAGTTTATAGGAAATTATAGTGGAAAAGATCCATATTCACCTTCGTATAACCCCAATAAAAGTCGTTCAAGCTATGTTGATGGTATTTATGTTCGAAATTCTTTTCCAACTATAGTCTTGCACCTCCATGATCCATTGAGTGGACACCCCAATCTAGAAATCATAACTTAGATTTTCTCAACAGTTTCCTCTAAATTACTCAAAGTCTAGCAAGGAATACTCCTCTTTATGTAAAATGGATAAGTCATCCCAAAAAATTCCTAAGAAATCCCCTTATAAAAATTAGTGTCTCAACAAGGGTTAAACAACACACATAGTTCTATTGAGTTTTTTTCATAATAAAGTAATATAAGGATTAGTCTGAATTAATATTAGATTGAGGAATTTTCTTTTATTATTCATGAATTATTATCTTGTTTTATCCTTTACATCTCTTTTTAATATATAAGTGGATGATTTCTAAATTAATTAACTATGTTTTAATAAGAAATTTATGTATAATCAATTTTATTTAAATTCCATATTTGCATATTAATTCATTAATTTATGTGATCGTGATCTTTCATCAATAAATATAATTTTAATAAATTAGACATAAAATAAATAAATAATTAAATGACCTAATAATGATCTTTTTTGATAGTTGATTTAATGAGTGGACATTAAATTAACCTATGACATAGGAGAAATAACTCCTTATACCAAACTTGGAATGAGCTATAACATTCCACATGTCCACCTATGTATCAACAAGATGGAATCATTATGGTTCCTTATTTAACCGTATCCATGCACATTGGGATGCTCCATTAATTACAAATATTTATTACTCACACATAGGTGAGAGGAACCAAATGATTGGTTAAGGGGAATTAAATAAATATCCTTGCACATGTAGGTCCTACATAATAATAGAGGGAGGTATGACTCGAAGACCATATTTTATTTTAATATTAAATAATTGAAAAACCATGAAATAAATTTAATTAAATAAATTCCAACACATGAATAGGTCTAAGTCAAGGTCATGATCGATCGTACATGCAATGGATACACAAAAAGTAACCAGCTAGCATTTATTTTTGTATTCATTATTTATTATTAAGATGAACACACTTTTATTAATTAATCAATAAATTAATTGATTACCTTACATCTTAATGATCATCCGAACTTAATTGGAGATACCCATAAATTTTTAATTCATGGAATATAAATGGCAGAACAATTAATGACATATTTATTACAGTAAATTAATTGAGAATTTAAAATTATTTAAAACCATTATTCTATTTTCAAACACACAATGATGTTACAATAAATAAAATAAGGTTTTAATACTGAAATTTTTCAAATTTAATGTAATTTTAATTTTTTTCCACTAATGGGAGACTACATGGCATGTACATCAATCTACATATAATATACCTCTGTTTTATTATATCCAAGTCACATGCATGGGGTTTTGTCATGTTTACTCAGCCAAACTACATGGTGTGTACATGCTAGCTACACACCATGTATTCTCTTGTCGCATGCCAGGTTGGCCCAGTCAACACATGATGTTCAATAAAAACACCACATGTTTTAATTTCTTGGCGCATCTAGATACAATGCACATGGGTATAAGGCATGTTCTTCGGCTGTACACCGTGTAACCCAGCTTTACCGACCAATGATTTGGAACTTCTCGATGAAATATCCATTCATTCTTCATTTGGAATATAATGTCTAAGAAGTTGAAACACTAAAAGAACATGATTAATATGTAGATAAAATGTTAATTAAAATAAAATTAAATAACGAATAACATGAAATGAAAGTATAACCATGATTTCTCATAGATCAACAATCAAATAAATAATTATAAATTTAAATTTACCTAGCTCTAATTACACTTGTTTGTTCCAGGAGTCGCTGAAGCATTGCAGTGGAGGGAGATATATTAAAATTTCTTTTAATAATCATCTCCCAAAACCTAGACTTAAGATCTTGCACATATAATTTACAATTAATTTATTTAATATCTAAAGAAATAAATACCTAGGTTTAGGAGCTTCCTTCATTGATGATTTTGATTGTCTAAAAAGGCCCTTTCGGATTTTCATTATTGTGCTTGTGAAGATAAAAGGTTATAATCCCTCTAACGGTGATCCATATGTGCTCTAACAGTCTTCGAGCATGGCTAATCATTCTCCAGGTTTTAGCATGGTGAATCGAATGCCTTGCGTTGTTGGTTCCTAATCAGTCATTATTTGGTTTTGAAGAAATTCTCTTTTTTCTCATTATTAAGGAGAGAGGAGGATTCAAGAGAGAATTCATTATGCAGAACAATTCTCTATTCCCAAACTTGTAATTGTTTTTGAATTGCATTACACAATAGACATGACCATCTATTTATTGAGCTGTGATTTCTATTAGAAAATTTAATTACATAACAACCATTAAATATAATTATAACCATTAATGAATCCCCATGCCACGTAATAACAATAATAATAATAATAATATTATTGTATGGTGCACCAACTTGAGAAAAAATGGATAAATAATATTTACTGACTCGTAAATAATTATTTTATCACTAGATGTTGTCTTGGTCCATTAGAACTCCTCTTGCATTTTTTGAACTCCCGAATAAATATTTTATTCTCCTAAATAAATATTTTATTAAAAAACTAGTAAATAAATATTTATTAAATATTCAATAAAATAAATATATATATTATATTCACAATACTATGAATAGATACTTATTTAGTTTATGTGATCAATATAACTTGAATAAAATTATTCCTCAGTCCTGAGAATAATATTTATTCTAGTAATTAAATTCAAATAGAATTTAACCAAGAGCAACAGAAACACTTACTATGTGACCCTCTAGGATTATTTCTCATTGGCATTAGGAATAATTTCCTAAAGTCCAAGATTACTATCTAGAAATGGGTCAAGATAACCAAGAGAAAGAACTTAAAGTCGCAATGACGTCAACCACATATGAATGCTCACAAGGTGATATAATCCCTTTGTCAGAATATCTCAACAAGTAGGTTGCATGACGGTGTCATCAACCTATATATTCAATACATAATTCTTTGACTATATGAAATAAACAGATTATTACACCATGACCATGAAATTTAGGGCGACAATTATATTTCAATCAAAGGGCCAAGATATAAACTTCCAAAAAATGGAAGGGACAAATCCTTCCTTGAATTATCCATTAATAACATGTCATTATTGACGCACACAATATACCCTACTTCCTGCTAACATATGGTGTGACGGTTTTCATCAAAAAATATAAGTGTGAAAGTCGTGACGTCAATTTATGAAAATCTTAAAGTCTAAGGACCATTACGCACACTTACAGATAGGAATATCTGATGACACCAAAACATGCAGAATTTCTACTGGTGGATTTGTTCTCATAATCTTCTATCTTAGAGATTACCAAGTGCAAACTTCATGAGAAGAATTATCATTTTCTTATGAGTACTCATACCTAATGGTCTATATACCATGTGTCCCATCATAGTATGTTATCCAACCACATAACTATATTAAGAATATTTTTATAACAATTCGAGGTTCTCATCATAGCGGAGAACTACTAAGACCTTATCAATGCGACAAATACTCTAGAACATTATTACATTAAAGTTATGGAGAAAAATGAACAATATGTAATAAGATGTTTAATTTAACATTTAATACATCAAATATTCTTGTAATGAGAGTACAAATAGTTGGTTCAAGGACACCAAATCTAACATCCAGGTCATCAAAAATCCAGAATTTACACTATGATAAAAACAACTTTTTGTAACAGGTCATCCACCCGTCACAAATATTCCATCAACAGAAACAATTTGCGATGAGAATCATATTCCATCACAAATAGTTGGTTAAAAAAGTATGTGCGATGGGAAGAGAATTCTGTTGCAAAAACTTTTGGTGCATGGTGCGTGCCAAACCGTAGGATGACTATTTGAAATGAGAATGTACCCCCATTGCAAATATTGTCCCATATTTTTTGTTATTTGAAATGGGAGTTTCCTCTTGTTGCAAATGTTTTGTCGACAGGAAAATATTTGAGATGGAACCTGTCGTAAATACTTTTTGTCATTATTTTTGTTTTTTGCTACAAAATTATCTCTCATCGCAAATAAAACTGTCGGTGGATGGTATTTACTACGGGTCTCATCACAAATACTATTATTAACCCTTTTTGATATTAAAACGGGTGTCAATATTTCCAACGGGACACGTCACAAATAATAGCACTTACGACGGGAGTCCCACTGCAAATACTTCCATCGCAAATGATCTAACCTATATATATATCCACTAGAATTTTTTTCATTTCATTCTTATCTAAACACCTCTATCATTCTATGCTCTTATATTCCTATCTTTACTTTTTTCAAAGTTTTCAATTTTAGAGCAGAGCAACTTTCAATCTTTGCATTCACCAAAAGATTCAGTTTTAAGGTATTTATTTAATATTTTTATTTAATTTATGTTATTTTATATTAGTAATAATAATTATTAATTAGCGGTAATTAGATTTAATTAGAATTAGTTATTTTTATTTTGCATCAATTAGTTTTATAAATATTTTATTTTAATAAGCAGTAATGTTTTTAATTATAAGTAAAAAGTTTTAATTTGTAATAATTTGGTTCAATTATCAGTAACTAGTAATAACTTGTAATAGTTAGTAAAAATTAGTAATAATTTGTAATAATTGGTAATAATTTGTAATAATTAGTAATAATTAGTAATAATTGGTAATAATTGGTAATAATTGGTAATAATTAGTATTAATTAGTAATAATTTGTGTTAATTATTAATAATTAGAAATAATTAGTAATAATTAGTATTAATTTGTATTAATTAGTTAGAATTAGTAACAATAAGTAATACTTAGTAATAATTAGTATTAATTAGTTAGTATTAATTAGTATTAATTAATATTAATTAGTAATAATTAGTAATAATTAGTGATAATTAGTAATAATTAATAATAATGAATAATTAGTAATAATTAGTAGTAATTAGTATTAATTTTTAATAATTTATAATAATGTGTAATAATTAGTATTGATTAGTAATAATTAATAGTAATTAGTTATAATTAGTAATAATTAGTAATAATTAGTATTAATTGGTAATAATTAGTAACGATTAGTATTAATCAGTAATAATTAGTAATAATTAGTAATAATTAGTAAGAATTAGAATGAATTAGTAAGAATTAGTAAGAATTAGTAAGAATTAGTAAGAATTAGTAAGAATTAGAAATAATTAGAAATAATTAGAAATAATTAGTAATAATTAGTAATAATTATTATTAATTATATTTAATTATTAATAATTATTAAACATTAGTAATAATTAGTATTAATTAGTAATAATTAGTATTATTTAGTAATAATTAGTAATAATTAGTAATAATTAGTAATAATTAGTAATAATTAGTAATAATTAGTAAGAATTAGTAAGAATTAGTAATAATCAGTAATAATCAGCAATAATTAGTAATAATTAGTAATAGTTAGTAATAATTAGTAGTAATTAGTTATAATTAGTAAAAATTAATAAGAATTAGTTATTAGTAGTAATTAAGTGCGCGTGCGAAATCATTTTTTTCCATTTTCTAAAAGCCGGATTAAGGGTTGCTGGTACCCAATACAAGACTTCACCACATCCACACACCTCATCAAAACATTCAGCTCCAGTTTGAAATTCAAATTTCAAAACCAAAATCAATGCGCCCGGCCCTCGAGCCGCGCACCTGCCACATACCACACACCAATCAGCACCCTACTGCGCACCACGATCAAGCCACGCCCCGGTCCAAGCACGCTCCACCATCCACAGCGGCGAACCATCACCAAAGCACTTGCCCAAGATCTGCGAATCCCACCAACATCGTAAGACCATCCCGCATAGCAACAAAATCAAACAAACCAGATAAAAATCCATAACAATCCAAAAAGTTCATCAAACCCTCACAAAAAAACAGCAAGGAGTGGAGGCAAAAACATCTCGCATGCTTCCGTCAAAGTGCCATCGCCAAATCAAACACACCGGCATAGAAAATTCCATCCACGTCAAAGCACCGTCGCCAAAACAAAATCATCAGCGCAGCAAACGCCATCCCAGAAACCATCCAAAAAGAAAACTGACAAAACAAACATTAAACGAACATCACCAGAAATCTGGTGAACAATATCCCAGATGAAGGACAAGGAGAAAATCCCTTCGCCACCTTTAAATCTGCACCCAAAGGCCATATCTACCTGAATCTCGCACAGACTACGCTGAAACCGACAGAAACCCCATAACACAGCACCGGAAACCCGCACCCTGGACCAACATCTTTCCACCTAAAGAAACCCTAGCCGGAACCAAATCTAGAGTAGAGAGAAGGTCGCGCAGAGATGCAACTCACCGAGGATGTTGACGAGCCTGTGCAATGTTGAAACTGGGAGAGAGCACATTGCAAGCGCGCCGACAAGAGAGACAGAGAAGATCAGCCAGCAGGAGAGCAGAAGGCAACAGCGGGTGGAAAACCTAGACGCAGAGCCCCTTACGGGCTCATTTTCTAATTAGTAGTAATTAATAATAATTAGAAATAAAATTTACTAATTAATACTAATTTATATTAATTAGTAATAATAAAAAATAATTAGTAATAATTAATAATTATTAGTAATAATTAGTAAAAAGTAGTAATAATTAGTAATACATAGTATTAGTTAGTATTAGTTTTTATTAATTAGTATCAATTAGTAGTGATTAGTAAGGATTAGTAATAATTAGTAATAATTAGTAATAATTATAAATAATTAGTAATAATTAGTAATAATTAGTAATAATTAGTAATAATTTGAAATATTTTTAATAATTAGTATTAATTAGTAATAATTCTTAATAATTAGAAATCATTAATTATAATTAGTAATAATTAGTAATAATTAGTTATAATTAGTAATAATTAGTAATATGTAGTAATAATTAGATATATTTAGCAATAATTAGTAATAATTAATAATAATTAGTAATAATTAATAATAATTAGTAATAATTATTAATAATTAGTATTAACCAGTAATAATTAGTAAGAATTACTAATAATTAGTATTATTTGGTATTAATTTGGGAAATATTTTACTTATATAAAATTATTCATAATTTTTTTTATTTTCTATTTTTAGAGAAAATATGGAGAAAAGAAGTCAACAAAAGTCTTTATTACATAATCGTGATGGGATAAATCATCACAGGAATCTAATTAGTTCTAGTATAAATCTTTTATATATTGAGGGTGTTGAAGATTTTTATCATTTGCATCACCAAAAGAAAAAATTTCCTGAAAAGTGACAATTAAGTTTTCATGTAAGAAATGTCATCTGAGGAGGTTTGAAACATTTGAGAATGTTAGGGTTTATATATTTCATTTTGGTTTTTGTAACGATTATATTTTTTGGAATCAATATGGTGAATGTAGTTCCTTATAAGATACTTTTAATTTGGTTCCAAATCCATCATAGCTTCAAAATTTAGTACATGATGTGACTGGTTCATATTTTCAAAAAACATAAACTCGGGATGATATTGATTTAACTCCTAAGTTGGAACAATCCCAATTTTATTAGTTGTTGAAGTCCAATAAGGATTCCTTATATCTTAGTTTCAATATAAGTATATTTGAAGCATTTTCAAAATTTAGGGCTATTAAATTAGATAATTGAATGTAAAATAGCTATTTTGATTAGATATTCTCTTTGGATAAAGCACTATTACCTGAAGTAAATATGTTTCCTACAAATTTTTATGAGAGAAAGAGGATGGTTCATAATTTGGGTCATGATTTTTAGAAGATTCATGCGTATTCAAATGATTGCATCTTATATTATGGTGAAAATGAGTCATTAGATAGTTATCCAACATGTGTAAAATCATGGTACAAAGAATCTCAACTAAGGAAGTATGGATTGATTCCTATAAACTAGTTGAGGTATTTTCCAATTACACCCATATTGCAACATTTATTTATAAATCAGAGAATAGTGTCACTGATGTCATAGAACAAAACCAATATTTCAACTAGTAAAAGCTTCAATCATCCAACTTATGGTGATTCATGGAAGCATTTTGACCAAGTACATCTATCTTTTTCTTCAGAAGCTTGAAACATGCTATTGGGTCTTTTTTTCTGATGGGTTTTGTTAATTTGGTTCTTACGGTAGTCAATATTCTTGTTGGACCATATTTATAACTCCATAAAATTTACCTTCTCCAATGTTGATTAATGATCCATTATAATTTTTGACCTTTTTAATTCCATGACATCCTAAACAAATATCAATATTTATTTGAATCCATTGATTAATGAGTAAAATTTATAGTGGAATAATGGTGTTAGTACATATGATGCTATTTTGAAATAAAATTTCCTAATGAAAGTTGAATTGATGTGGAAAATTAGTGACTTCCCAGCATATGACATGTTATCTGGTTGGAGTACACATGGTCCAAAATCATGTCCATATTGTATGATCGATAAGAAAGATTTTATGATTTTTAATGAAATAAATCCTTATTTCCACGACTGTCATTAAAGATTTATTCCTATCAATCATCCTTTTTGGAGGAACATATATCATTTCAGAAAAGGTAAAATTGAAAGAGATTAACCTCTAACAATGATCCTAGTTATTGAGTTAAAATACATTATCTCTTAATTACCTCTCATTACCTTTTGATAAACTATAAACCAACAAAAAATTGATAGATTTGGGAAAGACCACAATTGGATAAAACATAGCATTTTTTGGGATCTACCATATTAGTATGATTTGTTAGTCTATCACATGTTAGATATCATGTATATTGAGAAGAACTGTTTTGATAAAATATTTTATATAGTTTTATAAACACCTGGTAAGGCCAAAGATAATGTAAAGGCATGATAATATCTAGCCAAAATTTATATGAAACCATATGTTGAACTATTTGAAAATAAATGAACATAGAATTTAATGAATCCAAAAAATACTTATACAATTTCCAAAACAATTGGTTATTATTTTGTCAGTGAATTCTAGATTTGAGTCTTCCAAATGACTATGTTTCCAATTTGGAAAGATGTATTAGAAATGGTAATATTATTGGTTTAAAAAGACATGACTATCATGTTATAATTGAATGAATTATACTAATTATATTTAGATGTTTTTTAAATTCTATGATTTGGGATTTTCTAATAGAAATATCAGATTTTTTCTGAGACATTTGTGTGGTGAAAATATACTACGATGCACTAAGTAGACTATAAGAAGATGTTATTTTAATTTTATATAAATTGGAAAAAATATTCCCACCGACTCTCTTTGATTCAATGGAACATCTGATATTAAATTTTCCACATGAATAAAAAATAGGATGTTCCAAAGTATGTACCCATTTGATAGATGCATGAATAAATTGAATAAAAATAAACATAACAAATAATTAGTGGAAGGATCTAATATAGATATTTATTTATAGGAGAAAATTTCATTCTTCTAGTCTCATTATTTTTAATATTAATATCCCTCAAAACATAATCGCATGGGTCGTAATGAGGGAAATGTTGATGATGAAATGAAAAATCCATTATCACTTTTTAATCATCCCAAATATAGACTTGGTGGAATTCATTCCTGATGGATTTTAGATAACGAATATCACAAGGCTCATACATATGTTCTGCTCAACTCTAATAAAATGACACCATTTATACCATGAGTACTCATATAACTCATTATTTATTTATTTCTACGTAAATTAAAATTATTTTATTTATAGGTTATATTATAATCACATAAAGAAATAATTTCCACAAATTAAAGTAGCTGCTATTGAAGAACATTAGTAAAATAATTTTCCCTACTAGTTTCAGAATCTTGTAAAGTAAATTGTTTATAATTTAACATATAAAATAAATTTATTACTTGTTATATTAATAATTTTGTTTGAAATTTTCAGTTATCTTAGCATGATGATAAAACTGATAATCAATTGTTCGTATTGGGTAACCCACTATCCAAAATGGTTAAATCTTATAATGAATATGTGATAAATGATTTCTGATTTCATACACATGCATATAGGGAATCAGGAAAATGAACAATGGTGTTTTCATGAGAGGATATCATCATAGAGAAAGTGAAGTTGACTTTTACAGCATTCTGGAAGAAATAATTGAACTGTGTTATCTAGGATAGAATTATCTAATATTGTTTAAATGGAATTTTTTGGATATTGATAAATTCCTTCATGTTCATATGAACCATGGATTAATTGATATCAAATATAAAAACCTTATTGTAGTAAATGAAACATTTTTAATATCTAACCAGGAACATCAAATTTATTACATAAATTATTTGGCTGCTTCAAGAGATATAATTGACTAGAAGATCATAATAAAAATAAATCTTATGAAAATTAGTTTATCCAAAGTGAAGGTGGTTCCTCTGAAGTGAAATTAATTGAAAATTTTCAATAGAATACTCCAAACCCATATTTTCCACAAAAGAGACGTGAATGTCAATGATGACACCCAAAATTATGGGTCAATGGAAATGGTGATGTTATTGATGTAAAAAATGAATTTGAAAAAGCAAGAGATGGTGAATTCGAAACTCTTATATAAATTGATGATAATGAGGAGGAATATGAATATATTTAAACGGTCATATTAGAATATAAGGATAGAGATGAATATTAATATAGTTAAATGTTGGTTATAATCATATATAATATATATATCTATATATAATACTTGTTTTTAACTACTTTTTGACAACAATCATATCATGTTTTAGATGGTTGAAGAGCGTTTATCCGATGTTTTGTCACGAGTTAGAGGAGACTTCAAAACCTGACGATCAGCATGATGCTACATCATCTAACCATTAGATTGTTAGTCATTCAAAGAAGACTCAAAGAGGTTTTGGTCTTGTGAGATTGATGATTCTCGACCCTATCCCCGAGCAATGTCCACATCTTGAGTTCAATCAATGAAAGAGGAGGTATGTTTAGTTATGTATTTTAGTTAGTTTTCATTAATTTTCATTAATTTATTTATATACTGATTTTTTTATTTGTTATGTTTTTTGCATAGATTTTTGCATATAACTGTTGGACAGAGGATTAATATATTGTAGAACTAATTTTCTGGAGCTTGAGTGAGATGGAATCAGATTCCCCTTGATGTTCAAAATTTCATGTTTGGTCATTAGACGGAACATAAATAAATAATAGTTATTTTGATTTTTTTAATTAGTAACTTGATGTTATTAATTATTTATAACATTTATGGTATCCCATAAATGATAGAATGAATACCTCTATCTGAGAGGCATGCAAGGTCTGTATGCAAGATAGTTTCTACTAGTTTTTTCACAATCTACGGAGGACAACCATACAAAAAGTTGGAGTCACAAATTTTGACCAGTCTTGCCTTCCCCACTGACCAGATTACATATCTTCTCAGATTTTGGATGGATTATTTTCATATTGGACAGGAGATTATTTTTAAAGGAGAGAATCATTAGGTCCGTAGAATCAGTGGAATAAAGACGTGATGCATAGAGCTAGAAGTCATACATTCAGTATGCATAGACAACATATGGTAAGTTATTTTTTTTATAATTTATAAAACTTTAAATGTGAACTGTTTATTTTATACTCCCATAGGCAGTCGAATATCCCGATATTATGGAGTTCTAAATTTATAAGAGGATGTTCAGTGAACCTATCACTGGAGAGATTATAGGTGGTCTCTAGAGTCATATTATGGTCAATATAATTTTTTCTGAGTTTTAAAATTAACTAATTTTTTTAACTATTTTAATTTTAAATTGAATTTGAAGGAGTCATATGATGATGCACTGAATTCTTAGTCATAAGATGATATTCATGCTATGACTGAGGATAAAACCACTAGTAAAATAACATTTTATTACATATCATGGATGTAGGTGACTTGTTATGCCTTCAAGAAATACAGAGTTATTGGTATCGACTCTCGATTGACACATGAGATTTATTATGGTACTGTTGTGATGTTAGCATCCATATCAAGGGGATATTATAGAGAGTCATCATCATCTGATACACAATATGAGGAGAATGTGTGAGATTCGGGTTAGCTTATAGAGACCATGCGTAGGTAGCCGGAGGAGCTCCACTAACAATAGCAGTATCAGGAGGAGGAGATATGTCATTGACAACAACAAAAACAACATGAGAAGACGATGAAGTACATGAAACATCTAATTTAGGAATTGGGGATGGAGTTTCCTCCACCACCTCCTCCTAATTACCCCCCCTTAGTGATTTATATATTTTTTGATAAACATTTGAATGTACATATTTTTTGTAATATTTTTATTAAATTATATATTTATAGTTCTATATAGTGCGTATTTTATATTGTTTTTATTGTTTTTATTTTTATTTATTTGTATTTTCTTGTTATAATTATAATTATTTTTTAATTTTTGTGTTATTTTCAATGGGTGAGAACTCCCATTGCAAATAACTTTAAAAGAACAAGATCAAATTATTTACAACTGGACATTGAAAAAAATACTATTTGTAATGCAGTTTTTTTGAAGGTTTATTTGCAATGGGACCCCGTCACAAGTGACTATTTGAGAAAGGATCCCACCACAAATAACCCATCGCAAATAGTTCAATTTTTTGTAGTGTTACTCTTTTTCCCTATTCGTATTAAACCCTAAAGAATCCCAAATCTGACCCATAGAGGATTTTCATTCCTAGGAGATTCCTCAACTCCTTCTTGGACCCCTTGAACTTCAATTTTTGGGTGGTTTTGGCAGGTGATCTTCATGGAAAAATCATTTAATTTTCTTTGATCACTATTTATTCATTATTCTAGGGTTATTATTTCTCCCTCTTCGGGTTCTTCTTTTCCAGTGGGTTGATTAACAAAATAAGGGTTCAATCTTGAGTGGTTGGGTGAAATCTTGATATTTGTTGTTTGTTCTTGCCTTTATAGGGTTCGTTTGAGGTAAAATTGTGTTTTTATACCAAATTTAGAACGTTTCCAAGATTAAGGTAGGTGGTTCCATGATTTTATATTTTTAGATGAACTTGGTATGTTTTAATGGTTCATAAATGTGTTCAATGGATTATCTATTTGGTGTGAAATGTGTTTTAAATGTGATTTTAAGTGCATATGTGTTATAAGATGGTTTTATAAAATAATTTTATTGTGCTTTATGTGGGACCCATTTTTTTGCCTTATAAATATGTTCGATTGGTTTGGTGGAAGGTACAAAAGATGTTTTAAAAAGTTTTTGAGGTACATATCTAATAAAAGTGATCTTCCTAAATGAAATTGGAATTTATTGCATGTGAGATTATTTGATATGTTTCTTTAATGTGTGTATGAATTGGGAAAGTGATGTGAAACATGTTTTAAAGTGGATTTGGTGTGCGTAAATATTTAAAGAGGGAATTTTACTATGGAAATGGTTGGATTTCATGTGTTCACTTGTTGTTATGTTTCAAAATGGGTTTTATGAATTGTGAAAGTGGTGTGAAATTTGTTTCCAAATGGCCTTGGTGTGTCACACCCCGAATTTTAGGTTTGTTTTTATTTATTTATTTCTTGGATTCGGGTTCTCTCATCGAGGCTCGGATTGAATGTGGGGTTAAAATTTTTGAGGTTTGTTATTTTTGGTAGTTTTTAGACTGGTACACGGGCACCAAAAGGTTGGATGTACCGTGCGGTCAACTCAAGTGACCATGCAGTTTCCCAATACTTGAAATAAATAAATCTTGATTAAAACAAAATGGAATAAAATAAAATAAAATAATAAAGATGAAATTAAAATTAAAATATTGTTTTAATAATAATCATGATGTTGTCATCATTATTATTAAATTTATTATTATCCTTTTATATTATTATTATTACTAAGATTATTATTGTTATTATTATTAGTGTAATATTATTATTATATGATTTTTTATATTAATGGTATTATTATTATTATTATTGTATTATTATTATTATTAATAATAATAAGAATATTATTATTGTATTATGATTATTATTATAAGATATAAAATGAGAAAAATGGGGAAACCCTAAACCGTTGCCCACCCTTCGCGCTGCCTACTACACCTAAACCCCCCTTCCCCGGTTCTTTCCCCTCACCTCTCTCACCCCTCTACGCTCCAGCCACCCTTCCCATGGATCATAACTTCCACCCTCACCACCCTCCACCTTGCACCGGCCAGCTATGCGCTCGCCGCTCTCCTGGCCTCACCCCTCTAAACTCTTGACCCCTTCTCTCCTTTGCTCCATCCAGTGGCGCACCCAACCCCAAGTCGACCTCCCTCATCCATTTTCTCTGGAAAACATCACACCAGACCCCCAGCAGCCCTCATCTCTCCTTTTCTCCCACCAACGGTGCACCTGACCCCCAGCAGCCTCCCTCTCCCACTCCGACCAGTCGCAGCTTTCTCCAGCGAATCCACCCCATACCATATCCCTCAGTAGTTTCTCCCTTTTTTAGGGGTTTTACTTCAATTAAACCCCACCATAATGGCGTGAATTGTAATTTTCATATTTTTCTCATTTCTTTAGGGGCACGATTGGTCCATGGGGAGTCGTTCCTCCTTCCATTAATGTTCCATCGCATCCACTCTTCGTTTTAGGTAGGAGTTTTTGTCCCTTTACATTATGAATCAATCAATTGGTTCTTATGTTACTTCAATTATTATTTTTACTTGATTCTCTACTTTATGGTATATCTAACTAATATTTTATGGTGTTTATATATTTTTATAGCTGGTCTTGAAGTGTTCCCTATTTATGTTTAAGAACGATTAACTCCAATGTGTTGGATTAAGTGGTCAATCTTGTTTAATAATTTTTTTTATGATTTTCACCCTGTTAATTCACTTAGGGAATTTATTGTGGTGCTTTATCGATAGTATAATTTGTTAAAAATAGTTTTCAATGTAAATATCCCATTATTCTCATGTCTTCGGCTGTCTAATGTGCCTGGTTAATTGTAAATTGGGTTTTGATAGTGAAATTAGATGATTTGTGTGGTATTTCCCCTTTTAATTATTATGTTAAGATGACCGTATTTTGATTTGGGATTTTATGTGAAATATAGTGTTTTGTGGAATGGATTGTAAGTTTTTTTTAGAAAATCTTCTCTTATCTTTAAAAGAGTTCATTTGAACTTTTTGAGAATATGTGATATTGATGGGTTTGGTGAAAATAATTGTTGGTTTGAAAATAATGATGGTTTTTGGTCTTTCATGGAATTTAGAGAGTGTCATTGGATGAAAACACATCAATGAGTGCACTAGGAGAACACATGGCTGTGCATTCAAGTAAAGATGACACTTCAGAACAATGCTATTCTTTCACCTTAGTTTATCAAATGGCACTTTAATCTCTAAAAGGCATGTGTGTGATGTGTCCTGTCATTTTAAATGCATTATTTAAAACTTGGTCCATTTTGAAATTGAAAATTTCTTTGGTAAATGTTTGTATAAAGGACCATTGGGTAAATTTCATGTGGTTTCCAACTTTATTTAGAGAATGGAAAGGGATTTATAAATGTATTTGGATTTGGAGATCTTAAAGGCCTGTTTGAAATTGGAAACATGGAAATGGTGTTTAATTTTTTTTGGAGACATTTTGAAAATGTGTTTTTTTGGAAACCATTAGGGCCCATTTGTAATTTTATTCTTAAAAGTGATGTTTGGTGTTGAACAAAATAAAGCCGGTTTCTAAATAGAATAAATGCTTGGTTCGAAATTTTAATTGTTTTATAAAGTGGTTTTTGATAATCAAATAATGTGATGGGTCGGTTGTCACTTTGTATGTTTGACATGTATGCATATATATATATATATATAAGTATTTTAGGTGCTCTAATCTAGGGTAACCCTTTTTGGGTGAATGCATATGAAACATCCTTGTTTGGGGTAGGCAAGTGCAGTGAAGACCTGTGAGTTGAGTCACACGTGCAAGTGCCTATTACTTACACAGTATTACTACCACCATGGGTTCTTGGGCATATCATAAATGATTGAGTTATAGTTTCTGATCAACCCTGATTAGATGAGTTGGTACCCCCTGGATTGGTTGTTAGTCTAGGTGGGCTTTTCCATCAGATTTAGTCAGTTTTAGGGTGGATAATTGGTTATAGACTTAGGATATTTACCATACGTCAGCAGGTGGTTCCAAACTAAGTATGTTCAGGGTTATTATAGGGATGTTTAGGATCACCCATGGTTACATGATCATTTATATTTCTTGTTTACTTTTTAGTTGTAATAATTTGTTTGCAACTCGTACTATTTACCTATTTTATTTTAGCACAACTTTGGTATCACTTGTTTTGTGTTTTGTTTTAAAATGAAAGTTGGTTTTGGAAAATGATTTATCTTTGTGTTCGACTTTAAAATGGGGAAATGATTTTTGATTTTTTAAAATGTAAAAACCCCTATTTTTATATATTTATTTCAAACTAGCATTAATGGATTGTTTCATAGAAGGAAAGGTATGAATTTTGTGGTGTTTTCATACTGAGCATTTTAGTTCTCACTCCTATGTTATATTTTCATTTCCAGGTTTCATTAGTGTTGGATCACTCTTAGATCGAACTTGGTTATGAGTTGGGTGGTTACCTAGAAGGTCACATAAATTTATGTGCATTTTTTATTTATTTTCGGTACTGGTATTTGTTTTTATTATTTGTTTTTATTTATATGTTTATCTATTTGGTTTATTTGATCCTAGTTTTGGGGAAAAATCCTTCCCATTGGTTGTATGTTTGATGCCTCCCACTGGTTGAAAGCCCGTGGGGATTGAGAACACCCATCAAGAAATCCTACGAACCGAATCTGGTGATCGGTTCAGAAATGATCTGATCCAGTTCATGAAAAAATGGTATCAAAGGTGGTTATTGTTATTTGGGGTGTTTGGTAGTTGGTAATTAGGACTATTGAGACTCAGGAGGTAGGTACAAGAAGTGCTTCATGAACCCTCACTCATTCTGAACCTCAAGTCACCAGGGGTTGTATGGGAATTCAGTCTTTGTCGTTTTCTTGTTTGTTTTAGATTGAGGAATGAAAATGGAGGTGAGTCGATGTCATGTTCTAATTTCACATGGAGTAGTGACCCATGTGATGTACAAGTTCCCAGTTTAAGTTCCTCTTAGTGTTATAGCCTACCTAGAGCATGGATGACTACCATGTCACCAAGTTCTACATAGACAATAGTCTCTCTCTCCTGTAGTTTGGAGTAAATAGTTTTTTTTGTCACATAAATGACATATTTTACAGGTATTTTTCATTTAATTTACATCCTTTCTTTGTTTTGTTGGTTTTCCATGCATTTTTGAAGGAAATAGTGGGTTTCCAAAATTTGGGCCAACCTGAGAGCCCATTTCCAGTTTTGAAAGTAATTTTTTTTCTTTAATAATTCTTTAGTTTTTCAACATTTTCCACCCATTAAACTTCCAAAATGACCTTCATTTAATTATTAAAACCACAAAAGAATTTTGTGCCCCTTACAAATTCAATAGAATCTTGGATATGTGTGATCAATTTATGTATTGGGCCAACCTGAAATCCCATTTCCAGTTTTAAAATAGTTTTTTAATACTTTCATAAAATATTTATTTTTTATCCTTTTTTGGTGATTCCACCTCTCACACGTTCCCACTGAACCCAGACGCACCCCCATATTCGTTGTCGCCTCTTTAGAGCTCATATTCATCATGAGGTAGGGCCGAACTTCTGAAGCTCCAAAAAACGTCCAGATTTCTCAAGTAAGTTGGTTCTCTTCCTTATTCCTCCCTTCTTCTTAGGGTTTCTTCTTTTTTATTGAATCCCTAAATGTCTATAAGATGGATCTTTGTACCTAGGGTTTTAGTTTTGATTTTCTTGGTCCAATACTCTGGTTTTAGGTTCAATCTTACTCCCTTGTGGTGCGGCGGAGGTGCGGTTGAAGTGACGCACAAGGATTTGGGGGTTTTGACTCTTTTGGTAGGTGATTTCATATGTAGGTATTGTATAATGAGTTGGCTTGCTATATTTCTGTTTCCATTATGTTCCTAATTCAGTATTTTGATTTCAAAAATTGATTTGGGTAGCATTTTAAAAGTGGTTGATTTTTAAGTGCCAATTTTGTGTGAAAATGGATGTTTTCATGTGGAACTCATGTTGTGCCTCTTGGTGTTGTTTTGTAATTCAGGGATTGGATATATAAAAATGTTTTGATGCTGAAATTTATGGTTTGGTATAATATTGGTCTCCATTTTCTTTTAAATGTGAAATTTTAGATGAATTTAATGTGCAAAATTTGATTACTTTTCTTGAAATTGTTTTATGGAAATTATAAGTGGTTTATTGAGTTATACGAAAGGTGCAAAGAAGGTGTAGCTACTTTTTTGAATGTGTGTGACCAAAACTGATATTTATATGTGAAAATTGATTTTGGTAGAATGTGGTGACTATTTGAGCACAATACGGGAAACCCGGGTAACTAGGTGGGCTAACGTGTACTAGTACGCTAGTGAACAGAGGGGTTTTGACCATGGTTCACTTGGAAAGTATGACATGGATAATACTAAAAAAACTATAATGGAGATGATTGGAGACCACTAGGTTATGGGTATGCTCCCTACTAGTGGCTCGTTCATGAGAACGAATTTCATTATGGTTACTTTCACCGAGGTACGAGGTACTTGGGGTTCACAACAAACTAGTACCTAGGGGTGTTCATATGCTTGGTGCTCGTGGCCTTTTTGGCATTTATACTTGGTATTTTAGGATGTGAAAACCAGTAGCTTGAATGTTTTATTCAAATTCAGTCATTCTTTAAAGTTATCTCCATCGAAAGTTATTTTCTTTTCCAAGTTTCACTTTTAGAAATAAATGTTTCCATTATCTATTTATAACTCTTGCAAGACTTTTATTTTATAATTCCTATCACTTGGAATCCTTGGGTGATATTCTATTGGGCTTAGTCTCACACCCTAATTACACCTTTGGGTGTAAGTAGACTTGATCATGTTTGACACAGGAAAAGGCAAGGCCTTGGGCGATGACAGTTCAGGTTGCTAGTTTCTCTCGATGGTGCGGTGTTGTGAAGACGGCTTGTGGATGATGACCCCTTGTTGTGTAGAGTCTCATGGGATGTTTTCCGCTACTTTTATGTACCTTTGGAACTCTTGTGTCTTGTTTAAACCCATATACTCAGTTCTGAATTTTTATTAAGTCTTGTTTGGCATAATTTTTCAGATTTGGTTTGTTGTTTGTTTTTGGTTATTTTATGAACCCAAACTCGGGTAAATCGTTCCCAAATAAATTTTTATGATACTTGGGCACTTGTGCCAGCCCATGGGGATTGGTAACGCCCTTCAGGTCTTTCCATGAGCCAGGTTTGGTGCCGGTTTGATGGCGACCAGATTCGGTTCGTGACAAAATGGTATTAGAGGCAGGTTAATGTTTTTAGGTTATATTGTTATTTTGGGATGAGTCGGGATAGATAGGAGCTAGGAATATCAGGGATATGGGTTTTGGTTGTGATTAGGGTGTCTGGACCGCACCTCTCATGGAAGATCCTGAGTCACCAGGGGATGTTGGAATTTACAGTTTGACTTCACTTCCAGGTGAGACGTGTGGGCTGCAGACCACATGTGGACATCAGGAGGATGTGGAGTAGTTGTTTATTTTATTTCTGAAATGTGTTTAGATTATTTATATTTGATGTATTTGATTAAAATTTTCAGAATTGTAGTATTGATTATTGTTTTGTGACTGTTGCATTTTGTAGCAACATGCCTCCCCCGAAAGCTCTCACGCACCCATGGGAGGAAGCCAGAGAGAGTTCTCCCACACCAATTGATTAGAGGCTAGTCAAGGACGTGGTCCGGGATGTCCAAGATCTAGGATATAGACCAGATCTAGTTCCATCTCCTGTTAGAGAGGATGAGACTGGTCCTAGAAAGGACAAGGCCCATGAGTTCCTGAAAAATAAGCCTCCAACCTTCCGAGGTAGCTCAGAACCCCAAGAAGCAGAGGAATGGCTCGAGAAGATTGAGCGTATGTTTGAGTTCCTGGAAACACCCAAGGAGCTCAGGGTGTAGTGTGCATCCTTTCTGTTGGAGGGTCCCAGCCGTAAATGGTGCGAGTCAGTGCTTCAGGCAGGGAAGAATGAGCAGATGCGCTGGGGAGATTTCAAGGCTGTCTTCAATGAACAGTATTGCCCTGAGGTGTTGGCTTATGCCAGGTCTAGAGAGTTCATGGAACTTGTTCATAGAAATCTATCTGTGATGGAGTATGCTAACCATTTCATTAAGTTGGTTCGGTATGCTCCAGAAATTGTCTCTAATGAGAAAGCGAAGGCCCAGAGGTTTGAGAAAGGCTTGAGACCAGAGATATACTCCCAGGTGTTCTTGTTTAAGTTGAGGGCCTATGCTGAGGTCGTTGATCGGGAGTGCATGGTGGAGATTGATAGAAAAGGAAGGGATGGTTTCTATGGTTCAGTATCAATAGTGGGAAGTGGAAGCTCCTCAGAGAAGAAAAGGAAGAAGGAGGATCATGTGAAGAAAGGAGGAGGCAGTTCAGGGAACTCTTCCAGGCAGTTTTCATTTGCGGCTTCTGATGCGAGATCGGTCTTATTCCACCAGTGTGGGAAGCCCGGGAACATCCGTCCAGCATGCCCTCATCCTCCGAAGACCTGTTTACAGTGTGGAGGTATGGGACACGTGCAACGCTTTTGCGGGATAGCGCATCCACTTCAAAGTGGGGCAGGATCTGTGGCTCCCAAAGGAGTTCCAGCACAGTCTGAGCCGTCGAGGGATGGGGGATCTCGATTTGGTAGACATGGTGGTAGGAATGGGTCATCTTCTAGGCAGATCCAGTTTTGGGAACATCCACAGACTAGCGGTCATCTTCAGGAAGAGACTGGACACTTCCATGCGGTGGATCAGGCACCAGCAGGATCAGAGGCGGGACCGTCGACTGTTCGAGGTACCATTTTGATTTCATATTCTATAGCTTCTGCTCTTTTTGATATTGGTTCCTCTGTTTCATTAATTTCTTCCCATTTTGTGGACATTCTGAATTTTTCAACTGATTTGATGTCATTCGCAATGGAGTTGGTGACACCACTGGGAAAGAAGAAGGAGCAGGGTCTCAGGTGCCCATCATGTGCGCTTTCTGTGTCAGGGGTCGAGATGGAGTGGGACCTCTTGGTCTTATATATGAACCTTTTTGATTTCATACTCGGGTTGGATTGGCTATTACACTTCCAGGCACACAACGATTGCTACAGACGGCGTGTGAGTTTCACGGCACCTGATGAGAGTCGTCAGGTTTTTCATGGAGAATGGGATCCTCGGTCAGGTCGCGCAGGTCCTCCACTCCCAGAGTTGGGAAGTGTTGTCTTCCATTTATCTTCTCTCATGTTAGAGTATGGTCTTTCCCCTGAAAGTTCACTACCTCATGTAGTGAATGAGTTTCCGTAGGTATTCCCAAATGATTTTTCAGGCTTGCCCCCAGAGCGGGATGTGGAGTTTTCGATTGATCTGGCGCCGGGAACACAACCAATATCTCTTCCCTCTTATTGCATGGCTCCCACCAAGATGAGGGAATTAAATATACAATTGGATGACTTATAATCCAAAGGATTCATTCTCCCGTGCGTCTCTCCTTGGGTTGCTCCTATGTTGTTCGCGAAAAAGGCTGATGGATTCCTCCGGTTGTGCATTGACTACCGAAATCTGAATAAGGAAACAATTAAAAACAAATACCCTTTTCCCAGAATAGATGATTTGTTTGATTAGTTGAAGGGGGAAAAGTGGTTCTCAAAGATAGACCTGCGTTCAGGGTATCATCAACTCAGGGTGAAGGAGTCAGATATCCCAAAGACAACATTCCGAAGTAGGTACGACCACTTAGAGTATTTGGTCATGCCCTTTGGATTGAAAAATTCTCCACCAGTCTTTATGGAAATTATGAATAGGGTGTTCCATCAATATCTCAATTCCTTTGTTGTGGTGTTCTTGGATGACATTCTGGTATACTCTTTCTCGGAGGAGGAACACGAACATCACTTGAGGGTCATTTTAGGTACATTACGAGATCACCGCCTCTATGAAAAGTTGTCAAAATGCACTTTCTGGATCAGGGAGGTGAGATTTCTCAGGCATGTGATCTCAGAGCACGGAGTTTCAGTGGACCCTGAGAAGATTAATGCGGTTATGTCATGGGAGCATCCGAAGAATGTGTTCAAGATCCGAAGTTTCCTTGGCCTGGCTGGTTATTATAGGTGATTCATTTGGGATTTCTCTCGGCTTGCTTCACCGATGACTGCCCTCACCTGGAAAGGGGTGAAGTTTGTATGGGGTCCAGCATGTCAGGAATCATTCGAGGAGATGATGAGGAGATTGACTACTACCCCCATGCTGATTTTTCCAGAGGATGGAAAGGGATATGTGGTTTATTGTGATGCTTCAGGTATGGGTCTTGGGTGCGTGCTTATGCAGGATGATCACGTGGTGGCGTATGGCTCTCGCCAACTCCGGCTACACGAAAATAACTACCCAACCCATGACTTGGAGTTGGCAGAAGTGATGCATGCTTTAAATACGTGGCGTCACTACCTATTTGGGGAGAAGTTTGTGGTCTATTCTGATCACAAAATCTTGACTTATATCTTCTCACAGAAGGACCTCAACTTAAGGAAGCGTCGCTGGATCGAGTACTTGAAGGGGTTTGACTTTGACATTTTCTATACCCCAGGTAAGGGTAATGTAGTGGCTGACACCTTGATCAGAAGGGTTCCAGTGCAGGCTTTGAGGAAGTCCAGTGATGAGTGGACATTGATGGGGATCTTTTCTTAGATGCATGTGGAGACCAACGAACACAGTGGAGGGAAATTCTTGGCGAGCATCCAGTTGAATCCTTCTCTGTTGGATTTGGTTCAGGGGGAACAGCCCAGTGATGATCTTTGTTAGCGGTCGAAGCAGTTTCTTCATGGTGGGGAGACATCCTCTGATTGGTCGTCATCTCCCGAGGGCATCTTGTGCTTCAAGGGCCGTTTAGTAGTGCCTTTATCTCTACGGAAGGTGGTGATGCAGGATAGCCACCAGTCTCAGTGGGTGGTCCATCCAGGTGCCACTAAGATGTATTATGATATCTGTTAGCAGTTTTGGTGGCCTGGTATGAGACGGGACATAGAGGACTTTGTGTCGAGATGCTACACATGCCAGCAGGTGAAAGCAGAGCACCAAAGGCCCTCCGGTTTGCTCCAACCACTACCCATTTCTACCTGGAAGTGGGACGAGGTTTCCATGGACTTCATTGTTAGATTACCTCATACACCTCAAGGTAATAATTCCATTTGGGTGGTGATTTATCATCTAACCAAATCAGCCCACTTCATTCCGATCAGAGATACATCTAGAGTGGATGAGTTGGGCCGTTTGTATCTTCTGGAGGTGGTGAGACTCCATGGTGTGCCATCAGTAGTTGTCTCAGATAGAGACCCTCATTTCACATCTCGGTTCTGGGAAGGCCTTCAGAAGGCCTTGGGGTCCCAGATTAAGATGAGCACAGCATACCATCCTCACACGGATGGTCAGACAGAGTGGGCGAATCAGATTTTGGAGGACATGCTTCGTGCATGGGTCCTAGACTTTGGAGGTTCTTGGGATACCCATTTGGGATTGGTTGATTTTTCTTATAATAATAGTTACCAATCATCGATTCGAATGGCTCCTTTTGAGGTGCTCTATGGTCAGCCTTGTCGGTCCCCCCTGTGTTGGGATGAGGTAGGTGAGACCTCACTACTGGGGATGAGTATGGTACAGGAGACATTTGAGAAGGTAAAATTAATCAGGAAACATTTATTGACAGCTCAGAGTCTTCATAAATCATATGCTAACCGGAGGCGTTGAGACCTAGAGTTTTCTGTGGGTGATAGAGTATTCTTGAAGGTGGCCCCTCGTCTGGGCCATCGTCGATTGGGGAAGCAAGGTAAGCTGATTCCACGGTATGTCGGGCCATTTGAGATCATCAAGCGTATTGGAAAGGTGGAATACAGGTTGGCCTTACCTTCTCAGTTGACGTCCATCCATGATGTCTTCTATGTTTCTCAGTTGAAGAAATACTACCTGGATCTGTCCCATGTGTTGAGTTGGGAAGAACTGGAGATAGATCCTGACTTGTCTATTGTTGAGAGGCCAGTGAAAATAGTGGACTCACAAGAGAATATACTTCGAGGTAAGTCTATTCCATTAGTCCGGGTTCTATGTCAGCATGGGAATGATACACATGAGACATGGGAGCGAAAGTCATGGGTCGAGGAAGAGTACCCGTTCTTGTTTTCCAATCAAGCCTCATATTGACTTTCCGGGGCAGAAAGTCCTTCATGGTGGGGAGAATTGTCACATACATGACATATTTTAAAGGTATTTTTCATTTAATTTATATCCTTTCTTTGTTTTGGTGGTTTTCCATGCATTTTCGAAGGAAATAGTGGGTTTCCAAAATTTGGGCCAACCTGAGAGCCCATTTCCAGTTTTGAAAGTAAATTTTGTTTCTTTAATAACTCCTTCATTTTTCAACATTTTTCACCCATTAAACTTCCAAAATGACCTTAATTTAAATATTAAAACCACAAAAGAATTTTGGGACCCTTAAAAATTCATTAGAATCTTGTATTTGTGTGATCAAATTAGGTATTGGGCCAACCCGAAAGCCCATTTCCAGTTTTAAAATAGTTTTGTAATTATTTCATAAAATATTTATTTTTATTCTTTTTTGGTGATCCCACCTCTCAAACATTCCCACTGAACCCAGCCGCACCCCCATTTTCGTTTTCGCCTCTTTTGAGCTCATATTCATTGCGATTTAGGGCCGAACTTCTGAAGCTCCAAAAAACGTCCAGATTTCTCAAGTAAGTTGGTTCTCTTCCTTATTCCTCCCTTATTCTTAGGGTTTCTTCTTTTTTATTGAATCCCCAAATGTCAAGAATATGGGGATTCGTACCTAGGGTTTTAGTTTTGAGTTTCTTGGTCCAATCCTCTAGTTTTAGGTTCAATCTTACTCCCTTGTGGTGCGGCAGAGGTGCGGTTGAAGTGACGCACAAGGATTTGGGGGTTTTGACTCTTTTGGTAGGTGATTTCATATGTAGGTATTGTATAATGAGTTGTCTTGATGTATTTATGTTTCCATTATGTTCCCCATTCAGTATTTTGATAGCAAAAATTTATTTGGGTAGCATTTTAAAAGCGGTTTATTTTTAAGTGCCAATTTTGTGTGAAAATGGGTGTTTTACATGTGCAACCCATGTTGTGCCTCTTGGTGTTGTTTTATAATTCAAGGATTTGATTTATAAAAATGTTTTGATGCTGAAATTTATGGTTTGTTATAATATTGGTCTCCATTTGGTTTTAAATGTGTGATTTTAGATGAATTAAATGTGCAAAATTTGATTACTTTTCTTGAAATTGTTTTATGGAAATTATAAGTGGTTTATTGAGTTATAAGAAAGGTGAAAAGAAGGTGTAGCTACTGTTTTGAATGTGTGTGACCAAAACTGATATTTATATGTGAAAATTGGTTATGGTAGAATGTAGTGACTGTTTGAGCACAATACGGGAAACCCGGGTAACTAGGTGGGCTAACATGTACTAGTACGCTAGTGAACGGAGGGGTTTTGACCATGGTTCAATTAGCAAGTCTGACATGGATAACACTAAAAAAACTATAATTGAGATGATCTGAGACCACTAGGTTATGGGTATGCTCCCTACTAGTGGCTCGTGCACGAGAACAAATTTCATTATGGTTACTTTCACCGAGGTACGAAGTACTTGGGGCTCACAACAAACTAGTACCTAGGGGTGTTCCTATGCTTGGTGCTCGTGGCCTTTTTAGCATTTATACTTTCTTTATGATATTTTGGGATGTGAAAAATAGTATATTGAATGTTCTATTCAAATTCACTCATTATTTAATGTTATCCCCCATTGAATGTTATTTTCTTTTCAATGTTTCACTTTTAGAAATAAATGCTTCCATTATCTATTTATAACTCTTGCAAGACTGTTATTTTATAATGCCTATATCTTGGAATACTTGGGTGATATACTATTGGGATTATTATCACACCCTACTTACACCTTTGGGTGTAAGTAGACTTGATCATGTTTGACACAAGCAAAGGCAAGGCCTTGGGCGATGGCGGTTCGGGTTGCTAGTTTCTCTCGATGGTGCGGTGTTGTGGAGACAGCTTGTGGGTGATGACCCCTTGTTGTGTGGAGTCTCATGGGCTGTTTGCCACTTATTTTATGTACCTTTGGACCTCTTGTGTCTTTTTTAAACCCATATAATCAGTTCTGAATTTTTATTAAGTCTTGTTTGGAATAATTTTTCAGATTTGGTTTGTTGTTTGTTTTTTGTTATTTTATGAACCCAAACTCGGTTAAATCATTCCCAAATGAATTTTTATGATACCTGGGCACTTGTGCCAGCCCGTGGGGATGGGGAACGCCCTTCGGGTCTTTCCATGAGCCGGGTTTGGTGCCGATTTGATGGCGACCAGATTCGGTTCGTGACATTTGTCTTGGCTCAAGTTTGTGTAAGTGTGTATTTGAAAATGAAAAGGGATTTTGGAAATGATGATTCTTCCTTTTAAATGGTTTTGGGATTGGTAAAATTGGTTTTAAAGGGAAATTTCTTGGCTTAAACATTTGGTATTTTTTTGAAATTGGTGAAGAAATGGTATAGATGGACACATATGTGGCAGTTCATGGGATTCCATGGGTGTTTATTTAAAATTAAAGGCTTGAAATTGTTTTCTAAAGGTGGTTTTTGAAAGGTATTTTTTGGATGTGTTTATATTTGTTTATTTTTTGAACCAATTTTTATTGGATGAAATCACATTCATTGATGTTTCTTTAGTGTGATATTGGTTTTGGATATGTGTTTTATATGTTGTTTAGAAAATGATGCCCAGGAAGGTTCCCAAGGTTTTTGATAAGTCATGCCTGGTTTTTTCCATCTCAGACATTTCCTTTCCTTCATGGTGATCGAGGTCGATTAGAGGTAACAGAGTGGTTGAGGAGGTCGAGCGTGTCTTCAGGGTATTGGGAACTCCTAAAGCTATCAGAGTACATACTGTTTTGGGTCTATATTAAGGTCTAACTATGGACGAATGAGAGTTGTTCTACCCAAAATCTATAAAATTTTGGGATTATGTGGGATGTATTTAAATCCATCTTCGTTTGATGGTTCATACATGAAGAGGTAAAGATGAAGAAAAGAGAATAACTTGTGTGCATTCAACAAGGCCAATGGATGGTGAAGGCATATGTCAACCATTTTAAGGAACTGGTGTTCTTTTCTCCAAAGGGAGTGTTATAATATTTGATGAAGTCTTCTCTCTTAATTGTGGGTCTTCATCCAGATATCAAATATCAGGTCCTCCCTTCAAAGGACCATCGTTTCGGGAAGCTGGTGGATGCGGTGTTTCTAGATGAGTTAGTCTCCGAAGCGCAGATGGTTGGCAATCCAACATATCTAGTTGCTCATGGAGGTTCCCTATATAAAGAGAGAGGTGTTTTAGAGGGAAATGTTTCTAAAGAGTCCTCTAAAGTTGTTATGGATTCTAGTTTGTTGGACTTTTCAATGATGTGCCATAAGTTTGGATGTTTAGGGCACACAAAGCCATCATGTCTCCATCCTCTGGAGATGTACCATCGTTGTGGGTATCTGGGTCATCTAGAGAAGTTTTGCAGGATGAATTACCTGAAGAAAACACTATGACTGGAGGATTCCAGTGTCTTAATGTGATATAGGAGGTGCTTTATCCATCAGATCCCTAGCCACAGGTCTTGGGGTGATGCTCATGTATAGTTAAGAGTTTCCAAGGGTGTGAAGCCTCAGTTCAGGTTTTGTGTTCCATGTTTGGATTGGAACATTTAAATACATTTTTTTTATTTTTTCTCTACTATTAAAGTTATACTATTATTTTGAGTTTTTCATTTTATGTGAGAATGTGTTGAACTTTTTCTATTTTAATCCAATAGTTCTATTTGTCTGATTATGATTTTCTGAATCGTGTAATTTTCTTAAAGTATGTTTTACCTTTGTATGGGTTGATAATGGTTTATTTTTTCTTGTTTAGAGATGTAAGTTCCTATGGAAGAATTGATGTTTTAAGTTATAATCAGGTACACTTCTTTTGTAAAGTTCTTCTAATAGGGTTTTCTCTAGTGTTTGAGGTTTTTGGTCTAGGTCGAGTGTTCCATGTTTCAGTGGGGGTGTGGTTTTTCTCATGCTATAGAAGTTTTTATAGATCGGTTGGGAGTTCCCAAGTTTCCCCCTTACCAAGGTGGTATGTTTGGGTGTTAAATTTCTGTGCTAGTTAAGTTATTTGGGTGGGGAGAACCCTCTCACGTTCTCCCATTTTTTTGTGTTATAGTTTCTTTCAGTTTCAATTGGGCACAGATTCAAGTTCCATCTATCATTCGATTGGGTGAATTTCTGGGGGTATAAAGTGTATGTGGTGGAGAGATTTGTTACACCCCAAATTTTAAGTTTATTATTTCTTGGATTTTGGTTCTCTCATTGAGGCTCGAGTAGAAAGGGAGATTAATTTTTATTAGTTTTGTTATTTTTGGTAGGTTTTAGACCGGTGTGCAAGAACTGCAAGGTTGGCAGTACCACACGGTCATCTCAAGTGACTGTGCGGTTTCCCACCAGTTGAAATAAATAAATCTTGATGAAAAAAAAATAAAAAAGTAAAATAAAATAATACAGATTAATTAAAAATAAAAATATCATTTTAATTATAATAACAATGTTATCATTATCATTATTAAATTTATTATTATGTTGTTATATTATTATTATTACTAAGATTTTTATTATTAATAATATTGTAATATTATTATTATAATATTTTTTTATTTTTTTTATATTAATGGTATTATTATTATTATTGTATTATTATTATTATTAAGATTATTATTATTATTATTGTATTATTATTATTATATGATATAAAATGAAAAAATAGGGAAACCATAATCCCCCATTCGTGATACCTGCTGCACCCATACCCCCTTCCTTGGGTATTTCCCCTCACCTCTCACACCCCTCCACACTCTAGAAGGCCTTCCCCATGACTCTCGATTTCCACCCTCACCGCCCTCTGCCTTGCGCCGACCATCCACACCCTCACAACACTTTTGACGTCACCCCTCTGCGCTCTTGGCCCCTACTCTCCTTTTCTTCAGCCAGTGGCGCACCCAACCCCCAACAGACCTCCCTCGCCCGTTTTCTCTATCATGCCGCGCACCTAACCCCCAGCATCCCTCACCTCTCCTTTTCTCCAGCCAGCAGCGCACCTGACCCCCATCGGCCTCCCTCTCCCACTCCGACTGGCTGTGTCTTTGTTCATCGAATCTTCCTTATCTGACAACCCCATGGCATTTTCTCCCTTTTTTAGGGTTTTTACTTCAATTTAACTACACCATAATGTCTTGAATTGTAATTCTCATGTTTTTCGATTTTTTTTAGGTGCACGATTGGTTTGTGGGGTGTCGTTCCTCTTTCCATTGAGGTTCTATCACATCTGCTCTTGGTTTGAGGTAGGCATTTCTATGCCTTTCCATTTTGAAGTAAACAATTGGTTCTTATGTTACATCAATTTTTTCCTTGATTTGATGCTTTATGGTATATCTCACTTGTCTTTTATGGAATTTATATATTTTTAGAGCTAGTTAAAAATAGCTCTTGAAGTGTTCCATGTTAATGTTTAAGCACGCTTAAGTCCAATGTGTTGGATTAAGTGGTCAATCTTGTTTAATAAAATTTTTCATATGGGTTGTGCCCTAGTAACTCAGTTTGTGAATTTATTGTGTTGTTTTCTTAATAGTATAATTTGATAAAAATAGTTTTTGAAGTAAATCATCCATTATTCTTATCTCCATAGGTGTTGAATGTGCCTGGTTAAATGTAAAGTGGGTTTTGATAGTGAAATTAGATTATTTTTGTGGAATTTCCCCTTTTAATTGTTATGTAAAGAAGTTCGGATTTTTATTTGGTCTTTTATGTGAAATATGGTGTTTTTTGGTGTGGATTGTAAGTTGTTTTGGAAAGCTTCCCTTTTCTTTAAAAATGTTCATTTTCACCTTTTTAGATTATGTGATATTGATGGGTTTGGTGAAAGGAAGTGTTGGTTTGAAAATAAAAATTAGTTTTGGTCTTTCATGGAATTTGGAGGGTGTCACTGGATGAAATCACATCCATGGGTGCATTAGGTGCACACATGGATGTGCATTCAAGTGGAGATTACACTTTAGAATAATGATCTTCTTCCACCATAGTTTCATAAAGGGAAATTTAATCTTGAAAAGTCATGTGTGTGACGTGTCATGTTGTTTTGAATGAATAATTTATAACTTGGTCCATTTTGAAATCAACACTTTATTTGGTAAATGTTGGTATAAAGGACCGTTGGGAACATTTCATGAGGTTACCAACATTATTTATGGACTAAAAAGGTTTTTATAAATGTATTTGGATTGGGAGATCTTAAAGGCCTATTTGGAATTGGAAACATGGAAATGGTGCTTAATGTTGTTTTGGTGACATTTCGAAAATGTGTTTGGTTTGGAAACCATTAGGGATCATTTTGAATTTTAAGCTTAAAATTGGGGTTTTGTGTTGTGTAAAAGAAACCCAGATTCTAAATAGTGTAAATACGCTGTTTGAAATTTTAAATTGTTTATAAAGTGGTTTGGATAATCAAATGATGTGACCACCTGATTGGCACTTTATATGTCTGACATGTATGAATATATATATATAAGTATATGGGGTGCTCTTATCAAGGGTAACCCTTTTTGGGTGAATGCATAGGAAGTGTCTATGTTTGGGGTAGGCAAGTGTGGTGATGACCTGTGAGTTGAGTCACATGTGAGAGGGCCTCCTACTTGCATAGTATTAATACAACCATGGGTTCCTGGTTGTCTTTTAGATGATTAAGTGACAATTTCTAATCAACCCTAATTAAATGGGTTGGTAACCCCTGGATTCAATACTAGAATAACAACTTTTAGCGACCACTTTTGGCGGTCGCAGTTGCTTCGTCGGTGAAGCTCAATAGCGACCGCAAATGGCGGCCGCTAAAACTTACCCATGAAAATAGCCGGTTTGTGTGTGGATTGGTGTCGATTTTATAAGAAGACATGGGGGGTGACGGGGAGGGACCCCAAAAGCTTTGGTCACCATCCATGGCAGATGCACGATGGTCGGAAGGAAGAAGCTACATAGGCGGATGTCGTGGGGAGGTTCCACAGCAATGTAAGGACCTATTAGGAACAACAATGGACTTCGAGGGTTGTTTGGAGGTCACCCGTGGTGATGTGGGTGATGGTGGAGGCGGTTGGGGGCGGCGCCGACAAGCTGTAAGAAGAAACCCATGAAGAAGATGACTGGAAGCTGGAAAAATCCCGCCATATTTTTGACAGAATTAGTGACTGCCATTGGCGGTCGCTAATACCCCCTTTTGCGACCACCAAAAGCGGTCGCTAATGCTTACAGGCACAGAAGCCATAATTTCTAGTAGTGATTGGTTGTTAGGACAAACTATATTTTCCACTATATTTGATTAGTTTTAGGGTGTCCAGTTGGTTATAGACTTAGGAGCTTCACCATACGCTGGCAGGTGGTTCTGAACTAAGTACGTCCAGGGGTATTCTAGGGATGTTTAGGATCACCCATCATTACTCGATCATTTATACAACTTGTTTACTTTTTGTTGTTCTAGTTTTTTTCCAGTACACATTGTTTACCTATTTTATTTTTTCACATATTTGGTATCACATATTTTTTTTTCATTTTCAAATGGTAGTTGGTTTTGGAAAATTATTTGTTTTGTGTTGGACTTTAAAAAGGAGAAATGAATTTTGTTTTATTAAACTACGAAAAAACCCTATTTTTTTATATGTATTTTAAACTAGAATTAATGTACAGTTTCATGGAAGGAAAGGTATGAATTCAGTGGTGTTTTCCTACTAAGAATTTTGGTGCTCACCCCTATGTTATATTTTCAGTTTTAGGTTTCATTAGTGATGGATCACTCTCGGAGAAAACTTTGTTCTGAGTTGGGTGGTGACCTAGAAGGTCACATGGATTTTTGTGCTGTTTTGTTTTCTTTTCTCTACTGGTATTTATTTTTATCATTAGTTGTTATTTATATGTTTATCAATTTAGTTTATTTGATCCTGGTTTTTATGTCGAAATCGCTCCCATTGTTTGTATGTTTGATTCCCGACATTGGTTGCTAGCTCGTGGGGGGCAGGAACACCTCTCGGGCCATTCCACAGACCATGTAGGGTGAATGGTTCAGGGTCAACTTAATTTGGATGGTTTAGGACATGATGTATGTGTGAATTTGAAAGTGGTTTTGAATATAAAAATGGTGGTTTCCATTGAATCTTTGATTATTTAATAAAATTTCTTGTGAAAATAAAGTATTTTCATGGGTGTTTATGATTCTTGGCATTTATATGTGAAAGTGTTGATTTATGTGACATGTGAAATGGAAATTTAGGAAAAATGGAATCCCAGGTATCTAGGTAGGTGATTTAGAACTAGTATGATAGTTGATTCAGTGGGGAAAAGTATTAATTTCTTATAAAAGTATTGATTCTATAACATTAACTAAATATGTGATATGATCAGAGACTGTAACAACTGGATGTTTTTATGAAATATTTTCTTTAAATAATTTTTATTCATCAGTTGCTTTCTTTTCATGGAATCAAGAGTTTAAATGAACCGCGAGATGCCATTATAAAATAATTACCATTATAATCTAGCCGTTAGGTTAGCGGTAATAATTATAACTAACTTATGAAAATGCATTGTGAATTCATTGGCTATCAATTAATTATAAAAAATACAAATCAATTAAATATTTTTATTTTTGAGTGAATTACATTTTGTAATAAAATTAATGAGATATATATGTGTTATATACTTATTAAAATATTTTTTATATTCATCCAATGGATATTTTAGTGGTAGGGTACGAATAAAACCCTATTTGATGTATAAAAACCTCTTTTTTTAAAAGTTTACTTTTACATCTTTGAATGGAGAATCCCTTTTAAATTAAGATTTTGACACATTAATATTTTTTATATGACAACATAAACATTTTATTTTGAAGTGGGATATAAAAATTTACTTTGGATAAATTTAAGATATTTTTTCTGATAACATTCATGTCTTGATGAATAGTAAAAATATGCTAAATTTTAATTGAAAATAATTTTTTTCGTTGAAATAATTTTTATGGTTAAATTAAATTATTCCATGGTTTCAAAGTATAAATAGAATATGTTTTACCATTTAATATAATGTAGGTCATTCGAATTAATTTTACATTAAATTCAAATGTAAAAACATTTCAATCTTTTGCAATATTTTAACTTTTAAAAAACGTATTCTCATTTCAACAACGAGATTAATTTTAAATTAATTAATCCAAATTCTATGTTTTGAATTTTAAAAAATGGGTTCCATATTTGTAATCTTTAGGTCCAAATTATGTAAATAGACTACTTTTATTTTTGGTCTTTATGAAAAATGACTGGTAATTATTTTTATTACCATAGTTAAAGGTAAATCGAGTAATTAAAGGTAAAAAATATATTATAAATTTACCTTAAAACCTAAAAAAAATCCTATTTTATGACTAAATATGACCCTTATCATTTATTTTTTGAAATGTAATTACTTTGTGACCACTTACCTATGAATATGACATGAATGTAATAAAAACTAATGAATGTGACAAAATGTCACAATCTCATTTTATATAAGTACATTAATTTTAATATATATATATATATATAAATATAATATAATATATACTATATATATTATTTGGAAATAAAAAATAATTACCTATGTAATAGAAATTTATTTATAATTTTCAGAGATTAAATAATTTCTATTAATGATGAACAATAGTGATGTAGAAAATATTGTATTAATAGAAATATAAAAAAATGGTTTAAAAAATATTAAAAGAAATATAATATGAACTAATTAATGTTCTCCATGAATTTTATAGATAACTCTGAAATTTTAGGAGTGTATTAAATATTTTGGTTCAAATTTATCTTCTATTTGGTTTTTTAAAGTCAAATAAATAAATGGGTCAAAATTGACACTATTGATATGTTAGAAAAATAATATTTCATTAAATTATTTAAAAATCATAAAAATATTTAAAAATTACAAAGTGATATTTATAAGATCTAAAATATCATAAAATATCTATTTATGGTTAATTAACACCATATAAGTTAATATTTATAATAATTAAATATTTAGAATGTTATTACCACAATTAAATTTAAATAGAATAACTAAGTGTCAATTAAAAAGATATGGTATAAATTGAAAAAATAACTTGTACAAAAGTTATTAGTTGATGAAATTACAACCCTATATCATCTCAAATTTTAAATTATGACATTTTGGAGGTTTTTGAGAAGGGTTTTATTTTATTATAAATTATTATTTAGGGAGTTTCCAAAAGTGCCCCTCATCTCAATTATAAAATGGAACCTCCTCCCTCACCTATTCACACCATTTTGAGCCTTCAATCTCAGACAACCCCTACCATATTTCCTTCCAAACTTCTCTATTTTCATTCTAGAGGTTCTGGCCATCATCAACAACCTACTATAGTTCTCATAGAAGAGATTTAGAGGAAGCACGTCAAGGTAGAGGTAATCTATTCTATAGATTTTTTAAAACTTATTTCTTCTTCTACTATATATTCAATAGTTGTTTAATTATAATGTTATAACATCAATATCACTCATATACTGATATGTTATTATAAATATGAAAAATCCATATTTAACATTATATCTATCCTATAAAAAATGAAATCACCACACGTGTGTACGTACGACTTACCATCTCCACGCTGTGGTGTAATATGTTTTTCACCACCACTTTAATTGGATGGGTATAATGTAACACCCCAAGATTTAATAGTATGTTATCTCATTAAAGTAATTCAATAACTTGCGCTACACACAACACTGAGTTCCAGCACACCACAACTTACCAAACAAGCCGTTCAAAAAGAGGTTATGAATATTATTACCTAAATTTTGAATCTTATATACTCTATATAATTTTAACCCCCCATATTATGTGTTTCTTAGACATAATATGAGAATAAATTCATTTTTCCAAAAATGAAATTTTACAACCGTTTAATGGAAAACCCTTTTTAAAACCAATATTTGACACTTTTATCTATTCAATTTAATGAAATTAAATTATTATTTAGAATCAGGTCATAAAATTTTAGTTTGGATATATTTTTGGTATATTTCTGATAACTTTCATATTTTGATGAATAGTGAAAAATTCTATGTTTTAATTGAAAACAACTTTTTTAATCAAAATAATTTATAGACGTAAATTATGAATTTGAATGTTTTTTAAGTATAATTAGAGTATATTTTAAACATTTAATACAATTTATGTCATTATAAGTAATTTCACTTTTAATTTTGACGTAAACATATGTCAATTTTTTGATAGTTTTTACTTTTTAAAAACTCACTTTTTGGTTTTGACAACGGGAATTAATTTTAAATTAATTAATTCAAATTCTATGTTTTGAATTTGGTAAAATATACTTCATTTTTAAATTCATAATATCAAAATTATCTTATGGTGAATTTTTGGTATTTTTTTGAAAACTTTAAATTTTTGATGAATAGTGAAAAACACTGCGTTATTATTTAAAACTCGCTTTTTATTTCAATAATTATTTATTTTATTTTAATTTATTTTAAGTCAAAATAGATATATAATTTCAATATAAGTTCAGTGTAATTCATTAGAGACATTTTATAATAAGTTTAGATATATAAAATTTTATTGAACTTTTTACCGTCTTTTACCAACCTTCTAGGAGCATTTACAAATTTGCATAAAACTTAATTTTACCGCTTATGTGAGTTGAATTTAAAAAATCCAAGAGACATGGTTTATATTAGTAAGTAAAATTTGGTTCAATAAGATGAAAATTATTTTTTGTAAACAGTAACTTTTGACTTTTATTTACCATGATTAAAAGTAAATAGGGCAATTAAGGGTAAAAATGATATTATAATTACCCTTAAACATGTGCTAATTCTATTGGATAAGTATAATTCGAACAAAAAAACCTTAATAATAAAATATTACCCCCTTTGGTCCACTTGGATAAGATTAGTACATTTATTATTATTTTATTTAAAGAAGAGTTAAAAGAGTTAAATTCAAAGTTTAATAACTAAACCATTTTTAATATAGGCTTGTAAATAAGATAAATTCAACTATAAATATTCGTTATAAATATAAAAATATTTTCTACATAATGATATTTTATTTTAAATTTTTATAAATTAAATAATTTAATTTATTTATGACACAATGATGATGTAGTAATTACTTTATTAATGAAAATTTAAAATAATTGATATTATTAACATACAAATAAATGTAATTTGAGACTTTGATGAATTAAACTAATTTTATTGGTTAATATGACATATCAGGGTTGATTAAATTTTTTTTTTCTAAGTAATTACGTTGTGATGATTTTCACAAAAACCAAATACTAAATAGTGTAAAAATTGACATAATTGAGTTTTTAAAACAAATAATAATATATTTAATTGATATAATATTCCTAAAAATATAAGGTTCAACAAAAGGACTTATAAAATGTTATATATATTAATAATTAACCAATTGGGGTTCTATTGGATTGTTATAGTTTTTTTATTAACCATATAATATAAAAATACAAAGAGACATGGTAAATGTCCAACAATTAAACTAAGAGTTAAATCTAAAAGATAAGGTTAATATGGTGACCTAAACCTATCTAAAACCTATTTTTTGAGAGGTTTTAAACTAATATTCACCTTATACTTGAAATAAATCATTTTGAAGCCATTAGAAACCGAAAATGATTTTATTATAAAATAATACTTCAAGCTTTTACTAAAGTGACCCTCACATCTCTTATTAAAGGGTACTTCCCCTTCTCTTAATTTCACACCTCCAAAGCCATTTGGATAGCACAAAACCAGCACAAATATCCTTCCAAATTTCCTCCCTTAATCCCATAGTCCTTCCTTTGTTTATAAAGCCGACCTACGGAGCCCTTTTGATCAAATCAAAAGGAAGAACCCGAAGAAGAGGTAAATATTTCAACACCACTTTTGAGTTCATTTCTTCTTCCACTTCCTCTTTCTTTGTTGTTTCTATTCTAAAATAATAACTCCAATATCTTCTATATACTGTGATGTTATTATAAAAATGTTACAACCATATTCATTATTCTATCCATCATATGAATGACAAAGTCACCATACGTGCGTACGTACGCCTTACCATCTCCACGTCGTGGTGTAGTTTGTTATTCAAACACTTTGTTATCTGGATGGGTATAATAATTTGTATAAATGATATAAATAATAAATATAACATGTTAATGATTCATTATATATGATATACCATCCAATTAAATATGATTTAACCATCAATATAATGATATTGTCGCTCGTGCATACGTACGGATTACCGTCTCCACGACGTGTTGAGATTCATTCCCACGTTCACTATTCAATGATGATTATAAAAATATATATTATTAATAAGTATGTAATATATAACATAATAATGCTATTTTATATATATATATGTGTGTGTGTGTGTTTATTTATGTACTTAGATATATCTTATCCACTTACTTCCGTTCAATATGATATGAAAACAGAAACTATGTTTATGCGTACGTATGACCTACCGTCTCCATAAACGGTGCCTTCCATTTCATATATCTATCTATTATAAATATTTATATTCTAAATATATATGATATATAAATCAAGTTTTATATTCTATAAGTATTTAAATCATTAACTAAATGATACGATCAATAATAACAAGTTAAAACACGTACGATAAAGAAAGAGATTATTACCCAAAATGTTAATTTAACATGGAAATAATTATTAAATGGGTAGTATAAAGTCACAAATTTATCATGTATGATATAATAAATATGAATATGGTTTTGGTATAATTTAATAACATACTATGGTCATTATACATGAGATTAAACGTACCCTCGACCAAAGGAAAGTTCAAGGTAAGGGTTAATTTCACAATCTCTTTATTATCCGAGATTGTTTTTACGTATGTATCAAATGGGACCTCTTTATCAATCACATCCGTGTTTCATAAAAATATTTTGAAAAGGAATATTTTAAGGTTTTATGGAAGGGACTCTTTAACAAGATCATCATTTTAAATGGTTTAAATATTTTTTCTTCTAAATCATTCCCATTAATGTCCATGTTTTTAAAATGGGTTTTAAGGATTTATTTATATAGACATGAATGTTTTTAAAATATTAATTCCTTTAAAAAGTTTCATTATTGTATGGGAAAATTTGATTAAAAAGTGTCTTTAAATGTATTCCTTTCTAAATTGTGTGACTTTTAAATGTTTTTATGAAAAAGGGATATTTCTCTCAAAGAGTTTTAAAAATAATTTTCATCTATGTCAACATCATTTGATGGATTTTAAACTTGTTTGAAGTTGATTTATTATGATACAAATATTCCATATTGTATTGCAGGTTTTTTGATATGTTTTACTATAGATGTTTTATTTTAGACCATTCATGGTTTATAGATAAAGTATTGAAATTTCGTATACTAGTTTTAAAACGAATGTTTATGTTATGTTTAATCCTTTTCAAATGAGTAATTCATTGGAATAAGTAAGTGACAGGTGGAGCCCGCTTTAGCTCCTCGATGCATCGGTTGGTCTCATGAGACAAACTAGTATCTTGGCACAAGGCCATGACAAAATCTTATTTGTAGTCTTGGTACAAGGCCTTGAATTTTTGTTTATGAAGTCTGGCATTATGCATTCCATAATTTTGAAAGTGGCTATTGATATTGCATGTGATTATTCAACTAGTAGAATATCTATGTGAATAAGTAAATGGAAATATTTTATTTATATTGGCCATATTACGCAGAATTTTATATTTAAAAGAATTTTTTTTAGTTTTATACATTGCCTTAAATGTTTATTCTTATTTATAAAAGTTTCTGCTATATTGTTATCCTTATTGAGCGTTTGACCTCACCCTTTTCTTATATTTTATTTACCCAGGATTCCAAGAAGTGTATTATGATTGATAAGTAGGGTTAAGATAGGGGATTAATGAAGTTATCAAAGGAAAATTTATGTTCTGTTTTATTTTATAATGTGTAATGTAATGTTCATGTATGTAATCTATTATCCAAGAATACTAGACCGATCAGTCTTTCGGGACTTGATTGCTTATAATCATGCCAATGTGTTAAAATAATGCACTAACTACGGGTAACTGGGGTCGGGGTGTTACAGTTTGTATCAAAGGATGTTTAGAAATAACCTTGGAAATAGATTTAGATAAACTATTATTAGAGAACATTACCCTAAGATAGACTTTCAAGATTAGTGTAGAAGAACTTCCTAGAATGTTGGTAATGTAGAGATTTTGTGTATTTTCCAAGAAATGCATCCCTTTCTGGATACGATCAGGTAGAGGCGGCTCTTGCACAAATGTACCTAGGTGTGAAAACTTGGACAAGGAGTTTTGGGCTTAACCCGGGGTATCCTGGTACATGACAATGGGCCTTGCTGCACTCTTGGTTACGACACTCCTGGGGGATATGCTTAGGATAATTAACATTTTAATTATAAGAAATTATGAAGGATTTACTACTAAATACTTCTCAAAGAAAACATTTTATGATTATAGATTATATGCTTAATCATTTCAATTTACGTTAGTTATTTTAAAAGTTTGGAATTATGCATTGCGATTCATAAACTAACCTAGTGTATGACATTGTTTAGAAATGATTCCTAGTAGAAGGAATGAGAATTCCAACAATACGCATGATTGGAAAATTAAGAAGAATCATATCTTTCATGGTATTAAGCAATAATTTAAAAGGGAAATAGTCTCCCACATATTCTCATCATATGAAGAAATAGGATCATGTATTAATAAGATAAGTAAAGAATTCTATGAGTCCTATGGATTTGAAGGGAAGAAAGAGAAGAAAAGGATGGAAGAGAGAAATATTGATAAAGGGAAGAGGGGAAAGAAGGATTGTCCCATATGTGATAATTGTGTAAAAGAATAACCTTGGTAAATGCTTGAATGGAATGAGAGTTTGTTATAAGTGTGGAGAAAAAGGACACCAAGTACGTGATTTCAAGGGTAAGAAAAAGTTTTCAAATGTAAAATTCTTCATTTGAAAGGAGTTGGGACACTACGTGAAGAAATTTCCAAATCATCAGAGTATATCCCAAATGATTCTATTATATAATAAACAAGTTATGATACAACAAAAGATGAAGAAGAATGATTAGAATTCGTATATTGTTATTAAAGTATTGTGTCATTTGAGTATTGTATTAATGATGTACATGTTATAAGAATTATATAGTATATAAGGATTGTACTGAAACACTATTTCATTAAGGATTTGAAATTATATGGTTCAAAGAAAAGTGAATCAATAGCATGTCAAATGTTTTGGAAAATATACGGTTGAAGGAATGATAAACCATAATATGGTTCTAATACTGAGGTATTGATTTTGGAATAATATATGATTGATTTGGATAAATTAAATTGGATATTCTTAACTACCTTGAAACTGATTAATGATTTGTATATTCAATAATTGTTGGAGTTTACAACATTTTTGGATATAAGGAGTATATCTAGTATTCTATAAAAAAATAAGGGAGTATTAATGTAATCAATAAGGTTTATGGTAATTCAGGGTGTTATAGCGTTTTAAAAGAATACATGATGAATATATTAACATGTTATTGAATGAAAAAAAGATCTTCATTGTGTTTACCTTCCTTAAAAATTTTGGACTGTGGGTTTGGACAGAAGTAATTTGGATAAGCATAAAGGTTTTAATTGATTAATTTTGACATTGGATACTATTATTAAGGTAAAATGATTTCTTGAGATTATTTTTGGATTTTCATAAAAAGGACAACTCGGAGGTCGGACGACAACTCCTCAAATCTGGAAAGGCCACGAGACTTGAACCCGCAACTGAAGGGAAACAAGGGTGGATCACCTACCACTTGTATATGTGATATCTGGGTTTGTATAATATAGTTTTTTAAATTGTCTGAAAAATGAACTATAAATTCATAATCTTTAGAACCCTTTACGATTAGGATAAATAGAATATTTTTGAATTCTATTATCTTTTGGAGTGAAAGATGGGTTTGGGGTATGAATTAGTTGAAGGATTAAACTCTACTTGTCAAGTATATATTTTTTCCTCTTATCCTGTGAATAAATTAATTCTTAAACTTTAGGTAAGGGATCTTAAAACCAAAAATGTGTTATCCTAATGCCTTATGTTTTGTTGAACTAATGATATTTTAAATCATCATAGATTGATGGATTTGAGGCCCTAAATTTTACACTTATTTGTGATTGATGACCTCAATCAATCCCCATAAATATTTACATTTTCTCCAATTATGTGTCTCTAAATTCCCCCAATGTTCTTCTAATCAAGATCATAATTTGTTGGTGACTTTTTCATTCCCTTTCCCTCTTATTAAGACTAAATTTTATTAACCCAATTTCCGATGTGGGTTTTCCACAATGGTATTTTTCTATTTTTAACCTTTTATTTTTGAAGAAAAATTTCAAATTGCAAGGATGCAATTTATTGAAGGAGGGTATAATGTAACACCCCAAGATTTAATAGTATGTTATCTCATTAAAGTAATTTAATAACTTGCGCTACACGCAACACCGAGTTTGAGCGCACCACAACTTACCAAACTAGAAATCAAAAAAGAGATTATGAATAGTATTAACTAAATTTTGAATCTTATATACTCTATATAATTTTAACACCGATATTATGTGTTTCTTAGACATAATAAGAGAACAAATTCATTTTAAAAAAAATGCAATTTTACCACCTTTTCATGGAGAAACCTTTTTAAAACCAATATTTGACACTTTTATATATTCAATTTAATGAAATTAAATTAATCTTTAGAATAAGGAAATAAAAATTTAATTTGGATAAATTTTTGGTACTTTTTTGATAACTTTCATATTTTGATGAATAGTGAAAAATTCTATGTTTTAATTGAAAAAAACTTTTATAGTCAAAATAATTTATAGTGTTAAATTATGCATTTGAGAGTTTTTGAAGTATAATTAAATTATATTTTAATCATTTAATAAAATGTAGGCCATTATAAGTAATTTCACATTTAAATTTGACATAAACATATGTCAATATTTTGATAGTTTTTACTTTTTAAAAACCCGCTTTTTGGTTTTGACAACGGGAATTAATTTTAAATTAAAAAATGAAACTTCTATGTTTTGAATTTGGTAAAATAGGCTTAATTTTTAAATTCATAATATCAAAATTATCTTAGGGTGAATTTTTTGTATTTTTTTGAAAACTTTAAAATTTTGATAAATAGAGAAAAACACTACGTTATTATTTAAAACTAACTTTTTATTTAAATAATTATTTATTTTATTTAAATTTATTTTAAGTCAAAATATATATATAATACCTATATAAGTTCAATGTAATTCATTGGAGTCATTTTATAATAAGTTTAGATATATAAAATTTTATCGAACTTTTTACCGTCTTTTACCAACCTTCTAGGAGAATTTACAAATTTGCATAAAACATAATTTTACCACTTATGTGAGTTGAATTTCAAAAATACAAGAGGCACAATTTATATCATCAAGTAAAATGTGGTCCAATAAGATGAAAATATTTTTTGGTGAATAGTAACTTTTGACTTTTATTTACCACAGTTAAAAGTAAACAGGGTAATTAATGGTAAATATGATGTTATAATTACCCTAAAACATATCCTAATTCTATTGAATAAGTATAATTCAACCAAAGAAACCTTAAGAATAAAATATGACCCCCTTTGGTCCAATTGGATAAGATTAAGACATTTATCATTATTTTATTTAAAGAAGAGTTAAAAGAGTTAAATTTGAAGTTTAATAACTAAACCATTTTTAATATAGTGTTGTACATAAGATAAATTAGACTATAAATATTCATTATAAATATAAAAAGATTTCCTACATAATGGTATTTTATTTTAAATTTTTAGATTTTAAATAATTTAATTTATTTATGACACAATAACGATGCAGTAATTACCTTAATAATTAAAGATTAAACTACTGGATATTATAAATATCAAAATAAATGTAATTTGAGACTTTTAATGAATTTAAAAAAAAATATAGGTTAATATTAACTTTTAGGGTTGATTAAATTTTTTTTTTTTGAATTAATTATGCTGTTATGATTTTCGAAAAAACCAAACACTAAATAGTGTCAAAATTGACATAATTGAGTTTTTAAAACAAATACTATATTATTAATTGATATAATATTCCTAAAAATATAAGGTTCATACAAAGGACTTATAAATAGTTATATATAAAAATATTGAACCACTTGGGGTTCTATTGTCTTGTTATAGTAAGTTTATTAAGCATATAATATAAAAATACAAAGTTACATGGTAAATGTCAAACTATTTAACTAAGAGTTAAATCTAAAAGATAAGGTTAATATGGTGACCTAAACCTATATAAAACCTATTGTTTGAGAGGTTTTAAACCCATCACCACTTTATACTCTAAATAAACCATTTTGGAGCCATTAGAAACTGAAAATTATTTTATTATAAAATAATATTTTAAGCTTTTCCTAAAGTGACCCTCACCTCTCTTATAAAAGGGTACTTCCCCTTCTCTTAATTTCACACCTCCAAAGCCATTTGTCTCAGCCATCCCCTGCCCAAATATCCTCCCAACTTTCCCACCTTCATCATAGAGGCCTTACTTTGGTCTGAATTCTAACCTATGGATTCCTTTTAATAAAATCAAAAAGAAGAACCCGAAGAAGAGGTAAATATTTCATCACCTCTTTCAAGTTCTTTTCTTCTTCAACTTCCTCTTTCTTTGTTGTTTCCATTATAAAATAATAAATCCAGTATATTATATATACTATTATGTAATTATAAAAATTTTACAACCATATTCATTATTCTATCCATCATATAGATGACAAAGTCACCATACCTGCGTACGTACGGCTTATCGTCTCCACGTCGTGTTGTAGTTTGTTATTCAAACACTTCATTATTTGGATGGTTATAATAATGAGTATAACTGATCTAAATAATAAATAGAACATTTTAATTATTATTTATATATGATATACCATCAAATTACATATTATTTAACCATCAATATAATGATATTGTCGCTCGTGAATACGTACAGATTCCTGTCTCCACGACGCGATGAGATTCATTCCCACGTTTACCATTCAACGATGATTATAAAATTATATATTATTAATAAGTATGTAATATATGACATAATAATTCTACTGGATATATATATATATATATATATGTATTTATGTACTTACATATATCTCATTCACTTACTTCCGTTCAATACGATATGTAAACGAAAACAGCGTTTACGCGTTCGTACGACCTACCGTCTCCATAAACGGTGACTTTAATTTCAAATATCTATCTATTATAAATATTTATATTATAAATATATATTATATATAAATAAATTTTTATATTCTGGAAGTATTTAAATAATTATCTAAATGATAAGATCATGAATAACAAGTTAAACGCGTTTGATAAAGAAAGAGATTACTACCCAAAATGTTAATTTAACATGGAAATCACTATTAAATGGGTAGTATAAGGTAATAAATGTATCATGTATGATATAATAAATATGAATATGGTTCTCTTATAATTTAATAACATACAATGGTCATTATACAAGAGGTTAAACACACCCTCCACCAAAGGAATGTGCAAGGTAAGGGTTAATTTCACAATCTCTTTATTATCCAAGGTTGTTTTATGTAAGTATATAATGGGAAATATTTATAATCCACATTGTGTTTCATAAAAATATTTTCAAAATGAATATTTTAAGGTTTTATGAAATGGACTATTTAACTATATCTTAATTTTAAATGGTTTAAATATTTATTCTTTTAAATCATTCTTATTAATGTCCATGTTTTCAAAATGGGTTTTAAGGATTTATTTATATGGACATGAATGTTTATAAAATTTTAATTCCTTTCCAAAGTTTCATAGTGGTATAGGACACTTTGATTCAAAAATGTATTTAAATGTCTTACTTTCTAAATTGTGGGACTTTGAAATGTTTTTATGAAAAATGGATACTTCTCTCAAAGAGTTTTACAAATCATTTTCATCTATGTCAATATCCATTGATGTATTTTAAACTTGTTTGAAGTTGATTTATTACGATAAAAATCTTTGATATTGTACTGAAGTTTTTGTCATATGTTTGGATGCGTTATTTTTACACCATTCATGGTTTATAGATAAATTAATGACATTTCGTATGCTAGTTTTAATACGAATGTTTATGTTATGTTTAAACCTTTTCATATAAAGAATGAATTGGACTTAATAAGTAACGGGCGAAGCCCGCTATAACTCCTTGATGCATCGGTTGGTCTCATGAGACCAACTAGTGTCTTGGCACAAGGCCTTTAAAAAAATCTTATTTGTAGTCTTGGCACTAGGCCTTGACTATGTGGTTATGAAGTCTGGCATTATGCATTCCATCATTATAAAAGTGGCTATTGATATTGCATGTGATTATTCGACTAGTAGAATATCCATGTGAATAAGTAAATTACATTATTTGATTTATATTTTCCATATTATGCAGAAGTTTATATTTAAAAGGATTTTGTTTTAGTTTTATACATTGCCTTAAATGTTTATTCTTATTTATGAAAGTTTCCGCTATATTGTTATCTTTACTAAACATTTGAGCTCACCCCTTTCTTTTGTTTTATTTTCCTAGGATTCCAAGAAGTGTATTATGATTGATAAGTAGGGTTAAGCTAGGGGATTAATGGTGTTTTAAAAGGATCATTTATGTTGAGTTTTATTTTCTAATGTACAATGTAACGTTCATGTATGTAATCTATTTTCCAAAACTGCTAAACTAATCGGTGTTTTGGGACTTGATTCCTTGTAATCATGCCAAAGTACTAAAATAATGCACCGACTCCGGGTAACTGGGGTCGGGGCATTACAGTTGGTATCCGATGATATTTAGCAACAACCTTGGAAATAGATTTAGATAAACTATGATTAGAGAACATTACCCTAAGATAGAATTTATGGATTAGTATAGAAGAACTTCCTAGAAGTTTGGTGATGTATATATTTTGTGTATTTTTCAAGAAATACATCCCCATCTAGATACGAGTAGTTAGAGGCGGCTCTGGCACAAATGTACCTATGTGTAAAAACTCAGAAAAGGAGTTTTGGGCTTGACCTGAGGTATTGTGGTACACGACAATGGGCCTTATTGCACTCTTGGTTATGACACTCATGAGGGATATGCTTAGTATAATTCACATTTTCATTACAATCCATTATGAAGGATTTAAGAGTAAATACTTCTCAAAGAAAATATTTTATGATTATAGATTATATTAATAATCATTTAAATTTACTTTTGATATTTTACAAGTTTGGAATTACGCATTGAAATTCATAAACTAACCCAGTGTATGCCATTGTTTAGAAATGGCGCCTAGTAGAAGGAATGATAATTCCAACAATACGCTTGATCAGAAGATTAAGAAGGATCATATCATTCATGGTATTAATCCAACATTTAAAAGTGAAATAGTCTCCCACGTATTCTCATCATATGAAGAAATAATATCATTTGTTAATAAGATAAATAAATAATTCTTTGAGTCTTATGTCTTTTAAGGGAAGAAAGAGAAGAAAAGGATGGAAGAGAGAAAGATGGATAAAGGGAAGATGGGAAAGAAGAATTTTCCTATATGTGATAACCATGGAAAGAATTACCTTGGTAAATGCTTGAAGGGAATGGGAGTTTGTTATAATTGTGGAGAAAAAGGACCCCAATTATGTGATTACAAAGGTAAGAAAAAGGTTTCAAATGTACAATGCTTCATCTGCAAGGAGTTGGGACACTACACAAAGTAATGTCCAATTCATCAATGTTTAACCCAAATGCTGCCATTGGATAATAATCAAGTTATGATTCTACCGAAGATGAAGAGGAATGATTAGAGTTCTTACATTGTTTTTAAATTGTTGTGTCATTTGAGTATTGTATTAATGATGTACAAGTTATAAGAATTATAGATTATAAAAGGATTGTACTACAATACTATTTCATTAAGGATTTGAAATTATATGGTTCTAAGAAAAATGACTCAATAGAAAGTTAAACTTTTTGGAAAATATGATGTTGAAGGGAAGATAAACCATAATATGGTTTTGATACTGAGGTATTGATTTTGGAATAATTTATTACTGATTAGGATAAATTATATTGGATATTCTTGACTACCTTGAAACTGATTAATTATTTTTATATTCTATCATTACTGGTGTTTAAAACTTTTTTGGGTAGAAGGTGTATATCCGTTATTATATAATGAATAAGGGAGTATTAATGTAATCAATAAGGTTTTATGGTAATTTAGGGTGTTATAGTGTTTTCAATGATTACAAGATGAATATATTCACATGTTATTACATGGAAAAAAGATCTTCATTGTGTTAACCGTCCTTATAAATGTTGGACTGTGAGTTTGGACATGAGTATTTTGGATAAGTCTAAAGGTTGGAATTGATTAATTTTTACATTGGATACTATTGTTAAGGTTAAATTATTTCCTGAGATTATTTTTAGATTTTCATAATAAGGACAACCCAGAGGTCGGGCGACAACCCATCGTGTCCGAAAAGGCCACAAGACTTGAACCCGCAACTGAAGGGCAACATGGTGAATCACCTACCATTGGTATATTTGATGTCCTGGTTTGTATAATATAGTTTTTTAAATATTCTCAAAAATGAATTATAAATTCATTATTTTTGTAACCCTTTACGTTTAGGATAAATAGAACATTTTTGAATTCTATTATCTTTTGGAGTGAAATATGATTTTGTGGTAGGAATAATTTGAAGGATGATACTCTACTTGTCAAGTATAATTTTTTCCACTTATTCTATGAATAAATTAATTCTTAAAATTTATTGAAGGGATCTTAAAACCAAAAATGTTTTATCCTAATACCTTATGTTTTTTTGAACTTATGATATTTTAAATCATCATAGATTGATGGCTTTGAGACCCTTAATTTTACACTTCTTTGTGATTGATGACCTCAATCACTACCTATAAATATTTATGTTTTTCCTCCAATTATGTGTCTCTAATTATCACCAATTTTCTTCTAATCGAGATCATAATTTTTTGGTGACTTTTTCATTCCCTTCCCCTCTTATTAAGACTAAATTTTATTAACCCAATTTCCGATGTGGGTTTTCAAAAATGGTATTTTTCCATTTTTAGCTTTTATTTTCGAAAAACAATTTCAAATTGAGAGGATAAAATTTATTGAATGAGGGGAGATTGTAAAACTCCAAGATTTAATTGCACATTATCTCATTAAAGTAATTCAATAACTTACGCTACACACAACACCGAGTTCAAGCACACCACAACTTACCAAACTAGCCGTTCAAAAATTGGTTATGAATATTCTTAAAATCATTTTTGAATATTATATACTCTATATAATTTTAACACCCATATTATGTGTTTCTTAGACATTAAATAAGAACAAATTCATTTTTCAAAAAATGTAATTTTACCACCTTTTAATGGAGAACCCTTTTTAAAACCAATATTTGACAGTTTTATATATTCAATTTAATGAAATTAAATTCTTCTTTATAATCGGGACATAAAAATTTAGTTTGGATAAATTTTTGGTACTTTTCTGATAACTTTCTTATTTTGATGAATAATGAAAAATTCTATGTTTTAATCGAAAACAACTTTTTTTAATAAAAATGATTTATAGTGTTAAATTATGCATTTGAAAGTTTTTGAATTATAATTATATTATATTTTAATCATTTAATACAATGTAGTTCATTATAAGTAATTTCAGATTTAAATTTGACATAAAAATATGTCAACCTTTTGATAATTTTTACTTTTTAAAAACCCGCTTTTTGGTTTTGACAACGGGAATTAATTTTAAATTAATAAATTAAACTTCTATGTTTTGAATTTGGTAAAATAGAGTTCAATTTTAAATTCATAATATCAAAATTATCTTAGGGTGAATTTTTAGTATTTTTTTAAAAACTTTCAATTTTTGATGAATAGTGAAAAACACTGTGTTATTATTTAAAAACGACCTTTTATTTAAATAAATATTTATTTTATTTAAATTTATTTTAAGTGAAAATATATATATAATACCTATATAATTTAAATTTAATTCATTGGAGTCATTTTATAATAAGTTTAGATAAATAAAGTTTTATGGAACTTTTTACCGTCTTTACCAACCTTCTAGGAGCATTTACAAATTTGCATAAAACATAATTTAAATGCTTCTATGAGTTGAATTTAAAAAATTATATAGAAATGGTTTATATTAGTAAGTAAAATGTGGTTTAATAAGATGAAAATAATTTATGGCGAATAGTAACTTTTGACGTTTATTTACCACGGTTAAAATTAAATAGGGTAATTAAGGGTAAAAATGGTATTATACTTACCTTAACACATGTCCCAATTCTATTGGATAAGTATAATTTGAAAAAAACAAACCTTAAGAATAAAATATGATCCCCTTTGGTCCACTTGGGTAAGATTAGGACATTTATTATTATTTTATTTAAAGAATACTTAAAAGAGTTAAATTCAATGATTAATATCTAAACCATTTTTAATATAGGGTTATACATAAGATAAATTAGACTATAAATATTCATTAGAAATATAAAAATATTTTCTACATAATTGTATTTTATTTTAAATTTTTATACATTAAATATTTTAATTTATTTATGACCCAATGATGATGCAATAATTACCTTATTAATGCAAGAATAAAATAATTGATATTTTAAATATCCAAATAAATTTATTTTGAGACTTTTGATGAATTAAACTAATTTTATACGTTAATATGACATTTTAAGGTTTATTAAATAATTTTTTTGAAGTTATCATGCTGCTATGATTTTCACAAAAAAACAAATACTAAATAGTGTCAAAATTGACACAATTGAGTTTTTAAAACAAATAATAAATTATTAGTTGATATAATATTCCTAAAAAAACTATGGTTCAGAAAAAGGACTTAGAAAAGGTTATATATATTAATAATTAACCACTTGGTGTTTGATTGGATTGTTATAGTACGTTTATTAACCATATAATATAAAAATACAAAGAGACATGGTAAATGTAAAACTATTTATCTAAGAGTTAAATCTAAAATATAAGGTTAATATGGTGACCTAAAATTGTCTAAAACCTATTAGTTGAGAGTTTTTCCACCCATAACCACCTTATCCAATAAATAAACCATTTTGGAGCCATTAGAAACCGAAAATTATTTTATTATAAAATAATATTTCAAGCTTTTCCTAAAGTGACCCTAACCTCTCTTATAAAAGGGTACTTCCCCTTATCTTAATTTCACACCTCCAAAGCCATTTAAATAGGCCCAACCCTACCAAAATATCCTCCCAACTTTCCAATAATCATCCTAGAGGCCTTCCTTTCATCATAAAGCCAACTTATGGAGCCCTTTTGATCTAATCAAAAGGAAGAACCCGAAGAAGAGGTAAATATTTCATCACCTATTTAATGTTCTTTTCTTCTTCCACTTCCTCTTTCTTTGTTGTTTCCATTATAAAATAATAAATCTAGTATCTTTTATATACTGTGATGTTATTATAAAAATGGTATGACCATATTCATTATTCTATCCATCATATGAATGACAAAGTCACCATACGTGCGTACGTACGGCTTACCGTCTCCACATCATGGTGTAGTTTGTTATTCAAACACTTAATTATTCGGATGGGTATAATAATGAGTATAAATAATATAAATAATATATATAAAATGTTAATGATTCTTTATATATGATATAACATCCAATTACATATTATTTAATCATCAATATAATGATATTGTCGCTCGTGCGTACGTACGGATTACCGTCTCCACGGCGCGATGAGATTCATTCCCACGTTCACCATTCAACGATGATTATAAAAATATATATTGTTAATAATTATGTAATATATGAAATAATAATTCTACTAGAGAAATATAAATATGTATATATGTATGTACTTACATATATCTTATTCACTTACTTTCGTTCAATACGATATGAAAACAGAAACAACGTTTATGCGTACGTATGGCCTACCGTCTCTTTATACGGTGCCTTCCATTTTATATATATATCTATTATAAATATTTATATTCTAAATATATATGATATATAAATCGAGGTTTATATTCTGGATGTATTTAAATCATGATCTAAATGATACGATCAAAAATAACAAGTTAAAACACATATGATAAAGAAAGTGATTATCACCCAAAATGTTAATTTAGCATGGTAATCATTATTAAATGGGTAGTATAAAGTCATAAATGTATCATTTATGATTTAATAAATATGAATATGCTTTTGGTATAATTTATTAACATACTATAGTCATTATATATGAGGTTAAACGTACCCTCGACCAAAGGAAAGTGCAAGGTAATGGTTAATTTCACGATCTCTTTATTATCTGAGGTTGTTTTTATGTAAGTATCTAATGAGGCCTCTTTAACATCCATATATGTGTTTTATAAAAATATTTTCCAAAGGAATATTTTAAGTTTTTATGGAAGGGACTCTTTAACTAGATCATTATTTTTAATAGTTTAAATATTTATTCTTTTATATCATTCTCATTAATGTCCATGTTTTCAAAATGGTTTTAAGGATTTATTTATATGGAAATGAATGTTTTTAAAATGTTAATTCCTTTAAAATGTTTTATAGTGTTATGGGAAAATTTTATTAAAAAATTTCTTTAAATGTATTCCTTTTTAAATTGTGTGACTTTTAAATGTTTTTATGAAAAAGGGATATTTCTCTCTAAGATTTTTACAAATCATTTTCATCTATGTCAAAATCCTTTGATGGATTTTAATCTTGTTTGAAGTTGATTTATCATGATACAAATATTCCATAATGTATTGAAGGTTTTGTGATATGTTTGACTGTGGATGTTTTATTTTTACACCATTCATGGTTTATGGATAAAATATTGACATTTCGTATTCTAGTTTTAATATGAATGTTTATGTTATGTTTAAACCTTTTCATATTACGAATGAATTGGACTTAGTAAGTCACGGGTAGAGCCCACTATAGCTCCTCGATTCATAGGTTGGTCTCATGAGACAAACTAGTGTCTTGGCACAAGGATTTGACAAAATCATATTTTTAGTGTTGGCACAATTCCTTGACTATGTGGTTATGAAGTTTGGAATTATGCATTCCATCATTATAAAAGTGGCTATTGATATTGCATGTGATTATTTGACTAGTAGAATATCCATGTGAATACATAAATGGAAGTATTTGATTTATATTTTCCCTATTATGCATAATTTTAAATTTAAAAGGAATTGTTTTATTCTTATACATTTCATTAAATTTTATACTTATTTATGAAAGTTTCCACTGTATTGTTATCCTTACTGAGGGTTTGTGATCACCCCTTTCTTATGTTTTATTTTCCTAGGATTCCAAGAAGTGTATTATTATTGATGAGCAGGGATAAGCTATGGGATTAATGGAATTATCAAAGGATCATTTATGTTATGTTTTATTTTCTAATTTGTAAGGCAACATTCATGTATGTAATCAATTTTCCAAGACTGCTAAACTAATCGGTCTTTTGAGACTTGATTCCTTGTAATAATGCCAATGTATTAAAATAATGCACCGACTCTGGGTAACTGGGGTCGGGGAATTACATATAATGATGGAAATAATAACTATATATTATTATTATAACATGATACTAATTATTAAATATCATACACCATCCACTTCAATACCATTCAATAATTTTGGGAATTATATCATCGCTTGTTCATACGTACGACCTACCGTCTTCACGATGTGATGCGATTCGTTTACATGATCTTCATTAAAACATGATTATATAAATTAATTGAATGAATAAATATGAAATATATTATACTAATATTATTCTTTAAATGATATAACTATAACCTAAAAAAGATAATAAGAAATTATCTTACAAAACATGCATAAGAACATAAAGTTGTTAATACCAGAATAACAAGTAATAATGAAATGTTACTAACAAAAATATGAAAATATAACCATAAATGTTATCATAAAAATTATTATGATTCTATAATAAAGCATTAACATTATTTAAATCATTATATATGAGGTTCAGATACATACGAAGGATATCAGACCTAAGGTAAGGGATAACTATGAAAATATCATTTTTATTTGAGATTGTTTATTCATAAGTATTTACTGGGATATATTTTTCAACCATGTATACGTTTCCTAAATAAGTATTTCAAAATATTATTTATATTATTTTATAATTTTTTTACCCATTGGTAAATTTTTACTAAACTGTATGAATGACATCTTTTGTCATTTTCAGTACGAGGTACTTTTTGACTTTTTCGACAAAAGTGTGAGAAAAATGTTTTTTAACCTATACGACATGAACAAGTTTTTATGATTTCATAATTCCTTATTTCCTTAAATATTCCCCTAAAATATTATAAGGTTATTTTCACATAAAATTATTTATTTAAAAATGGGTGGAATTTTTGAGGAAGGAAAATATTTTTGAAAAAGAAAGGATATTTTCATTAGGAATTAATTTCTAGTGATTTCAAAAAATTATTTACCATATAATATGACATTATTTAAATAAGGTTAAATTTATATCCCAATTATTACTATGGTTTGATTTTGTTAGGATGATTTTTTAGGAAATCCATTATTTTATATCAATTATGATGGAATGATGTTTATGAAACCCATTTTATTTCATGGGTTATGTTATGATGAATGTTTTTATGTTTTTGTGGAACACATAATAATAGTTTCATTATGAGATGGGTAGGACCTATATCTCTATATAAATAATTGGTTAAATATTTATATATTATGATATATACATGATAGAAATGATAAGTAAATCTAGTTCAGTAATACAGGGCTGAAACGAGAAGTGAACTTGATTCAGTGATGGACTTTGTCCGCTATGATGGTCTTGGAAATGAGCCTTGAATAATATGAAATGATTTTCTATTATTATGTGTGAATTTCATGAAATTTAATGTCTTATGTTATGACTATTGAGATTACATTTCACTTTTATGATTTATCCTATGACATGATATTCTGATCTTTTATATGGAGTATAAGATTTGGAAATGTTATTTTCTTATGATTATGATATGATGGATATTTCCCTTTTTTACCCTTACTAATAATTTGAGATCACCCTTTAATATGTTTCTTTTTCCTAGGTCATGAAGAAAAGTATTAAGTAAGATATGTCACAAAAGAGCTTAGTTTTGAAGAAATAAGTAGGAGACAATATAGATGTTTTATGAACCTGTTGTTTATGTTTCTAAGTTTTTGAAGAGACTAACCCTATTCGGTCCTTCCATAGTTTTTGTTATGTTATGTAATAAATATTCCTTAATGTTTAATTAGTATCTACAAGTAAATTATGGGCCGTTATAACTGGTATCAGAGAAAAGGTATAGTTAACCTTCTCAAACTAGGATGAGAAAGCCTTAGTAAAAACCCTATAGATTTGTCTAAGTATAGGATACAATCCTTTTGTTTTAGAAATGGACATTAATAACCTAGGATAAAACCTAAAGTATCCTAAATTGAAATTTTATTGTTGATTTTGTGGTTTTCCAATTATTATTAGTTTTGATCACACTATGCTTCTTGGTTTTAGTTAATGTCTTGAACTCGAATGAACTGTGTTTATACTAAATGTGATGGGAAATGACATGATTTCCCCCTAAGCAACCAGATTTTATGGGATATGGAATGAAAAATCTTCTATCCATACTCACACAACTTTCTCAAGCAATGAATCATGTTGGACTTCCAAACCAGCAAAAAAGTGCGCAATTTTTTGTTGAATCCTTCATGAGGCATCCCCCAACTTCATTCAATTGGTCTTCTAATCAATTAGTGGAAGAATAATGGATCAGTAATACTAAAAAGATATCATAATTTATACAATGTTTTGAACATGGTAAATTAATCTTAGCAGTTTATCATTTGGGAGGTGAAGCTGATCAATGGTGGAATCTTATCAAGAATATGAAGAAGAGAGATGAAATTGAGTCCATGGATTGAGATGAGTTCAAGAAATTATTTTTTAATAAGTACATTCCTCATATTATTAAAAAAATAGAGAAGTAGTTCCATGAAATTAAGAAAAAAGGATAATTAATCCTTTGGTACCTGCAAAGAAAATTTTACAAGACTTTCAAGGTATGGTTATAGAATTATTATCCAACCTGAGAGTAAAAATTATTGATTCTTTAGTGGCTTAAAACCTAGTCCTCGAAGTGCATTAGTCATAAGGGACTAAAATAGCTACAATTAAATTTTTCAATGTACTCTCAAGGTTGAGATGGATATTAGAGTAACCCATCTGTCATATGGGTTTTATAAGAATAGAAAAATATAATTCAAAGTAAAAGCTAAATACCACACTAAAAGAAGACGACTTTTCCCTTATGCTCAAAGTGTGGAATGAAACATGGAGGGAATTGTCTTAAATGGACTATTAAATGTTTTATGTGTGGAAAATAATGTTATTGGGTATTTTAATGATTATGTGATGGAAAAAATATATCTAATGATATGAACAAAGAAAAGGATACATAGAAATCACCTTCTACACTTCAGTGTTACAAGTGCAAGGAAATGGGGAATTATACCAATAACTTCCCTAATCCAAGGGTTTTGGATGATGATCTAAGTCAATAAAATCTTAAGGCTAAAGAAAAAGTAAAGTCACATTAAATCACTATCGGTGACATGGAGTACGATAATGAAGTGGTGAAAGGTACACTTACCATCCACTCTAAAGTATAAAATGTTTTATTTGATTCTGGATCCACCCAATATTTTATTTCTAAAGAATTATCTAAGGTTATTATTTTAGTAACTCAACAATTAGATATTGAGTTATCTTTTACAACTATTAATGGCACAATAGTCACATCAAAAGTTTATAATTATTCTCCAGTTGAAGTTTGTGGGAAAGTTCTTCCTACAAATCTTGTGATCCTTCCCATAGTGGAATTTGATGTGATTCTTGGCAAGGATTAGATTTCTCTATATGGAGCTCATATAAATTTACAAGGAAGGGAAGTCACATTTCATATTATAGATTAATTTATGATCATATATCGATTAAAGTATGAATATAACCATCTAGTATAAATTTCTTCCATCTTACTGGTCTTTATTTATGACAACCCTGCTTTTTATTGCACAATTAAACATAATTTATTACATAAAATTCACATGATAAAACATAGAAGATCGAGAGGTCTAGTGTATTTGGGGATTAGTATCATTACATAATAACTTAAAACATGAAATACAACATCTTTATTGAAAACTTCCTTTACATGACCACTACATTCCCTCGTACTTAGTATTGCATGGGATAACCTGAGGACATTCATAAGAAAATGGTGAGCTATAAAGCCCAGTAAGGGAATAATCATGGAATAAAATGAGAAATAATATACATGTTAGAAAATAGACATATCAATATATCACAAGAGAATCATAAACATAAATGCATTATAAAGCATGATAACCATTACATAGAAATGTGGCAACAACACTTAACATGGAATTAGCATGGACCAAAGCTCATTGCACATGGAGCATGAGTAAACCCCCATTGCACATGAATCATGAGTAAACCCTTTTTGCAATTTAATTATCATGGGTGAACACCTATTTCACATGAAGTATCATGATACTATACTTTACCAAATGCATTGGAGCACTATCAGGGTGCACCCTTCTTCAACATTTCACTTCATGCATAAGTGTGCCACATGGATCATAAAACATTGAATCATTCAACATAATAATTTATTACACGATAAAAGAATGTGGAATAAATACATAAAACTATTTAAAGAATAAGTAAATGTTCATAAAGGCGAATACCTTTGATAGAGAAATGGGCAAGGTATTCACTATACAATGACTTTGTCTTAGAAAAGCGTGGTGCAATTTTGGCAGCATAACAGCGTGACATAAGAACTCATAAAAATGGTTTATGAGAGATAAAGGGGTGTCTAATCATATTTAAATGACATGGACATTAAGGGGATCATATATATTTATTTCCCAACAAATGTAATGGAATTTAGATTCATGATACAAAAGAATTGCTTGAATGTAAATGAGAGAGAAATTTCTTTCAGAATTTCAGCATAGTAACGGGTGTACATGGGAGACATTTAATGAGAGAGAAAGGGGTATCCCATTATTAAAACATAAAGAGATAAGTATGGGGGAGGTGAAAAACCATAACCCAACATTTATAATTGAAATTAAAAGGTAATAACAATTTAAAGAACATTGGAAAAAATGAGAAAGGAAGAAAACCCCTTACTTGGAAGTGTGCTCCCAAAGGCTTGAGAGAGGGTTGATAGAGGCTTCTTGAGAGATTTGGGAACCTTGGTAGGATTATAGAGAGAGGTGGGAAGATTTTGGATAAACTCAAAAGGCTTTTAGTGAGGAGGAAGTGGGAGTTTGGGTGGGTTTATATAGGAAAGGAGAGCGAATTGTTTATTATATATGGTTGGGACACCTCACATTAAACTAATAAAAACAACAAACCATCCCATGGTTTTTCACAAAGGGGAGTGGAAAACAATTATTTATAATTCCAAATTACGAAATTCTTAAAATAATGGGGCTGCTTATGTGGAGGTGAGTCACACTCCCAAGGAAAACAATTTAAAAAGACAAAATATTTAATAAGTCTTGAAGGGTCGACTAAAGATTTGTAAAATAAAAAAACTCAAAATCACATTATTTTAATGGTAAAACATATATTGGTCGAACATGAAGTTTATATTATTTTATTACATTACTATTGGGTCATTATGATGTTATAAAACACATTATATTTTTAAACTGTATTTAATTTTTACCCAAAAATTTGATTGTCTCAGAAAATTATGAAAATATCACCATTGGATAATTTCTACATCTTAATTCTAGAAATAATATTAATTTTATCTAAATAATTTTCTAAATATGTTAATTTTCAGTTTTAAAATAAAAACTTACATTTATTGAAAATTCATGGGTTTTGACAAAAAATGGATTTCAAACCTTAATAAAAATTATAATTGCACTCATAAAATTATACGATCATTTATATTTTATAAAAATTAATATAATAACAATAATAATATTTTATTAAAATATTTTTTAATTCAAAAATCCATTAATTCATCAAAATAGATTTCTTAGTTGAACATTAACTAAAAATACTATTTGTGATTTAAAAACTATTTACAAGGTAAAAATAATAAAATGAAAGTATATTTATTATTATATAAAAAAATAATGTACATAACCATAGTGATAAGGTCTTGTTACATAAACCCTTATAACATCCACATAAGATCGAAGAGTAAGGTGTGCAATGGTGACAGACTCTTGGGGTGGCTAGGATAACATTGCTCGGGTGGTAATCTCTATGAACTTCCACTTCTCTCATATGCGGTCCCACTAGAGATTAACATATTCAAGTACGGCTTGGTCAATAGATAATCCCAAAGATGCAACTTCCTTTCTAATCTTTGACAAATGGGCTTCATATGGGGAACGTCTACTGGATGAGGCAATCACTTCCTTTTTCTGAGTAAATTGGATTTGTTAAAGCCTGATATTTATAATAATCATGTGATCATTGTTCAATGGCTATATTAGCGAATTCACAATTCTTAATATTATTTTAAAATCCAAAAACATAAAACCAAATAAGTTTACATTTTATATAAACATTTTATATAAAGAGACATTTAATAAATCAATAGGAATTTCCATTAATGGATGTTTGAGTCGTTGGAATCTTTCCCCCTTATGAAATTTCACCCTCAAAATTTCATTTTCCCTCACTAAAATAGATGTGGGTAACTCTGCTTCATCATTTCCTCTGATTCTCACGTCACTTCTTCAAACTTGTGGTTTCACCATAACACCTTGATGAGGGGAATTGTATTATTTCATAGAAAATTTTCTCTATGATCTAAGATCTTCACTGGTTGCTCCTCATAAGCAAGATCATCCTCTAACTATACCACCTATGAAGAGAGTACATGTGAAGGGTCCATTATTTACTTCCTTAAGAGGGATACATGAATGACATCATGTACTTTGGCCATGGTAGGTGGAAGTGCTAGTTGATAGGCCATAGGCCCGACATGATCAAGAATCTCGAAGGGGCGGATGTACCTTGGACTTAACTTCCCTTTCTTTCCAAACCTCATGAAATTATTCCAAGGAGATATGTGTAGAAATACCATGTCTCCAACTTTAAACTCAAGGTCTCGTCGATGGTTATCTACATAATTCTTCGGTCAACTTTGGGCTTCCTTGATATGCTGCTGAATGGTTTTCACCTTCTCCACCATTTCTTTGACAATTTCTGGTCCAAGCAGCTTACGCTCACCGACCTCATCCCAACATGCCAGTGTTCTACACCTTTTCCTATAAAGGGATTTATATTGTGCCATTTGGATGCTTGAGTGGAAACTGTTATTATAAGAGAACTCAACCAGGGGATGATGTTCATCCCATCCTCCTTTAAAGTCTATTGATATGGCTCTTAACATGTCCTCAAGTGTTTGGATAGTCCGCTTAGATTGGCCATCAGTTTTTGGATGATAAGTAGTAATGAAGTTCATTTTAGTATTCAGAGCATATTGAAGACTCTTCCAAAACATAGAGGTGAATCTTGGATCTTGATCAGAAACAATAGATAGTGGTACTCCATAAATCCTGACCACTTCCCTGATATATATCCATACCAGTTGATCCAACGAGAAATCATCCCGAATAGCAATGAAGTGTGCAGCCTTTGTAAGACGATCCACAACAACCCAGATTGAATTGTTGCCTTTGGATGTAATTGGAAGTCCAGTGACAAAGTCCATGGTTATAATCTCCCATTTCCATTCTGGTATGGGAAATGGTTGCATCATCCCCTTAGACATATGCCTCTCTTCTTTCACTTTTTGACACACCATGAACTTTGATGTATATTCAGAGATCTCCTTCTTTATGTTATCCCACCAATAATGCTCTTAGAGATCTCAATACATCTTTGTGTTTCCTGGGTGAATAGAGAAATTTGAACTATGTGCATCATTCAAAAGTTCCTTCTTCATCTATGGACTTTATGGAACACATAGTCTTTTCCAAAATCTCACAATTCCTTCTTCAATAACATTAAACTCTGAGTATTTCCATTTTCTGATAGTTTCCACTTTTTCTTGAATTCCCACATCATCCTTTTGAGAATCATTTAACCTTTCCAAAAGTTGTAGTTGAGAAACAATTTGTGAAATGATTGATGATGTTCCCCTCTTTATGATTCCCATGTCTATATTCATCAAATCTAAGAAGATTGGATACTTTTAAATTCTCATCAATGATAGAATCGTTGGGTACTTTCTACTTAGGGTATCCGCCACCTTGTTAACTTTCCCAGGGTGGTAATGGATTGAGCATTCATAGTCTTTGATCATCTCTAACCATATTCATTGGTTCATGTTCAAATCTTTCTGTGTGAATATATACTTTAGGATTTTGTGGTCCGTATATATTTCACCCTTCTCCCCAAAGAGAAAATGCCGCCAAATTTTCAAATCGAAGATCACTACAACCAACTCTAGGTCATGTGTTGGATAGTTCTCTTCATGAACTTTCAATTGAGTTGAAGCATAGGTAATGACTTTGTCATTTTTCATCAACACACATCCCCTTCCCTTCTTCAAAGCATCACTGAATACCATAAAAAGTTCTCCACTTGTGGGTAAAGTGAGCATGGGGGCAGTGAAAAGCCCCCTTTTCAAATCCTTGATGATTTCTTTGCATTCATCACTCTAATAAAACTTTACTCCCTTCTGAGTTAGTGTGATAAGAGGATTGGACAATCGTGGGAAATTTCTCACAAATCATCGATAATATCCAACTAACCCCAAGAATATACAAATATCTGTTACCGATGTTGGCCTCGACCATCCCTCAATTGAATATTTTTTTGGAGGGATCCATAGATATCCCATTTCTTGTGATGATATGGCCAAAGAATGAGACATCCTTCAACCAGAACTCACACTTTTTGTACTTTGCATAGAGCTTCTCCTTCCGCAATGTCTCTAGTACAGTTCTTAGACCCTCCTCATGATCCTGCTTGGTTTTGGAGTATATCAGAATATCATCTATAAATACTACCACAAATTTTTCAAGGTAATATCTAAAGACTCTATTCATCAAGTCCATGAAGATTGATGGAGCATTAGTGTGTCCTAAATGCATTACTATGAATTCATAGTGCCCGTATCTTGTACAAAAAGCAGTCTTGGGGATATCTTCCTTCTTCAACCTTACTTGATAATATCATGACTGTAAATCCACTGTGGAGAAGTATTGTGCTCCACAAAGCTGATCTAACAAGTCATCAATTCGTGGGAGAGGATACTTGTTCTTTTTAGTGATTTTGTTAAGTTCATGATAATCGATGAAAAGGGACATTGACACATCCTTCTTATTGATGAAGAGGGCTGGTGCACCCCATGGTGAAGCACTTGGGTGTATAAACCCTTTATCCAGATTCTCTTGTAGTTTTTTCTTCAGCTCCTCAAGCTCAACAAGAGACATTCTATACAGATTCTTGGATATTGGAAACACCCCAGGTATAAGATCAATTGAGAATTCAATATTTCTTCTAGGAGGAAGACCAGGCAATTCCTCGGGAAAAACTTCAGAAAATTCCCTAAAAATAGGAATGTCTTCTAGGTTGGTTGCCTCCTTAGAATCAATAATCTGATCTAGATACATGTTCTCATAGTTCAATAATATCCCCACTTGAGATGATGGAGCTAAAGAAGATTCATCTTCCTCCTTTCACTTGTAAATAATCGGGGGTCGATTCTCCACATGGAGAGTGATTTCCCTCTCATGAAAATTTATGTTGGATCTATATAAGGAAGTGAAATCCATTCCAAGAATTGCATAAAATTACACCAGAGGGAGTATGATGAGGTTTTCCAGGAAGTTCAATCCACAGATTATGACAAGAGAGGAGTTATATTCATGGGATGTAGTGATTGACCCATTTTCTGTACTCACCGACATTTTCACTTACATGATTTGTGGTGGTGATGGGATTGTTCTATTAAACTATTGAGATATAAAATAATGCGTAGAACTTGAATAAAAAACTATGTTCACTATTATTGAATGAATAACTAGCGTACATGTCACCACATCATTGTCGGGGTTCACTTCGGCAGTAGTGATGGAAAAAATCTCGCCCTTGCTACCTTGGAGGTTGTTGGTTGCCTCCGAAAACCCTTGGCTTAGGGCACTGATTTGCAAGATTCCCTGGTTCTTTGCAGCTGTAGTAATGAACCATGCGTTGAGGTTCAAACGGAGCATTCCTCTCCTCTATCGCAACCACAGGTCTTTCTTGACAACAATTAATAGCTAGGTTCCCTTCTCTTCCACACCTAAAGCATTTCCTCATCCCCTTCAGGAAATTTTGGGGGTGCTTTTTTCCGCACCTTTGGCAAGTGGGGTGATGGATCTTCTTAGCACTGTTGGATTTATCCATTGGACTACCAACATTGAAGTCCACCTTACGCTTATTATCCCCATGATACCCCTGAGATTCTCTAATCTCCATTTTGACCTTGATGGTATATTGAAAAATTTTCTCACAGTTGTCGAAGTCACGGATCACTGACGCTTTCCGCATGCTAGGTTTCATCCCACCAAAGAAGTGGTCAACCCTGCATTCAGGGGTAACAACAAAGCCAGAAGCATATCATGCAAGCCTTGTGAAGTTTTCCTTATACGCTCCAATAGATTCGTCGTCTTTTTTTCTTGAGGTCAAGGAAGTCCCTTTCTATCTTAAGATGAAGGGTGTGTATAAAATATTTATCAAAAACCATCTTATGGAAATCCTTCCATTCCAATGTTGCGATATCCTCCTCAGGCTTCGTATTATTGATCAATGTCCACCATTGATCAGATTCACCGTACATACGATAAGCAGCCATGAGAACCTTCTCTTGTTCCGAACATCGAAGGATGGAGAAGATCTTTTCAATGGAGTTGATCCAGTGTTCAGCGATTCAGGGATCAGATGATCCATTAAAAGTAGGAGGCCTTTGTCTCATGAATCTCTTGATAGCGACTTGTTATTTGGGGGGGGGGGGGTTGAACGTTCCTATTGACCCATGTTTCTATTAAAATCTTGAGTTATCTAAGAGAGAATCATGTCAAAGTTTGTGATTCCCGCTCCCATTGGATTGGGCATCTCATTAGCATAATCCTCACATTGATCTTCACATCGGTTGTTAGCCCGAGTCCTCCTATTACTGTCCATTGGCTGGAATAAAATTAAAGTTAGGGTAACACATAAAGGGTAATCCAAGGACAAAATTTATGACTTATAAATAACTTTTATTTCCTTAACATATGAATCTATTGGCTTCAGTCTATGTTATCTATGATTTACTTTCTAACATATATTCTTAGGGAATTTTTTTGTCTCTTAATAATGGTTCATACTAAGCCTGTGAATTTACCAAATCATATTTATCGAGAGTGTCATAAACAAGAGTGAAACAAGGCCTATTGTCATGCACCATTTCCCATTCCAGTCTAGCTCAAAGTGGTGTTTTCAGGTTTTACCCCTAGGACACATCTGTTCCAGAGGCGCCTCTACCTGCTCGTATCCAGACAAGGATTTATTTGCTTGAAAACCACTTAATCAATACTCACCAAAACATAGGGATGTTTTTATTATACTTAGTCTTGTATCTAAGTCTTTACTAGGGTTTTCTAATCCAAATCCCAAAAATAACTAAACCTATCCTCTGATACTAACTATGACAACCCTTCTTTTTATTACATAATTAAACATAATTTATTACATAAACTCCACTTGATAAAACATAGAAGATCGAGATGTCTCATGTCTTTAGGGGTTAGGATCATTACATAACAACTTAATATATGAAATAAATCATCTTTATTGAAAACTTCATTTACATGACCACTACATTCCCTCATACTTAGCATTTCATGGGATAACCTGAAGACATTCATAAGAAAAGGGGGAGCTATAAAGTCAAATAATGGAATAATCATGGAATAACATGAGGAATACAATACATGTTAGACAATAGAAATATCAATATATTATAAGAGAAGCATAAACATAAAGGCATGATAAATCATGATAATCATAACATGGAAATGTGGCAACAACACTTAACATGGAATTAGCATGAGCCAAGGCTCATTGCACATGAAGAATGAGTAAACCCTCATTGCACATGAAGCATGAGTAAACCCTTGTTACACTTAAATTCACATGAGTAAACAGCCATTTCACATGACGTATCATGATACTATACTTTACCCAATGCATTGGAGCACTATCAGGGCGCGCCCTTCTTAAACATTTTACTTCATGCATAAGTGTGCCACATGGATCATAAAACATTGAATAATTCAACATAATCATTTATTCCACAATAAAAGAATGTGGAATACATACTTGAAAATATTTAAACAATAAGTAAATGTGCATAAAGGTGAATACACTTGATAGAGAAATGGTCATGGTATTAACTACACAGTGACTTTGTCTTGGAAAAGTGCGGTGCAATTTCGGCAGCATAACAGCGGGACATAAGAACTCATAAAAATTGATGATGAGAGAGAAATGGGTGTATCTTCATATTTAAATGACATGGATAGTAAGGGGATAATATATATATACATTTCCCAAAAAATGTAATGGAATTTATATTCATGATATAAAAGAATTTCTTGAATGTAAATGAGAGAGAAATTCCTTTCGTAAATTAGGCATAGTAACGGGTGTACATGGGAGGCATTTAATGAGAAAGAAAGGGGTCTCCCATAATTAAAAAATAAATAGGTCAGCATGGGGGAGGTGCTAAAACATAACCCAACATTTATAATTGAAATTAAAATGGCATAACAATTTAAATAATGTTGGACAATAATGAGAAAGGAAGAAAAACCCTTACTTGGAAGTGTGCTTCCAAAGGCTTGATAGAGGCTCGAGAGAGGCTTCTTGGGAGATTGGGGAGCCTTGGGAGGATTCTAGAGATAGGAGGGAAGATTTTGGATGAACTCCAAAGGCTTTGAGTGAGGAGGAAGTGGGAGCTTGGGTGGGTTTATACAGGAAAAAAGAGGGAATTGTTTATTATTTTGGTTTGGGACACCTCACATTAAATTAATCAAAACCACAAACCAGCCCATGGTTTTGGAAAATGGTTTTTTCCAAAGGGGATTGAAAAATAATATTTTATAAGGCCAAATTCCGAACTTCTTAAAATAATGGGGTTTCTTATGTGGAGGTGAGTCACACTCCCAAGGAAAACAATTTAAAAAGACAAAAAGTTAAATAAGTCTTGAAGGGTCCACTACAGTTTTGTAAAATAAATTAATCAAACCCAAAATCACATTATTTTAATGGTAAAACATATATTTTCAGAACCTAAAGTTTATAGTATTTTATTACATCACGATTGGGTCATTATGATTTCATAAATCACATTATATATTTAAACGGTATTTAATTTTTATCCAAAAATTTGACTGTCTCAGAAAATTATGAAAAATTAACCATTGGATAATTTCAACATCATAATTCAAGAAATAATATTAATTTTATCTAAATAATTTTATAAATATGTTAATTTTCCCTTTTAAAATAAAAACAGACATTTATTGAAAATTCATGGGTTTTAACAAAAAATGGCTTTCAAACCTTAATAAAAATTACTATTGCATTCATAAAATTATACTATCATTTATATTTAATGAAAATTAATTTAATAACAATAACAATATTTTATTAAAATATTATTTAATTTAAAAATCTGTTAATTCATCAAAATATATTTCTTAGTTGAACATTTACTAAAAATACTATTTGTGCTTTAAAAACTATTTACAAGGTAACAATAATAAAATGAAAGTATATTCATTATTATATACAAAAATAACATACATAATCATAGTGATAAGGTCTTGTTACATAACCCCTTATAACACCCACATAAGACCGAAGAGTAAGGTGTGAAATGGTGATGGACTCTTGGGGTGACTCGAATAACATTTCTCGGGTGGTAATCTCTATCAACTTCCACTTCTCTCGTACACTGTCATACTCGAGCTTAACATATTCAAGATCAGATTTGGCTTGGTCAAGATCGAAGCCCAAAGATGCAACCCCCTTTCCAAGCTCTGACAAATGGGCTTCATATGGGGCACATCTACTGGATGAGGTCATTGCTTCCTCTATGTGAGTAAATTGGATTCGTTAAAGCCCTATATTTATACTAATCATGTGATCACTGTTCAAATATTATATTAGCAATGATCACAATTCTTAATAGTATTTTAAAATACAAAAACATAAAACCAAAGAAGTATACATTTTATATAAACATTTTACCTAAAGAGACATTTAATTAGATCAAGAAGGATTTCCATTAATTAAAGTTTGGGTCATTACATGATTTCTATAAGTGAGTTTCATTTATCTCAAATGGTTAAAAAGAAGATCACGATTAAGAAAACGAAAATCGTATGGAAGTTTGATGATGTCTTTTAGAAGAAATTTTTAGGTCTTCCACCAAATCATGAAGTTGATTTTTCAATAGAACTCATACCGGGTGCTATGCCTATTTTAATGAAACATTATAGAATTCCACCAATTGAGTTGCAGAAATTGAAGAAGAAACTCCAAGAGAATATTGATAAGGGATTCATATTCCTAAGTGTGTCACCTTGGATAGAACCTATTCTGTTTTTTAAGAAGATATATGGATCATTGAGACTCTGCATTGATTATTTAGAACATAATAAGATCACTATCAAGAATAAATATCCTCTTCCCCGCATTAATGACTTATTTGACCAACTACATAGAGCTCAATACTTTTCCAAGATTGATCTTTGTTCAAGATATCATCAATTAAGGGTCAAAAAAGAAGGATATACCAAATATGACATTCCGTACAAGGTGTGGACACTATGAATTTGTAGTGATGCCTTTTTGTCTTACTAATTCCCCTGCTATCTTATAGGATCGTATGAATAGAGTATTTGGAGAATATCTTGATTAGTTTGTGGTAGTATTTATAGATGATATTCTTGTCTATTCAAAGACCAAGGAAGAATGTAAATATCACTCAATAATTATGCTGAATACCCTAATAAAGGAGAATATTTATGTCAAATTACCAAGTGTGAGTTTTGGCTTTAGAAAGTTTCATTTATTGGGTCACATAATCTCAAGAGAGTGGATATTTGTGGATCCAGCAAAAATAAAGGTTATTGGAAGATGGTCAAGACCAACAATGGTAACTGAGATCCGAAGTTTTCTTGATTCAGATGAATATTATCAACATTTTGTGAAATATTTTTCATGATTATCTAATCCACTCACCAAGTTGAATCGAATAGAAGTTATGTTCGTTTGGACATAGGAATGTGAAGATAATTTCAAAGAGCTAAAAACATGGTTAGCCAGTGAACCTATTCTCACACTGCCTTGTAGTGGAGAATGGTTTTTGATCTATAGTGATTCATCCAAGAAGGGCCTGGGATGAGTTATCATGCAAAATGATATGATGATAGGTTAGGACTCATGATAATTCAAAATTCATGATCAAAATTACCCAACAAATGATTTGGGGTTAGCTGTAATAATATTTGCATTAAAGATATGGTGGAATTATCTTTATGTTGAAAGGTTTGATATTTATACAGATTATAAAAGTTAAAATTATATTTACACACAAAAGAAGATGAATATGCACCAAACAAGATGGTTGGAGTTGATTAAAGATTACGACTACTCAATACATTACTACTCTCAGAAAGTGAACAAGGTGGAAGATTCTTTGAGTCCAAAAGACCATGTTAGCTTATCCATGACGAGGATCATGAAAGATCCAATATCTATAGATTTGAAAAGTATGGATCTTGAAATTTTAATGTAAGGGTAGAAAAATTATATTTATCAAGTGAATGTTCAACCATCTATACAAGTGAATATTAAGGAGGTTCCAAAAATGAAGATTTAGAGTAAAAAAAGAAGGTATGAAATGTACCTGAATTCAACATTGATTGCGATGAAATAATAAGGTTTAGGAAAAGGGTTTGTATTCTTCCCTTACTAGAATTAAAGAAGGAGCTATTGGCTGAGGCTCATAGTTATTTATTCTCTATTCACCATGGAAGCACAAAGATGTATAGGGACCTGAAAGAGTACTTATGATGGGATGTCATGAAAAGAGTTGTCGCTAAATATGTATCTCGATGCATAGTTTGTCAGCATGTTAAGGTTGAGAGTCAAAAGTCTATGGTAATGTTAGAACCATTATCGATGCCAAAATAGAAATGGGAAAAAATCACTATGGAATTTTTCATCAGACATCCAAAAAACTGTCAAAGGCAATAATGTTATCTGGGTTATAGTTGATCACCACATAAAGTTGGCACACTTCATTTCTATTCGAGATGATTTCTCTCTTAATTAACTTTCCAGGATATATGTAAATGATGTGGTAATATTTCATGGAGTACCACATTCCATTATATCCGATCGTGATTTGAGTTTTACCTCAATGTTCTGGAAAAGTCTTCAGCAAGCTCTGGATATGGAGTTGAGTTTCATTACTTCTAATCATCCTTAGAAATACAGTCTCTCTGATAGGATAATTCAAAATCTAGAAGACATGTTGAGAGCTTACTCTATGGATTTCAAAGGTGGATGGGATCAAAACCTACCATTGGAGAAATTTTATTAAAATAATAGCTTTCACTCCCATTTTTAGATGGATCCTTATGAAGCCCTCTATAGAAAAAAGCGTAGAACTCCAACTTGCTAGGATGAAGTTGGGGGAAGAAAGATATTAGGTCTTGATCTTGTTGATGAAATGGCAGAAAAGGTCAGATATATTTAACAAAACATAAGAGTCGCTCCGTGTTGAAAAAAAAGTTATGATGACAACTGAAGAAAATACCTAGAGTTTTAAGTGGGTGATAAGGTGTTCTTACAAATATCTCCTTGGAAGAGAGTAATTAGATTTGAAAAGAAAGGAAAGATGAGCCCTCAGTATATCAGTCCTTTTAAAATTATGGATCACGTTGGGAAGGTAGCTTATCGATTGGCGCTTCTAAAGAATCTCTCTCAAGTTCATGATGTGTTCAATGTATCTCTCCTGAGAAAGTACATTCCCAATCCTTCACATTTACTAAGATTATAAGTCATACCACTGAAGCAAGATATTTCTTATAAAGAATAACCAATAGAGATTATGGATCATAGTGAAAAGGTTCTATGGAACAATACCACTCGCATGATTAACGTTTTATGGAGGAACCACAGATTTTAAGAAGCTACATGGTAACTTTAGGATATGATTAGGGAGATTTATCTTTATCTTTTTGTTTCCAAGTGATTAATTTTGAGGGTGAAATTCAGTTTAAGGGGGGTAGAATGTAACACCCAAATGTTTTTATGAAATATATTCTTTAAATATTTTTTAATCTTTAGTATGTTTATTTACACGTAATCGCGAGTTTAAAAGAACCATGAGACACCCTTATTTTAAAATTACCATTCTATCCTAGATTTTAGGTTATTAGGAATATTTATAACTAACTTATGAAAATTCATTGTGAATTCATTGGCTATCAATTAAATATAAAAAATATAAATCAATTAAATATTTTTATTTTTGAGTGAATTACTTTTGGTAATGAAGTTAATGAGATATATATGTGTTATATACTTAATAAAATACTTTTAATATTTATCCAATGGATATTTTAGTCATAGGGTATAAATAAAACCCTATTTGATGTATAAAAACCTATTTTTTAATAAGTTTAATTTTACACCTTTGAATGAAGAAGCCCTTTTAAATTAATATTTTGACACATTAATAATTTTTATATGAAAACATAGACATTTTATTTTGAATCGGGATATAAAAATTTACTTTTTATGAATTTTAGATATTTTTCTGATAACTTTCATGTCTTGATGAATAGTAAAAATACGCTAAATTTTAATTGAAAATAACTATTTTCATTGAAATAATTTATATGGGTAAATTATATTATTATATATTTTAAAAGTATAAATATAATATATTTTAACCATTTAATATAATGTACACCATTGGAATTAATTTTATGTTAAATTCAAATGTAAAAACATTTCAATCTTTTGCAATATTTTAACTTTTAAAACCCATTGTCTCATTTCAATAATGACATTAATTTTAAATTAATTACTGCCACTTCTGTGTTTTGAATTTTGAGAAAATGATTCCATATTTGGAATCAGTAGATCCAAATTATGTTAATAGGTTACTTTTATTTTTTGGGTTTATGAATAGTGACTTTGGTAATGTTTTTCATTACCATAGTTAAAGGTAAATCGTGTAATTAAAGGTAAAAATAGTATTATAAATTTACCTTAACACCTATACAAATCCTATTTTATGAATAAATTCCACCATTATCATCTATTTTTAAAAATGGAATTACTTGATGGCCACTTAACTATGAATATGACATGAATGTAATAAAAATTAATGAATGTGACAAAATGTCACAATCTCATTTTATATAAGTATATTAATTTTAATATATAGATAACTAGGAGATAATATCTACTATATATAGTTAATGTAAATATTAAATAATTACCTACATCATATAAATTTATATATAATTTTTAGAGATTAAATAATTACCATTAATGATGATACAATAGTGATGTAGAAATTATTTTATAAATAGAAATATAAAAAAATGGTTTTAAAAATATTAAAATAAATATAATATGAACTAATTCATGTGTTTCATGAATTCTATATGTGACTATGAAATTTTGGGATTTTATTAAATATTTTTTTTCTAATTTATCTTATGTTTTTATTTTTTTTAAACACAAATAAATGAATTGTGTCAAAATTGACATTATCGATATTTTGTAAAACAAATATTTTATTGAATTATTTAAAAATAATAAAAATCATTAAAAATTATAAAGGTATAATTATAAGATCTAAAATTTCATAAAATATACATTTATGGTCAACTAACAGCATATAAGTAAATATTTATTACCAGTAAATATTTAGAATGTTATTACCATAATTAAAATTATATAGAATAACTAAGTGTCAATTAAAATGACATGGTTTAAATTGACAAAATAGATAGTCCTGAATTTATTTTTTGAGGATATTACAATACTATCTCATCTTATATTCTAAATTGGGACATTTTTGAGGTTTTTGGGAATGGATTAATTTTATTATAAATTATTATTTATGGAGTTTCCAAAAGTGCCCCTCACCTCAATTATAAAATGGCACCTCCTCGCTCACCTCTTTACTCCATTTTTATCCTTAAATATTGAAAAAACCCTGCACTTTTTCTTTCTCAACTTCTCTATTTTCATTCTATAGGTTCTGTTCATCTTCAAAGACCAAATCTAGTGCTTTGACAATAGATTTAGAGGAAGCACATCAATGAAGAGGTACTCTATTCTACCAATTATTTCAAACTTCTTTCTTTTTATACATTATCTTAATTAGTTTTTTCATTATAAAGTAATAACATCAATTTCAATTATATACTGATATGTTATTATAAATATTAAACAATCATATTTCACATTCTATCCATCCTACAAAAAATGAAATCGCCGAGCGTGCGTACGTACGACTTATCATCTCCACGCTGTGGTGTCATATGTTTTCAAACCCACCTTACTTGGTTGGGATAATTATTGAAATAATAACTATATATTATCATTATAAAATTATAAAATTTATTAAATATCCTACACTGTCCAATTCAATACCATTAAATAATTTTGGGAATGATACCATCGCTCGTGTGTATGTATGACTTACCATCTCCATGATGTGATGCGATTCATTCTACATGATCTTCATTAAACCATGATTATATAAATGAATCGAATGAATAAATATGATATATTTTATAATAATATCATTATTTAAATGATATAAATATGACCTAAAAATAGGAATATGAACTTATCCGACAAAACATGCATAAGAACATAAAGCAGTTAATACCTGAATAATGAGTAATAAAGAAATGTTAATAACAAACGAATGAAAATATGATCATAAATGTTATAATAAAAATGATTATGATTCTTTAATAAATCAGTAACACTATTTAAATCATTATACATGAGTTTCGGATACAAAAAAAGGATATCAGACCTAAGGTTAGGGATAACTTTGAAAATCTTGTTTTTATCCGATATTGTTTATTCATAAGTATTTAATAAGGTATATTTATCATCCATGTCCATGTTTCCTAAATATGTATTTCAAAATAAACTTTATATCCTTCTGTAATTTTTTCACCCATTGTTAAATTTTTACTAAATGGTATGAATGTAATCTTTTTTTTCGGTACGAGGTACTTTTTGACTTTTCTGGAAAAAGTAAAAGAAAAATAATTTTTAACATGCACATCATGAATAGATTTTTATGCTTTCATAATTCATTATTTTCTTTAATCTTACCCAAAAATATTACAAGGTTATTTTCACATAAAATTATTTATTTAAAAATGATTAGCATTTTGAGGAAGAAATTTTTTTTTTGAAAAAGAAAGGATATTTTCCTCAGGAATTAATTTCAAGTGTTTTCTCAAAATTATTTTCCATATAAGATGAAAATATTTAAATAGGTTTATATTTCTATCCCTATTATTACTATGATTTTATTTTGTTATGATGATGTGATACTTTGGAAATCCATTTTTTTTATATCAATTATGATGGAATGATGTTTAAGAAACCTATTTTATTTCATGAGTTATGCTATGGTGAATGTTTTAATGTTTTTGTGGAACACATAAGAGTGGTTTTATTATAATATGGGTGGGATATATATATCCCTCAAATGAATTGGGTAAAGATATATATCTCATGAGATATACATGATTGGAATTAAAAGTATATGTGGTTCAGTAATACAAGCCTAGAATGAGGAGTGGACTTGGTTCAGTGATAGAATTTCTCTACTATGATGGTGTTGAAAATGAGTCCTGAATAATATGAAATTATTTCCTATGCTTATGTGTGTATTCCAAGAAATTTTATGTCTTATATTATGAATATTGGGATTATATTTCACTTTTATGATTTATCCCATGACATGATATTATGATCTTTTATATGCTGGATAAGATTACCAAATGATTTGTTATTGTGATTATGATATGATTGATATTTTCCTTGTTTACGCTTACTAAGAATTTGATCTCACCCTTTAATATGTTTCTTTTCCCCAGGTCATGAAGTGGGGTATTAAGTAATATTTGTTAAAAATAAGTCTAGTTTTGAATAAATAGGTTAGAGAAAATGTAGATGTTTTATGAACCAATTGCTTATATTTTCCAGTTTCTAAAGATACTAAAACTATTTTTTCTTGGCATGGTTTTTGTTATGTTATGTAATAAATATTCTTAAATATTAAAGTAATATCTACATGTAAAGTATGGGACATTATAGAAACCACTAGACCTTGGGATGCATTCCCCTTGAATAAATCTTACACAAGGATGATTTGGCTTTTGTCATATGTTTAAGTGCCACTAGAACTTGGGATGCATTCCACTCTAGTGGATCGTACATGAGGATATTGTGGTTTTTGGTTGGAGGAGCTTATCACTTAGGTATGAGGTTCCTAGAGTTACACTAGTTCTAGTTACCTATATGGATTTCTTGTAGTGCTCTCTTATGACACGGTTCTTTATAATGTTGTGGTCATTATCAGTATTCAATGAAACTTGGGTACATGGAAATTTTAGAGTATGTTTATTTTGAGAAAAGATTCCCATAAAAGTGTTTTTATGATTTTTTCCTTAGAATGTTCTATTTAAAATTTTTTCCAACCTCTCTTTGTTTTAAAACTTTCATAGTAAATTGTCTTCTAATGTTATAGCATGAAATCTTTCTTTGAGTGGAATCCTAATGGGATTTGGTTCACACCCTACATACACCCTTGGGTGTGTGTAGACTTTTTTATGTTTGACCCAGGTAAAGGAAATATGTTCTATGGTGGTGATGATGGATCTTGTTTCTAGTGTTCCACTTTTTCCAGGTGCTGGTAGTGGCAACTTGAGGGTGATGGACCTCTCATCGCATGGAGGTTTTTGAGTTGGGGTTTAGTTTTTCCATTTTTCACTGTGGTATTTTGTCTTTGGTTAAAGGTATAAAACAATGAATCTAAATATTATTATTTCAATTTTATTTTGTTAGGGTTATCAGTTATGTGATGTTTTATTTTCAGTATAGTTCTTTCTTATGTATATTGGGTGAAATCATTCACCAAAGTGTATTGTTGATAGCTAGAAACTATTTTAAAGCCTGTAGGGATCAGGAATTCCCTTTGGGCTATGTCTTATGCCAGGTCAAGTGTCGGGTTGGATGTCACCTTGGCACAGTTTGTGAAAAAATGGTATCAAATGTGGTTTCCCTCTTTTAGGGTCAAGTTATTTGGGAATAGTATGGATAGAATGGATATAGGATTGTTGGGGCTTGAGGTTTTGGTTATGATTGGGGAATTTGGCCAACACACCTCATGATAAAACTCAAGTCTCCTTGGGATGTTGGGAAATTTGGTTTGACTTCTCCTCCTAGTGAGACATACATGTTATAGATTGTATATATACACTAGGTGAAGGTGGAGTGTTTTGGTATGGATTGTTATTGGGTTTAATGTGGTTTTATTTTTATTTATGTAAATGTTTGGGAATTTTTTATTTATGAAAATTTTCATAGTGTTGTGTTTGTGGTTGTATTGATAGTTTTTCTTCATGCATGTTACTTGTTGTAGTAAGATGCCTCCATGAAGGCTTAATATGCAACCTCAGGAAGAGGCTAGAGAGAGTTCTCCCTAATCAGTTGTTCAAATACTAGTAGAAGCCTTGGTTCAGGATATCAAAGCTTTGGCACATAGAGAAAGCTCTAGTCATACTCAAGTTAGAGAATCTGAACCAGGTCCTGGAAAGGAGAAAGCTTAGGTGTTCCTCAAGAACAAGCCTCCTTCCTTCTAGGGCAGCACAGATCCGTAGGAAGCCTAGGATTGGATTGATAAAATAGAAAGTAAATTTGAGTTTATTGATACTTTTGAGACAATCAATGTAAATTGTTCCTCATTTATGTTGGAAGATCCCAGTCAGAAGTGGTGGGACTCATTGGTGAAAATTTTGAAGCATGAGAAGATGAGTTGGAAGGATTTCAAGGTCGTCTTCAATGAGAAGTATTTACCCGAGACCTTATACTTATCCAAGTATCTAGAGTTCCTAGATCTTAATAATGTATACTAAACCATGATGGAGTATTATAACCACTTTGAAGATTTGGTTCGATTCGTACCCTAGGTAGTTTCCGATGATAATATGAAGGCTCAAAAGTTCAAGATGGGGCTATGACCCAAGATATGATCTCAAGTATTCTTGTTCAAGTTGGAGACTCTTACCGAGGTGGTTGACCATTATTTTATGGAACCGAGTTATTGTATAAGAATGTAATATTTCTATGGATCAATGATATTAGTGGGAGTGAGAAGTGTAATTTATCTGAGAAGAGGAGGAAGTTGGATGAGAAAGAGAAGAGGGGAGGAGGTAGTTCAGGTCATCTTTCTCAGTTGTATTTGTCTATGGCTTCTGATGTTGAGTCTATTGTGAGATATTAGTGTGGGAAGGAGGGTCACATGAAATCAATGTGTTCAACTCCACCTACACCCTTCCATTTATGTGGAACTATGGGGAGATAAAAAAATCAATGTGGAATTCCCATTTCAGAGTGGTGTAGGATCTATTTCTTTCGAAGTGATGTTATACCAGTCAGAACCATCCAGGACAACAGGTTATTAGTTTGTAGGTCGTGGTGGTAGGGCTAAATCATATTCTTGGAATATTTGGTTCAAGGCAGAGCCACATGTCAGTGGTCATTCTTAGGGTTAAGATGAGACGAGGCATCTTCATGTTGTGGATCGAGCACCAACGAAATCGGATATAGGGCCTATGATAGTTAGATATACCATTATCATTGCATCATCATTAGTTGTTGTTCTATTTGGTATTGGTGCCTCTGTTTATTTTATTTCTACCCATATCACAGATGAATTAATGTTTTCAACCAAGCTTATTCCTTAAATAATTGAATTAGTGAAGCTACTTAGTAAGAAGTGAGTGAATGATTTTAAGTGTCCATATTGTGCATTGAATATTTGAGGGGTCAGGATGGAATGCAATTTCCTAGTTTTGGAAATGTACCTATTTGATGTGATTATTGGTATGGATTCGATGGTTCATTATTAGGTGCACATCAACTATTATTGTTAGTGAGAGAATTTTGTAGGACCTGATGAAAGTACCCGGGGTTTTCAGGGTGAATGGGATCCTCACTCGGGACGTGCTGGACCTCTACTTCCAGAATTGGATAATTTTATTTTTCAAATATAATCACTCATGTTGGAGGATAGTGATACCATTCAGTAAGTAAAATTACCTCCCATGGTGTATGAGTTTCCATGTGTATTTCCAGAGGATTTTTGGGTCTATCCATAGAGTGGGATATGGATTTCACCATTGATTTGGTGTTGGTAACTCAACCGATATTTCTTATCATATACTGTATGGTCCCCACTGAGTTGAGGGAATTAAACATACAACTGGATAATTTTGAATTCAACGGATTAATTCAACCGAGTGTCTCACCTTGGGTGTCCCCAATTTTTTTTCTTAGAAGAATGATGGATCTATCTAGGTTTGTATCAATCACCGAATGTTAAATAAGGATAAAATCAAGAAAATTACCCTTTGACCCATATTTAATTTTTTTTTATCATCTCAAATGGAGAAAAGTGTTTCTCTAAGATCAATTTGCATTCTAGTTATCACCAAGTCGGTGTTAGAAATGCATATGTTCTGAAAACAACCTTTATAAGAATGTATAACCATTATGTGTATTTTTTCACGCCTTTCAGATTGATGAATGCTCCAAAGATCTTTATGGAAGTTATGAATAGGGTATTTCATCAATATCTCAACTCATTTGTTATGGTATTCGTGGATGACATCTTGGTCTACTCAGGGACTGAGGAGGATCATGATCGGTATTTGAGGATTGTGACATGCATCCTTCGGGATCATCGTCTCTATGTGAAGTTTTATAAGTGCACCTTATGGATTAGGGAGGTGAAGTTTTTGGGTCATGTGATCTCAAAACGATGGGATTTAGTGGATCCTAAGAAGATCAATGTAGTGATTTCACGGGAATAGATAAGGAATGTTTTTGGAAATCAGAAGGTTTTTGGTCTTGGTAGGGTATTACAAGTGGTTGTTATGGATTTATCTCGACTTTTTTCATCTATGAAAACTCTTACTTGGAATGGGGTAAAGTTTCTGTGGAAAGCATAATTTCAGGTATCTTTTTTAGGATCCTAAGAGGAAGCTATCCACACACCCTATTCTGATTTTTTTAAAATATGAAAAGGGATAGTTTTCTACTTTAATGATTTAGGTATGCATATTTGGTGTGTTCTAATATAGGATGACAATGTGGTGGCATATGGTTCAAAAAAAAATTTAACACATGAAAAGAATTTACTAACCCATTACTTGGATTTAGCGGTAGTAATGCATGCCTTAAAGATGTGGTGTCATTATCTTTTTGGGGAGAAGTTTATGGTTTATTCAAATTATAAGAGCTTATCATAAATTTTCACTCAGAAGGATCTAAATATAGGGCAACTTCATTGGGTAGAGTACCTTAAAGGGTTTGATTTTGATATATTCTACACCACAGGTATAGTAAATGTGGTTTCAGATTCCTTGAGCAAGAAAGTTCCATTTCAAGCATTGAACGAGCCCAGTGATGAGTGTAATTTGATGGTACTTTTTTCCTAATTGAATATTGAATCCAAGGGCATAGTGGAGGTGTTTTCTTGTCTAGTGTTCAGCAGACACCTTCCCTTATTGAATTGATTCAAAAAGAAAATCTATGTGATGAGTTGTTCCATTATTATTTGTAGTTCTTAAATGGTGGGGAGGTGCCTTGTGAATGGTCATTATTTTATAAGGGAGATCTATGTTTCAAGGGTTGTTTTGGGGTTTTGTTTTCATTGCTGAATGTGGTGATACATGTTATCCACTAGCATCAATGATATATTCATCCTAGTACCACTACTATGTTCTATAATGTGCGTCAATAGTTCTGGTGGCCAAGTATGAGGAGAGATGTAGCTGACTTTGTACCTCCGTTTTATACATGAAAATATATCAAATTAGATCACCAAAGGCCCTCTAGTTTTATTTATCCACTTCCCATTCCTATTTGTAAGTGGGATGAGATCACCATTGACTTTATTTTTGTCCTACCTCATGCATCTTGGGGATACAATTATATTTGGGTGGTGATTTAACATATGACCAAATCATAAAACTTCATTCCAATCATGGATTTAGCCAAGGTGGATGAGTTGGGTTGGTTTTATATTCAGAAGATAGTGAGGCTTCATTGTGTGCTGTCAGAAATCATTTCAGACAAGGAACCTTTGTTTACCTCTGGTTTTGGGGAAGGTCTTCAAAATGTAATGGGGTCATAGGTCATGTTGAGTAACACATACCATACTCAAATGGATGGTCAGATAGAGTGGGAGAATCAGATCATAGAATACATGCTTTGGGATATTGTGTTGGATTTCAGATGCTCATGGGATATCCATATGGGTTTGGTTGAATTTTTATATTATAACAACTATTAGTCCTCAATTTTAATATCTTGTTTTGAGGCACTTTATGGTTGATCGTGATAGTCCCCTTTATGATGAGTATAGGTAGGTGAGACCTCATTGTTGGGACCAAGCCTTGTACATGAAACATATTGGAAAGTAAAGTTGATGAGGAAATGTCTGTTGATAGTAAAGAGTTGACATAAGTCTTACACCGATCAGAGGCACCATGATTTTTAGTACTTTGTGGGTGATTGGGTGTTCCTGAAAGTGGAACCTCATTTGGGACACAGTTGTTTGGGTAAATAAGGGAATATAATGACAAGGTATTTCCGACCCCTTCAGATCATCAATAGGGTTGGAAAGGTGGAATACTGGTTGGATTTTCCCTCCCATATGACATCAATTCATTATTTGGTTCATTCCTCTCAACTGAAAAAGTACAATCTGGACCCGTCTCATGTGAGGAATTGAGAGGAGTTGGAGTTAGAGCATGGCCTGTCTATGTTTGAGCAGCCAATGGGGATTGTGGATTATGATGATAAATTGATTCATGGGAATTTAATATCCTTGAATTGGGTTATTTTTCATCATGTTAGTGATGATCATGTAACCTATGAGTGAAGGTTATCGGTTAAAGAGCATTATCTGCTTTTATATTTTGATCAGACTTCAAGTAGACTTTATAGGAGTGGAAAGTTTTCATGATGGATAGAATTTTTACATATTTTTTTTTATTTGGAGGTATTCCATTTACTATTTTTGGTTTTATAATTATCCCTTTGTTTCCCAAGAAGTTTCTAGAGAAAAATTTAGTTTTTGGTCTTGGAAGAAGGTTGTAGACGGTTAGGGGAAACTATGTGTCAGCCTAAGAAAAACTGTGCACCCAGGATAGTGGCTCTATCAAAGTCACACAACAAGCCCCATAGTTCTGAAACCTCCCCTAGGAAACCATGTGGCTAATTTCCTATTGGAAAGTGGAGACCATAGGGTTTCTGCATAGTTCAGAAAACCGTGCAGGCTAACCGTGTAGTATGTCGAGGTCTTTAAAAATCCAAAATTTACTATTTTTCTATCATTGAATTTAACCCTAAATAACCCCTATTCTAAGACATATGAGATTTATAGTCAAAGGAGCTCCCACCAATTCTTCTTGGACCCCATGAACTCCAATTTCTGGGAGTTTTTTTCATGGTATCTTCATGGAAAAATTAAGTAAGTATATTTTCTCATGATTTCTTTCTTCTTATGGGAGTCTTTTTCATCCTACTTTGGGTTCTTCTTTTTTATCGGGTTGATTGACCTAATAAGGGTTTGTAATTGAGTTTTTGGGTGAAATATTGATGTTTTCTATTTGATCTTTCCTTTATAGGTTTCATTTGAGGGGAAGCTGTGGTTTTCCACCAGATTATGAAATTTTACAAGAATGAGGTAGGTGGTTCTATGGTTTTACATTATTAGATGAATTTAGTATGATTTCATGGATTCCTAAATGTTTTCTATAGATTATTTATGTGGTGTGAAATGTGTTTCCAAAGTTATTTGATGTGTGTATGTGTTGGAAGATGGGTTTTTAAAATAAATTTTATTTTTATTCATGTGTTTCACTTTATTGTGCCTTACAAATGTTTTTAATGGATTGTGTGGAAGGTGAGAAAAATGTTTTAAAATGGTTTTTAGGTACATATGTGATGAAATTAGGTTTTCTAAAGGAAATGGGATTTTGTTTCACATAAAATTCTTTGATATGTTTCTTAATTGTGTTCTAGGAATTGGGAAAGTGATATGAAGCACATTTTAAAATGGATTTGGTGTTTGTGTGGATTTAAAGAGGATATTTACCTATGGAAATGGTTGGATTTAATGGGTTCTCTTTTCATGTTTCCAAATAGGTTGGTTTAATTATGAAAGTTGTGTAAAATGTGTTTCCAAATGGAATTTATGTGCGTGTGAATTTGAATGTGGGTTTGATTATGAAAAATGGTGGTTTCCATGTGATTTTTGATTATTTAATGATCATTCCTATGGAAGAAATGTATTTTTGTGTGTTTTCATGATGCTTAGATTGTATATGTGAAAGTGCTTATTTATGTGACATGTGAAATAGAAATTAAGGACACATGGAATCCCAACTATCAAGGTGGGTAAATTATAACTTGTATGCTTGTTGATTTGGTGGGGTGGAGGCCCGGTTAATTCTAACAGGATTGACACTATAACACTAACTAAACATGTGATATGATCAGAGAACACTAGACCTTGGGATGTGTTCGCCTCTAGTGGATCATTCATGAGGACACTGTGGGTTTAGTATTATGTTTGGGGACTAGTAGATATTGGGATGCATTCCACTATAGTGGATTGTGAATAAGGATGTGGTGTGTTTTAATTGGAGGAGGTTGTCACTGAGGAATGAGGTTCCTAGTGTTCCACAAATTCTAGTTAACTATAGGTATTTTTCATGGTTCTATATTGTGACGTGGTTCATTATTATTTGGTTCACACCATTGGTATGTGCTGGACCTTGTGCATTAGAAAATTTAAAGGTAAGTTTATTTTCCAAAAGGATTCCCTTAAAAGTGTTTTTTGAAAATATATTCCTTACAGTGTTCTATTTAAAAATGTTTCCAAGATCCCTTTGTTTTAAAATTTTCATGGTGAATTTTCTTCTAATGTTATAACATGAAATATTTCTTTGGGTGGAATCCTACTAGGCTTTGGCTCACACCCTATATATGACATTGGGTGTATATAGAATTTGTTATATGTGACCTAGGTAAAGGAAAGATGTTTCATGGTGATGATGGTGGATCTGAATTCTAGTGTCCCACTTCTTGCAGGCATTGGTGGTGGTGGATTGAGGGTGATATCACTTTTATTTCATGGAGGTTTTTGAGTTGCTGTTTAGTTTTTTCCCATTCCAATGTGGTATTTTTCTTTTGTTAATGTTGTCAAACTTTGAATTTGAAAAGTTTTTCATCCCTTTTATTTGGTTATGGTAATAAATTATGTGATTTTTTTAGTATTATTATTGCTTATGAATCTTGGGTAAAATTGTTCCCAAAAGAGCATTGTTGATACCCAGTCACTATTTTCCAGCTTGTGGGGATTAGGAATTCCCTTTCAACCATGTCTCAGGCCGGGTCAGGTATCGGGTTGGATGGAACCTTGACTTGGTTCATGACACATTACTCAATGTCTTTTATATAGGAATCATTTGAAAATGAATTCTTATATATTATAAAATTGGTGGACATAAGTTTAGAGATTCTTGTGTTTGATGGGGATCTTGCCAGATCCCTTTATATATTGAGTAGTATTGATGATTTTATAGAAGACTCATGTCACGACCCATCCTCAGGGCCCGTGTCGTGACTACCCCAAGCCCGCCTTCCATAGGACAGGGGCTGGAGACTAGCACCAAAGGCGTAAATCCTAGTAAAAGGGAAGGCATTGCCTTTACGAAACGAAAACACACACAGACAGAGTACAAGCAGAAGCTACACTAATTAAAGCAGTAAAACAAACATGCTGATATTACAAGAGTCCAGAAATACAAGCCCAAAAGAAAGGTACAACTACAACTGAAAGTAAAGTTCAACTCAAAGGACAACAACTGAAAGGTGACAAGCAGCTCCTGGATCGTCCTCTGGGTTCCTACCTGAAGGGTAGGTACAAATGTCCTCCTCAGCACTCCATGTCCGTCCGTCTACTCCGGGTACCGACTCATCGTGGGATCCACCTCTGGGTACCAACTCGTTGTGGGATCCACCTCCAGGTACCGTCCAGCTCTACAATCCTCAACCACGATCAGTGATGTCCGTCGTCTGCAACCAACACAATGAGGTGTGGGCATAACCCATGCAGGGGTGAGTATACAATACTCAGTAGGGACCCCGAGACCCTCAAGGTCTTACTAAATCCAACAAGGATAAACACAAAGAAAGTTCTCAACAGATAACCCATACTTAGGTATAATCCCATACTTATACCTAAGTTATCAAGTAACTCATCTCAATCATGAGGAAAACACAAAGTTTATTGACTCAGCTCAAACCAGGATTTTCATTATCGAAACCGTAACTGCCGAAGAGATCTGTCTCTGACGAGTACAGTGATCCTATCATGACTCCGAGGTACTGCTCACTAACCTAAGACTGCTGAGGTACTCCTCCTGTCGAGTACCGCAGGTCTACCACCTCACAAAGTAGTGCTCCTCCGCCATGGGTCTGCCACCTCACACAGTAGTGCTCCCCCTCATAGCCTACAGAGGTACTTCTCCAGTCGAGTACCTCAGGTCTACCACCTTAAAATTAATGCTCCTCCTCCATGGGTCTGCCACCTCACAAATTAGTGCTCCCCACTGGGCTATGCAAGTCACTCCGAATCAAATCGGATAAGCAGTCATCAGGTCTCAGCCAGATACACGGTCTCCATACTCCGTACGCTCGTCTCTAGGAGGGTCCGCTCCATGGGCTACAAGCCGATACTCCAAGTATCACAAAGTCTCACGAAGAAGTATCTCAAAGTACTGCCTCGTCATAGGGGTCTTAACGCAACAGACGACACGTCAATCGGACGCCCGGTCTGTGAGTTATTAGCCTTTTCGTCCTAGGAGCCCGATTGGTTTTGTGTACTAACAAACCCGAACGTAGCTCAACCGTACCCCGAACTCACATGGGGTATACTCAAGGGAACCGTTTCTCAAGGTGATTACCAACGCTGCTGACGGTTCGTCAAACGGACGTCCAGTTTGAGAGTTATTAGCTTTTCCGTTCTAGGGGCCCAGTTGGATTTCAGGTACAATCCAACCCATCCATACTCCAACTGCATCCAATCCTTGAGCAGAGTAAGCCAAAAGGTCAGTCTCGCTAAGAGGAATCCAAAAAAGTCAATTTCACATCAATCGGACATCCGGATCTCAAGTTATAGGCGTTTCCGCTCTGAGGGCCCGGTTGGTTTCGTGTTCGAACCAACCCGATCGTACTGAAAGTTCTCTGAAACCTTGAGTGTAATATACCAAATCGACCATCTCAATCCAAGGATCGTTACGCAACTGACAGTGCATCTATCAGAAGTCTTTAAACCAATATATCAGCAAAAGACCGTAAGTGATCCGAAAATGGGGGGTCTGGGCTCAGTCCGACCCGGCCCAACCCCCCTAGGTTGGCCCGAACTGGGTCGACCCGACCCAGGTATGGGTCCGACCCAGTCGGGCGATGCCCGGTCCGGCCCGGCTGGGCACAACCTGGCCCGGTCCGCACAACCCGGCCCAGCCCACTCGGGTGGCACACTGGGTCGGCCAGCTAGCCGAGCGGGGGACGCAGTCCCCCGCGGCCTTTACGCTCCGTGGACGCGGCGAGTGCCGCGTCCTGCTCCACCGGATCCCACGCGGCTGCGGGTTCCGGCCTCCTGCCGCCGCGACTTCAGCCTCAGCGGTTCCCCCTAGAGGCGCGCCGGGGTGCCGCCACCACCTCCAGCCGCCGCCGCTGCCGCGCCGCCGGTGATGTCCGCGGGCCACCGGAGTTGCTCCGGTGGTCCGTTTTCAATTCCGTCTGCGTCGGTGTTCATCTCAGGTCCCGTACATTACTGCGAAGTCCTCAAATCACTGTTGTGGTCCCGTTCCATCATCGTCATCAATACGCGCACCAACAAAAATCTAGGGAGGGTTGTCGGGCCGTGTTTGTTCGGTCCGCGCCCTCCATGTTAGGCGTTTATCAAATATCCAAGATTAGACAGGGTTTTATGAAGAACGAATAATCAATTTTATTTAAATAAAATTGAAGCAAACCATTCCACGATCCCTCAAATAAAATTGAAGCATACCAAAATTCCCAACCCGCAATTAAAACATTCACGGATCAACCTGAAAACATGTTGATCGGCGTTCTTTTTTTTTCTTTTTGAACGAATGAAACGAGGGAATTAAATTATACATAAATAAAAAACCTACCTCGACGAAGTCGTCGAATGAGGATCGTTGCGGGAAAAGGTCATCGCAGAAGACAGCGTCGCGGAACGAGGCTCCGTAAGCGTCGTCAGTGTCGCGGTACACGACTTCGTGGAGAAGAGGATCGTCGGCGTCACGGTACACGGTGTCGCATCGTCGATCTCCAAGGAACTAGCATTCTTCGTCATCTTTCGTCGGAGGCTGGCATTCTTCGTCGTTCTTCGCATTCTTCAACGAGGAAGAACATTCTTCAAGACTAGAGTTCTCCTCTTCCAAATCTTTTCGGACAACAAAACAACAATAAGAAAATAAGGTTTCCCTTATTTTATTACTTATGCCAACCCTTTAAAAATTCAAAATATCACAATCAATTAACGTGCGCTGACCAATTAATTGCGAGAGTTGACATGACATTTAAAAGGGGTGCGGGTGTGTTACTCAATTAATTGCACGAGGGATATTTTTAATGGATTTAAAGGGGTAGGGATCATGTGGGACCCACCTCACTAATATCCTACCTAGTGGAGTTAGGATATAGTGGGTCCCACTCCAACCACCATGCTTAGTTTTAAACTACATAGAATCGAAAATAAAAATTGTTGCACAAATTTTATTTTTATTCACTAGTTAACCCTTTTTTTAATAACCACACCTGAGAAAACGCAACTCTAGAAAAGGTGTTACTAAGAAATTACCGGCATTGTGGTTTCATCGGTGCCCTTGGATTTTGATTCCGAGCACCGGTTCAAAAGTTAGAAAAATCATCTCGTTCATTCACTAAACGTACCCAAGCTAAACTTCGGAAATTGATTCTGGGCACACCGGGCCTCGAAATCAGGTGCCGTCAGAAACTACGCACTCGAAAAATTCCAAAGAAAATAAGAAAAAAATTTCCTTCAAATTTTCAGGTCTTTACATTACTCCCACCTCCGGGATTTACATCCCCGTAAAGCTATAACACAAACGAGGGAAACAAAAGTGGTACTGAGCACGCATCTGAGCCTTCCGCTCCCATGTGTTCACCTGGAGGTTCCCATACTGCTAGTGAAAGCGCACCCGAGGAATCGACCGTCTACATAGGATCCGCTCCTGTCGATCCTCGATCCCCACTGGAACCTCCGTGAATGTTGCCCTTCCATCGACGTCCTACTTCCTGAGGTCGATGATGTGTGAAGGATCATGCACGTATCTCCTCATCTGAGATACAAGGATGACAACATGCACCTAGTGCAACTGAGGTGGAAAGGTCCAGCGGTAAACCACCTCGCCTACCCTGCTGAGGACCTAGAAAGGTCCATTGAACCTCGAAGATAACTTGTCGCCTTAGCCACATCTCCGTAAACCTCATTGAGGTGATACCCGTATAAGGACGTGATCACCATCCTCGAACTCTAGAGGCCTCCATTTCCTGATTAGAACTAAAACTCAAAACTCCTGCTGCCATGAGGGTAAGGTTGGTCGACCCAAGAGTGATTGGCCAAACCCTCCTATGCATGAGTTTATCCTATGCTGCCCGGGGTTTCCTTTTCTTCGACCAAGGAAAACCCATCCCGACGTTGTAGTTAGACCCCAACCTTTTTGCCTAATACAGTCAATCTGAGCATGAACTATGAATCCAATCCATACCAAGACCAACGTCGTAAGGCCTCAACGCTGCCACCAAGAGATTACAACAGAAACTCTCGCCTCGAGGGTCAGACCACACTGTCGGTGTAAGTGTGATTATCGAGTCTCCTCCCAAGGTATCACCAGACGTGAGGGTCAAGTCTACGTCTTACCGGAAACTCTAGGTCGCGGACAAGATTCATGGAAGGAAGGAATGATTCATATCAACGTTTATTACTACGGCAGCTAGTAGTGGACATAGACTGTCCCTTGAATCATTTTTAGAGCCATTGGGTCACACTTCTTGACCGCATGCAGCCACACTCTTCCCCTGCCCTCCATCTCCCTGAGCCTGGTGGGGACAACTAACGTGGGTGGTTGTATCATGTTGAAATGTACACCACCTCATGCTGCTCTCCTAGCTCTGCCTCCATGTCTACTACTTTGCAGACTCATCTCTCCTTAATTCTTCCTCTTCTTGAAACATTTAACACGCTCGATTCTCTAAGGCTGGCGCCATTTTCCTATTTCTTACTGCACAGTGCAGTCTTCATCCGCTCCAGGATGATCTGCACCTTCTTTGCCTACCATCTATAAGAGATGCTATGATTTATCCTTTTTCAAAAAGAGAAACTCGGTCTCATCCCCTGGATGAACCACACCCATTGCCTAATACAGTCAATCCTGACATGAATGATGCATTCATGCCATGGATGACGTCGTAAGGCCTCGACGTTACTACCAAGAGATCCAACCATCACTCTCACCTCCAAGGGTCTAGTCACACTGTTGGCATTGGTGTGAGGTCACTGGGTCTCCTCCAGTAGAAATCTCGAAAGTGAGGGTCAAGTCAACAGTTTAAACCGGGACCTCTCAGTATCAACCAAAAAAAAGGATAGGAAAGAAAACATCACAAAGATAAGTGTCTTTTATTACTCCAACTCGAAGTACAAAGACACAAATACAACAGCAACCTGAAATTATAAGTACAAGGAACAAAAAGGAATCCACTAAATCCTCTCCTATCCACCGGATTCCAGAGCTCTACCACTTTTTCCACTGCTCAACTATTGCTCAAGAACCCGCCACTGCTTCTGTCTTGATGGCTCCTCCAATGCATGATGATCAACTGTGTGGGGAGTCGGACAGTCACGTGCCATGTGACCCTTCCGGCCGCAGGAGAAACACTGACCATTTCTGGCACACCTGGCTCTGACCCCACCCCGGGTGCCCTGCACTACCGTTCCTATAACCCGAGATCGCCCATCTGCTGGTCTGGTCCTCTTGGACCCCTGCATCATCTGTCTACTTCCCACAGATGACTCGGTTACTGATCAAAAATCCTACGGAAAAAGAAATAGCTTCTGAACACGCTCGGGGTGTAGAGCCACTGGTACAAACTCCACCCTGAAAAAGGTCTCGAAGTCTCCCCATCTGAAGGTCATCTCATCGCAAAATTGGAGCATCCGGCTCCACTATCTGCCTACTGCTGCCTGAAGGAGGATGGCAGCAAAGATCACCATGAAGTCCGCTGGTGTACCCACTATCCTGAAGACTCTCACCATAGCCTCCAGCTAATCCTCAGCTACCTGTGGGTCTGTCTCTCCCCATAACCTGGGTGGCCTCTGGCGCTGGAACTCGTGCAGCACGCTCAAGCGGCGCGCATCGCCTGCTACTGGGGCTGGTGGCATCGGTGGCCCAACGTATGGTAGTAACGCTAGTGCCTCATCTGGTGCCTCAACTACAAGAGGGCCCTGTACTGATGCCTCATCACTCGGTAGGCTATCAGTACGTACATCTCTCGGGGCTCTAGCTGATCGTTCGTGGAAAGGAATCCTGAAGGAAACAGATGTGACACAGTAAAACGATTATACCTGGTGAGCTGACCTGGTTTGAGCTGTTTTAAGGGGAAAACCTTTGAAAACACACACAAAATTAGTGTTTTTGTGCACTGAGTCGGAAATCAGTAGTTAGGGTCCTAGTGTATGGATATGTCGGCCGCCCGCACCATCACTGGACTCCCTGAACTGAATACCACACTTGGTACTCTTAACACTATTGCTTCATAGAAAAGAAATATCAGAGTTATAAGTTCTGCAGTAGAACCGACTCCTCTGATACCAATTTGTCACAACCCATCCTCGGGGTCTGTTCCGTGACTACCCCAAGCCCGCCTCCCATAGGCCAGGGGCTGGCAACTAGCACCAAAGGTGTAAATCCCAGTAAAAGGGAAGGCATTGCCTTTACGAAACGAAAACACACACAAACAGAGTAAAAGCAGAAGCTACACTAAGTAAAGCAGTAAAACAAACATGATGATAGTACAAGAGGCCGGAAAGACAAGCCCAAAAGAAAGGTACAGCTACAACTGAAATTAAAGTACAACTCAAAGGACAACAACTGAAATGTGACAAGCAGCTCCTGGATCGTCTTCTGGGTTCCTACCTGAAGGGTAGGTACAAATGTCCTCCTCAGCACTCCATGTTCGTCCGTCTCCTCCGGGTACCAACTCGTCGTGGGATCCACCTCCGGGTACCGACTCGTCATGGGATACACCTCTAGGTACCATACAGCTCTACAAGCCTCAACCACGATCAGTGATGTCCGTCGTCTGCAACCAACACAACGAGGTGCAGGCATAGCCCATGCAGGGGTGAGTATACGATACTCAGTAGGGACCCTGAGACCCTCAAGGTCTCACTAAATCCAACAAGGATGAACAAAAATAAATTTCTCAACAGATAACCCATACTTAGGTATAAGCCCATACTTATACCTAAGTTATCAAGTAACTCATCTCAATCATGAGGAAAACACAAAGGTCATTGACTCAGCTCAAACCAGGATTTTCATTATCGAAACCGTAACTGATAAAGAGCTCTGTCTCTAACGAGTACAATGATCTTGTCACAACTCTGAGGTACTACTCACTAACCTAAGACTGCTGAGTTACTCCTCCTATCGAGTACCGCGGGTCTGCCACCTCACAAAGTAGTTCTCCTCTACCATGGGTCTGCCACCTCACACAATAGTGCTCCCCCTCATAGCCTACATAGGTACTCCTCCTGTCGAGTACCATGGGTCTTACACATCACAAATTAGTGCTCCTTCGACATGGGTCTGCCACCTCACAAATTAGTGCTCCCCACTGGGCTATTCAATTCACTCTGAATCGAATCGGACAAGCAGTCATCAGGTCTCAGCCAGCTACACGGTCTCCGTACTCCGTACGCTCATCTCCGAGAGGGTCCGCTCCACGAGCTACATACCGATACTCCAAGTATCACAAAGTCTCATGAAGAAGTATCTCAAAAGACCTCCTCGTCATAGGGGTCTTAACGCAACAGACGGCGCGTCAATCGGATGCCCGGTCTGTGAGTTATTAGCCTTTTCGTCTCAGGGGCTCGGTTGGTTTCGTGTACGAACCAACCCGACCGTATCTCAACTGTACCTCGAACTCACATGAGGTATACTCAAGGGAATCATTTATCAACGTGATTACCAATGCCGCTGACAGTTCGTCTAACGAACGTCCGGTCTGAGAGTTATTAGCTTTTCCGTTCTAGGGGCCCGGTTGGATTTTGGGTACAATCTAACCTGGCCATACTCCAAATGCGTCAAAACCTCGACCGGAGTAAGGAAAAAGGTCCGTCTCACTAAGAGGAATCTAACAAAGTTGACGGCATGTCAATCGGACATCCGGAGCTCAAGTTATAGGCATTTCCACTCCAAGGGCCCGATTGGTTTCTTGTTCGAACCAACCCGACCATACCCAAAGTTCTCCGAAACCTTTAGTATAATATACTGAAACGACTGTCTCGATCCAAGGATTGCTACGCAAATAACGGTGCATCAATCTAAGGTTCGTAGCCCAAGATATGGGAAAAAGACCGGAAGTGATCTGAAAATGGGGGGTCTGGGCCAAATCCGACCCGACCCAACCCCCCATGGGTCGGCCCGAACCGGGTCGACCCAAACCGGGTCCGGGTCCGACCCGGGAGGGCGTGGCCCGGCCCGGCTGGGCGCGGCCCGACCCAGATGGGCCCAGCCCGGCCCAGCAGGGCGCGACCTGGCCCGGTCCGAGCAACTTGGCCCGGCCCGTCCGGGTGGCATGTAGGCTCGACAAGTGAGCCGAGCTGGGGATGCGGTCCCCCGGGGCCTTTGCGCTCCGCGGACGCGGTGAGTACCGCATCATGCTCCCCCGGATCCTGCTCGGCCGCGGGATCTGGCCGCCTACCGCCGCGACGGTTCCTCCTGGCAGCCCGCCGAGGCGCCGCCGGTGATGTCCGCGGGCCCCCGGAGTTGCTCCGGTGGTCCGTTTTCAATTCCGTCTACGCCAGTGTTCATCCCGGGTCCCGTAATTTAATGCAAAGGCCTCAAATCACTGTTTCGGTCCCGTTTCATCATAGTCGTCAATCCGCGCACCAACAAAAATCTGCGGAGGGTTGTCAGGCCGTGTTTGTTTGGCCCGCGCCCTCCGCATTAGGCGTTTATCAAAAATCCAAGATTAGATAGGGTTTTATGAAGAACGAATAATCAATTTTATTTAAATAAAATTGAAGAAAACCATTCCATGATCCCTCAAATAAAATTGAAGCATACCAAAATTCCCAACCCGCAATTAAAACATTCGCGAATCAACATGACAACAAGTTGATCCGTGTTCTTTGTTTTCTTTTTGAACGAAAGAAACAAGGGAATTAAATTATACATAAATAAAAACCCTACCTTGACGAAGTCGTCGAATGAGGATCGTTGCGGGAAAAGGTCGTCGAGGAAGAGGGCGTCGCGGAAAGAGGCTCCGTAAGCGTCATCGGCATCGCGGTACATGGCATCGCGGAGAAGAGGATCATCAGTGTCGTGGTACATGGCGTCATGTCATAGATCTACGAGGAACTAGCGTTCTTCGTCGTCTTTCATCGGAGGCCAGCGTTCTTCGTCATTCTTCGCGTTCTTCAATGAGGAAAAACGTTCTTCAAGACTAGAGTTCTCCTCTTCCAAATCTTTTCGCACAATAAAAAAAATAATAAAATAAGGTTTCCCTTATTTTATTACTTATGCCAACCCTTCAAAATTCAAAATATCACAATCAATTAACGTGCGTTGACCAATTAATTGCGATAGTTGACTTGGCATTTAAAACGGGTGCGAGTGTGTTACTCAATTAATTGCACGAGGTAGGTTTTTAAGGGATTTTAAGGGGTAAAGATCGTGTGGGCCCCACCTCACTAATATCCTACCTGGTGGAGTTAGGATATAGTGGGTCCCACTCCAACCACCATGCTTCGGTTTAAACTACTTAGAATAGAAAATCAAAATTGTTGCACAAATTTTATTTTTATTCATTAGTTGACCTTTTTTTTAATAACCACACCCGAGCAAACGCAAATCTAGAAAAGGTGTTCCTAGGAAATTACCGACACTTTGGTTTCATCGGTGCCCTCAGATTTCGATTCCAAGTACTGGTTCAAAAGTTAGAAAAACCCGCTCATTCATTCACTGAATGTACCCGAGATAAACTTCAGAAATTGATTCCGGGCACACCGAGCCTCGGAATCATGTGCCGTCAGAAACCTCGCACTCGCAAAATTCCAAAGAAAATAAGAAAAAAATTTCCTTGAAATTTCCAGGTATTTACAACTCAATTTTCCCACATTTATCAACTTAGGAATTTATACTTGTCTTCAATGATATAAAAGATCATAGGGTCATGTTTTTGGGTTTTCGAGAGGTTGATTGTGTTTTCAAAATATTAGGGAGATGATATAAAGGTTTTTTAATGATTCTACATAATGAGATTTGTATGGATATTTACAATGTATTTCATATTATGTTATACATGTGAAGATGATGGTAGATTTATAAATGTGTTTTTAAAATATATCCAAAAGGATTTTTGTGTTTTATTTCATTAGTTATTGTATATGATATTATATAAGGTGAAATGAAATGAAGTCTGTGAGACTTTAGGGAGAGTTGGAGATTGATGGAGATATACCATAAAACCTAATGTATATATATGATATATGTTAGTATATATATTAGTGTATGGTATAAATATATCATATGATATGACATATATGTTACAAAAGGCATGATTTATACCTTTTAGGGTATATGTCTTCATACAATATGGGAATAAAATAAGGTTTGATATATTGATATCATGAAACTTAATCATCCAATTGTAGTGCATATCATAGGAAATTCATAAGGTAATTTTTTGTAAAGAATAATATGGTATGATTTATATAAAAATCTATAATTGTTTAAAGGTATAAAAATGTTAAATTAAAACATTCAAATCATCACCCATATAATCTATCACTAATTATATTATACTCATAATATAAAATATATGGGATAATGAAATATGTTTAAATATTAAATTAATTGGTCATGGGTTACAATAATTTCAACTACACTGCATTTACTCGTATGTTTTGGAAATACTATTAATTTTATATAAGTATTAGGGAAAAACCTCTAGGCCTATATTATGAGGTAATATCCATGGGAATTTGGTGTCAAATCCTTAACCAAGCCTTCTATCAATTCTCTCCACTGAAGATATCATGTCTTTATTACTTTTCTTCGATATGTAATAATATATCATTAGAGTTAAGGAGGATTCCACCCAAGCATTGTGTGATTAAAGTAAACCTAAAGATACATCATAGATGAAGGATACAATTTGTTAATTTTCAATTATCTTTTTAAAACTCATGTTTAAATACAAGATATTTGATCAACATCAATGAATGGTACAAATATAATCAATATATATTATGTATGGTCTTTGTTTCACGGTATAATGATTTTGGGTTTTAGGTTTCATGATTCCTCATACTACTTGAATAAGTGTTATTTTATCCTTAGAATCCCAAAATTCTATGTGTGAAGAAGGCACTGAAATAATTGAGATGTAGTTAAAGGGTTTGATTCTAGTATTTTAAATTTTCGAAACAATTTTTTTTTCATAACATAAGATCTAACACACCAGTGATCTGATTACTCAACTGATCATGTATAATATAATTTAATCAAGAATAAATTAAATAAAATAATAAATTATGATACCTCAGTGGTATGATGTTATTCAAATATGCTCCACTCATCATTAGATCATTGTAGCTTAAAGAAACCAATAAATAAACCATCTATATCTTCCATTCATATACTAAAGATATTAGTTCATCATTACTTGACCTTTGTGTGCTAGCATAAGGGATTCGAGTGATTTATGTTATCTATATGATCTTTATAATAACATAGACCTAATATAAGATATATGAATTGATATTATCCCATTATTCTATCTTTTTATATCCTTAAACTATAATATAATGTGAGATAGCCCGAGATCTGTACCCATAGATTTGGTTCTAAAAAAATTCATTACATACAAACTTTGATACCAACCAGAGAAGTCCAATTTTAACTAATCATAAATAAAATATAGACAACATTGAATCAGTTACATACCCAATCCCTTTTAGGTTTATAGTATATAAAAATTTGAAAAAAACTGTTTATATAATAAAACCCATATCATTATGATAAAATGGGTATTTTTCCCATTATACCCAAATTCTGTTATTCCATATGAATAATTCAACATCTCCCACAAAATTCTACATATATGATACCTAGTAAGGCTAAACATGGGAGATATTGTACATAATATCATTCTTTATAACTTGGTTAAATGGAAACATATGAAAAGGTGAGATCATATTCCCAGTAAGGGAAAATGTGGGAGATATAAATTGAAGATCATATGAAAACATAAGATAAGAATAATGGTATGAGAGCATGATCATAAATTATTAATTTCATACCAAAGTAGTCGTAGATCATAAATCATGAGTCACGATATACAGATTTTGAATTTGAAAAGACACGTCATGTAAGAATAAGAAATCACCATTAATAAATCATGATCAATGAGTTTATATCATAATCATAATAAAAATTAATTGAAATTTTGGCATAATTAAAACAATATAAAATTATTTCATTGGTTAAGTATTACTACTAAGGACATCATCACATAGTAGAAAAAGTCTCATAATAGAGTAGGGTCACTCCCCAACCACTTTTCATCCCTTGAATGGGTTCAATTTATATAATTTTCATATAATATCATGAGATATAAAACATTATTTAATTAATTTGAACTCTGTGTAATTATATTACTACTCATAAAATAATGAAAACTATATGAATGTGTGTCACAAGATCATAAAAACATTCACCATTCTATCATATCATAACTCATGGAAAAGATATGAATTTCATAAAATTTTCGCATCACATAATCATAATCCATATATAAAAAATAACATGTATATATAATTAGATCATATCCTCAATTAAGTATAAAAAACATAAAATTATGTTGATATAGATGAAAATACCCTTAAAATAATACAAATAACTTTCTTTGAAAACATTAGAAAAATATCATTTTCTATTTGAGAACATTTTACATAAAAATTAATAGAATTTTAAGGAATTTATTTTCTCCAAAAATAAAAATGGAAACTAGTAAATTAATATTCGAATGAATCAATGGTCACAGTAGTCGGAAAATACGTTCATGTGGTAAACATTTGAAAACATTTCTTCCACACTTGTTTGTAAAAAGTCATAAATAACATGTTTGAATTTTTTTTTGAGAATTTATTTTCAAAACATTGAAAATAAATTATTTTTTTAAATTAATTTTATTAATAAAAGGATCATATAAAATAATTTTTTTTAAAAGTTTTTAAATAACACATACATGGAATAAAAAGTTCATCAACCAAAGAAGAAATAATGACAAATTTTATTAAATTGTTTTTCATAATCGTTTTAAGTACCAATAGGGAAGAATGAAATTAAAACATAAAAAACCTAGAAATAAATATAGTATAATTAAATATTAGGGGTTTAAAAAAATAATTAACATGTAATATTTTATAATTTGAATTTGAAACATAAATAATACTGATAGAAATTCAACTTTGACAAAAAAAAATTATCACTTTAGTAACTTTTGTATCATAAATCCTATAAAATAAATAAATTCAAATTGAAATTTAAATACCATGAATATGTATATATTCATGATATAATATTTCAAAGGGATAATATATACACTATATAAACAAAAATAGGTTCATGAAATGAAGCATTTCTCAATGAAATAAAATTGAGACAAAGAACCCTTATAGTTTTGGTAGTCCTTCAATAAAAGCCCCATAAAACAGTGAAAATTATATGGATCTGTGAATCCAATTAATTTTCATTAAAATAATCATAAAATAAATTCATGTGTAGTATTTAAACCATAAAAAATAAGTAAGTGGTGGATATGACATATGTGTTAGAGAAATAAAAGTGAGTTGAGAAACCCTTACCTCAAGTTTTGTCTTGCTACATAATTGCTCTTGAGATCTTTTATAATAAATTTATATTTACTCTAAATATATATTATAACTATATTCATACATATATTACTATATATTAGTTTATTATAATTTAAAATTATCCATTAATTAACAATTATCCCTTAAAATCATTACTTGGGTGTAAACTAGTCCATTTCCCAGGAATGTTTCGATTCAATAGTTCAGGTCCTTGCACCATGGTCATGTTTTCATCATATAATAATTTTAATCATGTAATAATTTTTATATTAATTCATTATATGAACTTTTATAACCATTAATATAAGTAGGATATGAAAAATGAATTATAACACTTCATGGAGGCTGTAGTTAACACGTTCACATGAGTAATGTTTTCACTTTTCAGTGGATGAAAAAAAGAATGGAAAATAATACTACACATTTAAAAAATAATAATTATATAACTTATATCATATTTATGAATTATATCTATCCTTATGACTATCCATATAAATAGGATATGGAAAACCAATCAAATTGTTTTGTGGAAGTGGAAGTCCACATATACACACAATCAACACTATCATTTTCCAACGGATGGGAGGTTAAGAATCTATATTATATTTTATATTTAAATAAATATAATTATTCAAAAAAATATAATATATATTACTTAAATCCATTACAATAATATTCCATGAAATAAGGTGATGAAATACATCTTATTGTGAAGAGGGTAGTTCGTATGTACACATGAGCGATTATTTTATTTCCCATTGGATAGAAATAAGTTTAATATTTTTTATAATATAAAGATAATAAAATTTAAATATTTTTATTATACTAAATTCATTATTTTAGAATGATACATCATATAAAATGAGTTATAATGATAAATAAACACACAATAAATTTCTTAAGACTCATACCTCCTCTCTTGATGTCCTCCTTTTGATTGAGATTAATGAATTTTAAGGATAAGTTTATGGTCACTCCAAGGGATTGGATATATGGGAGATTAATTTTTTACATGGATTTATTTAGATTTATGAGGATTAAACTAACTCACATGTGCCTTTGGATATTATAGATTGAGTCCTTTTTAGGAAAAAATCTATGGCATTTTCTCAATTTTCAATCTCTAAGGGTCATGAAAGAAATTGAAAAAAATGAAAATTTGAACAAAAATTGAGACATTAATTATATTATAAATAATTTAACATCCAATTGAGTTAATATATTTTTTTTAATAACTTTAAAATAAATTTTAAACATTAAATACCATTTAAAGTCATTTCTATGACTATTCACATATTCTGACATTAAAGGCATCAATATGACATTGAAATTACAATATAAATACTTTCTCTATCATTAATAACTTATAAGTGTCAATAAAATTATTTTAACAGCATAATTTATCCAAAAACATTACTTTTAATGTTTTTAAAATCATTTACTTGATTTTTCTACTTCTTGTACACGCACTACATTGATGTTTCCAAAATGTTCTAGGCAATTATAACATGAGAACAAAATTAAAAATAAATTAATATAATGAATATAATTTATTATTAATCAAATTTATCATCAATATTCATTAATATATCATTTTTATCTATATCCATATCATGAAAACATAATAAGTTTGAGAGAGTGACATTTTTTAATTACTCTTAACTTAAAATAATATAAAAGTTGTAATCAAATAAAAGAGGCACAAAAATTACATATTTTAAATAAAAGGATGGTTATGGTATAATTACACTCATACAATAAAATAAACTTAATTTTTTTTATTTCGATACCGTATCCTATAGTTTCAACCCCGATTCGCCCATTTTACCCTTTACCGTTGTGATTAAATATTACCATGGTTACTGTTGATTAATTCTACAAATAAAAGGGTCTTATTTACTAAAATTTACAATTATTATTCAAAATATAAATTAAATTTTACAATATTCAATTTATATAAGTGGTAAAAATTAATTTTAATATAATTTCCAAATGTAATGAAAAACAATTTTTAGAAAATAACATTTTTAAACATAAAATTATTTTACAAAAAAAAATAATGTATAATGTTTATTAATAGAAAATTAATTGTATTATGTTTAATAAAACGAATATTCTCTGAATTTAAATTAAATTTAAAACAAAATTTAAAATTAAAATTACTTTTATTTAAAGAAAATACAATTAATAAATATTTTTCTCTATTCACCTAAAAATCAACCTTCTTTGAGAAATATCAAAAGGTCATATAAGGATTATTTTTGTTTTATTTTTTAAAAAATTAAACTAATTTAAATATATTAAAATTATAAAATATATAATTTGAATTTTAAATGGAAAACGAAAAATATATGGAAAATCCACTTTTATAGAAAATGACCCATATAAAATTTAACTATTCTTAACCTTAAATGATTTAATTCTTATCATTCAAAATTTATTACTTATTTCTTATTCACTAATCAATAAATTTGAATAGGGAAAAAAGTTCAACGAATATTTCATAATTAAATTACTTCTATTGATACCCCTAAATAAATGAATATGTTATAATAATCATATTTAAATAATATAGTGTATTGTGATTTATTTAACTATGGTGTTGTATGTAGTATACAGTCTCAAAATTTTTATTTATTTAAAATAAAATATTTTCTAAACTATATTGGTGAAACAAAATGAATGGAGGAAATATAATTAATGTAAGTCCTGAATCTTACTATTCTTAGTTCTAAAATGAGTTTAAGTATCTGGTTTAAGAATTATTTAAATTTTAGATCTCAAATACAATCATCCTCTTAAAATGTTCCATTTAGATACTAACAACTTAGTTAACTTGTCATAAGTGTCTTTAATATTTCATAAATCATTTTTAAAACTCCTACATGTTACATTAGGAAATAAAAAACAATAACTCTACGTATTATTCCTAATTTTTTTTAACAAATCTTGAATAATTAACATTCATTTTAAAAAATAATTTTCATATCCACGTATTGAAATTTCAATAACTTTGGAATACCATGAAATATAAATCAAATACTTATTATTATACACTTGAATAGTATATAATAGAATTTATTTATTCATTTAATTATGATATTTTTAATATTTTTATATTTTATTATATATTTTCCTTTAATTAAATAATATATTGAATATATTCCTTTATATGAAATAGAGAACTAAAATGAACCATAATTCATTTCATTAAGATAAATTTAAAATTATTAAAGTGTGGCCACTATAATATAGCCATTGAATTTTGGGTATAAATAGAAGTAACCATATTTTGAAAAATATGTATAAATAAGAAATTAAGATCATTTTTAATACTATCTCATTTATAAAATTCAATTAGTATAGCTAAATAACTAACAAGATCATTTTATGACTAAAAATATATTTTCCTAAAAATAACCTTTTTGGGAACTATGATTATTTAAGAAACTAAATATATTGTGGTTTAATTATGATAAAATATTATATATATATATATATTTTAATACTTATTTTATTTTAATTTTATAGGAAATAAGAATAATAATTATTAATATTTAAAATGTCATTTTTCAATAAAAATAATTTTATCAATATATTTTATCTTTCCATTTAAATCTAAATTCTGAAATTTTATAATTTTAATTTAGAAAAAGAACTTAATTTTTATATTAATTATATAAATATTAGGTTAATATTTTTTTTTTATATTTTTCTATAAATATTGATTTTTAGGTGAATAGTGAAAAATACCATTTTGACAAATGTTTTGACTTTTATGACACCAATCAGGATATAACCATGAATTAAAAATTTTAAAACCTTTTTCTTGTCCATGTATTTATTCTTTAAGTAAAATTATACATTTAAAAATTTTATTATTTACTTAAAACACCTATATTTTAAATTTTAAAATTTATGTTATATTTTTTCTAAAAAAGTTTCTATACATTATAGATTTATTATTTTAAAATAGAATTTTTCCACTTTTATAAATTTAATATTATGAAATGGTTTTAATTATTTGAATAAATATATCAAAATTAACCAGTAAGGGTAATTTTGTTTTTTATAATAAAAATATGTTATTTATGTTAAAAAATAATTACAATGTTAAAAGTAAATAATTGTAAAAAGATAAATTTAGGGAAAATGCATAAAATAGTCACTCTCCTCACTTATTAAAGGGTCGTTTCAACTCCCTTGAAGAGAGCTCTAAAAATTGAATTCATTTTAAAAATATCCCAATTATACTTCCCCTAGACCCCTCCCACTTTTTTCAGCCCCTTGAACCAAGGAAAATCCCTCAATCCTCAATTTACAAGAAGTCCTCTAAAGAAAAACTCATGTTCTCAATATGAGTACTAATCAATCCCTGTTCAATTTTATTTTCTATATTTCACTTCGAAAATATAATATTTCCATTATTATATAATTATTTAATTATTATTAGTTTACTAAATTCTATTATGTTTAGGGAATAGTCATTATACACCTTTCCCCTTGTTTCCATTAGAAAAAAAAGTTTTCGTGCATACGTGAAGACTACTACCTCCATGATGCAACTTGTTTAATTTTACATTAATTCCTTACACTTATAGTTTAAAAGGGGGTTTTAATAAATAAATATGATATTTTTATCATTATTAATATCCTTAAAATAAAAACAAATTTCTACCTTATTTCTATTCCATGAAAAATGAAAACATCATATGTGTGTTTGTGTAGACTACCAAATCCATGAAGTGACAATTTTTTTTATCTATCTCTAAAACATTTCTTTCTTTATATGAATCTATTAAAATATGATTCAACACATTGAACAATACAAATAACATAATTATAATTCTGTAATAATTATATTATACCCAAAAAATCACCTTCAATACCACACTCACCCATCAATTATAGCATGTTCTTGTTTGGGTTGGTTTAACCACATATAAGAATAACGATATAAATTTATATAATGGATGGATATAAATAATTAACTTATAGTATTATTATAAATTAATGATCAAATAATTCTTTGTTTAATTTTTTTAAATGTTAAGATAATATTTTATTCATAATTAATATACCAACCGTTGTTCATCATAAATTACTGAAACATGATAATTATAAAATTTTACCTTTACCTGGAATAACTATAAATACCATGGAATGAAAGTAAAACTTTATAAATTATAATGAGAAATATATTATAGTATCATTAATATTATTTTATATTATAAACTTCTATCAAACTCACAAGGATTTACATTTATATTAAAAGGTGTGTGTACAATAATTAAAATTAAAAACATCTGAGGATGAAAATAAAATATAACTAACTAGTAAATTTTTAGTAAATCATTTTAAAATAATAGCATAAATGTTAATATTTATTAAAATGGTTATGAAATAAGTGATTAATGGTGTTATGTTTGATATATAAGAAGTTAGTGTGCATTAAAATAACTATAAATACAAGGCAAGGATTTATCATTACTCAATTTTATTTCTTTGAGTTATAAGGATTATTCTTAAACCCCATTATTCTAAATTTATTTATCATATAAAATTTTAATTCCATATTATTTTCTATGTATTTATAATTCATTCTCAATAACATTCCCATCGGATGATTACTTCAATTATTATTATATTTTTGAAGGTTTTTTTACTCAACTTATTTTCTTGAGTCATAATGATTCCTCTTTGATTATGGTTTTATAAGATTTTTTTCTTATTTTCTATGATGATATTAGGATAAATTTTCTATTTATTTTTAGGGGAATTACATCGATGGACTTATTTCTTCATAAAAGTTAATGATGTTTAGAATAATTCCTATTCTCTCTAAATAATGTCCTTCTCTTTCAATTCTATATTTTCCATTCCTACCAATTTTATACTTTATATTTGGAAACCTAGTTTTTTGTTATCTTATATTACCTTAAAATTTTGATTTTCTTATTTCCAATAGGATATTTTATTATAACATTCTATGATTTTTATTTTCAATAAAAGTATTTTAAAATACTAAAAAGGTATTCCTTTAATGATTTCATATCTTTATCTTAAACTAAACATTTCCTCAAGATAACCTTTATTTATTTTTCATGGATCCATTATTAAAGATTAATTTTAAAAATATGTTTTTTCAAATTGTTTTCACTTAAAATTTTTAAAGCTTTATTTGTTTTTCAGGGATCCATTATTGAAAATTATTTTTTAAATAAATTTTTTTCAAAATGTTTATACTTTACCTTTTTGAAGCCTTTATGTATTTTAAAAGGATATATTATTGAATATTCTTTTTAAAATTAAATGTTTTTACAAATGCTATCACTTTACCATTTAGAAACCTTTTTTTTCATTTTTAAGGCTTAACTAATTGGATTTATTAATAAATAATCAGTTTCAACTCAAGGTGACGTAGGTTCACATTTGGGAAAAAATGTAAATAATGGTTCGATAGGTGATGAGCATTTTTCCACTTTTATAGAGAAGTTCCCACTGCCATATTTGTTTTTACCTAATCTATATCATTATACTTTAATGGGGAATTGGATTGAACCTTTGGGTTCTAGGAAGTTTATCCTTTTCGTATTGTGATGGATGTACCATAGTTTAATAGTCTCAGTTGGCGATTGCATGGGGTTAAGTACTTGTAAAATATGTCCTCTGAGGATATAACTTCCTCAGATAGTCTCCAGTGGGTTTATTCATGGAGCCAGAAACACCCAAAAACCCTAGTACCATGATTCATAGACCTAATTTCCAAAGGAAGGTGCTTGTTGGATAATGATTTGGACAACGAAACATAGAGACTCCATTGGTTGAGAGGATGGGAGTTTGATCTCATCACTCCCCTTTAAGGGGAATTATTTCATATTCCAGAAATCACTTATAAATTTAAGTCATTTTCATATGTTTATGAATCCATGGTTCATTCTTGAAGATTGTGTTCATGGGATACCCCAGTTTTGATGGATCGTCATAGGCATACATGGATTTGATTCTATAGAGGCAATGATGACTTATGCCATGAAATTAGGAACTCTAGAGTTTATTGTATCTAGGGGAAATAAGGTGACTTGATGTTAGGATCTGACCCATAATATGGGATTCTTACATATCCTCAGGAGTGAAATTAGAGACCACATAGTTCAGGAAACTTGGGGATCATGCATGGGAGCTACCCATTTAAGGGGACATGATTGGGTTAACCCTTTTAGGAAGGGTACCAATTTTGAACTTAAGACTTTAAGCATGCATCCTACATATCCTAGTTTGAACAGGAATAAAAGTTCTTGTCATTCATATAGTTTGGGACATATTCAAGTAAGCTTCCCATTTGAAGGGTTAGGATTGGGTTAACTCTTTTGTAAGGACACCCCTTTTGAGCTCGGGCCTTCAAGTAAGCATCCTATGTATCCTGGTTTGACTTGGAATCAGAGTTATCATAGTTCAGATAGGCTGGTTTTGTGGATGTTGTGATCATCATAAATCTCTATGCCCATGTGAGTCATACTCAGTGTGAGAAACAAGAGGATATGAGAGATCCAACCACCCACACACCTCCTCTCCCACTGATGGGAGAGGGAGGGCCTATGGCAGAAGATGTCAGGGTGATGATTGGCGAGGGTGCAGAGCAATGAACGTTTCAATGTGGGATGACATTGGAGGTCATGTGGCTCAACCCTTAGAATATTGGATAATTACCTCAGTGGGAGTTCCCCTTGAATGTCACATGAGGTATATTATAGTTTAAAGCCATATATCTTGGATGATGGAATCACAGTTTAATGTCATGTTGTAGGGATGAGTTCTAAATAGTTTAACATTATGTGGATAGGACTATTTGGGGTCTTTTAGTTTAGGGTTATATGATGAGGACCACTTGTTATATAAACCATGATTATCTAAAGGAAAATCATGTATAGATATTCTAACGCGTCTCGAACATGAGAGGGATGGATTTGTAAACCATGATTATGGATAATATCAAATCAAGAGAAATGATATGTGCGAAGGAAGCCATTGAGGCATACATAGGTAGGAGAAGCCTCTCTTGAGGATGAATTTGTCTCTTGTTGACATTCCATTTTTATGGAAAACATATGAAAAGCCACTGGGACATGATATGAATAGTCAAGAAGAGGTGTCCTTTGGAAATTGACCTTCCATTTCTGATGGTTGGGGCAGTTTATAAAGATCTGAAATCACCTGGTATACTATAATTTAATGTCATATATCTTGGAAGATGGCATCAAAGTTTAATGTCATGTTGCATGGACTAATACAGTACACTTTAACATATTTTGGTCTAGACGATAACTCATAGTTTAAGTTCATAGAGTTTGGACCATTTTTTATATATAACATGATTAGCTGTAGGGTAATCAGGCTAGCATGTTCTTAACATGCCTCAAACATGAGAGGTAAGGAATGTGTAAACCATGAATCTTGGTATTTTTAGATTAGGAGAAATGATATGGGTCATGGAAGCCATTGAGGCATATAGAGGCCAGAAATGACTCTTATGAGGAAAAATTTTCTTTTGGTTTATGGTTGTTTTTTAGGAAACATATGTAGAGCCACCGGGGTATGATGTGCATATTCAAACAAAGTTTTCTGAAGGAAACTGGCCTTCCTCTACTGATGGCCATGGAGGTTTATGAGGATCTGAAATCACTAGAGACATAGAGTTTGATGGATATAAAGGATGTGTCCTAGAATTTATGAAACATTTATGTTGGGATTGTACATGGAGTCTTGGGTCAACCTGACATAGGAGGAAGGTGATAGGGATTTCGGGAGGTGCATGAGGAATGTCTCTTCTCATGGTATTTAAGGGAAGAATGTTTGGTAGTCATAAGGGAATAATATAAAATGTCGCCGACCAATCCCAAAAAGATCGCGATGCTACCCTTCAATTTTTTGTCGGTGAGTGATGTTAGCGAAGGGTCAAACCTGGAGGGATGGGACTATAACTTGTTACTAATCCCTAGTGGAGTGCGAGGGAATATCCCCCACGGTATGGACTGGTGGGAATGAACAGTTTTCCACATGGGGTTGTCCACATAGAAGAATTCGCATTGGAGCTAGCCATGAACTATCTGTTCGCAAAGGATAATGTTCGTGAATGAGATGGATTCCAAGGATGGTGCATAAACATTTATTGGAATAGAGGCTTACATGAACCATTTTTTAGATAATATATGAATGTGAATAGCATTCCACATATGGATTATGGAAACCATTTTTATTATATTTTTTATTGGTTCTCTTTTTGGATGTGGAGGGTGTTCCGAATACGGTTCGCGAAATAGAGTCTACAAAATGTGTATGGTTCACGGGATAGAATCTGCGAACTATTTTGGATGTGAGATGGAGTCCCAAAAACTGCTTCTGGTGTGGGAGAAATTTCTCCTACACCCTATATGTTCTTCATCCCCTTTTCACCCATCATAGGGATCTATATCCATCTTCAACCCCTCTCTCGTTTCTCATGGTGGTCTTTTTATAGTGTATTGGGGAATCTATATCTGTGATTCATGCATCCCATTTTTTGGAATCCCATTGAATAAATATAGAATATGGATGACTCGGTCAACCACAATTTGTGTAGGTTTGGGATGCCACCATCTTCTCCTCATCCGCAAACAACACCGTTCACAAGGTTGGTTTGTGGGGCGTACCTCTATCTAATTCTTGCCAGCGAAAACAGTTCACGATGGCTTCGGTTTGTGGGTTGATGTTCACCGTAAATAGGTTTGTTCACTGGCCAAAGCCTTGCAAGCCAGTGCATCATAGGCCATCCATATACCAATGGTTTGTTCTTTATGCCTTCCAATAACCTTTCTTGGTAATCGGTATGCAGCTGGGCCAGATTCCTTTACAAAAATTTATTTTATAAAATTTCTTCTCAAATTTGAAATCCAATTTGCATCTATTTTCCTTACTAGATATGTAGGAGTATTTACTTTCCCTTTTCTGAATTTATGGGACCCTACATAATGATTTTGTAAATTCATTCTTTTAAATCTCTTAAAAAAGATCATTTGAAATTGGCACACAAATTTTTCTATTTACAACAATATTAGGAAATATTTTCTAACGAATATTCTAGATTTTGATTCCATTTTCCTCATTATTTTAAATTATTTTAACTCATTGGGAGTTACATTTCACGAATTTACCTCTAAATTTCTATATTAGATACTCATTTATGTTTATTGAATTTTTTTATCAACTAATATACATTTTATATAACTTTATGTAATTCCATTTTGAAATGACATGAAACCCATTTTCTTTCCATAGGGTTTCTTGATATGATGAATTATTTATATATTTTGGCACACATATGTTTCTATGATGATGGTTTAGGTTCTATATCTCCCTCTAATGTGTTGGTTAATGATTAATATCACAATAGATGATGATTTTATGTGTAGAAATTTGGTTTGTTCACAAAATAATGCATGAACATTTTGTTTTTTCACAATATCAAATGTAAACATTTTATTTTTTCACAAAATGAAGAATGGGAATTTTATTTGGTGAAAAAATTAAGCATTTAACTTTTGTTTTTTCATAATAAAAATCATTGAATATTTTTGTTCACAACATGATGTGTGGAAATTTTATTTGTTCACAACATAATACATTGGATGAGTGAATTTCCTTCCAATGTTATAATTTCCCTATGATTATGTTTGTTCCATAATTATTTATTATGATATGTTTTAAGGAATTGATATATTTCTATGTCATATTACTATGATTATGAGCCAAGTATTATGGTTATTATTTCACACTCTTATTCCATTATAGATGTTTATTTATTTTAGATTAAATATTTTGTTATCATGACATATGGAAAAATCTTATTGTTCTATGTTATTTTTAATAAGATATTTATCTTATGTTCTTGTTTTTGTTAGATCTGGTGCCCCAGAACCAAATTTTATATAATTTATGATTATCTATATTCATATTTTTTAATATTAATAAACAAATGAGCACATTATGATTATTCTTTGATATAACATATTATGTCATAATTTTCTAAGAGTAGCTATCACACTGGAAGGTCATAGAAGTTCCCCTCTATGATGAGAACCCATAAGTATAATTATTTTATTTTTAAATATATGTTTTATAACAAGAGTGAATCATTGAGGGAAAAAAGTTATACAAGCTATTAGGGGTGGAGATTATTACTAATAGATATTATGAGTTTCGTACTTTGATGTATTGATGAAAACCATGATTAGATATGTTCTTGGATAAGTAGGATGCGTTGGGTGCATTACAAGTAAAATTTCATTAATGAATAATGAAAGAAAGTATTTAACCCTTATTTTCTTTAATGGAAGTGGATATTTCATGACCATTGATATAAATGATACAACCTAAATAAATCCATGGATATGGTGTTCTGTATGAAATTTTAATTAAAGAAAATTCAATGAAAGAGACATCAAGCACATAGGTTGATGGCAGCATCATGAAACCTAATTGATTAGAGATATTATGATGAAGATATTATATTATACAATAAGAATTTATATGAGGTTTTATGTCATTACAATATCAACTTCTTTATATTTGGATGACTTGACATCTTGCTAGATGCTAACCTAAGACATTGCGCAGTTTTACCTAATGCCACTAATAAAGTGTCCGAGAGTGTCACACACTAAGGGTATCTTGAACATCAGTTAAATATTAATATTATTTATTATTTAACATATTTAATAAATATTATTATTAAATGCACAATAATAATTATTTTTGTTTTCTTGATCACATATATCTGGTTAAAAGTTATTCAAGAGAATATTTTATGAATAAAATATTTAATAAATATTTAATTTATATTTTGTGTATATAATATTTATTTATTTAATGGAGAATAATGATCTGATATTTATTTATTAAATTAATAGTCATTATTCATGGGCCAATAAATATTTTTTAGGAATTGTGGACCAAATTTAATGGTCTAGTGAAAATAATATATATTAAATATTATTTGAATAAAAAATATTTAACAAATTCATGAGATTTTTACATGTTAAGAAATAATAATAATAATAATAATAGTAATAATATTATTATTATTAATGACAAGGGGTTCCATAGTGAATAATAAAACAATAAGTACACCCATGGAATTAGTATTCTCTAACCCTAGTACTATTTAAACCTTGTTATATTATTTTTTTGTGGATTTCCATTTATTTTGTTGTGAAAAACAACATAGAAATAATTATCTCAAAACCCTAGAGAGATATATATTTAGGAATGGTCTCAATAATGGAGAGGGATCCTCCTCTTATAACACTCTTGACTCTAGAGAGATCAAATTGAATCCTTCTTGAAGCGATTCTTAGGGCGATCAAAGACGAACAATGCAAACATTATAATCTACTATGTTAGCACCTAAAGATTCACATGACTATGTTTGGAGGTTAATTGAGAACATGTGGATCACCATTAAAGGGAATCTATACTTGATTCCTACAATTAAATGATGGTAATATATTAGATATTTTCAGATTCATCAATGAATAAATAATTCATCGCAAGGTCATTATTTAATTGATTAAATTAATTATAATTTATTATGTAATGATCCCACATTTTGGTTTTAGTATTCTATCATCAATTAATATTTGAATCAATCTTGTTGGTCATGGTTTTTATCATTAATGAATATCTCATATTAATCATCGATTATGAAAAAATACGAGTTTGGAATACCCATCTAACACTTATGCTTCACCCAAAACCTTAAAGTGGTATCATAGGTGTTGGATAATTATTTTTAATTATTTAAATATCATTGATTGATTTATTCATTTATTGTTAGTTCTAAATTTATGTTTAATTTTTATTTAATAAAAACCATGAAATCTTCTCTTCTTACACTTTTTTCTCTCAAATATAACAAAAATAGATTAATTTTATGAGAAAAGAACATTATAAGAACTCATTAGTAGGTTCTAAGGATTTTAATAGGATAACACAAGAGTACAGGTAGTATATACCATTGGTACATAATGTGTTACATTGCCTAATTCACATGAAATAATTTTAAATTAATTCAATTCATGTTCATTTATTTCATGTGATGTGAATCTAAATATACTGTGTGTTGACCAGCCTTTATTGCCTCAAAGTTAGTAGGAATACAAGACTTGTAACATTCATACACAACCTGTAGTCTATTAGTTAATGATTTTCCTTGTATTTTCATACATGACCTACATGACTTCTGAACGTGTAACCCTAAGACCACTTAACATGTATCCCTTGTATACATCATGTAATTCTTTAATTTCCATGGAACGATTACACACTGAGGACCTAGTCATGTTTTATGGATTAATAGTGATAAATATATACTCAATGTAGATGGATAGTAAATATTGTCATTATTACCAAATTAGATAGAATTAAAAATTAATTTATTATTATACTTAAACCTTATTAGCATGTGTTCCATGTGGAATTTATCTGAATATATACATACCATGTGATAGGTTATATATATATATATATATATATTAAAAGTCTATTAAATTTCAACGTAATTTTTGAAAGATTATATCATGTATAATTCATAATACAATCATTAATCTGGACAAATTGAAACATAACACGGTACATAAAAAACTTGTGTCCATTATTCTATTTATTTTACTATGTACACACCATGTAATTACATGATAAGTTATGTATACCACATGTCGTATGAGTAAACAATATACAAATATAATACAAATTGGGTAGTTTGGATGGGTACTCAGCATGTTACCTCCAAGGTACATGTTTTGTACATAGTTAATTTTAAATAAATTTATTTTATTTGTTTAAAATTATGATGTTCGAGATTTAAAGAAAGGTCAGGTGGGAATTAAGATATAATAATTGATTAATTAAAGAAGATAATTAATTAATTTGAGAACTATTTATCTTAATTAATAATTATTATAATTTAATGCTAATTTTATTAAATTTTTAATTAATTACATGTATAACAATGATCATGTGTATAAAACGAACCTTTATATGTGATTTTTTTCTTTTAATTTATTATTAAATTAAGGTTCTAAGAGTCTTCCATCATCTCATTATATAAGGGCACATGTGTCCGAAATTTATTTTTTTATGTAAACCCCTAAACTAATCATTTGGTTCCCCTCACCTGCATGTGAAAAGAATCTTATGTAATGGAGATTCCAAGAAAGTGAAGGTAGTTCAAGTTTTATGTTGAGGATAATCCAATTAAATAGGTATATAGGTGGATAGGTGGGAAGGTGTAACATGAACCAAGTCGTGGTTGAAGTTTTTTCCTAAGGTCAATGATTAGTTTATCATCCACTAGATAAACCTACCATTAGAAAAATCTCATGATCACACCACTCTAATTTTCTTTCTATCACGTTGTATGTTTAATTTCATTATGTATGTTTTCTTAAAATCACATGAATTAATGAATTAGTAAGCATGCAAGATAAAACTAAAATAAATTAGATTATATTTAAACTTTATCTAAGACATGGTTAACCAATTAAGTAAATCCACTTAATATTAACAAGCATGTTGTAAATATAAAACTATAATCTTTCACATAAATATAAAAATCCATCAATTAAAAATATTATGTTGGTATAGCCTTCCACTACTTGAGTTAAAATTAACCCATAGTTCAAGGTGGTTTTCTAGCCTAAGTTAGGGTTCTTTCTATTATTGGGTAATTCTAACTTGAATATTTGTGTTGACTTAAATTAGTTCACAGCAAGGGTTGATTGAACATGTAGTACTTTGTTTTATTAAGAGTAAAAGGTTGAGAAAATCTAATTTTAGGATTTTAGGATTCATAAATCCACTCAATGGATCAAGGAATTGTGAGTTAATGCAATTGGATATTTTAATTCCTACTAAAAACCCTTCAAATAACTTGTCATGTACAATTATAGGTTATGATATAGGGAATATGGGTCCTTTCCACTATAATATCTAAGAAACAAGATGTTTTTAAACTAATGGTGAGGGCTATTAGGTTTTGATAAAATAGTGGAATATTAATAAATATAATATGTATTTGTCTACTTTTATAAATAATGTAATAAAATTCTTCTCTTATTAATTACAGAAATAACAATAAATATGAATTCAAACATATCATGGTGATCCATAATTGATAAGGATACCTTCTCATTGAAACTAATTTCCAATAAAGGAAATGGAACTTATTAGTTATCATACACTATGAAAGGATATTTTATGTACCGGAAATCCCAATTCTTAAAGCACGTTTCCAAAAACATAGTGATGAAGAGTTGTCTCTCTATGAGAAATATTTAGAGGATTCCACCTATGTCCAATGTTTCATGTTATCATCCCTAACCAATGATCTTCTAAAGAAACTTAAGGATATTAATTCATATAGAATTATGTATCACCTATATTATCTCTATCAAGAGAAGGTGGGATAAGAGAGATAAAAAATCTATAATATACTGTTTACTTCAAATCTTGGAGAGTCGGTTCCAGGTATTCCTCATTTAGTCAAGATAATTCACTATATAGAGTACATAGAAATCTTGGAAATTAAATTCCCCTATGATATAAGAATATATATCATCATTTCCTTACAAAAAAAAGGTCTTATCTATTTTTATTTTTATTTATAACATGGATAGTAATGAGAAGAGTCTTTCATAACTCATTACTCTAATTTTACAAGTTGATAAGGACTTGTGGCATGAAAAACCCATGAAATTTATAGAGAATAAGAAAAATAATAACAAGGAAAAGGGGAATAAAACTCATAACAAGTATAAATCTCTCAAGCACCATCATTCCAAGAAGAATAAGACCCAATGGAAAGAAAAGGAAAAATAAGTCATATGTTTTTCATGTGAAAAGCATAGAAAATGTAATAAGAACTACACCCTGAAGAAAGGGGAATCAAAAGGTGAATTCATTATTGAGTGTAATATTTTTATATATACACATTGGGTTTTAGATAGATCTTATGGTGATCAAATATGTATCAAAATGTAAGAACTGAGTATATTTTAAAATATTTACAACGGAGAGGTGGATTTTGGGGTGTGAACTGTTTGAGAATAGTTTATTTAGCCATTAGAGACTACCACCTTTCATTTATAAGAGAAATGATATAGTTTTAAGAGATCTTTATTATGCCCTGACTGTTATGAAAAACATAATTTATATATACTTCTTAGATATAGATAGTTTCATTTTCAATTTTTTTAAATAAAATATATTTATTTTATAAATACAACATATTTTATAATACATCACATTTAAATAATGGTAATTATGTATAAAATTAAAAAAAAAGTATTAGAAATTGATAACAAATCATGTCACATGACTCAAATAACACCCAACTGTGGAATCAATGTCTTAGTAATGTAAATGAAAATTATCTAACAAAGCTATACCAAGATAGTTATTTATATTATTTTGAGATAAAATCACTTGAGATATTTTATGCTTGTTTACAAGGAAAAATACAAAACCACCATTCCACAGATAGGGTGAAAATGACATAGGTCTTTTAGGATTGGTACACACTGATGTGTGTGGACCATTTCCAAAAAATTATAGTGGTGGTTATTATTAAATAATAACTTTTACTAATGAATTTATTATATATGGATATGTCTACTTTATGATGTATAAGTTTGATTGCTTTAAGAAATTCATTCAATTAAAGAATGATGTAGAGAATTTACTTATAATGAAGATTAAGAATCATCAATTTGATCAAGGTTTATAATATCATAACTAAGAGTTTTTTGACTTTCTATGGTAGTTTGGGATTCTTTATCAACCCACTCCACATTACACACCATAGTGAAATGGTGTTAGTTAAAGGAGTAACCATACTTTTCTAGATATGGTAAGGTTGATTATGAGGCTTAAATAATTTCCACTATCCTTTTAGGGATATGTGTTATAAACTACAACATACAAACTAAGAAGAGTAACAAATAAAGTGGAAAATAGAATTCCTTTTTTAATTATGGAGTTAAAAGAAATCTAGTTTGTCACATACACATGTATGTGTCTATGAGGAAGTTTTGGTGTCTATCTAAGACAACAATATATCACCATAGGGAATAAATTTTATCTTTATAGGGTGTACTAAGAAAATAAGAGAATACTACTTATACAACCCCTCATATAAGGAAGTGAATATTCCTAGACAATTCATATTTCCTTAGAGGGAGAATATCCTAAAAAGTGAAAGTGGTAGAAATATTTACTTCAATGAAGTTGATGTTCAATATAAACAAGAGTAAATACAAGAAAAAATTCCATAGGGATCTGTGGAAGAAGTTGTTATCAAAACACAAGTACTATAAAGGATCACCAAATAGGTAAGATAACTAGAGAGAGAAGGTTTTATAGTTATTGAAAGTGGAACTCATTATTTTTGGAAAATAAGGAACCACTATCCTATAAAGAAGAAGTAAAGAGGTAAAAAGATGCCATATGGAAATAATACATGAATTATGAAATAGATTTCATGTATCAAAACAAAATTTGGGTTCTGGTCAATTCACCGGTAGATGTAAATCCTATTGGATGAAAATGGGTATTCAAGAGAAAACTAGACATGAAATTTAAATTAAGTACCTATAAATAAAAGATCATGGCCAAAGGGTTTATAGAAAAACAAGGAATTAACTATTTTAAAACCTTTTATCTAGTTTCCATATTTAAATCCATCAAAATTATACTTTCTATAGAAGCTTAGAATAACCATGAAATATGAACGATGGATGTCAAATGAACTTTACTTAATGAGAATGTTCAGGAAGATTTATATATATTATAACTATAAGGGTTTTTGACTCCAAGTGATGCGGAACATATATGCATGTTATAGAGATCCATTTATGGATTGAAGAAATCATCCAAGTCAAGTAATATTTGGTTCAATGAAGCTATAAAATAATTTAGTTTCATTAATAATGAATATGGTCCATGTGTTTATAAGTGGTTTAGTAGAAATGAATTTTTTATCATAGTATTACATTTTCATAAAATATTACTTATTATAAATAACATACTAGTCTTACAGTATATTTAGGACTAGTTATAAAAATATTCTCTATGAAGGACGTAGAAAAAGTAGTCTACATTCTAGGGATCTAGATTATTCATCATTGATCCAAGAGTCTTATTGAAAAAAGTCATGGTACATAAATTTAAAAGATAATAAAGAGATTTGGTATAGATAAATACAAGAGTGGATTGGATTCAGTGTCACATAGTATACATATTTGTAAGAAAATGTGTCCTTATACATAAAAGGAGAATGAGATAATGGGTAGGATCCCAAAAAATTCAGTGATCGAATAAATCATGTTTGTCATGTTATGTATTTGAATTTATTTTACCTATTATATACCAAAAAACATATTTATTTTCTTATTAAATAAATAAATTAAATAAGAATAAAGAAAACAAAAAATCAAGGAAGGGGGAGCCATAAGTTAGGGAAATCTAAAAAAATGAAGGCCAAGGGAATATGCACACAAAAAATTTAGACCCTCAATGGGAAAGGTCCCAAGATCAGTGTAATAATGCATTGGCATACCTTAAATCACCTTGGAATATAGAAACTTAGCTAAAATATTCCATCTATTCCAAGTATGAATAAACTATGTGTGGCTATTCACAAACCCTATTCACTTTTGAATGATGTCCTAAATCTACCAAGTAGTTAATCTAGTACCAAAAACCTATTAAAAATAATTAGTGAATAAGTTTCAAGAGCCACCAACTGAATTCCCCTTTTTATGCACAACTGAATACCAGTAAGTAAGGCCTTGGATTCTTCTTTAATGGTAGGTAAATATCAAGATGATCTAGCTGAATAAAATTATTTTAATTTTACAGACATTATTAAGTATTTGAGAAGAAATAAGGATATGTTATTAGTGTATGGTGGTGATGATAAGATAGTAATCAGGAGTTATAATCATGTTAGTTTTCAAATATATCATAATGATCTAAAGTTATTTTCGGGATATGTCTTCAACCTCAATAGAGGAGATGTAAGCTAGAGGAGTTCAAAAGCATCCATCTGTACACTAATTCTACAGTGGAGTATGAGTATATAGTGGCTTATTATTTAGCCAATGAATAAATTTGGATATGAAAATTTTTCTATGATCTTAATGTGGTACCTAATAGTAAATTACCTATCACATTATACTATGATAATATTAGAATGGAGAATTTTGAAAAAGAGATAGGGATACACAAATAGAAAAATAACATAATATGAAAGTATTGCCTCTTGAGGGATTTTTATCAGGGGGTGAAGGTGAATTAATAATATTATCAATGGAATAAAACATGGTGGACCCCTTGAATAAAACACTATATTAGATGTTCAATGACTATGATGTGAGATCTAAAAGACTAAAGGATGTTAGTATTTGGATCTAGTGAAAGTGGGAGTCTGTTGGAGTTGGTTTCTTAGAACCGATTTTTTTACTTTATGATTATATGTATCTATAGTTTTGAATAATAAAAACTGATTATCACATCATTATTTTTCTGATGTGCGATATAGTATGTGATATTGTCTAAAGAGTTTCTATCGCACTGAAAGATTAGAGCAGTTCCCTGTTGTGATGAGAATCCAAAAAATCCATGATAGTATGATTAATATATTTTATGTAGTTATATGAAATAATTTTGGGGAAACAAATTATATAGATACCATGGATATAGAATCATATGTCTTCTAGGTGGATTATCATGGTTTAAGCCATTGGTAATTTCTAGTGTAAGATATTTTAAGTACAAGACCCGATGATAAGAAATATTTATTTATATGTGTCATGGTATGTTCCTATCCATGGACATGTGTATTGACCATTAAAAATTAAGATTATTATTAATGGATATTATGAGTCTCATACTTTGATGTAATTATGAAAACTATGATGACATATGTTAACATTGATGTAGGACATATTGGATGTGTCATGAGTAAGATTTCATTAATAAATAATATGGGAAAAGATTTTTCCCTAATTTTCTTTAAGAAAATTTGATAACTTTGGATCTTTGATGAAAATGATACAACCAAAATAAATACATGTCCATGGTGTTTTGCAGGAAATTTCAATTTCAAAAATGTCAAAGAAAGAGACATCAAGAACATAGGTCATTGGAACCAGTATAAAACCCGATTAATTAGAGATATCATGATAAATGGATTATATTACATAATAATCATATGTATGAGGGTTTATATCATTTTATCATTAAATTATTTCTCCATGGGTGACTTTTCATGTTTCTAGACTCTATCCTTGAAATTTGGACTACTTCACTTAATAACACTGAGAATATGGCCTAGAGGGCCACACACTAAGTGTATCTAGAACGTTAGTAAAATAATAATAATATTTATTATCTAACATGTAGAATAAAGATTATTCCCACTCATGGTTTAATAATTATTCATGCTTTATTGATTATATATACTCTATCACTAGTTATTCGGGAGAATATTTTATATAGAGAATATTTAATAAATATTTATTTCATATTTTATAAATATAATATTTATTTATTTATTAGTGAATAATGAATTTATATTTATTTATTAAATAAAGGCCTGATAAATATTGTTAAGGGATAGAGAATCAAGTTTAATAGTCTGGTAGGAAATAATATATATTAAATATTATTTGAATAAATAATATTTAATTAATTCATCAGTTTTACGCATGTCATGAAATAAAAATATTATTATTATTATTATAGAAATGGGGTTAAATAGGGATTAATTAAATAATAAGTATTCAAGTGAAATTATTTTTCTCTAACCCTATCACTATTTAAAACAAATTATATTATCTCTAAGTGGTTTTCCATTTTTTTTTTGTTCATAAAAACGTCCAAATAATTATGTCAAATACCTTGAGAGGTCCATCTCTAAGAAAAATACTAACAATAGAGAGTGATCCTCTTGTACCACCCCTCTTGATTCTATAGAGATCAAATAGGATCCTTTTTTAAAGTGATTTTTGGGGTTATCAAAGAAAAATTATACAAGTGTTAGGATCTACCATACTAGCACCCAGAGATTCCCATGACAATGTTTGATGGTTTTTACAACAAATGTGGATAACCCTAGAATAGAATCTACACTTGAATCCTACAATGAAATGATGTAATGACATAGATATGTTGTCATATTAATCAATGAAGAAATAAATAATCATAAAGTAATTCTTTAATTGATTAAATTAATTACAAACAATTATGTGACAATTATTTATAATGGTTTTAACTTTCTCTCATCTATTAATATTTAATTCCATTATATTGTTCATGACGTTTATCATCAATGTACATCTCATATTAATCATCAATTATGAGAAAAATCCAAGTCAAGAATTCCTCGTACAGTTCTTTTTCTATACTCAAAACCTTTTGTATTCTCATATACTTATGATATAACCTTTGATGACATGTTGATAATTTTCCCCTACTAAGAATTAGAGGTCATCCATTTTTATGTTTTCATTCCCTAGTTCATGAAGATATGTATAACCTATAAAGTGTATCAATCAGGGTCTTGTGTGGTTCCATTATAGATAAATGTTCTCAAGTATCCTAAAATAACTTACTTATATTATTAATCCTTAAAGACAATAAACCTTACAATATAGAGATTTTGTGATTATTATTAAATGTAATGTTTAAATTATTGAAATGTATGTATGTTTATATTGGGACATATCACTTGGTATAAAATCCCATTATTAATAATATGTTTTCTTCACCTTACCAAGGAGTGTGGGCTTGGGGAACCTAATTTTCTATTAGAGAAATGTTTAGTTGTTTTTTGAAATCATTTTAGTGACTTTTGGAGATTATGATGAGTTAACCTTAGTGATTTACCTATGGATATGTCTATGTAAAAGATAATATCCCAACATTTTGGTGAAGTAAAGAGTAAATGAATTCATATAAATGAAATATTAATCTTGATACTATAATTGGATGTTGGTTTTAATACAGATACACCTAGGGGTGGTAACCTTTAAAGAGGCATATTAAGTATTAATTGAATCTTATCTTACTGTATAAAAAATAGGATTAATTGAAAACCTAGTTTGAAACTCTTTAAATATATTATTTAGTTAATCCATATTATTTCTATGAACCATTATGTGGGATTGAAATATGTTTAGGGTAGATAAATTAATAGAAAATGATTATGGAAAATGCAGAATAAAATATAGAGATTAATGAGTTAAGATATATATTAATTTAAATGTTCTTTTATGGATATATGGTAAGATGAATTTGGATTGTTTTTATTTCAATGATTTTTGGGTTTAGAATATTGTAATAATGTTCATGATAATTTGGGATAGTTATTTTTGGGATTAGGTTCAGAAGAACAAGAGAAACTAACTTAAAGAAAAGTAGATTGAATTGGAAGTCTCATAGGATGAGATAAATGTGTCATAAGAGAATAAATTTTAGGATTAATTTATTTTATGATAATTTAATTTGAAAAGATATTATTATGATAACCAATTTTGTTTTTATTATTTGGTTTGAATTAAGATAATGAAAATGAGGCTTTGGAAGGTATGTATCTATAAACCCTTATATCTTACAAGAAAACTAAGGAAGTATATTTTTCATAAATGGTTGGGAAAAATGAAAATCTAGATATTTTTTTAATACATAGAATATTATTTTTATATTTTTTTCCTAAGATAGTGTGGTTGGTATTCTCAATGAAAATTTATCTTGAGTGAATCCTATCTTACAGATACCCTTAGATATTTTGATTAGTAAGTGATAGTTAAAATTTTTAGGACAATATTTTTTTTATGGGTGGAGAATGGAACAACCCTATATTTTAGTATATATTTTCCATTAATTAAATACTATGTTTAATAGATTTCTTCACATGCAATACTAAACCAAAACAAACTGCAATACATTTTATATAGATAAAATTATAAGTATTAAATAGAGACTATTATAATATAGCAATTGAATTGGTGGGTATAAATTGAAGTAACCATATTTTTAAATCTACGTAAAATAAAAATATTGGTCACTTTTAATATCAATTCATTGATAAATTCAATTAGCATAGATAAATAAATAATTAGATCATTTTATAACTAATCGTTTTTCAAAAAATTATCTTTTAAAGCACCACATATTTATATTTTAAGAAAATAAATATATTATGGTTTAATGATGGGAAAATATATTTTTTATATATAAATTAAAAAAAATTAACAATTAATTTATAGAAAATAATAATAATAATGATTAATATTTTAAATTTTATTTTCCTATATTTTTTTCAACATATTTTATATTCCCATTTAAAAGTTAAATGGCTGACTTTTAGAATTTAAAGTTGATAAAATGAACTTATTTTTTTATTAAACATTTAAATTTTTAGCATAATATATTTTTTTGGGATTTTTATAAAAAGATTTATTTTTTGGTGAATAGTGATAATTATCTTTTTTATAAATATCACAACTTTAATGACATCAATTGGGATACAAATAGGACTTTAAAATTTAAGAAACCTTTTTATTGACCAAAAAATTATTCTATAAGTAAAATTATACATTTAAAAATACTATGATTAGTTTACAAACCAACACTTTACATTTTAAAATTTATGTTATATTTTTTTTGAAAATGTTTTTATGCGTTATATATTAATTATTTTAAAATTAATTTTTACCAATTTTAGAAATTTTATTTTTATGAAATGTTTCACATAATTATAATAATCATATACAAATTATATAACATGGTTAATTTTTTTATTAAAAAATATGTTATTGAGGTAGAAAAATAGTTACCGTGATAAAAGTACATAATAATAAAAAGATAAATTATCGAAAAAGTGCCTAAATATCACAATAAATTATCCCTTATTTTGTGTGGATGAGATATAGATTAAAAAAGACTCTCCCCTATATATTATTTTATAATTTTAGAGGCACATTACTTTTAAAATGAAATGACATTACTTTAAAGTTATGAATATATACAAAAGTACCACTCTACTCACTTATAAAAGGGGCCTTCCACCACCCCTCAAAGGGAACTGTAAAAATAGAATTCCTCTTAAAAACATACCCTTTATACTTCCCTCATATCCATCTACTAATTTTTAACAACCCTTTATCTATATTAAATACCTAAATACTCTATTTCCATGAAGTCCTTTAAGGGAAAACTCAAGTTTTCAACGTGAGTACTAATCACTCCCTAACCACTTTTATTTTCTATATAAATTGAAAATATAATTTTACCATTATAATCTAAAAAAGTATATTATTTGTATACTAAATTTTATTATGTTGTGGTAAAAATCATTATCCACATTTTCCCCTTTTTCCCTAGAAAAACAAAAACTTTATTTATCTGTACGAGTAGACATCCCCTCCATAAAGTGACATGTTTTTTTCTTCACTGCCATAAACAGATATTTTAGAATGGTTTTATAATGAATAAATATTATATTTTTTATAATTATTAATATTCTAAAAAGATAAACAAATTCCTATCTCTTTTCAATTCTATAAAAAATAAAAACATAATCCATGTGTATATGTAGACTACCTTCTCCACGATGTGATATATTTTATTTTATATCTCTCTAGAATTTTATTATTTATCTAAAACTATTAAAATATGATTAAACAACTTAAAAAATATAAACAAAATAGTTATATTTTTTAATAATGATATTATTCTAAATGAAACACCTTCTAAGCCATACTCACTAATCAATTATAATATATTCTTGTTTGGACCGATTTAGCCACCAACATGAACAATGTTATAAATTTAAATCATTGATGACTAAAAAAATTAACTAATAGTGTTATTATAGATTAATGATATTTTTTTTGTTTAAAGTTATGGAAAATTTATATTCATATATAACTTATTATTAAAATGATGAACTTTATATGATAAAAATTACTGAAACATTGTTATTATAAAAATTTAAATTTATGTATCATAAATAAAAATATCAATTGATGAACCTAAAAAATTATAAATCCTGATGAAAAATATATTCCATTATCTTGAATATTCTAGTAAATGAAAAATATCTATCAAAAGAATAAGGATCATTATGGAAATTATAAGGAGTATATAAAATAATTATAATTAAAAACATTTGATGATGAAGATAAACTATAAATACTAGTAAATGTATAGTAAATAATTATAATATAAGAGTATAAAAGTAAATTTATATGAATAATGTTATAAAATAATTTTTTAAGATAGTTATTTTTATTATCCATGAATCTATAGCACATTCGATTAAGTAAGATTACAAGGTAACACTTTTTCATAACTAAGTTTTCTTTCCTTGATTTAAAATGGTTATTATTTATCCAATTATTATAATTTGATTTATTATATAAAATTTTAATTACAATTTATTTTTATTTATTTACAATTATTTCTCATCAACTCCTTTCCAAAGGATTATTACTTCAATGATTATAATATTCTTAATGGTCTCTTTCACTCAACTTAATTTCATAAATCATTATGATTCCTATTTGAATATGGGTTTTCAAGATGGTTTTTATATATTCTATGATGATATTATATTTCATTTCCTATTTATTATATGGGTAATTACATTTATGGGTTTATTTATTCATAATAGTTTATAATGTTAAGAATAATTTTCATCCGTTCTAAATAAGATCTTTCTATTCCATGTCTATATTTTCACTTTACAATACTATTATCCTTAATATTTGAAAACCTATTTATGTGTTATCTCATGTTACATCCATATTTAAATTTTTATATTTTAAAAATAATTTTTTATTATCCCTTATTATTATTTTATTTTTCAACAAAGCTATTTCAAAATATTAAAAAGTTTTTTCTTTAATTATTATATGTTTTATCATCCACCCCACATTTACTCAATATAACCATTATATAATTTTCAAGACTCCATTATTGAAGATTCTATTAAAAAGAAAAATCATTCAACATGTTTTCACTTAACCTTTTTGGAAACCTTTATTTAATTTTCAATGATCCATTATTGTAGATTATTTTTAAAAGTGTTTTTTAAATTCTTTCACTTCACCATTTTTTAACCTTAATGTTTTTATTCAAGGATCCATTATTGAAGTTAATTTTAAAATTATATGTTTTCAAAAATATTTACACTTCATATTGATATTTATTATTGATATTTATTTCTAAATAATTATTTTGAAAAATATTTTCTTTTCAATTTCTCAAAAGTTCTCTTTTTGAAAGTGAAACGTAACTTATTATTTTTAAAACAATGATAAGATATTTTTTATAAAGACTTTTATGTTTTTCTTCCATTTTTCTCTTTATGTCATAGGAATTTACCTCCATGGTAGTTATTTTTCATGAAATACCCCATAAATTCTTATATGAAATACTCTTTTAGGGTGATTGAGTTTTTGGTATCAACCAATTTTCTTTTGATATAAAATTATGTGATACCATTTTGAAATGATAAAAAAATCTATTTTAATTTCATGTATTTTTATGATATTATGAATTATTTATTTCTTATGCCACACATATGTATTGATGATTATGAGTGGGGTTTTATTTTGACCTCCAATGCATTGGTTAAGGATTTATATTTAATGAGATAATGATGTTATACATGGAAATTTTGGTATCTTCACAACATGATGTGTGGAAATTTTTTTTCTCAAAACATCAAGAATGTACTTTTTTTATTCATGACATGATCCATAGACAATATTTTTGTTCACAATATGAAAAATAATATTTTTGTTCAAAACTAGAAGCATTTGAATTTTTTTTCAAAACATGATGTGTGGAAATTTTGTTTGTTCACAACTAAATGTGTTTTCATTATTGAGTTTCCTCAAAATGTTATAATTTACATATTATTGTATTTATTCAAAAAATTATTGTAATGATATGTTTCAGTGACATGGTAAATTTCGATATTATATTCTTATGATTATGTTCCATGATTCTTGTTTATTATCTCAAACTCTTATTCAATGGAGCATGTTTATTCATTTGAGATTACATGCCCCAATATCATGACTTACGAAAAAATATTATTATTACATGTTCCTTTTAATAATATATTTCTCTTATACTCTTGTTTTCTCGTATACTTATTATTTAACCCTTGGTGACATGTTGTTAATTTTTCCCTTACTAAGAATTTGAGTTCACCATTTCTTGTGTTTACATTCCCCAGGTTATGAAGAAATATATAACCCATGATGATTATTTTTTAGGTTCTTATGTGGTTCAATTATGGATAAATGGTCACAAGTATTATAAAAAAGTTAATTATGTAGATAATCCTCAAGGACACTAATCCTTACATTATTAGGATTGTGTGATTCTTTTGAGATTAGATTTTTAAATAATTGGAATATATATAAGTTTAGCTTGATACATATCAATTGGTATCAAATCAAGTTTTTTTATTTTCTTTTAGCCTCGGACCCAGGAGTTTGGGTCTGGGGTTCCTCAATCATTCATTGCCAAAAATTCCCTAAACCACATATGTAGGTCCAAATTTATCCTGAATTAATGAAAATTCTAGATACACTTAATGTGTGGCCCTCTAGAAATTTATCTCAATATTAGTGAGTCCTAATCAGAAATAAATATTGTTATTAAAAAAACAAATTCCTTAAAGATTATGGAAAATTCATAGTTGTGATAACCACCTACAAACACTTACTGTGCATTATAATCTATTAGTATTGTAATATCTCAGAAAACATAATGCATACTTTGTTTCACAATTCTTTAATTATTTATTTATCATTATTTTTCTATATTTCATGCAATTTACATCATTTATTATGTTAAGATATTTATTTAAGTCATTAATATCATAGTTAAAGGGTCAAAATATTATTTTCTATACTCAAAAGTGAAAAATACCATCTTTATCATTTAATCAAAGGCATAACATTAACAAAGAATCATATGTAAGACACCTCACCAAAAATAGAAACTATTTTGGTTTTTATCATGCATCAAATTATGTGATCAATGATATACATTAATAATGATCTCAATTCAAGAGGATAATAAAAATTCTCATAGATATAAAAATTCAATGACACCCAAAACATATGGAATTCCTATTGGAAGTCCATTCCTAGTGATCTTCTATAATTGAGATCACTATGAGTAAATTTTAAGCAAATAAATCTGAGTTCTTATGATCCCCCCAACACAGAATTTCTATAAATCATACATATCACATCTAATTGATATATCAAGACCATAAGAAATCTATTTTAGACTACCATTATTTTATTTTGATGTTACCATTATAGTTGGGAACCAATATTTTCCTTTTATATGAAAAGTAATATAAGGAAATTTCCATATAAAATACATGAAAAGGTTAAATTACTACTATGGTAAATTCAAATTATACATATATAAAACTATATGTATTACATGATAATATAAAATTAAAATTATTATTTAGTTCTAGGGAACCCATTTTCATTACACTCTCACTTTAACTAGATCCAATCACTAAATTTTTACAACTTGTTATCTCTCACAAGAAAAACATTCTTTAGATGTGTTATGTATTTAATCATTGAATTAGCCACATTATTCACTAGGGATAGTATTTTAATAGCAAATTTACTTATTTGAGTATAATCAATCAATAGATGATATTTTTTAATTATATCGGTAATGAACCTCATTTTTATTATTGTTATTTTTCATTAATTATTAATTAATTAAGAATTCATCAAGTGTTTATGCTTGTTTAAGAATAAGGAATGTGTAATTAAATTAAAGAAAATAAATAGTGTTGGGTAATGGTGTAATAGAATCCTTAGGTGCCTAGTGGTGTAGCACGAGGTACCCAGTAGTGGAGTACCAAGTACCCAATGGTGTATGGTGAAGAACTAGTTTTGTGTAATGGTGTAATAAAAGCCTTAGGTACCTAGTGGTGTGGTATTGGGGACCTAGTAGTGGAGTACCAAGTACCCTATGGTGTTTGGTGTTGTATAGTGGATTTTAGTTTAGCCACCTAGTACCCAGTGGCCTTATATTTGTCACCTAGTTGAAAACATAATATTATTTTAGAAAGGGATAAAATTGATATTTTAAACTAAATAATTAATCCCATTTAACATGTGGTTAATGTTTAACATTTAATTTCTCTCATATTTCCCTCTATTAATAAATTTATTTATCCTCCTTTACATTATAAGAAATCTATGTAGATATATTGATCGGGATTAATTTTAAGCTATAGTAAGGTATTTTCTTTATCCAAACCAATTTGGGTACTCTTCTTCATTTCTATTTCCCATTACCTATAAGGTAGTGGAAAAATCCCTAATATCCACTTTCTAGGTTTAATGAAATCATCATCTCCTTTAAGAGTTTATTTAATCAGGTTTTCGTGGATTATAGATCTTAAAAAATATAAAATAACTCATATGTTTTTTTGTATTTAAATTATTATTTAATGTAAAACCTAATCCTGTTTTTTTAATATTTTCTCTTGGATAAATTTTTGAATTTGTGTCATCCTTCTTCTTCTATGATCTTAGGATTCAGATGAAATACAGTTTTAGTAGTTTACCCCCTTTTCATTTTATAACATTAAAGTGCATAAAAAAACATTGGATATAGTGATTATAAACCTAAAAAAATTTCTTCCTGAAAAATGATTTTATAGCACTCAAACTTAAAATTGGTATTAGTTTGAAAATATTATATTTTATGCATGTGTTTTTCTATTTTATTTCCATTATTTTATTAGTTTTTTATTATCTTGTTATCTATGATTATTTTGTATAAAACCATAATTTTTTAATGAAAAATTGTGATGTTCATGTTATACATATTGGATTCCTAAGAATGTTGACCATGGCCAACATGTGATACGTCTACATTCTGACTAATGTGATGGAATATGGATTTCACTCTAGACATCATTGTAGGATTTTTCACTGAAAATATATTTGTTTGTAGCTACTCTAACTACCCACATTCATGTGTACTTAAACATTAAATTATATTTATGTATCTATATACTGGGATTTGTCCATGGAATTTTGTTATGGTTTATGACATACCCTAAAATCTATTTATATGAATTTTTTATTTTCTAGTTTAGGCTATGGCATGTCCCAAACTCTATTCTTTAATTATAGATATCAATTTTAAGATACCTTAGGGGTTATATTGAATAATTTATTTATTTTGTTGATGTGGTGGAGTTTCAAGGGTTCATAAGAATTGAATTGATAATGGGTGAGCTATGAGTTGATCTTATTTGAGACACAACCAATGAATCATTATTATTTACATTGAGAGTTATACAATTCTAAAAAATATCATTATATCCTATTATGTAGAGTTTACATTACTTATACACAAGGATATAACGATTAATTTTCTATTAATATAATTAATTCATTAGTCTTTAAGGGGATTTCATATTGTATTTATTAACAATATGATAATGGATGAGTTGAAAGAGGATTAGTGCTGAGTGGGATGAAAAGGAATGAAAATTTATTTTGTTGGAGAAAATCATGATGTGATGGGAACTTGTCATGCCAAATTAGAGTTTAATAAAAGAAGAATATTTGAATTTTATAGTAAATCATTCCATTTCCATAATAATTAAATCATTAATATTTTCCATGAGGATTCATAGGGTTCATACTACCCCATGATGAGAAGTTGTAAATTTTTTTATTTTGGGGTATCCATGGGAGATAACTTTAGTCATTATATAATAATATTCACCACACTATAACAAAATATTTCAATATGTAGAGTATGTGAGTAATTTTTTTCTCATATCATTAAATATCAACCTCTTATACCACAAGGATTGGGTTCATGCTATAATAATTCTTCTACAAATATTAAAATACAAAAACCAGGCTCAAATGAATCTGGTCAAGATGCAAGAGTGAAATTATTAGTATAGATCTATAATCAATATCTTTTAGATATTACAATAAATACATAATATACAAATCCCTATAGTGATTAATGTATGGTCTAAAAATAAGATTTGAATCCACCAAAGAATAGTATAATGAAACTTTAAGATAAACATCCATCCATCCTAAAGAGATTTAGGCTAGGATTTAGGATAGGAATAAGAATTCACACATGATCCAAATTATAGGGGAATTTAAGGATGGGAATCTAATATTTATTAAATTTTTATTGCTCATATTTATTTCTTTTACATGGAGTTAAATATGATATTCTCAATTAATTCCTTTTTTTATAACAATATAAGAACATGTACAGTGTGATAACAAGTTATGTTCACTAATATTATCCACTTGATAACAAGAGTGAAGGAAACCTGTAAAAAACCTTGGGTCATGTATGATATTTTTTACTCTATCACTCATCATTTTTTTATTTAGGATCCTTCACTATAATCAGTTATTGGAATTTTTTTGTATTTAGTGTTTTGATAAACACTAATTCAGCCCCCTCTTAGAGGTGGTGTACCATTATATGGGTATATAATTTGGTATTATATCATATTGGTACAATGAATATATTCACTTTATGTCTGATAACCTAACATTTGGTGTTAGAGAAGGATATTATTATTTTAATTTGGTATCTTATCAAGTCATTCTTGTGGATATTTTCACAATGGTTCCATTTATTTTTTTAGGATCTGATTTATTTATTTATTTCTAACATATTTTTGATCAATGAGATATATGGAAAGTATAAACACTTCAAACAACAAATTCATCCTCATGTTTGATGAGGATGGTTTGCATATATAGAAGGAGTAAATGGTTCCATAAATTCATTCTCATGTATTGGATGTTATTTACACCACTATGAATGGTTTATATATTATCAAAATTTGGATAACCTAAACTTTTCATGATAAAAATAATATTTAAGATAATGGGAGATAATGTAATGTTTAACTATTATACCTATAAAATAATGAGTTGACATGAGGTATGTGTAAAAAAATGAATGGAAATTGGAAAAAACACTATGATATCCATGATGGATACAGTAAGGTAAATGACTTATGGTCACAAACATTTTGAGATAAATTTGAGTATATTTAAATGTTAGAAGACAAATAAATAGATGAATTATTTTTTTAGGTGAAAAAATGTAAGCTTTATTTGAAGATATGGACAATTTCTCTAATATTTAACCATGTTGGAAAAACTAATAAGTATTATCCTAGATAAATTCAATTCAAATATATATGACCAAAAGTATGAAGACCAGAATGAGTGGAATATTTATAATATTAACAATTTCTTGATATACTATGAGATTTAGAGAGGAAAATCCATGAATAGAAAAGGAAAATCTAATAAGGGTATGGATTTAAAAACTTCAAAAGGTTTTAAACAAATTATGTCTAATAAGTTATATGATAAAGAAATTGTTGTTGAAGAAAATTCCATGCATTTTAATGATTTTATATCATTTTTTTTAAAATGGTATGTAATGAGGAAGAGGTAAAAACATGGGTAAACATTATTTTAAGTGTTTCAATAATTACAATATTGTATATTTTATATCTAGTTTCCTTGAGAATGATAATGACGATGATGTGGATGATAAATCATAATGATCATCATGAAGAAATAATGTGTGAAGTGTTTATATTATAGGGAAATTATTTAAAGTTAATGGGAAGAATAATTAAAAAAATCAAGGAATGTTTTTCTCAAAACTTTATACAATTTCTTGTGATGAGTAAAGTGAAACAAGAAAGAATAATCTAAGGATGAAGGACTCAAGTTTTTTAATGTTAAATCCAAAGTCCAAGTAACCATCTTGTAAATAATAATAGATCAGTAAATAAGGAACTAACTATGAGGAAAGAAAATATGATGAAACACTAAAGGAATTCCAATTAATAATGGAGATTTTGGTAAGAATAAAAGAAATCAATAAACATGAAAAAAGAAAAAAAAATTAATGGAAAGATAATGAATCACTTAAAAACACCTTGATACATTAAAAATTAAGGAGATTAATGATATAAAAGTGGAGTCCAAATGAAAGATGGGTTATCTTAATGAAATAATCACTAAAGATAAAATATTATTGAGATCACTATAAAAACATGATTTATAATAATGAGTAAGTAAAGGATATTGAGGTGAAGTTGTGTGAAATTAATAATTCCTTAAATAAAATTTACTTTGAATTTTAAATTTATTTCAACGAATTTGAAAAAATTTCAAAATTAGTTGAGAATGTTTTTTATGATAATAATAAACTTGGATATTATCCTATGGTTCTATGAACTATTATATTGGAAACTTAGGATCGTAACATAAATGATGGTTGTAGCGATAAAAGGGGAAAATGTGGTTACTTTTATTGGGAAGAAGATAACACCCATTATAAATCAAAGTGGTGTTGCTAAAAATATTAAAAGAAATGAGGTAAGGGAGAGTAATAATGTCTATGATAATAATAAGGGTTATGATAAGGTAAATGAAGATGAATCTAATTATGGGGATGATTAAATGATGTTTTAAACTTCAAATAAGAAGGTATCTCAATTAGCATATTTTTATGAAATGTATTTCCAATAACAGATATTTTTATTTTAAAGAAGATATTTGTGTTGATTAATTTATATACACAAATCCAATGTGTGTTCATATAATCTTTCAATCCCTAAATTTAATAAGGAACCTTAATTATGAAGGGGTAAACCTAATATTCCAATATTTCAGTTGAGAAAACATCCAAATGAGATTGTATAAATGAATAATAATAGTAATTCTATTAATGAAACTTTTATGTTGTGCATTAACCTTAAAAAAGCACTACAAATTGTATCGTTATTATTCATGAGAAATTTATAAGGCATTATTATTCTGAATCCATTAATATAATGAGTAATCAAGAATTTTTTTTTTGTGTTTGATGTGTCTTATAACAAAGTGAAAGGTGGAAATACTTCGATACTTGATAATGGTTTATCATCCCACATGACCAAAAAAGTACCTCTTGAAAGATATCCTAAGGTATGAGAGAGGAGATATCACTTTGAAAAATTATTGATCACTCAATTTGAAATTAGTTAGAAGTTAAAAATCTATTAAAAGAAACTTGAATACAATAACGTTATCTTTATTGATGGGTTGAGTCAATATCTCTTGAGTTCCTCTTAGATTTTTTAAAATGTGAATGAGGTGATCATTCAAAATAATTAATGTGTCATAAATATATTTATGGATGAAAATATCATCATGAAGTAACAGTGAATGGGTGGAAATTTATTATGAATTACCAACGATCAATATTATTGTTATACAAGTGTGAAAGTGGTGAATGAGATATGAAATAGACTACTCAATCATTTGGGTAAAAAGAAAACTATTAATCTTGTTAAACATGATTTTGTGAGGAATCTAGTAAATATGTAATGTGAAATATTTAATAGTTGTGGAACATGAAAGAAAAGTATAATAATGAACAATAATCATTAGGTGGTAGAGATCAATATTAATAAACCTCTAGAGCTATTAAATTCATATGGATGTTATCTGATGAGATTGAAGTCAATAAAAAGAGATAATAATGTCATTAATTTTTCTAATGATTTGAGTCGTATGAATTATTTCTATTTTATATCAAGTAAATCACATTATCTTGAGATGGATAAGAATTTTTAAAGTTATTATGATAACCAGACCATATTAGACATTAAAATAATTAATTCTCATAATTGATCATAATATAACATTGGAAAATTTAAAGAATATCTTGATAATCATGGAATAAGAAATGAATATTATACTTCATACACACTCTAATAAAATTGGGAACTTTAGTGAAAAAACTATATTTTTGTATCCATGGGATAAACTATATTGTATGATCATGGAAACTTGAAGGACTTTGAGATATAATATATAACAATATTCATTTATAACTAAAATCATCTCTTTAACCTAGATTAATTAATATGCGTTCTAATATGTGGTTTGATAAAAAGACAAACTTGAAATGTTTAAAGGTTTTTTAAATCCCATGTGACATTAATATCAATTAAATACATTTTTTGAAAGTTTGATTTAAGATCCAATTAGGGAATATTCATCAGATATATACTTGGTGGAAGGAGTTACCAATGTTATAAAAATATATGGGAAAATTCATTGATATTTATGATGTTATTGTTTTCTCAACAAAACAAATTTATTATAAAAATAATTTTCTATTAATGAAAATGAGAATTTTTTAGAAAACAAGGTAAATATTTTATTGGTTTAACATATTTTTAAAACACTCAATGTGATTATAAAATTTATTGTATCGAGGGACCAAAATTAAAGTGGAAATAATTTTGAATGATTAAGTAACATATTGCACCAAAAAAAATATTTGGAGATAAAAGATAAGGTGTTTAAACGTGGTGAATTTTAAAAATTTCCTATCATATAATATTAATTTTCAAAGTTCAGCCAAAAAAATCATTGAATATGAATTGAAATCTAAGGATTAAATAGAAGTGATACAAGAAGAGATGAAAAAAATTTATAAATATGGAACTTGTGAATTGGTGTAACATCCTAAAGGCGGAAAATTTATAGTCAAAGTGGATTTTTAGAAATAATATCAATGATAAGAAAAAATTAACATTGAAAAAATATCATCTTTTATATAGTGGGTACTATGAATATTTAGGTTATATGGTTTTATGAAACTTTTTCCCCAATCACTAGATTTAAAATGATTTGAATATTTCTTATTAATATTTTTCAATGGAATGGTAATTTTTTTCAAATGGATGTGATGTAAAAATTTCTAAATGGTAAACTTGTGGAACAAGTGTATATAAAATAACCAAAATAACATATTCTTGATGGTGATGGTTCTAAATTTTGGAAGCTGATAGGGCTTTATATAGGCTTAAAAAATCATCATAATCATGGAATTCAAAGATGGAAAGTAGATTATGAATACTGAACTTCAAGAAAGTCAAATTAGAAAACAATTTCTATATCAAGGGAGATGAAAAAAACTCACTCATTCTTATTTTTCATGTTTATGAAATCATTTTTACCAAAAATATGGAGAAAATGCGGTAGTATTTTATTGCCCAAATGAGTAAATACATAGAGACATCAATTCTCCATGAGATGAATTTTTAATGATTTTAGGTCATAAACAAAATAGATTTTATTTTTCTATCACAAACAAGTATGGTCATGAGTTATTAAAGAGGTTCAAAATGGAACAATTAAGAGAGGTATCAACTCTTACAGAACTTTGGTCAGAGTTTTATTTGGAGGAATAAGGAAGGAGTGCAGAATAAATTTAGTTCTAGTGTCTTATTATCATTCTAGTATATTTGATAATTATTAAAATATATACCATCTTTACAATTACTCTTTGTACATGGTAAAAAAGTAGTCCAAAGGTGTATCATTTTATGAAAGTGAATAGGATCTTGTGTTATGTAAAAATAACTATAGATTATGAATTGATGTATAAAAAATTCACATCTTTTATACTTTATAACTACTTTGATATAGACTATCTGGGTGATGTTGGTGATAAAAAATTTAACTATGGTGATAAATTATTTATTATAGAAATATGTGTTTATTATAACTCTAATAAAATAAATTAATCCACCCAAAGCACCATAGAAGTTGAGTATGTTGTGGCGTTATAAGATAAAACAAAAATAATGTGGATGAATTCAAACATTAGAGATATAAGTGTGAATTTTACATATAATTTGATGATTGGTAATGAAAATCAAAGAGAAGTAAACATTTCAAAGAATATATTATGAAATTCAAGATTAAAACATAAGGATATAAATTAATAATTCATTATAGATAATGTATAATTTAGATATATTTCATCAAAAATAATTTTAATGAAGGTGAACGTTTCTAATATATTGACATAGCCCCCAATGAAGGATGTCTTCTATCACTTGAGAATATTTGTGGGAGTACATTCTTTCCCAAAATACCATTTTTTTAATTTTTATATCTTTCATTCCATTGGATTTTTTGAGAAATGGGGATAATAAAAAATATCTCTATATATAAAGGGGGACTAAATGTATTTATTTTTCCTAGTGGTTATCAAGATGAATAATAAGTAGAGTATTTTACTTATAGGGGGTGTCATGAGGAGTTGGAAGTAGAATCTTAAAGAAAATTTCATGTGGTTTTTCACATATTGAAGAAAAATACAATGGGGATATCTAATATCCCCTAGGATGATATTGAATAATCCTTGGTGATTGGATTGATGAGGTGGAGTTTTAAGGGATTTTATTAAGTGAATTGAAAAAGGGGGTACTTTGAGTTGATCTCAATTAAGACATGGTCAATATAACATTGATATTCACACCAAGAGTTGGATAATTCAAAGAAAAACATCATTCTACCATATGATTTGGTTTTTACATAACTTCCACATATAGATCAAGCTCAAAGTTATTTCTTGATACAATTCAATCAGGAGTCTTGAAGGTGATTTTATGTTGTATTTATTAACAACATACTCATAGAAGAGTTGAAAGTTGATTTTAGTTGAGTAAGATAAAAATGAGTGAATATATCTAGTGTTGTAGAAAATAAAAACATGAAGAGTACTATTTAGGAAATAATACAGTGGAATAGAATAATTTATTAACTTACATGGGAAATCATGAAACCGGATTAGGCGTTGCACCAACCAGATTTTTCTCGAGGATTCTAGGGTTCCATGTTAGTACCAAGAATGCATCAGAAACATGGAATAATTATATTTTAAAAAATTATCACATAAATGAGTCATTACACTATATACAATGATAAAACATGCCTTCGTAGAACCCAAGGATCTTGTGTAGAAGGAATTAATTACAAAAAATAAATTCATATGGTTACCTAAATTGATTTGTTGATGAAAGTGTGTTATACACTTGGATTGAAGTCATTACTTTAAGAAATCAATTTTGGATCCCTCTAAATCATACAAAAAATTATCTATATTCTTATCGATCATCTATATTCAAATTATGGTTATTAGCATAGAGAAAGTAAAAACCCTTTGACACCACCAAAATCATGAAAAAATAACTTCATTGATTTGGAATGGAGATCAAGGTGATCATATCTCAATATAATTCTATCTTAAACTTTAGGGATATCTTTATAGGAGAGATAATTTGAGTGTATTAGTAGACCATTTTAATTTGAAAAAAAATTATACGTGGGAAGATTTTATTTACTAAATATTATCCTTGGTACTTTAATAAATAAAACCTTATAAATTAAACAAAATTTGACATGTATGAAAAAATTAATGTGTGATCAATTTAATAAATATTTTACCACTTACTTGTAATATCTGAACTGTGTTGTGTGATAAAAAAAATCCATTATATTGAATTATCTCTCCCAAAATTGTTTAATAAACATTGAATAAAATATTCCTTCAAAAAATATTTTTTCTCATGTTCACATAAAAACATGTGAATAAATTGAGAAAATAAATTCAATTCATATTATTATGATATTTAATAATATTGATTTTATTTATTTATAGTGATCTTTCAATATTGGAAATATCTTGATCCCGGATGTGTGGCCCACTAAGTCCTTAAAAACCAAATCACTAGAATTGGTCAACTATATGAATGCACTTCATGTGTGACCCTATATCTCCTTATATAAATAAAAGTGAGTACTACTCACAGAACAAGATAAGTTTCTAGAAACACATAAAGACATATAAAGTGATAATGTATATCCATTGCAATGATAACTTATTTTAAAAATATGCATTGTGTAATAAAATATCATTATCTAATGATATATTATAAAGATGGATTCACAACTTATCTTGACATCCTTACCTACTTTATTTATTCTTTGTATGGCCTTACTAGTTATACTTACACTCTTCTACCCTAGGTATGGACTTAGTGAAAGTATTCTTACCTTGATTAACTATTCCTGAGATATCACTTTCTCTACTTAGAAGTGAAAAATATTATCGTGATCATTAAATTAAATCCATTCCACTAATGATACACCCAACACAAGATAGCTTTCCACAATATCAATTATATAATTTTCACCTTGAATAAAATTATGTGATCAAATGGAACAAATTAAAAATTATTTAATGTCAATAGAATAATAAAAATGCTCATGTAGAGGATTAATCAATGACACCCATAACATGCAGCGTTCTTATTAGCGAGTAATTCCTCAAAATATCATGAGATTGAGATCACTAAGTGAGAACTTAATGATATGAAGTCTCAATTCTTATGATTATATGGATCATGATAGTCATACATCATATTTTTTCCTTTCAACATGATATATCTGGACTACAAGATATATATTTTGGATCATTGTCATGGTATCTCAAGGTTCTCATTATAGCGACGAACTTCTCGAATATTTTGATACAAAATGTAATCTATAGACATTACCAATGATATAGTACATGAAAAAGTAATGATACTATCATGGTAAGAGAGAAAACATGTACATATCAAACTATATACATTTTATGGTAATCAAAGTATATATAGGAGTTGTGTCTAGGGAACCCATTCAGAATACTCCCAATTTCTCTAGATCCAACTTCTAATAAGTCTCAACTCATTATCTCTAACATTAGAATCAGTTTTTTCATGAAATATGGATTCAGTTAGGGTTTCTAACATGCTGTAATATGTGTAAACTTTACTAACTAAATCATCACATGTTTTAGTGAAATCCCTCTAGAGATGAAACTTTGAAAGTATGCTCTTTATCCTATAGTGTGACTTGGGATCCTCGGAAAGTACCACTATAGTTGTATTATTGTATTAAACTATAATATGGTCCATACAACTAGGAAAAACACTAATATTTGATAAAAATATATATAGTCATACTACATTATTATTTGCATTACAAGATACTATATTCTTGTATTATTATGTAGAATCGGTGACCACAAGTTGATTTGAGCTTCTCCAGCTCATAGCACCACCATTTAGGAAAAATACATATCCTGACTATGATTTTAGATCATCCGGATCTATATAGAAACTATAATCAGTGTATCTCATAACTATTAGTTCTTCATATCCTCTATACACTTGTAATATATCATTTGTATGTCTCATGTTCATTAGGATAATTTTTAAAAATACCTAATGAAACTCTCCAAGATTATCTTGATATCTTACCACCATGATTATAGAAAGGGAAACATAAAACCTTGTACATATCATGAAATATTTTATAGATCCCACTACCAAAACATATGAGATTATACTCATCCGTTGAATCTCCTCCTATATTTATTGAAACATTTTCATGGAGATATTGATACTTCGTGGAATTTGAAATAATCCTCTCTTGGGTTATACCATGTTGTACCTTTTGAGTACCTTATAAATATATATAATTTATCTTATCCCATGTATCCTTTCAGATCTATCTTGACTAATCTTGACCCAAAAAATATATTCTGCTTCACCTAAGTCTCTCATGGAGAAGCATTAATTTAACCAAGTCTTAACTGACTATAATACCTGTACTTCAATTCCCATAATTAATATGTCATTAATATATAATAATAATAAAACAATGTCATTTAAACTGACTATTTTATAGAAAAATGAATCACTTTCATTCTTTACAAAACCAAATTCTTCTATGGCCTCTTGAAAAAGAACACTTCATGGTCGCAATGTCTACTTGAATCTATAAATGAATCTATGTAGCTTGTATAAATAATTGGAACTCTTTAAACCAATACAAAATAGTAGGTTGAGTCGTATAGATTTCTTAAACCAACTTACCATTTAGAAAATAAATTTTGACATCCATTTTCCAAATATTATAATCCTGGAAGACTAATATTTCAAGTAATATTCAGATAGATTTCATCATCATGACCAGTGAGAACGTTTTATCATAGTCAATTCCATGGAATTTCTTGAAACCCCTCATAAAAAATGTGATTTATTGTTATATAATTTACCATATATGTTCATTTTTTCTTAAATAACCATTTACATAAAATATGATTTACATAAACTATAAGGTCTACCAAAATCCAAGCTTGATTTTGGCATATGGATTCCATTTTAGAATGAATGGATTATTTCCATTTAGCAGTATCCTTACCAAAAATTTCCTCCATGTCGGTAAGAGTTTAATCATTCTCTAAGAGTAGTTTGTAACCTGACTCATTGATAAGAAAACCATATATCTCTAGTTCTTGAACCTCCCCAATAGGCCTTTATAATACATGTGTCTCAAGAATATCTTCATCTCCCAGTATCTTTGGTGGAGATTGTTCTCATACCAACTCTTATGCATATAGAGTATCAACTTTATTGAAGTAAATATCTCTCCTGCCATTTCCAATGTAAATTTATTCCTATTAAATAAATATGAAAGGTTACACCAAAATAAATTTTCTATCTAAATGGATATATTGGTGATATATTTTTTTATTTTGAATATCTTATAAAGATTAACCTCATGCTTTCAGATGCTAGTTTTTAATTTGGTATTATCTTGAGGAATGGACCAAATCCACACACACAAATATGAGATAGAGTGGGTTTTTTCAATATGATAACTCTTATGTAATACCATTTTTTACCTTATTTGGCATTTAATTTATTGTATAATCCATTATTTTCATTGTATATTACCAAAAGGATAATGGTCGAGTTGCATGACTCATCATCAATCTTACCACATCAGGAAAGGTATGATTCCTCATTTCACTAACTCCATTCCATATAATTGAATAAAGTGGAGTAGGTTGTGATATTATCCCACACTCTTTCAAGTGATCAATGAATTCTTGGTTTTATTATTCTCCAACATGGTCTGATCAATGTTTCTTAATATTTTTACCAAAAAAATTCTCTACTTAATTTCAATAATTCTTAAACATTTTTATGGAATATAACTTATACCACATTAATTAGATATATCCATGCCTACTAATTTATTAGTAAAAGTTAAGAAGTAAGAAAACAAACCCTTTTTCTCTATAATAAATGGATCATATATATATGTATGAATAAATTGAAATATATCTATAGCCCTTTGACCTTTCCCATTTGAATGTTCTTTGGTCATTTTACCTTGTAAATAATAATGACATTCATCCAAGGATTTTAACTAAATAAATTATATACACCCATCTTGATGTAATTTTTTAAATACTTTTCATTCACATGACTTAACGAGAAGGTCCATAGTTGGGTAAGATATGATTCATTCTCAATGGTTTTATAATTTATTTCCAAAATAAGATTTTATAATTCAAGTATATAAAATACATTATTATGATATTCCATTTTATATCATATTTTATCCTTATTAATGAGACAACATTTATTTCTAAACATGAAATTAAAGAAACATAACATCTAATTATAACACTAAGATTTTTTTTCTGGTAATGGATGGTACATAATAACAATTATTTAATATATGAACCAAACCACTAGGCAAAGTGAAATGTTAATCTCTTACAACTAGTGATTCCAGTCTTGCACCATTTTCTAATTGTATATACATATCTTCCTTTGAAATATTCTTGATTGTTCTAGGATATATTATTTTAATATAAATGATTGATCCACATGCTTCATCCAATAATAAACTTGTAAAAATAGACAAATTTCATTTAATGAAAAACAAACATGAACCAGAAGTATTGCATTGCTTATTTTTCATAGGGTTGAATATTTTATTCTAGTTTCCTTTCTTTATAAATTAAAAGTATAATGCCTCCTATTCATTTCTATCTCTTTAAAAAAATTTCTTATTGTATTGGAAGTGCATCAATGTCTTTGTCTTAGGTTTATCATTTGAAATATTATCATTTCCATTAATCCTCTTATTTTACATAAGTTCTAAACATTTCATGTTATTCATCTCCTTATAAACTTGGATAACTAAATACAATAGATCTATGAGTGATTTTTTCACACTACTTATATTATAATTAATGATGAAAGTTGATAATCTTGGTTGTAAAGAGGAAAGAATGATACTGGTCACTAGTTTTTAATCCAACTTGAACCAAAGGTACTCGAGTCTCTCAATATACCCAATCATCTTGAGTATATGGGGAACTTCATGATTCCCTTATGATAAATATCACCTAAACAATGTAGTTGATATCTCATATTTTTCTTCTCATACTATCTCCTATTATAAATCTTTAATATATGACAACATTGTATAGGAATCTTCATCCTCATGATTTTTTTATAAATCACTAGTCATAGATGAAAATATAATTCACTATATATCTATTGAATAATAAAAATTATTGTTATACTTGTCTTTATCTTCCTTTTTTTTCCTATATGGAGATCAATAGGAAATTTAGATTCCAACACATAGAGATTCTTCTATTGGTATAATAATATGCACAAGTTCCTCTACCACTCCTTGAAGTTATTGTCGGTTATAATATTCTCTTTATCAAGTATTGATCATTTTGATATTGAACTTATTGTGGTGTTTTTAATTTTATCTACTCTAAATAAATTTATTATATTATTACTTTATATTGATTACTAATAGACATTAATAATTAATTAATCATAAAATGTCTCTAATCATTTTATCGAATCTTAGTTCTCCTCAATTACTAAACCCAAAACACTCAGTTGCATGAGTATTCTAGTGGAAATGGTCTTTGAAAACTCTTAATATAGTCCATTTTATGACTACAACACTACTTAGAGAGTTTCAAGGTTGTATTTTGGCAAGCCAACAATATTTAATTATGAATCCTTTAATTTTTGAGTAAAGTCCTAGCCTTTGGAAATTGTAACCTTGATTTAGTTAACACTTTACCTCTAAAGTTGAAAAAAAGATTGGTATAGATACATCTATGTTACTATATTCAATTATATCAACCCATAACTCTCATAAAACTCCCCAATAGTATGAGGAACCCTCAATTAGGGATGACAAGAACTTTATACATATGTTTTTTTTTCAAATTTAAGTGATGTATTGTGTTATTATATAATATATCATTGAGGTATTTTAATTATTCGTAGTGAATGTAATATTTTTTCCTATTTAACATGATTTTTATATGTTATTACACTCATATATAGAGCACTCATAATATAAAAAATACACCATATATTATCCCATTTTATCTATACATGATCATTTATTATTATTCTAAGTGGATGTGTAAAAATAAAATATTCACAAAATAACAATAAACCATGTATAAATAAATAAATATAACTAACTAATCATGAGTTCTTACTACTGGTCAATATATTGAGTGAAAATTGATCAAAAAAGATCTTGGGGGTATATACTTGAGTCATGTTCACTCGGATCACAATGCTCAACCCTTGTAACATGTCTACAATTACTCTAGAACTTCACTTAATATCAATACACTCGTCATCTTCTTATATCCTCATCATTATACATAAATACTCACATACATGTGATGGGAACTCATGAATGTAAAATATAGATAAATTAATCTAATCATGATCACACATGACCTTATATATATATAATAAAAGATAGATGATTCAAATACCATCATATAAATTAATTAATTAGTATAAATATCCCATGCATTGAAATAAATAAATAAATAAAATAAAATACTAGAAATCAATAAGTCGATCTTGCTTATGATTAGTCGACACATAATATATTTTCATTATAAAATTAAATTTTCAATTATTTTTTTCTCAAGGGAATTAATTTTCAATTAAACTAATTATTTTTCATTTTAATTCATAATTATAACTCTCACATTCGCAAAATATTTTTATACATTTCAAATAATTTTTTTTGAAATTGGAAAATATTACCAAGGATGAAAGGATTCAAAAATAACTGATAAAGGTGTATTTGGTTCAAACAGAGCTCGAACCATCCCACCCTAGGTCGGGTTAACCCATTTACTAGTTTAGTTGAATGGGACGAACACGCCTCATCGGGAGAATGTACAAGAGAGAGGCGACACACCTTGGTGACATCATTATTCAAAAAACTTTTTTTATTAAACTTAAATCAGTTCTACCATGGGGTGTTAAACCCCCTAAATTGTGGGGGGTATATTGGTGTAAAAGTGGGTGGATAAGTCACTTTTTAATTTTTCTCATTTCTATAAAGTTTCCATAACCTTTTGAAACTATTTTTTTGGTGTTTTGTTAATCCAAAATTGTGAACAGATATTTATTCTTCACATTTTTAATTTCAAAGGTACGTATTAATCCTTAAAGTGTTATATATATATATATCCATGTTTCGATAGAATTACTAGAACTATAGCTTGGACGGATAACTGATATTGTTCTGGTCACCAGACCACTACCTCTGATCCTATGTTGTCAAAACTTCCCCACACCAATAATATATATATATATATATTTGTGTGTGTGCATTTGTTTTATTATAAAACATTAAATAATGATTTGGATCTGATTTTTAACTTCAGATGGCTATAACTCGGCAATTCAACCTCAAATCAAATCACTATCAAAACTAGTAGGACCATTGCGACACCCTATACTAAACTCAATTATAGAAAGAATTTTATTTAAACTTAATTAAAATATGATTTCTCAAATACCAATTTTCCTTATTGTGTATTGGATTGGTTTATTGTAACACCCCTGGTAAATAAAGAATATGACATCTTCATATTTATCCATATTTGTGAATAAAATATTAATATTACATTATAGGGAACGCTATGCTCGATGGCATACCCAATACGCAACAACGAGTTTCTTTGAAATCTTACATTGCAGTCTAATAATAAAATAATATTATTTTAAATGGTAGTTAACGCCTAGACATTGTAATGGTGGGAATGAATTTAACTAACTACAAAATGATTATATATGTTTGTCCAATATTTTTACTTTTATCCAATAAATTTTAGAGGCTTAAAATGCAAATGAATCCAATTTTAAGCATAAATCATCTAATATTCTTTAAAATGTCGATTAACCGCCTTCTGATGGAGAACCCTTTTTAAATATACTTTTGAAAATTTTATATGTTGTATTTTACAAAATAAAATCCTTCTTTAGAATATGGACATCAAAATTTACTTTGTGTAAAGTTTTGTTATTTTTCTGATAAAGATCATTTTTAGTGAAAATGTTGCATTTTAATTCAAAACCTCCTTTTAATCTGATTTATTTATACAGATAGATTATCTTTTTAATTGATATTAAAGTTTATTTATAATATATTGTTACCATTTAATCCAATGGTGGTCATTGGAATTAATTTCACTTTGAAATTAGACTTAAACTAGTGTCAATCTTTTAATAGATATTGTTTCTTAAAAACACGCTATTTGTTTTGAGAGCGGGAATTAATTATTAAAATAATTAATGCAACTTATATGTTTTGAATTTTTTAAAATAGAAATAATTTTTGAATTCATAATATCAAATATAACTTAGGGTGAATTTTTGGTATTTTTCTGAAAAAGTTTAACTTTTGATGAATAGTGAAACCACTAAGTGGTAGTTAAAAAACTGATTTTTCGATTAAATGAAACTTTACCACTTTTGTGATTTGAATTTAAAAAATCCGACATACATGGTTGTCATTAGGATGTAAAATTTTGTTCAATGGGATTAAAATAGTTTTTTTGGTGAATAGTAACTTTTAAGTTTTATTAATCGCGATTAAAGGTAATTAGTGTAATTTAAGGTAAAGATAATGTTATAATAATATAAAATGACCTTGAAACATGTCCTAACCTTATTGGATGAGTCATGACCGACCAAGACAATCCATGGGTAATCTTGGGGGCCCCATGGAGCCACTTTGGTAGGAAAATGACATTAATAACTTTTTTATTTAATGTTAAAATAAAAGTGTCACAAACATGTATTGTTTTACTAGAAAACAATTAATGGGGTTATACAAGTAATATATTTGACTATAAATATTCATTAGAAATCTAAAAATATTTCCTAAATCATGATATTTTTTTATAATTTTTATACATTAAATAAATTAAATTATTTGGGACACCATGATGATGCAGCGATTACCTCATTATTTAACGATTTAAATAAAATGAAAAGATAATGTAAACTATAAGACCTAAACTTGTAAAAAACCTATTGTATGTGTGTATTTCGAACTATTATCACCTTATCCTCAAAATATGTAATTCTGGGTCCTTTAAAATCTGAAATTCATTTTATAATAAAGTAACATTTTATAACTTTCCAAGAGTTCCCCTCCTCTCCTCTTGTAAAAGGCCCCCACCTCTACCACCTTACCCACACCTCTCAAGCCTTTGTCACAGCCAAACCCTGCCCATTTTGTCTTTCCACATCCCTCTCTTACTCCTAGAAGCCTCACATTGGACAGAAGTCATTCCAAGGAAGCCTTTGAGCTCAAATCAAAAAGAGTTATCCTCTTTAAAGGTAAAGTCTTCCCTAGTGTTCTTTTGTTTTATTTTTCTTCTCCAACCCCCTAAAATCTTTTTATTACATTATTTTGTAACAACACCAGTATATTCAATATAATAGGATTTTTTAATAAGAAGGATTCGAGATAAACTTACACACCCATCCGTCTAATGGTTAAAGAATATATTGTTTCTGTGGATAGAGAATTACTGCCTCACGAAACGATGATTGTTAAATATTCTTCTAACACATTTAAAGGTGGACATTATGATGTCACTGTATTTTATATATGATATATATTGTATTTATATTTTATATATGATTCTGTATTTTATATTTAAAACATACCTTTATTCTTTTCATGTTGTGCAAATGCGATAATTTCATATGAGGAAGTGTGGACAACCGCCCCCTCAAGTGATGTGACTCATTCATGAAATACATGGAATGTATAGAGAATGAAATTAATGAACATATGTGACCTATATAACATATATATTATACTGGAATTATAACATATATATATCTCATTTATTTTTAATTCCATTAATATGACAAAAAAATGAAAGTAGCGTTCATGCGTACGTACGGCCTACCGTCTCCATGAACGGTGCATTTCATTTCTTTTTATCTCCAAATGTTATGGAATAGTATAAAATGAATATTTAATGGATATATATTATATTTAAATCATTAATAATATTCTGGAGATTATTTACTTATAACTACATGGACAATCATTTTCAGACAAGTTCATTTTTGACTCATGTACCAAACATCGGCAAAAACGGATGATATGAACTCACATTATTAACCAATTATTATAAAATTATAATATGTGATATGAAATGAATAATAATATTTAAATGAGGTCCTTAAGAAATTATAAACTGACCAAAGTTTATTATTCAGGAATATAAATAAACGAATAAGACAAGTCAGACTTGAGGTAAGGGATCCTACATCTCTCTTTCTTTTTAAGTACTCTCTTTTTTGTAAATTACTTTAAGCACCTATTTATTATGTTTGGGGATGTTATTTTATATTCCTAATACTGTAATTTTTATGATAATATTATGAGAGACCCTATTTTATCTCGTAAATCTATTTTTGGATGTTTTAAGTGGCGCCGTTAGGCTGCCGAGTTTTCATAAGGAATTTTTAATCTCACTTTTATTCCCGTGAGATTTATGCTACATTTGCCACTAATTTATTTTGTGTGGTGTATGTACTGAATATTATTATACTATTTGTGTAATATAATTTCATTTATGGGTATTTACATCTTCATTGTATGACCCTTCTTTCAGGGGGTGTATGTTTTGGAAGTTACCCAATTCGGTAAGGGAACCTTTCACCCTACTTTTTTTAAAAGACTTATTTTGTTATGTCTTTTAATTTACATCTTATTATATTCGGATATGTTATTCTATATCCTTATTGATGAAAAATTTATGTCCAAGTGATGAGATAACATTTTCTCTCTCATCAACTATTTTTTGAATTTTAAAGTGACGTCGTTAGGCTGTCAAATGTTTCCAAGGGAACTTCTTAACTCAATTTATATTATTTGGGTTAAACCTCTATTTCTTGATTATGTCGTAATATGAATATGTGTGGATGTCCTCTGATTTTTTTACACTTAATATCCTATTATATTTGGTGTATTTATATTGTTCACACATAATATTGTAATTGTTTTATCCTTAATCTAAGGATACCGACTTTGTATGGGACTTCGTCTCAATCTCCTTTCATTGAGCCATATTTTGTTTTATAAACAAATTTCTTTTATACGGTGTATAATCCCCTTGTAATTCTACTTTTATTCAAAAGTAATCTTTTCTATACGAAACATTTTACTAAATGACAAAAAGTATGTTTCTTTTTATCGTACGTGGTGACAACGACCTTTCCGCCGCCACGAGTATTATTTGATCTTCAGCTTCCTCAACAAGCTGTAATATTTTTAAAAGTAAATAAATACCATATACGCTTTTATAAATTTTGGTATGGAAAATTGTTTTGATAATTTATTTTCTATGTCAATATATTTAAGTGATATATTGTGCTTGAAATGTGGAAATGTTTTCTTTCATTTATAATTGCTTTATGTGTTATGATTTTATAATGGTACTTGGAAATTTGACGGGTGGTTACGTGATAAACCTTATGATGGGTGGTGCTGTGAATACCAAGATGGGTGGTTACATTATAACCTCCATTTCATTCGGTATGGAAGTCGGCCGTATGGCTATTCCATTAAGTTATATGTGTGGAAGTCGACCGTATGGTTATTTTTATTTAAGTATGTTTATGTCCCAAGTTACCTTTATATGTTATGTGTTCATTATATGGGTTTTATGGTAATATTTTGGTTAAAAAAGGGTAAGTAATGATCTTTTATTCAGTGAAGAGTATTTACTAATTCATAAAGGTGAAAAGTACTACTTTGATAAAGTATTCATGGTTTACTTGTTGTTTTTAAAAAATAATAGTTTTTCTTCTTTGTGTAACCCTTACTGAGATTTTTATGATCATCCCAAGTTTTTTTGAAATGTTTTTCACAGGAAATAAAGTTGAATAGGGTCAAGGATGGGACCAAGGAAAGGTCAGGCTGTCTAAAACAAGGAACAAGACATGACTCTTTTTTTCAAGAGTTTTTATTTTGTGAAAAAAAGGGAAGCTAAGTAGATGTGTCTATTTTGTAATCTTTGAGATGTAATAGTTATGTCCTAATTCACTAAAACTCTAAACCTGAAAAGATCCTCAATGTGAACTATTCATTTAATTCAATAATAAGTAATGTTTAAGGCTGTGGCCTTATAGTTGGTATCAGAGGTCGGTTTAGATAACTTTAGAGGTTAGGGTATTCTCTAAGCATAAGTGACATTACCATAATGGCTAGGATTTTAGAAAGAGTCATAGTTTTTAGATAAAGTGAATGATTAAGTATATCTTAGTGTTTATCTTCCTCATTAGTACATTATGGTTTTGTTGATATACTCACACTGAAATTTTTGGTTTTAGTGCATGGATGGATTTAGCAGGCACCAAAGAGACAATGGGTTTGAAGGAAATTGTGGTGGTTCTCTGATTAAGAGACTGGATGAAATGGGGGATTCAATGAGGAAACTCATGGTTATTTTAAACCAACTATCAAGAAGTCATGATCAACCACTTGAACCTTGGTGAGTTCTCTAATGCATCATGTACGAGATGACCAACTCGATGGGGAAGTTCATGTAATAATTATAAAGGTAACCATTATGGTTTATATGATCTTTACTTTTCAAGTAATTATGGGTTACTATGTGATGGAAGATGAAAGGCATGAGGTAAAATTGAGGTTAAATTAAGTTATGGTTATTTTTGAAGATTTTATCTCTTTTTGGGGAATGTTTTAAGAATTATATAGTTTTGGAAAAAGGAAAACACACGGACCGTGTGACAATCCATCGTGTCGGACAAAGCTGTGGGAATCGAACCCACAGCCAAAGTACGACTTGTATTTATCGCCTACCACTGGACTACGTGAAGTCCCTAGTTAGTATGACTTATTCTTTTTAGTTAGATGATTTTATGATTCAAGAATAAGTTTATTTTGGGTTATCTAGGAAAATATTGACCTATCATTGAGGATATATGATTAGGTTAAATACTTTTCAATATGAGACTTTAAGAGAAACTGATGTTATATGGAGATAAATGTTAATTTGTACCTTGGAAGACTATGTGATTAAATCCTTCAAATATTTGGATTCCAATCTTAGTTTGTATTACTTTGAAGATTTTTTTGGAAATTTTTTTTATCGAATGGTCTTCGTTGAACTTTGGGTTTTGTTGGAAAAACATTGAAGATTAAAAATAGATTTTCTTTTTATAAAGGATTATACTTTTGTGGATTATCTGATCTTGTTCTAACAATTTTGGTTTTGGTTAAGTTCTAAAGATATGGGAAATATATAGTTCTCTTTTTTGGATTATGTGATTCTCTATAAGTTTATTATAGCTCTCTTAATGTGAGAAGTCATCCTAAATACTCGTATTTTGGAGAAAATATGAGTTTGTGTAAGAAATCTAGTAGGAGATGAGAGTCTACATGACAAGTAAGTATGTTTCCTTATGATTTAGTTAAGCTCATAAATAAATTCCTCAATGAAAATTAACTTAAAAACAAAAATTTTGTCTGTTAACTTTTCCTATTAGGGAATCAAATACCATTTAACCCATCACAAGTTTGTGATTTTCTTATAGTTAAATTTATCCTAATCATGTTTTCCATCACTCTCCATCAGAACATGACCCTTTGTTTTTTCTTCCATATCCTTGTTTTCCTACATTAAATAATAGTATGGGTTAACTCAGGTGACCTTTGTACTTCCCTTTCTTTCTTTTAAAGTGACAGTTTAATTGACTCCTTTTCCGATGTGGGGCCTTCGATGAGGTTTCCAAGCCCAATTTTAAAATTGCGAGGATGCAATTCCCAAAAGGGGGGAAGGATGTAGCACCCCAGGTAAATAAAGAATATGAAATTTTCATATTTATCCATATTTGTGAATAAAATATTAATATTACTTTATAGGGAACACTATGCTCGATGGCGTACCCAATATGCAACAACGAGTTTCTTTGAAATCTTACGCTGCACTCTAATAATAAAATAATATTATTTTAAATAGTAGTTAACGCCTAGCTGTTGTAATGGAAGGAATGAATGGAACTAACTAAAAAATGATTATATATGTTTGTCCAATATTTTTACTTTTATCCAATAAATTTTAAAGGCTTAAAATGCAAATGAATCCAATTTTAAGCATAAATCCTCTAATATTCTTTAAAAGGTCGATTAACCGCCTTTTGATGGATAACCCTTATTAAATATACTTTTGAAAATTTTATATAATTTATTTTACAGAATAAAATCCTTCTTTAGAATCTGGACATCAAAATTTACTTTGTGTAATTTTTTTTATTTTTCCGATAAAGATCATTTTTAGTGAAAATGTTGCATTTTAATTCAAAACTTCCTTTTAATATGATTTATTTATATGGATAAATTATCTTTTTAATTGATTTTAATGTTTATTTAGAATATATTTTTAATATTTAATCCAATGTTGGTCATTGAAATTAATTTCACTTTGAAATTGGACTTAAACTAGTGTCAATCTTTTAATAGATATTGTTTCTTAAAAACACACTATTTGTTTTCAGAGCGGGAATTAATTATTAAATTAATTAATGAAACTTATATGTTTTGAATTTTTTAAAATAGACATCATTTTTGAATTCGGAATATCAAATATATCTTACGGTGAATTTTTGGTATTTTTCTGAAAAACTTCAATTTTTGATGAATAGTGAAACCACTAAGTGGTAGTTAAAAAACTGTTTTTTCAATTAAATGAAACTTTACCACTTCTGTGATTTGAATTTCAAAAATCTGAAATACATGGTTTTCATTAGTATGTAAAATGTGGTTCAATGGGATTAAAATAATTTTTTTTGGTGAATAGTAACTATTAAGTTTTATTAATCGCGATTAAAGGTAATTAGTGTAATTTAAGGTAAAGATAATGTTATAATAATATGAAATGACCATGACACATATCCTACACTTTTTTATGAGTCATGGCCGACCAATACAATTCATGGGTCAACATGGGGACCCCATGGATCCACTTTGGTAGGAAAATGACATTAATAACTTTTTATTTAATGTTTAAATAAAAGTGTCACAAACATGTATTGTTTTACTAAACCAATTTTTACATGGAGTTATACAAGTCATATATTTTACTATAAATATTAATTAGAAATATAATGAAATTTCCTACATCATGATATTTTTTTATTATAATTTTTAGACATTAAATAAATTAAATTATTTATGACACCATGATGATGCAGCGATTACCACATTATTTAACGATTTAAATAAATGAAAAGATAATGTAAAATATAACACCTACACTTTTAAAAAACCTATTATATGGGTGAATTTCTGACTATTATAACCTTATCCTCGAAATATAAAATTTTGGGTCCTTTAAAATCTGAAAAGCATTTTATAATAAAGTAACATTTTATAACTTTCCAAGAGTTCCCCTCCTCTCCTCTTATAAAAGGCCCCCACCTCTACCACCATACCCACACCTCTCAAGCCTTTGGATCAGACAAACCCTGCCCATTGTTTCTCTCCAAATCCCTCTCTTACTCTTAGAAGCCTCACTATGGGCAAAAGTCTTTCCAAGGAAGCCTTTGAGCTCAAATCAAAAAGAGTTACGCGATTTAAAGGTAAAGTCTTCCCTAGTGTTCTTTCATTTTATTTTGCTTCTCCAACCCCCTAAACTCTTTTTATTCCTTTATTTTGTAACAACACGAGTATCTTCAATATAATATGATGTTTTAATAAGAATTATTCGAGCTACACTTACAGACACATCTGTCTAATGGTTAAAAAATATACAGTTTCTGTGGATGGAGAATTACTGCCTCACGAAACGATGATTGTTCAATATTCTTCTAACACATTTAAAGGTGGAAATTATGATGTCATTTTATTTTATATATGATATATATTTTATTTATGTTTTCTACATGCTTATTTATTTTATATTTAAAACATACCTTTATTCTTTTCATGTTGTGCAAATGCGATAATTTCATATGAGGAAGTGTGGACTACCGCCCCCTCAAGTGATGTGACTCGTTCATGCAATACATGGAATGTATAAAGAATGAAATTAATGAACATATGTGACCTATTTAACATATATATTATACTGTAATTATAATATATATATATATATCATTTATTTTTAATTCCATTAATATGACAAAGAAATGAAAGTAGCGTTCATGTGTACGTACGACCTACCGTCTCCATGAACGGTGCATTTCATTTCGTTTTATCTACAAATGTTATGGAATAGTATAAAATGAATATGTACTGGATATATATGATATTTAAATCATTAATACTATTCTGGATATGATTTACTTATAACCACATGGACAATCATTTTCAAACAAGTTCATTTTTGACTCATGTACCAAACATCGGCAAAAACGTCTGATATGAACTCACATTATTAACCAATTATTATAAAATTATAACATGTGATATGAACTGAATAATAATATTTAAATGAGGTATTTAAGAAATTATAAACTGACCAAAGTTTATTATTCAGGAATATAAAGAAATGAACAAGACAAGTCAGACTTGAGGTAAGGGATCCTATACCTCTCTTTCTTTTTAAGTACTCTCTTTTATGTAAATTACTTTAAGAACCTATTTCTTATGTTTGGGGATGTTATTTTATATGACTAATACTTTAATTTTTATGCTTATATTATAAGAGACCCTATTAGATCTCGTAAATCCATTTTTGGATGTTTTATGTGGCGCCGTTAAGCTGACGAGTTTTCGTAAGGAATTTTTCATCTCACTTTTATTCCCGTGAGATTTATGCTACAATTTCCACTACTTTATTTTGTGTGGTGTATTTACTGCCTATTATTATAATCATTGTAAAATATATTTTCATTTATGGGTATTTACATCTTTATTGTATGACCCTTCTTTCATGGGGTGTACGTTTTGGAAGTTACCCAATTCGGTAAGGGAACCTTTCACCCTCCTTTTTTTAAAAGAATTATTTTGTTATGTCTTTTAATTTACATCGTATTATGTTGGGATATGTTCTTATATATCCTTATTGATGAAAATTATATGTCAAAGTGATGAGATACCATTTTCTATCCCATCAACTAATTTCTGAATTTTAAAGTGATGCCGTTAGGCTGTCGAATTTTTGCAAGGGTACTTCTTAACTCAATTTCAATTCTTTGGGTTAAACCTTTATTTCTTGATTATATCATAATATGAATATGTGTGGATGTAATATGATTTTTTTTACACTTAATATCCTCTTATATTGGGTGTATTTATATTTTTCACACATAATCATGTAATTGTTTTATCCTTAATCTAAGGATACCGACTTTGTATGGGACTTCGTCTCGATCCCCTTTCATTGAGGCATATTTTGCTTTATACAGAACATTATTTTATATGGTGTGTAATACCCTTTGAGTTATAATTTTATTCAAAAGGAATATTTTCTATACGAATCATTTTACTAAATGAAAAAAAGTATGTTTGTTTTTATTGTACACGGTGACAACGACCTTTACGCCGCCGCGAGTATTATTTGTTCTCTGGATTCCTCAACAAGCTGTAATATTTTTAAAAGTAAATAAATACCATATAATCTTTTGTGTATTTTGGTATTCAAAATGGTTTTGATAATGTAATTTCTATGTTAATATATTTAAGTGATATATTGTACTTGAAATGTGGAAATGTTTTCTTTCCTTTATAATTGCTTTATGTGTTATGATTTTATAATGGTACTTGGACATTTGACGGGTGGTTATGTGATAAACCTTATGACGGGTGGTTTCGTGAATACCAAGACGGGTGGTTAAGTTGTAACCTCAAATGCATTGGGTATGGAAGTCGGCCGTATGGCTATTCCATTAAGTGATATGCGTGGAAGTTGACCGTATGGTTATTCTATTTAAGTATGTTTATGTCCCAAGTTACCTTTATATGTTATGTGTTCATTATATGGGTTTTATGGTAATATTTTGGTTACAAAAGTGTAAGTAATGATATTTTATTCAGTGAAGAGATTTTACTACTTCATAAAGGTAAAAATTATTACTTTGATAAAGTATTCATGGTTTACTTGTTGTTTTGAAAAACTAATAGTTTTCCTTCTTTGTGCAACCCTTACTGAGATTTTTATTCTCATCCCATGTTTTTTTGAAATGTTTTTCACAAGACATAAAGTAGAATAGGGTCAAGGATGGGATCAAGGAAATGTCAGACTGTCTAAAATAAAGAAATAGACATGACTCTTTTGTTCAAGTGTTTTTATTTTGTGAAAAAATGGAATCTGAGTAGATGTGTCTATTTTGTAATCTTTGAGATGTAATAGTTATGTCCTAATTCTCTAAAACTCTAAACCTGAAAAGATCCTGAATGTTAATTATTCATTTAATTCAATAATAAGTAATGTTTAAGTCTGGGGCCTTATATTTATCGCTATCCTTGAATAAATTTGGTATCATGTGTTGGATTGGTGTCCTATAGCAATGTTGATTCACTACAGTAGATCTGACAGGTGACACCAACATGGTACAGTAGTAGTGTAGACTTACTATAATAGCATGAGATAAGATCTTGTAGTAGTGTGGAACTTTACATGGAACTATAGAAGAATGTGATTGGGGACATCGATATTTCACTATACCTGGATGGACATCCAGCCACCGGTTACTATGACACTGTTGGTTTACTGTGTAGTTTGTGGCATAGTTACATCATATTCTTTAGAAACACATTTCGATATAGGGTTTTATACTTTGATACTATACACTATAATTATGATATTTAAATTAGTGAAGTTTTATATATCTCTATATATGTAGGGATCATTTTCCAAACCCTTTAAATTACTACATCCTATGATCTTCTTCATATTATTTTATTTTTACTTTTTATTTTCTTTTGTGAATCATTTTTAATTGGTTTATCTTGGAATTTTTGTAACACTAAGTGAACTATATAAGCATGTAATAATAGGATTTTAAAATATTTATCACCATAATGGAATCAGGATGTTATCAGTTATTATACACAATTCTTGATTACAACCTGAGGATCTAGTGTGGATAGAAGTAATCATAAAAATAAAGTAAAACCATTACCTTGTTTGATTTGTTGATGCAAGCATGTTCTGCTCTTGGAAGAAGTTATTTTCTTGAGGAAATTGATGTTAGATCCCTATAGATCATCCAAACGTTTTCTAGATGTTTATCAATCATTAATCTTTGAACTTTGGGTGATAGTATAGCGAAAGGAAAAACTATTTGATACCATCACAATCACAAGATCATAGTTTCTTTGATCTAGAAGGGAGAAATTAGATATAGGTGATCATATTTCAATATTCTCTCACTAAAACTTTAAAAATATTGGTAGTGGAGATAATTCAAGTGAATTAATAGTCCACTTAAATTTGGATTAAATTATATATAGTTGGGTTTTACTTATTAAAATATCACCACGGTTCATTAATAAATAAAACCTCCAAAATTAAAATAAATTTGATACATATGGCATATTTTGTAACATCCTAGGTAAATAAGGAATACAAAATTTGAATATTTATTAATATTTGTGAATTAAATATTAATTATACTTTAAAGGGTATTCTATTTTTGATGGCGTACCTGACACACAACAATGGGTATCTCTTAAATTATCATGTTTCACATAAGTCTATCTCATACTGAAAAATAATTATATAATATTATTGTAAATGGTAGTTAATTCCTAGCTGTTTTGTTGGATATAATGTATAAAACTAACTAAAATATGAGTATACATGTTTTGTAAATATTTTTACCTTTTTCCAATAAAATTTAGAGGCTTAAAATGTGAATAAATCCAATTTTAAGCATAAATACTCTAATACTCTTTAAAAGGTCGATTTACCGCCTTTTTATGATGAACCCTTTTTAAATATAGTTTTTGTCACTTTTATATGTTTAATTTGAAAAAAATAAAATTCTTCTTTATAATTATGATACCAAAATTTACTTTGGATGAAATTTGGGTATTTTTCTGATAACGTTCATTTTTTTAATGAATAGTGAAAAATACTACATTTTAATTCAAAAATGCCTTTTAATCTAATTTATTTATATGGTTAGATTATCTTTTTAATTGGGTTTAAAGTGTAATCAGGTTATATGTTTACCATTTAATCCAATGTTGGTCATTGGGAGTAATTTAACTTTGAAATTGGATGTAAACAAATGCCAATCTTTCGATGGTTATTATTTCTTAAAAACACATTTTTTGGTTTTGACAATGGGAAATAATTTTAAAATAATTTCTAAAAATTATGTGTTTTGAATTTGGAAAAATGAATTCCATATTTGGAATAAGGAGGTCAAAATTATATAAATAGGTAACTTTTATTTTTAGACATTATGAATTGTTACTTCAGTTAATATTTTATTTACCAGTGTTAAAGGGTAAATCTAGTAAATAAGGGTAAAAAATAGTATTATAATAATATTAAATTACACTAACACGTATACTAACCCTATTTTATGATATATGTCCAACCATGTGAATCCTTGGGTCGATTTTGGGACCCCATGGAGCCACTTGTAAGTGAAAATCACACTAACAATTATGATACAATGGTGATTTACTATTTACCTTATTAATGAATGTTTTAAATAAATGAGATTATAAATATTAAAATACATTTATTTGGAAACTATTTATTACATAAAATAATTTTTAAGATAATTATAACTTGTTATATTTTAATTAATGAATATTTTTAGAAATAATCAAGTTGGTTTGGAATTTTTTACAAGTCATGATATGACTAGTATTAAAATTGACATAAAAGAGTTTTTAAATCAATCAATATTTTATTAAATGATAAAATAGTACTAAAATATTTGATTCAGAAAAATAATATATATGATGTTAAAAATTTCATTAATGATCCATTTTGGGTCTTTTCTAATTTTATAATAAATATATTAACCATATAGTATGAATATGTAAGAGGACATGGTAAAAGTTAAATTAGTTAACAAATGGTTAAATAAAAAAGATAAGGATTAAAAAATATCCAAAACTTGTAAAATTTTTATTGGATGATTTTATTTATACTTATATTCACCTTATCTTATAATTAAATAAGTTTTGGACCTTTTCAAACCAAAAATAATTTTATAATAAAATAATATATTCAAACTTTCCTAAAGAGCCCCTCCTCCCTCTTATAAAAGGCCTCCACCTCTAACCCATTACACACACCTCTCAAGCCCCTTGGATCATCCAGAATTTGCTCCAAGAAGCTTCCAAAATCCCTATCTTACTCATATAATCCTTACCCTAGGAATAATGCAATCAAAGATATCCCTTTGACTCAAATCAAAAGAAGTTACCCGATTTAAAGGTAATGTCTTCTCTCAAGTTCTTTTATTTTATTTTCCATCTCCAACCCCATTAAATATCTTTATTCCATTATTTTATAACAAAAAAGTATCTTAAATATAAAATTATGTTTTTATTATGATTATTCTAACTACACATCCACACACCTTCATCTAATTGATACGAATATACTGTTTCTGTGGATGATGAACTACCGCCTCACAAAATGATGATTGTTCAATTATCTCCTACCACTTCTCATGGTGGACATTATGATGGCACTATATTTATATGTGTTATATATTATATTTATATTGTCTCTATTCTTCTTTATTTTTCTTTTATAGCATACCTTTATGGTTTCCATTATGGGTAAATATGATAATTTCATTTGAGGAAGTGCGGACTACCGCTCCCTCAAAAATGATTTAACTCATTCATACCATCCGTGGAATGTATAAATGATGGATTTAATGAAATTATATATTATATTATACTATAATTATTATATACCGAAGCATCATTATGTTTTCTTTCCATTAAATACTTAATAGAAATGAAAGTAGCGTTCATGCGTACGTACAGTTTACTGTCTCCGTAAATAGTGCATTTTATTTCTTATCTCCAAATGATATGTAATATTATAAAAACATATATATAATGAATATATATGATATATATGATATATAATTCAGGAATATAATTCTTTATATAATGTAATTTTGACCACATGTACAACTTTTAATTATAATAAATTCATTTTGGACTCAAGTACCAAATATCGACAAAACAACTGTTATTAACTCAAATGATTATGTAATGTTTATAACATGGTAATAAGTGATATAAAAGGAATAATAAACTTGAAAAAGGTTCTGAATCAAGTATAAATTAAATTTAGTTTATTATTCAGGGGATTAAATAATTAATGAGTCAAGTCAGACATGAGGCAAGGGACTTCGTCTCTATCTCCTTTAATTGAGGCATACTTTGATTTATACATGAATTTCCTTTATACGGTTTATAAACCCCTTTGAATTTTAATTTCATTCTAAGAGAATATTTTCTCTATGAAGAGTTTTACTAAATGAAAAAATAATGTTTCTTTTTAACATACATAGTGACAATGAACTTTCTATCGCAACAAGCATTATTTGATATTTGGATTCCTTAACAAGCCGTAATGTTTTTAAAAGAAAAATAAATACCATATACTCTTTTTTATGTATTTTGTTATTGAAAATGGTTTTTATAATGGATTTATTATGTCAATAGATTGAAATTTTATATTTTTATTTCAATGTGGAAATGTTATCTTTCCTTTATGCTTGTTCATGTGTTATGATTATGTTATGGTTTTTGGGAATTGTTTATGTATACGAGTGGTTCTATGATAAACCTGGGGCAGGTGAGCCCGAGATAGCTCTCCAATGAATTGGGTTACATTATAGAGGTAAATGTAAATTTTTATCCTAAGATATTTAGGGAATATACTGTGATGGGTATTCCAAATGTAACTCCCTACGTAGCTGTGAAAGCTACAATGTATGTATGATATGGATGCCACAAGTTAACTTTATGATTTATGATTTCTATGTGTTATTCATAAATATTATAATTTCACAAGGTATGTTAAAGAGCTTATGTATTTTATGTATTGATAGGATAATGATTTATTTCGTTATTTTATCACCCTTACTGAGCTTTTTATGCTCATCCCATGTTTTTGAAATGTTTTTCACAGGGTATAAGGAAAGGTAAGAGAAAAGAAGAATTTAAGAATATTTATATCATGAAATGAATTCTTATTTTATGAAAAAATGTGTACTGATTAGACGTGTCTACTTTGTAATATTTGAGATTTAATGTAATAGTTATGACCTAATTATCTAAAACTTTAAACCTAAAAAGATCCGCAATGTGAATTATTAACTTAATTCAAGATTATGTAACGTTTAAGGATGGGGCATTATATATTTAACATGTAACAACAATGAAAGATATTTTATAACTTAAAATATATAAAATATATTTTGTGATAAAATAAGATCCATTATTTTGACCCATCTCTCCCAAAAAAATTTAATGCGCCTTGAATAAAATATTCATTCATAAAATATTATTTCTCATGTCCACTTAAAAAATCTTGTATAAACTGTGAAAAAAATTCACTTCCAATAACCCTAAACATAAATTAAATTGAATTTATTTATTTATTATGATAATTAAATATCCAACATATTCGGTCCCCCAAGGTGGGGTCCACTATGGCCTTAAAAAAATTCAATTGAACTGGTCAAACATCAGAATGTTCTTTGTGTGTGAATCTACAGTTCATTATCTCAATAATAGTGAATACTACTCATAGACCACGAGAAGAGTCTAGTAAACCATAAAGCCCCTTAAGGAGATAATTTATAGTTGTATCAAAAAATACATCTCTTAGAAAAACTTAACTTTTATTATGATAATATTTTCTAGTAATATCTCATAAATATGGAGGTGCAACTTATGTCACTGTCATTACATGAATTATTTTTTCATTATACGACATTAATAGATACAATTAACCTATTATACCATGTCCATATATTTATTGAAGGTACTAATATCTTGTTCAACTTGTCCCATGATATCTATTCCTCTAATTTGAAGTGAAAAATCTCGTATTGATCATTCAAGAAATGCTATACCACTAATGATGCACCTAATTCAAGATACCTCACCACAACATCAGTGACATTGTTTTTTATTACATCAAAGTATGTGATTAAATTACACAAATTGATAATTATCTATTTTAAATATACTAATAAAAAATATCCTATATAAGAAAAACCAATGAAACCTATAATATGGGGTGTTCATATTGGCTGGATAGTCCTCATGATCTGATATACCTAAGATCACCATGTGAAAACTTCATACGATGAAGTCTCAATGATTATGTGCCTCCATAACCTAATAGTCATTCATTATTTATGTTTTATTATAGTGACATATATAGACCATATGAATTATTTTTAAGATCAATATCATGGTATCTTTAGGCTATCATTAAAACTAAGAACTATTATTACCTTTTAGACGACATGTAATATAAGTACAACACCAATGATATAGTACACACAATAGTAATGTTAATATTATGGTAAGAGATAAAATATATACATATAAAACTATATAAATGTTATGTTATTCAAAGTATATGCAAGATTTGGGTATAAGGCACGCACTCACATTAGTTTAGACTACAATATGGAGAGAATACATGATATTTTTATTTGTGTTTGTCCATGGAAATGAATTCAATCATGTCACTAGTAGATTCACTATATCATAAAAGATGATTTCTTTCCACAAATTATATGGATATTAAATTTTGGTGTGCGGTTGTCTTGGATGATAAAAATCTCACATAACAAGGCTTGGGGTTATATCAGAATATATTTTCTATTGATTAGAGTAAGATACAAATACCATTCAATAAATTATTTGATTACACATTAATTGTGGATTGATTTATTTTGTATCTAAAATCCATATTTTTGAATTTGGTAGTCACACCATATTATGAATCACTACACCATGATAAATTAAAGGTATATTAATAGAAGTTTTTCACCTGGATAAATGAGTGATGAAACTTCAAGATAAATGGTTTCCCATTATAGGGATATTCTAGGAATATTTTAGCTGGGATTGAGGAGAAGAAAAAGGGAGAACATGTGATCAAAATTCTGAGGGTACTTGAATTTGCGAAGTAGAGATTGATTGAGTTATTTATTCTTATCTGTAATTATTATAATTTTAGTTTAGAATTATCTTCGTACTCTACTCATTTTTCTTATTAATAATAAGATATGAATGTTACCAAACCATTTATAATAGTTATTCTCAAATGATTAGCCACCTGATAATAAGAGAAAGTGAACCATGTAAAAACTATTGTGTTATATGTTTTCTTTCTCACTCTATCTATCACCATAAATTTATTTCATTTTGGTTCCTTTATATGAACAAGTGATGGTAAAATGATTTTGAGATATATTGTTTTGGTAACCACTAATTTATCCCCAATTAATGGGGTACTACTCTCACTTAGAACCACCCTCTATTTTATTATTGGAAATTCCATGGTAACTTGGATATATATCCATGGGTTCACATTTTCCAAAAACATATTTGTTTTGGATTTTAAGATGGGATCAAATCAAGTTTAGTTAGGTTCCTTGGTGTCTTGTTCAATACCCTATATCCGACCTCTATATTAGTTATCTTTGTAATGAAACACTTAAATTAAAAATTTATTATTTCATTTTATATTTTATTCACTAGTTAATTTATAATACTATAGCTTGCAACTAATTTTATGAAATTTTGTTAGTGCTTGTGCGATGAACACCTACTGAGTATTATTTACTCAAAACCAACACATATCCTTTTGGGATATATTTATAGTTTTTATCACCATCTAGGAAATATAAAAGCATCGAAGCATGGTGGTTTATAAGATAAATAACATTAAATTTTATGATACTTTTGATAATTTTGGTTGATGACTTAGGTAGGGATTCCATAGAAAGATTTTGGATTCTCTATTCAGTTTATCCCATACCTGGGACTTCCTTTTACACCCTTAAGGTTTGTTTAGTTCACCCAAATCAACTATGTATCCTTTATATATAGTTCCATTTAATTGATGGTCTATATAGATATTTTGAATAATTTGTTTTGTATATTTTCAAGTATATATGGATTTATATTTATATTTTCCTCAAGGTAAAATCAGAATCTATTGTATACAAGTACTATTGGAAGATATGTTTATATTTTCCATTTATCATAGGTTTTTAAAGACCATGCCATATTTTCATCTAGATCCTTTGATAAAAAAGTTCTAGTTTCAAAGTGGTAAAACCATATCTCAATTTATTTTAATCATGCATAGGATTTTACAATATAATATAGAGATCAAGAGGTGTGTCTGAGATGTTATAGTGACTTGGTTTGTGTATCTGAGTTATAATCCTTACAAAATGGAATTAGAGAATTCAATGACTAGTGATATTAAGAGTATCTAGAATATGGGACCACTAAAACATAATAAGTAATCCATGAATATTCATTCCCAAGATAAATATGTTGGATAATGGAGTTACAATAGGTTTTCTATATTTGATTTAAATTTTATTCTTAGATTAATCATATTATTTCAAGTCTCAATTCATCATGAGTAAACATCTATAAGTAGGTACATGTATTATGGAATGTAATATTATATATTTTTTTAAAATATTTAAATTCTTATTGAGATAAATTAATGTTTTATCTTAACTAAAACATCAATAATATATAAATAGTTTATTTATATTTATTTAGAAGTGATGATTAAATTAATATAAATTATTCCATTGATTTATTGAATCTATCAATTCCATTTTTTATTATCATTTCTTAGACTGTTCATGTTTATGTATAACATTTTTTAAAATATTTCAAGATATATTAAAATAATGAAATGATTTATTAAAAAAGTAATGAATGAGAGAGTGCATGGGGTTAATACCTATTTATCACTTTTCTAATCTAAATATTAAATTTTATATCCTTGGGAGGAATAAAATGTTATCCTTTAGCTAAATATTGAATATGTCACTTTGTTGAACCTCAATAGCTTTATAGTAAGGGGCCAGTGAACATGGTACCCCTACCAGTACTCTTATCGATCCTTAATTACTTGATGGATTAGATTTTTTACATCATGTTAAAGGATAATAAATATTATGATAGGAACCACAACTATAGATGTCATAATAAACTTTTAGTTCCATCACCCATACTTTATGGGGTGGTATTTCATCTCACAAAGTATATGAGTGGGTGGATGAAATCCATAAAATATTTATGAGTTTAATTTATTTAAAACAACATATAGTTTAATTATTTAACTTTATACTTAAATGAGTCTATTACCGATGGAGGGATATCCTGGTTAAAGTGAAGAAAGATCAGGGTCTCACTTAGATGGCTTTCTAAGAAATGTTATATTAACAGTTATATCTAGATACTTTCCAGAATTTTAAATCCCATGAATTTATGGAGGTTAAATAGGGAATGTTTTCAGTGATAGAATATTTTATTGGGTTTACTAACATTATTCATTTTTCTCCCTATATAAGTAGGCATGTAGATGCTAAATTTATGAGTTTTGAGATGAGTATACGATAACCCTTGCATTCATAGGTGATGATGTTAAGAATTTTTAATAATTCCAAGGTTTTCAATAAAGTATTACTAGATGAAATATGATATAATGGAAGTGTGGGAGTGGGTAGTTCACTTATATGTTGAAACACATATGATTTGCCTTTTGGGGGTAGAAGCGATGTCAGGATAATATGAGTAAGGGTGGATCTTATCAAGGTACTCTAGGTGGTAATAATTATTATACTATTATATTAGAAATACCTATGATTATTTTTTAAAAATGTAGAAATAAGGTACAAAAATTGAATACTCCCTTATAAAGTGAATAAATTACACCTATGTGATTGTTTTATAATTTTCAATAAATTTTCCCAAAGAATTATTAAACGAGTTCACTCTGGTTATTGAAGTAGACCCATTAATATTAGGATCTATAAAGTGGAGGTATTTAAACACAAAATTATATGTATATTAAATTAATACACCTAATTCAAGGAAGGTCTTTATGGTATCAGGATATATGAGATAATAGGTTGGGTGTATGCAACTGATTGGTCTACAAATGATACTGGTGAGGGGCCTTAGAAGAGGAGAGGTAGTATTTTGTATCATATAAAACTTCTTATAGAATTATTTGATATAGGGTCCTATCATTCTTGTATATATATATATATATTTATGAAATCTATCATGGATTTATGTATGGATGTGTTTTTAAAACTAATAATTAGTGAACCTTCATTGTGGAAGAAGGTCAAAATGACTGGGAGATGATTGAATTATGATAATATTGTAGAGTTATACATTTATTTCTAGGATTATTCTACCATGAATATGAATACCTTTGATATAAACTTGGTCATGGTCTGGTTATCCTTGTTCCAAGATCATGTTGACTATTATTTAAGGAAAGTGTCTTTTAATTATTTGATTGGTTCTCAATATACTTTTATTAGAGGGAGGTAATTTTAATATATTATTAAAATTTTGGGTCAATTATAATTAATACCTAAGGTAGTAGAGGATAAAAATACTAAATTTCTACCCCTAGTGGTTGACTATTTTCCTTATATTTTCCCTAGATATTTTTCCAGGTTACCACCTAAGTGATATGCTGAATTATCTATTGAGATATTACTTAAAACATAGACAATTTGTATTCCACTATATTATATGGATATAACTATGTTAATGGATTTGAAAATTATATCATTGTATCTCATGAAAAAGAAACTTATTAGACCAGGCACTTCTCTTAGGGGTGTTATGGTCCTCTTCACTAATAAAGATGAGGTAAATCTATAGTTGTGTTCAAAATAATAGAGGATAAAAAAAGTAACTATTAATAATCACAACCATATACCTAGAATTGATGATTAATTATATAAATATAATTGTGTGATGATTTTTTAAATATAGATCAATGCTCTAGATATCATTAGCTCCAAGTGAGACCAAACTATTTTATTGAGATGTATTTTTAAAGATAGTATAGTCATTATAAGAACTTAGTTATACCCTTTAGGATAAAAAATACACCTACTATTTTTATAGATCGAACAAACGATATATTTTTTCCATTAATCAATTCCTTCATTGTAATTTTTATTGATGATATTTTTCCAAATCCCCTTATGATCATAATTTTTTTTTATTTTAAAAGGAGCCTTATTCAAGACTCATTTTTATGTAATGATTTTTAAATGTTATTTCTATATTTTAGAAGTTATATTTCTTGGACATATGGTCTTAGATGTAAGAATATTAGTTGATCCTGGGAAGGAGGAGTAAGTTATGTCTTGGAAGGTTCCCACCAATGTCTTTATATTTAAATGATTTCTAGGTATTATAGGGTCATACCATAATTTTCTCTCAAAAATTTCTAGAGTTTCTAATCCCATTAAAATATTAACAAATAAGGGAGTTATGATTATGTAATCAGACTAGTGTGAAACAAAATTTAAATATTGCAATAAAAGGGTAACTACTACTCTAATATTGACCTTACTTCAGCCATGATAATATTTTAAGGTCTATTTTAATACATATTTTGTAGGTATGGTCTGTATTTTGATGTAGGACCACTATATAGTGGCTTATAAATCAAGGAAATGCAAACCTAATCTGTATAATTACATAACTCACAATATCAAATTATTTATCATAGTGAATTACTTCAAGTGCTAGAGTCACTTTCATTTAAGTGAATGGATCATGGTATAAACCTACCATAAAATTCTCATGTATATATTTTCACAATGATATCTAAACATTATTTAGTTTATGTTTGTTGTGTAAATACAGCCATTTTATTTCAAAATATTATATACACCTTGGAAGGGAAACACAATTGTTGATCCCATCTGAAGAAAGTATGTAGAAAATAAAGTACCAGTTGTAAAGGATTATTGGAGGTTTATATCTCATATGGTAGAACTAAATTTATATGTTTATGTGGATCAAGATGTATTTCTTATATTTTATATTGATTTTACCTCATATATTATTGATTTAGTTAAGGAATCTCAAGTGTATGAATATAATTTTATAAATATTTATGATACACTTGATGATAGGGGGTCCTTCAAGATCAGGGTCAAGATTTCCTTTACTTTATTTATATTTATGGATGATTGGTACCTCCTAATAGCATAAGGGATTTATTAATGAAATAATGTCAATCATAAAAATTCTTATTTTCATCCTGATATCTCAAAGATTTATCATGATATCCATAATAAATTATAGTGGCCTAATATAAAGCGATAGATCATTGGTTTTGACACCTGGTGTTTCCAACAGGTGAAAATTGAGCTTTAAAAACCAATTGGTGCATTGCAATACATTCCTTTACTAGTATCAAAATGGGATGAAATTACCATTTAATTTTTGACCATATTACTTTGATCTTTATAAATACTAGATATATAATGGGAGATTATTGATAACATAAAGAATATAAATCATTTTATAACTATTCAAGAACCATATTTTATGGATGAATTGGGAATGTTGTATGTTTGGGTGGGAAGAAATATTTACAGGGTACCAACTATAATTGTTTTTGATTTGGAAATGATGATCAAAACACAGTTCATAAAAGGGTTATAAAAGTATCTTGGGAATCTAGTTAAAATGAGTTTAGTTTATCACCCATATACCAACAGTTAGTCCGATTTGATTGTTCATATCCTTCAAGATATATTACATGTTTATATTATTGAATTTTATGGCTCAAGTGAGGACCACCTATTTTGAGTGGAGTTTTCATGAAATAACATTTATTAGCTATCTATTCAAGTGGATACTTTTTAGGCCCTCAATGGTAGTCCTTGTAACATACATTCATGTTGGACTATTATTTGAGAATCATCTTTGATTAAGCCTAGAAATTTTTTAAGAGATAATAGAGTTGGTAAAAATTATTTGAAAATATTCAACTATCACGAAAAGACTATAAAAGTATTATGATGATTTAAAGAGATAACCCCTATAATTTAAATTTAGTGATAATGTTTTCCTTCATGTTTTACCTTTATTATTCCACCAAAAAATAATAATGAAAATTTTACTACAATATTTTTTGATCAGTTTTAAATCGTAAAAATAATTTGAGTAACAACCTACATACATTCTTTACATATGAAATTTAGCACTATACATAATTTTTTTCTATGTATATCAACTAAGGAAATATATACCTCATCCTACCCATATAATCTAGTTCAATAATATTGAACTAGAAGTAAATAGTTTCTATACGGTGAAACATATTTGTACCATTTATCATAGAAATATTTTATTATGATGGAAGGTTATACCTATAGTGTGTAAATGATGGAAACATGGATATTTTCAAGATGATACTTTAGATTGTAATGCTATAATTAATGATAAATACCTTATATTATTTCCTCATGTGGCTCACAGAATCTTTTAAGGGATGATAAGTATGATGGTGGGAAGTTTATAATGACACACATATTTTTGGATATTATTTTAGTTTTAATTTTTATTCATTAAGTGTTTATATATTGTTTATGTATGTTTAAGAATAAAAAATGTATAATATAATTAAGGGGGAATAAATGATATTTGTTAATGGTGTAATAAAAGTATCAAGTACCTAATGGTGGGGTAATGGGATCCCAATGATATCTGCTATTTTGTAGTTCCTACTGGTTTATACACCAAGTATGAAGTGTCTTTGTACTAGGTACCTAATTAAAAACCTATTAGTTTTTTTAAAAGGGTAAAATTTAAATTTTATATGAAGTAATTAACCCCATTTAACCTAGGATTTGAGCTTTACATTTCATTGTTCTCCTATTTCTATCCCTTAATACCTTTATTCACCCCCTCCATTTATAAGAAATATAATCATCAATATAGAACCATATTGAATCAAATATATTGAAAGCTATAACCAAGGTAGGGGTAATATTATTCATTATTGTTTACTTCTTATTTCAAGGTATTAGATAAATACAAAACTCTTCATTCTAGGTTTTTCAAAATCGTCATATCCTTTGGGAATTTAATTAATAATTTTATTGAGGTGTATATCCCATTAAATAATCTATAGCAACACCATTGATTTCCTATTTATATTTTATTTATTCATTAAATGTGATTTAGGTTATAGATTTAGTTGTCCTAGATTAGTTATGTATTTTAATTTGTGTCATCCTCCTCATATGAGCTTAATAATTAGGTACAACATAGTATCAATAGGTCAACACTTACCCACTTTTATACTATTGTATATTATAAAAAAACATGGGATAGAGTGAGAAAAATCCAAAAAACATTTTTTCTTAATTTTTTTCTAGTGTATAAACTAAAAATTAATTTTCATTAGAAAATAGAATGTTTTTTGTGATTATTTGAATTTTTATTTCATACTTTTATTACTTTATGATTTTCATGTTATTTCTGATTATTTAGTATGAAAACATGTAACTGTTTGAAAATTTATTTTATCTTCATGTTATTTATATGGGGTTACCAGGTTTTTTAATCATGACTACCATGTGATACATGTATATTAATGTGAAAAAGGGGTAAATGGAGTGTATATATTGATCTAGAATTTATTACAGGTTTTATGACTGAGATAATAGTTTGGTATGGGTACTTTATATAACCAAGGTCATGTGTACTCTAGATACACATAATATAATTTTTATCTATATACTAGGATTTTTCCATTCCATGCTGGTATGGGCCATGAAATTCCTTTCAATAAATTTATATGAAATGGGGGTTGTTCTAGTTTGATCCATGACATACCCCATCCTATGTTCTTGGATTATGGCTATCTATTTTATTATTATAGATTACTTGATAACTTAGATATAAAACCAATAGTGTATATTGATGTAATACATATTTTTTTATGGATTTTGAGTGTTGATCGAAGAAATTATGGTTGGGTTCCTTGGTGACTTGATAAATACATGAGAACCTACCTATAAAATAGTTATCTTATTAATTAATAATATATATTGTAAAATAATTATTTATTAATACATTTATTTAATGTTTACTTTTTAATAATACTACATAAATTTAGTTTTCTGATTGGTTGGTAGGGGTTGAGTGGTGATTACCTCTTGGGTAAGATGTACTCACACATTCCATGTGTCCGTTTGGGATATGTGTAAGACTTATTTTTCATAATCCATTAAAGTGTAAAGTATTGGATTAGAGTGGTACATTGGAAATAGAACCTGGATTCATATATAATTTTTTGTACATTAGATAGATGAATTAGGTAGGGATTTAATGGGGTTTTTTATTTTCTACATGGGTCATCCCATACTTGGGAATTCCTTCCATACCCTTAGGATCGGTTTAGTTCACCCTAATCATGTATATATTTTTATATATAGTTCTACTTAATTGATGGTTTGTAAAAATATTAAGGTGTTAATTTTATATAATTTTTTACACACATATATATATTTCTACCTAAATTACTATCCAGATAAAACAGGTATCCTTGGTATGGAGGCACCCTTAGGAGATTGGTTTATGTTTTCAATTTTCCTTACATCTATAATGGTCAAGATTTATTTTCAATAGGATCATTTGACAACATATTTTAGTTTAGGAGATAAAATAATCATATCTTAATTTAATTTAATAATCACTTGTTGTTTACACAGGCCTATGGAAACAAGGAGGCATTCTTAAGGTGTTGTAGTGACCTAATTGAGATACTTCTTAGGTATCCAAGTCGATATCATTATAATATAACTTTTATCCCCTATCATAACCTATAATTATTAGACAATACTATCACATTAATATTTTCACAATTTATTATTTTAGCAAATTCTACTTGATTGGTAAAATCCCAGGATCTGTGAAAAATATTATATATTTTACAACTTCTTTAAATGCATAAAAAACAATAATTATAACACCATAATTTTTAATTACTTGATTTTTATGAATAAATTATTTCACATGAAACCCCAAAACAAAATGATCATAAATTTATTATATATTATTATTATATCATAATAAAAATTAATAAAATATGATAAATTAATATAAAACATCATTATGAAAATCAAAAGATAAATAAAACAACAACTAAATAAAAAATCTATAAAATTAAAATATTCATATTGATGGGTTTCCTTAAAGACCATTTAATCAATTATAACTATGGAAAGATTGTAAAATATTATTAATTTAATAAAAAAATTTGAAAAATAAATAATAGATTATGATAAATTAATTTTACATAAGTTTGTAAGGTTATATATAAGAGCTAAAATGGTAAATATAACAATTTAAAATATATATAATTGTTGCATTTGAATATAACCAATAAGTATATTGAAAATATTTTAATGGGTATCTAATCCTTTTTTTGAAGATGAATAATTTATTATGAAACATATATTTAACATTAATAATAATTAAATAACACCCATTATATAATTAAGGCAAGATACCAAATCAAAATATAATCATTCAGTACATAAGACATTGCTTTTGTTCAAGAAAAATTATTTTTCTAAATTACTATATATTTTTATTAAAAATTTAAATTTCATATACTAATATATTATATTTTATAAAATGGGTATAATATTTTGAATTAGGTCAACATAATTAGTTGATAAGATTAATTTATTTTTTGGTGAAAACAGTTAGTGGGGTGAATAGTGGATGATGTTGGTAAATTGTAAAACTAAAAAATACAGTACATAGTTAAAATGATATACAAAATATATAAAAAATAAAATTCATATTGATAATGAAGGGATTATAGTACTCTATTTTTTCTATTTATGGGCCAATTTCAATGTAAAAAATTCCTTTCTTAACCGTTAAGGATTGAGAAATTACAAATATGTCAATCAAAATCATCTATAAAAGACCCCATCATATACCCATACAAAAAAAAATTATTATTTGATTTCTTCTTAATCCCCAAATCATATTTATTCCCATATAGTCCTCTCTAATGTTACTTTGTTTATAGTCTGAATAAGGAGGCACAAATCCTTCATTATGAAGGAACCTTCTATAAGAGGGCACAAATTCAATAAAATAAATATATACTTATTCTATATATTTATAAATTAACTTCTCATATCCAATATTTATAAATATAATTATACACTCTAATGATGTACTATAAAAATCATTATTATTCATTAAAAATTATATTTCATTAATATAACTTTGGAGTCTTACTCGCTCATTAGTATAATATGTTCTTTTTTGGGTTAGTTCAACCGCCTATATGAACATGTTATTTTATCTTTTACATTTTCACCATTAATGGGTATTAAACCATAAATAATGGTGGTATTTTATATTAATGGGTAATCAATGTTATTATTATGGGTTTTTAATGGTGGAAATAAATTAATTACCATTATAAAGTATCTAGTTACAATTGAAAAATTCACCCAAAACATGCACGTTGTGAATTACATTATTGAGAACCATGTCTATAACTTATATAAAATGAACATGGGATTATAAAAATCATAATAATACTATGATTCCACTAATATTACTAATTTTTTAACGATGAAATTATTATCAAAGAATAAGAATCGTTATTACTATACCAAAAATAGTACAAAATAATAAAAAAATGATCACATTTAATGATGAAAATAAAATTTAACTCACTAATATATATAATAAATGAATATAATAAAATAGTATAAAATGAAATATATAAAAATAAAGTTATGAAATAATTGATTAAGAAATTAATATTGATTATATGGGAGGTTATAGTACATTCATAGAATTCAAGAGTAAAGGTAATTATTTCTCTTCCAATAATTCTTCTAACATGATATTATCGATACCTAAAATGATATTAAGAGAATATGTATATATTTTCCATATAAATTAACATTTTTATCTCTTTATATGGGTTTTTGGGTATTTACTTGTATTATTACCGATTTCCCTCCCATTGATTCACAATTAATCCAAAATGATGTTCATAATTGGAATTTGTTTCCTAAACCATTTTTTTGGATTATGAAAGGAAATATTTTTTAGATAAAGTGGGAACCCAAAAAAATGTAAAAAATCCCTAAAAGTACCCAAAAAATTGAATCCAATAACCAAGAACTGAATAAAAAACAAATGGATATGAAAAAACAATACCCATGACCAAGTCAGCGTGTAGGAAACATGTGAGACATGAGTACCAGACTACACTTGAGTGCTAAAAAACAAGGGTATTGAGAGGCATTCATGAGAAGTATCATTGAATGAGTACCATTATAATAAATTTTAACTATTAGTAATGTAGGATCACCACTTAACATGAAATGATGAAGACTATCATAAATAGAAAAACAATCCTAGAATGGACCACTTCCCTTATTAACCCAACCAGGATCACCACTACCAGTAAGAAAAAAACTAAAAATGGATAAGGGTATATATAAAAATAATAAGAAACTGAAATGTGGATAAAAAATAGAAGAATAAATTATGAAATTTATAGAGATATGATTCACACTAACCACATAAAAATGAGGGACAACATGTTTCTAGGAAATATAATAATTTTTTCACACCATGTTAGAGGATGTACATCACCCATGATGGATCAGGTTATCTCCAACAAACCCCTTTTAGGTATAGAGGTTGTAGGATGTAGAAATAGATCAATCAAGTAAACCGGTATGAAACCACTGAAAAAAATGAAGAAGAAACCACTATACAAGAGCCAATATTTCATAAAACCCTAACCATCTACTGAAATCATGCTACACCACCGACCACTATATAAATTTCAACTATATTTCCCTCTAGAATTGATATCCAGGAACACCATCTAGAATCATCAAACCCTAATACCTATGTGTTGATATATGTTCTAATCCACTACTAAAAGGATATGAAAATCTCCACAAAAACATAAATTAAACCCATGTACCTTCTAGTTTTAATGTACACACAAAACTTTTAAGATATATAAGAGAGCCTAAGACGACACTAGGTTGGTGTTAAAGTTTAATGATTTATTTAAGGCTAAAAAACCCATATAAATTGATTTGGATGAAGTAATATGCAAAATAGGATCAATAATATAAGAAGTGGTCTCAAAACCAATAAATACAACATTAATAGATAGATAAGGTGAAAAATAAGGCACCAACAACAATGTACACAAATTAAGAGAAATAATAGAACTAAATGTCAAATAAATAGGGTAAGGAGAATGTCACATATGAGGATAAAATATATTCAAAGGGTATAACACCAGGAGAAAACCTAAATTTTGGATATTGGAATAGGTGACTGATATAGAACCATGAAAAACTATCTAGGTTACTCCTAAGAGTGAAATTTTCTCATGAGAACCCCCAATCCTCAAGTGGAATTACATTTATCTCTTATTTTGAGTTGGGAATCTTTCTTGTCTATTTCCTTATTATTTATTTTGTTTTGAGGATGTCATTATATCTACTTCAATGATTTCTTATGGACTATCTATTTTTACTTTAACTTACTTAAAAAGGTGTGAAAGGAATGTTATTTTAACTCTCATCCATTGTGTTTCTTGATCTGTCATTTACAAACCCTATTTTTTGGATTTATTTTTGAATATTAATTTTCCATTTTTTCATTATTCTTTAAAATATTTTTTATTTGCTTTCTAATTATTTTAAAACATTGATTTATTATTCTTAAAACCATTTATGTATAATTTATTTTAAAAAAATTTATCAAAAAATGAAATTTATTCTTATTTTTTGAACAATTTAATTATATTATTCTAAAGTGTTTTATATATATTAATATTCATTATTATTTTTTATATTTAAAAAATTATGTGATTTAATGAAATCATTAAATTTATTTTTCAGGGTGGTTCATTTTTATTTCATGAGAATAACGTTATGCAACCTATGTAATTTTCACTGGTTAATTATTCAGTATTTAATGGATTATTTTAATATTCATGTGGAACATATATATGTGGTTTATCATTATATGATGGGTGGGACCAAAATTATATCTCCCCCAATTCATTGGGTAAAGTTCATATCTCATGATATTTTATGTTATGGTAAATTTGATTTCATCATAGTCCACTATGTTATAGGACATTTTCATCCACATTGTGATTATGGTCTTCTTAGTGTTTTTTCATATGATGTGAATTTTTATTCATATTACTATTCAATATTCCTATTCTTAACTTATTATTATATTCTAAAATTCTTATTTTATGATTCATAGTTATGTTTTATGATTCATATTTCATAGGGTGTTATTTCCTTATGTGTATACACCTTGATTATTTTCTAATATATAAGTTTTTATTTTATCCTCACTTATGATATTCATTATGGGTTATTATGTAGTTATGATTTATATCTCCTATTTTCTAACCCTTATTGAATAATATTAGCTCAACCTTTTATTAGGTTTCTATTCCATAGGTTATGAATAAGAATATAACATTTAATATTTATATATAAGGGAGTCAAGTGTTGTGAAATTATTAAATATGTGTATACTAGGTTGTAAAATAAGTCATTTGTATGGATAATTTCTAAAGTCACTAAACCTAGTGGTCCCAAGGTTGTGATTTATTTTGATATGTAATGTATAATCATTTATAATTATATATTTTTTATGTATGTTGTGGTTGGGTCATCTCAGTATAAATTCGAGTGGATTTTTTTATTAGGTTATGAATAATAATAGGATAAAACTTTAATCTACTAAGGTTGTACCAAAAGTGACATAGGTTATATCTAAAGTTTCATATGGGGAAACTAAGGTTTCATCGGTTTTCAAATCATAGGGTTTAGTATTATCAAATTTTGATTTCATAATGTCATTATCATTTTTTAATATAGATACTATCATTTTTTTTTGTTTTAGTAAATATCTCGAACCATGATAATGAAAGTGAATAATTTATTTGATGGGTAATGAATTGATTATCCCAATGATAAATTAAAACAGATAATAACTGGAGTGTAAAATATGTTATAAGGGATTAATAACATATCTTAAGCTATTAAAAATTACATGAATAACATCTGGATCTCAAATACACTGAAGCAGAAATAGATCATAATTGAGTTACTCATACGACAAATACTCCATACTTTAGTGGGACTTCTGGTCCATTAATTTTATATAAATGGATAAAAAAATAGGAAATATATTGACTATTATTAAGTGATCAAATACCAAAAATGTTGTATTTAATATTTCTTATTTGAAAATAAAATTATATTAATTGTGGAATCTCATTATCAACACAAGGAAAAAGGAATAAATAAACTCCATAGAAGGGAGGAGGTTGAGAAAATATTTTTCAATAAATATTTTCCCTGAACTCTTTACATTAAAATGGAGATAAAGTTATTTAATATGAAACTAAAGGAGAATGAATTAATTAGTAATTAAGAGGAAAAATTCAATATTCTTGAATGAAACACATTTGGTTTTATCATTGACCCTAAAATAAAAATTGATCAATTTTTAGTGGTTTATAACCTAGCCTCTAAAAATAATTAAAATCATTAACAATAAGTGAATTTGGTATTTTTAATTTTTTTGATGTGTTCTTAATGTGGAAATGGAAATTAATGACTCACATTATTCATGTATTTCTTATTAAAGTAAGAGTAAAATACAATATCATGGAAACTAAAGTGATTAATCCCATGAAGGAAAGAATATTAAACATCATGTATGTCAAAAATGTGTGAAGAATCATAGGGGTGTTTCTTTAACGGAACAATGAAATACTTTAAGAGTTGAAAAGGTGACCATCATGCACATGAATGCTAAATAGATATGAAGATATTGTCCAACAAAATGGAAGGGATGAATGTACCACCGAATACACCACCCACTCTTTAGTTATTCAATTTTATATAGTTTGTGAATTACAAAAAACAATGTGATGATAATAGGGTTAATGATTAAAATCAACATAAATAACCTAAAAATACAAGGTAGAAAATGAAATTTTATTAAATAACAACTAATGAATTGGGTTTTCAAAATTAAGTAGTAAAAGGTACACTTATCATCCAATCAAGAACAAAAACGTCTTATTTTATTTTATTTCTACCCACTACTTCATATTATAATATTTTTTTAGAATAATTAAATCACCATCATATAAAATTGATATTGAATTGTAGGGGAAGAAACACAGTGGTGTACTTATTTTATCCCATGAATATAACTCTTCTTTAATTAGGGTTTTTGGGAACGCACTTCCTTCAAATATTTTAATTATCCCTTCGGTAAAATTTAATGTGATTTTGAGAGGGGATTAAATATCTATACATAAAGACCATATAATGTTTAAAGACAGGAAAATAATATTTCATATCCTAAAAAACTCATGATCATCTATTAGTGAAAGGATTATTACAAATTCCCTATATAAATTACTGACCCTTATTGGGTCTTGATACCTAATAATAAGGGATATTTGGACCAAATGGTTGAGAAAAAACTCATTATTAAGGAAATGATTATTTTTAAAATTTTGATGTATTTACCAAATATATTCTTAGTATCCCCCTATATCATGAGTTTGAGTATTTCATTGAACTCATACATGATGTTAGCCTATATAAAATAATCATTATAAAATGAACCTTATTCAATGAAATGAACTAAAAAATTAACTATAAAATAATTTATATTGGGGTTTTATATTCCCAAGTGCTTCCTAGTTTATGAACTATAATAAAAACTTTGAGGGGTTCAATAATTCTAAAATATTTATCTTCAATAAATATATGATCAATTATGGGTGAAAAGGGTGGATATATCTAAAAATACTTCTTTATAATATTTAAACACTATGAATTCACATTGATTCATTTTGGTCTGAAAAATATCCCTAATATCTTCATTTATTTGATGAATAGAGTCTTTAAAAATTACATTGATTAATTTTTAATATTCATTATGAATGATATTCTCATATATCCTAAGAGAAAGGATGAACATTGAAAAAAATTACAAGACTTTGTTGGAGACCTTAAGAAAGGTGAAAAGGTATACCAAATTTATATAGTTTGAATCCATGCTATAAAAATGTATTATTCTTAGATCATATAATAAAAAGAGAGGGTATATCAAACCATCATTCAAATATAGAGGTGATTTAATAATATATTTGACCAACCACTGTAATAGAGATCTATAGTTTTCTTGTATTAATTATATATTATAGATGATTTATGAAATATTTCTCATGATTTTCCATTCCACTAACTATGTTAAGTTGAAAGTTAGTTAAGTTCCTCTTAATAGATTAATGCTAAGAGAGTTTCAGGGAGTTTAAAATAACATTAGTACCTACACATACACTCATACTACCCTATATTGGGTAAGGATTTGTGATACAACACGATATATAAAAGAAGGGATTGAGGTTATCACTTATGAAAAAATATGTGGCAGTAACTTATGCCTTTCTTCAATTAAAGATCAATGAGAAATTTTATTTGACTCATGATTTGGAGCTAAATAATAATTTTTTGATTAATGATATGGGGAAATTTTATATATATAAAAAGTTTTTTATATATAATAACCAATATAGATTAAAGTATATATTAACAAAAAATAATTTTAACATGCACCAAAGGAGATAGTTAGATTTGACAAAGAACTATGACAGATCAATACATTACCACTTGAGAAAGTTAAATAAGGTGATTTATGCTCTAAGTTTATGAATCATTCTTTATTATCCATGATGAGGATTCAAAGATATTCAATAATCATGTATTTGAAAAGGATAGACCATAAAATCATTATATATGGGATAAATCCTTTCTTTTCTTAATGACTACTCAACCATCTATCAATGTGAAGATAAAGGTGGAATAAAAGGATATTACGGAGTATCAAAATAAGGTATAAAATACTCCATAGTTTATCCTTGAAAATAATGGAATTATAATATTTTAGAAAAAAATATGCATCTATTAAATACCATAATTGAAGAAGAGACTGTTGGATTATAAAAATAGCTCATCATTATCTATTCATCCTAGAATAAAAAATATGTATAGAGATAATAAGGTAAATTTCTAGTGGGAAAATGGGAAATGAGATATTTTAGTAGATTAATATTTATTCTTAGTCTACCAATAAGTTAAAACTAATTGTTATAATTATAAATAGATAATGAAAACATTACATATACCAATATACAGTATAGAGAACATCACCATGGATTTTTTTCATAAGTCATCCAAAGACCACTCCAATATATAATTCCATTTGGGTTGTGTATGAATAAATGAATAAGTCTATGGAATTCATTACTAATTAAGAGGATTTAAAACTTGATATATTTATAATTTATATATAAAGTGATATGTCTACATGGAGTACTACTTTCAATTTTATCTGACCAAGATCAATGGTTTTCTATGATGTTATGGATGTGTCTTCAATAATCATTGGATATAGGGACATTATTTAAGAAAGATTATCATCCTCAAACCAATGGATAATTTAAATGGGGAATTAAAACTTTGGCTGATATTTATATATTTTTATTTAAGGATTTAGAAGGAGGTTATGATCACCATCTACCTCTGATAAAGTTCTCATACAACAATAGTTTCCACTAAATCATTTAAATAGAACCATACATGGATCTATATAGGAAAATATGGATAACTATAACATGTTTGGATGATGTTAGAGAGTAAAATATATTTGTACCAGATCATTATCAAGATATTATAGAGAAACCTAAAACAATAAAGGGACACATTAATGTATCATAAATTTTACAAAAGAGTTATGATGATAATCATCAAATAAATATGGAGTTAGTGGTTAGTAGAAAATAATTCCTTTTAATATAACCATGGAAGAGGGTCCTGAGATCTTGGAAGAAGTGAAATTTTATCCCTATATAAAATATAATCTTTGGAATCCTTAATCATTTGGGGATTGTAGCTTATATCATAGAACTTTCATTGAACATATCAAAGGCTCGTGATGTGAACCATGTATCATTTTTGAGGAAGTAAAGATCCAATCTATCACATTTACTAAACACATATGTTATATAAATATAACATGACATATCTTATTAATAACAACCAATGGAGATATTGGCTTATAGTGACAAAGTGATATTGAGTAAAATCACTCACATAGTAAAATTTCTGTAGTGGAATCATAAGTTTTAGAAAAATATGTGGGAGATAGAAAATTTTATGAGTAAAAAGTACCCTAATCTATTTTCATATAAGTAATTAAACTTTTATATTCAAATTGTTTTTAAGGGGGTATAATGTAAAATCCCACATTTTTATTCCTTGTATATATTGGCTAAATTGTTTCACAAGAAACATTGAAAAAAAATGAATGGATCTTTATTAGGTAATAATATTACAATATAATGAAAATTAATAAATTATAAGAAAGAAATATAAAACATCATTATGAAAATTAAAAGAGGAACAAAATCATAAGTAAATAATTATACTAAAAAATTAATATCATTATCCTAATAGATTATGTTGGAGATAATACCGCCAATAATAACTATGGAAAAATGAAACATATTAGAAATATAAAATGAATTTTGAGAAATAAATCAAAGATTAAGATAAAAAAATTTAGAGAAGTATTTATGGTTATATATAAGAGTAAAAATGGGTAATATGATCATTGTATTCCTGTTGAAAATATATATTACCATTGGGAATACATAGTACCAATTGGCATATTGAAATTGTTATAATAGGTATATATTCTATTTTAGCAATGTATAATGTATTTTAAATCATAAATTTAACATCAATAATCTATAATTAATACCCATTAAATAATTAATGTATAATAATAAATCAAATTTTTAATCATTAATTACATAATACATTGTTTTTAAACAATAAAAATTGTTTTTATAATGCTTTATATATTTTGATTTAAAAGATAATTTTCAAAAATTTAGAGATTGGATTTTATAAAATGTATTTATGCTTGAGGATTAGGGAATAATAATTAGGTAAAAGGGTCATGTTCATTTTTCAAGAAAAAATAAGATACTTGGGAAAATAGTGAATATTATTTTTAATCATAAAGATGATAAAATATAGTATATTTTTAAAATGATTTATAAAAAATAAAAAAAATTAAAATACATGTTGATAAAAAAATGGAGTCTATGTCTCCCTTTGTTTGGTCCACTTATGGGCCATTTCTCATGTAAAAATGAAATTATTTAACAATTATGGATTGAAAATTTATGAATATGAAACTCAAACTCATCTCCTAAATTTCTCATACTCTACCCATCCCCAAAAAAATATATAATTAAACTTCCTCTTGAATCTTATCCTAGATTTTATCCCCTATAGTCCTAGATCACTTTTAGTAGATTCTTCTCCCAAGAAGGTGTCCTAAATCCTTCATTATGCATGAATTCATTATAACAAGGAGAAAATAAATCAAAGTAAGTATATAATTCTTCTCTAAATTTTTCAATTAAATTATTATATCCACTCTTTCTAAATATCATTCCTCATCGTAATGATATACTATTATCTAATTATCCTTACAGAAAAATGATATTACTATAAAATAACTCTATACTATTACTTTTCCATTATTTCATGTTCTTGTTTGGTTTGGTTAAAAACTCCACATGAATTGTGGTATAATATCTTCAAAAGTTTCTTCATGGATGGTTATAAAAACACTTTATGACATGTTCTTTTTTGGTTCAGTTCGACCACCTTCATGAATGAATCTATAATATCTTAAAATTTATCATCATGGATTGTTATCAGAAAATAAATAATGGTAATATTTTATATTAATGAGTAATTTATGTTATGATTATTGTTTTTTATGTTTGAAACTATAATGAATTATCATTATAAATTATCTCATTACAATTGATAAAATCACCCAAAACATGTGTATTATGAATTCTATTCTTATGAACCACAACCATAAAATCCATAACATAAACACTGCTCTATATAAATCATAATTATAATTTGATTTTGTAAACTTAATTAATTTTTTAATGTTGAACTTGTTATCAAATAATAAGGATTGATAGAGAAATACCAAAACTAGTATGAAATAATAAAAACTACTAGAATCTGATTGCAAAAATAAATTATAACTAAATAATATATAAATATAATCAACAAATGTAATTAAATTGTATAAAAGGTAATATGTATATGATTAAGGTTATGAAATAAATTATTTAGAAGTCTATATTGATTATATAGGATGTTAGAGTGTGTTTATGGAAGTCAATAGTAAAGGTAAGGTTTTCTATCCCGATCATTATTATTACATAAAATTATAGATACCTAAACATTCACTGAATGAATTTGTTTTAACATTACATATAATACCCCATTTTCCTTATCCTTTGTTTTTTTTGAATTTACCTGGAATCTTTCCATTTTTCCTCTCATTGATTCACAATTCACCCAAAAATGATGTTTGTAAATGGAATTGTCTTTATATATTCTTTTCTAATTGGAATATTTCACCTCCAGTTTAATATTTTTATATTGTTTTATATATTTCCTTATATATATATAGATATTATTTTATTATTTTTTAAGTCCTTTTTATTTTGAATTTTAAATAATTAAAAATGTTTGAAAGTAATATTTTTTATCTCTCCTCCATTTCGTTTCTCACTGAATCATTATATTCGACCGTCTTCTTCAGTTTTATTTACAAAGCTTCCTCACTAAGTTTTCATGATTATTAAAAGTAATTTTTATTTACATTAAAACTATTTTAAAACCTTTTATTTATAAATTATTTATTTAAGTAAGTTATCAAAATTTAAAGGACATTCCCTCTTATTTTTTAAACAATTTACTTATCTTCTTACAAAGGTTTTTCATCTATGATAATATCCTTTAATATTTATTATATTTCACTAGAGATATGTTTGAATAAATTCATCCAATTTAATTTTTTAGATGGTTTATTTTTATTTCATTATAAAATTATTATATTAACAATATTATTTTAAGAGGTTAATTTTTTTATGTTTTGAGGGATTGTATTCATGTTCATGTGACAAAAATATGTATAGTTTGAAATTATGTAATGGATGGGTCTAGAATTATATAAAATCTAATTAATTGGTTAAAAATTATATCTCATTATATTTTTTTTATAAAACATATGAGGTTATCCCATTACATTATGTTATGGTACATGTGCATCTAATATGTTATGATGGTCTTGGTAGTGTTCCTTAATATAAGATATGATTTTATATGATTATATTTGTGCCTCATTTATATAACCCATTTATTATGATTTACCATAATAATTATGTTTGGATTCAATATATTTTTTATGATTCATATTTCATTAGATATGATTTACATGTGTTCATATACATTGATTATGTTCTCATACCCATATGTTCATTTTATTCTCACTTATGATCTTTATTATAGTATCTTATATTATTATGATTGATATCTCATATTCTTTCCCCTTACTGAGAATCTGATACAACCATTTTCTTATTTTTTTATTCCAAAACTCATAAAGTGGAATATAAAATGTGAGGTGTATTAAATAGAGTGAGGTATTGTGTAATATAGGAAGAAATATATACAATATTTTAAAATAAATTGTTTGTGTAGATAATCTATAAATAAACAAAACCTATAGGTTTTGTGGGTGTGATTTATTTTTATGTGTAATTTATAATCATGTATAATAATTTACTATATATTTATGTTATGGTGGGTTAATATTAACAATATACTCATATTTTGTTGAATTATCAACTATCATCTTCAATTAGCTTTATTACCTCATTTACTTAGAATTATTATGATACTAGATAAAACTGATATATTTGAAGTCTAGTTTTGTATCCCCTTTATAACTAAATCTCATTTCTCTCTATATACCACAAACATTTCCCTTATACTCCTCTAGTACATTTTGGTAGTTTCAATTACTTTACAATGAAACTCTCTTGGATTTTTTTGATATTTTCTCATTATGCTTTATGAATAAGAAATAAGAAATATAATATATAACATGGAATACATGATAAATCTCATTTCGTAACATATAGGATTCTACTCATCATTGTAATCTCCTTATATGTCTTAATCGCATAATCTTAGATAGATTTATACCATGTTATATAAAAAAATCTCTCTTAAATTATCATATCTTATATTTTTTAATTCCTTTTCAAAATATGTAATTTGTATAAGTCTAATAAACACCATATATCAATCTCATTAAATATTTTTCCCTATAACTTGGGTTACTAATTTAAGTTTTTCATAGAGAAATATTTTAAACTAAGCCTTATATATCCATGAAACTAATTTCTATTTTCCATATGTTTTTAGTATATATCACTTGAAAAACCTTGGCTTCCCACTAACCTTTTTTAGACTCATGAAAAAATAATCATCAATGACTTTATGTTTTCTATGACACACTAATGGATCCCTGAAGTATTTATATTACATTGAATAATTTTTATGTTACAAAATTTTTTCAATAATATTTTACTCCCCACATTATTTCGAGGAGGTCAAACATATATTGTATATCCAAGGTAATAAAATATAGTGGTACCTTTGATTTCTTCCAAGGAAAGGTTTAAATGCCAGTTTTCACAATGTTAAGTGTTAAATTTGAGGGGTTTTTTGGTTATTTATTAGATTAAAATGAAAGACTAGATATAAATAGTCATATGTAGCAATCAAAATATGGATAAGTGATTGATCATACTATAATATTTCCAATGTAATTCTATCAAAGATCATAATGATGAATCATCCTTATAGAAGTTACCATTGAGAGAGATCACGATCATGAACTTATCACCTCAGATTATTGGTGATGTTGAGTTATAAATTGATAATGATCATTTTAAAAAACTACTCATTCTTATGTGCATTGGAAAATTTTGATAAATTTACTAAATTTACAAAAAATATGTCACCTTAAAATAAATATATATATATACCAATGGGGAGATGTTGTTCCAAAGTACCTAGGTTAAGATTCTATCTTCCACACGCATGCTGATGATCACCAGGAATTTCACAAATAAATCATTCATGTTCCATCAAATAAAAAATTTATTGAGTAGAGAAATAGTATGGATTAACAACCAAATTAGAAGGTTATAATAAAATAATGATTAACTTAAATCATATTCATCCAATAATAACACTATAAAAGTTTATAGTAACATTAATAAATGAATTAAAAATGTATTATAAATCAATAAAATATTAGAATATCCTCCATTAGATTAATCACTGATGAGGGATTTATCTCAACATTTTATGGATCATGACTATGGTCATCAAGATCTACAGAATGTGAAGGATCATTATCATGAATTTAATATCTTTTATAGTTATTATTCCCTCTACACCTTTTTCACTATGCGACTCTATGTTCTTTTTGATCAGTTATCTTCATTTTCTTTGTATGGTTTTGGTTTAAAGGATTTTACATAGAGAAAAATTATATTCTACGACCTTTAAATACGTTTCACTAGTAGTATCTTTAGTTATGGGTGTCATGCCTCATATCCCTAAGGGGTTCTAGTCAATCTCTCCTGAATTATTAGTGACTTGGTGCTTTTGTGTGTTTGAATATTTAGGTAGGGAAATATGAGAATTTACTTGTGGGGTTCATTATTTCAACCATGTTAGTGTGTACCCCTTTATTCTACTTTCATACTTGAGACACATCCAATATTTTAGTTCTCAGTGGTCTTCATTGTAGGTTCTTATATTCTTATAACATCCTCTAATTTTCCTTTATAAACTACCACATCAGACGACACCATGTCCAAGAGTATTAGTATTCAAATTGGATGATGATAGTGTTAGTGAGATCAATTGATTTTATGGATTGTGTGTGATTTATCTATTTGGATTAATCTGCATCTGATTCAATTATTTTGAACTTTTTAGTGATTTTAGTGTCATTATGAATTTCTTAGGGGGTGAGTATTTTCAATGTTTCCTTTTTTTTAATGACGATGATGATAGTTTTCTAGTTTTTTTGTTTCTTTGAGTATTACTATTTGTCTGTGGTATTTGGTGGGAATGATGCCTAAAAAATTGGGTAGTGTTAATGATGATAGGTTGAACTCAAGTGGTGTATAGTCTTGGTCATCGATTGGTGTTGTGATATAGGATAATTTGGGCTGAACCATTTTTACTTAGGTTCCACACTTGATGATTTTTAATCCTTTTTTGGTAACTTTTTAAAATTTTAATTTTGTATATTTTATCTTATTTTGTGATGATTTTATCATGGTGGATATTTTTGGAAGTTTCATGGTTGTAGGGTTCCCACCAAAAAAAAATTTATCTTTATTGAAAAAAATATTTAGATGAAATGAAAGAGGTACTATGAATACTAAAACTATAAAAAGTCACCAAGAGTCCCCAAGTGAAAATGACATTCTCTGATTTAAAAGCTTCTCATTATTCATATATCATCCCATTAATCCTCAAGATACTATTAATTTTATCCATTTTGAATGTACAATCCTTTATTGAATTCACGAGTAAAGGCCACACTCCCATAATATCAATGAAATTTATCTTTTTCAATGATCATGTTTCACTTTTTTAGAACATTATTTCCTTTTCCAATTTGGTTAAATAGGATGAATAGAATATTCCATTGGTCCCCACATATCTTTCTTGTTTTACACATGTTTATCTTAGTTATCAATGCCTCTACTTTCTTGGATGTGGTTTATCTTTTTTATTCAGATATGATAGCATTAAATGAACAATGTTTCCTATATTGAGTGATGAGATTATATTATGTGGATAATAATTAATTACTCGAATATTGACACTAATTAGGATACAAAATACTATATTTCATGGTAATATTACATTGGTGAAGTACCCTTTAAGTCATTTATGATTTTGTATTTTTTTAACATTAAATATGATGATTATTGAACTGTTTTATCTTCCAAGACTTGTGAATATATGGATGCACATTGTTTACAATAATTATTTTAAGAATAAGAGAAGATTCATGGAAAATATTATTTATTTTTTATGAATAATTTGAATTTATTAGTAGAGTGGTATTTTTTGTATTGAAATTTTTGAGAAGGTTGTCTTGTTTGGATTTGAACTTTATGTGGCTTGTGGTTATATTTTTAATGGGTTTTACATTAAAAAATAACCCACCATTACTAGCCAACTATGGTACCTACATCACTAATGAGGTGGAAAGGTGTAAACTCAGCCATCCAACATGGTGGAAGAGTGGATGGAGGAGCTCAAGGTGTTCCTATGGGGACACATGTATAGGAAAAGCCAACACCATGTGAGGAAACATGACAACAGATGAGGGAGAGTGCATGAGGTAGTTCCTACTCTTTAATATGTGTTCAATAACAAATTATAGAGAGATGAATATTCACCTTGTATTAAAAAGAGTCCCTTGAATTGATTCTATCTCAAAGTGGGATCAAAGTTGAGCATTTTACTGTAGCTGTGAAGGAACCACAACCGTGTGATATGTTTGATGGAATAATCTTAGCCATCTGATCAAATCATTCATGATGTCTTATTTTGTGTGCCATCAATAGAGATCTATGCATTGACATACACCATGAAAAATTATATGGGATATCAAATGGAGCTTCTGATTATCATTTTCATATTCAGATTATTCTTTGGTGATTGAAATCACAATGAAAATTATTTTCAATAATATTAAGATGAAAAAACCAGGGATTTATGGTGTGCAGAAGTTTGATATTTTGGTAACAATGATTCTGAATTTGTGTAATAGAGGTAGTAAACATGTTCTGAGTTCGTGGTTCATTACCTATAAATACCAAGGCCTACACCCATGTGATAGTGTGGTGTTTGGGAGGATTTGGTTTCCAATGAAACAAATACACTAGAATTATCTTTGGTTCATGGAAAGAAGATACACACATACATTATTTTGTGAAAATATTTAAGAAATACCATAGGCTTACTAATGTGCTTTTCACAAACATAGAGCTTCACAAAGAAGAAGGTTCCATGAATCAACTAATATATCCTCATAATCTTACACGTATATCTTCAGAATTTTGGGTGAATTCATTTGAGAAACTATAAGATAGTGTATACTCTAACTAAATCTCATGTATCATATTTTGTGTGCATAAACATCTTATTCTCATTCGGTTTGATTCATAAAAAGGAAGAGATATAGTAAATACTCTACCATTGTGTGTGAAGCGGTAGAGCGCAAAAAAAATAGTGGTATATATCACCAAGGACATTCACTCATGAGATCTTGTGCATACTTAATAGTGTTAGAAGAGTGAATTAGATAGTGTGTATATCTCTGTATATATGAATGAGTTCATAAACATGTAATTTCTTAATCATTTGAAGAAACATATCATGTATTGAAGGAAATGAAAGTGTATACAAAAATATGGGATACTTGAATTAATATTATTGTTACAATGTTTTTTTAGGCTACACCTAGATGAAATTCTAAGTAAATAGTGTGTTGATATGAAAAGTTGAATGTTATGAAAATATTTATTTATTCTATAGAATAAATAAACTTTTTTAGTTCTAAATTCATAAAAAATTAGGTGCATTTTTTGTTAAAAAATCAATGTATTTCTTTTGTTAAAGTTTTTTGAAGATTTTATCCAGAAGAAGTAGTAATTTGAATCAATTTCACTATACAATGGTGTGTTGTAGTATATTGATATTTAGCTACAGGGATTATAGAATTAGTGATCAAGTAAAATACTGTGTTATTACTGAGGATGAAAGAGAAAGATTAATTTTCTGATTACTAGAGTAGCTTGTAATCTTTCTTAGAGTGATTGGTTTTTTGTAAACTTGGGTTAACTCATATAATCATTTTTTTGGGAGACCTTGTATTGGGTAATGGTCTATACCAATCCTTCATGGTTTCGTGGTGATACCTGACCAACCCACTTGTAATTTTTGGTTAATTTTTAGTTGAGAATCTATGGTTCAGATCATCCCAAATATAGTAAGTATGTAGTCAACTTTATTGTGGGGGAACCTTGTAAAAATATATTGTTTTTATTGGGATTAGATTCTAACAATTCATCAGAGGTTTATTTCAAATAAAAGAAATTATAAAAATATTGTACCACATATTCAATCCCCCTTTTCAGTGGTACAACTCTTTTCTAGACACTTTAATTTGTTTTAGAAGAGGTTACCTCTGATGGATCCTTTTAAAAGTAGTGACGAAGAATCTAAATTCATTCAACATTATGGATGTTTGAATTTTTTATGGAAATAATATTCATGGATGGAAGAATCAAATGTTGTCATTCTTTCTATCAAAAGGATTGGAGTTTTTTTGGTGTAGTGATCTTTAGATTTTATCCTCTTTAAAAGGACCCACTCATGACTTTTGGGGACAAAATAAAATTGGAGATGGAAAATCTTTTAATGAAATATTATCATCCTTGTCTGATAATGATATTACCAAATTAATGGGAATTAAAATAGAAAATCAGAAATGGGAAAACCATGAAAAAATGTATGAAGGGAATTTCAACATTAAGGAATCCAACTTGAAAATTCGGAGGGATAAAATTAAAGATATCATAATGACCAGATATGAGACTTTGGATGATAATTTTACTAGAGTTAATGAAGATTTTAGCCATATTAGATGGTTTGGGGAAAATCTAAAGGATTCAGCAGTTGTCAAGAAATTAATGACAAAATTTCCTGATATATTCAAATCAAATATTTCATCCCTAAAATAAAAGGAATACATATCTCTTGATGAGTTACACAATAGTTTAATCAACTATGAGATAATAAAGGTTCTAGTATTCAAAAAAAGTCTTAAGAAGAAAAGGAATTCATGGCCATGCGTGGAATAAAGTTCAAAGAAGAAGAAAATAGAGACTCTAGTGAATCTAAATATGATGAATTGAATTATAATGTGTATAATAATATTGTGTTACTTATCTATAGATACATCAAAAATGAAATGGGTAATTACAAAGGTAAGATTCTATCAAAATAGTTCTATTATGGAGGAAGTTGATATTTTGAAGTTAATTTTCCAAAGAAGAAATTTTTTGAATATGAGACTGATGATAAAGATGAAATACCTAATAAAATCAAATATTGAAACATTTAAAATTATTCTAAAAAAATATTTGAAAAGAAGAACATTTTCCAATAAAGGAAAAGAATAAATTTACTCAGTAAATAAGATCAAGAATACTCTTCTTTATGTTGTCTTTCTTAAGAAGAGGTTCCAGAAAAATTTAAAAATTTTATTTCTCAAATAGGGAAGTATAATGAAACTTTATGTGGTTGTGAAGAATATAATAAAGTTCCTCACATGAAACTTATAATGAAATCCTAACTTGAATATTTCCTTGAGAAAAATAAAAAACTCAAGAAAGAAATCAGACTGTTGAAGAAAGAGATTAAAAAAGAAGATTCTTACATTGATGAAATCAGAAATATAAAGATGAAAGTTTAAGAGGAAGGAAATAATAATGAATTAAATTTATGATAATTTTTCTTTAAATAATAAATAATTTGATAAGATATGGTCCGATTATCTCAATGTTTTAAATTATCTAAATAAGATTAAGGAGGATTTTAACCAATCCATAAAATTTACAAATGAATCATTCAGGAAGTTGAGAATATTTTATCAAAGAAAAGGTTACATGTTATTTTGATAAAACTCATGGTAAATATACTATTTCTAATAATACAAATTATATTGAAAACAATGGAAAAATATGGTATACTAAGAACAATGAGAAACATATTTCTATGACAAAGAAAGATGTATAAACTTATGTGAAAGTTATTACCTCTCGAAAAAAGGAAGCACATTATGTTATAGTACAACAATAAAAGTATGCTAAAAATAATCTTCAATAGTATGGAAGATATAGATTTAATGGATATTATTGGTGTTGTGTACTTTTATATCACAAATCCTATTCGTGTTGGTAAAACATGTCTCTTCCTTGGAGAAGGTATAAGTTGAGTGGGGGAATATATTAAAATATAATGAGAAAACCAATCAAGAAAAAACAACCAATAATAACACATCTAATCTATCGATTTAGAACATATTTTTTTTGTTAGAATAAATTTGTGTAATGTGTGATCAACATGGTCATTTTTCTAATAAATGTATGGCTATTCTTCCTGGGAATATTTCAAACAACACAGAGAGAAAAAATTCTAAAAGACAATATGGAAGAAAAATATCTTATCGTTGAAGTTGCTTGAAGGTTATAAAAAGAGACAAAACATGGATTCTTGGTAGTGTTTTTTCATCTCACATGAAAGGAGATATAAAAATCCAAAAGAAAATTGAATAACATAATCGATTAGTAGTTAATTTTGGGAATAAAAGTTCTTTGAAAATGAAAGGTGTTGGTACTATTGATATTGAAGCCCATAAACTAAAATCTAAAGATGTTATTTTTGTTGAAGGGATTAAAAACAAATTGTTGAGTGCGATTCAACTTGTTGATGATGTAAGTGATGTTATTTTCCAAAAATATTCTTAAATAATCTAAAATTCAAATTAAGGAAGAGTTAGCATCAAGGGTGAAAGAACGCGTGGTAATCTATTCCAAATTTGAGATTCTATATATTATTTTTATTAGAGTGTGAAAGATGAAAAAATCAATAACATAGAAGGATTGGGCATCTTGGTAAAAAATTAAGTTTTATTTCCAAAAATAATGTGGTAAGAGATCTTTCTCATTTAAAGAGAGAAATAGAAACTATATGTGAAACCTGTCAGAAGGGTAAACTTGTGAATGCTATTCATAGAAGAGTAGAGATTTAGTCTGTTAGAATACTCAAGCATATTAATTCTAATATTTGTGTACCTATGAGACATATTTCGACCAGTGGTGAATTATATTTTATATTATTCATTTAATGTTTCACCCAAATGAAGACTGTTATTTTTATCAATCACAAGTCATAAGCAATTGAAATGTTAGAGTTTTACAGAAGATAACCAGAGAGAGGTGAGAATTTATGTTAAAAAATAAGAACAGATAATGGTGTGGAGTTGACTAGTAATTATTTGAATCAAATCATGAAAATCATGGAATTAAGAATCAATACTGTACTCTTTGTACTCATCAAAAAAATAGAGTTGAGGATATAAAGACTATAAGTCTAGTTTAAATGGGTAAAAAACGTTAGCTGGGCATAAAATTTTAAACTTATATTAGAGAGAAGCAGTGTGTACAACTATGCATATATAGAAAATAAGTTTACTAAGACCAGACTCCAACATGACTCCATATGAGACTTGACACAAAAATATTACAATGGGGAAATACTTTAAATTATTTGGTAATCCATGGTTTATAAAAATAAAGAATTAAAATATGGAAAACTTTGAGGATATAGTTGACGAAGGGATAATCATGGTCTATATTTTAAATATAAGAGGATATATATGTTGGAATAAAAAATTGAAAAAGTTGTTATATAGTTTTTATGTGGATATTATTTAAAATCAATCCAACTTTGATGTAAAAATGTTGTATATTTTGAAAACATTTAAGTTGAAAAAAAAATTCAGGAAGAGTGATTGAAGAAAATAATACTCCTAAACCAGAGATAGTTGATGTTTTCTCAGATCAAACAAGTGATGAGGTTGAAAAATCTAGAGTCAAAAAATGAATAATCTGAAATTGAAAAAACATATTGATTCAAAAAATATTATTGGAAATTAGGAAGATATAGTACAGACCAGAAGAAGAATGAGAATTGAAAATCAAACAGTTTTCATTTATAAAATTTAACCAAAGTCAGTTGGTTAAGATATTGAACATGAGGAATGAATAAATTCTATAAATTAATAGGTAAATCAGATTGAGAAAATATAACATGGGATATTATTCGAAGACCTAAAGGAAATAATGTAATAGGAACCAAATGAGTGTTTAGAAATAAACATAATAATAAATGTGAAATATTAAGAAATAAAGTTAGATTAGTCTACAAGGGTTATTTATAATTGTATGGTGTTTATTTGGAGGAAACATTTTCACTCATGGAAAGACTGGAGGATATTAGAATGTTTTTTGAAATTATAGGTCATAAATACTAAAAATTTTATCAAATGGATGTGATATCTTCATTCTTGAATGCATATCTTGAATAAGAAATTTTTATTAAGAAACATGATGGATATGTTAATAATACTAATGTAACTAAAGTTTTTATGTTTAATAAAGACTTATATGGGTCAAAACAAGATCTGTAATCTTGGTATTATAAATTGAATAGTTTATTAAATCAATTGAACTTTTCTAAATGAAATTTTTATATAAACTCATATGTGAAAGAGTTGGAAACATGTACACTCATTTTTGTTGTGTATGATGATGAAATAATTTTTCTAGGTGACAAGGAATATGCATATGAGGACTTTTCTAATCAAATTAATGTGTAATATGAAATTTTTATTCTTGGAGAGATGAGTTTATTTCTGGGATTACAATTTATTTTGAATAAAGGTTACATATTTATTTCATAATAAAAATATCACAAGTATTTTTTGAAGAAATTTACCCTGGAATATTCAAAGGAAGTCTACACACCTATCACAGGTGGTATAAAGACCAATAAATATGATTTGGGATAGAGTGTTAATGATAAATATTTCATAAAATTAATTGGTGTCTTCATTTATCTTACGACATCAAGACCTTATACTCTATATGAAGTGAAATTGTGTGCTAGATATAAAAGTGATTCTAAATAATCACACATGATGGATTCTAAAATAATTATTAGCTATATCAAAGGAAAATTAAATTATGGTTTTATTTATAGAATATTTTAATATTTGAGCTTACTAGGATTCATTGATGAAGATTGGGATAGATATTGGAATGATCGTAAATCAGAATCAGGTGGAACTTTATTTTTAGGAGAAATTTTTGTAAGTTGGCATAACAAAAAAAAATTCTATGACATTTTGTACATATGAATTTTAGTATATTTATAAAACTAATGCAAGTACTAAAAAGTTATGGATGAAAGTACAGAATGATTGTTTAAAGAATAATGTTTATAGACTATTGAAAATTTCCTGTGATAATAAAAGTTTAATCAATAACTCAAAAAATCTAGTGAAACAATCCAAATAAAAACATATTGATATTAGATTACAGATCAATCAAGTATAGAGTAGCTAATGGAGACGTTAAATTGGAGTATATTTCCATAAAATATAAAATTGCTGATATATTCACTAATGCCGTGACAAGAGAAAAATTTGAGGAACTGAGGATGAAACTTCATGTTCTGCCTTCCCCTCTCACTTAGTGAGTGTTGGGGATTCCACCATTATGCTTTGGATTATTATGTCAAGGGGGAGAATAATACATAATTATCTTCTTATCTTTTGAGAATATGAAGCTAATATTATTTCAAAAATTGGGAGAATGTGTAAGGTTTGTAGGGGGAGAATCTGAGTAACCAAAGAGATAAAAATAATATGGTCATCTATTTATATGATTCAATGTCTTATGAAGAGAATTGATAATGTTGAAAACAAATATAAAGGGGGACATTGAAGAACCAATGAATTCATTGATGATTTTTTTTATTTTTTTCAACCTTAAATGTTATTATTGTTGAACAGTTATTATGTTCCAAGACTTGTGAAGATATGGATTCAAATTATTTACAGTAATTACTTGAATAATAAGAGAAGATCCATTCTCAATATTATTTTTTTTGTATTAAGAATTTGAATTTATAAGTAGATTGGTATGTTTTTTTTGGAAATTTTGAGAATGTTTTCAATTTTGTATTTTCAGTCTTTACGGATTTTGGTTAATTTTTTTAATGGGTACTACATTAAAAAAATAACCATTCATTACTAGCCAACTAATAGAACCACACTGATATTGAGGTGGTTTGGTGAATCCTTGGCAAGAAAACATGGTGAAAGAGTGTCTAGAAGAGCTCAAGGCATACCCTTGGGGACACATGTATTGGAAGATCCACCACCATGTGGGGATGTTCCAACACTTTAATATGTGTTTGGAAACCAATTATAGAGAGGGGAAGATTCTCCTTGTATTATAAGGAGGCACTCAAAATGATTTCATTTTGATGTGGGATCAAAGTTTAGTGTGTTACTGTATCCCTAAAGTAACCACATCCATGAAATCTTTCAAAAGGGGTCATCAAAGCCATAATATTGATTCATTCACATCATATTCTTTCTTGATAAATTGGAGGAGATATGTGTATTTGGAGATCACCATGCAACACCACTTGGGATATCAAACTGAGATTCTGATAATCATTTGAGTGTTATGATGATTCCTTGGTGATAAAAATCATAATAAAACATCATTTTCATAATATTAAGATGAACATATAGAGGATTTATGGTGTGTAAGAGTTTGATATTTTAGTAACTATGATTCTGGAGTCATATAATAGAGGAATTTTACAAGTTCTTAGTTAGTGCTTCATTGCCTATAAATATCGAGGCCTACACCAATGAGATGATGTGGTGTTTGATAGTATCTGGTTTCTAGTGAAATAGATCTACCAAGAATATCATTGGTTCATGGAAAGAAGATCTGCATAATTTTTTTGTGTGAAAATATTGAAGTGATCCCATAGGAATATAATATGTTATTTGTACACTCATAGAGATTCACAAAGAACAAGGTTTCATGAAGCAACTGAGATATCGTGATAATCCAACATGTATATCTTTAAGAGTTTTCATGAATGTCTTTGAGAAACCATAATATATTATATGATCTCCTTGAAACTCATGTAGAAGTTTTTTCATGAATAAACATATTATAATCATTTGGGATGATGAGTAAGATTAAGATATATAGTGAATACTCCACTATTGTTTTCAAATGGATAAACCACAAAAAACAGCGTTGTATATCACCAAATAAATTCACTTTTGAGATCCCACACATACATATTAGTGTATGAAGAGTAATGTGGACAATGTGTACTTCCATGAATATGTGAATGAGTACATGCATAGGTAATTTATTAATTATTTGAAGAAAAATATAATGAATTGAAAGAAGTTACAATGTCTACATAGTTATGCGATACTTGCATGAATCATGGTGTTATAATGTTTTTGTTGAAGGTTTTTCATAGGTGAAATTGTAAGTCAACAATGTGCTGAAACACAAAGTTTAAAGCTATAAAAACAATGATTTTTCAAGATTATATAGTGAATTATATATTTTTAAATTCATAATAAAGAAGGTTTATTTCATTTGTTAAAAAAATATATATATTTCATTTATTTGATTTTTTTCATATAGTTTATCCAAAAAAGAAGTAGTTTGAATTAGTTTCACTAGATAATGGTGTGTTATAGTATATTTATATTTTTCCATAGGGATTTCTGAATTAGTGATCAAGTACAGTATAATCTAATTACAGAGGTTCAAAGAGAAAGATTAATTTTATGATTTTAGGAGATTCTTAGAATCTTTCTTAGAGTTATTGTGTTTTTTGTAAAATAGTGTGAACCAGTATAATCATTTTGTTAGGAGACACTTTATTGGGTAATGGTTGATACCAATCCTTCATGGTTTTAGGTTTATACATGACCAACCAAATAGTAATTTTTTTATTATTTTTAGTGGGTAATTTGTGTCTTAGATAAACCTGAACATAGCAAGGACATTTTCACATTTCATGGGGGTTAACCTTGTAAAAATATTTTGTTTTTTTGGGTTCAGACTCTAACAGGTCATCAAAGGTTTATTTAAAAGAAAAGAAATGATGAAACTATAATACCTATAATCCCCCCCCCCCTTCTTAGTGGTATAATCCTTTTTAGACACTAAAATTAGGAGCTAGATTAATGTTTCTTCTCGGGTTTCTGAGATACAGTTGGATCCAATGGATCCTTAACTAGTGGATTCAATTTCCACTCTTGATAGAAATTTTGTGGTGTAGAAAGACTTGAATTGTAATTAGGTGAAGATAAATTTGGGGAGTGGATATAAGATTTCATTGATAAAATTATGGGATCTGGGGGTATGAAGTTGGATGTTGTTGATTAGATGAATGATTTTAAAGTGTGTTATGATTCAAATTCTGAATTACCAAGCATCATAGTGATCATCATGTTTTCCATTTAACATTTCCGTAGGTTTTTCTTCAATGTTATATTGTTGTGGGTTATTATGATAAGTTTTTAGAATGATATTACATTGATACTAGTGGATATTACTTTGAAGTTAATGGTTGTAGCATTTAATGGCCAATTTAGACTTGATTTTGGACACTGCGTTGAATTTGGGAATATATAGCATTTTGGTATTGATGCAAGACCTATCATAGATCTAGAATAATCTTGAGAGAAAATGTGAGGTTTTTTTGGTGTAGTATTTTCATGACACAACCCACTAAGGCCCCACCTACACTAGTAGTATGCTGAGTTTGAAACCCATGCTCGCCTCCAATATACTAAGGGTAGGTGACTACAAAGGAGTCATCATATCACACATATGGGAGGCCTTATCATAATGGACCTATAAAAACACACACACATACAAGAACATCATAACAATGTAATATAATATAAAATTCACTACTCGTGAAGAAATAATGCATGTAATAACATCTAAGAATAACTAGAGTGTAATAATAAAAAAATAACCAAATTATATGATAAAAATACATGCCCGAACATAAATAAAGGAATAACCCAATATAACTACCGATAAGGATGTGAAAACCCACTCCCAAACACTGATATCCACCATCACTTATAATCACTGATACTGAGTACTACTAATCTTCACCAACACTAGGCCCACTAAGGTAACTGTCTAAGTGTCTGTCATCCACATAAGACATGACATATGTGGGAAATTTTAATGCAGGGGTGGGTGGATACATACCTAGTAGGACACTCAAAAAAATAACTGGGAAGAAATTGAAATTAATAACCATCTCAATCCATAAGAATGGAGAATAAACCCAACAAATATATCATCTAAAAAAGAAACCCCAATCGAATAAAGAGGAATCTCAGTCTTCATAGCCAACTAAGGATAACAAGTATGTCTTCATATCTGTGATCTAGTTCTATCATAATGCTTGTATCCAAATGTAATCCTTTCAAGAATATAATTAAGGACCCATGAATCATTGTAGTATTCTATATTCAAGGGATTAACAACTGTAATAGAGTTACCACTCCTCAATGGAGTTCAATTATAGGGGAGTATCGACTCCTAAGGGAGAGGAAACACACCTAAATGTGTATAGGGAGTACGAAACCAACCGGTAAAAAGGATATGGGAGACCCACACCTAGATATAATATTCTAATTTCAAGGGATTTCTAATCCCAGCAATAACCCTGATAGTCATTCCCAAACTTTGAAATTATTAATTATTTCTAATACAATAATAACTCACATATGCCACTAATCGTCATATCTATGATGTTAAAATAAATTCCACTATCACATCCAATGTAGAAATATATAGAGTAAGTAATAATCATGGGTTTAATGTTGAGTTATAAAGAAGGAGATATGATAGGTTTATAATTTGAAGAGAAGTACACGGTGTGTCCTTTGGGGTATATGAGGCATACTATCAAGTCCTTTTCTGGATGTGTCATGTGTTTATACTCGGCATGTGAAAACCCATGTACAAATAATCTGGTCTACTCCACATGAATTTTTAGACCACCCAATTTCCTAGGTGTGTACTCTCTAAACATGGATTGGTTGGGTGGGTAGCACAACATGATGTTTCCATTAAGGGGCATGATGTGTAGGAATACTCCTAACCCTAGGCATGTACTCACTACACATAACAAAAATGATCATTTATGGTCACATAGAATATGATCCTAGACACATGGTGTGTGATACATATTTTGGTTAGGAAACCCTATCAACTATAAACAATAGACTATACAATGTTGGTTCTTCTAAAACACAAGGTGTGTAGTGACTTTTTTTACAAAAAAAATAGATCTTATTCTAAAAACATTTCATTCCTACCAATATCACCCAAAATGTAACCCAATATGCCTCCAGATGTATCTATCACATATTTTCCAACACTGGACATTAATATCCATCTATTGATTCCCTGGAACAGAAACCTTCACCATAGAATGTCGTTGTCACTTACCCAAAATTTTGGAAAGCCATATTTATCCTTCCATGGATTTTTTTTCCACCATAATCTCATTAATATATAAGATCCATGATCTTTATGTTCATATGAACACACATAAAAATGAATCCAAGGGTTTGATCATGATTTTAACTAGGCCAAAAATAGTTGAACCACCACTTGGAACATGGTCGATGGTGAATAATTAGAATAATGGTGGGATAAAACAAAGAATGGTAAAAGGGATTACCATTATAATCAAACAAATATTAAAATGAAGAACTTAATCATGGAAACCATGGAATGGAGGAGTATTCATTATCAATTATTTAATTCCAACCTAAGAATAAAATTATAAATTAGTAGGGTCATGTGAATAAAGGTATAAAAATTATAAATTAAAATAAAATTAATAATATATGGTCAAAATCACAAATAATGGTGAATGCATAGACAAATTAAAAATCCCAACCTAGTGATTGGACTGATCACTACTTATGAAAATTTTCACATCACTGTTGTTGGTGAGATCCCTGAACTCCATCATCAATCCTCAAATCTCATGTGATCCAATGTCAAGGGTTCTCTTCCATGGTTATAGACTCTCCAAATGTTGGAAATATCCTTGGGTTATTAAGCTAACTATTAGTATTTTCCATAAATGGGATTAAATAGGAAAATTATTATATTGTAACATTTATTTAATGAATTAAATTATGTATTTAATTTATTCATTTAATACATTTGAAACTGTGCATCATCCCAAAAATCAATGTGTAAAAAACATATGTAGTGCATAGGGTAAAAACCATATTTAAAGTCCAATAATTGTATCATATTTCCCACTCAATAATCTCATAAATTTAATATCCATTTAGTCAGAAAATATACATGTACATGGTTTAATCTATTTAATATTTTTAATAGGTCTATTTCAGGTACCCATGAAACCTATAATACCACCCCAACTTCGAAAGAAATATTAGAATATTGTTTTAAACTATTTAAAGAGTTCAGGAAAAAATTAGATTTATTACATTCTCCCCACCTTCAAGGATTTGAAAACCTACCTAAAAGGGGAGGGTAATGAGCATACATTTGACTCTCACACTCCTAAAAAATATCCTAGAGGTTTCCATACTAACAAATAAATTGCATAAATGGGAATGTTCTCCCATGAATGATCCGATCCTAATGATCCTTGATTAATTATAGGTACTTTGAGAAGGTGTATTCATTCTCAAAATTTATCACACCCCAGTCAAATATGTGCAATGGGTCACGAATGTATCTCTTGAACTACGACACGTGAAAGAATTCATGCAACTAGTCTATCATCTAGGGTAAGCCAGAGTAGTAAAAATCCTCCCCAACCATACGTAGGATCTATAATGACTTAATAAAACATAGAAATATATTTATACCCAGAAGAAACCTTTGAAAATCTCATTGTTGAGAGACTCTTATGAACATATGGTCTCCCTTATTGAACCCCAAGGGTCCATAACATTGGCATGTGTAATATTTCTGTCATATAAGAGTGGTATTTATTACCTAAAATATCAGTTGAACTTTATAAACCATCACCAAAACTAGATCTATTCCCATAAATGACAATTCACCTATCTCCATCTTGTGTGTAGGTGAACTATATGGTCTCCTGTACAGATCTTAAATGGGTGAAATGTTGATGGTGGAGTAAAAAATGTTTTTTTAAGTGAACTCTAGAAAATATAAGTGATCCTACCAACTCAAATAAAATTCCAACATGTAGAATATTAGATTAATATCTAAAATATAGATGGTTAATTCTATTTGGACATACATCTAGGGGTGAATTATCATGCTCTTTTGTAACTAAGTCTTGAAAGCCTCTTAAAAACCTCCCCACCACCTTGATGTAAACCGAGCATCAAAATTGGAAACTTTTGCTGAGGGAACCCCATGAAATATGATGATATCCCAAAAAATACAAGCAACCATAACTCTTAACCAAAATCTTATCTTAGATGGAATGATAGTGAGCTAACTTGGTTGGTTAATCTATAGTCACCCTGTTAGTGCAATGAACTTTCACTATCCATAAAACCCCTATCACTAAATCCATCTATATTTCATCCCACTTCCAATTTGGGATATCAACATGTTGAGTTAAGAATACTAAAACATGATGTTTTTTATTCACATACTAGCTTGTGGGGAATTAGGAAATAAACTTATAAAAATTCCACCTCATATCATCCCACTAAAATTTCCACCAATGGTGTCAATACATCTTCTTCACCATAGGATGTAATACCAACAGAGAGGTATAGAAGTCCCTCATCACCACCTCATTCAATTTTCTCATAACCAATATCCATCTAGGGAAAAGGATGAAATTATCCCTACCTTCAGAAAGTACATCCAATGTATCTTCTAAAGATATCAGGCTGTGTAGAACGTCACAATCGATGTCTCCAAATGTATACTATCTTAGATGCTGGAGAAGAAGTGGAATCAATACCATCATCTAGATAAAAAATTTCCCTCTCTCCTCCACCAGGGTTAGCTACAAATAGTCCAAATGCTCTTCCACATCCTCTACCAAGTGAGAATGATATTTCCTACAAAGGGAATCTACTAACACATTTCCCTTCCACAGAGTATATACTATGTCTAAATAATAGTATTTCCAAAAATCTAACTATTTTATCTATCTTAGGTTAAGTATTTTGTAGAAAACTATGTACATGAGACTCTATTGGTCTGAGTAAATGAAAAAAAAATCACCCAAAATATAATGCTTCCACATATTCTAGGTGAAGACTGCTACAACAGGCTCTAAGTCATGGATCTCATAGTTCTTATCATGGGGTATCAACTTACATGAAAAAGAAGATTCTAATTCTTACCTCTACATAAATATACAAATTATCCTAGATAATAATGAATTATAGAATATCACACACTTGAAAACCTCCCCTCTGCCTCAGCTATATAACTTATATATACTATTGGATAGGTCCCAAGACAACACTACCTCAATATTTTTCGAGTCCATAGCCACACCATGTTAGAAAATACATGTCTTAGAAATTCAAATTATCTAATATAAAATTTACACTTTGAGAGCTTAACATATAAATAGTGATTATAGAGTGAGTCTAGAAACATCTTCAATTTATTTGTGTACTCCCCCTCTAATGCAGAGTAAATGATAATGTCATTGATAAAGACAACCATGAACCGATCTAAGAAAAAAATATGGTTCATAAGTTGCAATAAGATAGTGGGGTAATTCATAAAACAAAATGGAATCACCAAGGACTTATATTGACCAAAGAAACATCAAAATATGATCTTTACAATATCCTCCTCATGAACCCTCAACTAGTGGTAACCAAACATGAGATCAAACATATAAAACCATCTTGCACCTTTCAACTGGTCAAAGATGTCAATGATACTCAATAATGGTTACTTATTTTTTTATCATTAATTGATTAAATAATCGATAATAAATAAATAATATCATTATCTCATTTTCATTCATGAAAAAATACCAAAGGTTCCCATGGGGACTCACTAGGACTGATGAAACCCTTATCTTGAAGGTCCTCCAACCACATACTCATCACCCAAATCTCAAAAGGGTCCATCTGATATGTTGCAGATGATATATATCTGATCCTAAGGTGTTATTCAATGTAGAAGTCAATTTCTCTCCTTAGAGGTAGTATTATAACTTTTTCTAGGGATACATCTATATATTCCTCCAACTCCACTGGAAGCTAGTTGTTTGAATATAATGCTATCCCATGCACCAAACTCATTTTCTAATGGGTGATAGGTTAAAGAATCTTACTTATGAGCCCACTAATTTCTATATTATGTCCTTATATATATCGATGGAGAATCTCATCCCATCCATATAAAGGAATATAATTCTCATGAAATGTTAATTTATTTGGGAATATATAATGGATAACCACTACATACCAAATATAACACCATAAGACTTCATTGTAATAACTAAATATCATCACATTAATCTCTCTCTACCATGTATTTTCTCGAACCATCAATAAATATATGAAATAGTGTAGTCACTACTTAGAGAAACCTCCAACCGAAATTTATGGATAAAGGGATCCATATAAATATCAAGATCTTGAAAATGTGACAAGACAATGAAATATGGAGTCATTACCATGTTTACAAGTACTGTTTTTAAAGTAGAGAAGACAAAAATACTACTTTAATTATCTCATGCATAGTCAAATCATGTCCCTATATTACTTTCAATTGACTACTTCCTTAGCCACCATCCCTCTAAACCTAAAATAGATCACTTAGTGGTGGGGTGAAATAGGTCATAACACCATCCTCCAACTGAAGCTCCTCCTCTATAGGATCCACCAGCCCCCCTTCAGTACCACCTCCCTAGGGATTACCCTGACCACCCATAAGAGATCCAAGATCATTATTATGCCTCTACGGTGAAGGTTCATCTATGAGAGTGTTGTCTATTCATGGGTCTGGGTGACTAGACTCCTCCAACACCTTACTTATCCTAGAAGAATATTGGTCAATAGTGCAACTATCTGATCAATTAGAGAAGAAATAAGTCAAAAAAATCATCCACCAACTCAATATAATCCTCTACTACCTGAAGGTTCGGATTTCCATGAAACTTGATCATTCTATATTATTGAAACATACACAATGTCCTTTGTATACATGAATCACCATCTTGTACCAGAGCAATAATTGACTCCTCAATATAATTGAACATCATCAAAGACTACTAGGGGGAAATATATGTGCCTATCATCAAGTAGAAGCACTACTCTCTAGATCCATACATTAAGGCCTCGTCACTCAACTGGTAGTTTTCAGGACCCTATATCGGTATCCTAACTAGTTATTATCATGATGGTATCTTGAAAAATAACAAGATGTTCCATAGTCAGATGAATATACATTAGGAGAAGTCTTAAGATGGACATGATAGTTAAATACACATCCTTATATTATTCATGTACCAATAGTTTTTCTACAAATAATGCCTCAATATGCTGAAATGATAAGAAGGTGGTCAGATATTAGGAGCATAGATATGTTGGTCTCTACACCAACACTAGCCCCCCTAGACTAAAATCCAATCTCATGAATCCTTATTAATATTTACCTAAGTTCCAAAATCAATCCTCACAATACATATCTCTCCAAAAACTGTCCCTCAGATATATTTCTCAAATACCACTCTCTCATGACCCAACATACCAAGACCCTTCTCGAACTGATGGTAAGCCATATGTGACTCTACAAGTGCACAAAAAAATAGGATAGTGGTTTGAGACTAGAAATGAGTAGGAATATTACACATATAGGAGGCCTTATCCAAATGAATATGTACACACAAACACACATCTCTAAGAATATCACAACCTTGATGGATAATATAAACTCTACTAATCAAGAATAAATAATGCATGTAATAACTTCTAATAATAACCATAGTGTAGAAATATATAAAATAATGAAATTATAAAATGAGAAGCATAAATTCTCTACCACATTTTAAAGGAAGTCCCATCCTAACCATTATAATGTAAGTAGAACTCTAATCATGAACATTGATACCCACTACTATTCTTGATCATTACCAATATGTACTACTAAGATCCACCAATACTATTCCTACTAAGGTCATTGTCTAATAGTCTATAATTTTTATAATAAAATAAACATGTTGGTTAATACAGTTTGGGGGTTGAATATATAAATACCATGCAGGACACCATAAAAAAGGTTAAAGAAATGGAAATAAATATTCAACTCAATCAACAAAAAGGGAGAAGGAACCCAACAAAGAGATATGCTTAGAAAGAAACCCCAATCAAAGAGAGAGGAATATTGATATTTACTGGAAACAAAGGACGATGAGGTTTTATATATCTCAAACATCAATTACTATCCCAATTAAATTATCATAGTGTAAAACTCACTAGAATATAATAAAGGACCCGCACCTTGTTGGAATATGCCTCATTCAAGGGAGTATCGACTCTAATGGAGGACCTGGTCCTAATTAAATCTCAATAAAATTAGAGTACCAACTCCACAGATAGAAGACTCATTCCTAGATGTTTATGGGGAGTACCTACCCTGCCATTATAAAGTATATGGGAGACCAAATCCCTGAGATAAATTTATTCTATAATGGGAGTACCTATCCCAACATCAAATTTAATGGACATACCTGAACCTTGACATTTACTAACAATCACTGACGTATTAAAGAGTCACCCATAACATTACATGTCATATCACTGGTGTCAAAACAAATTCCACCATTACATTTGACATAAAGTTATACTCATGAAGGACTACTCATGGGTTTAATTCTGAGTCCTCAAGAAGGGGATACTAAGGTTGGATGTCCGAAGATAAGTACATGGTGTATCCTTTGGGGAACATGGGGTGTACTTACAAGTACTCTCCTGGTCATGTATTAAAGCTCCAATCGATGTGTGAAAACCCATTTACATGACATGTGGTTTTCTCCACATGGAATGTTGGACTACCCATGGTCTTGGGTGTGTACTCTCTAAACGTGGATTAGTTGGTCAGTTTGCACCACACAACATGTCTGTTAGGGGAAATGATGTATATTACCACTCAGGGTCCTAGGAATGTACTTCCTACACAATTCTTGATAAATCGATTAAGGACACATGGCATGTAGTCTGGGTCACATGGCATGCAATACTTAATTCAGCTAGAAAACCTTATCTACTACGAACAACAGACTTCATGATAAGTTTTTCTTTCAAAAAACATTAGGTGTAATATGGGTTTTCTAAGAAAATAAAATATTATTCCCAATGATTCCGACTGCTACTAATTTTTCTATAAATATTTTCTAATATTACTTTATATGTGTCAATCACAGATCCTCCATTACTAGAGGTAGAACATCAGACTAGGATCCGAAGAAAAAGATACCACTGCCTTATCCTGTCATTGTAGCTCACCCAAAATTAGAGAAATAACTATCGATCCTTCCATTAATATCATTATTTATATTGTTTCAGAAATATTCAAGTTCCATAATTATCACATTCACCCCCTTTCACATTAAAAAATATCTAGTGTTTTGATCTTGATTCAAACCAGGCCAACAATAACCAAAATGCCACCTGAAATAGGGTCGATGGTAAAGAATGTGAAGATCAGTGTTATAAATCCAAAGATATATCAAATTTGGAAACACCATATTCTGACACAGATTTGACTGATAAATTTCATTATAGAAATCTAGTAAATATGGTAGGATTCATTTTCAAGTATTTCATTATAACTTAAGAATAAAATTTTAAATCATTTGTGTATAAAAATAATTGGGTAAAAATTGAAAATATAAAGAATATGAATAATCCTTGGAAAAAATAAAAAATAATGGGAATAAAATCTGAGAACAATGAAGAACTATCTCGTGATTGGATTGATCACTAATGAAGAATGATTCTGTGTCACTATCATTGATGAGATCCAAAAATTCCATCATTGATCCACAAATATCCCTTGACTTGACATTGAAAGTTATCTTCCATGGTGTTGGACTCTCCCACCATTTTAAATATCCTAGGGTTATGTGGAAAACCCAAATGATTTTTCAATAACTGGTTTTAAATAGGGGAGGATTAGGTCACAATTTTTTTAATGAAATAAATTATTTAATTTAATTTATTTGTTTAATCCATTTGCAACTTCAAATCATCCTGAAACTATATGTATTCAAAACTAATGATATTCCTAGGGTAAAACCTAAATTATATGTCATATAAAAGTATCATATTTCCCATCCCATAATCTAATAAATGGAAATTCCATTTATTCTAAAAATCTGCATGTACATGGTTTAATATATTTATTATTTTTAATACAATTATTTAGGATCCCCATGACACCTATAATACCACACCAACATTAAATAAGTACCAAAAATATTATTTTGAAATATTAACAGGACCTAGAAACAAAAATTGGGATTTGTTATAAGGATGTAGTCTCAAACACAAAAGTAAGAGAATACATTGGCTTCTTGACATAGTATCAAGCCATGATGTCACGAACCCCCCATCACCGGTACCCCTCTTGACCCAACAATGAAGGGAGGGAGTGAACACTAAATCCTTCTTGTAATAGGAAAAACATTTGTGACTAGAAAGAAGTGTATAAAACACACAAAGGGGGGGGGGGGATTACCCACCCAAAAAAATAATTTAAGGACAAAAGATAAGAGGAGAACTACAAATCAACACTGTAATGAACCATACATTTTAAAATGATATTCGTTTACTGAATAAGTGCATGTTTTATATAATAATATTCACATAAAAAATAAATATAAAACAAAAAAATATGTTTAACAATGATCATTAACTTAGTCACCTATAAAACCAATTAAAATTCCAAACATTAAAATGTTACAATTAATATAAAATAGAATAACTAAAATGACAAAGTATGGATTGCACCAATATACTAGAATAATTTACCCCATTATAAATAATATTAAAATGAAACAAAAAATTGTTAAATCTGTCAACATATTATGAAAATTAAAATATATCATTAAGAGAAATTTTAGTGAATTTTGAGTGATAATGAAGTGGTATTTATAGGGTATAAAGGGAAATGTGATTGATGGTATTTAATCATCACATGACCACTAGTCAATATGATTGATTTTAACTATGACCAATAGAAAATAAACCTTGGTTGATAGTTTTAAAATTATAATTAGTTTTTATAAGTCGTAATCGAAAAGGATAATTAATATAGAAAGTAGAATCAATGGTTTCAACTAATAGAGTCATGTCATTTGAAGACCATTTGAAAGATCTTGGGAGGGAGGTATCCTTAATGGGGTTCACCCATGACCAATCCCAAATTGATATTAAACAAGTGAAGTTTGAACAAAATATACTATGGTAGAATTTCAAGTTAGTGAAGATTACCACTCGATCGATGTTAGTTGAGGCACCCCTTGAAACTACCATTATCACACACCTTACCTTTAGGATGTATTCAAGTGTAATAAGTGGTCTCATGTCTAGGAATGTTTTACATGAATTTTAATTTACTTTTTTATAAATAATTTTCTTATTCTATAAATTCCTTTTAAGGAATGTTTTTAAAAAATATATTAAATTGAGAAGAATTTTATAATTTGACTTTTGGATGAAAATAAAATGTAATTGTATTTTTCTAGAAAATATATAAAATTTTTATATATAACCAAGGTATTATGAATAATATTCTTTATTAATGAAATAGTGTTTTTAAAATATTTTATTTAAATAATAAATTATAAAACAATTTTATAATGGCCTTGGAATTTTTTACAAGTATTAAAATTATAATTGTACCTTAAAAAATTATACTTTTAATTAAATAAGAATATTTATATTTAAAATCTAAGCATATCATATTTAGAAAAAATTTATGATAAAATAAATATCTATTTTTAAATCATCAAGTCAAAATTATTTTAGGGTGAATTTATGAATAGTTTCTAAAATACTTTATTTTTTTGAATAGTAAAAAAATTCAGTTTTAGGGGTTTAGTATATTTTATGACATAATATTTACATCATAATGATTTAATAAATAATTAAACACAATCCATTACATAAAATATGTTATTTTATTAATATTATGTATTTTAATATATTTTATTCAATTTAAGACTTAAATTTACTTTCCAAAGTCTAAAAAGAAAAATTTTATTTTTAAAACATTACTTTGTGAAATCTTTACTTTTCCATGACAAAAAGGTATTTAAAAATAAATTTATTTTTTTGTTGATCAAAATAACATTAAATTTGACCCAAATACCCAATACCATGAGGAAAAATTATGGGTAATCCAATGGTTTTACAATTTTAACAACCAAAGTTTCTAAGTCCTATATTTAGAAATTATTAAAAAATTCCTCTGCCTATCCTATAAATACCCACCCATTTCTCCATTTCAATAACTCCAAATCCATTATCTATAAATTTATGGTCATTTTTTTCTCAAGGATTCCCCTATGGTTTCCTTGATCCCCCAAGGTTCCATCATCATGTTTTAGGAACAACTATTCTAGGTAAGGGAAATATTTACTTATCTTTTCCATTCAAGTTCCCTTTTTCATATGGTATATATTATAATTTAGAATATAAGTTAATTTTTCTACATTATATTATCTATTTACTATAATAATAGTCTTTTATTAATGGTTGAATCATGTCCCCTCCCATTTTAACTCTTTTCTAAAACCATGTTTTATAACCCTCATGCTACAGAATTTTATTTTCCAATTTTCCTCTTTTACATAAGAAATAACATTTTCCTTTTTATTAGAATACCCAATTTTTATTTTATTTTCAATGGGTATTAAAATATATTTAAAAATTACCTTTTTAGGTATTTACATATATAAAACTCAAATTTTATTTCATGGGTTAAAAATGATGCAATGATCCTGTACTTAAACTATTTTAAATGCCAATATTTTTTATAAGAAACCAATTATTTATTCTCCAAAAGTTATTAATAAAATAGTTTATTATGATATACATGGCTCAAATGAAATTAATACATATGAATGGTGTTCTCTGACATAGATCCAATGCATTGGGTAAAGAATTTAATCTCTAATGATGACATTCATTATGATACCTTGGTGAATAACGTTGGTAATTTTAATTTACGACATCCTGACAATAAAACTTTGTGATATGATTATTAATGTATCATTTAAATGTTTTAACCACATTTTATGTTACCATTCATGTTATTTTTATTATGATATGCATATTTCTATTTCTATATCATTAAGCCTTATGACCTTATTGATATGTGTCAATATCACATGTTATATGAATCTCTTGTTTTTCTCCCTTATTGGGATTCATGCTCAACCCTTTCCTTTGATGTATGTCCCCAGGTTATGAGATTCATCAAATATAACATAGTTCGAACCCATGAAGATTTATTTCAAGTTCATTTTGAATAATGTTTTATTTTTTCATGTATTATGTATCTTATCTCTAAGAAACTAAACTTGAAAAGTTCCTCTGATTTATACTATGTAATGAAAAGTTATGTAATTAAAAGGCATGACACCATAGTTGATAAAAAAGGAATGTTTAGTTATTTGTGTAAATTAGGATTTTAAAATTTAAGTAAGAACCCTAGGGAGAATTCAAAATATAGAAAATCATCCTAGTATTTTGATGAATTTTAATTAAGTGGTTTCCAAGAAGAGAAATCCCTATCCGGATACGAAAAAGTGGATGTAGATCTAGCACACATATATCTAGAGGTTATACCTAAAAACAACTATTTAAGATAGAATAAAATGTGATATAGTGTAGGACAATAGGAATTTCTACACTCATAGTTTGACACTCACCATGGATATATTTGGTTAATCAAAAGATTTTTATGAACCTTTATGAAGGATATACAGAAAATTTAATTATTATTTGAGGAGATATATATAATATTTAAGCATGATTTTATAATACATAAAATTAATTTATAATTATAATATTCATAAAAGTAACACATTTATCACTACGTTATTATTATTTTAGAAAAAACGTTGGGATATATGGGGAACTACATAAATTATGAGAAAAACAGATGATGCACTGAAAACGTTTCAATGGAAGATAGAATAGAAAGCTTTACAAGGATAATAAATCAACTAAATCAAGTTATAAATAATAACATGAATCAAGTTGAGAGACATATTTACCTCAAAGGGAAAAAATTCCATTGAATCCTTCATGTGTCAACAAATATCTTCTTCCAGTGGATCTACTGACCCATTGATTGATGAATAATAGATAAGATCTATAGAAAAGTTCTTTTCTATAATATATTTTTCAGATAAAGACAAAGTAACCCTATCAATGTACCTATTAAATGGATAAGCTGATAAGTGGTGGGAAAAAAATTAAAAACAAGAATACAAGTAGGGATATCAATGTTATTGAGTGGGAAAAGTTTATGGGAATCATTTTCAATAAATATTTCCCCTATTTAATGTGAATGAAAATTGAGAAATAATTCCTAGAGATGAAGTATAATGAAAAATAATTGACAGGGGTCTATGAAAGTAACTTCAAAAGACATTCATGATACACCTCTAGATTTTTATGGATCCTAAGAGAAAGGTTGATAAATTCTTCAGTGAACTAAGACCCCATCTGTGGAGAAATCAAGAAAATCAAGACTATGAAATCTATGAGAAGATAGTGTGTAGTGCTATAAATTTTAAACTAGTGTTATGAAAGATTCAATTTTCATATAGATTAAATTAAAATAATACATTTATGGATTCAAAATCAGGGAGGAACTTTGATCACGAAAATGGAGGAAAGAAAGTGAAACTTCCCACATGAAAAAAATTAGGAAAGAAGAATTTTGATAAATACTTACTAAGGAGTGTAAAGTAGTATAATTTTTTAAGATATGTCCATATAACTCAAAACTTTCATGGTGAGGTGAAACCCAACTTCTTAACACTGGAGAAAAAGGTAATATGGTGCATGCCTAGTCAGAAGTTCAAAGCTTCATGTGTAGACAACTTAGGAAGTTTTCTAATCAATGTACAAATTAGAAGATAATTGAGGGGAGCCACCATCAACCTCATCATCACTCAAGGGATTAAGGTCAGACATTTTCAGTCATGATGGATGATGTGGACACTCCGAATGATGTGGTGGTAGGTACACTCATTGTTCTCTCAAATATTGAAAGTAATTTGTTTGATTATAGTTCTACACATTCCATTATTTCATCCAAGTTTTCAAATAATAATGAATCAATCCCTGAACTACTTTAAGTAGATTTATCATTCAATACTCCAAGAGTAATTATTTGAGAATCAATAGTGAATAAAAACTGTTATATTAACTTTGGGGAGTAAAATATCTTCAAATATCTAGTAGTAATTCCCATGGTGGAATTAAACACTATACTAGGGATGGACTGGATCTCAAAGTATAATGATAAGATCAACTGTATAAGTAAGGAAATTTTAGTATCCTTGAATGAAAAACCTAAATTAATTTTAAAAGAAGTGGTATCTCGGCCTGAGATTTGTATATAATCACCTCCCATAGCCTTTTTTATGGATATGATTGGTGAAGAGGTATAATTAGATGAAAGTATAATGATAGATAATGTCCCCATACTTTAATAATACATTGATATATATTCTAAAGAGTTACTTATAACTCCCCTAGAATATTAGGTAGAGTTCTCCATTGTACTCATAACTGAATCAAATTCAATATCAAATACCCCATATAGAATAGAAAATATGGAGTTTGGGAAATTAAAGAAACAAGTTCAAGATCAATGTGGTTATGCATTGATTATAGAGAAGTTAATGGGATCACATTATAGAAAAAAACACCCTCTCCCAATGATTGATGATTTATTTGACCAACTTCATGGGTATTGATTATTCTCTAAGATTGACCTCTGATCTATGTATCACCAAATGAGGGTAAATAAAAAAGATATTCCAGATACTGCCTTCAAAAAAATATATAGGTATTATGAGTTTTTTCCTTTTACCTTCATCTTGAATAATTATCCTTCTATATTTATGGATTTGATGAATATAGTCTTTGAGGACTACCTTGATAAATTCATGGTAGTTTTTATTGATTATATTATGTTATATTTCAAAATTTGTGAGGAAAATGAGGATTATATAAGGGTTATTTTGGGAACTATGAGGATGGATTTTTTTTGGAAAATTCTAATAATGTTAATTTTGGTTATAGAATGGGGAATTCTCGGATAACATTATAACAAATGAAGGAATCTCAGTTCACCATGTGATGAAAAAGGTTGTAGATGAGTGGCCTCATCCTAAAAAATAAACTAAGATTCGTATATTCCTTAGTTTAATAAGATATTATATGCGGTTTTTGAAAACAAAATCATGACTTTCTAATCCCAAACCAAGTTAACTAGAAAAGGAGATAAGTTCATCTGGACAAATGAGTGTAAAGAAAGATTCCAAGAATAGAATAAGTGTTTGGTTACTGCACCCATGTTAACTCTACCCTCTATTGGATAAGGATTCATTATTTATAGTGATGCATCTCTAAAAGTCCTTGGGTGTTTCCTCATGAAAAATGTAAATGTGATTTCTTATTCAACTCGACATTTAAAGACTCATGAGAAGTGTTATGATATACATGACATAGATCTAGCTATAGTTATTTTTTGTTTAATAATATAGAGGCACTATCATTATGGGAGAAATGTGATATATACATAGACCTAAAATGTAATAGGTATATTTATAGACAAAATTAATTTGACATGAGACAAGGGGATGGTTGGAACTTCTTAAAGACTAAAACTATTCAATTCATTATCACCCTAGAAAAGGAAAACAAAGTCACTAATGCATTAAGTAGGAAATAACCGGTTTTGATAGAAATGATAGGGATTCAAGGAGATCCAATGATTAAGGAACTAGTAAAAATAGACATGGGAAACGTAAGGTAAGGGACATAATTAAACCTATTCCAAATGATTTCTCAACCATAATTACTAGAGAATATCAATAATTCTCAAAGAGAAATTCCTTTGTTACAAAGGAAGATAGAGTCTATGAATAATGAGAAGTTTCTTGAATTTAATATTGATCAAAAATGTGTATTGAAATTTTATAAAAGGCTATGTATTATATCTAAATTGGAGATAAATAAAGAGGTGATGGATAAAACTCATATCTCTACATTATCATTACATCTTGGAAGCACAAAAAATGTATAGGGACCTTTGTGATCATTATTTGTGGGATAATATAAAAAGAGAGATTTATAACTACACTATAAGTTTATTAGTATGTAAGAAAGTGAAAGAAAAGAGATAAATTCCCAAAGGGGTATTAAAACCACTACCTATACCAACATGGAAGTGAGAAAATATCACTATGGACTTCATCACAGGTCTCTAAAGAACATCCAAATGAAAAAATGTGATATGGGTTATAGTGGATCATCTCACCAAGAATACCAATTTCATTGCTATTTGGGAATATTTATATCTTGAAAAACTTTCCAAGATATACATAAAGGATGTGGTAAGGTGGCACGGGGTTCCACTTTCTACTATTTTGGAATATGATCCAAGATTCATATCTATATTCTGGAGAAATATTTAACATGATCTGAATAATTAATTGAATTTTAGTACAACTTATCACCCCCAAACTAATAGACAATATGAAAGGACTATTTAAGCACTTAATAAAATGTTAAGAACATTCTAAATGGAATTTAAATATGGATGGGTTAAACACCTCCCATTAGTTTAGTTCTCATAAAACAAAAAATTCTACATAATTATTCAAATGGAAACATATGATGCTCTATATGGAAAGAGATGTATAAATTCTACTTGTTGAGATGAATTTTGTGAGAGGAAATTGCTTGGGATCGATCTGGTACAAGAGATAATAGAAAAAGTTCATTCCATCAAACAGAATATAAATGTTGGTCATAGTCAGAAGAAGATATATTCTGGAAACCGTTGAAGGGACTTGTCATTTGATGTTGGATACAAAATTTTCTTTTGGATATCACCATGGAAGTGATTCATATGATTTGGAAATAAAGTTAATCTTAGCCTAAGGTACATTGGACCCTATGAAATACTTGATATCATAGGAGAAGTTTCCTATCATATAGCACTTCCATGGAATAGATCACAAGTTTATTACATATTCCACATATCTATTTTGAGGAAGTACATGCCTGATCCCTCACATGTACTAAATCTGGATGTAGTACAACTGGAACATGACCACTATTATGCTGAGTATCCGGTAGAGATATGGGATCATAGAGACAAGGTTCTATGAAAAAATAGTACCCACCTTGTTAAACTATTATGAAGTACCCATAAATATGAAGAAGTGATGTGGGAAACATATGTGAAAATAAAATATAAGTACCCTCACCTTTTCTCAACCGGGATAATGAGTTGAAATTTTCAGAGAAAAATTTCTAAAGGGGGAAGAATGTAATGAAAGTGAATTTTTAAAATGACATTTCTTCCAAAATAAATGCATATTTTATTTAATTTTATACACATACAAGGTAAAGAGATACCAATATAATTTAATATCTTTAACAATGATCATTACATTAGTCATCTATGAAACTGATTAAAATTCCAAAACATTTCAACTAGACAAAGAATATAAAATAGAATAGCTAAAATGGGAAAGTATGGATTTATCCAATCTACTAGAATCATTTCCCCCATAGAAAATGCTATTGAAATTAAAAAATATATTAGTAAACCAAGAAACATATTATTAAAATAAAAATATAACCTTAAGAGAAATCATAGTGAATTTTGAGTGAAAATGAGGTTGTGTTTATTGGGTATAAAGGGAAATGTGGCCATTTATATTCATATGTTATAAGACCAGAGGACCATATAAACATTGGTCAATATGGAAATTGTAAACTATAACTTTTTTATAGTATTCCTATTATAATTAGTGTTTATAAGTCAAAATGAAAAAGATAATTGATACGTAAAGGATAATAAATGGCCTCAACTAGTAGAGTCATTCCATTTGAATCCCATTTTTCAAATCTTGGAAGGGAGGTATCATCACTAGGGTTCACCCTTGAATAATGAAAATCTGAGATTCAACAAGTGCAGCTTGAAAGAAATCTATTATGGGAGAAGTTCATGTTATTGGTGATTACCACTTGATTAGTGTTATCCAAGGCACCCCACAAAAATACCACAACAACACACCTTACACTACGGTAGTATGATAGTGTAAAAATGGGTTACATGTCTAGGACATATTTATTTGAAGTGTAATTTTCATTGTAAAAATAAATTTTTTATTCCATCAATTCCTTTTATTAATAGTTTTTAAAATATATGTTTAATTAATTTGAATTTGATAATTTTATTTCTAGACAAAAATGAAATGTTATTGTATTTTCTTAAAAATATATTCAATTTTTAAATTTAACCAAGGTATTATGAATGGTATTTTTATTAATGAAATTATATTTTAAAAAAAATTAATTAAATAATAAATGATACTATAATTTTATAATACCCTAGGAATTTTTTTTAAGTGTCAGAAACTTAATTATGCCTTAATAATTATATTTTTAAATAAATAAGAATTTTTATATTTAAAATTTAAAATTCTCATATATCAATAATTTTTATGATAAAATAAAGATAATTTTCGAAATTAGAACATTGAAATTAGGTTTTGGTGAATTAATGGGAATTTTCTATAATACTTTATTTTTTCATGAATAGTAAACAAATAGTTTTAGGGGTTTAGTATATTTTATAACATTATATTTATGTCGTAATGATTTAATAATTAATTAAACACAAATAACAAACTAAAATATTTTAGTTTATTACTATAAAGTATTTTAATATATTTTATTCAATTTTTAAAACATAAAGTTACTTTCCAAAGTAAAAAAATTATTTTTAAAACATTACTTCATGGAATATTTACTTTTCCATGCCAAAAAAAGTATTCAAAAATTAAGCTAGGTTTATATGGACTAAAATAATAATAAATGTGACCAAAATTTCTAATACCATGAGAAAAAACCATGGGTAAGGCAATGGTTTTCCTTTTTTCCCAACCAAGTTTTCCAAGACCTATATATAGAAATTATTGAACAATTCCTCCACTTATCCTATAAATACCCACCCCTTTATCTATTTACATTCACCCCAATACATCATACATGAATTTATGATTATTTTTTATCCCATGGAGTCCCCAAGGTTTACTCAAGTCCCCAAGGTTTCATCCTCATGTTTTAGGAACAACTTTTCAAGGTAAAGGAAATATTTACTTATATTTTCCATTCAAGATTCTTGTTCATGTGGCATGTCTTCTAATTTCCAAAATAATTTCATTTTTATACTTTTTATTATCTATTTACTATAATAATAGTTTTTTATTAATGGGATACTATTTTTCCTTCCCATTGTTCCCTTTTCTAAAACCATTATTTATACCCCGCATGCTGCCAAATTTTCTTCTAAAATTTTCCTCTTTTACATGAGAAATTAACTTTTTGTTTCATTTGATTAACCAAAACTATTTTTTAATTGCCTAGACCTCTTCAACCAATTCCTTTGTGAAAATATAGTGTTTTAGGTGATTCATGAGGTCAAGGGGACTTATCCCCAACACTTTGCCTATTTTCCAGTTCAGTAAATAGTGCCAACGGTAGACAGTTGTGAACAGTGAAACTATAACCTTCTGTGAACAGTTCTATCAGTAACCTCTATTGGTAACCTCTCTTTCCTTTTCTAAATTTCAAATTCTATGAATATTTCCATTAGTGAACAGTCTATCGGTACCCTCTAATGGTAACCTCTCTTTCCTTTTCCAAATTTCCAATTCTATGAACAATTCCACCGGAGAACAATTCTATCGGTAACCTCTAAGGGTATCCACTCTTTCCTTTTCCAAATTTCCAATTCTATGAATAGTTCCATCAGTGAACAGTTCTATCGGTAACCTCTAATGGTAAAATCTATTTCCTTTGACAAATTTTGAGTTCATGAACACTGTTTCCAGAATGGTGAGGTCTATCGGTAACCTCTATTTCCATTGACAAATTTTGAGTTCATGAATAGTGTTTTCTGAATGGTGAGGTCTATTGGTAACTTCTATTTCCTTTTCCAAATTTTGAGTTCATGATCAGTGTTTCCAGAACGGTGAGGTCTATCGATAACCTCTATTTCCTTTTCCAAATTTTGAGTTCATGGACAGTGTTTCCAGAATGGTGAGGTCTATCGGTAACCTCTATTTCCTTTGCCAAATTTTGAGTTCGTGAAGTATGTTTCCAGAACTGTGAGGTCTATCGGTAACCTCTATTTCCTTTTCCAAATTTTTTATTTGTGAACAGTGTTTCTAGAACGGCGAGGTCTATCAGTAACCTCTATTTCCTTTGCCAAATTTTGAGTTCGCGAACAGTGTTTCTAGAAAGGTGAGGTCTATCGGTAACATCTATTTCCTTTTCCAAATTTTGAGTTTGTGAACAGTTATTCCAGAATGGTGAGGTCTATCAGTGACCCTTATTTCCTTTTCCAAATTTTGAGTTTGTGAACAGTGTTTCCAGTTTCTTATAGTTTCACCCATTTAACGTTTCCTTTGATATAAAATACATTTAAAGCCTCATTTTAAGGACATTAAGGTCGATTCAAAGGCCATAAATCTTATGTTAATTATTCCTAAGACTCGGGATGTTTTTACTTGGTCAAATTTCGTGTTTTAATGTGATCCTCTTTTAATGGGAAATCAAGCGTATCTTAAACTGCCGCTCCATTAAATCTTTTAAAGGGACGAGATATCTTCCTGCCTAATTCTTCCTCTTTGTTCTCAACTATGAGATAATTGAACATTTCATTCCTTCTCATAGGATTTGTGTAATCAAACTTTCCTCCTTAGATTGGTTATGCTCTGTTTTGATGAAACCAAGATGTATCAGTCAATCTTCAATATAAGGTAAGTTTTATTGTAATTCTTTTGGGATTCATCTTATCCTGTTTCTCCTTTCCATATTATAGCATATAATATCCATTCTTCTAATGGGGTTTTCTTGGGTTTTGGTCGGTGTGGTCGTACCATGGCATCCTCAGGTGGATGCAGTTGTTGCGAGAGGAGGAAAGTGACCCCTTGTGTGGATAAAGAACGTCAAGAACTATCTGAGGTAGGGGTTTCATTGCTTCTATTTTCTTTTACGTGTAAATTTATTGTTAGAATGTTTTATCTCACTCTACCAAAATGGAATTTAAATAATAAATATTTGAACTAGATAAATAAATTTATATCGGTCATATGTTATTGCCCCTTGTTTTCTAGATAGTGTCATATCCATGCTTGCTTCGTTTAGTTGTTCATTCTTGATGAAAATTGGTAAGGAACGTAAACTGGAATTAATTGATAACTGTTGGCTATGGATAAAGAGGCATGTAAATGAATCCAGTTATTCTTCTTTTAATTTGATGTTAATCAAATTGGTGAAGTAAGCTTGTTTAATTATTTGTGACAGCTTACTGATTAGGTTTCTCGAATCTTGGATCCTATGAATAATAAATCTGTTAATTCAAGATGGATTAAAGAACTGATTGTTTGATAATTCCTTGAAGGGTTCTGAGTTACCCTCTTTATTGTTAAATGTCCCAGAGCCTAATTGATGTGATGTTTGTTTTCCTACTTCTTGTGATGTGATGTGAGCCTGGATGGCTGTTGTGATATGTGGGGGCATGGAGACCTTTCGTTGTGGTAGCAGATGATTCCTAGAGTGAAGAGATGCATCAGTTTATGCATGTGGGCATCAGGGAGGAAACTTGGGATGATGGAATGAGATGGATGTGATTGTTGGATGATTGCTGTTTATTTTTGGTTTATTATCTACCTTACTTTTCCCCACTTCTCAAGGCAGTTGTTCTTGCTTACCCTTCTTCCAAAAGAGGTAAAGACATGTGGGGTATGCCACGTGCTTTCTGTGTTTATCTTCTAAAGGGTGGATGGGTCTGCGCTCTTGATATCGGTGGCAAAGACTCAACGGGTAGTACATCTACTCACTGTGTTGATCCCCCTTATGTTTAGTAGCATATAATGTTTTTCTAGAATGATTGGGAATATGGGAAAGTAATTTTTTAATGAATAATTGAATAAATGATGTTAACCCATGGGGTTAGAGTTTGCTGGAACATAATGATGAGGTTGTAATTTTAAATTGACAGTGGACTTTGGGTGTGATGTGAATGAAATTTAATTTGGATTGTTATTGTTCAATTAATGTTTAAATAATTAATTAATGTAAAGTGCCAACTGATAAAAAGGGAATGAAATAATGTACTAAAGATCTTTAAATGGTTGTGTGCTTATAGGATACCTAGTCTTAGAAGTAGCTACCCAGATTCCGAGAGAAGTTTGTTGTAGTTGAGTCTAAGACTAGGTTATGACCATAGTTTGGTTGTGAGATATAGTATATTTTGTAATTTGTGTGTTTCTATATGCTACTCCACCCTATCAGTAAGGGAAACTAACACCCTGTGGATTCTAAGCCCTGGTGAGTGTTTTCCCCAACATTCTGGTGGTAGGATGAATGGTTGACTACCCCCTTTGGACCCGTTCTCTTCTCTTGGTAGTTACTTGTGCTGGTAGGCACAACAGTTAGTTTTCCCCATATATGTGTGTAGAGGGCTGTAATGGATTGTGGTTATTCCCACAAATATGTTCTAGATATAGTATCCTATGGACTACTATAGGTGTAACGTGTATAGGTTGTGATGGCTTGAGGATCCTTACTCAGTGTATGGGATGTAATGGATTGAGGTATAAGACCCAACGTATGATACACGTTATACAAGTTTTTGTGGCTCCCAGAAACTACCTGGTTACTTTCTTGCGTGGATGTGGTGGTTTTGTTGCATGAGGTGCATATTGTGGTGCTTTGCCTAGGTATCTGCAGGCCTGCCTTTTTGGAGAGAGATGCTTAGGACGTACGATGTTGGGGAAAAGTGGAAAACTAGTGGGGAAGTAGTAGCAGGGTACCCTTGATATTATTTAATATATGATATATTCTTGTAAGCGTTACTTGCTGAGAGTATCCATGTTGAAGTTGGGAACATAGTATACCTATTTAAAAGATGAGTTAGTTTCACTTGTTGTTCACTGTGCTTTATCATGATTTCTTTACTTTTGCACGAGATGCTTTAGGGAGGATCCTACGGAGTATACTGTTATACTCACCCTATGTATATAAACTTTTTTTCAGGTAACTTGGAGTAGAGTGGAGATCAATATGGTTTCTAGTAGCTTGAGGTTGCAGGAGTTGTTCGGGCTTGTGGTTACTTCTGTTTTTACTTTCTTTTGGGTACTTATAGTTTTCCCCTACCGTTTGTAGAACTTTTACATGACATTACATATTTTCACTTGGGTTTTCTTTTAAATTTTTGTTCTGAGTTGGAGTTGGTTGGTGTCTATCTTTTCTCTATCTTCCGCATGTGTTCTCTTAGAGGGTAATGCCTCCCATTTGTGTGTTTATTATACCCTCCGTTCTAGTCTCCAACCCGGGGCCTACTGGATACGGGACTCGGGGGTCATTATCTCCCTTCTCACATTGCCAGCCTAGAAGGGGTACACTTTGTGGGGAGCAGGTCATGACAGAGTGGTATCTGAGGTATGGATGAGGGATATGATGGAGTTTGGAGTTAGGGACAGGTGATGTTTCATGGGTTGGTAGGGAAATAGTGACATTCATGTTTATCATGTGAGGTTAACCCTGGAGATCGGCTGAGACATAGGTGTTTAGGGACCCCTATGATATGATGTATGGAACTTTAAGTTTACAATGGCTACTAAACAAGGGGATACTAGTTGCAGGGTAGAGACCTGGGAAAGGATCATGCATCATTCTTCTTTGTCCCTATGTTTGAATGGGTAGACCTTGGGATAGGTTAACATAAAAGGAATAAAAGAAAAATATTAATTAATTAATTTTGAGTCTTCCATATTCCAGGTTTAGAATCTCTAATTGTTTTTTATTTTACTAGTATGGATCTAGGTTGACATCGTTGTCAGTTTTGTGCAGAAAATGTCCAGCAGGCTATTCCAGTAGATCGTCGTAGGGTAGAGGTTGACGAAAAAGACAACTTGGAGGAAGACACTCCGAGAGATTCAGCGCCAGAGTCTGCTGAAGTACGAGGGCTCCATTTCAGATTCAGTCACAGAAGACTGGTTGGAGGAGGTTGAGATAGTCTTCAGTTCAATTCGTGCTCGGAAGGATCACTGGGTGTCTTTGGTTGTGTTGATGCTACATGGAGTAGCAAGGAAGTGGTGGTTATTGTTCCTCAGGGATCTTGAGGAGTCAACGATCTCATGGGAGGAGTTCCGAGACATGTTTAGAGTCAAGTTTATTTCTTTGACTGCGAAGGAGTCCAGTCACCAGGAGCTTTTTACCCTTCGATAGGGGAGCTCCAGTGTTCGAGAGTTTGGAATCTGTTTCAGGAACCTTTTATGATATACTTCCGACCTATTACCAGATGAGGAGGCCAGGGGCAAGGCATTTCGAGGAGGCTTTGCATCCAATGATCCATCTCCAGGTCAACCCATTTATGTTGAAGACATATCTTGGGGTACTGGTGAGGGCAGAGGTTGTCGAGAGGACTTTGTCCAGGACCAGATCATCACGATAGGGGAATCGTCACGATTCTTCATGAAGTAGAGCTACGGTCTCGGGTTCTCGGTTTTCAGGGCATAAGAGTTTCCATTCAGCCGGGGGTAGGTCCCAACCCTTCACATCTCATTTCACTAGTGGCAGCAACTCTCGGGCCTATTCCAAGGGACCCAGTGATTTTTTTTCTTATGGTGGTCATGGTCATCAGCAGCGAGAGTGCCTGACCTTTTAGAGAAGTCATCATGCACTAGGTGCTATGCTCCATGTTCCTCCGTTAGGTAGTTCTAACCGAGGCATCAGCTGTAGGTTTCACCAGGTTTAGATCATTAGAGGGTAGATGGGTAGGTAGAGGACAACCCATTGATTCTCCTTGTCCTTAGAGAGTAGAGAACGACTGTGGTGGTGGTCGTCATTATGGTCAGAGAGGCTGTGGAGGAGGTTGTGGTCAGCTTCATGCTCTATCGTTGCCAGCTCTAGGAAAGCCAAACATCGTTCGGGGTACCCTTTGCTTGTTTTCTACCTTGGTGCATGACTTTTTTGATTCAGGAGAGACACACTCCTTCATATCACCTACCCTTGTCAATTCTTTGGGACTTGAGGTAGAGAGGCTTCCAGTGCCCTTGGCATTAACTATGCCAGTTGGAGGTCGAGCTGACTTGTTTGAAGTATGTAGAGATTGTGAGCTAGTGTTGGGGAAGCACAGCTCACGGGGAGATTTCCTATGTTTATGAATACAACCATATGATGTCATCCTCGACATGGATTGGTTGTATTCGGTGTAGGATATCATGGATTGATTCAATAATAATGTCGTTTTCTTCTGTGTGGATGGAGAGACGGTGGTGTTTATTGGTGAGTGAGATCCCGGGATGGGTTATAAGCATGTTTTGTCCTTATCATCCAGGAGAATATCCTATCTCTATGTATCCATATAGTATGGAACCTTCTGAGTTACAAGAGCTATGTATAAAACTTGATGATATGTTATAGTGTGGTTTTGTTTATCCAAGCGTGTCGCCGTGGGGTGCACCAGTTTCGTTCGTGAAGAAGGCTTACAACAGTTTGCATTTGTGTGTCGATTATCGTCGCTTAAACAAAGTGAAAATAAAGAATCACTATCCTCTTCTGCAGATTGATGATTTATTTGATCAACTGAAGGGTGAAAGTTGGTTCTAAAAGATTGAATTGCGGTTAGGATATCATCAGATGCTTGTGAAGGATGAGGATATCCCGAAGACTACTTTCTGTTGTCATCATGGGCATTATGAGTTCGTTGTAATGATATTTGGCGTGACGAATGCTCCATCTATATTCATGGGATTGATGAATGTTGTGTTCTGTGAGTTCCTAGACAAGTTCGTGGTAGTTTTCATCGACGAAATCCTTTTGTAATTCACATCTGAGTAGGAGCATGCAGAGCATCTACAAGCTGTTTTGAGAGTTCTTCATCAATATCAGCTATTTTTGAAGTTGTTGAATTGTGAGTTTTGGGCTCGAGAAGTCCGTTTCTTGGGTAATGTTGTGTCCCAATAGGGAGTAGTTGTGGATCCATCGAAGATAGAAGTAGTTCTGTCTTAGGAATCCCCCAAGAAAGTGTCAGAGGTGCGAAGTTTCCCTGGTCTCGTAGGCTACTACAGGAGGTTCATTGCCAATTTCTCACGAGTTGAGACTCCTCTAAAAAATTTCACTAGGAAGGATCTGGAATTTATATGGAATGATCAGAGTTAGGTAGATTTCGAGTATCTAAAGGAGAAGTTAGTAAGTGATCCAGTTCTTTGTCTTCCAGCTGAGGGAGTTCAGTTTGGTTTTTTCTACGATGCTTCGTATCTGGGGTTAGGATGTGTTCTCATGAAGAAGAGGTCAGTTGTTTCTTATGTTTCTTGGCAGTTGTGTACCCATGAATGTAACTATTCCACCCATGATCTTGAGTTGGCAGTCATGTTGTTTGCTCTGAATTTGTGGAGACATTACCTCATTGGTGAGAGCTTTTTGGTTTTCACCGATCATAAGAGTTTGAGGTATGTTTTCTCCTAGCGTGTATTGAACTTACGACAATGTCAGTGGATGGAGTTCTTATAGGAATATGACTTGGAATATCGTATACACCTAGAAAGGAAAATGTTGTAGTTGATGCGCTGATTCAAAAGTCACGTAGTGATGCTGTGCATGAATCCAATGATTCCTAGAGAGTAATGGAAGAACTATCAGCATTACATCTTATTATGGGAGAAGTTGGGGGTAGATGTTGTATTTTCCAGATGACGGTGCAGTAATCTCTATTATAGCAGGTGGAAGAGTTCCAGTTGGGGGATCTTGAGGTGGAGGTCTGGAGAGACCGAGTTATTTGTGGTGAGGCCCTTGATGGGTGGTCTGAGGATGAACAACACAGAGTGTTTTATCATAGAAGGATTTTTTTTCCTTTGGTAATGTGTGATACGGTTCTCATAGAGTTCCATAGTTCTCCTTTAGTGGTGCATACTGGTGTGACAAAGATGTACCGATCCTTGAGAAGTCAATTTTGGTGGCCTGGGCTGAAGCGTGCAGTTGCAAAGTTTTTGTCTCGATGTTTGGTCTACAAGAAGGTGAAGGCTGAACACCGTGTCCCTGGTGGTCTACTCTAGCCAATAGAGATTCCTCAGTGGAAGTGGGAGGACATCTCAATGGAATTGTTTATTGGTTTACCTCAAGATCTAGGAGGACATGATGCTATTTTGGTGGTAGTGGATCATTTAACAAAATAGGCCCACTTCATAGGGATCAAGGAGTCGAGCTCAGTGAAAGTTTTGCGAAGGTATTATTTAGAGGAGTTGGTGAGACTTCATAGAGTTCCAATGAAGATAATTTCTGACTGAGATCCTCGTTTTACATCTAGGGTGTGGAGAGGTCTCCAACATGCTTTCGGTTCTCAATTATGCCTTAGCACAACTTTTCATACTCAAACGGATGGTCAAACAGAGCGAACCATCCAGACTCTTTAAGACATGTCATGCTCTTGTGTTCTTGATTTTGGAGGTTCGTGGATGAAGCAATTACCCTTGGTGGAGTTCACTTACAATAATAGTTTTCACTCCACCATCAGTATGATTCCTTTTGAAGCCTTGTATGGATGACCTTGTCGTTCTCCATTATGCTGGACTGGGGTTGGAGAGTTAAGAATTCTCGGATCAGAAATAGTATAGAATACAACTGAGATGGTTCAGGTGAATCGGGAGAGGATCAAGACAGCATAAGGTCATCAGAAATCATATTTTGATCAAATAAGGAGACCCTTAGAGTTTAATGTTGGGGATCATGTGTTTCTGAAGGTGAACCACCTTCGTGGGCAGTGAAGGTTTGGTCATGGGAGTAATATTTCTCCCCGATTTGTTGGGACATTCGAGGTGTTAGCTCATGTTGGAGTTGTGGCATATTGAGTATCACTTCCCCCATAGATGAGTTAGATATATGATGTTTTCCATGTGTCACAGCTCCATCGTTATCTTTATGATGACTCTCACATCATCGATTGGGGATAGATCGATGTTGATGATGATGCAACCTTTGAGGAGTGACATGTGGAGATCCAAGACCGCAAGGAGAAGGTGTTGCGTGGGTGTTATATCCCCTTGGTTCGTGTCTTGTGGCAACATGGTGGCATATAGGAGAGTACCTGGGAACGTGATTCACAAATACGTGCTCAGTACCAATAATTTTTTGATGTCTAACTCTTTTCATGTATCTATGTAGCTTATGTGGCTATGAACCTTTCATGTTTATGAGATGGTTCCATTTGTTGATTTTGTGGCTTGCTCTCTTTTGAGAGGTATCTCAATGGTTGGTTGTTGAAATCCCATTTCGTTTTCACTTTAGGTGTGTTTTGAATTCTTGGGGACGAGAATGTTTTGAGAGGTATCTGATGTAATATACCAGACCTCTCCGGCCCATTACTTTGTGAATATATGGGGCTTGAGGTGATTCATGAGGTCAAGGGGACTTATCCTCAACACTTTTCCAATTTTCTAGTTCGGTGAACAGTTCCAACGGTAGAAATTTGTGAACAGTGCAATGGTAACCTTCTGTGAACAGTTATATCGGTAACCTCTAATGGTAACCTTTCTTTCCTTTGTTAAATTTCCAATTCTATGAATAGTTCCATTGGCGAATAGTTCTATCAATAAACTTTAACGATAACCCCTCTTTCCTTTTCCCAATTTCCAATTCTATGAATAGTTCTACTAGTGAACAGTTCTATCGTAACCTCTAACGGTAACCTCTCTTTCCTTCAACAAATTTCCAATTCAATGAATAGTTCCATCGGTGAACAGTTCTATCAGTAACCTCTAATGGTAACCTCTATTTCCTTTTCAAAATTTTGAGTTCATGAAAAGTGTTTTTAGAATGGTGAGGTCTATCGGTAACCTCTATTTCCTTTTACAAATTTTTAGTTCATGAAAAGTGTTTCCAGAATGGTTAGGTCTATCAGTAACCTCTATTTCCTTTTCCAAATTTTGAGTTCATGAACAGTGTTTCCAGAATGGTGAGGCTTATTGGTAACCTCTATTTCCTTTTCAAAATTTTGAGTTCATGAATAGTGTTTCCAGAATGGTGACGCCTATCGGTAACCACTATTTCCTTTTCCAAATTTTGAGTTCGTGAACAGTGTTTCCAGAACAGTGATGTATATCGGTAACCTCTATTTCCTTTGCCAAATTTTGAGTTCATGAACAGTGTTTCCAGAACGGTGAGGTATATCGGTAACCTCTATTTCTTTTGCGAAATTTTTTGTTCGTTAATAGTGTTTCTTGAATAGTGAGGTCTATCGGTAACCTCTATTTCCTTTTCCAAATTTTGAGTTCCTGAATAGTGTTTCTAGAACAGTGAGGTCTATCAGTAACCCCTATTTCCGTTTCCAAATTTTGAGTTTGTGAATAGTGTTTCTATAACGGTGAGGTCTATCGGTAACCTCTATTTCCTTTTCCAAATTTCGAGTTCGTGAATAGTGTTTCCAGCTTCCTATAGTTTCACCCCTTTAATGTTTCCTTTGAAGTAAAATACATTTATAACCCCATTTTAAGGTCTTTAAGGCTAATTCAAAGGATATAACTCTTATATTAATTATTTCTAAGGCTCGGGATGTTTTTACTTAGTCAAACCGCGTGGTTTAATGCGATCCGCTTTTAATGAGAAATCAAGTGTATCTTAAATTTCCACTATGTTAAATATTCTAAAGGTATGAGATATCTTCCTCTCTAATTATTCCTCTTTGTTCTCAGCTATGAGATGCGAGAAACTTTATTTCCTTCTCACAGGAGTTGCACAATCAAAATTTTCTCCTTTGATTAGTTCCGCTCTATTTTGATGCAACCAAGATGTATCGGTCAATCTTCGATATAAGGTATTTTTATCGTCGTTCTTTTGTGGTTCATCTTCTCGTATTTCTCCTTTCCATATTATAGAATGTAATCCCCATGATTCTAATGGGGTTTTCTTTGGTTTTGATTGGTGTGGTCGTACCATGGAATCCTCAGGTGGATGCAGTTGTCGTGAGAGGAGGATCATGACCCATTGTGTGGACAAAGAACGTCAAGAACTGTTTGAGTTAGGGGATCAGTTGCTTCTCTTTTCTTTTACGTGCAACTGTATGGTTAGCATTTATTATCTCACGGGACCATAATGGAATTAACATAACAAATATTTGAATCGGATAAATAAATTGATATCAATCGTAAGTTATTTCCCCTTGTTTTCTAGATAGTGTGATATCCATGCTTGCTTTGTTTAGCTGTTCGTTCTTGATGAAAATTGGTAAAGAATGTAAACCTGAATTAATTGATAACTGTTGGCTATGGATAAAGAGGCATGTAAATGAATCTATTTCTTCTTATTTTAATTTGATGTTAATCAAATTGGAGCAGTAAGCATGTTTAATTATTTGTGATAGATTACTGATTAGGTTTCCTGAATTTTGGAACCTATGAATAACAAATCTGTTAATTCAAGATGGATTGAAGAACTTATTGTTTGATAATTCCTTGAAGGGTTCTGAATTACCCTCTTGATTATTAAAGGGCCAAGATCCCAATTGATGTGATGTTTGTTTTCCTAGTGCTTGTGCAGTGATGTGAGCCTAGATGGCTATTGTGATATGTGGGGGCATGGAGACCTTTGGTTGTGGCAGCAGATGACGCCTATAGTGGTGAGATGCATCAGTTTATGCATGTGGGTGTTGGGGAGGACACCTGAACTGATGGAACGTGATGGATGTGATTGTTGGATGCTTGTTGTTTTTTTGGATGATTATCTGCCTTACTTTTCCCCACAACTCAAGGCAGCTGGTCTTTCTTACCCTTCTTCCAAAAGAGGTGAATACGCACAGGGTATGCCACGTGTTTTCCGTGTTTAGCTTCTCAAGAGAGGATGGGTCTACGCTCTTGATATAGGAAGAAAAGACTCAACGGGTAGTACATTTACTCGCCGTGTTGAGCCCCCTTGTGTTTAGTAGCATAGAATGTTTTTCTAAAATGCCTGGGAATATGGGAAAGTAATTATGTAATGAATAATTGAATAAATGATGATAACCCATAGGGTTAAAGGTTTCTGGAACATAATGACGAGGTTGTAATTTTAAATGGACAGTGGAATTTGGGTGTGATGTGAATGAAATTTAATGTGGAATGCTATTGGTTAATTAATGTTTAAATAATTAATTAACATAAAGTGAAACTGATAAAAAGGGAATGGAATAATGTATTAAAGCTCTTTAAATGGTTGTGTTCTTATAGGATACCCAGTCTTAGAAGTAGCTTCCTAGAGTCTAAGAGACGTTAGCTATAGTTGAGTCTAAGACTATGTTATTCCCATAGTGTGGTTGTTAGATATAGTATATTATGTACTTTTTGTGTTTCTATATGCTAATCCACCCTGTCAGTAAGGGAAACTAACACCTCAGGGATTCTGAGCCCTGGGGGTGTTTTCCCCAACATTCCAATGTGTGGATGAATGGATGACTACCCCCTTTGGCCCCGCTCTCTTCTCTTGGTAGTTACTTGTGCTGGTAGGCACAGTGGTTAGTTTTCTCCATATATTTGTGTAGAGGGCTATAATGGCTTGTGGTTATTCAAGTACATATATTCTGGATATAGTATCCTATGGACTACTATAGGTGTAACATGTATAGGATGTGATGGCTTGAGGATCCTTACTCAGTGTATGGGCTGTAATGGATTGATGTATAATACCCGACATATGATACATGTTATGCGAGTTGTGGTGGCTCCTGGAAACTACCTGGTTACTTCCTTGCGTAGATGTGGTGGTTTTGTTGCATGAGGTGCATATTGTGGTGCTTCTCCCAAGTGTCTGTTGGAAAGCCTTTTGGAGAGAGATGCTTAGGACATACGACATTGGGGAAAAATAGCAAACTAGTGGGGAAGTAGTAGTAGGGTACCCTTGATATTCTTTAATATATGGTATATTCTTGTATGAATTACTTTGTGTGAGTAGCCATGGTGAGGTTGGGAACTTAGTATACCTATTTAGGTGACGAGTTCGTTTTACTTTTTATTCATTGTGATTTAGCATGATTTCTTTACTTTTGCATGAGAGGATTTAGGGAGGATCCTACTGAGTATACTTTTATACTCACCCTATATATATAAACTGTTTTAAGATTACTTGGAGCAGGTTGGGGATCAAGCTGGTTTCTACTAGCTTGGGGTTGCAGGAGCTGTTCGGGCTTGTGGTTGCTGCTATTTTTACATTATTTTGGGTACTTTCAATTTCCCCCTTCCAGTTGTAGTACTTTTTCATGACATTACATATGTGCACTTGGGTTTTCTTTTATATTTTAGTTCTGAGTTGGATTTGGTTAGTGTCTATCTTATCTTTCTCTTCCGCATGTGTTCTCTTAGAGGGTAATGCCTCCCATTTGTGTGTTTACTATACCCTCAGTGCTAATCTCCAGCCTGGGGCCTACTGGAGGCAGGACTCGGGGGTCATTGTATCAATTCTCACATTGCCATCCCAGCAGGGGTACACTTTGTGGGGAGGGGGTCGTGACATAATTTCTTTTCTATGGGTTTTAAACTAGATTTAAAAATGAATTTTAAATTTGGGGATTTAAATATATTAAACTAACATTTCCTTTTGAGGGTAAAAATGACTCAATGATAAGGTCATTATATAGGACCTCGGGACACCCTGAGAGGAGAGGGGTGAATCAGGGTGTTAAATTTTTCTTTTAAAACCAAGTATATTATTCTCACAGTGCTAGGAACTCATTAAACCTATTAGACTTATGGGAACATAAAGAAAACAACCACAAGAAAAGAGACCACACATCACTTTTACTTGGTTTACCACTAAGGGATACATCCAAGGAGCACATGCCGATAGGTTTCCAGTCGTACCTAATTCAACTAAACTTCACTAGTTGTGCATTACAATGTTCTGGTATAGTCACTCCGTCCTAGTCACATTGCCTTTACAAAAATTCAGGGATAGCTCACTACGTCCCTTGGGTCACTCCTCTTTACTCCCCCTGGATCGCTACCATTGGTGAAGTCACACCCATTTTATCGAAATAAAGGTCTCTTCAATAGATTTTTATTGAATTCTTTTCCTCTACTCAGCATGAGACTCTGCTTGCATCGAAGTCCTAAATTGATACACTTGAAAGCATTGAACCACTAAACCAGATATTCAGAACGTGCAAACCAGTTACACTAATTATTGCGCACAATATTTAGTTTTCGCATGGAAAATATTTCATGAAACAACCCCCTTTATGTGTAACCTTCACTTTTACACGCAATGTCCACTTTTACGCACAACCTTAACTTTTACGTGACACTTTGACTTTTTTCACGCAACATCAACTTTTACGCACAACATTTATGTTTTCGTGCACCTTAAAGTTTTCCGCGTAACTCCCTTTTCCCACAAGATTTACGCGCATTAGAACTCAAAAATTCTCTATGTCTTCAACCTTGTCGAATGAAGGGGGTCACTTCTTATTTATAGGAGTCACCGACCCCCGTGCGCAAAACACACTGTGTCGCACAAAACTTTCATTCTGCATGCAATTATTTTTTACACTGGAACCATTTTTCATGCAAATATTCAGATTTTTTGCGCACCTCATGCCTTATCCATTTTTCAACATTCTGATCCTGAAACACCTTTTGCGCAAGAAAACCAACCTACTTCACTATTGCGCGCAAAACCAATATAGCACGCAATCCGTGTTTTTCGCGCACAACTCCAATATTATGGGAAACTCATGCCTTAGCCATTTTTCGGTGATCTGATCCCGAAACATGTCTTGTGAGCTAGTTTCTAACATAGTTACCCTTTTGCGCACAAGTTCCTTTTCCAAACACCCATTTTACCATTTCCCAGTTTTTAGGCACAAAAATTTGGCAAACACTGGGAAAAGACACCACCTTCAAAACTATTTTCTGCTTGAACTGTATGAACACTTTATTGCCAAACATTCTAAACATCCAATGAGGATTGACAACAAACACGAACCATACACAAATTCTTTCATAGAATATTTATGTTTCGAATACTTTAAGCTCTTTTTTATGTTAAGATCTTTGATAAGAAACCCATTATTTATTCTCCATGGGTTATTAATGAAATTATTTATTTTGATCTATGTGGCTCAAATAAAATTAATAAATATGAATGGTGCACCTTGATATCACTAAAATGCATTGGGTAAATAATTTAATCTCTAGAGATGACATGTTTTATGATACTTTCGTGAATAACCTTGATAATTTTCAATTACCACAAACTATTGATAAACCTTAGTGATATGATTATGAATGTCTCATTGAAATGTTGTAGCCAAATTTTTATGTTATAATTCATGGTCTTTCTATTATCATATGCTTATTTAATATTCCTTATCTTTATTCCTTATGTATTTATTGATATGTATGAAGATCATATGTTATATGTCCCTCTTGTTTTTTCCCTTACTGGCTTCATGCTCACCCCTCTCCTTGGATATATGTCCCCAAGTTCTGAGATGTAGTAAATTTAACTTAGGGTGAACCCATGAATATTTATTTCAATTGTTTTTTAAAAAATGTTTTATGTTTTTATGTATTATTTATCTTATTTCTAAGAAACTAAACTTGTAAATATCCTATATTTTGTATTATGTGATGAAATTTTATGTAATAAAAAGCCATAATGCCATAAAAACTATAGAATTTATATTTCATTTCACAAATAAATTTCCAAAATCCAAATAATAATATCCTATAAAATGTAAAAAAATCAGGAAAATATATGCAATATGTGATCTAAATTCTATGCATTCTACAAAATCTATCTGAGATACCGATAAAATGGAACCAACTCCAATAATAAATATTGAAAAAATAGAAAATTGTGGTGGGGTGAGAAATTTTGAGTACATATTTGGATTTAAATTCTAATATAAATCAACATACATGTACAAATAAATATGAAATAGTAAATAAGAGTGAAATCATCAAGAAAAATAGTCAAAATATAATCATGGGAATAATTCATGAAAATCATTGAGATAAAATCAAAAACCACAATTCCCTTATACTTATACAATATCCTATAACAAGCCCCACCCCCAAACACATAATTGGAATCCAATTGAATCATTATCAACCAAACCCAACTGAAATAATATAATTATCACCACAAAACTCCTTTATCTAGGCCCAATAATTACTATCAAACCTCTTACTTGTCAGTAGGGTCATTCACCGTCTAAGAGATAGATGGATGCCATGGTAGCCTATCTCCTTAACTGATCAAGAACATGATAATAGAATAACACGAACACAAAAAAATCATTATGTATACACATAACATATTATCCCAACTATCTCCACATTATCACATCAGGAACCACCACTAGCTATATATATCCACCATGTATCCACAACCACTTCATCACATCAAATATTCCCTTAATATCATTCCACAACCACATACCACATCCTATCATATCATTATCACACATCTAATCCCTAACTATAAGTTAATAGGGTAATGTAAACATAAAGTACATCAACCTCATTCCCTCCTCCTTCAATGTACATCCCCCACTTATGCACTATCACTACCATATTCCACCACCAAATGGATATCACCACAAAGAATCACAACCAGCAATGCCATTATTACCATGTCATGACAATAACACTTATGTATCATGAATATGTAGAGAATCAAACTCATTCCCTTTATCCACCATGGATGACCCCACCATGTTTCATCATAATTTCTACCAATCCAATTCAACAGACATATTGCATATTGATAACTTTAGGACAATACTACCTATATGTTTATGCCTACTTTGAGCCACCAAAACCCATAAATATTATACTACATAATTTATAATATTTTATATATCTCTTAAATAAAACCAAATAAAAAACATATTTTACAATAGGGTAGAAACATCAATAACAAAACCAATTCTTTAGGAAAATAAACTATACAAACAATAATTTTATATTTCCACACTACCTCCATCCCCATTGTTCACCATTTAAAATATTCATTTTATTCATTATTTCATTCCTAAATCCACACTAAACCAGTCACTATTCCTTAATCCATTTAATTAAAACATATTCAATAATCATTAATAGCCAATGAAATATTTTAAATTCTATTCGTCCAAAATTTTATTCCATATTTGTTTATCATAATCCTTTAAAAATTCTATTTGTGCATTTAGTTTTTTTTCTTACCCATTATCATTAACTTAAAACATCCTATAATTATATTCATATTAATTTCCACATTCCATACCAACTAAACACTAACATGTTTACCGCAAAACACTACAAGCTCAAGAAATAACAAGCACAAATTTTAATAGTTATAAAAAAGGGATTTTCGAATTTAGATATGAGTAGTATTCAAGAAAGGAATAATGGGGAACTAAAATAAACACCCATATCACATCATCATTTATTCTAAGATGTAGTAAAATTTTCATATCATCACCATCAATTACAAATTTTTACTTCCCTTTAAAATTACCAATATTATTTTATAAAACAATTTATCTATGTTCATGGAAAACACATCAACTACACCATAACACCAAAAACCATGTAAAAATTATCAATATTATACTCTCTATAATTTCATTATTTATTACCAGGTTTAGATAATTAGCTGATTATATCGGTTAAAAGGTTACATAATAATTTAAGTGATAAGAAATCCACAACAAAAAATAGGAATATGGAAGACACAAGGCATGCAGAACTTCTTTTTTCAAAACCCAATTTCCACCCATCTGGTTAATTATTCCCTTATTAACCCCATTCTCATTAAAGGTGTATATAATATAAGCCTTCCACTAAACCATAATCAAATAACATGTATCAAGAAACATCAATCAATATATAAGAAGAACATTATTTTATACTTGGAAGGAATCAAAAATTTTTCTAATCAAGAATATCATTCCATAAGATAAACGATAAGCCTAAAAATCCCCTAACACAGCTGGAGATTCCCAAAACAATGTGATATCATGGAGAAGACAGGAACATCCACAAGACTACAACTACACAGAAGGGGTTATCAACTATAAAGAACACAATTATTCCCATAAATATCTTTCCAAAACATCTCCCAAACTAAAAATTACCACATCCAAAACCTTCCATGAAACAAGAATGAGAAGGAAAATAAGAAAAGAAGGTAAGTGATCTTAACTTATATTTCCTAGAATCAATTTGATGAAGCCAGGAATGAATGAAAATAAAAAGGGGATTGAATAACTCATAATGAATTCCTATATCTACCAAGAGTAGAGAAAAATTATTGAAGAGTGATGAGTTTTGAAGGAGTTATTCAATTTAAATTAAATAGATTCTTAATGGGACTACAATACTATACCCTAACCACATCATAGTGAATAGCGGTTTAACCCAATCCAAGATGAAAAATAAAGTTCTACACCAAAAGAGACTTTGGTCTAAATACCCTTAAAAATTCATACCATAATCAATATCTAGATCCTATATACCCAAGGTAAAGATGTATAACAACTGATGCAACACACCGTAGCTACTCTCAACACAATATAACCACCATAACTGACCTCTCTAGTAATATACACCATAGATCACCCCGACATTACAACTAAGATCCTATTAGACTTTATATCTCCACCTCCAACTTAAAAGTACTATGGATACATTATAATCCCCTATCCAAAACCACACTATACCATCATATAAGAGACTACACTTCCAACTATGTTATACCGTGATGTGAACCAACATTGATGCAAGCCCCTCACATGAGATCTACCCTCACACAATCCATTACCTACCTATATGAAATACCCCTATGCTACAAGGAAAACATTTTTCCATAATCCAAATCTTATATAAATCATGTGAATACATGAAACACTATTAATGGTTAGGATATACCCCTACATGAATATCCCTATGCCTAAATACCCCCAACTACACCACAAGACCTACCCCAACAACGTAACCTATGGGACTACACTGTTGGCTTTCTCTTCAAGCCGAAATTTATACTCAAAGTCTACCATTTTCTCCAGAAACAATCTTCGGGAACTTCTATCACTGAAATCTCAAAAAGTAATAAGATGTAAAAGTTTTATTTATTTAATTAAATACAAGTCAATCCATTCTCATCCTCAAGAATCAAAACCAAACCCAGATGGGAAAACAAAATTTTCCACCCAAATAACTTACAGGGTGATACCTCTCAAATGGAATAAGCCACCACTAAACACCTTATTAGTGGATGATCCATGACTCATCCAAAAATAAAAATGAAATTAAATACATCAAAACCACTAGATATACCTTTAAAATATTGAAACTACTACTAATAAAACCCAACATGGATGTAACCAACCTGACTCATGATAAAATCCACATTGAATAATCCTTTAACCTTAACTATGATTATAAATAGTTTTACACTAAAACAAAACCATTAAGAAAATGGAAAACCCATGAAATAAATAAATTAAAATGGTTTTAAAGAAAACACAGGTACTAAAATTTTAAATACTAATCAACGCAAACTCTTTAAAATAGTTCTTTTAAATACACTATAAGGTTTCAGGGATAAATGTAGATCCACCCAAAAACATTCTAACAACTAAATCTCAATCGACGATAGACAAACATAATAAATCTTTGAGGTAATCATACTAATGATGAACCACAAAATTAGATTATAAATATAACATATATCAAAAAATTGGACACATCATGCAACTCAACCCTAGGTCTCAAAGTCATGCTCTAACTCTAATATACCCCCCCACTCTCTCCTTTCACAAACTCCAAGTATTGTATCTCATATAATTCATATGAACCTTCACAAACACTCAGGAGGGGAATTTACTAGAAACCATCATCATAGATAAATATCACTCTACGATCTCTTCTCAATATCATGTAGCTTTTTAAGTCTTCAATTGAATATTCATGAATGATTCTTTAATCTCAATCCTCAAGGAAGACACAAAAATGTTTTTATTGTTCTTTTTCATTTGGTAGAAAATGTAGAAAATTACTAATAAAATACAATAAACCAATTCCAAAGATACACACACTCTTAGACCCATGTCGAATCTCATGAATCAATTTTATATGATCACACAAATGACCTTGGAAGAAGGAATATTTCTTTTTTAACCTAAGAAATTAATCCCAAAGAATCTCCTCCAAGTTGACATGCTTTATCTTCCACCATATTAGTGAAACATTATGAGATAATCCAACTACTAACATGACTCAAAATCAATCCACGGTTCTCATTAATCCAAAGGAGACCTCAAATTCATCCAACTAATTATCAACATGAGGCTAAGAGGATCCACTGGATAAATTCTGTACTACCTGATTATGAAATTTAATCAAGACCCTATCCCATAATTCCTCCATCTCTTTCCCATGCCCAATATATAAATGGAGTTTCAACAATAAGACATCAGATCAAACAACAAAAAGGTTTGTTAAATCCACACAATCATATTAATAATTATATAGTATAAAAACATTTTATATGAAATAAACATCAAACCACATAATTATCTTCCCAAAAAGATCACCCACACAATATTCAACATATCCGCATCACTAATCCCCATCAATTATAAAACCATACCACCCTTATCACATTAACAACATGTCCTCATATCAGGAAATAAAAAAACCTCAACAGCCAACACCCATTACTACTTAAACCACCCCATATTATCCACAAAATATCTCCCTTTGACATAACCAACTATTTCACTATTCCAACCTATAGGTAACCCATTCTATCAACTAACAAAATAGTTGAACAATATTTTCTCATCCCACACAACTAGCCAAACCATATCTAGCACATAAAATAAAAACATTCCATGCCTATTGAGGAAACCAGTCATAGCTCCACTACCAAACTCATCTCTCACATCAAAACCTATTATAAAAATCACCAATTACTCCCAAAAATATCATAGTAAGGAAATAAAAATAATAATATAATAGAATAATTTTTAATAAAACCCAGAAATAAATCATTTTCCATCATTCATTTTATAATAATCAAGTGTGGACAACAAGAAATCATTAACAATTCCTGGTTTTTTTAAAAAAAATTATTACTCGATCTTTATTATTATCCTTTTATGGGTGGTGATTCCAACAATTTAATCACAATAATAAAACATAATCAGATCTACATGAAACATAATTAAAGGAAATCACATCATACTGGTTTAAAAAATTATCATTGAACTTCGAGGGAAAAAACGTTATAAGAAAACTTGACATTATACAAATTTTGAAATTCCAAATTTTATGGTTTGGAAATTAGGTTTTCAAAAAAACACATTACTACATTGAGGAAATTAATAATACAAAAATACATAATAAACAAAAATTGATATTTACCTCAGGGATATCATTATACTCCAAATTTTAAAAATATCACATAGATATATTTAAAATTTCAAAATGAAAATTTGTACATACATTATTTTCATGTATCATCCTGGATATTATCAAATGATAAATTATTGTACATTTTACCAAAACAAAAAAATGATCTGAAATTAAAAAATAAAACTTTATAGTTTTTACTTTCTTGCTTATGGATGGTCACACATAAATTAAATATTTACTTAATTATTTCATTACCAATAAACCATGATTTTTTGGTTCAAGCAATGACATGTATTTATATTCAACATGATTAACACACAAACCGTTTAAGTGAATTCTTATCAAGGTTTCTCCTAAAAATATCATAAAAACACTTCAATCTAAGACATGATTTATGTAGTTAAAAAGGATTTTCATTTTACCCTTTCACATGCTTGTTTATATTTTAGTAACTACTCATGGTAGGTAAAAAAGATTTTACATATCACATATAAAACATTTAGCATAAAAAATTCATCCATACATGGAAAATAAAATTGTTTTATTCTTGTAAATGATCTCAAACTATGAAAAAGGTTTCCAAAAACATACTTATCATATTCTAATAATTAATAATTAAATAAAAAAAATTCATCCTTATAATAAATTCTAAAGATATACATTCCACATATAATTAATGGAAGGTAACATATGTCATAAAAACTTGAAAATATATTAAATTACTTCTAGTAATGTTTATAATGAAAATCAAATCATCCAATCAACATAGAATATAATAATGGAAAATAATCTCAAAAAGGTTATGAATAATCAATAATTATAAATAACAAGAGAAATATAAGCCTTAAAAAACAATTATAAACATCACGAGAATAATTAATATGCCATGTGATTTAAAATTGAGAATGAAAATAAATTTATGATGAATCGGGTTGTTTAAATCAGGGGGACACCACACCCAAGTTCCAAAAAAGATCCTGTTAAACAATATATTTCAATTAATTACCATTTTCTCTTCCATTTAAGGTAATATATTCAATTCAGAATGTGAATGAAAAATAACCAACAATTACATCATGGTATTATAATCATAGAGACATGTATAGGATATAGGATAAAAATACCAATGCACCTAATAACAATGATACATATACCTCCACATGACTTGTACCTTGCAATAGTTACACTTTCACCTAAAAATTTCGATAGGTTATCAAATTCATTGCATTAGATCATATCCCACCAATATCTATGTCTTAACCTATATCTTTGGTCAACATCAAATGTTAGGATTTATTTTCATGTATTCCCACTAATCTCATGTAGTACATACCAATAATTAACTCTAATATCCACCATATATCATAACCATAGCTCTGATACTGCTCTATCATGAACCCCATCTACTGGTAACCCTCTTAAACTAAAAAAGAATAGTGGGAGAGACCCCTAAATCCTATATCCATTAGACCATGGTTCGGATATTAGCACAAATAATATAAAATAAACAATGGGAAGATTCATCATAAAAATGAAATTTAAGGTTAATAGATAATATGAGATACACCAATTGACACCAAGTAATTTACATTCTATTTCACAAATAAATTTCCTAATATAAAAAATAATATCATTTGAAATTTATAACATCATGAAAATACATGTATGTGAAGCTCTAAATTCAAATCCATTTACCAAATATATCAAATATTCTAGAATAATAGCTCCAACTTTGATGATTTATTTTGCAAACACTAAAAAAAACTGTGACGAGGTAAGAACTTAAGAGTACTCAGTAGGATTGTCCTTATAATAAATATCAATATTTTTGTGAAATAAATATGAAAGAGTAAACAAGAGGTAAACCATTAAGAAAAAAATCAATACATAATCCCAAATAGAAATCATGACAACCATAGAGATAAAACTAGAAGTAAAAATTATATTCTATATCCAAAACATCCTCTACCAAACCCCTACATCATGGGATTGCAATTGTATCATTATAAACCAAAACCAAACAAAATTCCATAACCATAACTATAAAAATTCCATATTTGGGCACAATAATTTTTGTACCCACTCTTACTAGTTAGTAGAATCATTATCTCTCTAGGTGGTAGCTAGCTGATAGGGAGACCTCTATCTATAACTAATCAAGAATAAGAGAATATAATCACACCAAACACACATAATAATTATATATCCACATACTATATCATACATATAATGGAAAAATTACCATATCATAAAATGAAACACTTCCACCAGCTATATATATCTTCACCACATATCCACAACCACTTCAACACATTACATATTCTCGTTCCATCATTCCACGGACACATACCATATAATATCATATCATTATCACATATCCAGTCCCAAACTATAATTTGGTAGGGTAATATGAAAATAATGGACATAAATCTCATTCCCTCTTCCTTCCATATATATCCCCCACTTATGCTCTATCACTACAAGATACCACCACCAACTGGATATCACCACTAGGAATATCTACCAACTATTCCATTATCACTGTCTCATAACCATAATAGTAGGGTATTGTGAATATTTAGAGAATTAGAATCATTTCCTCCCTATACCATGCACAACCCCCACCATGCATCATTATCATTATCATTTAACCAATTCAAAAAACATACATCATGATGATAACTTCAAGCCATTAAAACCTGTATTCATATTCCTACTTCAATCCATCAAAACATGGAATTGTTTTACTATATAATTTCTTATATATTCCCCATTACTTCCCCATAACTACTTTTATAATTACATCCACAACATAACAACCATATAAAAAGGCTTATATTTCCCAAAAAGGAAGAAACATAAATATCACAAACAATGATTCAAAAAAAAATACAAAAACAATAATTTCACATTTTCACACAACTCTATCACCATTTTTTACAATTAACTAGCCTCATTAGATTCATTATACCATTAATTTACCCATACCAAAACAATCCCCAAGACATATCCTGTATAATCCAAACTTATTCAAAAATCATTTACCACTAATGTTACATTTCAAATTCCATCCTTATGATCTATATTTCCATATTTATTTCCCAAAATCCATCAACTATTCTATATGTTAATTTAGTTTTCCGCTTACTCATTATAAATTACATAAAATATCATTTTACTATATTCTCATTGATTTCTCTATTACTTATCATTTAAAGTTTGATTTTTTTCTCCAAATGACTACATGTATAATAAACAGCATCAAAAACTTTATAATGTTAAAGAACTATTAGATAATAGTTTTTAGACATTAGTAATATTCATGATAGGCATACTAGGGAACAATAATAAACACCCATTTCCCTTCATATTTTCTTTCAGATGTAGTTAATTTTTGATTTTGTCACTATAATTTACATATTCCCACTTCCATTTCGAATTACTATTTATATTTTATAAACTACTTTATCCATGTTCATCAAAAAAACATCTATAACACCACAACACCAAAATTCATGAAACAATTTTAAATATTCTAGTTTATAGAATATAATTTCTCTTTAATCAGTTTATATAGTTGTTTGATTATATTCTAGAAAAAGTTCCACAATAATTTCATCATAAATAAATCCATAACAATAAGTGTTGATATAGAAAGCACAAGGAATAATCAGCTTCTATCATAAAAACCCAAGTTACACACAACCATTTTATCATTCCCTTAGTAATCTCATTATCATATAAGGCATGTATTATATAGTCCTTACCACTTCTCCTAAAATAAGATAACTCATTAAAAAGCATCAACAAATAAATAGGCAGAGAATCGTTGTATTCATGGAAGGAATCACAATAGGTCCAATCCAAAATATCATTCCAAAAGATAGAAGATAAGTCTATAAATCCACTACATTAACTGAATCTTGAAAAACCGTTGTGAAATTTTTGAGATATTTGATTTTTGGAATCTACACTATATATTTAATTATTAATGAATGATTGGTTTAGATTATTACAAAGATATGTGATTTTTGGAATCTACAATATATATTTAATTATCAATGAATGATTGGTTTGGATATTCATCAGTTTATTATGTTCAAAACAAATTTTATCTCTATACAAAGATCATTTTACTCTTTAATTTAATATTCCTTAAAGGAATCTCATTTCTGATTCATCAATTAGAATTGTATATATCTACTATTGATATCATTAAAATTATGGAGGTATAATAATTTACCTCTAGATCCTAATTTATATAGTAACTAATTCTAGAATCATTTCAAGTCTATAACATTTATTACCAAATGGTTCTGTAGTCGTCATTATTAATGAAAAATTATTTAAAATAACTAAGAGTTCTATAAAAAATTCGTCTAAACACCATTATTGGTATATCTATGAGATTTACTTATTGTATTCTTTATCTAAGTATTATATTTCTATAACTATGAATTATTAGAGTCTTATTTTTTTTTCTCATCATTGATTGATGATATAGGATATCTTTGATACATGAATAGTTAAACTAATATTCATGTATGAGATACTATACAAACATTAATTAAAAAAAATGAAATAAAATCTCATTGTGACTGAACTTGAAACAGAAGTTATTTTTTCTATAAAACATAATAAACAAAACTATTTTTCAATTATAATAACCTTTCTACTATTAAATTTGAGGATTAGATCTTCTATAGCATCTATATGAGAAAAAATCCTTTAGTAACATAAATATCCATTACAGATTTTTTAATATTTTTAGAATTCCTTAGTTTCTTTATTTGGATAAAATTGTGTGAGTCATAAACTATATATAAAATGTAAGAATAAAAAATATAAATATTACATACAATGATGATTATACTCGAATTAGAAGCTTTTGATTTTTTATCCTTTAATTTATTTCAATTTCTCTTATAGTATCCTTTAATTCCACATAGAAAAAAAATTAGTTTCTAGTATGATGATCTCCCTCTTGATCTTTGTTTTATTAAAAGTATATTTTGAAGGCATCTTTATAATTTTATATAATTTTATCCTTCTCTCCTTTAATTTCCTCTTGTTTTCTATAAGAACTAAATCTCTTTATATTCTTATAAACTCAGAAAACCTTCATAAACATATTAAAGAAACTTCTCTATAATTTTCCATTTATAATTTTTAATGAAACTAATGTAAGTGGGTTATAAGGAAACAATTATTAGATATATAGATGGATCTTAATCTTGAGTACATTAGTATCTTTCTGGATTCCATCTTTTAACTTACTTTTGTAAAATGTTTTGATAATATAATTATTTTCATTCCTTATTTTATACTCATAAAGTTCTTAGAAATTTGAAAATATGGTGTATCCATCCATGCCCTAAGGGTTATTTCATAAATCTATGGATATTGATGATATCATGATTATATATATATAAAATTAATTATCTATATGTCTTGAGTATGAATCTTTTTCACCGTCACTTTCTTCCTGTGGTAGAGTATCAGGTAAATGGGTCTCTATTGTAAAAAATGTTTTAATATTACAATACAATGTTAAACCATCTGAATCAATCCTAGAAAATTATATTTATGAGTGAATACTAATTATCCCAAATAGATTGTAGTTTTTTTGTATCAATTGAAATTATTTATAAAATAAATATTAATAGATTTGCAACATTAATTTTATTAAGGATTATTTAGAAATTATCAATGTATTAATTTTAATTATCGCCCATTATTTTATTTTAATCCAATCAACCATAAACTATTAGATTCAAATTATCCAGTTGCCTAAATATTATATTGGTAAAGGATACTCAAAAAATATCTCTTCATAGTCCATGACATGGCTATGACACTACTTAGCACAAATGACCCAAAGGACTTCATTTTTATTGATTTTTGATAACCCACCTTTCAAGGGATGAGGGGGAACCCTTACAAGGCCTGTAGGCTCAGAGATTACATGGCCCATAGGCTTAGGATATTACATGACCTGAAGATCATTGGGAATTCAACCAGACTATCTACAAGGAACTGCCCCTACCTAGTATCTGCATCATGATAGTAGCTCTCCACCTTCACATGTTCGTCTGTCTAGGCCTCCCGTGCAAGCACAGGCTATTCCTGATGGAATATCCATACCCTCTCATTCTGAAAAATCCATTTGGCTCTGCTCTGGTGCATGCACCTGCTCTGAATCCTCTTCTGGGGATGCTCCTTTTTTAGTGTTTCTAGGGAAACTGCTTGTGGATCTAAGGCCTTGAGGTGGACCGAATGACTTAAAGGTGTCCTCAAAGCCCTACTGACCCGAAGGCCTGGGTTCCCCGAAAGCCTTAAGGACTCCAACCCCAAACTGGTGGCCCAAGGTGAATAGTTCTAGCTGCTACAGTACAGAACAATACCTGCTACTATAAATGCTACATTGCCTACTATAGTGCCCATCCAGTGTACAGTTCTGCTAGTCTCCCTGTATAGTGTGCAGTTCTGCTATAGTACCCACACAGTGTACAGTTCTGCTAGAGTATTGCCACAGTTCCTGCTATAGTACCTACTACAGTGCTGCTACAGTACCCCCAGAAATATTCCTCTACCTGGTTTTGAACCTGGGTCATGTGGATGCACTTTAGGATACCTCACCAATTGGGATGAGGCTCATGTGCGCTATGACACTACATTTTTACAATAGTATTTTGGCTAGATAACTACTTTAATTCATATCTCATTTGTTTATTGAGTAGAGTCTCATCTCATGTAAATCTTAATCTTGTATTTACAAAACATGTTTTCTCTAAAATTATCACAATATAGCTATAAATACTTATTTGATACTAATTTTAGCTAAGTAAACCCACTATTATTAAACCCCCTTATGGTTGGGGATATCCTTAACTATATTTGAAGAGACTATAACACTATGGTTTCATTTAAATTTAATAGATAAAAGGTGTTAATGATTTTATATTACTTGAGTGATTTTTAATTCATTTATTAACATTGTGAATAAAAAAATAATTTATTGTGATTGGTAATTAAAATATGTGATCTATTTTATAAATATAACCTCGTATAAATCTAAATCAATCATCATATATTTAATTATTATTTTTACTATATTTTTATCTATATAATGTGATTATATATCCTAATTATATTAATATAAAAAATAATTTACCACACATGATAAAATAGACTAAAGAGTGATGTGATCCTAAACAATATTCTACTACTTGATCAACCAAATAGGTGATGGAATAACTAATACCCTGGGGTAAAATCATTCAGCTATCAACCATCTTATATTTCAGAATCCTCAGCCTGTCATGTATTAATTATTTGGTTTTATGTGAGATATCATCTTGAATTTCTATGTTATGATGATCTCCATATTTACAATCATATTATTATATGAAGGTGATGGGAACTTATGATGTTTGAATTATATTTAATAAATAAATATGGACATGTAAATCATTATACATTATATATATTGAATAATGATGCACAAATCTTCTCGAAATTATATTTAAGAATTAATTATTGTAAAATATAACTTTTGTAGTAATTAAAATTAAATAAATATTAAACTAAACAAACATGTGTTGGTCGAAACTCATTATCATTCAATATGTATTAATATTTCATAAAATAATTAAATAAATTAAAATTCTACATGACATAAGTTTTATTAAATTCAAAATAATAATAATTTTTTAATTCGTTCTCGATATGTCAAGTGATCATTGAAATGAAATTAATAAATTTATATTATTTTAAAATATTCTTTGGATTTTACCTAATTATTTTTGTGCCTTAAAATGGGTCATGAAAATTAAAACTGGGCGAGGGTGGGTGGGGTTACACCTCCCACCATTCCCTTTATTTTTTAAAAGTTTCCCATGCCTCATGACACAAGTATGTGAGCCACACAATAGTCAATGGTGGGTTTTAATAGGTGAGATATGGTTGGTAATGTCTTCCCATGTTTTATTTATTTTATTTTTTATAATTTAATTTTTTTACTAGGCAGTGTGGTGCATGTCCATCCATCCCCATGATATAGGTTTCATATGTGTTGACCCCTTCTCCCTCTTCTAATTTTATTATCTTCTCTAAATAGAAATTTATAATTCATCTAATTTTTTAATAGAATTTACATTATTGAGGATGTATTAATACCCTATGTGTTAATTTTTTTTGGATTTAATTAAAATAAATTACTTAGATTGTGTACAATAACATTGATATCACTTTAAAAAATCTAGGAACAATGGAAAGGTTTATTACATATATTTTAATTTTTTTGATCAAATATATGTTACAAAACAAGTTCTAGTATACAAATTATCATAATACTTAATAAATTATATATAAAATAATTAAAGAATAAATAAATTGAACCAAACAATAAATTATTATACCTTAGGGGTATGACGTGATGCCGACATGGTCATCTTATCATTGAATCATCATAGATTGAATGAACAAACCATGGAACCCTATAGATCATCCACACATATATCAAGGCTTCTATTTTTTCATTTAATGATATGTATGTACTATCATGCAAGATTTGAGTGATTTAGAATGTTCAGATGATCATTATAAGAATAACAACTTGATTAAAGTAGGACTCAATTCAATCTCATTCATTTATCTTATTTCTCTCTTTATAGATTAATATAATGAAGGCGGGGGGGGAGGTAATTCATAAAATCCTCACCTACTACTATTCTTGGGTCTAAATTTAGTTTAAATAGTTGGGTTAAACTTTATTTAAATAAATTTATGTCCTTAAATAAGTTTAACCTCTTAAACTAACCAACTAAGCCATAAATTAATTACTTAAATTTTTTTAAGTGTCACAAATATTTAATCACTCACTTTTAACACTCTTACATGATACATGATGAATTATAAACTATTAACTTATCCCATTCATCTCAAATATGTTCAACAAACTTGGAATAATTAATATTCATTTGAAAATAATTTTTTTCCACATTCACTTATTTTAACAAAATTAACTTTTGAATACCTTGAGATATATATTTAATTATCATTATTATACACTTGAATAACTTATAATTTAGTTTATTTATTTATTTTTTCTAATATTATCATTTGGGAATTTAATGACTCTTGGATGTGAGGATAACTTCATATTAAACTCTAATTCATTAGAATGGGACTAACTTATGGATTTAATTTTTGAGTAACCCTATTACCCCATATTTTAATAGCATTGAGTCCTACTCACAGACTATTTTTTGTATCTAGATACAAATCTTGAACCCTAAAGAGATAAGGATAAGTCATAACCATGAAAACCTCTCATGAACACATATAGGGTAATATAATCTAATTTTCTCATTATATCCTATAAATAAGGATGTATACATTGTGTCACCATACTTTAATGATCTATTTGTCTTTATTTGAACATATTTGAAGGACTTTACTTCATATACTATGGCCATCAATTTATTCAGGGCATTACAATTCTAATTAAAAGACCGTCGATATATTCATACTATACTCAAAAATGAAAATCCTATCTTGACAATTTAATCAATGTAAAATTATTAATAACACATATGATGAAATCCACTTCACTATAAAAAAAATTGTTATGGTTTTTATCATGCATTAAAGCATGTGATCAAGGATATACATCAATAATGATCAAAACTTACAATTCTTATACACATGCTCATAGATGAAAATATCCAATAACACTCAAAATAGGTGGTGTTAATATTAGTGAGTAAGTCCTCATGATATTCTATACTTGAGATAAATAAGAGTGAATTTTAGGAGATGTGAAGAACCCACTAAATTATTGAAGGTATTTTTGGTTTTCAATCTTATATGTGAGAAGCTGTTATATTTTTTTGTCAAAATTTTATGTGAGATTATTTCCAAGAAATTGTTCATGTTGAAGTTTCTAATTTCAAATGGCTGAATCAAGTTTGTATCACCCTGAGATTTTAATAAATGACTTCTTCTAAAAGGTCAAAATGTGTTCTACAGCATGCACCACATGCATCAATGAGCTTAAACAAAATAGCAATATCTTTTAAAAAAATATAAATATTAATCATGATTGTTAAAACCTAGATATTAAATTAGTTAATTGTATAAGAGTAACCTATTTATGATATATTTATAAAAATAAAATAGTTGATACTTTAAATATTAATTAAATTCAATTAGTATAGCTAAAATGACCCACATGATCATTTTATACATGGAAATGTATTTTTATAATGCTTTATTTTTTATGAGATATAAATTTAAATTTCATGAAACTTGTTATTAATTATGATAAAATATATTTTATATGAATAACTGGTTAATCCAAATTTAATTGGTAAATAATGGGAAACCTAAATGATAATAGTTAATATTAAGAAATTGTCATTTTCTAATAAAAACAGCTTTTCATTATATATCACTGTTTAATTTAAATGTTAAATTTCTAAAATTTATAATTTTAATTTGAAAAAATGAAAATTATTTTTTGATTCATAAAATTAATTTTTTATTAATTTGTATTTTTTGTATTTTCCTAAAAAGAATTATTTTTGGATAGATGGTGAAAAATACTGGTTTTAAAAATAACATTATTTTTATGACATTATTCGTACAAGAGTATAAATTGGAAATTCATGAATTTTTTTTAAATCAAAATTTGTATTTTATAATTGATTTTATAATTTTTTGAATTTAGAAACCCATATTTGATATTTTAGTACATAAGTAATATTTTCTCAAAATTTATTTTTAATAAATTTTATATTTTTATTTTAAAATTAATTTTTATACATTTTATAAATTGAATAAAATGAAATGGGATTAAAATTTAGAATTATTGATTCAAAATTATCTAATAATTAACATTTTTTGACATAAATGGAAAATTAAAAAGGTAAAATCTAGTTATCACCGTAAGAGTAAATTTGAGTTAAAAGGGTTTAACTTGGAGTAAAAGGCTAAAAAATGTTACAAACATATGTTCAAATGTGTTTTTGGTGTATTTATTGGACTTATATCTTTTATAATTAATTATTTTCATATTTTGGAGCCACATTACATGTTTAATATATTATCAATTTATATCAAGTTGTAATATTTACAAAAATTCCATTCATACCTCTAATAAAAAGGGCCTCTCATCCATATTTAAAGGGAATCATAAAAATTAAGTTCTCTCATGAAACTCTTCCATTAATCCTTCCATTATAATAACATTTCACAATTTTTTTTTAAAAATAAATTTTCTTATGCCATCTATTTCTAATGTATATTCCAAGGAAATATCAAAGTGCTCAATGTGAGTAATAATTTTTCTTAAATTATTTTATTTCTATATTCTTATAAAATTATAATTCTCAAATACCTATATAATAAAATATGCTTTTCTAAATAATTACTTTTATTATTCTATGGGAACAATCATTAATTACAATTTCTCTTTTCTGTCAAGAGAAATGAAATAGATATTTTTATGTTGTGTGGACTACCGCCTCCATGATGTAACATGTTTCATTTTCCTTTACTACCTTATAATTATGTTATAAAAGTATAATTTAATAAATAATATTTCTATTTATATCATGTTTATGATTCAAAAATATTAAACCATATAAATATAAATATTATTTATTAAATTCTACTTTTAAATTATACTATTCATTTTCATTCACAACCTTAGAGTGATGTTATAAAAGTAGAATTTAATAAAAAAATATTTATATTTATATCAAGTTCATAACTCAAAAATATTAAACAATATTACTCATTTCTCCCTTTCTATGTAAATTGAAATCATCAAACAAGAATATGTGTGGACTACCCCTCCATAAAATGATTTATTTTCTTTTCATTTCATCACCACCTTACAATACTTATAGTAGGGAATGCATTAAAGGATACATTTTATTTTTATGGAATAATTGAGGTTATTTTATGAAAAAATTATAACTTATTAAAGATATAATCATCAAATAAATATCGTTAATTCAATCATTTAAAAATAGTGATCTAAGAGGAAAATGATCACCTATTTCTAAGTTATGACTTTATATAAATTATATTCAGTTTATACTTATTTATAGTTATGATATATCAAATTAATAAACTTTAAATAATATAATTATTCTTCTATTTTTATTATATTATAGCTAAACCATCCCATAATCATCTGTTAATCTTAGTGGGTTCATCTTTGGGTCAATTTAACTACCTACTTGAACAATAGTGTGAATTTATATCATGGATGACTATGAGAAAATATTTATTGATATAATATTATATAAATATTTAAATAATGTTTTTAGGGTAATTTTATATCACTATTTAAATTTCTAATTAATAAAACACATTTCATTCTTTAAGAATCCCTGAAACATGATCGCCGTTGATTTCATCTTCATGGTTTGTAACCAAAACTACCAAAGAATGAAATTATTGATTTATAAACTATCATGGAAAATATATTATAGTATATTTTATAATCTAATAATTATATAATTTATAAAATTAATAGATACCCACACCAATTTTATGTAACTATTTCAAAGGGATAAAGATTACTTACACATGGTGTTGAAAATAGGTAAAAAAATAACAAATATTTATATGTACAGAATGATTGAAAATGATGAGTATAAATGGTTATATTTATGAATAAGTCTCTCGGATATGTATTTATATAATTATTTTAATTATTTAGGATATTTGGTGCAAGTGTTGAAGGAATGAAGACCGAGGTAAGGGTTTATGTCTCAAATTCCTCTCTTTAATACATGTTTGGTATTACACATCTAATTCCATATATGTAGTTTTTATAATTCCTAGTTGAGGTATAATATCACAAATTATATTTTAATAATGGTATTTTATGTTCAATTATAATAAAAATCTTTACAGTGGGTTTTATCAAAATTTTACTCAACCCATAAGGGTTTTCTTGGCCCCAATTTTGATTATTTGAGTCATTTTACATGCTATGAACCAAGTTTACTTTGTATGGTGTTTTATTGATTTACCATATCGTGAATTTATAATAATTTATTTCCTTGTAAATAATGGGATAAAATAAGACAAATAAATTTCTTTTAGTCAAATATATCTTCACTTAAGTGTTACCCTAGTCGTAAGAGTTTTTGGACACTCAATATTTTTTCATTGAGTTATTATCATTCACTCAAACTTATTTAACATATGTTTGGGAAATTATTCCATTTGATTGTATCATGTGTTTATATCTTATTATTTACATTTTTACCACATAAAACTATTTTAAATTGTTTCATGCTTCATGGATTATGTTGTTCATAAGGGATATTGATAACTCAAATCTCCATTCTTTTGAGTTGTAATGTTTTATATCGAACTTAAATTTTACATGATTGGTTTATACCACCCTAATATTTTATTATATAATTCTTAAAATATGATTTGGGAGAATGAAATTTTAATAAAAGTTAATAATGTGTTTCTCTTCTTACAATGTTAGTTTTCAACAAAGTTATTTTGATAGTAATAAAAATGGGTTTTCTTTTCACTTTCACATGTTTTTTCTTCAACTCCTCATTTATCCAACATAAATATTATATATTTTCAAGGATACGTTATTTGATATTATTTTAAAAACAATTGTTTTTTAAAATATACCACATAACCATTTATAAATTTAACTATGAAATTGTCATTTAAATTTTTATTTTACATCAATGTGACAAATGTTTTATAAATGATCTTTTATATTGTCACTGCCATTTACCTTATAATTTTAAAATGGATTTACCCTAATGGGATTTATGTTTCATGATTTACCATCTAATATATATATATATATATATATATATTATCATTTGTGGGATTTAACTGAGGGTATCAAATAATTTGATACTTGATATATTCTTTTGTGATACTGTTAAAAGATTTTTTTATGTGGATGTTTTTCATTTATGCCAACACCCTTTCATGTTTTATTTATTGTTATGGGGTTATGTTATTTTTAAAATATACACTTTATTACATTTAAAGGGTTATTATAATAATATTTCTTTTATTGATATGTGGATTTTTTTGTGTTCTGTATGCTTTTATTCCAATACGAAAGATTATTGGAACATTAACTGTATATTGTTCGACCAAGTTCTTTATTTATCTGGATAGTTTATGATAATGTTATAAATTTTATTAACATGTGGAAAAAAATTTATATTCTTGACTATTATTGACTAACAACATATTTTGATTATATATTTACATTCCATATTTTCATTATATGGATAAAAATGTTTTTATTTAGTATAAGGTTCATTTAGGAATTGTATGAAAAGTCATATTGAATATTAGGGTGAATTAATTTGAATTAATCAGGTAATTGTTGGGTCCTAGAATTATATACCCCTAGATGCATCGGTAGTGCTCATGATACAAAATATATTGGGTTCTGGTGTATACCCCTTCCTATAATAAGATAGTATCTTGGAATAAGGCATTGGCAACAAGTTTTTAATGTCAGACATTATGCATTTCATCAGTATGAGATTAATATTATTGATATAAATTTTTTAATTTATTATCTAGATATATAATGATATCAATTTAAATTTATTATGGCTTCATGTTATTTACTTATTTCATCTATAGTATTTATGTCAATTTTTTCCATGGTTATCTGAATTTTAAGTGTTCCATTATAGATCTTTTTTTCTCACACCTTTTTATGTTTCCTATTACCTAATAAGATAACTTATAAAGATAATTTTTTTAGATATTTTAAATAATTATTATGGATTAAATATTTTCTTATATAGTGTAAGAAATGTACATTAGTTGAGAAAGAAATGGTGTTTATTATTTATGTTTTGTCTTATTTCTCAAAATATCTAAACCAAAAAGGTCTTAATAATGTGTGAAATGAAATGTTTTATTTATGTTAAGTAATTACGAGATATTTATCTTTGAGAATTTTTAGTTAGTATCTCCTAATTTCTAAAACTTATGCGTTTATGACACAAGATTTTAGGGTGTGGATATGGGACATCAGAATTTGTATTGGAGCAGGGTTTAGATAACATTAGACAATAGAATGGTTTTTTGGATAATTTAAGGGTTGATATATTAAGTTTTATAATAATTTAAAAGGTATAAATAACCCTTTTATGATAATATATGACTTAATTTTATTATAATAATGTACATCTTATTTGGGGATTTTGATAAGAGAACTTTAATGAAAACCACAGGGATAAGTCTTGGTGAGAATTTTAAGCATAAGATGTCACCTTAATGTTTTGGTAAATTATAGATTGTGTGATTATATTAGAAGTTAAATCCTTGTATTGATACTATAAGTGGATACATGCTCTAACATAGATGCGCCAAGGACTAATAACCCCAAAAGGGAATTTTGAATATTAACCTGATCATCACTTGTTTTATAGAAAAGGCATAACTATACACTATGTTTAACACTTCTAAGAGATATACATTGGTTAATTGAAACTATTTATAAACCATTATAATGTATTTAAATATATTTAGGTTAGATAACCTAATCAGAAAGTGATAATGGATAGCATAGATTGAAACACAGTGATTTATATATCAAGGTACATATTAATTGATATGTGATTTCTTAAATAACAAATAATGTGTATTTTGAGATCATAGATTTAAATTATTTTTGGGAAGTTCATGGTAATATGGGATATTTATTTGATGGATTAAGTTAGAAGTATGAGAGAAGAAAACTCAAATTGACCTAGGTTTAACCAAGAATGATATAGGTTTAATTGATAGTGATATTATTTGAACTAAATCTGGTACAAGTTGAGTTTTAAGAACTATATACTAGCATTATAGTGTTACAAAGTAAGAAATATTGAGTTTAAATATTCCTATAGTTATTTATGATAATTATATTATAAAGATAACTAATAGTTTTAACTCATTTTGTTTCAGTAATGTCTTAATCCTGAAGTAACCAAGTTAATAATTAATTTCATAGATAATAAAAAAAATTCCCAATGAACAACCTAATGGGATAATGTCTAAAGTGATCACACCTATGATTATTTATAACAGCCCTGAACCTACACTCCCAGATCTAGTGTTAAAAACATAATCTTTACATTTAGGGCATTGATACCAACAAACATGACCAAATTTCAAATATTATTAATTTAAAAATATTAAAGTAATATTGATTCACATATACACCAAAGACCTTTTAGGTTTAGAGTTTTAGAGAATTTGAAAAAACTCTTACATAGTAATACCAATGTCCTTAAGTGATAATTTTCATACTATGACCATATTTTCTTACTTCACAGTAATTCTTAAACATATCATATAAATTTATTCACACGTGAAACATTCAAACATGAAATTATTTTAAAATCATTCTTCATAACCATTGAAAATGTAAAACATAAGAAGGATGAAAACAAACACTCAATAATAATAAACATAAGAATTAACAATTCAATGTCATTATTGATAAAAAAATGAGAATAAGGTCATGATGATATAATCATGTTTCAGGAGATTAACATAATGGGATTCATACCCATAAAAACATGGATCATAAATAGTGTAACATTCCATAAGTAATTAATGTAATATAAGAGTCATATAAGTCAATAATCATGATCCATGTGAAAAAAAAATCATTGAATAAAGGATTCATTATAAACTCATAGTAATCATAGAGAAAATGTGTAGGTATCTTGGGACATCATTATCAAATAAATCTAAAAATCACTCTTACAAATAGAATAACCTACATGGTAAATTTCAAAAATCTCATGGGAGAAACTTATAACCAGTTAACTCCATCTCTTTACCCAATGCATTAAAGGAATATAATAGGCCCATCCGAAAAATATTAAAAAATGTCCCTTAATTTTTTAACTTCAATCCCCAATCCAAATTTCATCAATAAATTCAAAGTCCTATATCATGATGAAAATAATTAAAATCTTTCACTTTTGAACATAACAATAACCACTATTATTTCATAACATTATTAAACCATGGAAAAGAAATGGGTTCTGAGAAAATATATTTGAAACAATGATAATACATACTATAAAATAATAAGGATGATACCATTAAAACATATACCAAGTGAATTATAAATAAAATCATGTATTTTTATCATTGATAAATAAAAATACCATCAAAAGATCATTGAAACCATTTTAAAAGAAAACACCCTTTCCATTTTTAAAACAAATTTTTAAAAACTGATAATTTATAGAATATTAAGAAAAAAAATTATTTGAAAAGAACCATGTAAATATATAATGTAATCTTCAAATCATCAAACAATCATGATGATGATAAATTTTGTTCATTTTGTAATAATTAAAACAAATATTCTTTTCACCCCTTTTGTAAAAAGTAACTTCTTTTGAAAATAACCAAAAGAATATAATTAAATTTTCTTTATAAAAATTAAAAAATGGTTAAAAAAAATTTAAAAATCATTTAATAATATCCAAATATGATCTTGAAAACATTTTGATAAATACTGATATGGATGAAAAAAAATTTCTGGCTAGAAGAGGAGAAATAAGGTTGAGTTTTCTTAAAAATATTTATTGAACCATTTTGAGTACTAAAGATATGAAAATGGTAATAAAAAATACAAATTATATAAATAACCATATGATAATAAAATTAATTTGGTTCATCATATATGAATCATATGATTTATTCAATGGAAATTTAATCAGAAATAATCTCAAATAAAATGATATTGAAATATAAATCCTTTACCGCTTTGATAAATGTTGAATTGTAATCCCCATGAATGAATAACTTAAAATTAAACTATAAAAATATTTAAAATGAGAAGGTTCATGATATAAAATGTAAAATGGTAATTATATGCACCTCCTAAAATATGATATGTTCCAAACATAAACATATGTCCCAAAAAGGAAAATTTGAGATGAATAGCCCTTACAAAGCTCATATCATTGAATTGAGAATTAATCAATAAAATGATTTTTTTAACAAATGTAAATACAAAAAATAATAAAATAAAAATAAATCAAAGAATGTAATTTTACAAATAAAATTAGCATAATATAATCAGGAAAGTAGAAATATAACCCAATAAAAGAAAATTTAGTTGAGACACCCCTTACCGCTTTGTTAACTTCCCAATCAAAACCCCCTGGATGAAGTAAAGTGAATTATAACATAAAATAACAAGAAGTGTTAAGGTATCATTATATAACATATAAAAGGAAAATATATACACTTTATAAAATAAATTATATGTATAACATTAAAACATGTATCAATGAAAGTAAATTGAGATGAAATATCTTACCTCGAGTCCAGAATTTCCATGTATGTCCTTTAACTCCTGTATAATGAAATTATATTAAAAAATTTATTTATTAATAAAATTTTATAGGTTTAATTAATTAATCTTAAAAAAATTATTTTATTTATTATGATGACATAGTTCATTACTTAATCACTTAAGTCTACATCAAGTGTTTTGAGTATGTTTAGTTCATAATATGAAAATGACTTCGATATTTAAAGCATGGTAAAAGGGATATTTCTTACATAATCTATATAATAATAGTTGAAACATAATGATATATTTTTTATATTAATTATACTTTTAAAACCAACCAGTAAATATGGTTATGAATGATTAATTAAGTTACATTCATGGAGATAGTTGGTCGTGTGTACGCATGAGTAACATTTCCATTTTTCAAAAAAACCTGATATAAATAAGGTAATTGTTATTTTTATATTTATGGAATTATTATAATATCATAAATATCATATTATCACTTTAAATAAATCTGATATTCCATCCATGTTATGCGGTGATGAAAAAAAGAATCACATCAATTTGTGGAGGTGGTAATCCACATGTGTGCACGAATGACATTATCATTTTTAAATAGATATAAATGTAATAAAATTGGATATTTAATATTTTTAAATAATTATAATTATTTCATAAAATCCATAAGTATAACAACTCTTGATAAGTGATGATGGAAAATAGGCTCGTGAGGCGGTATTCCGTCGTACACATGAATGATTGTTTCATTTCCAATTTGATATAAGAACCAGATGGATTAAGGTTGATCCATTAACTTAATAACATACAATTTTATGATATATATTTATTTTTTTATAATAAAATGATTATGATATTTTTTGAGTTATTTAGAAGAATATATTAAACTAAAACATTTGGTTAAAAGTTATACCTCTTCTTTAGACAACCTCATTTTCATTAAATCTTAACCCAATATGGTTAGTATTCTGACCAAAATAAAAGTACTAGGATATGGGGAGATATGTTGGATATAGAATTTGGTAGGGATTTTCTCATCTAAATAGCTCTGTAATAATCGATAGGAGAGAAGAGGGGGTTCCCTTTTATAAGTATTGTAAATGATACACTTGGAATTACATAAAATAATAAATAATATATTAACCATAATCATTCCTAGTGGAACCATGGAGCCCCATATTTTAATAGAAGGTATTATAGGTTATAAATAAATTCAAATAATCACATTTAGACAAGTTTTTGATACATTTTAATCCATATCTCCTAGATTAATTACTTTAAACTCATTTTAACATTAATCGTGATAACATAACTTTTTACCATGATAACTTAATTAAATGAACAAAAATAAAAGCGAAATTCTATTTTTTAAAATTATGATTAAATTTTTTAAATAAAATTTATTATTTTCAATTTCTAATGTTTAAAGAAATTAATTTTAATATAATAACACATAACACGTGAAAATTATTTTTAGGGAATTACCCGATCAAAGCGTAAAAATAATTTTACCTTGAAATAAAGTAATAAATTTTGTTTCGTGAAAGTTTTTGGTTAAATAATAAAAACAATTAATTTTTTTTGAATTTTTTTGAAATAGAAAATATAATTTCATCTACCGAACATTCCATTAAATTAAATGACCAAAAATTACTTTTTAGTTTAATTAAAATATAACTCATATTTATAAAATTTAATATTGGGTTCCAATATTTAAAATAAAGTTTTAATATAAATTATTAAACACTTTAAATATATATTTGGTTGAAAAACACTCACCCAATATGTTATATTTCAGTGTTATAGAGAATTTGAATGTTTACCCCTGATTTTAACTTAATTTTTCCTCTATTATTGAGCCGAAAAATATTTTCTATAGTTCATATTCATAATGATAAAAAATTAAGTTGACCCTATTACATTATATTAATTATAATTATTTAAAATATTAAATCAATTTTATCAAATTAAATTAAAAAATTGGAATAATTACATTTGAATTTAAACATGCAAAACAAGTTAAAAATAGTATTTAAAAAATACGTTTTAAGCCCAAAATGAATTTATAACAAAATAAAGTATAATAATGACTAAAATTTAATTAAATATATTATATCTAAATAAATACATCTTCTGTTACATTGATTTCAAATTTAAATAATAATTTAACTTTTTAATGAATAGAAATGATAGTTTTATAAAAATCGAATTTTCACTATTTCCTATGAAATCAATCTGTTTAAAAATAAAAAAATTCCACCCTAAGAATATTTTAATGTTATGATTTAAAAACTGATGTCATTTTTATCCAATAAAATTTATATAATATGAATACATTAATTATAACATTCTCTCATATAAATTAAAGAAATAATTTTTGAAGAAAACATTGTTTTGAAGCATAAAATGACTTTATTGAAATTTGAGTGATTATTAATTATGAATTAATCAATAAATTTTCATTATAAAAAATAAATTCATATTTTTCATAATATGGATTTTAATATTTATACCTTCTAATTTAATAATTATGTTATGACATCCACATTTAAATAATATTATGACATGGTTTATTTAATCATGTTGTTGCATGTTTTATATGATATCAAACATAAAGATATTTTAAAATATTAAGGTGTTACATAATTCTAAATTGGATGATAAGAATTTTTATTAACTATAAAAGAATATTTGAAATCCCCAACACAATAAATTAGAGAATAATGTAATCTTATATAAATTTATGTGACCAAGATGATAAAAGAAATAAGATTTAACTGCCTACATGTCAAAATGTAAAAAAAGAATAGGGGAAGTCACCTTAAAGGGACAGGTAAATGATATAAGTGTAGATATAAAGGTTATAAACCTCATAAGTGTAAGGGAAAGGGGGAATCTATAAAAATAAGTTTCTCTAATTTCAGTATAGTTGGTCATTATGCGACTCAATGTACCAATCCAAGAGGCAATAAGGGAGATAGTCACTAATAACCATAAGAACAATGAAAATACTATGAAACTACTACTAATATATCATATAGAAATTTTTCACTATATATTTTATATCATCCTATGTCGTGTAAGTTTTTACCAAATCATAAATATTGATTTATAAATAAAAACCCCAAGTACCATAATTATCATATTAATCATTTTCAAGATTTTTGGGAATTAATTCCCTATGGATATAAATATTCACCCCTTAGTATAATTCTATGTGAAATTTACTATTAGTTAGATTTCTTTATAAATTAATTATAATATTTTTTTCGTATAGATAAAACTCTTTCTATATCTTAAATAAACTCGTGATCATCAAACTATTTATTGTTAATTAGGAGTTCCCAAGTGAAATTACTTTGATCTTATGTGTCATATTGCAAGGATTCGATTTATTTAAGGGTGGGAGAATATAACACCTAGAGATTTTACTATATGACTTCCTCTAAAATACAAAAAATGTGCTCAAAAATATTTCTTCACGTGCAACATCATACTTAAATTAAACAATGATATAATTTAATAAAAATATAAATATTAAAAATTACCACTAAAACATAGAATTTTAATTTTTAGTAATTAATTTGACTAACCATTTTATGATATAGTTATAGAAAGAAAATAAAGGCTAATTTTAATATGAATAAAACTTAATTTGTATAACTAAAATGACTAATATGATTATGTTTTTACTTAGAAATGTATTTTTAAAAGTATTTCTTTTTTAGGTGATATGAATTTATGTTTCAATAAACATTTAATTAATTATGATAAAATATATATTAAATGAATAATTTGTTAATTTAAATTTCATTGGTAAATAATAGGAAATAATATTGAGAACGGTTAACATTGTGAAATTTCATTTTCAAATAAAAATAATTTTTCATTATATCTTACCTTTTTATTTAAAAGTTAAATTTATAAAATATAGAAGTAATATTTTAAAAAATGAACATTATTTTTTGATTAATCAAATTAATATTTCCTTATTATGAATTTTTTGTATTTTCTTAAAAAGAATGTTTTGGGTGAATAATGAAAAAATATTGTTTGTATAAATAACATGACTTTTATGACATTATTAGAATGTTAGTATGAATTTTAAATTAATGAAACATATTTATAAGACTAAATATTTATTTAATATATAAAATTACAATTCAAATTTTTTTAAAGTACATACCCGTATTTTATATTTTGGTACATATGAAATATTTTCTCAAATTTATTTTAATACATTATACATTTTAATTTTAAAATCAATCTATATCAATTTTATAAATTAAATAAAATGAAATGGATTAAAATTTCTAATAATTGGTTCCAATTTATCTAATAATTACCTCTTTATTTTTGGGCATAAAGGACAAATTATTAATGTAAAAACTATTTACCATGATAAGAGTAAATTTGGGTTTAAAGGGTATAACATAGTTAAAAGGCTAAACAATACTAAAATAATTTTTTCTAATGGTTGGTTGATTATTGTTCAAAATTTTCTCTTTTCCACTGTATTATTGATTTTTTTATCCAATTTATATGTTTAACATGTCATCCATTTAAATTATGTTGAAATATTTACCAAAATTCTATTTTTACCACTTATAAATGGGGCCTCTCACAATCCCTTCAAGGCACAAATAAAAATTTGGTTTACTCTAGAAAAACTACCATTTTAACTTCTAATAGAAAAAATTTTCACTATATTTATATTTTGGTCAAAATAGATTTTACTATTCCATCTATTGAAAGAGATCTTCCAAAGTAATATCGAAGTTCTCAACGTGAGTAATCATTTTCACTTAAATCCATTATTTTCTATTTTCAAATAAATTAGTAAAAACATATGTATTAGTTATATACATAATTTTATTATTCTATAAGAAAAATCATTAATCACATATTCCCATTTCTGTTAAGATAAATTAAACCTTTAATCATACATTGTGCGAATTACTTCCTCAACGATGCAAGGTGTTTCATTTTCCTTCACCACTTTAAAAGAAAGGTCTTAGAGTGGTATTTAATAAATAATTATCATATTAATATCATTATTATGAGTATTAAAAATTAAAATTCATTATTACTTTCCCCCATTCTATGGAAAATGAAATCATCAACCATGCGTACGTAATGACTACTCCCTCTGTGAAACGATTAATTTTCATTTTTGTTTTCATCACCACCATACATGTATGGTCATGAAGATGTGATTAAAACATAAATATGATATTTATGAAATAATTAAGTTTGTGTTAAAGAATATTTTAGATCTTATTAATTAAATATATTTTTATAGTTGTCAAATTACACATATAGTTGGGACCAAATCTAGCATCATGTCCACAAAAAACTTATGTGCATAAATCATAACATCATCATTATAAAAACAATATAGAATAATTTTCCGGAATAATACTCATAATATCATGATATATATCACATTAACCAATTAATTGGTGGGATATATAATTCCAGGCCTGCCCGTCACATCATAAATACTTGTAATCATGAATGCCACATAGAACGTATAACAATAAAATTCATGAAATAACCAATGAAAAGGAACGAGTTTCATAATGATTTTGTAAATCATATATTCATGAATAAAATTTGTGTTTACAATATTAATAAGGGGGGAAATATTTGGCATAAACATCATCATTCTTGACAAAATAATAAATTACTCAAGATGAGTCAAGGGTGTGTTTTGGAAACAATCCTTTTTGAAAAAACCATTGTATTTGGATTAAACATTATTTAGAAAGGTATAAAATATGTATATACATGAAAATAATAAGTAATTACAGTGAATTAATATTTAAGGATTATTAAGTGAATATAAATACTGAAAATTATGAGAAATATGGATAACCTTAAGAAAAAGAAGCTAGAATTGAGAATATCCTTACCTTAAATCCCACTTTATTTCATCACTTTTCCGTCTCCTGAATAATAAAATTAGGTTTATTAAAATATTTAAAAAATGTTAATTATTTAATTTTTTATCACTATTTATAAATTATAATCATTGTATTATATTTTTTAATTCCCTCGATTAAATGGAAAACATTTTCATACCGTTTTGTCCTTAATGTTTTTTGTTTTTCTTCGATTTCATCTTTTTTGTTCAAGGTTGTTTATAAACTAGTACAATTAATTCATGAAGCATAAAATAAATATATTTACACATTTATATATTATAATTAAATTATTTTAACCATCCATAAGGGTGGTGGTAATAAAAGAAGTTGTAAATATCTTCTTTGATGGTTAATCGACCAAAATTAGTAACGTTGTCAAAAGGGGATGAAAGAGAGGTGTAAAATACAAATAATTCAAATTTTTAATTTTTAAAAATATATAATATCATTAATATAATATAAATATACTACCTAATTATTATTATAATATATGGTTTTGAAATAAATTAGAAAAAAAAGATAATCAAGGTTGAAAATGGGAGAAGAGTTGACAAAAATTCACTCTTTTTCTCAGTGTTGCTTCTCTTAAACAATACAAGTCTTATTAGACGAATGGATTTGGTTTAATATAGAATTATATTAAGGTTTATAAGTTATTAATAGAGAGTATTTTTTAAGATATTAGGTGTTTTAAGTAATGTAGGAGTTTTTTCTAAGGGGAGGGAGAGGGGTAATTTATAATTGAGGAGAGGGTTGTTTTTGAGTTATAATATTGAATAAAATTATATATCTAAGGTAAACCTTTTAATTTTAAAATTTTTGACATAATGAATCATAAATAAATTAAAAATAATAGTTTTAGTAACTTAATCCCATTTATAATTAAAATTCAAAAGTTTATTAATAAAGAAGTGAAAAAATGAGAAAATTGTTTTTTATGGAAAATTATTGACATTTGAATTTGGAAAGTAATTTTTAGTTTTCAAAAAATAATGGTCATTGTATTTTAATAACTCATTTATAAAATTAAATATGTTTTTATTGATCCTAATATTCTATAAATTATTAGTTTATTAGTACATCTAGAATGATGTAATTCAAGAGACACTGGTAACAAAAAAATGTATTTTTACTATTCACCTAAAAATTGAAGTATTTTAGAAAATTACCAAGAAATAACACTTAAAAAAATTTAATATTCTGATTTAAAAAATGGAATTAATTTTATCAAATAATTTTGTAACATATTTTATTTTAATTTTTATTATAAAATTATAATTTTTAAAAAATAACTTAAAATACAGTTTCTTTAAAAATGTGCTTATATTTTCTTTGCTTTTTTTATAATAAAATTTATTTTATTGCATTATAATAATTATTTAATTAAATTACTCATGATAATTAATATTTATATTAAATTTTATTATCCTTTGGTTAAATTACTATTCCAACAACCAGTTTAATATTCCAAAAACCACATTACCTTCTATAAATACTACCTAATTCCTTCATTAATCATTCACTATAACTCCTCAAAATGTTATCTACTTTAATTTAATAATATATTGATTCATTTGCTAATTTTTTTTTCTTTTCTATAGTATTGTTTGTGGGAGGGATGATTATGGTGGATTGGGGAAATCCATATTTTACCATCATTTTTTTAGGTTTATATTTTTTCCCATTGTAATGTTTGGAATTTTCATAGGGTTAGTTGTAGAATAATTTATCTATTTTTATTAAAGAAATATTTTTTTATTAATTTTACGATTTTTTGTTATTGTATAATACTATATAACACACATATATTTTAATGAAAAAAATATCATTTATAAACACTTGGTTTTTACAATATAAACGATTATAGTGATGAATAAGGTTCCAAGGAATGTATTCAATGAAAATAATTTAATTATTTAGGGAATTCAGTGTAAGTGAATATGGAATCAGAAATGAGGTAAGGGTTTTCATCTCAAATTCTTCACTTTGATACATTTTTGGTATTATGCACCAAATTACATTTATGTGGTGAATAAAATTACTATTTGAGATATCAAATAATGAAATATCTTTTAATAATGATATTTTTTTGTTAAATTATTGGACCTCTCTTTGAAGGGGTTTTTATTAAAATGTTACTAAAGTTGTAAGGGTTTTCTTGGTCTTAATTATGATTCTTTGAGACACATTATATGTTATCAACAATGATTCCTTTGTATAGTGTTCTATTTATTTACTATCCCTTGAATTTACTATAATTTATTTCATTATAATTCATGGTATAAACTAATAAAAATCATTTTCTTTTCTTCATATGTCTTTTGAATCAAGTGTTACACCAGTCATAAAAGTTTTTGGTAACAAAATTTTCATTCAGTGATTTATGATCATTCACTTGAGCTTATTTTGAATAAGTTGGGTACATTATTCACTTTTATAGTATAATGATGTATTCTATCATTGTTTACATTTTTATCACATAAATCCATTTTCAATTGTTTTATTATTCATGATGTATGTTTCTTGTAAACGATATTAATAACTCAAAACAACTTTACTCGAGTTATAATGATTCATCTTAAAATTTTATTTTTCATTCTTGGGTTATCCCACTATAATATTCTATTATTTGTGATTTTATAACCCCATTTAGAAAAATAATGTTTTGATACAAATTAATTCAATTTTACTCTTCTCATAATGTGAATTTTGAATAAAGGTATTTTGAAAATAATAAAAATGGGTTTTTACTTTTACTTTCATATTATTTATCTTCCTATTTTAATTTCTATGACATAAAATTTATTTATTTTCAAGGATCCCTTATTTGAGGTTCATTTTAAAACTAAACTCTTTAAAAATATTTCGACCACCTTTTCAAAAGATAACTTTGAAAGTAATATGATTTTTTTATGACAATATTAATTTTTTTAAAAGATATTTTAAATTATCAATTCTATTTCCCTGGTCATTTTCCTATGAATTTACCCTAATGTGATTTATGTTTATTCATTTATAATATATATATATATTATCATTTTAGGGATTGAACTCATGGTATCTAATAATTTGATTCCTGATCCATTCTTTTATGATACTGTTTGAAGCATTATTTTTGTGGGGATATTTTTAATTTATGTCAATACCATTCTATGTTTACATTATTTTAATGTGTTTTTTCTTTTTTTTCAACCATACACCTTCTTTATCTAGATGTATTATGATCATTTTATCCCTTTTATTTACATTGGAAAAATTATTGGAGTTATGTATGTTTTTATTCCATTATAGATGGTTATTGGAAAGTTGACTATATATTATTTGACCATCCAAATTCTATATCTAGATGGGTTATGATATTGTTATAGATTTTATTATCATGGAGAAAATAATTTATATTCTAGATTATTATTGATTTCTAATGCAGGTTGATTACATATTGACACTCTTTATCTTTCATTATACTGATAGCAATATTTTTATTTAGTAAGATATTCCTTAAATAATGTTATAATAATTATTTTTGAATATTATGGTGAATTAATTGAACTTAATTATATGATAGTAATGGCCTAAAATTATATATAGTCTCACTTCATTGACATGTATCATGAGAAAAAACATTGGGTTTTAGTGTAGAACTCTTCCCATTACATGATAATGTCTTGGCACAAGGCCTTAATAACATGTTTTTGATGTCCAAAATCATGAATTCTATCATTATGATATCAGTATTGTTGATATAAATGTTTTAATTTGTTATAAAAGATATATAATTCTCTCAGTTTTAGTCGATTGTGGCTTCATATTCTTTACTTATTCCTTCCATAATATTTATTCCATAATAACTTGAGTTAAATGTTTTTCCATAAAAAGGAATTTGAGCTCACCCCTTATAATGTTTCCTTTTATAAAGGTTAAGAATAAAATTATTACAAATAATATAACTAATATTATATCATGTTTGGAGAATTTTAGGGATAAGTTAAATGATTATTATGAATTAAGTAGTTTTTTATAATGTGTAAAATACCTCTTTGGTAATAAATTCATCAGCTTTATTAGTTTATTCTTTTTCCTATTTATCAAAATATCTAAACCTAAAATGTCCTTGGAATATATATAATGAAATATTTTCATTAAAACATGTGATAATGGGATATATATGTTCATAAATATATAGTTGGTATCGAATAATGTATGTAAAGTATGTTTTCATGGTATCAAATCTTGGAGTGTGGGTCTGGGGCGTCACATAGATGATATGAGACAAGGGGAAATGGTTTTATGTCCAAAAGTTTCCTATATTTTAGAACTATAAATTATGGATATAGAGATATATGAATCATTTATTAATGAATTTATAATAATATAATATGTTGTTCTGTATGTTTCATGAATCCAGAATTTTTTGTAATGCATTTAAATGTTTGAGAGAGGTTGAGTTTTGATGAATGACTCTATATGTGAGAGTCACTCTAAAGTCTCACTAATTATATAAGAGTTACTATGAAATATTAAAAGTTTATAATAGTTATTTATTCATATGTAATAATATCAATGAGTTATAGATTGAATAAGAGTAGTGAAATAATAATTAAAGGCTATGCTGTAATGAATATGGAATTCATCCTTATAGAAGGTACACTACAGAAAAATGAGATTCACAATTTTAGCTAGAGTACATCGAAAACACAAGACATCTAAGAGAGATATAAATTTATAACTAACATAAAAGTTTAAAGGATGCATTAGATGATGATATTCTAATATTTTAATTGAAAAATATCAGGATTGTTTGGAAATATTTCATTATTCATAATGATTTTAAAATTTTGATTGTTACTGATACTAAAATTGAAGTTGTTTGAATTATGTTTGGAAGGTATTTTAAGATGAAAATATTATATGACAAGGGAATAAAAATACGAGAAGTGAAAAAATGAGCAGATTAAAATATTAAGATGATTTAAAGTTGAAAAGATCAAAATATACAAGAATTACTTATACCTAAGTCTCAAAAGATTATATTTTCTAGAGTTTGATTGATGTGTTGGAATTATATAAGAATAGAACTAAAATCTTTGAAGGATTGTCAATTAAGTTTAAAGATATAAAGGATTGAAGTTGAATGAAATAGAACTGAGAATAATTATATAGATGTATAGATGTAAAAAAATTAGAATTAAAAGGGGTAGATTCATAATTTAGATTTCTGAGTAATACCAAAGTAGAGGTGGAACTGGAAGAAGAAGTAAAACAAATTTCCTATCATAATTTTCCTGATTCTATATAAGATAAATAATTACGATATTCCAAATCATTAGTTTTTTTAGATTAAATTAATGTGAAGTAAAATTCAAAGTGTTATAGTTTATGATTTATTTTAAAGAATAATTGATGAATTTTATTACACCCTTAAGGTCACTGTAACATATTATTTTGAGTTTTATTTTTCTTTTGATGAATTCTTGGAGCTCATAGGTGATGGAGGATGAACTCAAGAGTTTTGATGAAGACATACTAAGATGCATGGTTAGAACATGGTTTGTCTATCCATGTCGATAACTATGTGAGGGTGTTGTAGGTTGGGATAATTCTATATCTAGGTTTTGAACATAGTTTTTAAAAACATGAAAATCCTTAGGGGTAACTGTGCATCCATTTTTAGACGGATAGTGGCACCTGCACGATTGGGGTATGAGTTTCCTAATTGTGTAGCCAAAATGTATCCCTATCAAGACCACTAAAAAAGTTATTTTTTATGATTTTAACTATATGTTTTTTTATGTTTTGGGGGATTATTTTCCTCTCCCATTATGAAAATCTCTTATCCTTTGGTGTTGGAATTTTCCCTCTCCCTTGGTGGTGATTTTTCTTTGGAATCATGGTATGTGGGATTGAGGTACATCCAAATCTTCTTGTATTCTTTGTAATTCCCCTTATTATTACATATTATTCCTCTTACATGGAAGTGTGAAACACTTGTGGGGGTTTTGGATTAATACAGTTTGTGTAATTTGGGATATGTGTTTTTTATGGCTTAGGTGTGTAAGGCCTTATTCTTCCTCTTTCAGGTGGTCATCATAAAAGGAATTGATATTTGAACTAAATATAAGGTAGGTGTCTCAATTTAAAGAATTTTTATGTGCATTACCTTTAAATTATAAACCAAATTTCGTTTGTGTCGTTTAAATTTTCATTTTAATTATTTATTCATGATTTTTATTCCATGTTTTATGTGATTTGTGGATTGGTTTGGCAATTTGATTTTTAAAGGTGGTTTTCCAAATGGGTGTGGATTTTATGCACACAAAGTGTTTTTTAAAATGTATCAAAGGGTTTTTATGGGTTTAAATTGGTTTCTAAAGTGATTTTAGAAATAGTTTTACCTTTTTAAAGGGGTTTTTTGGTAAATAGGAATTTTTTTTATAAAATTCCTTGTGATGTGGATAAATTGATATGGGCACTTATTGTGATGGTGTTGAAATGGAATATGATATGTGTTAACTGGGGTGTGAGCAAGGGGTTTGTTTTAGGGACCATGTGAGTCTTCAGAGGGTATATTGTGTGAACTTCCACTTTGGTTTATCTGAGTGGCTATCTGATCCATCGAAGGGAGGACAATACGGGCCTCTAATTTTGTTTATAAGGGATTATGAGAGCTTATTGGTATGAAGACCATGAGAGATTCTATGTTGGGACCTGGGAAGACCTTGAGAGTTTCCGTTTTTCTTAGCTACCTAGAATTCTTGTTTACTCACTCATGATAGTCTTAATCGTTAGATTCCTGGGTTCAAATTGGTCATGCTAGATTATTTTATATACTTATTACATTTTATTAGCATTATTTTTATATGATGAGATATATTATGTCTAATTTCAATTAATGTGATTAATTTTTATTGATGTTATGATCACCCTTGTTTGTGATTTTTTTGTGTTTAGAATTTTATTGCTTGAGGAAATTTTACCTATTTGGCCAATGCAAGATTTTTTTAGAAAACTATTTTTGTTTGAAATGGACGCCAAAGGGAGTTAAAAGGTTTGTTTGAAAAATGTATGTTTTCAAAGTTTTTAGTTTAAAAAATATTTCAAACTAGTTTCATATTTTTAAAGGGTAAAACCCTTAAATAGATTCATGGTTGTATCCTAATGAGCATTATGCTTCACACCCCACTTGGTCTTTTATCTATTTGTAGATTTTGTTTTGTAGGACACAGGTAATGGCATGGGAACCTTGTACTAGGGTGGATCATCTTAATTACTGTCATCCATTTTTTGTGGAGGATATGAGGTCACATAAGGATTATATTTTCTGGATTTATTTTGAGGGTTTTTATCCATTGCGAGGTATGTGTAGGACTTGTTTGGTCTTGTACCCATTATTTTGATTTTTGGATTTTTATTTGTAATACCATATATGTATATGTCCTATTATAGAATGTTTGTATGTGGTTAAAATCATTATTTATGGTATATTATTATCATATTCTATTTGTCCTAATATTATTAGTGTGTAAATCCAATTTTATATATGATTCATGTTGGGTAACTAGTTTAAAACCCATTCCCAAGTGATATTCCGTTATACCCAGTACTTGTCACTAGCCTGTGGTGATCAAGAACATACTTTGGACTATGTAGTTGGATGGATCAGGTGATGATTTGGGTTGACCTGGGTTAGATCATTTTTCTATTTGTGATTCATTGGTAGACTGTATCTATGACCATCATGAATCAAGTGGTAGGAATAGGGAATTGCCTAACCATCTCTTATTCATGTTGAATCTCAATATTCATGGGTGGTCTAGGATTATAGTTATGGTTTGAACTTGATCTTAGTTTTTTAGTGATATTTTGAAATGTTTCCAGATTTCTATTGAGTATTTAGGTGAGACCATAGTTGTATTGGGTTTTGGGGGTGAAATAGGGAGGTTTGGAGGATACGCATGATAAATATGCATTATTATTAATAACCATGTGTAGCTCATGAAACCCTACCTTCCAAATCCAGTTACACCACATGTTTAGTGCATAATTATCCAAACCATGCTTCAAAATGGTCAACATTGCAAAATACTTGTGATTTTTTATTTTTTTCCTCTATTTAAGTTTGAATTTTCTTTTGATGCATTCGATTTTTGTTGATGCCAATTTTGAGGGTTTCTTTTGGATCTTTTGTGGTGGATTGAGGTTGAATTATTGTTAGTGATGATTATGGTTTGTGTATTATATACAATACTGAACAATATCTCCTCATCTAGGAATAGAGAGGATGTAGTGGAGAGTACCCTATAGGTAAACCATCATATTGATTAGGATTTGGTGGATCTGATGATTCATATAATCCAAACCTTGGGTAAACTAGGTGGTCATGAGAAAAAATGAATTGTAGACCCTACTTAAGAGTTTACAAGGAAAAAGACATTGATGTTTCATGAAATTAAGGGATTTAATGATCCTGAAAAGTGGTTGGATCATATCAAGTAGATATTTGAGTTTTTAAATGTCATGAACCGAATCTGGTCACCATTAATACCGTCACTAAATCCAGCCCATGACAAGGTTTGAAGGGTGTTACCTATCCCCACAGGCTGAAAAAAGTTCTCGGGTATCAATAAATTTGGTTTGGGAATGATTTAATAGAGTATAAAATCATAAAACATTAAAAACAATCAATAAAATGAATATGAAATTTTAATGCCAGACAAGAATTAACAAAAACCAGATCTGAATAAATGGTTTTAAATAAATTTAAAGAGGTCAAAACATAAATAAAAACATCAGAAAAGCAGCACAAATACTCCACATTACAAGGGGTCATCACCCCCAAGTTGTCTCCACAACACTGCACCATAGGAGGGGACTAACAACCCGAACCACCTTCACTTGTGGATTTGTATTTACCCATGTCAAACATAATAAAGTATACATACACCAAAGGGGTATAATTAGGGTGTGGTCATAATACCAATAGGATACCATCCAAATATTCCAAAGAGTATGCAGTTCTAGGTGAAAAAGCATGCAGTTTTAATATGTAGAGAAATGTGACGATAAATTCCAAGAAATGAAGTTTTCAATTATAAATATTTTTCAAAATAAAACTTTCAGAATGTTAAAATATCGGAATAAAACATGATATCTACAGTAATGTACTTTCATACACACCCTAAGAAAATGTTAATATTACAAATCCAATTAGCACCAAAACCAGGAACACCCCTGGGCACTTGATAGTCTCGGGCCCTATGTACCTCATACCTCGGTGTAAAATAACCATGTCACAATCCTTTCCCATGCATGAGACACTTGTAGGTAACATACCCATAACCTATTTGTCATAAAAAATCATCCATATAGTTTATTTAGAGTTGTATTTATCCAAAATTCTAAGTGAAACAGGGATAAAACTGCTCCGGATCACTAGCGTACTAGTACATATTCGCCCACCTAGGAACTCAGGATTCCCCCGTTGTGCTCAAAACATTTCAGAATTCTACATACATCCCTTTTCATATAAAAACACCACTATGGGTCACATACAAACAATTCCATATCTATACACACCTTATACCACTTAAAACACAAAACAAAATATTTTGATTTTCCATAAAACAATATCTCAAAATATCGCATTATTTTGCTCCCAAAATTATTTGAAATCCCTACTTTTCACACTATGTCCACACTTATAAGTCAAAAAAACAAAACTTTCTTCCCAATAACGTTAAATGAAACCAAAAAATCAGTTATAGGGAATCCTCATATTAACCAATAAGTGATATCTTTGTAAAACCTCTATTTTCACACAAACATGGCACTTAAAGTTCATATGCTTCACAAACACCATTTAAAAAAAATATTGCATGGAAAAAAAGGAGATAAACATTAAAAACATTATTTTATGCCCTAATACATTTCAATAAAATAATCTATGTATTTATAGTTAATCCCTAAATGAACCAATAAAAGATTTCTATGAAAAACCCCCAATTTCACATAAAAATGGTACTTAAACATCATTTGATTTACAAATACTACTAAAACCAATTTTTTCACCAATAATAAAATGAGATAAACATGAAAATATTATAAACACATAAAGATATGTCCCAAGGATTTCATACATATGGAATCACTTACCAAAATTTTTAAAACCTTGAATCCTTTGTGCGAAAATTAAATCGCACCACGACCACACCTCAATGAAGGTAGATCAAGCCTAAAATAAAAATATTGGGCCAAGAAAACACTAAGTTAAACCATAGGTTCGAAACCCTACCCTCTATGAATTTTTGAATTCTAGTAAATTTGAAGAAACGTCATGAAAAGGGTAGAAACTAAGAGGTAGAAACACTTGAGATTGTGTGAAGTTCCTCCACCAAATCCCCCTCCAAAATGGAGTTCCAATGAGGGTTTGAGAGGAATTGAGGGTTGTCATGGATGTTATGTTTTAAGTGGAGAATAAAGGAGAGAATTAATAGAAATATAGGGAGGTAAAATAAGTCATTTAACTCATTTTTAATGAGCTGGACATGGGTAGATGATTTGTGTGCACGGTTTGGAAAACCGTGCACCTAAACCATGAACCCTCCTTTCACCCCTCAAAACATACCCAAATGCGACCAAAATTTCTAGGGTATTAGTGGAGACTTATGGGGGAATGTTAGGAAAAAAATATTAGAAATATAAGTACCTTTAATGAAGAACATGGGTGTAAAAATTCTCCCCACCATGAAAACTTTCCGTCCCGAAAAGTCGACTAGAGGCTAGATCGGAAAACAAGAATGGGTACTCATCCTCATACCATGAATTCTGATCCCAAGTCTTATTTTTATCACTATTTTACTACCAAAAAACTTGGACTAGAGGAATATAATTCCCTCAAATCACCTTCTCTTGGGAGTCCACTATTTTCACTAGCCGCTCAAAAACTGACAAGTCAGGCTCTATCTCCAATTCTTCCCAACTCAGCAGATGGGATGGATCTGGGATGTATTTATTCAACTGGGAGACATTGAATACTTCATGGAAGGATGTAAATTGAGAATGTAAGGAAAACCTATTGTCAACCTTTATAATATGATCGGTGATCTCAAAAGGGTAGACATATCGTGATGTCATCTTTCCTTGCTTCCCCAATCGACAATGGCCTAAACGAGGGTCCAATTTCAAGAATACCATGTCACCCATAGAAAAATATAGGTCTTGATGCCCCCAATCAGAATAATATTTATGATGACTCTAAGCTATCAAAAATAATTTCTTTATCAATTTGACCTCCTCGGAAGTCTCCTGCACAAGGATCGGCCCCAATAGTGAAGTATCACCTACCTCATCCCAAAATATGGGGGAACAACAAGGCCAACCATAGATAACCTCAAAAGGATCCATTCGAATAGAGTATTGGTAGTTTTTATTATAAGAAAACTCAACCAATCACAAATGGCTATCTCAGGAACCTCTAGAGTCCAGAACACATGAACGAATCATGTCATCCAAAATCTGATTCACCCGCTCTGTCTAACCATCTGTTTGAGGATGGTATGTCATGATCATCTTAATCTAAGACCCCAAGGCCTTCTAAAGTCCTTCCCAAAACCAAGAAGTGAAACATGGGTCTCTATCCGAGACAACTTCTATTGGAACACCATAGAGCCTTACCACCTCCTAAAGATACAAATGGCCCAACTCATCCACTTTAGCTGTATCTCTAATATGAATGAAGTGGGATCATTTGGTTAGATGATCAATAACCATCCAAATAGAATTCTCACCCTGATGTATATGAGGCAAGCCAACAGTGAAGTCCATGGAAACCTCATCCCACTTCCAGGTAGTAATGGGTAATGGAAAGACCAAACCAGAGGGCCTTTGAGGCTATTATTTCACCTGATCGCATGTGTTTCATCTTGACACAATGTCTGCGATGTATCACCTCATACAAGGACACCAAAACTACCGAAAGACATCATAATACATCTTGGTGGCACTCAAATGGATAGCCCTCTAAGACTGGTGTCTATCCTATATCACCACCTTCTGCAGAGATAACATCACTACCAAATGGCCCTTGAAGCATAATATAACCTCGGGAGATGACTACCAATCAAAATACTTCTCCCCACCATGAATAAGTTGCTTCGACCACTAAAAAATCTCATAAATAGGCTGTTACCATAGAATTATCTTCACCAGAGAAGGATTCAACTGAATTATTTCCAAGAAAGCAACCCCATTTTTCTCCATGGCATTCACAAGCATCTGAGAAAAGAGCCCCATCAAAGTTCACTCATCACTGGACTTCCTTAAATACTACACTAAAACTCTTCTACCGAAGTTGTTGGCCACCATATTACCCTTTCCTAGGGTATATACTATGTCAATGTCGAACCTCTACAAGTACTCGATCTAACGATACTACCTCAAGTTGAGGTCGTTCTGTGAGAAGATATAGGCCAAAATTTTGTGATCTGACTAGACCACAAACTTCTCCCCAAAGAGATAGTGACGCTATGTCATCAAAGCATGTATCATGGATACTAACTCCATGTTGTGGTTCAAGTAATTATTTTCATGTGGTTAGAGTTGGAGAGATCCATACATCCCTACGTGGTCGTCCTATATAAGCACTCACCCAAGACCCATACCTGAAGCATCCAAATACATCACATACCCCTTTTCAACCTCTAGAAAAATCAAAACGAGGGCAGTTTTCAACCGTCTATTTAGATCCTTGAACAATTATTGGAATTTTAGGCCCCATACAAACTTCACCCCTTTCTAGTTGAGCACGGTCATCAGTGAAGCAAGATGAGAAAAATCCCAAATAACCCGCCTAAAACAACCATCCAGGCCGAGGAAAGTCCTAATCTCGAACATGTACTTTGGATGCTCCAAAGAAATAACTGTACTGATCTTCTTGGGTTCCACTGAAACCCCCTATTCTGAGATTAAATGCCTAGATATTTCATGTCCCTAATCCATAAGATTCATTTGGAAAACTTTTTATAAAGGCGATGCTCTCATAAGCTTCCTAGATTAATCTGAATGTGATGCTCATGTTCCTCATCGGATCCAGAATAAACTCAGATGTCATCCACAAATACCTTGTCAAATGAATCTAGATACTGATGTAACACCCTGTTCATGAGTTCCATAAATACCGCTGGAGAATTGTTCAATCTGAAGGTCATGAACATGTACTCGTAGTGGTCGTACCTACTTCAGAAGGCTGTCTCTGGGATATCTACTTCTTTCACCCATATTTGATGACAGCCCGAACGCAAGTATATTTTAGAAAACTACAATTCCAACTTCAACTGATCGAAAAAGTCATTGATCTGAGGAAAAGGATATATGTTCTTGATTGTTACCTTATTCATCTTTTGGTAGATAATGCACAACCGGAGGGATTCGTCAGCCTTTTTTGCGAACAACACGAGAGCATACCAAAGATAGACACTCGGGTGAATTAATAATTTGGATTCAAAGTTGTCTAGATGTATATTTTATTCCCTCAACTTGGAGGGGGCCATTTGATATGATATAAGAGAAATCTTATTTTCCTGGTGCCAGTTCAGTAAAGAACTCCACATCCCGATTCGGGGGAAGACCTGAAAAATCACCCAGAAATACCTCTGGAAACTCATCCGCTACATGAGGTAGTCCACCATTAGGAGCATAACCATTTTCTTCCACCATGAGAGATGATAATTAAAAAACAAGATCTCCCATCTCTGGGAGTGGAGGTCCTGTATGACTTGACCAAGGATACCTCCCTTCTTCACCTGTTCCCCCCACTTCCTTTTCTTATTTGAAGAGATTTCAATGCCAACTACTGATACTGACATAGAGAAACTAGCCCTCCCTTTTCGATCAATCTCCACCATACACCCTCAGTCGACCACCTTAGTATAGGTCCTCAACTTAAATAAGAAAACCTAGGAGTATATATCTAGTTATAAGCCTTTCTCAATCCTTTGGGCCTTTTCTTGCTCATCAGAGATGATTTCAGGAGCATACGAAGCCAGTTCAGTGAAACGGTTTGCATACTCAATCACAGAAAGATCCCCCTAAACAAGATTTATAAACTCTCAGGACCTGTCATATATTAAGAACTTAGGGATGTACTATTCATTGAAGACAGCCTTGAAATCTCCCCCAGCACATATTCTCATTCTTCCCAATTTGAATTACCAATTCCCACCTCTTATGGTTGGGACCCTCCAGCAGAAAAGATTCACACATCACCCTGATCTCTTTGGGTGTATCTAGGAGCTCGAATATGCGCTCGATCGTTTCGATCCATTTCTCTACTTCTTGGGGTTATATGCTACCTTGGAAGGTAGGAGGATTATTTTTCAGAAACTACTGGGCCTTATCCTTCTTACGACAAATCTCATCTTCTATAATAAGAGTTGTAACAGGATATGGACCATGTTTGAGTGCTTGGACAACCCAAACTACATCCTCTACTATCCTCTGATCAAGCGGAGTGAGAGAACTCTCGTCGGATTCCTCCTGTGGGTGCATGGGAGCCTTCTGGGGAGGCATTTTTCTAAAAAAAGAAAATAGTCACAATAGAAAAATCAGTACTAAAATTCTGAGAATTTCATCAATAACATCAAATATAAATAATCCAAACATATTACAACAATAAAAGAAACATTTACCCCACCCCCACCCGATGTGAACATGTAGTCTGCAGACCACACGTCTCACCTGGAAGTGAAGTCAAATAAACAATTCCAATGTCCCATGGGGACTTGAGGCCTTTTGAGAGAGGTACAGGCCAAGCACCCTACTCATGACCGAAACTTTGACTCCCGGCATTACTAGCTCTTTTATAGCCCGATTAATCCCAAAATAATAATATAACCCAAAAACAATGGAATCATTTGATACCATTTTGTCACGAACTGAATATGATATCCACTAATAATGGCACCAATTCCAGCCCATGATAATGGTCAAAGGGCTTTCCCTATCCCCATGGGCTGTTACAAGTTCCTGGGTATCAATAAATTTGGTTTTGGAATTATTTACCTAAGTATGGTTGCATGAAACATTAAAAAAAATCAAAAATATGAATATGAAATTTTCATGCAAAACAAGACTTAACATAAACTATATTCGAATACATGGTTTAAAATAAAGTACAAGAGGTCCAAACATAAATAAAAACATCAAAAAATCATCCAAAAAGACTTCATATAACATTGGTTCATCACCCCCGAGCCATCTCCACAACACCGCAGCATAGGAGGGACTAACAACCTGAACTGCCTTCACCTTAGGATTTGCCTTTACCTATGTCAAACATAATCAAGTCTACTTACACCCAAGGTGTGTATGTAGGGTGTGAGCCTAATCCAAATATGATACCACCCAAATATTCATTAGAGTATGCAATACAAGTTGAAAAAGCATGTGGTTTTAATATGTAAGGAAAATCAGCGATAAATTCTAAGAAACACAACTTTCAATTGTAAATAGTTTTCAATATAAAACATTCATAATGTTAAAAAATTTGAATAATAAATATTATATACTATAATGTAAATCCAAACACACCTTAAGACAAGGGTAAATACTATAAATCCAATGAGCACCAAAATTGGGAACACCCCTAGGCACTAGATAGTCTCGGGCCCTATGTACCTCTTATCTCAGTGTAAAATATCCATGTGAAAATCCTTTCTCATGAACGAGCGGGGAACATAACCATAACTTAGTGGTCCCAAAAAATTATCCATATAATTTAGAGTTGTCATTATCCAAAATTCTATGTGAAACATGGATAAAACCGCTCCGGATCACTAGCATACTAGTATATATCTGCCCACCTAGGTACCTGAGCTTCCCCCTATGTGATCAAATGCATGCTACATATATCCATTTTCATATAATAACACCAATAATGGTTACATAAAAACAATACATTATCTATACACACTTTATACCGCTTAAAACACACAACAAAACATTTTGATTTTCAATAAAACAACTTCTCAAAATATCGCATTGTTTTGCAACCAAAATTCCTTGAAATACCCACTTTGCACACTATGTGCACACTTATAAGTCACAAAAACAAAAATGGAAGAAAAATATCATTCAATGAAACTAAAAAATCAATTATATGAAAACCCCATATGAACCAAGAAGTGACATCTTTGTAAAACGTCCATTTTCACAAAAACATGGCACTTTAAGTTCATATGCTTCATAAACACCATTAAAACAAATTTTCACAGTAACGACCAAAGGAGATAAACATTAAAAACATAATTTTCATCCCTAATACATTTCAATAAAATCAACTAAGTAGTTATAGGGCATCCCCAAATGAACTAATAAAATATTTCTATGAAAAACCACCAATTTCACATAAAAATGGCACTTAAACTTCATTTTCTTTACAGATACCGATAAAACCAAAATTTTCACCAATAATAAAATTATATAAACATGAAAATATTATATACACATCAAGCTAAATCACAAAGATTTCATACACCTAGAATTACATACCAAAATTGTTAAAACTTTGAATCCTTTGTGCGAAAATTCAATCTCACCACCGTCGCACCTCAAGAAAGGTAGATCAAGCCTAAAATCAAAATATTGGACCAAAAAAACCCAAATTTTGACCCTAGGTTCTAAACCATACCCTCTGGTCCTTTGGGAATTCATGTAAATTGGAATAAACTTCAAGAAAAGGGGATGAACTAAGAGGTAGAAACACTTACTTGAGATTGTGTGAAGTTCCTCCATCAAAATATCCTTCAAAATGGAGTTCCAATGAGGGTTTGAGAGGATTTGAGAGATTCCATGGATATTTGGTTAGAATTAAAGAAGAAATGGTTGAATTAGGATAAATCTTGAGAGGAAAAATAAGTCATCTAACTAATTTTAATGATCTGAATATGGGTGCATGGTTTGTGTGCACGGTTTATAAAATCATGCACCTAAACTGTGCCCCCTCATTTATCCCATCAAAAAATCTCCAAATGCCAGAAAAATTTTTGGGGGAGTAGGGGGGAATAGGGGGGAATTTTAGTATAAAATAATAGTAAATATAATTACCTTTAATGAAGAACTTGGTTGTGACATTCAAGACCCCTGAGACCTCTAATGTGGGATTTTCCACATGTGTGCTTGAAGGATTTGGAATTAACTGGTGGGAATCAATGGTTCTCTCAAGGAGGAATGGGGATCTCACATGGAAAACTTTTAAAGTGTAATTTAATCATAAATTCTACCCAGATACCTTGGTATTGTTGAAGGCCTGTGAGTTATTTTATCTAGAAAAGGGTGATAATTTGGTGATAGAGTATGCCTATATATTTATTGAGTTGGTTCACGCCTCTCTAGATCTCCTCATGAATGATTACTGTAAGACTTGTCATTTTGAGATGGGATTGAGCCCATATATCTTAACTATACTCTGTATTTGGTGTCTATTGACCTATTTATAGGTAGTTGAAAAGGAAGATATGGAAGGGGTATATTTCACTAGTAAGATAGATCTCATTAGAGTTCCCTATATGGTAAGAATCTTGAGTTCTTTGTCATGAAAAAAGTTAATATAGGATTAGTCTCATAGGGGAATTAGAAATAGTTTATAGTATTATTTAGGTTTAGATCTTGTTTATTATTTGGGGAATAATCCCATTGTTTATTATCTATGTGGAAAGGTAGGAAAAACCATGCTAAATTTATCAATGAATTAGAGGATGTGAAACTGGTGTGGGATGTTAGGGAATATAAAACACTTATCTCAGTTGGCTTCATGGGGGGTTGTTGGATCCACCATTTAGAAGGTATATTATGTGAATTTGTTGGTTTCCAAGTATGTAGGATCTCACCATTGTAGAAAGGGATATTTTTACTAGGGGAAAAATATACAGGTCAGGTTAGATCCACAACTTCTCCATGCATAAGAGGTTATGTTAGTGGACATAGATTTTAGTCTATCCAACATTAGAGGTTTGATGTTTATTGTTTCTTCTATGACATAATTTTTATTTGAGAATGGAACATACAATTATTTAATTTCACTTAATATGATTTAATATTTAGATATATGAGATATTATTATTTCATATGTTATAGATTTATTAACCTCATTGGTTAGTAATAAGGAGAAAGGTTTCAAGTTACCTGAGTGCTATGTTGTGGTTGTTAGTGTGTAAGTCATATTGTAATTCCTTGTTTTGGACATGAATGTTTTAAAAATTATTACTAGAATGGATTGGTTGATCAGATTCAAGGACCTATTAAACATTTATCACTTTTATATACTCATTAGGATAACACTCACATATTTTAGGGTGAGTGGGATCCACATTTTGGGAGGGAAGGACCGGTTTCTTCATAATTAGGGTTGATCTCATGGTAGTTTTCTTGGATGTTTCTTGAGGATGTTATGTAGAGTTTATTCAGTAAGCTTCTAATAGTCATGGTAATTCATGAAGACATGTTTCCAAAGGTTTTTTTGGGAATTCTACCCTAATGAGTGGTTGAGTTTAATATCAATTTGTTCTCTTGGATGAGCCTGATCTCCTTTACATATTATCATATAGATCTGGTTAAGTTGAAAGAGATGCAATTTAAACTAAAGGATCTTGAGGGAAATTATTTTATCTATCCCATTATGTCACTGTGGGGGTCACTAGTACTGTTTGAAAAGAAGTTAGATAGGAGACCCTCAATTTTTATAGACTACTATAAGATTAACCCAGTGACTATGAAGAATAAATACCCATCACCCAGAATTGATGATATATTTGATAACTTCAGAGGGAATAATTGATTTTTGACATTATATTTGAGATTAAGGTATAACTAGTTGAGGGTTTAGGAAGATTCTGTTCAAAAAACATACATTAAAATCTGTTATATACATTTTGAGTAATTGGTTATTCAATTTTGGGATTACAAAATCTACAATAGTCTACATGGAATTGATGAACCATATCTTCTACCATTTTTTAGACTCCTTCATGGTCATTTTTATGGTATAAATCTTGATGTATTCCAAGATATAGGAGGATCATGTTGACCATCTAAAGGTTATTTGGGGTGTTCTGAGAGAGCATCATCAATATTCCAAGTTCCAATTTTGGATGTAGGAAGTGACGTTTTTAGGGCCATGTAATTTTCTATTTATTAGTTTTAGTGGATCCAGAGAAATATAAAGTATCCATATCTTGGGAGAATCCCTAGAATGTGTTATATATTAATAGTTTTTAGGTTATGGATGAGTATTATAGATATTTCATTCAAGACTTCTCTAGGATAGATTCTACCCTTTTGTCTTTTACCATGAAAGGGGTGATTTTTGAGTAGGATGTGAAGTGATAGTGTGATTTTAAGAAGCTTAAGACCTATCCTAAATCAGAACCTACATTGATTATTCGTGATCCAAAGAGATCTTATTATGTGCTTTTTTTCTTCCAATGTTTGGTTGGGATGTGTGTTGATTCATGATTTTCATGTGGTGTCCTATGATTCTCAAAATCTATGCCCACGTGAGTATAATTATCCCACCCTCAACCTAGAATTTGAAGCTATGATTAATGTGATAAATACATTGTTACATTTCTATTTGGGGAGAAGTTTATAGTGTATTAAGATGACAAGAGAAAGAAGTGTATTTTCACCAAAAGGGACCTGGAAATCGAATAGATAATCTCGGTGGAGTATGTTCAATATTTTGATTTTGAGATAGAAAATAATCCCATGAAGTTTAAAAATGTCATTGATGCATTGAGAAGGATATTATAGTAAAGGATGTTTAGGAATCAGTTGTATGAGTAGGGTCTAATGAGTATTTTATCAATCTGAATCTTTATTTATAAGAGGATAGTGGAAATTTTTCATTTCTAGTGTGCATATTACACCATCTATTATCAATCAGGTGAGTATTGAGTATATATCTAGCCTTGAGTTCTAGCATATTAGAAGTGCCTTAAATAATTGGGAGACCTTTGGTGATTGGTCTGTATATCTTGATGGATCTTTTCTTTTTCAAAAGAGGTTGGTAGTTCCTTAGATCCTGAGATAATATGTGATGCATTAGTCATATCACCCTAGTTGTTCGATTAACCCTATGGTGACCAAGATGTTATATAACTTTATCGGATGGTATTGGTGGCTCAGAAGGAGACATGTAGTGACATACATTTTTTATATATGCCTAACCTACACGAGGATCAATGCCAAGCATCAGAGACCAACCGATTTATTACAGCCATTTTACATACGTATGTGGAAGTGGCATGGGATCTCAATTTATTTCATGATAAGAATACCTAATACTGTAATTATGAAATATTAAAAATGGTTGATTTTCAATAGTTTGATGAAATTATCCCATTTTCTACCCATCGAGGGGAAATGAATGTAGAGGACCTAAGGTGACTCAATTTTCATGAGATTATTCATCTTCATAGTGTTCCATTAGTGATAATTTCTGATCTGGATCCCCATTTTTTAGCTTGGTTCTGGAAGGGAGCCCTAGAATCTTTTTTAAACCAGCTGAATCTGAGAACTATGTACCATCTATATATGGATGGCCAGTCTTAGTGGACTATCTAGACTCTCAAGGATATGTTCCGGGAATGTGTTCTTGATTTAAATGGTCTGTGAGAAAGTCACCTATAGTTGGACAAGTTTTTCTTATAAAAATAGTTATCAGGACTTGATCTATATAGAACTAGTTCAGTTATTATATGGGCATCGGTGTGAATCCACATTGTGCTTGGTTGAGGTAGGAAATCATTCCTTGGTTAAACTAACCCTCATCCAAGAGATGTCTAAGATAGTGTGGATGATTCCAAAATGGTTAAAGGTATATCAAAGTCATAAAAAGTTTTATTTCGACTATTTTTAACATCCATTGGAGTTTCTTCCTTGTGATTAGGTGTCTCTATGGGTATCGGTTTGGCTGGGACACTATCATTTGAGAAATTAAGGAAAGTTAGTGTAACGTTATGTCAGGTCATTCCATGTTATGGATTATCTTGGGAAGTCTTAATATTAGTTTTAGATTCCACTACCAATAGAATTTATCCTTGATTTGTTTCATGTCTCCCATATGATTAGTTTCCATATGGACCCATATCGTGTGATGAATTGGTATGATTTGGTGTGAGAGCCTGATATCACCATTATGGAGAAACATATTCGTATTATGGATCATCAAAACAAGGTGATCCATGGTAATTTAATCTCACATGTCCATATTCTTTAGAAATGTGGTTGTGATATCTATGATACATGGGATCGAGAAGGCTGGGTGAGGGAGAAGTGGTCTCACCTACTTTCTTCCAAGGATGACTAAGGAATTTCTAGGGAAAATGTGGCCTGGTGGGGATTTTTTGATACCTTCCATGTCAATGATATATCTAATTTTGTGTTATATTTATCTTATGATGCATACGTGGAGTTAATAGGTGATGGGAGTTGAAACTAAGAGTTTTAAGGAGTAAATACCAATACACACGGTTAGAAAACAATTTCTCTAACTATACGGATAACCGTGCGAGGGTGACGTGAGTTAGGATTGTGGTATTTTCTCAAATGGATCATGATTTTAGAAACTATGCATCTCATTAGGTGTAACCATTTGTAATTTTTTGGGTTTTCTATGACACTCGCATGATTGGTGCACAATTTTTCTAACTACGCTTCTAAACCATGCAACCCTTTCTAGCCCACTTAAATTTTTGATTCCTACCATTTCCCCATATTATTTTTTTATGTTTTGGGTGATCATTTTCTACACCCATCATGATCATAACCTATCTTTTGGTTGTGGATATTACCCTCTCCCTTGTTGGTGATTTCTCCTTAGAATCAGGGTTTTTTTGGCTTGAGGTAAGTCCAAATCTTCTCAGTTTCTTCTTCTTTACTCATTTTTATTTATTTTTATTTCTCTTTCATGGAAGTGTGTAAACCTAGTTGGGGTGTTGGATTAATATAGGCTTTTTAAAAGGGGAAATAGTTTTTTTTTCTTTTGTCATAGGAGTGTGAGGTTCTACCCTTCCTCTTCTGGGTGTTTATCATCGAAGGTGATGATTATTGGACAAATTTTGAAGTAGGTGTCTCTATTTAAGGGTGTTTTCCATATATTACCTTTAAATTATGAACCTCCTTCAGTTTCTGTTTTTTTAATTTCAATTTAAATTATTTATGGTTGAGTAATATTCTACGTTAGATTTGATTCATGGATTGATTTTGTAATTTGAGTTTTAATGGGGGGTATTGAAATGTGTATGGATTGTATGTACATCAAGTTTTTGTTAAAATGGATAAAAGGGGTTTTAAGGGTTACAAAGGATTGATAAAGTTGTTTTATAAATTTTTTTCATGGTAATGGGTGTTTCGATAGATGGGAAAAAATATCAAATTTATAGTGACGTGGATTTTTTGATATGGTAAATTGTTGTGAGTGTTGGAATGGAGTAACAAATGATTTAATTAGGGTGTGAGAGAGGGGTTTTTTTGAGGGACTATATGAGCCTTTGGAGAGAATACTGTGTGAGCTTTTACTTTGGTTTTTCTGAGTGGCCTCAGATCCATCTGAAGGAAGATAGTGAGAGTCTCTAATTTTATTTCTAAGGGACTGTGAGAGCCTTTGGGTCGGATGAATGTGAGAGCTTACATGTTTATATTAGGTAAGATAATGAGGACTTTTATTTTCCTTGGATAGATAGAATACCTATTTAATCACTCACTATAGGACTGATGGTTATAAACTTAGGTTCATATAACTCATGAGAGATTATTTTATAAACGTATTTCAATGGATTAGTTCCATTTTTACTTAATGATATATATTATTCCCATTTTCCATTGATGTGCTTACATGTTTTTGAGGTTGTTATCAATATTTATTTTAATTTTTTATTTTATTAAGAATAATATTCCATGTGGATATTTTTATCTATTTGATCCATGTGAGAAATTTATTTGGAATACCATTTTTTTTGAAATGGAAAACAAAATGGATTTCAAAGGTCTCTTTAAAAATGGTATGTTTTCAATGTGATTCCATTTTTAAAATGTTTCAAAACTAGTTAATTATTTTTTATGGGTAAAATATAGATTAATGTTGGTATCCTAACAAGATTGATTACTCACACCCTTATTTTACCTTTGGGAATTTTCAAATTTCATTTTTCTGGAAATAGGTATAGTTAAGGGAACAATGTACTAGGATGTCTTTTCTCGATTACCACCATACATGTATTATATAAGAGACATGGTCTCACATAGATTGGATCATGTGGAGTCATTTTGAGGTTTTATATCCCGAGGGATGTATTTTTGGTCCATTATTGGTCTTGTGTGCATTATTTTGAGTTTAGGGTTTTGACTAGTGATACCGTGTATGCATATGTCTAGTTATGGCATGTTTGAATGCGATGTGTGTAATTTTTATGGTATTTTATTATGTTATACTATTGAATATGATTTTATTGGTGTGGTCGTCCCATTTTATGGATGAGTCGTGTTAGGTTACTAGTGAAGAAACTATTCCTAAGTGATAATTGATTATGTCTGGTGCTTCTATCCAAACTTTGGTGATTGGGAACATGATTTAGGCCATGTTAATGGCTATTTTAGGTGAAAATTTGGGTTAACAAAGTTTTGATCACTAAAAATCTAGACTCCGATATTTTTTGGGACATTGAATGCAATTTTCTGTGATTTGATAAATGTGGATGATTTATAATTTGAATATCATATTACTCGTATTTATTAGAATATTTTTGGTTTTATAAAGGGGATCTTAATTTATGTCTTGGTGGTAGTGATTTGAGAGTATAGATTAAGAGAACATGGTCTACATGTTCTAGATGATCTGTTGGGTCAAAGAATAATATATATGATTATGTAGAATATCATAGTCGATGAGGATGAGACTAAATTACCAAATATCACAGAACTAGTAGACTAGATGTTAAAGTTTCAGATATTATAGTTCTAGATAGTAAGGATTTATAAATTAAGTTTCTGATAAGGTATTGATTCGAATTAGTCTTAATGCTCAAAGGATTATTAGTATTCATTTTTAAAGCATTATAAATTTAAAGTGATCTTTCTTTTTTTTGTTAGTGGTAACTTTATAAACTAGAGGGAACCAATATAATAAATTTTTGGGTGATATATGTGTTAGGAAACACTTTTGGGTAAAGGATGATACCTCCATATACCACCTTCCATAATTTTTTATATTACAAGAAAATATTCATCTCAAACTAAAAATGAACACAAAAAGTAATAGATACCCATATTGGGATTAAAACCTATAAAAATATTCTTTACCTTGTGTTTATTTATATTTCTGTTGCATATGGGTGAGGGTGAAATATACATTTTTAAAGGATCTAGACTATAACAAGTCATACATAATAATTTCAATATGTAGTAAATTATAAAATAGTTAAACTGATTAACTACCCCTTCTAAGGGGTTCATCATATTCCTAAGAACTCCCATTGCAATTAAAGTAACCTATGTTTCCTATGAAATATATTTAATTAATTAAAGTTGGATAATATGAATTTTGTTCATAATAGAGGTATTCCTACATTCAATGGAAAAATATTATCATGAATACTTGAATAGGATGATTCTTTGTCTTCTTTTATGTGGAGTAGAAGTTTTATATGCTTCTATTTTGGGCTTTACATCGATTAAAAAATAAAATCCCATGAATTTTTCTAATAAGAGGAACATTGAATTATATTGTTAGGAAAGGAATGAAATAGTTATTTAAATATCAAATAATGTGTATACAATGTTTATGAGATAATGAAATACTAAGGAAACTTTGGATAAACTTGAAAGAATCTTTTAATGGAATGTGAAAGTTAAACCTACTCCTCTATAACTTAAAAATAAATTCGTTTTTGTTAATAGTGGAGGTTCTAAAACTAAAATTAGGAAAGTCTGGGAAGGGAAAAATCATGAGAAATCTCTTTGTACATCAAAGTAAGATGAGAGTAACTTTAGAATAAATATCTCTCCCTGATAAATAAAAAGCATGATATTTTTCTGAAAAAAACTCATATCAATATGGGTGATCAAAATTCAGATGTCATTGTTAGTGTTGTTGAATAATTGGTCACATTACCTATATTTGATGGTATAACATGTCACTTTCTTTGAGCACACTTTAATTGAGGCAGAGTAACTTTAAAAAGAAAAAATAATATCTAAGAAGATGAAAAATAGTTTAAGGAATGAAAAATTTGTGACTTCATGTTTATCAAGTATATATACTTAGAATATATTTGACTTCCTAGTGAAATTTTTTGGAACATTAAAAAATTAGGGTCATTGTATTTAAGGGTGTATGCCTACTCTTTTATGAAATTTTACTAATACTAAAAAAGTAAAGGCTGTTTAAAAAATGAATAACAAATAAAATTCATTTACTTGTAGCGGTTACTCTAAAAGTGAGTAGGAAAAGTAATATGTGGATACTTTATAACAAATATTTATATCATATGATAGGTTATAAAAAGTATTGAAGAACGTTAATGATTGTTATAGATAAGAAGTCACATTTGCGAATGATAGCTCCATATAAATTAGAAAAAATGGTATGAATGATATTGAAGATCATAAACTAAAATACAAAATATTCTACTTACTCATGGGATTAAGAAATAAATATTGAGTTTAAGAATTATTTGGGACTGTTGGAATGGAATTATTTTTATGAAAAACTGTTATGTCATGAAACACTCAAAATATGGAAGAATTATAAATAATGGAGAAATAACTAGAGGAAAATTACTCTAAATTGACAATATGAGTAACTCTTTCTATCTGGGTATTAAATAAGCAACTATATCTCAACACATAAGACTTTACCATATTGATCAACATAATTTTAGTATAATATGAAAATAATATGTGGTGAGGGACCTACCCCAACTAAAAAGAGAAAACATGTTATATAAAAACATGTCAAAAGGGGAAGATAGTTTATAAATGTCATAAAAAGGTGGAAATTTAGCCGAATAGACCGCTTGAATGAATTCATTATGATTTATGTGGGCCTATGAGACATAAATATATTTGTGGTGATCTTTAATTTTTCAGAATCATTTCTCATTACACTCAAATGACTAACACAGTGTTCATGAAGCATAATTATGATGTATTAGAGATGTTCAAAATATAAAGAAGACAAGTTGAGAGTATATACCATAGAGTTGAGAAGTGATAACAAAATAAAGCTCACAAGAAATTGTATTGAATAATATATTTATAATAATGGGATTAACATCAATATAGTGATCTGTATACACCCTACTAGAATATAATTTTTTGAAGGAAGAATAAAATTTTGGTTGAAATGTAAAGGATTATACTTTCGGAATAAAAACTCTCAATATTCTTATAGTGGGAATAATTTTTTAAAACAATGCATATTCATAATATAAACCATATTAAATCTAAATCCAACATTAATCCTTATGAAATGTGGTATAAGAAGAAACCTATAATGAATTACATCATTGTTTTTGTGAGTCTATGTTTAATGAATATCAAAATCCAAATTTTTGAATGTTTGATGAAAAAGAAGAGGAAAGAGTATTCATAAGTTAATCATCCAATGGAAGAGGCTAGAGGTTCTTGAACAAAATAATTTATAAATTGGTGGATTTATATGATTTTTATTTTCTTAAAATAAACCTAGATTGATGATTATAGGTAAAGGAGAGTTCAAAGAATTAATGGAATAAAACATCCATAGTTCTAAAAATTAATTGACAAGAAATGTGATCAAAACCCAAATAAAGTTAATAATTACTCTCAATGTCTAATAATGATGAAAATATTGTTAAAATTATATTTTTACTAAAAAATGAGTACTAGACAAATTTCTACTGAATCCATGATATGGTACTCACTCAGATAACATAAAGAATTTGTAAATGGGGCCTCTAGGTTATGCATGACTACTCAACAACCAAGGGATAAACATTCCTAAAAAATGATGTCCAATTCAATAGTGTGGTGGTGAAAACATACCATTGGTATTATAAAATTATTTTTATCAATTGCGGATACAAAGGTTTATCAAAATCATAATACCATTTTTTGGGGTCTTCTAGCCACTTTTTATCCTTCAAAAACATTTTAAATAAGGTAACCTAGTATGTAGGGGAGTTATTAATTTAATAGGTTTTGATTTGACTATTCCTAGAGCCAATATGAACATAAAAATAAAAATCTATTACTATTTTATGTTTGTATTCATTTTAGTATAAAAGGAAAAATGGAAAAGGATTGGTTTTCATGAAGAAATATCCCATTTTAAAATGTAACTTTGTTCATCGATGGATTTTGCAATGTAAAGAAAATATCATACATGGAAGGCCTCCTTAATGGTGTTAAAATGTTATTACTTTATGATAGTGTAATATTGTTACAATTGGGTACCACTTTGAGGATATATTGTGTAACTACTTTATATCCATGTATGATCATTGTGGCCAGAAAATTATTTATAGATAAAAGTGAAACTCCTTCATAGTCTTGTATGTTCTTCATGATCATACATCTCCTTATGGGATCATGATGAAAATAATTCTATATTATGTAAGTTCTTCATGAACATGCATCAATTTTTACCATCATAATGATAGTTCTTCATAACCTCATAGGATTATCATCTTTCTGGGATGAAGTGGTCATCCTTTATAACCACACACATCATTTGTGGCCATATAATTTAGAAATTTGGTTACAAGGAACTTCCTATAAATATACAACATACATTTTGATATAGTACTGATAGATAATAACAAAATTAAATTAAATATTTTCATATATTTTATAGTCTTCGATAGATAAATCACATCATTTGTGAAGAATTTCTATTGTATGGGCATTCGAAGAAACCACTCATGTAATATTGAATTTTTAGTCGGAGAGAGTTATAGGACACTGAAAATGTTCTTTATGGTAATTCACCCATATCAAAATAATTTCATTGAGTCTTTGTAAAAATCAGTATTATAAGAAACATTTTAATTCCATATACTATATGTCTATTTAAATATTTGAACTTGATATGGAAATAAATCATACAAGATATGAATCAAATTAAAAATGTATAAATCCATTGAGTATAATATTACTTGTTCATAATTTCATATATATGATTGATATAAATAATATTTCTTTAGATGTTTAATGTATATATTTTCATTATATATAATTTATTTGAAATGAAATAAATTATTTTTTAATAGATAAAAAGATATAAATCCATTTGTGGAAATATCATTTCTTCTAAAGGAATTATATATATATTTTTCAAAATTAATAAATTTCAATGAACGATATTAGTGAAATTTATTGATAAAATTCAAGGAATTATTATTAAAATAAATTAATAACAACCCAAATATAAATAAACAAATAAAGAAATTTTAATTTATTTATTCATGGCTATAAAATTGTTTTGTTTAGAAACATTGTTTTTATTATATATTACGCATGTTTTTATTTTAAAGTTAAATATTGAAATTTTAGAATTTTAATTTTATAAAATGTAGTAATGTTTTGGTGTCAGCATATAAAAATTTTCTTAGATTAATTTTTTGGTATTTTTATAAGAAAGTTTATTTTTTGGTGAATAGTTACAAAATACATGTTTTTTTGAATATCACAACTTTCATGAAATAATAATTATATAAATACAAATTAAAAGTTTATAAAACACTTCTATCAACATTAATAGATAAATATAATGATACTAAACTCAAAATATCATCTATGTAAAATAAATTAAATATTTTATCAAGAAAAATATAAAAAAATTATTAGTGTGTATGCATTTCATAAAGATCATTGGAAAAGACAAAATGGGTTTATTTAAGATAATATTTAATAGGGGATAATTCTATGATATAATATAAATATAAATGCAATTAATAATAAATTATTTTTATGTATATATTTTAAATTTAGAGTTATTCAACAAGTTAATTATCCAAATACTTATAAAGTCTTGATAAAGAACTTTTGCAAACAAGAGAAAATTCAAATAAATGGGTTAACAGCGTTAAAGTGAAAATGTTTGGGTGAATTAGGTTTTTAATTAAATTTAATAGATATTTATAAAATATAATTTATTATATAAATATTAATTCATGAATTCTATTAACATTTCAATATTTTTATTTTCAAATTACTAAAATATCCCTAAAACGACTTTATAGTATTTAATGTTAAAAATGACTTATAAAGTCACAAAATATCATTAAACCGCATCTATAAATTATTATATGTGGTAAATATAGTCCTAAATTTATAATTTGTTAATTTATATCTATTTCTACCATCTTTTATTTAATATGAATTTCCTTTCATATTAAGACTCTAGTATATACGAAAGTTCCACCCTTCTAAATTATAAAAGGACCCCACTACCACCCCTTAAAATGAACAAATAAAACAAAAATTCATACCTATAATCTAAAATATTTTCTCCTTTAATAATACTATACTATTTTGGGTTTTTTTAGTCTCAATAGGATTCCCTGAATCCTTTAAAACTAAAAAGGTTTCCAACAGAAGTTATGATTTTTTCTTTGTATGTAACAAATTATTATCCACATTTTTTTAGAAATTATTCTTCCAACTATTATTAAATTTTATTTATCAGTTTTATAAAATATTTTTAAAATAAATAATCTTATTTCCAAGTGATATTATTACTATAAAATTACATGCTCTTGCTAATTTAGTCGTTATAAGGGGTTCTTGATTTGGTCGGTTTTATCACTTATACGAACAATGTTATAATGTTTACAACATGAATGACTAGTAAAACATAATTAATCCTAATATATAATATTATTAATTAATTATTTTTATTTATTATAATACTAATATTTAAATCATTATTGACATACAACCTTTTATTCATTATTTTTTTTCCAAAACATGCGTTTTAAGGATTTCATCTAGAGAACAATACCAGAAAATCTCATGGAATGAACCTAGAACATCATAAATCATTATGGAAATTATATTCCAGTAAATTAACTATTTTGGAGATGATGTAAAAATGAACATTGAATGATTACCAAAACCATTATAAAAAAACAAACAAGTAAAAATTGGAACTACTAAAAACTAATGATCAGTATTAACCAAAACGAAGTACTAAAAATGAAATAAATGAAAATAAAATATAATTATATAAGGTAATAAAATTGAATAAGGTTTATAAATAAATTATTAAAGATTATTATTTTATTATACATGAGGTTAGAATGTGTTTGAAGAAGTGTATATAAAAAAAGGGTTTACTGTCTCAAATTTTCTTCTTTGTTACATGTTTTTTATTATGAAACTATTTTAATTTATATGGTTAATATAGTTCCACATGGACATATTATATCAAAATTATCCTTTATAATTGGTATTTAATGTTTCATCTCATGTTCTATCTTAAAAAGTGTATTGAATCAAAGTTTACCAAATTGTAAGGGTTTATTTTCCAATCTCACTTTGAATTCAAGATTGATTATGTATAAATTACTATTTAAGAGAATTAAATTTTATTTATCATTGTAACCCCATATTTTTTATTATACTCTCATTAATTATTGGGTTTAATTTTATTATTACCATGTCACTTCCCTTTGGTTATCAATTCAACCAAAAGGATATTTATAATTTGAGATGACCTTATCTCATCTTTATAACCCAGAATCTTTCTCACCCATATCCATATTATTTATATTGTTTCAAAATATTTTTTCTATATTCTTTAATTATTTTTTAATTTCATATTACCCCTTTTTAATTTTCTAAAAATGGTTTAAATGGAATCTTTTTAAATTCTTCTTCAAGGGTTGCTTTTTTAACTCCTTCATCATGAAAAATTATTATTAAATTTGTATATACTTTTATTAATTAATATTACTTTATATGTATTCATGGTTTTCCAAAAAAAAATTTATTCCCATTTTTTTGTAAATTGTTTATTCTAAAAATATAAAGCTCGATGTTTTAGAATTATAAATAAGGGATTTAATTACACTTATACCTATTTTTATCTTTCAATCCAATTTTATTATATTTAACTTATTTTATTTTAAAGGTTTGAATAATTTTAATACTTTTAAAATTTATTTTTTCAATTTCCCCTTTTATCCCCCTTGAAATTATTTTTTAATGTGTCACAAAATTTTACTGTTAGAACCATGTTACAAAATTTTTTTAAATATTATTTTTATACGTTTGTTTTAATTTTATTCTTAAAATATGATATATATATATATATATAATATAGTTATGTTTTATGTATTTTACTCTAATGATCTCATGATTTTTTTTGGAGACAAAACATGTGCCATCAAATGATCCAATTATTAATCTCTTCTTAAATGATACCACTTGAATGTGTTGTGAAATACATATCTTAATACAAGTGTTTTCCATCTATATCAAAAAAATCAACATTTATTATGCTTATCTAGTGATATAATCTAATGATACCATCCATATTGTTTCTCTAGATAGCATGTGATCATGTTTTGTGAAAATCCTCATGAAACCAATTTCTTTATCTAGTTAATTGTGCTTTGATGTAATTATGAATGTTTTATTATATGGAGAACATATCAATGTACATATTATAATGTTATGGGTGGGACCAAAATTATGTATCCCTCCAATTAATTTTGATATCTTTTATATCTAATTATATAACATGCATGCGACTATGGAGTAAACCCAATCCACTATGGAACATTGTCTACTATGTTATATTATCTTGGTAGTGAGCACTGACTTATGCATATGATGTCATGTTTTATGTTATTTAAAATTATTTATATGGAAGTTATCTTATAATATTTATTTATTTATTCTAAAATCCTTAGGATATTATTCATAACTTATAATCCATTTTTATTGGGAGTTTTTCCCTTATTGTAATGACTAGATATTTTAGATCCTTAAAATTACATTCTATGATATATAACTTATGTGACACACTACACACAATGTAAAAAACCAAAAAATAATAATATTAAATTATTAATAAATATATTATAAATAATAAGATAGTAGTCCATTAAATATTTATAAGCAAAATAATTAATAGGGGATAAATTGAAAGATGTTATTTTTAATAAAAATAATTTCCATTATGTTATGAATTTTTTATATAAAAATGTAAATTTTAAAAAATAGAATTTAAATTTAATAAATAAAATTATTTTTTTATTTAATCAATTGAAAATTTACTTAGTATTAATTTTTGAGTTTTTTTAAAGGATTATTTTCAGTCAAAAATACGATGTTTAGAAAACTATACTTTTTATTAATTTATCATTAGGTTATCATGTACTATAAAATTTAAAAACCTTTGTAGTAATAAAATATTTATTTAAATAATAACATACTGAATTTTAAAGTATTCTTTGAAACTATAATTCCATGTCCAATATTTTTTAAAACTTAATTAAAATGTTACTAAAAAACTATTTTCAATAGTTTCTTATAATTAAGTGTTTAAATGGTTAAATTAGGTTTTGTCTTTTTTTGAAGGAAATATAAAATTTATTTTTTTATAATATATTATTTTATTTAATTAAAATCAGCATCCAAGATAATTATATCTTACATATAAATTTATATCTTAAGAACGTTATTTTCCTAAAAACTGTTTTTATGTTATTAAATGTGTTTATTTTATAATTATATTTTCTCACCATTATAAATTTTTTATGTTAAAATGATTTGAAATTTTAAGATAATAAGATTCAAATTAGATAAAAGTATCCAATTTCAATATTTTTTATTGACGTCAATTAATATGGATAAAATTTTAATTACAAAGGTAAAAGTTAATTTGCGTAAAGGTTTAGAGTAAAAAAATACTTAAAATGCTATTAACTTATCTAAAAAATGAATTTATGAGTAAAGTTTTATCCTTAAAATTTTCCACACCCCATATTTTTTCAATTTGAGTCGTTGACCCTTGAATAATATCATGCTATTATTGAAAAATGATGAAGAATTTTGTAAAATTCCCTTTTATCCTTTTATAAAAGGATACCACTTACAACCTTAAATGATGAACTTAAAATTATATTTTCTACTTGAAAATCTGACCCTTTACTCTCCCTATAATTATATCTAAAAAATATAGCCCATTTCCACTAATTGCTATCATAACCCCTTCAATTTCAAGGGATCTTTCAAGGAAAGAGCAAGCCTCCAACATAAGTATTATTTTCTTCTTTAGTTTTTCTTATTAATATTACTCATACAAATATATTATAACCCTAAAAATATGATTTTTCAGTTTAATTGTTATACTGATTTTTTATATTATTGATATACTTTAAGTAATTCATTTCCATCCACTTAGAAATACAAAAGAACATAATTAGTGCACTGCATAGACTACAACATCTACCAAGAGAAGTCATTTATTTTTTTCATTACAACCTTTCATGGATTATATTAATGGTTGAAATGGTTTATAGTTAATATATATATTATTTAATTATTATTCTGAAATTTTAATTTAATATATACCTTAACCCCCTCTCAAGTGTTGAGAAATGGGAACACTAAACATGAATTTTTTAGGACTGCCACCTCTATGAAGAAACATTTTGTTCATATACATTTTGATAAATTATATAAAACTATTTAAATATGGTTCATCCTAATAAATTGATAAAAATAATATTATTATACTTATGTTATAATGATATTATTTCCAAATAAACTTTAAAGACACAACCGGAAACATTACGTAAACTTGAGTTTTATTTTAAGAATTCTTTCTCTTAAATTTGATGATCTTTATGGTATAGATTTTTAGACAGTTAGGTCATATAACTTAATTAAATAAATATTACATCACAAAGTGGGAACTTCCACTCATTATCCCTTTTCCCACAATACCCAAATGTTAAGATATAACCAGTTTTATTTTCCTAAAATATCGTCACAATATGAATCTTGACCTCATCCATTTCGATAATCATCCCTAAAATCCCATGCCAAACATTTTAAAATATTGGATAATCACAAAAAACCTAGTAAAAAAAAATTAATAGAAATAATGAAACTTGTTAATCCTTGAATTGTAAAAAAATTCCCTTTTTCAAAATAAACTTTGGGCTCAAAAATAAAAAATTTCTTACCCAATCAATTAATTTCTCTTCCTAAAGATTTTACATAAAAAATTTCAAATGAAATTTTAAATGAAAAAGTAAAACTCATAAAGTATAATTTAAAATCCTGAAAACCCCATGATAAAATTTCTACAATGTTATAAATTTAACCCTTAAGAAGTATAAAATACTTTCCTTTAACCCTATGCTCATTATATTTACTTTTGAAATAATAACATTTCCTTAAAATCCTATAGAAAGAATAAATAAATCATATAGGTAACTTGGGACATAATATTTATATCACTATTAAAATCACTCTTACAGTTGTAAGAACCAGTATAGTTAACTTCAAACAAAATTCTTACCAAATTCACTGGTGGGATTTAACAAATACACTTATCCTTTGTTAATAATGAAATGAACCATCTTTGTTTTATAACACCCATCATCATAAATAGTTACCCATAACCATAACATGACCTAACACATTAAAATTTTTATAAAAAAATCATTTCACCCATAATAAAAAAATTCCATATATCTAAATATCAATTAAAGTTACACCATTGTTTTGAAAATATAGAGAATAAAGGGTAAATATAGGTTTTCATTGATTAAAACATGAAATATTATTAAGTAATATAAATATAAAATAATAATTATAGTGGTGGAAAATGATATTGACACCATATATGTTAAAATAGAACATTCTTTTTCCCTTTTGTAAAGAAGTTTGAAACATTTCATATAAAATATGTAAAAATATTCATTTTAAAAACCATTGAAATAAAGAAAAAAGATTCATAATATAGTGAAAATGGATTTTCATACTGCTGGATTTAGTTCCCTAGTACCGAATTCTATGTAATTTATGATAAACATGTATTCATTGGACAGATATTAATAAATTTTTTATCATATCATAATTTTTCTTCTGCATGAAATTGTATGTGATATTGTTTTAAGAGTATCTATTACACTAAAATTTCATATTGGATCCCCAATATGATGAGAACCTGGAAGTTCCAAGACAAAATTCTTGAATATATGTTTTATAGTTGGATGATATCATTTGAAGGTACATAAATGTTACGGGCTATCAGGGGTGAAGACTCATAGGACCTTGAGGCACTTTCTTTTGGTATATTCCCTTGGTAATGTCTAGGATGATATTATGAGAACGAGACTCTATAGTAAGAAATTCACATTTATAAGTTTCATTGGATGTTCCTATCTTCAGACTTGTGTATTGGTCCTTATACTTTAAGACTAATATTAATTGGTATTATGACTTTCACACTTAGTTGTATTGGAGAAAACTATGATGACATATGTTTGGAGCGAGGTAGGATATATTGGGTGTGTCACAAGTAATACTGCATTAATGAATAATCCAAGAAATTATTTTTCCCTTATTTTCCATAATGTAAGTTGATATATTAAGACCTTTTATGGAAATAATATAGCCTAAATAAATCCATGGCCATGGTGTTTTATAGGTAAGTTAAATTTCGGAGAAGTCAAAGAATGAGGAATTGAGCACATGGGTTGATAGAACTTTCATACAACCCGATTGATTGGAGATATCGAAAAAAAAGGGATTATATTACATGGTAAGTGTTTGTATGAGGTGATATGTCATTTCAGCATCAACTTCTTTCTATATGGGTGCCTTGGCGTGTTTCTAGATGCTAACCTTGGACTTTAGGTTGCTCCGCCTAATGCCACTAAGAAAGAGGCATAGAGGGTTACACGCAAAGTGTATCTAGTATATCAGTTAAATAATATATTATTTATTATTTAACAAGTTGAATAAAGATTATTTTATGTTGTGGTTTAATAATTATTCATGGATTCCTGATCACATTTATTTTGACACTAGTTATTCTAGAGAATATATTGTGGGAATAATAATTAATAAATATTTATTTGATATTTAGTGAATATAATATTTATAAATTTATTGGAAAATATTGAATTGATATTTATTTAATAAATAAATAGTCATTATTCATGATTTAATAAATATGGTGGAGGATTAGAGAACCAAGTTATTTATCCAGTGAGAAATAATAACATTGAATATTATTTGATTAAATAATATTTATTTATAACTCAAAAGTTCAGCGTATTTTAGGAAGTAATAATTTTTCTATTATTATTTTAAATGGGGGGTTTCTCTAGGATTAATAAAATAAATAAGTCACTTGTGAAAAATATTCATTATTACCCTAGTGAATTAAATAACCGTTATTATTATTCCCTTATTAGCTAACTGCTAGCTGAGGGACGTTAGTTGGTTGTGTGCACAACAAATTGGAGAAAATATATCAATCCCAGAGAGTTCATCCCTCTCCAAGAACACTCTCAAGAACAATAGTGATCCTCCTACATTGAATCAAGGAGAACACTTTGGAAGTAGTTCTCAAGGCGATCAAAGGTGAACATCACAAGCTCAAGGATCTTCTGTGATAGCACCCGGAGACTCCTTTGATGATGTTCATAGATACATGGAACACATGTGTATCACCACTATAGGAGATATACCCTTTATCTCTACAATTCAAAAAATGATACACCTACAAATCTGTGGCCGAACGCATCAATGAAGAAAGAATCACTTTGGATGTAATTATTTTTTAATTAAATTATTTATAAACAAAATATGTTGATCCTATCTCCTGGTTCTGAGTTCCTATTCTTTTTTCTTTTTTCATTGATTCAATTTGGTGGATCATGGAATTCATTGTCGCCTAGAAATAGAACTATTCATTGAATATGTAAAAAATTAAATTTAGGCACCATTCCTCTCGCACTTTTGTTATGCTCGGAACCTACACGTGTTACTAGATGGAGGTTATTATTATTTATAATTATTTAATAATCATCAGTGATTTGAATATTTATTATTTAGTTTTTCAATTCATGTTTAAATGTTTCTTTTTAACTTTAATAAAGAGATCCATTTCTTCCTTTATCATTTCTCACAGATCTAATAGAAATGATTAATTTTATGATTAAAATTATATCTAGAATCTCATCCAGAGGTTCCAATGATTCTATCTAGGTAACACAGTAGTACATGTCATGTAATAAGAAATAAATGCTATGTAGTTGTGTTCAATGCATCAAGATTAGTTCAGAAATTACTCAACCCATGTGCATTAATCACACGCGGTGTAGTTAATTCTTACACCATGTGTTGACCAAGGAAAACTAGTGCACAGTTAGCTGAACTACATGAGGTTTGGCCCACTGGACACAGTGTGTAGTATCTTTCGAGTCAGGGTCAAACCGTGTATCCCATACATGACTTAGCCGACCAGTGATTGTGTAATGCAGAGTCAAAGAAGAATGTAGATTAATGGACACATCATGTACTCTAAACTTTTTGAAGTACGTCTCACACGCCGAGTCCCTAGGCATGTACTTCAGATAGATAATGAAGGTAGTGAATGTTGTGTAGATTAGATCTACACATCATGTACTTTAACTAATTATTTGGAATTAAAACTTTAATATTTTCATAATTTTCAAATCACCATACCATGTATAAGTCATATTAAAATATGTTACTCCAAGTGCATTGAAGCATAAAATGTGGCTGAAAATTTATGTAATTCCTTTTATCATCCATGAAGTACATGTCATCAAAGTACATGATAAGTCATGTATTACATATTTTACAAGAGTAAAATAGTATACAAGCATAATACATGTTGGGTAGGTTTAGATGGGTGTTCACCAGGTTACCTACAAGGTAAAAGTTGTGTTCATGGTTAATTTTAAAAGAATTATATTTTTTAAAAAATTACAATGGGTTAGAATTTCAAGGAAATTCAGAAATGGTTTAAGATAAAAGGATTTAATAATTAAAGATAATAATTAATCGATTAAAGAATGATTTATCTTAAATAATAAAAATTAATGAATTGAATTATAGTTTTATTAAATGCATAAATTCATGGAATGTATGTGGATTATCATGAGATGGACTAGACCATTGTATGTGATTGGTTTCTATTTAGTTTATTATTAAAATAAATTGTCGGAATGTATGCTATCTCTCCTCATTTATATATAGGGACTATATTCCAATTTTTTATTTTATGTAAACCCATTTTACCCCAGATCTAAATGTGAGTAAAATCATATGTAATGGATAGATCTCTCAAGCTTGTGGAGGCAGTTCAAGTTAGGATTTGAGGCAAAACCAATCTAAGGAAACACAAATGTGGACAGGTGGAAAGCTGTAAACACGAACCTAATTGGTTCAATGTATTTATACCCTAGGTTAGTGGTTAGTTTATCAAATAATAGATAAAATAAAAATTATAACAATCTCATGATCATACCCTTAATTTTATTTTTGTCAGTTGTATGGTTATTCATAATGGATGTTTTGTCGCAGTCAAATAATTAATTAATTAACAAGCATGCAATATGAAACTAAAATAAATCAAATTATGCATAAATATTATATAATATAAGGTTAATCAATTAATATTATCCCACTTAATACTAACAGGCTTTTGAAAAGATAATAAATGGAAATTTACACATAAAAGATAAAATCCCTCAATAAAATTTTAAATTGGTATAGCCTTCCATTACTTCTGTTAGAATTGAACCATAGTTCAAAGTGTTTGACCTGCCAAAGTTGGGGTGTGACTTTGTTTACATCAAGAGTTTACTACCAAATCATGATTTTGTGTAACTGAGAGCCAAAGGTTGAGAAAATAGAAAACTAAGGATTTTAGGATTGGGGAGTCCACTCAATGGATCAAGGAGCTGCGAGTTAGTGCAGTTGGAATTTAAAATTCCTACCTATAACCTTTAAAATTTATTGACTAGACAAATTTTGGGTAATTTAAAGGGAAATATGGATCCTTACCACTATAATATTCAAGAAATAAGATATTCCAAATCCAATGGTGAGGGATATTGGGTTTCGATAAAATAGTGGGAGACTAATGAATACTTATTTATTTATTGGTCTTAATTTTATCTAATAAAGTACTAAAACTATATTAATATTATTTTTAGAAATGATATTAAAAATGAAATCAAATATGTCATTGTGATCCATACTAGATAAGGAAAACATTCTAACCTACACTAATTTCCAAGAGTGGAAAAGGCTCCTTTGGGTCATCCTTTTCCATGAAAGTAAACTATATGTGCTGGAAGAACCGTTACTAGTTGTACCTAGAAATGAAACATGTTATGAGGAGATCTATATATACAATAAACATATTAATGATTCTAAAGATATTCATCACCTCATGCTATCATCCATGACTAATGAGATCTTGAAGAAACATGAGAAAATGGATGCTTATAGCATGATGTCTCACCTTCGGGATCTATATCAAGAGAAAGAGAGATAAGAGAGGTATGAGATCTACAACTCCTTGATCATCACTAAGCTTGGAGATTCTGTTCCAGTTGGGCCACATGTAGTTCAACTTATTGGCTATATTGAGCATCTAGACATCTTAGGGATTAGATTCCCAAATGAGTTCCAAACAGATCTCATACTATCATCACTGCCCAAGACCTTGTCTATTTTTATTGTGAATTATAATATGAGAAATAATTAGAAGAGTCTATTATAATTTCTTACTTTAATTCCCCAAGTGGATAAGGACATGGGTCATGAAAAACCCATAATCGTTATAGTGAATATGAAGAGGGAGGACAAGGAAAAGGGTCCTAAGACTTATAAACAATCTAAATCCCCTGAGCACCGTCTAACTAATACAAAGAAGATCCAAATTTATGAAAAGGAAAAGGAGGAATTATACTTTTCATGTGGTAAGTCAAACCACTGGAATAAGAAAGACACCTAGAGGCAAGAGGAATCCGAAGGTGCATTCATTATTGAGTTCAATATTTCCATTTCTATACATTGGGTATTATATAAAGCTTGTGGGGGAACACATCTATATTCAAATATAGGATCCAAGTATATTAAAAGAAATTATAGAGGATAGGTGGATCTACTATTGACCAATAGTGCGTGGCTGGCTAATCTTTCCATTGGTTACTGCCACCTCACATTGACAATGGAGATGACTTTGGTTTTACATGGTTGTTATTATGTACCTAGTGTTACCAAAATTATAATTTATGTATCAAGTTTGAATATAGATGGGTTTATTTTCAGTTTTTGAAATAAAAGTTGTTTCTTTTATAAGGACAACATTTGTTATGGTATGGAACATTTAAATAACAGTTTGTATGTATTAAATTAAAAAAACTAGGTGTTAGAAATTGAAAATGAATCAAGTTCAAATGTCTCATTTAATACCCATTTGTGGTATCATAGTCTAAATCATGTAAACCAGAAGTGTTTGAAAAATGTCTTTCAATATGGTTATTTGGACTCTTCTGAGCTAAAACCACTTGATAGATGTCACACTTGTTTACAAGGAAAAATAACCAAACCACCTTTTAGTGGACAGGGTGAAAGGACCACAGAGATTCTAGGATTAGTACACGCTAATGTGTGTGAACCATTTCCAGTAGAAACTAGAGGTGTATATTCTTACTTCATCATTTATACTAAGGACTTGAGTATATATTTCTATATTTACATGATGAGGTATAAGTCTAAGTCCTTTTAAAAATTAAAGGAATTCAAGAATGAAGTAGAGAACCAACTTAGTAAGAAGATAAAGAATCTTTGATCGAATCGAGGTGGATAATATCTTAACCAAGAGTTTATCGACTTTCTGAAGGATTTTGGGATTCTATCACAACTCGGTCCGCCTTATATACCATAGTGGAATGATGTTAGTGAAAGGAGGAATCACACCTTGTTTGAAATGGTATGGTCGATAATGATTCATGCAGATCCTTCATAATATTTTTGGGGATATGCATTACAAACTACGACATACATATTAAACTGAGTACCAACTAAGGTGAAAAATGGAATTCCCTTCATGTTATAGAGTGGAAAGAAACCCATTTTGTCTCGTACACATGTATGGGGATGCGAGGAATTTGTTAACGCTTTATCAGATAACAAACTAACACCTCGGGGCATGAGGTGTATCTTTATAGGGTATCCCAAGGAAACAAATGGATACTACATATACAACCCCTTAGACAAGAAAGTTATTATCATTAGATAAGCTATATTTCTTGAGAGGGAGAAGATCTTCAAAATGGATAGTGGGAGAAATATTGAATTCTATGAAGTTGATGCTCAAGATACATAGGATTTGGCACATGAAAAAGTTCCACAGGTCCTCGTAGAAGAAGTAGTTCCTAAAACACATGTACTATATAGGAGTATAAGATACATAAGAGAACCAAAGAGATATATTTCTCTAGTAACTGAGGATGGTAGCTCATTATTGTTTGAAAATGATGATTCTATCTTCTACAAGGAGGAAATAAAAAGCTCAGAAGCTTCAAGATGGAAAGAAGCTTTGAATTCTGAGATGGATTCCATGTATCAGAACCAATTTAGGGTTCTGTTCGATGAGATAGTTGATGTAAATCCTATTTGGTGTAAATGGGTATTCAATAGGAAACTAGACATAGAAGGTAAAGAAAGTGCCAAAAAAATCAAGGCTAGTGGCTAAAGGGTTTAAACAGTGTCATGGAATTGACTACGATGAAACCTTTTTTACTAGTTTCTATGTTTAACTCCATCCAAATCATATTTTATATAGTATCTTACCATGAATATGAGATTTGGAGGATAGATGTCAAAACTGCATCACTTAATATGAACCTTTAAGAAGATTCCTATATGACACATCTATAAGTGTTTCTGACATCAGGTGATGCCAAAAGGGTTTTCAAGTTACAGATGTGCATTTATGGATTGAAATAAGCATCTAGGTCATGGAATATTTGATTTGATGAAGCCATAATCGAATTTGGTTTCATTAAGAACTAATGTGACCCATGTGTTTACAAAAGGTTAAATGGGAATGAGGTCATGATCCTAGTAGTATATGTTGATCACATATTACTTATTTGAAATTACATGTAATGCCTTGACCCTAGTTACCCAGAGCCGGTGAATTATTACATAACATTGGCATGATCACAAGGGATCAAATCCTGAAAAATTGATCAGTTTAGTAGCCTTGGAAGTACTAGATACATACATAAGTTTTAAATTACATTATAAAATGAAAAAAACAACAACAAAATTGTATCCTTCAAACACATTCATCTCCCTTGGACTATCCCTTTATTTCAGTTATAATATACTTCTTCACATCTTGGAATAAATAAAACATAGAAAGGGGTGAGCTCTGATGCCCAGTAAGGGTAACAATATAGCAGAAACTTTCATAAATAAGCATTAACATTTAAGGAAATGTATAAGACTAAAACATAAGCATTTTAAACTTAAACTACATCATAATATGGAAAATATAAATAAAATAATTCCATTTACTTATTCACATGGATATTCTACTAGTCGAATAATCACATGCAATATCAATATCCAATTTCATATTGATGGAATGCATAATGTCAGACATCATAACCACATAGTCAAGGCCTTGTTCCAAGACTAAAAATAAGATTTTTTCAAGGCCTTGTTCCAAGACACTAGTTTATCTCATGAGACCCATTGATGCATCGAGGAGCTATAGCGGGCTCTACCAATCACTTACTAAGTCCAATGCATTCCTCATATGAAAAGGTTGAAACATAACATAAACATTCATATTAAAACAAGCATAATAAATGTCAATACTTTATCCATAAAAAATAAATGGTATAAAAATATCACATCTACAGTAAAACATATCACAAAATACTTCAATACAATATGGAAGATGGTATCATAATAAATCAACTTCAAACAAGCGTAAAATCCAACAAAGGATGTTGATATAGATTAAATCAATTCTATTTGAAAGAAATATATCTTCCTATTTTTAAATCGTTTAAAATTCATATAATTTTAAAATAAAACATTTATTTTGAAAATTATTATTATTATATTGTACGGGAAACTTGTAAGGTGTTACAATGATGGAAAATAGATACACCCACCGTATAAGTTAAAAAACATTCTTTCCTTAATTTTGTCGAAAAGGTCGTAAATGACCTTGTTTGGAAAACGACAGAATGATTACTTTATAAAAATATCATAAAAAGTAAAAAAATGGTATAAATGACTTTAACCCATAGTGTAGGAAATAGTAAAAATTTTTTGAAATACATTTTTATGAAACACAGATAAGGATGATAAAGAGGTCCCGGAAGATACTCATGTATAAATAACATCGGATAATGAAGAGATTGTAGAATTAACTATTGCCTAGTTATTTTTCTTTGATAAGGGGTACTTTAAACTCTAGTTTAATCTTCAAATAATTTTAATTAAATTATAAAAGAACCACATACATAAATATGATGTCATATATGATCTTCTAATATTGCATTGTTAATGATATTTTTGTAGTATCATCGTTTTATGTCTTAAATGATTCGTTTTACTTTATATGATTGGTTATGTAAGTCATGTTTGTTATGGATATGATTTATTTGATTCATATCAATAATTATATTATGTTCTTAAACATTATTTTTAATCATAAAATGAAAATTTTTCTTGAATGGTTATGATGGGGAATGAATTTCAGCGCATTCGTGGAGACGGTAATCTGTACTTACGTACGTGTGAAAATATCATTCTATTAATGGTGAAATCATATATAATTGTATGATATATCATTTATAAATAATACTTAAAATTTTATATTTATTATTTACATCAGTTATACTCATTATTATACCCATCCAAAAAATGAAGTGTTTGAATAACAAACTACACCACGACGTGGAGACGTTAAGTCGTACATACGCACGTATGGTGACATGTCATTCATTTGATGTATAGAATAATGAATATGGATGTACCATATTTATAATAGCATCACAGTATGTATAAGTTACTGGAGTTATTATTTTGGAATGTAAACAACAAAGAAAGAGGAATTGGAAGAAGAAAAGAACTTTGAAAGAGGAGGTGAAATTATTACATCTTCTTCTGATGTTTTCTTTTGAGTTGATCAGAAGGGATACTTAGGTTGGATTTCTAATCATATTAAGGCCACTAGGTTTAATTTAAGGTAGTTGAAAGGATATTTGAGTAGGTTTGGCTGAGACAAATGGCTTTGGAGGTGTGAATTTTAGAGAAGGGGAAGTACTCTTATATAAGAGAGATGAGGGTCACTTTAGGAAAAGCTTGAAATATTATTTTATTATACAATCATATTCGGTATATAATGGCTCTAAAATGATTTATTTAGAGGATAATGTAGGTATGGGTCATAAAAATTTCAACCAATAGGTTTTATATTGGTTTAGGTCACCATATTAACCTTATCTTTTTTATTTAACTCTTAGTTAAATAGTTTAACTTTTACCACGTATTCTTGTATTATTATGTTAAATGGTTAATAAACTTACTATAAAAAGACACGAGAACCCCAAATGGTTAATTATTAATATATCTAACCTCATATAAGTACTTTGGATTAACCTTATATTTTTAGGAATATTATATCAATTAATAACATAGTATTTGTTTTAAAAACTCACTTATGTCAATTTTGACACTATTTGGTATTTTTTTTCTGAAAGTCAAAACAACTTTATAACTTCTAATTTTTTTTATTTAATCCACCCTAACATGACATATTAACCTATAAAAGTTTTTTAATTCATAAAAAGTCTCAATTTATATTTATTTGGATATTTATAATATCAATTATTTTAATCTTTCATCAATAATGTAATTACTGCATCATCATTGTGTCATAAATAAATTTAATTATTTAATGTCTAAAAATTATAAATAAAATTCCATCATTTAGGAAATATATATATATATTTCTAATGAATATTTATAGTATAATTTTTCTTATGTGTAACCGTATATTAAAAATATTTTAGTTATGAAACTTTTTATTTAACACTTTTAACTCTTCTTTAAATAAAATAATAAAAAATGTCCTAATCTAATACAAGTGGACCAAAAGGATCATATTTTATTCCTAAGGTTTATTCTCGTATAAATACACTTATCCAATAGAATTAGTGCATGTTTTAGGGTAATTATAATATCATACCTTTAATTACCCTATTTACTTTTAACCGCGGTAAATAAAAGTCAAAAGTTACTATTCACCAATGATTGTTTTCATCTTATTGAACCACATTTTACTTAGTGATTTCATCAATGTCTCTTATATATTTGGAATTCAATTCACAGAAGTATTAAAATTATGTTTTATGCAAATTTGCTAATGTGCCTAGAAGGTGGGAAAAAGATGTTAAAAAAATCAATAAAATTTTATACATCAAATTTTATTATAAAATGACTCCAATGAATTGAATTGAAAATTTATAGGTATTATGTATATATTTTTTCTTAATATAAATTTAAATAAAATAACTAATTATTTAAATAAAAAGTCGATTTCAACCAATAATGCAATGTTTTTTACTATTCATCAAAAATTGAATGTTTTCAGAAAAATACCAAAAATTCACCCTAAGATAATTTTGATATTTAAAATCCAAGAATGAAGTCCATTTTGAAAAATAAAATTTATAAAATTTCAAAAATTGGGTATTACTTTTCAAAACGGCTAGTTTGATTGGTCGTGGTGTGTTAAAACTCCAAGTTGCGTATAAACAAGCTATTTCCTTATTCAAAGGGAAAAATTCCGTGAAAGCTTGGAGGGTTACATTATACCCTACATAAAACAAGTGAATCCTCAAAATTTTTTGAATACTACTGCATAAAAATATTTGGGTGGTTCTTTATCATATATTCCCTGGGTTCCCACGTTGCCTCTTCCATCTTATGACTTCTCCATATAACTTTCACCAGACGAGTCGTCCGGTTTCTCAACACTTTTCTCTGGTATCAAGAATTCTGATAGGCTCTTTACAATAAGATAGGTTGGGTTCCAGTTCTATTTCTTCATATGTGAGTACATGTGTTGGATCATGCATATATTTTCTCAATAGTGATACGTGGAACACATCAAGAACTTTGGAGAGACTTGGCGGCATTTCCAAATGATAAGTTACAACTCTAATTCGTTCAAGAATTTCAAAAGGTTTGATGTACCAAGGACTTAATTTTCTCTTATTACTGAATTTTATAACACCCTTCCATTAAGATACCTTCAAGAAAACACGATCTCCTACTTGAAATTCCAAATCTTTCCTTCGGTTATCAGCATATCTCTTTTTCCTAGTTTGAGTTGCTTTGATGTGGGTTTGGATAACCTTCACCTTTTCTTTTATATCGTCAACATGTTCTGGGCCTATGTGTTTTCTTTCACCAACATCATCCCAACAAGTTGGTGTGCAACATCTCTTTTCATATAATGCTTCATATGGTGCCATCTGAATACTTGAATGGAAGATGTTGTTATAGGAAAATTCTACCAGAGGTAAATATTGATCCCACATACCTTGAAAGTCAAGTGAGCAAGATCTCAACATGTCTTATAAGGTTTGAATAGTACGTTCTGATTGTCCATCAGTTTGAGGATGGTATGCAGTGCTCAAACGAAGTTCAATATCCAAGGCCGTCTAAAGACTTTTCAAAAATCTTGACGTAAAACGGGGATCTCGATCATACACTATCGATAGGGGTACTCCATAAAGTCTTAAAACTTCATTAATATATAGTCTTGTTAAACATTCAAGTGGTAAATCTTCTCTTATATCAAGAAAATGTGTTGACTTAGTAAGACGATCAACAATGAACTATATTTCATTATTCCTTTTAGGATTCTTTGGTACCCCCATGACAAAGTCCATCATAATATCATCCCATTTCAACTTAATTATGGGAAGAGGTTTCATGACTCCCCTAGGATGTTGTCTTCCAGCCTTCACATGTTGATAAACCATACATCTTGACACATAATCAACAATCTCCCTCTTCATGTTGTCCCACAAAAAATGTTCCTTCAAATCTCTATACATCTTAGTGATACCAGGGTGTATAGAGAAATTGGATCTGTGGACATCATCCAAAAATTCCCTTTTTAGATTAGGTATGTCAGGAACACAAAATCTCTTCCAAAATTTCAAAATTCCATCTTTATGTACTAATTCCATCAATGTATAATCATTCACATCTTTAATTTTCTTTTGAAACTCCTCATCGTCAGTCTAAGAACTTTTTATCTTTTTTAGTAAAGATGGTTTGTAAACCATTTGAAAAAGTGTTGATGTTTCACATTCCATGATTATTCTCATATCCATCTTTACTATATCCATGAAAATATGATCCCTTTCAACTCTAATCTTGTTCAAAACTCCATGATCCTTTCTTCTCAATGCATCTTACACCTTATTTAACTTCCCCAAGTGGTGGTGTATAGTGCAATCATAATCTTTGAGTAGTTCAAGCCATCGTCTTTGCTTCATGTTGAGTTATTTCTATGAGAAAATGTACTTCAAACTCTTTTGATCGGTATATATCTCACATTTTTCACCATATAGATAGTGTTTCCATATCTTCAAAGAAAATATTAGAGCTTATAACTCAAGATCATTAGTGAGATAGTTTTGTTCATGAATTTTTAGCTTTCATGATGCATTGGCAATAACTCTATCATTCTGCATAAGGATACAACCAAGTAATTTCTTTGAAGCACCACTATAAATAAAAAACCCATCATTCCCCAATGGTAGAGTCAAGATAAAATCATTGACTAATATTCTATTCAGTTTTTTAAAACATTCTTTACACAATTTTGTCCAAACAAATTTAACCCCTTTACGTGTGATCTTGGTTAATGGGTTTGCCAATCGGGAAAAATTCTGGATGAAAGACCGATAATAAACTACTAAACCAATAAAATGGCATACCTCAGTTAAACTCGTTGGTGCTAGCCATTCTTGTATTGACTTGGTATTTGAAGGATTGACAGAGATTCCATCCTTAGAGACAATATGGCCAAGAAAAGAATTTTCTTAAAGCCATAATTCACACTTGCTAAACTTATCATATAATTCATTTCTTATGAGGGTTTTCAGAATAGTGTTCAAGTGATTTTCATGATCTTCATATCTTTTTAAGTATATAAAGATATCATCAATAAATACCACTAAAAAGTCATCAAGATATTCCTTGAAAACTCTATTCATTAGATCCATAAAAACATTGGGTTTATTAGTCAGTCCAAAAGGCATTATTGTAAACTCATAATGCATGTACTTGGTTGGAAATGTTGTTTTTGAATTGTATTCCTCCGTCACACACAACTAATGATATCCAGATCAAAGGTCAATATTTGAAAAAATATTGAGCTCTATGAAGTTGGCCGAATAAATCATCATTGTGAGGTAGGGGATACTTGTTCTTTATTGTTATAGCATTGATCTCCCTATAGTTAATGCACAACCTCATAGATCCATCTTTTATCTTAACAAAAAGAACAGGGGCTCCCCATGGAGAAACACTAGGGGGAATAAATCCCCTATTACTCAATTCCTCTAGTTGTTTCTTTAGTTCCACTAATTTCACAGTGTCCATTCTTTAAGGGCTCTTCGATATGGGCCTTGAACTAGGAATTAAATCAATGGAAAATTCAATTTCTCATTCTAGAGGATGTCTAGGTAAATCATTTAGAAAAACATAAACATATTCTTGTACAATAGGTACATCCTCTATTTGAACATTCTTTTCCTCACCCATTTTTATTTCATTCTATTCCTCCCCAATAATTGAATTTATTAGAGCTACTGGGGGTGGATCTAGATAAGAATCAGGTGGTGACATTTCTAATAAAAAGATAAGGTACCCCTTATCATCATAAAATATTGTAAATTCCTTCTTCTTACAATAAATTTTGCATCATGGTCTGATAGACAATCCATACCGGGGATTTTATCAAATTCAATCATGGGTATGACGATGAGATCATTGGATAAATAACATTTATATAACCTAATGGGGACTGATTCACAAACATTTATTGTAATGATGCTTCCCTTAAGAGTTTTGACTTACAACTCCCTTGTTAAATCAAATTGGAAATATCAAATTTTCTTAGCAAATAACGAATCTATGAAATAATGCGATGATCCAGAATCAAAAAAAAAAAGAATTCGGTAAACATGAGGAAACCATTAAATTACATGCCACCATGTCTTTTAGAGCTTCAACCTCAGTAGTAGTGATCGCATAAGCTTGGCCTTGATCCCTTGTCCTTTTATGAGGTAAGGTTCATTGGTTCTTAGGACTTTGATTTGCATAATGCCCCATTTCTCTAAAATTGTTGCATTCAACATTGACAACCTCTTTCATTCTCTTGCAATCACTAGCTTCATGGCCTTTTTCAACACCCTTGTAACATACTCTCAATCCCTTCAGGAAAGTAATAGGGTGTTTCTTCCCAAATTTACCACATGATGGATATTAAACTTTTCCCTTCTTCCCCTAATTTCCATTTCTATAGTGTTCAGTGGATCTCTTCTTATCTTACTTTTATTTGAAGTCATAAGACTTTGAGAATTCCTTTTATGTCTTGATAGCAAATGAGACAATATCTTCGTATGATGATAAGGATTTTGAGACTAATGCTCGATATAGAAATGGTTTTAAACCATCAAAGAATCTATCAATCTTACTCCTTAGGTTATGTACATAATCTGCTACATGCCTTACTGACCTTGTAAAGTTAGGATCATACTTTGTGACATTCTCATCCTCCATTTGCCTCAGGGTCAGAAATTGTCTTTCTATATCTGCTCGATGGTCACAAAGAAATTATTTTTCTAGGAAAATCTCTTTAAACTCCCTCCATTCTATATTTGATACTTCTTCATCCTTCTTTGTGTTCTGAATTAATGATCACCATTAATCTGCATATCCCGTGAGGCAATGAACTTCCATGACAACCTTTTCTCTTTCAATACTCCCCAAATCATGAAATATTTTCTCTAAGGAACTTATACATTGCTCATGTACAAATGGATTTATAGTCCCATTGAATGTTGGTGGTTGTTACCTCATGAAGAGGTCTAACATTGATCATCTTCATTGTGGATCAAGGTGATCCATACCGGTAAGGATATTATTCATAATCTGAGGGAGTTGTCCAAGTATGGTGATAATCTGATCAGCACCAGTTTCATCCCCAGCTCCACTATAACTATCTTCAGTAGGAGGGAAATCCCTAGATGGATTATGTGCATTGATACAGTTTCCATTCCTTCCACTAGGAACCATTTCTAAACAATGGCATACACTAGATTAGTTTATGAATCACAATACATAATTCCAAACTTGTAAAACACTTAACATAAATAGAACAGTTTATGGATATAATCCATAATCTTAAAAATGTATTCTTTGAGAAGGTATATACTCATAAATCCTTCATAATGGTTTGTAATGAAAATGTGAATTATCCTAAGCATATCCCCCGAGAGTGTCGTAACCAAGAGTGCAGAAGTCCCATTTTCATGTACCAGGATACCCCATGTCAAGGCCAAAACTCCTTGCCGGAGTTTTCACTCTTAGGTAAATCTTTGTCAGAGCTGCCTCTACCTTATCATATCCAGAGAGGGATGTATTTCTTGGAAAATACACAAAATCTCTACATTTACAAAATTATAGGAAGTTCTTCTATACTAATCCTCAAAGTCTATCTTAGGGTAATTTTCTCTAATTATAGTTTTCCTAAATCTAGCTTCCAAGGTTTGTAATAAACATCCTTTGATACCAACTGTAACACCCTGAACCCAGTTACCTAGAGTTGGTACATTATTATATAACATTGTCATGATCATAAGGTATCAAATCACGAAGGACCGATCAGTTTAGTAGCCTTGAAAGTACTAGATACATAAATAAGTTTTACATTACATTATAAGATGAAAAAAACACATTGTCTCCTTTGAACACATTCATTTCCCTTAGATTAACCTTGCAGATCAGTATTAAAATACTTCTTTAAATCCTGGGAAAAATAAAACATAGAAAGGGGTGAGATCAAATGACCAGTAAGGATAAAAATATAGCGGAAACTTTCATAAATAAGAATAAGCATTTAAGGAAATTTATAAGACTAAAACATAATACTTTTAAACGTAAACTTCAGAAAAATTTGGAAATTATAAGTCAAATAAATCCATTTACTTATTCACATGGATATTATACTAGTATAATAATCACACGCAATATCAATGGGCAATTTCATATTGATGGAATGCATAATTCCAGACATCATAAACACATATTCAAGGCCTTATGCGAAGATTACAAATAATATTTTTTAAGGCCTTTTTTCAGGACACTAGAATGTCTCATGAGACCTACCGATGCATTGATGAGCTTTAGCGGGCTCCACCTGTCACTTAGTAAGTCCAATGCAATTCTCGTATGAAAAGGTTGAAACATAACATAAACATTATTATTAAAACTAGAATATGAAATTCCAATACTTTAACCATAAACCATAAATGGTATAATAATATCTCATCCATAGTCAAACATATCACAAAACCTTCAATAAAATATGGAATATTGTATCATAATAAATAAACTTCAAACAAGAGTAAAATCCACTAAAAGATGTTGATATAGATGAAATCAAAGCTATTTGAGATAAATATATATTTCTATTTTAAAATCATTTAAAAGGCCTGTAATTTTAAAAGAAAACATTTTTTTAAAATGTTATTATAATCTTGTAAAGGAAACTTAGAAGGTGTTACAATGACAGAAAATAGTTGCACCCGCTTCATAAGTTATAAAAACATTATTTCCTTAATTTTGTTGAAAAGGCCGTAAATGATCTTGTTTGGAAAATGATTGAAAGATTACTTTATATAAATCTCATAAAAAGTAAAACAAGGTTATAAATTACTTTAACCCATAGTCTGGGAAATAGTAAAAATGTTTTGGAATAAATTTTTAAGAATCATGGATGTGGATGATAAAGAGGTCTCAGTAGATACTCACGTATAAACAACCTCAGATAATGACGAGATTTTAGAATTAACCCTTACCTAGTAATTTTATATGATTGAGGGTACGATAACCTAATATATAATAGTTAAATAATTGTTATTAAATTATACAATAAATACATACACAAATATGATATCATATATGATCTTCTAAAATTTATTTGTTAATAATATTTCAGTAGTATCATCATTTCGGGTGTTCACTGATTCGTTTTACTTTATATGATTGGTTACATAAGACAAGTTCGTTATGGATAGGATGTATTTTATTCATATAAATAATGATATTAAGTTCTTAAACATCATTTTTAATCATAAAATGAAAATTATCCTTTAATGGTTATGATGGGGAATGAATTTCATCGCGTTTGGGGAGACGGTAATTCGTACGTACACACGAGCGAAAATATCATTCTATTGATGGTGAAATAGTATGTAATTGGATGTTATATCATATATACAGTATACGTAACATTTTATATATATTATTTACATCATTTATACTAATTATTATACCCATCCAAATAATTAAGTGTTTGAATAACAAACTACACCACGACGTGGAGACGATAAGCCGTACTTACGCACGTATTGTGACTTGTCATTCATATGATAGAAATATTAATGAATATGGTTGTACCATATTTATAATAAAATCATAGTATGTATAAGCTACTGGATTTATTATTTTGGTTTGGAAACAACAAAGAAAGAGGATCTGGAATAAGAAAAGAACTTTGAAAGAGGTGGTGAAATCATTATCTCTTCTTCGGATGTTTCCATTTGAGTTGATCAAAAGGGATCCTTAGGTTGGATTTCTGACCAAAGAAAGGCCTCTAGGTCTGATTGAGGGTAGTTGGGAGGATATTTGAGTAGTATTGGTAGAGACAAATATATTTGGAGGTGTGATTTTGGGAGATGGGGAAGTACCCCTTTATAAGAGAGATGAGGGTCACTTTAGGAAATGATTGAAATATTATTTTATTATACAATCATATTCGGTTTATAATGGCTCCAAAATGATTTATTTTGAGTCTAAGGTAGGGATGGGTCGAAAAACTCTCAACCAATAGGTTTTAGATAGTTTTAGATCACCATATTAAACTTATCTTTTAGATTTAACTCTTAGTTAAATAGTTTAAATTTTACCATGTATTCTTGTATTATTATAATAAATGGTTAATAAACTTACTATAAAAATCCAAGAGAACCCAAAGTGGTTCATTAATAATATATATAACCTTATATAAGTCCTTTGGACAATCCTTATATTTTTATAAATATTATATCAATTAATAATATAGTATTTGTTTTAAAAACTAATTTATGTCAATTTTGAAACTATTTGGTATTTTGTTTTTGTGAAAGTCATAAAAATATTATATATTTGAAAAAAAATTATTTAATCAACCATAAAATGTCATATTATCCTTTAAAATTAGTTTAATTAATCAAAAATCTCAATTAATATTTATTTTGATATTTATAATATCAATTATTTTAATCTTTCATAAATAATGTAATTACTGCATCATCATTGTGTCATAAATAAATTTAATTATTTAATGCCAAAAATTTATAAATAATATACCATTATGTAGTAAATCCTTTTAGCTTTATAATTAATATTTTTAATAGAATTTATTTATTCGTAAACCCTATATTAAAAAAAATTATTTATGAAAATTTGAATTTAACACTTTTAACTCTTCTTTAAATAAAATATTAATAAATTCCCTAATCTAATCCAAGTGGATCAAAAGGATAATATTTTATTCCTAAGGTTGATTTTGGTTGAAATAAATATATCAAATAGAATTAGTACATGTGTTAGGATAATTATAATATCAATTTTACCTTTAATTACCATATTTACTTTTAACCGTGGTAAATAAAAGTCAAAAGTTATTATTCACAAAAAAAAAACTTATTTTCATCTTATTAAACCAAATTTTACTTACTAATATCAACTGTGTCTCTGGGATTTTTGAAATTCAATTCACAAAAGAGGTAAAATTATGTTTTATGTAAATTTGCTAACGTGCCTAGAAGGTGGGTAAAACATGTTAAAAAATTCAATAAAAATTTATACATCAAATTTTATTATAAAATTACTCTAATTAATTACATTGAAAATTTATAGGTATTATGTATCAATTTTTTACTAATATAAGTTTAAATAAAATAACAAATTATTTAAATTAAAAAGTTGGTTTTAACCAATAACACATTGTTTTTTACTATTCATCAAAATGAAAGTTCTCAAAAAAACCACAAATTCACCATAAGCTAATTTTGATACTCCAAATCCAAAAATGAAGTTAATTTTGAGAAATAAAATTTATAAAATTTTAAAAGGTGGGTATTACTATTCATACCAGCTAGTTTGATTGGTCGTGGTGTGTTAAAACTGCATGTTGCGTACAATGCATGAAATTGCCTTATTCAAAGGGAAACATACTGTAGAAGCTTGGGGTGTTGCATTACATACAATTATTACAGTTGGTTAAAGACTAGTTTTAGAGACCCTAAGCTTAACGTACATGGACATTACATTACTTTTGTGGAATACTTAGTACATAACAAAAACACACACACAAGGATCATAATAGTTTAGTGTCTTTGGAAACTCGGAATAAAATCTTCTAATCGTGGTGAAAGATCTTCAACATCTCCCATAAAGATCTTCCCCTTTTTTTACCTAAAACCTTTCTTTATATCCTGGGGAAAAGAAAAACATAAAAGGGTGAGCTCAAATGCTCAGTAAGGGAAAACAAAAGAAATATCAATCACATCATATTCATAAGAACATAACATTTGGGAAATCTTAACCTGCAAAAGAGATCATAATTTCATAACATTGGATAAATCATAGTAGTGAAATGAAATACCAATAATCATAAATTAAAACATGAAACTTTGTGGCATACACACATAATCATAGAGAATCATATCTTATTAGTCAAGACTCATTTCCAAGACTATCTTAGTGGACAAAGTCCATTTCTTAACCGAGTCACCCTTGTTTCAGTCCTGTTTCACTGAACCGGTATAACCTACCATTCCAGTCATGTCTATCTCATGAGATATAAAATCTTTACCCAATGCATTGGAGGGATATATAGGTCCCACCCATCTAATAATGATAACATTCTTATGTGTGCCACAAAATCAGAAACCATACATCATAGCATAACCCAAGTAATAAAAATGGGAATCTTAAACATCGTGACATCATAAAACAATTCATATAAGATAAATGAATTCATAAAAATAATTCCATCACAACATAATCAAATCAATGTAATAATAGGGGTATAAACAAAACCCTTTATTATCTTAGATGGAAAATAATTTTGATAAAACACTTGAACTCCATTCTTGAGAAAAATGTCATTTCTTCTTCAAGAACACTTTTCCTTTCATAACATGTCATACAATTATAAACTAAAAGAAGTTGATTAAAAATAAACTTGAAAACTTGTAAAGTAATCTTCTTGGAAATAATGTTTTAAAAATCCATTCATGCCGTATAAGTTAAAAAAACATTCTTCTCGTACTTTTGTCGGAAAGTCAAAAAGTACCTCGTACGAAAAACGACAAAAGATTCCTTTCATATCTTTTACTAAAATCTCACCGAAGGGTAAAATTGGATTTAAACAATTATAGGTGGATTTAAATAATATTACATATTGAAGAAACATGGATGTGGATGATAAAATAGACCCTAGTAAATACCAAAGTATAAAGAATCTTGGATAAAAATGAGATTGTGATATTTCCATTAAATTAGGTCCGATTTGCTTCATAAGTGTCCGAACCTCCTGTATAATGATTTAAATAATGTCATGGACTTATTATAGAATCATATATGGTTCACTTATGACTTTATAGTACCCGTTCTTTTGTAAATTCTATGTTAAAGAGCGTTTTGGGTAAAATTGTTTCATTTGTCGTCCGTGTTTTGACTTGTAATTATTCATATGATTACTTAGATCATGATTACTTAATTCCAGAATATAAAACATGGTTTATATATAATATATATTCAGAATATACATATATATAATAAATCAGTAAATGGAAATAAATACACCGTTCATGGAGACGGTAGGTCGTACGTACGCATGAACGTTGTTTTCATTTCCTTATTGAGTTGAATGGAATTAAGTAGATGACATACATATATATACACATAAATCCAGTATCATTATTATGTCATATATTTCATTATTATTACTTATATATACTTTATAATCATTCTTAAATGGTTAACATGGAGAATGAATCTCATCGCGTCGTGGAGACGGTAGTCCGTACGTACACACGAGCGATGATATCGTTCTCATGATTGTGAACTTGTGTTTAAGTGTATGTATACTATTTCAGTATCAATATCACTTTATAATAATCATATATATTTACTCATTACACCATTATACCCATCCAATTAAGGTGGTGGCGGAAAATAGATTACACCACGGCGTAGAGACGGTATTCCGTACGTACGCACGCGCGGGGATTTCCTTTTTCCATAGGATGGATAGAAGGTTAATTGGAGTTGTTTAATATTTATAATAAAATATCAGTATATATTAAATACTTATGTTATTAATTTATCATTAAACAACTAAATAAGAATAAGTTGAAGAAGAAATAAATTGAAAAAGATCGGTAATGGATATTACCTCTTTTTGACGCGCCTTTTCTTAACCTCCACTTAAAGAACTAAGGATGGTCTTTGAAGAAGACCAGGACCTCTAGGATGATACTAGGGAAGTGGAGAAGAGATTTTGGCAGGGTTTGGACGAGCATGAATGCTGAAATTGGTGTGAGGAGGAGAGGGAGGAGGTGCCCTTTTATAAGGGAGGAGAGGGGCACCTTTGGGAAAACTAAAAATATTATTTTATTATAAAGTCAAGTTCGGTTTTAAATAGCTCATAATTGATATATTTCAAAGCTAAGGTTGGTATGGGTCGAAATCCTCTCATCCAATAGGATTTAGACAAGTTTTGGTTATTATTTTAACCTTATCAATTAGATTTAACTCTAAGTTAAATAATTTAACTTTTACCGTGTCTTTTTGTTTTCTTACACTATATGGTTAATAAACTTACTAAATCAAGCCAAAGTAACCCCCAAGTTGTTTATTATTAATTTATATAATCGTATCTATGTAATTTGGCCGAACCTTATATTTTTTGGAATAAAATAACAATTAATAATATAATATTTGTTTTAAAAACTAATTTATGTCAATTTTGACACTATTTGGTATATGATTTTTATGAAATTCATAACAGAATTATAAGTTCTAAACAAGTTACTTAAATCAACAATAACATGTCATATTAACCTAGAAAATTAGTGTATGTCATAAAATGTCTCAAATTACATTTATTTGGGCATTTCTAACATCAATTATGTTAATATTTTCTTAAAAAGATAATTACTGCATCATCGTTGTGTCATAAATAAATTAAATTATTTAAAGTCTAAAAATTACAAATAAAATATCATTATGTAAGAAATATTTTTAGCTTTCTAATGAATATTTATAGTCGAATTTATCTTATGTATAACCCTATATTAAAAATTATTTACTTATTAAACATTGATTTTAACTATTTTAACCCTTCTTTAAATAAATTAATAATAAATGTCCTAATCTAATCCAAGTGGGATTAAATGGTCATATTTTATTCCTAATGTTGTTTTTGGTCGAATTAAACTTATCCAATAGAATTAGGACATGTTTTAGGGTAATAATAATATCATTTTTACCCTTAATTACCCTATTTACTTTTAACCGTGGTAAAAAAAGTCAAAAGTTACTATTCACCAAAAATTATTTTCATCTCATTGAACCACATTTTAGTCCTTGATATTAACCGTGTCTCTCGTATTTTAGAAATTCCACTCACATAAGCAGTAAATTAAGTTTTATGAAAAATTCAGTTTTTTTTAATTACCACTTAGTGGTTTCACTATTCTTCAAAAAATGAACGTTTCCAGAAAAATACAAAACATTAGGCCTACTCTATATTTGATATTATGAATTAAAAAATAACGTCTATTTTACCAAATTCAAAACATATCAGTTATATTAATTAATTTAAAAATTAATTCCCGTCATCAAAACAAATAGCGTGTTTTTGAGAGATAATAACTATCAAAAGATTGACACTTGTTTATGTCTGGTTTAAAGGTGAAATTACATCCAATGACCAACAATTTATTAAATTGTAAAAATATATTCTAAATATACTTTAAAACCACTCAAATTAATAATTTATCACTATTAATTATTTCTATTAAAAAATTTGTTTTTAATTAAAATTTAGTAATTTTCACTATTCCTCAGAATATGAAATTTATCCGAAAAGTACCAAAATTTCACCCTAAGCTAATTTCGATATACCGAATCCAAAAATGAAGTCCATTTTGAAAAATAAAATTTACAAAATTTCAAAAAGTGGTTATTACTATTCATAACGGCTAGTTTTAATAATATTTTATTAGCATATCGTTGTTTAGTGAAACTTCGTATTGCGTACTACACACACTATCGAGGAAGGTCGCGATTGCGTGTAATGTAAGACAAGTCAAGGATGCGTGTTTCGAAAGCTCCTTTTGGTGTAGTGTACAACAAAAGACATTAATGAAATTAAAAAGAATATTTTTTTATAAAATCTCGGGCTGTTACATTCTACCCCCCTTAAAATGAATTTCGCCCTCGAAATTCATCGGGGTTATAAATGGTTTACTAATCAAAAGTTTCTTTAATAAGAACCCACATCGTAAAAAGGAATACCAAAACCAATCTTTAAAAAAAATTATGAAACGTAATGGTTACCCAAATAAACTAATCATTGGGTTTCCACATAGGTGAAAATATGGATATGGAAGAGAAAGATAACCATCATGTTCTGATGGAGAGTGGTAGAGAACATGGCTATGGAAAAGCCAGCAATCACAAAGCCATAAATTTGTGACGATCTTAGGTACCATCTGATTCATCAGATATAAGAGCACTAGGAAAACATTTTTGGTTTTCAAGATCATTTCCCTAAAGTTGATGAAATTGGAATTAGAAGAAATTCTTTAATGATTTTGGAATAGTCTCACCGTTTGTCATTATTTGGACAATTTCTACTTCATCTCTTAAAGAAATGAAGTTGAATTTTTCATTAGTGATGTGTTAGCAGATCATGTGATAGAATGATGGGTCATTCCATCTGTCTCAAACAAAAGGTTAGAAAAGTTATCAAAAAATACATAAGTCCATCTATAGTGAGATTAATCATATATAGTTCCTAAAATGGACTTATACTTCATATATCATACTGCTTAATATAATAAAACTAGTTTCTACTAAACAGGGACTTCCAGTAGGCCAGTGGTAGGCGATAAAGGCCAGTCGCACTTCGGTTGTGGGTTCGATTCTCACGGCCTTGTCCGACGCGATGGGCTGTCTCCCATCCTGCAGGTTGTCCTTTTTCTAAAACTATATTACTATAACATCCCATCAATAATATCGAAAAAACATTTATCCTTAAACAATACTAACTTATGTCCAACATAGTCCATTCCAATCTTTAGGCTTATCCATAATACTGTAGTCTACTCTCATAATATAGTGAAAATGATTACCAGAGATTTAATACCATCGTTGATCCCCATATATCATAAGATATGTCTTGTTGGTCACATTCCAAACATTCAAAGGCCTTAATCATGTGTTCTCTTAAATACCCATTGAACCTTAGTGAAAAAATGAATGTATTTAAAAGTTAACACTTTCCACATACCAAAATCTTCAAAATTCTATATACTCAAACCATGATATCACTTAGTGAATACTGTCAAATATGTCATTTTCTCGTTTTCCCTTCATTATGCACATATCAGCTTTTTTCCAAAAATATCTCAATCACATTCCATGGTTACCGGTACCATAAAATTATTGAAGACCACAATAGAAAAATACATAAATATTCCAATACTCAACATTATAATGGAATCCCATTACATAAACACTTAATCATTCCACCACATCGTTGTCATATTCAACATCGCCAATGGTGATCACATGTGACTTCCTTTTGTCATTTACCTTAAGTGGTTGCTCACGTCGATCATCACTAAACCTTGGATTAGGGAATTTATTAGCGTAATGCCCCATTTCCTTGCACTTGAAGCATTGAAGTGTTGTTGGTGCGTTCTCTGCAGTCTTTTCATTATTCACATCATTAGAAACCCTTTTCCCATTACTTCGACACTCAGCTGCTCGATGACCTTATTTTCCACACTTAAAACATTTTCTAGTCCCTTTACGACAATCTCCACCATGCTTCTTTCCACACTTTGAGCATAAGGAAACATTCATCTTCTTTTCACCATTATTCTGAGATTTCTCCTTGAACTCCATCTTTTGTTTCTTGTCAAAACTATGAGATGGATAAGTAACAACAACTTCCATTTCTACCTTGATATAACAACGCACAATTTCTTCACATCTACTGAAGTCTCTTATAGCTAATGCCCTTCGAAGATTTGGTTTCAAGCCACTGAAGAATCGATCAACTTTACTTTCAGGTTGGATGATAAATCTAGATGCATACCATGCAAGCCTTGTAAAATTCGCTTCGTATATACCAACAGATTCATCATCCTTTTTCTTTAGTTCAAGAAACTCCTTCTCCATATTTGTTCGAAGAATACGAGGGAAGTACTTATTGAAAAATAAGTTCTTGAACTCGTTCAATTCCATGGACTCAATTTCATCTCTTGGCCTCGTATTCTTGATAAGATTCCACCATTGATCAGCTTCACCTTCCAAACGATATACTGCTAAGATGACTTTATCGTGTTCAGAACATTGAAGAACAGAAAATATCTTTTCAGTGGTACTGATCCATTGTTCAGCAACAAGTGGATCAGAAGACCGACTGAAAGAAGGTGGACGTGGCCTCATGAAGGACTCAATAGAATATTGTTCCCTTCTCTGCTCATTTGGAAGTCCAGATTGATTCATAGCTTGTGTAAGTTTAGCGATAAGATTTTTCACTCCATCTCCCATAACATTCATTTTTTCAGGAGGACAATCATTTCATTGTTCAACACGGTTCCTTCGGGTTCCAGCCATCGTCTAAAAACCAAAAAGAATAGTGTGAGAGGCAAAAATCATGCTAGGGAAAACAACATAATATAGGGGGTGTAACTTCAATAACTAACATATTAGGTTTAATTCTATGATCATTAGAGTAATTCTAGTACTATAACCTATACGTATATTTAACCTTAGGGACATCACTAGACATACCTTAGAAATATCTCTAGGGATCTCACTAAAGTTCTCGCATCCCAGTTTCCAAAGTTTGACTAAACCTTTCCACTGATACCAACTGTAGAGACCCGAAGCTTAACGTACATGGAAATTACATTACTTTTGCGGAATACTTAGTACATAACAAAAACACACACACAAGGATCGTAATAGTTTAGTGTCTTTGGAAACTTGGAATAAAATCTTCTAATCGTGGTGAAAGATCTTTAACATCTCCCATAAAGATCTTCCCTTTTTTTTACTTAAAACCTTTCTTTATATCCTGGGGAAAAGAAAACATAAAAGGGTGAGCTCAAATGCTCAGTAAGGGTAAACAAAAGAAAAATCAATCACATCATATTCATATGAACATAACATTTTGGAAATCTTAACCTGCAAAAGATATCATAATTTCAAAACATGGGATAAATCAAAGTAGTGAAATGAAATCCCAATAATCATAACTTAAAACATGAAACTCTGTGGCATACACACATAATCATATAGAATCATATCTTATTAGTCAAGACTCATTGCCAAGACTATCTTAGTGGACAAAGTCCATTTCTGAACTGAGTCACCCTCGTTTCAGTCCTGTTTCACTGAACCGGTATAACCTACCATTCCAGCCATGTCTATCTCATGAGATATAAAATCTTTACCCAATGCATTAGAGGGAGATATAGGTCCCACCCATCTCATAATGATACCATTCTTATGTGTTCCACAAAATCAGAAACCATACATCATAGCATAACCCATGTAATAAAAAAGGGAATCTTAAACATCGTGACATCATAAAACAATTCATATAAGATAAAGGAATTCATAAAAATAATTCCATCACAACATAATCAAATCAATGTAATAATAGGGATAGAAACAGAACCCTTTATTATCTTAGATGGAAAATAATTTTGATAAAACACTTGAACTCCATTCTTGAGGAAAATATCCTTTCTTCTTCAAAAACACTTTTCCTTTCATAACATGTCATACAATTCTAAACTAAAATAAGTTGATTAAAAATAAACTTGAAAACTTGTAAAGGAATCTTCTTGGAAATAATTTTTTAAAAATCTATTCATGCCGTATAAGTTAAAAAAACATTCTTCTCGTACTTTTGTCGGAAAGTCAAAAAGTACCTCGAACGAAAAAAGAAAAAAGATTCCTTTCATATCTTTTACTAAAATCTCACCGAAGGGTAAAATTGGATTTAAACAATTGTAGGTGGATGGAAATAATATTACATATTGAAGAAACATGGATGTGGATGATAAAATACACCCCAGTAAATACCAATGTATAAACAATCTCGAATAAAAATGAGATTGTGATATTTCCCTTACCTTAGGTCCAATTTGCTTCGTAAGTGTCTGAACCTCCTGTATAATGATTTAAATAATTTCATTGACTTATTACAGAAACATATATGGTTCACTTATGACTTTATATTACCCTTTCTTTTGTAAATTCAATGTTAAAGAGCGTTTTGGGTAAAATTGTTTCATTTGTCGTCCGTGTTTTGACTTGTAATTATTCATATGATTACTTAGATCATGATTACTTAATTCCAGAATATAAAACATGGTTTATATATAATATATATTCAGAATATACATATATATAATAAATAAGTAAATGGAAAGAAATACACCGTTCATGGAGATGGTAGGTCGTACGTACGCATGAACGTTGTTTTCGTTTCCTTATTGAGATGAATGGAATTAAGTAGATGACATACATATATATACACATAAATCCAGTATCATTATTATGTCATATATTTCATTATTATTTCTTATATATACTTTATAATCATTCTTAAATGGTTAACATGGAGAATGAATCTCATCACGTTGTGGAGACGGTAGTCCGTACGTACGCACGAGCGATGATATCGTTCTCATGATCGTGAACTTGTGTTGAAGTGTATGTATAATATTTAAGTATCAATATCACTTTATAATAATCATATATAGTTACTCATTACACCATTATACCAATCCAATTATGGTGGTGGTGGAAAATAGATTACACCACGGCGTGGAGATGGTATTTCGTACGTACGCACGCGCAGTGATTTACTTTTTCCGTAGGATGGATAGAAGGTTAATTAGAGTTGTTACATATTTATAATAACATATCAGTATATAAGAAATACTGATGTTATTACTTTATCGTGAAACAACTAAAGAAGAAGAAGTTGAAGAAGAAAGAAATTGAAAAAGATCGGTAGTGGATATTACCTCCTTTTGACGCGCCTTTTCTTAACCTCCACTTAATGAACTAAGGATGGTCTTTGAAGAATACCAGGACCTCTAGGATGATACTAGGGAAGTGGAGAAGAGATTTTGGCAGGGGTTGGACGAGATTGAATGCTCAAATTGGTGTGAGGAGGAGAGGGAGGAGGTGCCCTTTTATAAGGGAGGAGAGGGGCACCTTTGGGAAAACTAAAAATATTATTTTATTATAAAGTCAAGTTAGGTTTTAAATAGCTCCAAATTGATATATTTAGAAGATAATGTGGGGATGGGTCTAAACCCTATAATCCAATAGGATTTAGACAAGTTTAGGTTATTATTTTAACCTTATCAATTAGATTTAACTCTAAGTTAAATAATTTAACTTTTACCGTGTCTTTTTGTTTTCTTACATTGTATGGTTAATAAACTTACTATATCAAGCCAAACGAACCCCAAGTTGTTTATTATTAATTTATATAATCTTATATAAGTCATTTGGACGAACCTTATATTTTTAGGAATAAAATAACAATTAATAATATAATAGTTTTTTTAAAAACTAATTTATGTCAATTTTGACACTATTTGGTACATGTTTTTTATGAAATTCATAACAGAATGATAAGTTCGAACCAAGTTACTTAAATCAACAATAACATGTCATATTAACCTATAAAATTAGTGTAAGTCATAAAAAGTCTCAAATTACATTTATTTGGGCATTTATAACATCAATTATGGTAATATTTTCTTAAAAAGGTAATTACTGCATCATCATTGTGTCATAAATAAATTAAATTATTTAATGTCTAAAAATTACAAATAAAATATCATTATGTAATAAATCTTTTTAGATTTATAATGAATATTTCTAGTCGAATTTATCTTATGTATAACCCTATATTAAAAATGATTTACTTATTAAACATTGATTTTAACTATTTTAACCCTTCTTTAAATAAATTAATAATAAATGTCCTAATCTAATCCAAGCGGGCTTAAATGGTCATATTTTATTCCTAAGGTTGTTTTTGGTCGAATTAAAATTATCCAATAGAATTTGGACATGTGTTAGGGTAATAATAATATCATTTTTACCCTTAATTACCCTATTTACTTTTAACCGTGGTAAAAAAAAGTCAAAAGTTACTATTCACCAAAAATTATTTCATCTCATTGAACCACATTTTAGTCCTTGATATTAAATGTGTCTCTAATATTTTCAAAATTCCACTCACATAAGCGGTAAAATTAAGTTTTATGAAATATTCAGTTTTTTTTAATTACCACTTAGTGGTTTCACTATTCATCAAAAAATGAATGTTTCCAGAAAAATACAAAAAATTAGGCCTAAGATATATTTGATATTATGAATTAAAAAATGACGTCTATTTTACCAAATTCAAAACATATCAGTTACATTAATTAATTTAAAAATTAATTCCCGTCGTCAAAACAAATAGCGTGTTTTGGAGAGATAATAACTATCAAAAGATTGACACTTGTTTATGTCTGGTTTAAATGTGAAATTACATCCAATGAACAAAATTGTATTAAATTTTAAAAATATATTCTAAATATACTTTAAAACTACTCAAATTAATAATTTATCACTATTAATTATTTCTATTAAAAAAGTTGTTTTTAATTAAAATTTAGTAATTTTCACTATTCATCAGAATATGAAAGTTATCCGAAAAGTACCAAAATTTCACCCTAAGCTAATTTCCATATTCCGAATCCAAAAATGAATTCCATTTTGAAAAATAAAATTTACAAAATTTCAAAAAGTGGTTATTTCTATTCACAACGGTTACTTTTAATAATATTTTATTAGCATATCGTTGTTTAGTGAAACTTGGTATTGCGTACTACACACGCTATCGAGGAAGGTCACGATTGCGTGTAATGCAAGGAAAGTCAAGGATGCGTGTTGTGAAAGCTCCTTTTGGTGTAGTGTACAACACAAGACATTAATGAAATTAAAAAGAATATTTTTTCATAAAATCTCGGGTTGTTACACTGGTTGAACAAGTACCTCTCCATGAAGGAATTAGACAAAGTATCCTACATTCTAGGGATCCAAATCATTAATTATAGATCCAAGAGGTAGCTTATACTAATTCAAAGTACATATATTTACTAGATACTAAATATATTTAGTATGGAAGAATCCAAGAGGGTATTGGTTCTAGTGTCACAAGGTCTATATCTTCAAAATAAAATGTGTCCCCAAACATAATAGGAGAAAGGCAGAATGAGTAAGATCCCATACACTTTAGTGATATGATCTATCATGTATGCCATTTTATGTACTAAACATGATGTTTCCTATGCCATGAGTATTATAGGAAGATATCAAGAAGATCTAGGAGAACAACATTGGACAACTGTTAAGACTATCCATAAGTATTTGAGAAGAACAAAGGATATATTTGTGGTGTATAGAGAAGACAATGAGCTTATCATCAGAGGGTATGATGATACTATTTTTTAAACCGATCAAAATGACCTAAAGTCACAATTACAATATGTTTTCTATCTCAAAATAGGATCTATGAGCTGAAAGAGTCCAAATTAGCCAATTGTGGGTGATTCTATAGTGGATTCTATGTACATAACGGCTTTTGATACAGGCAAGGAAACCTCCTAGATTTAGAACTTTCCAGGATCTTGATGTTGTACCTAGTAGTAAAGACCTTATCACGTTGTTTTGTGATAAAACTGTAGTGGTGGATGTTTCAAAATATCTAAGGTCACATCAACAGACAATGAATATAATATAAAATTATCACCTCTTGAGGGATTTTCATTAGAGTTGAGAAGTTGTGGTGAGTAGAGTATCTGTAGAAGAGATTGTGGTGGACCCTTTGACTAAATGCATATCTCAGTAGAATAATGAGTATAATGTGAGAGCTAGCAGGTTGAAGGTTGTTTGTAGTTGGATCTAGTGTAAGTGGAGTCTGTTGGAGTTGGTTCCCTAGAACTAACTTCTAAATACTTTATGGAAAACATGTATCCATTTTATGGATATTAATAAACTCTTTATCACATCACGATTATTCTTCCACATGACATTGTATGTGATAATGTCGTAAGAGTAGCTATCACACTAAAAGGTCATATAATATCCTTACTTTGATTAGAACCCAGAAGTTCCATGACACTATTCTTGAATATATGTGCTATAGCTGGATGATATCATTTGAAGGGAAACAAATGATACAGGCTATCAGGGGTGGAGACACATAGGACTTTGAGGCACCTTCTCATGGTATACTCCCTTAGTAATGTCTAAGAGGATATTATGAGAATGAGACCCTCCTGTAAGAAATCCACATTTATAAGGTTCATTAGATGTTTCTATCTGCGAACATGTGTATTCTACCATTGAAATTAAGATTATTATTAAAGGGTATTATGACTCATGCACTTATATATATTTTAAAATACCCTCATGACATATGCTCGCAGTGAGGTAGGATATGTTGGGTGTATTACGAGTTATACTGCATTAATGAGTAATGCAAGAAAGGATTTTTCCCTTCTATTTCATAACAGAAGTTCAAATCTCAAGCCCTTTTATGGAAATGTTATAGCCTAAATAAATCAATGGACATGGTTTTCTATAGGCAAGTTCAATTTTTAGGAAGTTACAGAATGAGAAATTGAGAACATTGGTTGATGGAACTTGCATGAAACCCTCTTGATTGAAGATATATAGACAAAGGGATTATATTACACCGTAATCATTCCAATGATAGGACATGTCATTGCAACATTAAATTCTTTTTATGTTGGTACCTTTGTGTGTTCCTATATGCTAACCTTGGACTTTAGGCTGCTCCACCTAATACCACTGACAGAGAGTTCTAGAGGGTCACACACAAAGTGTATCTAGTATCTCAGTTAAATAATATATTTTTATTTTTAAAAAGTAAAATAATGATTATTTCCATTTGTGGTTTAATAATTATTCATGGATTCATGGTTGAGTTTATTTTGAGACTAGTTATTCGAGAGAATCTATTATGGAAAAAATAATGAATAAATATTTATTTACTATTTAGTGAATATAAAATTTATATATATATCGGTGAATAATACAGTGACATTTATTTAATAAATAAATATTAATTATTCATAGCTCATTAAATATGGTGGAGGATTGGTGAACCAATTTAATGGTCCAGTGAGAAATAATAATATTGAATATTATTTGATTAAATAATATTTAATTATAACTCACAAGTTAAGTTCATGTTAGGAAATAATAATATTGTTGTAATTACTTGACAAAGGGGTTTTTTCTAGGATTAATAACATAATTAAGGAAATTGTGAAAATTATTTATTATTTCCCAAGAGAATTAAATACCTGGTTATATTATTCTCTTATAAGCTAAGTGCTATCAAAGGAATGTTTGTTGGTGGTGCACACAATGAATTAGAGAAAATATCTCAATCCTAGAGAGATCAACCCTCTCCAATAATTATCTCAAGAATTTTAGTAATCCTCCACCACCAGATCAAGGAGAACTATTTGGAAGTGGTTCTTGAGGCGATCAAAGGCAGACATCGCAAGTGCAAGGATATTCCATGATAGAACCTGGAGACTCCTTCAATGTCATCCAGAGATACATGGAACACATGTGGATCACCACTAGAGTAGATCTACCCTTTATCTCTACATGGAAACATTGATACACCTACAGATATCTATCCTAGCACATCAACAAGGAAAGAATCACCAAAAACGTAATTCATATTTAATTAAATTAATTATAAAAAAATATGTTGATCCTCTATCTTGGTTCTGGGTTTCTATTCTTTTTTCCCATTTCTTTGATTAAATTTTGTGGATCAAGGAATTCATTATCACATAAATCCTAGATTTTTCATTGAATAAGGAAAAAATTAAAGTTGGGCACCATCCCTCATGTGCTTTCGATATTCCCTGAACCTACTCATACGTGGATATTGAATCATTTAAATGAATATTCAATACAATAAAAAAGTACATTCTAAAGGACAGTAATAGTTTAATGCCTTTGGAAACATTTAACATGATTTTTAAATATGTTGAAAGATCTTCAATGTCTCCCACAAATATCTTCCCATTTAGTAATTTTCATAAACATACCCTATATAAAATCTTTCTTCATAACCTGTGGAAAAGAAATATAAAAAATGGTGAGCTCAGATGCTCAGCAAGGGCAAACATAAGAGATACATAAGTATAACATGAGCATGAAATTTGAAAACCAAACCCTTAATATGAAATATCATAATCACAATTCATAGAATAAATACTGGAAGTTCATAAGACATGAATCATAAAAAATCAAAGAACACAATCCATGAGAGCATAAATTTGGCATAAGAAATTGATTGGTTTTATAAACCAAATAATATAAAATCTTTTTCCAAGGACACCCACCAAGACATTCCTAATATATTAGGCTTGGGCTAACAACATGTGTACCTGATTCAAGCTTAGCATGACCTCTAGTGTACCCTATTTCAGGATTGGTATGACCAGATATGTACCCTTATTTTAGGTAGCTTCACCTCCTTTGTGAGACACAAAACCATCCTTAGTGGCACCCATTTCTTTATAGTGGAATGGTTTAACTCCTAAACCTATAATAGTGGAAAAATTCCCTTACTGAACCGAGTTCACTTCCCGTTCCATCCATGTTTATCTCATGATATATATAAATCATCACTGACTGAATTAGAGGGATATATAGCTCCAACACATCTCATAATGAAAACCATATTTATGTGTGCCATAATATCATAAACATTCATCGTATTAATACCCATAAAATTAAATGAGTATCATTAAAATTTCATCATATCATAACTTGTAAAAAATAAAAAGGCTTAATAATCATTTCTCCATAGCATAACTCTTGAAAATAAGTGAGTTTCATAAATATTTACTCATAGTATAACCCATGGAAGAGAACATGTTTCATAAATAACTTTTCATCATAAAGTAAAAGCATTTATAGAAAGAATAATAATGGAATCTTTGGATCATATCCCCAGTAAAGAATAATATACATTAAATGATGTCATATTAGATAGAAAATTATTTTGATCGATCCTTTCAAAAATTTATCAATGAAAATAAAATTATTTAGAAAATTATTTTAAATCATAAATACTTTTTGCAAATCCATTTCATTAAAAATAACCCTTTAATATAAATAAATTATTAAAAATCATTTTAAAACATTTCTTGATGAAAATAGCTTTTCTACTTTGAAAAACAATTTTTAAGATATAAGACCTTTAGAAAAAAATATTTTTAAATATTTTTAAATTTTTTTAAAGGAACCTTCAAATAAATTATTAGTGAGGACATTGAAAATTTTCATTCATTTAATAAAGGTTAAAATAAAGATTCATCTTACATTTTTGATAAAATCCCAATAGGTGTTATTTTTAGAAAATTACTTGAAGATTAATTTAATTTTTTTATAAATTAAAAAATGGTTAAAAATGTATTTTTAATATCCTGAGAGTTTAATAAAACAATTTATAATTTTTTTAAAAAAACATTTTTTTGAAAGAAAACATAATTCTGACAGAAGAGAAAAATAAAATCATATTTTCTTATAAAAAAAATACATAATTATATTAAGTAAGAAGGAGTGAAAAAATGGAAACATTACTTAAATATATCATGAATAACCAAATGAAAACAAAATTAATGATAATTCATAATATTTTGATCATGGTATTTCAATATTGGAGACTAAATCATAAACAATCTTGATAAATAATGAAATTTTAACATAAAATTTGTTCTAGTTTGGTAACATTTATTGATAGGATCCAATAGGAATGAAATAAAATGAAGCATACAATATCATTAGTATAATTAAATTTATGATATTATGTATCAACATTATATACATCTCATAGGGGAATATAGTTGAATAACCTAACATACGTCTCCAAGAGGGAAAATTGAGATAAAATCTCTTGTTGATTTGGTAAATTTTGAACTGTAGATCCCATGAAATACAGATTCTAAAATGGATATGTAAATAAAAAAAATTATGTATAAGAAACATAAATTAAAATCATTGGTAATATATACAACACATCTAAGAAATAGGTTGTGTATATAGCATGTGTCTCCCAAAAGTACAAAAGTGAGACATAATAAATTACATTAAGTCTTGACTTCCTTTATAAATGTTCAAAGCTCCTATATAATAAATATAAGTTTGTTATATATCTATTAAAGAAAAATATTCATATATATCCTACCATATATTATTTTCATATGACTTAATATTACCAATTTGTTAACAATCCCTTATTAAAGTTACATTTTTGGGAATAACCTCTTTGTTTTTCATATAATTTTTGACTTTTTAGTTCGATTCTTCTTACATTGATCATGATTACATAATTTTCATAATATAAACCATGATATAAATATCAAATATATTCATTATATATGTATTTAATGTAACTCATAATGTTTAGTGATATGAAATGAAATACACCATTCCTGGAGACGGTAGGTCGTACGTACACATTAACGATGTTTCCATTTTCTTATTGTATTGAAAGAAGGAAATTAAATCATATATACATATATATGTATATTATAATTATACCAGAACTATTATTTCATATATATGTAACATATTTTTATTAAACCCATCATCAATACATTCCATGTAAAGTTTTAATGAATCACATTACTTTGTGAGACAGTAGTCTGTTGTACACACAAACGACGTTATAATATTCCCAAAAAATATAAAGAATGAATTTATGTGTGGTATAATAATTACAGAATAAAAATAATATCAAATATTTCATATATTTCATATATAAATAGTATTTCCATCATTATTACCAACCTTGAGAGGTGGAAATAATAAAATGAACGACATTGGATCATGAGGAGGTAGTCTACCGTACACACAAATGATTATTTAATAACCTGTTTGATGGAAGTGTGTGTGTTTTTATGTAATAAAATTGACATAAAAATATCTTAGTATGTGGAAGATACTATGGTTATTACATAATAATGATATAACAATAATTGAAGGAGGTGGAGAAAGAAATAAAATTGAGATGCATGTTGAAGAACATTACCTCTTCTTCGGGTATTCTTTTTGTTTTCACTAAGTCCTTCAAAGGATTTATTTATGGCCCAAATAAGGATTATAGTATGATGTTAGGGTGTTTTGGAATTTATTTTTTCTGATATTGGTTGATCCAAATGGCTTGAGTGGTGTGAAGAAGTGGGGAGAGTGAGTGCTCTCTTATAGTTGAGGAGGAGTGACATTCTTGTAAATAATCAAGAGTATTCACTATTGGGAGGTAAATATTACATCATGTTTCTCCTAAATTAATAAATAATGTTTCATATTAATTATATGGTTGATACACACCTACACCACACATTTATAAATATGTTTTTAATATTTGGTTCTATAACTCTTAAATTTCTTTATTTTTTGTTTTTTGTTTTTCATTATGGTAACCAGATTTATAACCTAATAAATTTAACCTTTAATACTAAATTAAAGTTAGAAATATTAGATAATTTTTACTCAATCATCGAAAATATTATTTCTGATTTATAAATTATAAATATTATGTGTGCTGGAAATTAACATTAACACAAGCACATGTAACAAGAAAAAACACTGCTTAAACCTTAACTGTGCTAACTCGGTTTTTACTATTTAAATATCAATATAATCATTATAATATAAAAATTTCCACATTAATCAAGAATATTTGTTTTTAATTAATATTTAAACATGAATTTATAGAGTATATGGATCTTAATAGTTTTAAATAAATTAACAAATTATCATTTATTATAAAATAACATTAATGTAAATTTTGACAATATTCATTTAACTATTTTTTCAAAAAAATAAATACAATGATGGAATTAAAATATATTATGTTCAAAACTTTCTAAAAATTCATATTCATATAAAAATAATTTAACAAAATAATTCCATCAATTCCCTTCACTTTTAATGTTTTTAGTATCATTTTATTTAATTAATTATTAACTAAATAATTCATGTGTTTCAGTGTCCTAATCATTTAATGTAATTATATATTCTCTAAAAAATCAAAATAAATGACCATGATAAAAAGTCATTTATCTTAAAAAAAATATTTATAAAAAAACCTATAATGTTTTTCTTTATTACAAAACTTTATAGAAATTAAAAGGAAGAAAGGTACTTTTTGTCTTTTTATTTACTTAACTTATTAAATAGGTCAATTTCAAAAAAAAATGTCTTATTAACTCATAAAATTTGATAATAAGGTCAAAAGTGTCGAAATACTTCCATAAAATGGGATATGGACATGTTTTGAGTTATTATTACACCTTTTATTCTTTGTTTAACCACTAAGTAAACTCGGTTTTTCTTCAATCATTATAATTGATTTTAACGATTTCTACTAATAATGCTGGTCATAAATTAATTTTTCCTTATTAGAAATTATAAATTATGATTATTAAAAATACGGAATCCATTTTTCTAAATTCCAATAACAATATTGGAAAAAAATTATTTAAAATTAATCCCAAAAAAGTGATCGGAAAATAGGTTTTGAAAGTGAAAATGTTCAAAAGTTTATGATGTTTTCAAATAAATATTCAATATTAAATGAGTAAAATGACATAAATTTGATGAATAGATGTATTATTTAACTATTTTTTACTTTTAAACCAACTCAAAATATTTTTCAACATTATTAATTTTTTAAAATATATTACTTTTTTCAATTAAAATTCATTGTTTTTCATTATTTATAAAAAAAATAAAACTTCTCAGAAAAATACCAAAAATTAACCAAAATATAATTTTGATATTACACTTTTAAAAAATAATTTTATTTTTTAAAATAAATTTTCCAAAAGTGGTAAAATTTAATTTTAAATTATGTGTTCCAAGCATTATTAAATCATCTTTTAAAAAAGATACTATTTTTCAAAAAACATTTTTTTAAATGATATTTATTATATTTATATTAAATTTATATCTAATAAATATGTTAAATATATATACTTTTATAAGTTAGTTAATGATGTCCATTCCCACCATTCTACAATCTAGGTGATAACTATCATATTAAATAATAATATTAATAGTATATTACTGTTCAGAAAAAAATCTGTATAGTGTGTAATAGTAGGAAAACATATTTTTTCTTATACCATAAGATAAACATAGGGTTATGTGATGCACAAAAATAACTTTTTGTTACATATAAATAAAAATTAACTTGGTGTAGCATGTAATGCAAGCCATCAAATATTTTTAATTTATTTAGAAAAGATTAATTCATAAAAACTCATGGTGTTATATTATACACTCCTTAAAATGAATTTGTCCCTCCGAATTCATCTAGGTCCTCAAAGTTTTAATAATTGAAAGTTACTTTCATAGAAACCCACATCATAAAAATGAATACTAAAACATCCTTTAAAAAGGGAATGTTGGGAACATAACGATTACCCAATGTAACTCATAAATATGTTTCGAAATAAGATAAAATAGGTGGGAAGTAAATATTTGGGCCTGGAATAAAAGAATAAATAATTATAGATAATTACAGTGGTCACTGATCCCAAGAAAGTGGATGATCTAGAGAATGTTAAAAGCCACAAAAAACATAAATCTGTGACAATTTAAGGGTCTATTTTATTAATTATAAATGACGGTACTAGGATAATTTTTTTTCAAAGATCCTTTTCCAAAAGTTGAATATTTTTTAGAAGGAGATACACTTACTTTATTTCGTTCTCTTTCATAAGAATAATCTCATACTTTGGTTGTGTCTTGATCAATTTTTACGTTTTTTTGACTCCAAGAAATAAAGGTGAACTTGTTTTATTAGAATCACTAATGGATCATAATATCCATAAATATAATGATAAGTTATTAAATCTATCTATAGTAATCATCACAAAAAATACATATCACAAGGTATCCAATATTGATAAGTATTAATGTTGCAAAAAAAATAACCTCTAAAACCTTATTCAAATTTTAACATAAACCATGTCATAAATGGTTAACCATTTTGACCCTCATGAAAGATGACAATCTAAAGATTTTGAAATAAGGTCACCAAATTTATCAAAATTAGCTTAACATTGATCCCATATGTATCCTGAAGTACCTATTGATTGTCAAATACCAAACACATGAATACATTCATCCTGTATTCTCCTAAAACATGGTAATTACATGAATTTCCATAAATACTTATCCAAAACATGAATTATTTCATTATTCATTATATTTTTTAAGAAATTTTACTTAAATAAAAAAATGATATAAACATCTTCAATTTTAACAAAAACCACTCTATTAATAAATCTTTTATCATATATAAGGTCATAAATAAAATACAATTTACTTTATTCTTATCCAACATCTGTTTATCCAAACTAAGCACCATTTTCTCAACATTAGGAACATATTAAGGGTTACCTTATCTTAATCATGTTTTCCCCATAAAATATAACCTATTCATTAAATCCATTTTCTAGTTTATCAATTTTATTCAACATATTCTGTAAAATCCTTAATGAAAAAATCATATTGAACAATCCTTATAAATTTCTCAATCCATAATTATTGAATCCAAAAACATAAACATTTCACTCCTTCTATATCATTGATTGGAATGTAATATGTCCTTCCTTGGTCTATAAGAAAATTATCAGGTTAGGGAATTGAGTTGGGTGATGCCCATGTTCTTTATAGATAATACATTCAACTCCTCAACAATTATTCACTATATGACCCTTTTTTCAAATAGATAACATATTCCCCACCATTTTAGATATTCCTTTATGTTTTTTCCACCTTCTTGACATGTAGTAACCCAAGTATTCTTTCCTCTATGTTAATTACCACATGAACTATCAGAAAAGTCCACCTTCCTATTATTCAATGTGTCTATAATCTCAATAATGTTCACATTGTGAATCAAATATTGTGATAGATGATTAGGAATAATCAAAATATCTTTATATATGGTTATAATCTAATTTTTTTATATTAATCACTAATGTTTTTATTAGATTCAATGCTTACTTGACTCCTTCTGGTTCCAGCCATCGACTAAAGCCAAAATAATAGTTTCAGAAACACTAATCATGGTGGGTAACCACATAATCATGAAAAATCACATATAGGATGTCTAAATAATGAAAATTTGTTCTTTAATATGTGACACATTATGTTTATCTTAGTTTATTCATAGTAATATTCTCTTTAAATCCTTCATAATGGTTCATAAAGAGTTTGTGATGTTAAAAATCATATCCCCCAAGAGTGTCAAACTATGTGTGCAACAAGGCCTGTTATATTGCACTAGTTATTGATTGAGTCCATCTCAATATAGTGTTTTTGAGGTTGTTACACCTAGGTATATCTATGCAAGATCCATATCCACTTATAGTATCTAGGCATAGATGTGTTTCTATGATACCAATCACTATATCCTTTACAAAAATACTAATAAATTTTACTATACATGTAACTCATCCTTATACTTTTTATTAGATACATCAACAAACATATCCTTAGAAATATCCCATGGGATCTCACTAATGTATTCTCATATCAATTTCCAAAGGTTGACTAAATATTTCCTTTGATACCAATTATAGTGACCCAATATTTTCATACATGGATATTCAATATTTTAGATTAATATTCAATAAATTTAAAAATTACACACCCAAGAACCATAATATTTTAGTGCCTTTGAAAACATGGAACATAATCTTCTAATCTGATGAAATATCTTTAGTGTTTCCTATAAATATCGTTCCATTTATTACTCTTCATAGACATACCATACATAAAACTTTTATTCATAACCCGGGGAAAGTAAAAAAAATAAAGGTTGTGATTATATTATCATTAAGGGTAAATATAAGATATACATATTAATAACAATTATATAGGGGTATGAGAACATGAACATAAAATTTGAAAACCATACAATTCTTATCAAAGAGTAAAATCATGATCCATGTAATAAATATTGTTAGTCAATAAGACAAGAATCATAAAGATATCAAAGAACATGGTCCACGAGAGTATAAATTTTCATAATAAATAGATTCATGGAATACACACAAGCATAGAAAATATAATTTCAAGGTTACCCAACATGACATTCATAACATGTTATGCTTGGGATAACCACATGTGTACTTACTTCAGGGTTGGGTTGAATTCCTATATACCCTCTTTCAGGCTTTGGATGACCACCCATGTGCCCTTATTTTATGCAGATTCACCTCCTATGAGGGACATAAAAACATCCCTAGTGGAATACCTTTCCTCACAATTCAATGGGTTTATCCCCTAAACCATTATAATAGAAAATTCCTGTTATTGAACCATGTTCACTCCCTATTCTAGCCATTTTTATCTCATGATACATATACATATGTACTCGATGCATTAGAGGGAGATATAGTTCCTACACATCTCATTATGAAAAGAATATTTATGTGTGCCACGTGATCATAAACATTTATCATATAATAACCCATGAAATGAAATGATTATCTTTAAAAAATCATCATATCATAACCTATGAAATAGAGACAGGCTTCATAATCATTTATTCATAGAATGAATTTTGAAAATAAGTGGGTTTCATTAGAATTTCTAAATGATAAAACCCATAGAAGAAAATGAGTGTAATAAATAAATTTTTAACATAAATGTAAAACATTTAGAGAAAGTATAAGAACGGTATCCTTGGATCATGTCCCCGGTAAATAATAAGTTAAATCAAAGGATTTCATCTTTGATGGAAAATTATTTTGATCGTTCATTTAAAAAATTTCATTAGGAAAGTAATATTTCCTTTAAAATCATTTTGAAAAAATAAATCCTTTTTTAAAAGAAATTTATTTCAAAATAACCCTTGAAGATAAAGGATTCTTTAGAAACCATTTTATAACATTTCTTTAGGAAAATTTCCATTTCTCTATGATTTTTTTAAAACATAAAAAATTTCGAAAACCATTTTATTTGAAAATAAATTTTAAAACTATTAATGTAATATTTGATGAAATTTTTTTCATGACTTCAAAAAATTTCATTCATGCTGGACATGTTAAAATAAAGATTCATTTCACCTTTTTGATAAAATATAAATGAGAATTATTTTGGAAAACAACATGAAGATTCCTTTCAAAAAAAATAGATTTTCAAAAATGGTTGAAAATTTATTTTAATCATTATAAATGAGTAATAAACCATTTTTTATAACATTTTTTTGAAAACATGGTATTTACAGAAAATAAATTTCCTATTAAAGAGTGAAATAAAGTCAGATTTTATTAAAAAATATATATAATTATTTTAGGTACCAAAGAGTGGAAAATTTATAAAATTACTTTAATATATCACAAATAACCAAATGATAAGAAAAATAATGAAAATTATTGAGATTTATATCTTCTAATTTGAATATTAGATACTTAATCATAAACAATCCTGATAAATGATTAAATTGTTACATAAAAACTTCACTGCTTTGGTAACATTGAATCGTAGGCACCATAAAGGAATAACATACAGTGAAGATTAAAATATAATGATGATATATAAATTCATGATATTATTGGTCAAAGGGTCTGTATATACATCTCTTAAAGGAATATAGGTTCATAACATAACATACATCTCAAAGAAAGAAAATTGAGACAGAAATCTCTTACCGATTTAGTAACTTTTGAGATGTAGAACCCATGAAAGGGGAATAATAAAATGGATACATAAATAAATAAAATTTTAAATTCAATAATCATAAATTAAATTTATGGGAAGCATATAAACCACATCTAAAAAAGATTTGGTGGATATATCATGTGTCTCATGAAATTTAAAAAGTGTGTCAAAATCCATTTCCTTAAGTCTTGAATTATTTAGTACATGTTAAAAACCATTGTATAAAAAATATATATTTACTATACATATATAAAATAAAAATATTCATATATTTAATACCATATATTATTTTCTTATGACTTTGTATTAACCGTTTATTAACATCCTTATGTTAAAGTTGTGTTTCGAGTAATAACCAATTTATTTTCGTATAAGTTTTGACTTTTTATTTATGGTCCATTACTTTGATCATGATTTAATAATTTATATAATTTAATAAATTACATAAATATCATATATATTCATTATATATATATATATATATTTATAGTTACCCATAAAATTTATTGATAGGAATAAAAATACATCATTCACTGAGACGGTAGGTCATGCGTACTCATGATTAATGTTTTTGTATTGTTTCCATATTCAATGAAAGTAAGTAAATGATATATATATATATATATAATCATTATAGTGTCACTATTATTTCATATATATCAAATAAGTTTATTAAACAAAGGCTTAATATATTCCATGAAAAGCGTGAATGAAACACATCGCTTCGTGAGGTGGTTGTCCTCTGTACACAAGAATGACGTTATCATATTCCCACAAAATGGAAAGAATGAAGATATGTGTGATATAATAATTATATAAGAATAATAATATCATATATATCATATATAAATATTATTTACATCATTATTCCCATCCTTGAGAGGTGATAATGGAAAAATGAATGACATCAGATCATGAGGCGGTAGTCCATTGTAAACATGAAAGATGATTTCATAACCCATTTGATGGAAGTGTGAGTATTTGTTGTTTGTAAAATTAACATAAAAACATATATATGTATAGAATATAATGATTTTATTATATAATCTTGATATAATAATAATTTAAGGAGGTGGATAAATAAATAAAATAGAGATTCATGTTGAAGAACAGTACCTTGTCTTAGGGTATTCTCATTGGGTTTTCGCTAAAGCCTTCAAAGGATAGATTTATGCCCAAACTATGGATTATAGGATTATGGGAGGGAATTTTGGATGTTATTTGGTAAGAGATTGGTTGAGAAAAATTTCTTGAGAGTTTTGATTAAGTGGGGAGAGTGAGTTCTCACTTATAGATGAGGAGTGACATTCTTGTAAATACTCAAAAGTATTCACTATTGAGAGGTCATGATTACCTAAATTTTCTCCAAAATAGATAATTAAATGTTTTCAGGTATTAAAAGATCTATCCTCACCTCCAAAAAAACATTTATACGCATGATTTAAATATTTTTTCCCATAAATCTCAAGATACATTTTTTACCATTTTTTTCATTATTGTAACTAGTTTTCTAATGTAAGTAATTTATCCTTTAATACTAAATTAAAGTAATAATTGTTATATAATTTTGAACAAATAATTATAAATATTATATATAATTTAAAATATATAAATCCTTTGGGTGTTATGAATTAACTTTCTCGCAAGTGCATGTAACGTGTAAAAACACTTATTCAACCTTGACCGTGCAAACTGAGTTTTTAAAATTTAATATTCAATGTAGTTATTATAATAGAAAAATTGATCCATGAATGGAAAATAATTTCTATTTATTGATATTTACAAATGAATTTAATGAATATAGGTTTTTTATTAACTTTATGAAAATTAGTAAAAGTTTAATAGTTATAAAATAACATTAATGTCAATTTTGACATTATTCATTTAACTGAATTTTATAAAAACTCAAGGAAATTATTGAATTAAAATATATTATGTTAAAACATATTTAATAAGATATATTAATATACATAAAAATTAAAAATTCAATTCATTCAATTTACATAACCTTTAATGTTTTTAGTATAATTTGATTTAATTATTTATTAAATAATTATTATGTTGGCATTTCTTAAGAATTTTATGTAATTACATCATCTATAAAAAATTAAAAAAACCATCATGAAAAAGAAATCATTTATCTTCAAAATTAATATTTATAACCGAACCGATGTAGTTTTCCCCTATTTCAAAGCATTATAGAAATTAAAAGGAAGAAAGGCACGTTATATTGTCCTTTTCTTTACTTAACATATTATATGGGTGAATGTCATGTAAAGATGCACAAAAAACTCATCAAATTAGATAATAAGGTCACAAGGGTCTAAATATTTCTAGATAATGGGTTTTGGGAAAGTGTTGGATCATTATTATACCTTATATTATAAGTTTAATCACTAAGTAAACTCATTTTTTCTTTAATTTCTATAATTAATTTTAATTGTTTCCACTAATAATTTTAATAAAAAACTATGTTTTAAATATTATAAATTATAAATAATTATTATTCAAAATAAATAATCTATTTTCCAAATTCCAATCAAATCAGTGTCAAAGTTTAATTTAAAATTAATCCTATAGACGTGATAATAAAGTGTGTTTTTAAAGTGAAAATGTTCAAAATATTACAATTTATTTATATCTAAATTCAATATGAAAATAATTTAAATTATTTAAATTGTTTTTATAGATTTATAATTTAACTATTTTGACTTTAAAACCTATTCAAAATATATTTTAGCATTAAAAATTATATAAAAAATGTAGTTTTTAATTAAAATTTAGTATTTTTTACTATTCATAATAAATTAGAAAAATTCAAAATATTAACCCTAAGATAATTTTGATTTTTCTATTTTGAAAATAAAGTTTATTTTTTCAAATAAATTTTTTAAATGTGGTAAAATTTAATTTTAAATTATGTGTGCCAAGCACGATTAACCTGTTTTTTAGAAAATATATTGTTTTTTAGAAAAAATTTCTCTTTATTTTAAAATAATTCTTATTTTATTTCTAATAAATTTATATCTATTAAACAAGTTATTAATATATATTTTTATAATATAGTTAATCCTATTCATTCTCATCATTCCAATTTCTACACAATATATAGGGACTCTACCTTAAACATTACATAAATTAGTAAATTCTTTTAAAATTCACATCCTTATACTCCCAAAAATATTTTCTAGATTAGAGTTTTAGATAATTAGGAAATAATTCATACATATCAACCCATAAAAATAAAAAATTTAATTCTACTAAAACAATAACCATTTTTCAAATGATAAATATTTTTAAAGAAAACATGATTTTTTTTATATGACAAAACTTCATAACATTAAACTTCAATCCTTCCTTTATTTTAACCATCCACAAACCCTGTGAATAACATTTTAAAACTTTTGATGAGCACAAAAAACTCAGTAATGAATAGAAAAATATAGAAATAAAATGTTAGAACATGAATAATTGTACACATATGAAATCATTTTCAGAAGATATACTTCTCACCCATGAAGTATAATATACCTACATTGTGAAAACAAGTGATTTACATAAAACATAGAAAACATAAATAATACCATAATGGTAACTTGGGGAATTAATTACTTGGGGTTTTTAACCATTACTACTTCCATATAACTTTTAAACCTAATATCTACCTTACAATTTAACCCCCATAACTACCTTGTGATGTAACCCTTATGACAACCTTATAGTATATCCATCACAGTTACACTTGGAGTAATCATATGGTCATACTCCAATATAAACATACCCAATAAATTGGAGGGATATATAGTTCCCACCATTAATTATAAAATATTCCCAGGAACCAAATTCATAAAACAAGAATACTTTAGTAAAAATATTCTTTTTGAATTTTGTAAAAATAGAAATTTAAAAGAGGTTTTTTAACAGAAAATTCCCTTAAAATATCATATAATTGAAGTAAATAATTAAGATAACTAATGGAATTTTCTATTAACTATAAATAAACATAATAAAACATAATAAAAACAAAATTAATTTAAAAATAATCTTAGTACTACATAATCAATGAAGTAGAAGTTTAATCCAAAGAATGGAAATTGGGTTAGAAATTTTATTACCATGGGTTCGTCTTACTTCAAACGTGTTGAAAACTCAAGTATAGTGGTTTAAATAGTGTTATTAATATATTAAAGAAACATATTTATATTTAAAATTACTTATATTATATTATTATAACATCTTTCCACCCATTTGTTAATAAATTTTGTTATTTTCATTGTTTTGGGTGTATTTATTTCATGGTTTCCAGGGTTGGTTCATTATTGACTTTCTCGCCAAATAAAAGAAAAACTATAGAATTGGAAAAAAATGGTGTTAATATTTTTACATAATTTAAAATTTACCATATATTATTTTTTTTATATGTGGATGAATCATTAGGTAAAATATTAATGAAAATGATTTAATTTATTTTGGTGGTTTTTACGATTATCACGGACTTATATCATTTTATTAAATATAATGTATATATATATATATTGGTTATAGAACATTAAATAACTTATAATATGCCTAATAAAATATTAATTAACCATAATAATGGTTTTATGACCTGAATTTAAGGTGCTAATGAAAAATTAAAGTGTATTCTCCATGACGGCGGTTAATTAACACATCACAGACGATGTTCTCATTTTTTTAATAAAAGAGAAAGGAGAAAATGTTTGATGATGAAGTCTTACATAAATATGATAAAATTCTAGTATATATAATATAATAAAGTTTTAATTCCACTTCGATAAGGGGAGGTGAAGAGTGTATAAAAAATAAAAGGAATTGAAATGAAAATAAAAGAAAATGATAGAGGATTTTACCTCTTGAATTCTTCTCCTTGAGAACGTCCTTAATGACCTTGGTTTTGGAATTTTGGGGAGACCAATAAGTCTTTAATGTGAGTTAGATTATGGGAAGGTAATTGGGTATAATTTTATAAAAATACAATGATTTTAGGTTTGAGGAGAAGAGGTGGTGAGGGGTGGTATTTATAGTGGACGAGAGGGGTGTTTTCTCATTATTATAATCATTAGTTTATTATTTTGTCTCAAGAATTTGAATATATTGAGAATTATCACTAAATATAATAAAATAATTAATTTAACATCTAGATTATTATTCTTACATATTTCATGACTCAAGGAATAGTGCAGGTTTCTAATAATGTATATGTACCATAAATTACCGTATTTCACTATTCACCAAGCCTGCCTTCATATGGACAATTGGGTGGGGCGTACTCGGAGTGGATGGCTGGACCTGAGGATCTGTGGAGGCTATCTGTACCCACCCTTCAGGTGGGACTTCCAGTGGATGGCTCGAGGCTGCGACTTTACTTTAAGTTGTTGTTTTCCCTTTCCATTTGGATAAATTTTATTTATACTTTCTTTTGCGCGGTTACTATTCTTTTGGCCAGATTATATTCTTAATGATAATGTAACTATTTTTAGAGCCATGTTACTATTCTATCAGTATTTATTCCTTAATTTATATAAATGAAAATTATTTCATGATACATTTATAATGAATTTAACTATTTAATTTTGGAATAAAAATTACTTGATAAGTACCTAGGTTATTACATTCTTTTCACCTTCTAGAAATTATGTCCTTGTAATTTTTATTTACTTATTAAAGAATTGAGGATACTATTCCCTCGTAGCATTTTAAGATTCTCATATTACTTATTCAACCATGTGATTTCTCCAAAAAGACCTTAACCTAATGAATTACCTTATTCCTTAATACTTAATCAATGTGATCAAGAATCTAAATACAATTTTCCTCATAAGAATGGTTCTCTTCCAGTTGAACTACTTCTGATCTCAAAACATGATATGAATCTAAAACATACTTTATCAACATCAAAACATGAAAAACATTGTGTACCTAGGATAAAATTAGAGGCAAATATACTCAATAGGCAATAGGTACAACTTTCTCTAGGATTTCAAAAGGTCAAATGAATCTTGGAACAAAATTTCCTTCCATTCCAAAATAAATAACACTTTTCCAAGGTAATATTTTAAGGAAAACATGGTCACCTACCTCAAAAGAGAAGTCTTTCCTCTAATTATCTACATTACTTTTCTACCTACTCTGAGATTTTGTTAGGTGTTTTTGGATCATCTTTACCATCTCAACTTTTTCCTCTACTAATTTTGGTCCCATCAACTTCTTTTCCCCGACTTCATTGAAAAATGTTGGAGTTTGACACCACTTTCCATACAATTCCTTAAAAGATCCCTTCTAAATATTGGAATGAAAAATATTATTATAAGAAAACTAAACTAAAGAAAGATATTGGTCCTAACTTCCCTGGTAATCCATTGAACAAGCTTGAAGCATGTCTTTCAATGTCTGAATTATTCACTCAGTCTATCCACCAGATTGGGGTTGAAGGGAATTGATTAAATTTAATTCAGTTCCCAAGGACTTATGAAGTACTTTCCATAAGTTATAAGTGAACCTGTGACCTCAATCAGATACAATGGATTTAGGAACTCCATATAACCTGGTAGTCTCTTTGATGTACAGTCTAGAAAGATAATCCCAAGGAAAAGTATATTGAATTTGAAGGAAATGTGTAGATTTAGTCATCCTATCACCAATAACCCAAATCACATTGTTACCTAAAGAAGTATTTGGTAGTCCTACAATGAATTCCATGGATATATTTTCCTATTTCCATTATGGATCTAAAAAGGATAATGTATCTCATTTGGTGTTTGTATCTCTTCTTTAATATATTAACATGTCAAACATTTTATGGTAAAATATAAAATATCACTTTTGATTTCATCCCGCTAGTAATACTCTCAATGGTCTATGTACATCTTATTACTGCTAAGATGTACAGAAAATCAAGAACTATGAGATTCACACAATAATTTTTTCATCAACTGGGAATCACAAGACACACAAAATCTATTCCTAAATATTAAAATACAATCCTTATCAATTTCAAATTCTGGAAAACTACCCATTTAACCAATTAAATATTTTTCTATAACTCATGGTCTTCCTTATGAACTTTCTTAATTCTATCTAATTGACACAACTGCACTGACACCAGAAACAAAATAGATGAATTTATCGTATAAAAAACATCCAATCCATAATTTATCAAATCATTAATCAAGGGGTCATTTTCCAAACCTAACATGGTTAATTTTTAATGAGGTTTTTGACTTAAATAATCTACCACTTTTCTTTCTTTCCTCGGATGTAATTGATCATGAAATCATAATCCTTTATCAATTTAATCTATCTTCTATTCCTCATGTTAAATTTATTCTAAGTAAATATATGCTTCAAAATATTATAGTTAATATATATTATATATTTGGCTCCTTATAAATAATGCATTTAATTTTTTAAAGTGAAAACCATAGATACTAATTCATAATCATATGAAGGATAAATTAATCATGAGATTTAAATTCTATTAAAGAATAAGAAATTACCTAATTATTCTTCATCAGAACAAAACCAAATCCCTTAAAAGAAGTATCACTGTAAATTATAAGGTCTCCCTTTTGGGAAGGCAGATCCAAAACTGGAACATTCCCCAATCTCTTATTTAGTTCCTAAAATAAGACATCACATTCTTATATCTGAATAAATTTAACCCTTTTTCATGTTAACATATTTAGTGGGATAATTAATCATGAAAAGTTTTTAAAAAACCGTTGGTAATAGGATGATAATCCATGAAAACTATGAATATCTATAATATTTTTTGGCATTGTCCGCTCATTAACCACTTTTTTTCTGGGATCAACTATTATGCCATCCTTATTTATAGTTTTTCCAAGAAAATAAATTTATTTCAACAAAAAAAGTCACATTTGCTAAATTTTGCATATAACTTCTATTATTTGAGAGTTTTCAAGATAATACTTAAATATTTTTCATGATTATCATAACTTTTTTAAAATACCAAAATATCATCAATAAAAATAATAAAAAACTTATCCAAATATTCACGAAATATTCTATTCATAAGATTCATGAATACAACAGAAAATTTTGTTAAACCAAAGGGAATAAACAATCATAATTCCTATATCTGGTCTGAAAATCTATTTTCAGGATTTCATCCTCCTTCACCATTAGCTAATGGTATACAGATCTCAAGTTATTCTTGGAAAAATAATGAGCTCCCTAGAGCTGATCAAACAAGTCATAAATATGAGGAAATAAATACTTATTCTTAATCATAATGTTATTCAAAAAACTATAATAAATGAAAGTCTCATGGAACCATGTTTATTTTTAATGAAAAAATAGGAGAACCATCGGGTGAAATTCTAGGATGAATGAAACATTTATCAAGAAACTCATGAAACTACTTTTTCAATTCATGAAGTTCCACTTGAGCCATTCAATAAGGGGGTTTTGAAATTAGCTCATGCTCATGAACTAATTAAATTGTAAATTCAACTTCTTGATCATGTATTATACAAGAAAACACATCATGAAGAACATCTAGGTTTTCATTGACCACTGGAACATCATCAATCAAAACAATTCCCTTGTTTTCAAAAATATGTTCAAGATAACATTCATTTTAATATATTAATAGTTTCTCCACTTCTTGATATTCTATCAATATTAACAGTTTATTATTATATACAAACATAAATTATTTATGAAAAAAAATTCTTTAGTTCTATAATCAATCATAGCATGGAAAATTGAAAGTCAATCCAAACCCATAACAATATCAAACTCTAATAGGGGTAAAAAAAATAAGGTTGGAAAGTAATGCCTTTCTATAGATAACAATATAAAGATTCTTCTAATGAAATTTTCCATTAATATTACCCTAGGTTGTTTTATAATAAGGTTTTATTTCATTTCTTGAGGTGAAATTTATAACTTACCAGAAAATTTCTTAAAAATAAAGGAATGTGCAGACCCCATATAAAACAAAACATTAGAAAATTATGAGTGAACAAGAAAAGTACATGATACCACTTCATTGGATGACCCAACATCTGATGATGTAGTTGAAAAGGATTTCACTGCACCTTTCTTCTTATAATCCACCTTCTTTCCATTATTCATATATTTCTTTGTGTAAGAATTTTTATAATCCCCCATTTTATAATATTTAAAACACTTTATAGTTTTATTATAAAAAGAAATCTTACAATAATTTTCATTGTAATATCGGGACATATGTCCAATATTAACACATCGAAAACACTTGTCGGTTTTAGTAAGGCATTCCTTAGGGTTTTTTTACCGCACTTTTCACAATCTAGAAACTGGATTTTCTTACCTTCAGATTTCTTTGATTGAATATAACCCATTACTTTACATCTGTATATCTTCTTCTAATTGTTTTAAAAGTTAAAATGATCATCTGAAAACTCCATTTCTACCATCTCAACATGTTGGAAATGTTTCTCATAACTTTTGAATTCATAGGAGGCCAGAGTCCTTCAGTATTTTGGCTTCAATCCTAAGTAAAAATGATTGATTTTACTATCAAGATATCAAATAAGATTTGGATCATACCATTACAATTTGGTGAAGTTTTCTTCATACAATACCACTGATTATTCCTCATTTTATTTAAATCCATGGAAATTATTTTCCATCCTAGGTTGAACAACCTTAGGAAAATATTTTTTATGTAATAGATTCTTAAAATCATCCCATTCCAAGGAATCATACTCCTCGCTATCTCTAATATTCCTTACCACTGAACACCACTATCCATATTCAACTTCAAAATGATAAATTAAAAGACTAAAATTTTTATTATATGAACATACCAGGATGTAAAATATCTTTTCAAGTGATTTATTCCAACCTTCAGCCTCCATTGTGTAAGAATATCCTCAAAAAGCAAGAGGGTGTTGCCTCATTAAATTTTCAACTATCATCATGTTTTTTTATGGTTTAGCTGGTTTTTGTATTTCATGTATTCCACCAATATTTATATCCTGCTTCAAATTATCCATAACTATCACAAATTGATCGGTTCTAATTACCACTATACAGGTTTGTGGATTCAGAAAGATATCATCCACTCAGTTCTTTACTACATCAGCTTCCTGATTTCTTCTACAGAAAACCATTCTGAACATACATATATTAGATGAATAAACATGGTAATATTTAAATTCTATATCATATCAACTTATACATAAGGTAAAAATAAGTTATGTTATTCTATTAACATCAACCTAACCCTTAGAGTTTTCTAAACTATGCTCGGATACCAACTATAAGGACCCGACCTTAAACATTATAAATATTAGTAAATTCATTTAGAATTCACTTAAATAAATTACCCAATATCTTTTTTGGTTTATATTTTTAGATAATTAGAAAATAATTCATACTTATCAACCCATAATCATTATAATTTTATACAACTAAAAAAATATCCATTTTTTTACAATATGAATCTTTTTAAAATAATAGATTCTTTCTTTCTTTGAAAAAACTTCATGACTTTAAACATGCATCCTTTCATTCCTTTACCCATCCATAAACCCTATAAAACAAATTTTGAAACATTGGATGAGAACAAAAATCTCATTAAGGGATATAAAAATAAATAAATAAAACATAAGTCCATGAACAATTGTATACATATGAAATCATTTTCACAATATATACTTCTCACCCATATTGTATCATATACTTACATTGTAAAAACAAGTGATTTATAAAAAACATAGAAAACATAAATAATAATATAAAGGTAACTTGGGGAATTAATTACTTAATATTTTAACCCTAATGGATATAATATTATTTTAAACCCTTACGACTACCTTACAATGTGACCCTCATGACTACCTTAGGATGTAACCCTCATAGCTACGTTATAGTGTAGCCATCGTAGTTACACTTGGAGTAACAATACTGTAAACCTACAATATAAATATAAAAAATAATTATAGGGAGATTTTGGTCTCAAAATAAATCATAAATAATTCCCAAGAAACAAAATCATAAAATAATAATACTTCCATAAAAAAATTATTTTAAATTTTTTAAAAATTGAAATTTGAAAGGGTATTTTTAAAGAAATGTCCCTTATAAATATCATATAATTGAAGTAAAAAAATTAGTAAAACGAATGGAATATGTGTATACGCTATAAATACACATAATAATACATAATATAAACAAAATTAATTTCACAAATATAATTAGTTTCACATTATCAATGAAGTACAAGGTTAACCCAATGAATGGAAATTGGGTTAATAATTCCCTTACCTCAGGTTCTTATTACTTCTAAAATGTTAAAACCTCATGTATAATGGTTTAAATTTTTTTATTAATATTTTAAAGAACCATATTCACATTTTTAATTAATTATATAATATTATTATAACATATTTACACCCATTTATTAATAATTTTTTTTATTTTCATTGTTTCGGGTGAATTTATTTCATGGTTTCCATGGTTGGTTCATTATGAACTTTCTTGTCGAATTGAAGAAAATCTCTATAAGTTGAATTAAATGGTGTTAATTTTTTTTTTAGAATTTCAAATGATACCATGTATCATTTTTTTCTTATATGAGCATGAATAATTAGATAAAACATTAATGAAAATGATTTAACCTATTTTGGTGATTTTTACGATCATCATGATCTTATATCATTTTATTCAATATCTTATATATATATTGGTTAAAGAACATTAAATAACTTATAATATGTATAATAAAATATTATGTAATCATAATAATGGTTTTATGACCAGAATTTAAGGCGTTATTGGAAAATGAGTGTATCATCCATGATGGCGGTAAATCGACACATCACGGACGATATTCTAATTTTTAGAATAAAAGGGATAAGGAAAGAATCATGATGATGAATTTTTCAATCAACAAGTTAAAATTATATTATATATAATATACTGGATTTTTCATTCCACTTGGGTAAAGTGGGGTTAAGAGAGTATAAGAAAAGAAAAGGAATGGAAAAGAAAAGAAAATAAAATGAAAGGGGATTTTACCTCTTGAATTCTCTTTCTTGAGAACCTCTTTAAGGCCCTAGTTTTAGCCTTTTGGTGATAAAAAATGTTATTGGATGTGGGAAAGAGTATTGGGAAGGGAATTGGGATAAAATTAAATAATATAAAAGTCTTTGAGGTGTGATGAGAAGAGGTGGTGAGGGGTGGTATTTATAGTGGAGGAGAGGGGTGTTTTCTCATTATTATATTCATTAAATATTATTTTGGATAGAGAGTATGAATTGTTTGAGAATTATCACTAAATATAATAAAATAATGAAGTTAATTTCGAGATTATGGTTCTTAAATCATTCATGAATCAATTAATAGTGTATTTATCTTATAAATTATATATACCGTAAATTACTGCCTTTCACTATTCACAAAAAAGAATCAGGTATTTTAAAAAAATTCAAAAAATTCAACCCCAAAATTTTTTGAATATGTAGAATTAAAAAATAAACTCCATTTTCCAAAAATAATTTTCAAAATATAAAATATTTATTTTTTATTAAAATCATAATTTATTCATAAAAATACAGGTTTTAAAACTATAACTGGTTTTAAAACACATTGAAAATTTAATTAAAGTCTCATAAAATTATCTTATAATCATAAGAAAAAAATATAATAATTTTTTAATATATTTTATGAAAATATATTTTATTTTAAATAATTATATTGATTATTAAATTTCAATTAAATATGTTTGGCTCACAAAAATACTAACACTTAATTTATAATTTTCAAAAAAAATCATCTACTTATTCAAAGATATAAATATATCATATTTTCACTTATAAGATGAATAAATTTTTTAAATAATTTCTCAGGTGAGGTTACTATTTTATTATCCAGATTACTATTCTTAATGGTTATATTATTATTCTTAAGGTTAAGGTATTATTCCATCAGTATAAATTCTTTAATTTCTAAAAATACCAATTTTTTTCACTGTACATTTAAATTGAATTTAACTATTTAATTCTAGAATGAAAATTATTTTATATGTACTTGGGTTGTTACACAGTAACTATCATATTAAATTATAATATTAATAGTATATTTTTGTTTGATAAAATTTGGTATTGTGTATAACACAAGAAAAAAATAGTATTGTGTTTACTGAAATCTATATTCAATATTGTGTGTAGTGAAATCTTAACTTTGTGTTGTGTATAAAGAATGCTTAACTTAGTGTATCATGCCATACAATACATCAATTAATTTTTATTTATTAAAAAAATAATTTATTAAAATTTGGGTTGTTACACATAATGAATCCTTTATAATTTTTTTATTTATATATATAAATCCATAAAATAATTCTAATAATATGTACGTAGAATATAAATATTTAAAATAGTTAAAACAAGGTTATAAGTTGAAGTTTCCATTACATTGAGTTCTACTCATTAGTTATGTTCTTTATCTTCCTAAATAATTAAATTATATCAATTATTTACTTGATCAGGAACCCTTTTCAAATTTATTATTAATTTTATTTTATTTATTATAATGTTATATTCAATTACCTAATCATTTAAGTTCATGTCATTCGTTTTAATGATATTAAGCTCATGTGTCCATAATGACTTTGGTAGGTTGATTATGGTCAATGAGGTCATTATTCCACAATATTAAAAATAATTATGATGACAAGAATATCATTTCTATATATTAATAATAAATTAAAAAACATGAATGGTTGTTATGAAAAATTAACTATGTTACAATCATGGAGATTGTAGGTCATAGGTATGCATGAGTAACATTTCCATTTTTTAATGATCATTATGGAAAGGAAGAAAATAATTATTTTATCTTCATATAATGATTAACATATCCTAAAAATAATATTATCTCTTTAAATGAACTTATATATACTATCCACATGATTTGGTTTTGAAAAATCAATCACATCACTTCATGGAGGTGGTAGTTCACATGTACACATAAACAATGTTATCATATTTAAATAGATGTAAAGGTAATAAAATGGATGATATATTATCTTCAAATAATGATAAATATTCCATTAATATCATATATATATATATATATATATATATATATATTAATTATATCATTATAACTATCCATGAGAGGCAGTAATGGAAAATGAATCACATCATTTCACGAGATGCTAGTCTATCGTACACATGAATGATGGTTTTGTTCCCAATTTTATGGTAGTTGTGATGGATATAGGTTAAGAAATTATCATAATAAAATATCATTATATGTAATATACTTATTTTATAATATTATAAAGGTTGGAAAATATTTAAAGGAGGTAGAAGAAGAAATATAATGAATTTGATTAGATAAAAACCATACCTCTTCTTTAGAAACCCACTTTAGGGTTATACCTAAAGCCATAATTTGATGAATTTATTATAAAACCAAGGAATCTAGGATTTTTGGAGGTATGTAATTAATATATTAGGATAGGTATTGGCTGCTCTAGAATGCTCAAAAATGGGTGAGGAAGAGAGGATGAAAGGTTCTCTTTTATAAGTGAGGGGAAGGGGACACATGGGATTACTTAAAATATTAAATTAATTTTAATTATTTTTTTATAAAAGTATATTTAAATTTATATAATTAAAATATAGGATGACGGTGGGTTTAAATAATACCGTCCCATAAAATAATTAGAGGTTTATATAATGTTTTTACACTTATTTGTTTTTGTTCTATCCTGTGTTAACCCTTTTAGACTATTACTAAAATAAATATTATTTTTACTCTTTATGGGTCAAGATAGTTACTAAAAAGTTGAGATTTCCATTAAATGTACCATATTTTATAATTTAAACCATATCTAAATCATTTTTTGTAAGATAATATTTTTATGAATTTTAAATCATTTAATAAAATATTATTTATTATAAAATATCATTAATTTCATTTTTGGAACAATTAATTTAATGTGAATTTAATTTTAAAAATCCCTAATATGTTATGTATATCTGAAAAATTCATGGAATATAATAAATAATTCAAATTATATAACTTTCATTATTTTCTGAATCATTTATTTTATTTTTCTTTTAATTGAAAAAATATTCTGTCAGCGTTGCGTAAGAATTTTAGGTAATTATATAATTATTAAAAATTATAATTAAGTTAAAAAAATTAAAAAATAATTATATTTGAAACAAAAATTTATAACTATTTTCTCCTATCATAAAATATTATAGATATTAAAAGTTGGAAAGTGAATTTTTTTACTTTATCTTTTACATAAATATTTTGATGGACAACATCATAGAAATATTTAATCATGTTTCTATATTATAAAAACTTGGATGGAAATTACCAAACTAAAATCATAAAATAAGAGAAAAATCAAGTGGTTGGTTCATTTTTTAGTCTTTATCGTATTATTTTTCACTTTAATTATCTGATTTACCCTTACAAGGATGATAATTATTTACTATGATTACTTTTCCTAATGACCAAAAATAAAAAGACCTATTTTAAAAAATTCACCTAAATATTCAAACCATGGAATTAATTTTTTATGATCCTATTTGTATAAGTGATAAAAACTAATTTGATATTAAAATACAAAATGTAATAGAAAACATTTTTTTATAAATATATATTTTAATGTTCAAAAATGAATATTTACAAAAATGAGGTATATTAATGATCCAAATAAGATTATATATAATTAAATAAGACTTATTTTACTTTTATATACAACTAAAATAAAAATGGTACTTTTTAAAAGAAATGAATATTTTACAATAATAGGTATTTTTTCACTATTCACAGATTAATCAATATTTTTTGAAGAATACAAAAAATTCACCCTAAAAACATTAATATTCTTATTTAAAAAGTGATAATGTTTTTATAAAATAACATTTCTAAAAGTTTAAGAAATTAATCATATTATCTACAGAAAAAATGAATAAAAATCATTTTAAAAAAACATGTTTTTGAATCATAAAATGAATTTACTTAAAATTGAATTCCTATTTCCAAATAATTATTTAAAAAAATTATTTAGTAAAACATTTATAAATATACGTAATAATTTATTTAATCCAATTCATACTTTTTAATTCAATTACTAGTTTATAAGAGTCATAATTAAATTATTATATTTTTATAGTATATCTCAATTTGGTTAAAGCTCGGTGTTGCGTGCTAAGAAAGCTTTCAAACATAGTATTATTTTAAAAAATTGGTTTGTTAAATTCTACCTCCACCTTTAATAAATTTTATCCTCAAAACATGAACTTTATCTCAATAATTAAGGGTTTGAAATTTATAAATACCTTTATTTAAAACCCTCATCATAAAGAGGGTTAATAATGCTTCATCTTGAAAATAGGGAAAGATAAATATGAAGGTCGTCTAGAATAACAAATAAATAGGTTTCAAAATATGATAAAATTAATGTGAAGTGAAAATATATACATGAAAGAAAAAAATAATATACAAATAATTATGGAGAGTGACCATGATAATTGATCACAAGGAAGTGAATGATCATGAGAAAGTTAATTACCAAACAACAATAAACTAGAGTGGTGTAAAAAAGTCCATAAATTTATAAGAAATGAAGGTAATATGATAAATGTTATGTTCCAAGGTATTATTATAAGAGTTAAACAATTTATATACCATGTAGAGTTAGAAAAAAAATTAAATATACTTACTTGACAAGTTTAATTTTATCCAGTAATCAATTTCCACCACGATATCTTCATTTTGTCAAAACATGAAGTATTGAAGATGGTTTTTTCAATCATGAAGAACTAAAATAATCTTATATACGATCACATTACCCCCAGAAGGACAAAAATCTATTTCTATTGACTTTATAAATTAATTAAAACCAAAATAGTTTGCACAAGTTAAGATAATTCCCAAAATTAAAAAAAATTCATATGAAGAAATAATAAAATATTCTCTAAATTTAAAAAGTAGTACTCAAAGTTCAAACCAAACAATTATATAAATAAATAACCATAAAATTAATAAAAATATTCTTAACCATGTTTTAAACCCCAAAATTAATAAGGATTTATTCAAATATTCTTCTGATATTTATTTAACATTTATCGCTAATCAATATTAGTCACTCATAAAGTCATACACCCAAAAATGTATCTTCCCAAGTTATATTATCACCAAATTATGATAATAAATTCCCCAAATAACCTCAATCACCATAAAAGGAAAAAAATTATATATACTTCCAAAAGATAATTCAACCCTTATACCTCAAGTAAAATCCTATAATATTCTATTTTCCATAATCATATAATTTTCCCCAAAACTATAGTGATATTCTTCATAAATAACATTCATCACTTAACCAAAAAAATAAATATCCAATCACATTATTATCTATATGATAAAACATATGTTCCTAAAATTAACATAATATTTATCTACAAATCATTATAAGAAACAAAAACAACGGCATAAAAATCAAAACATCATGTAAGCTAGTGGTATATGTTGCACCAATGTAGCCCTTCAGTTGTGGTTTCAAATACCACAACCTTTTCAGATGGGAAATATTATCCCCAATCCTATAGGTTTTACTTTTAAAAAAATGAATATAATTCCTATAAAATTCCCAAGAATATGATGAAAATATTCAAACATAAACTGAATAACAGAAACATTAATGAATGTTTTATCCTCAAAGGTTATCTCATACCTTTCAACTTACATCCCCAAAAATTTAATAGTATTTTTCTAAAATAATACTCCATGTTAATCCTAAAGAGTTACATTAACCACAACCATATAGTATGACTCAAAAAAATTCTTGATGTTACTTCCATCACATAAAACATAAAAAGAGTTATAATGTTTTTAAACTTATGATCATCCTTAAATCAACCAGTGCATCAAAACTCTTTATTCCCCATATATAGACATCTTAATCATTAAACGTTCTTTATAATAGCATTAGTAATTACTATATATTTATTGATATATAATTTCTGATCTAGTTCTTTACTTTCCCCTCAAAGACATTGATTTTAATAATTCACAAACTCCCCATATTTAAAACATTCAATTTATACTTAGGGAAGAACTTTATTCCCCCTCATGTTGTTACCTGACTCTTCATTTTTCCATAGAATATTATTTCTTTATGCCCTCCATTTCCACATAAAAAACATGTTCATGTTCTTTTATAAAATTTAACTAAGTTATTATTCCCACATTCTTGACACATATGACATTGAGTATTTTTTACCTTTATGATCTTGATCACCTGAACTTCCATGGAACAATATATTTTCATATTTTGTGCATTATGAAACTCAAATAGGTTCAAGTTATTAATAATAACTTGTGATAACTAGTCAATAATAACCATAATGTATTTCACTATAGATCCCATTATATTCAATTTATCTCCCAGAAAACCACCACATTCTTCTTCACATCTATTTTTTAGAATAGTTCCAACTAGATCATCTATTTATTAAATAATTGTTAGCGCTAGTTTATAAAATAAACCACAATTAACCATCATACATGGAGTATAAACACTCTGATATCCTTAGACATTTCATCTTTTATTAAACTCTTTAAATTTATCCAAAATAACAATAATTATTCCTAATATAATAATATTTTTCATTATAGAGTACATTAAACTTATGCTAAAATAATATCTTAACCTATAAAGGTATCTAAAAATTTCCCATAATACCAATTGTAAGGTAACAAACTTAAACAATACATAATATTTTGTTTTAAGTTAAGAATTCATTATCATAATTTTGAGGTTCTTTATATTTTATAATTTTAGAGAAACATACCATCACCCTTACATAAATAAATATTACATCAAAAAGTTCACACTCCCACTCAGTATTCATTTTTCCCATAATATTAAAAATTTAATATATATATTTTTTTATTTTCATGAAATATCTTCAAAATTTTTATCTTGACCTCAAACTTGTCCCTACACATCCTGAAAATCCTATGATTTTAAAAAAAAATTGTTTGAGTAGAAAAATATATATAACGTACATATAAAAAAAAGAAACGAACTCACTAGTCCTTAAATACTTACAAAAATTTTCAATTTTAAAAATAAACTTTGGGCTGAAAACAAAAAATTTATTACTCAACAAATAATATTATTTACCCATATCATTTCATAAAAAAATTCATAAGAAATTTTAAATAGAAAATAAAAATGTTAAATGTTTCTTTACAGTCATGAAAAACACATAACAATTTTTCCACAATGTTCTACATTTCGCCCTTAATAATTAGAATATACTTTCCTTTTAGAATAAGCTCATTTTGTTAGCTTGTGAAATCATAAGATTTTTTTAGAAACCAATATAAAGTTTAAATAAATCATGTATGTAACTTGGTACATCATCTTCATGTCACTATTACAACCACTCTTACATATAGAATAAATAATATGGTGGGATTCCAATATTATTCTTAACCAATACAATGGAGGTAAATAAGAGACCAACCTATCCTTTTTTTATAATATACTAGCCCATCCTAGTTTTATAATAAAACAAATCATCATCATAAATAATTCCTAATAATTATAACATAATCATAACATATGAAATATTGTATAAAAATATTCTATACAACCATAAGATAAACATTTCTTGATATCAAAATATCCATTACATTTAAATCATTTAAAAAAACCAGAATAGGGGGAAAGAGTGTTTTTATTTAAAGAAAACAAGAAATATTAAAAAGGAAGATGAACATAAAATAACAGTTACACTACTACAAAAATGGGCTTTATCAGCGCTCAAAACGGGCTTTAACAGTGCTAAAAAAGCACTGTAAAGATCAGCGCTAATAAAGGGGGGTCCCCTTTATCAACAAAAAAATCACTGATAAAGGTAGCCTTTATCAGCACTTAAATCACGTTGATAAAGGGATCATTTATCAGCACTAAAAAAGGATTGTAAATGCCCTGCCTGCTGTAACATTAAATCCTACAGCAGCACACCCAAACAAGACCTGAAAAAAATCAGCATATTAACTAGTATACCCACACAAAATTAACACATAATTCATAAGGAAATTTCATCAAGTATACACATACAACAAGTATACCCATACAACACATAAAACAAGTATACCCATACACCATTAACACAAAATTCATATGTTAATTAAATACCTAAAGAATTCAATTCAAAATTCAAGGGGTTGGGGGTTGTTCAGGGGTTTGGGGTGGTTGTCCAAGGGGTGGGGGTATTCAGGGGGATAGGGGTGTCCAGGGGGTGGGGGGGGGGGGGGGGGGGGGTTGTCCATGGTGGTGTCCCGTGGGGTGGGGTGGTGTCTACGGGCTTGGGGGGGATTTCTAAGGGGTAGGGGTGTCCAGGGGGTGGGGGTGGGGGTGTCCATGGGGTGGTGTGGTGTATAGGGGGTGGGGGCGGTTCAGGAGTTTGGGGGTTATCCAAGGGGGTTGGGTGGTGTTCAGGGGTGTGGGGATGGCTGTCTATAGGGGTGGGGGTGTCCAGGTGGTGGGTGGTGTCTATGAGGGGTGGGGGTCGTCCTGGGGGTGGGGGCATCCAGGGGGGTTGGGGGCTATCTAGGGTGGTGTTGGGGGTGGGGGCTGTCCATGGGGGTGTCTAGGGGGGTGTGGTGGTGTCCAGGGAGGGTGGGGTGGTGTCAAGGGGGTGGGGGGCTTTAATGGTTTTAATGAATTGAATTTCATGGATTTTAAAATCATTGGTATTTTTAAAATTGTTTTGGAATAGTGTTTATTTCAATAATATGTGTTTCTTTAGGAAAAAATGAATGCTTTTGGAGTGTACGGTAGGAAAGAGGTTTTCCGTATGTCAGTTGTTGTTTTCACTTAAAATTATGTCCATTTTAAACAAAAGAGAGACTCTTTGAGTGATACCAGCCACACCGTGCCTCAGATTGAGGGTGTTTGATTGGATTTTCGTACGTCAGTTGTTGTTTTCACTTAAAATTCTTTCCATTTTAAACAAAAAAGAGACATTTTGCGTGACACCGGCCACACCATGCCTCGGATTGAGGCAGGGTTGACTCGTACACATCACACATGACCCATGGATCATTCTACAAAATTATCAACATAATCATAATGTGTTTGGTCATATTTGCGTATGTTAGTTGTTGTTTTCACTTAAAATTCTATCCATTTAAAAAAGAGAGAGACACTTTGAGTGATATCAGCCACACTGTACCTCGGATTGAGGAGGGGTTGACTCATACATGTCACACATGACCCATGGATCATTATTATAAAGTATCAACAAAATATGAATGTGTTTGGTTTGATATGAATGTATTTTGGATATTTTATTGGTTTTTCTTATCCAAAACCAAAAGAAAAATGGTTCATCATTCTTGTATGTTTCTGGTGCATTTCATCTGTTAAAATGGAAAAATGAATCATTAGAGAAATGATGTTTTATTTAATAATAATTAAAATTTTACTACAAATATTTACATATAATAATGTTTCATCTTTTGATCTTTTTAACCCCTCTCAAAATTGGCTGCCAATTGTACACATCCCCAAGTAAGATTTTCATGCTTTTTGTGTACAATATTCCATCAGGTATGCAGCCCACTCATTTCTGAAAAAATCTATATCATCTCGTGACTATGAGGAATGTGTTAATGGTTGTTGGACCTCAACACTAGGAGCAACAACAGGTTCAGAAACTTGTTTTTGCTCTGCACTGTGAGCAGCAGTAACAACAGCTTGAGAGACTAGTTCAGCCTCGAGATTGGGAGCACAAGAACGTACATAAGTCATTATCTGCAAAATTGGTTGAATAGTTAATTTGTATTACATAAATTCAGTAATTATAAGATAATAACATGAGATAACAATATCTATATTACAAACAAAAATAACCTATTTATTAAACTCTATTTCTTTTTTTCAAAGGCTGATGGGATTTGACACCTCTATTGATTATCCAAATCCCTTCATTGTGGTCTCCTTTAACATACAAAACATCATCTACATTGTGACTGCTGCTAAATTATTGTGATGTACCAATTAAAGGATCATCCTAAACTAAATTTTCCTCAGAGACTTCAGTATTTTTTGATGACAACAGAGTAATCGACCACTTTCAGTTTGCAGGATCTGGAACATAAAATACTTGTAATGCTTGTGATGCCATTATAAATTATTCGTCTTTGTGCCCTTCTTTACTAAAATCAACTTTCACAAAACCCAATTCATCTATTTTAACACCACTATTTTATCAACCCATTTTTATTGAAAAATGGGAAATTGGAATGTTGTATAATCCAACTCCCATGTTTGTTTGATAATGCCAAAGTATAACATATTCAAAAAAATTTGATTTCTGTCCTTACTAGAAAAAACAGGCATCGCTTCAGCCACTAGTGTAACTCCACTATTTTTCATGGTATTATCTTCATCATTTTCATCTATATAGAATGTATAACCATTAATTACATAACCATTTTAAGATAATACATACACACTTGGTTCGGCGGCTAGCCATAGAAGATGTTCAGAAATTGAATTCGTATTTTTAGCTAACTCTTTAAAAATATGGTCTTGTAACCATCCTATAAACTGGTGATTATGTGTATTTGATATCCATTTTTTAGTCCTAGATGGATTCAACTGCCTATGAATTTCTTTGAGGGTTTCAATATATGGAGAAACCTCCCAAATGTTATGAAAAAACCTAAAGGTTGTCCTGCTCTTGATCTGTAATATTTATTGTCACAAAATCACTTCCAGAAATTCCCTCACCCTCATTGCATCCAATGTGATGAGATTTCGGGAGACCAATGCTTTCCACATCAGATAAGTATTCGGTATAGAATTAAATGGCTTCCTCAAAAATATATCGGTCTACAATACAACCCTCTAGCCTACTTCAATTTTTGACATACCCTTTCAAAATATTCATATATCATTCAAAGGGGTACATCTATCTATATTGAATAGTACCACAAAGTCAAATATCTATCACCAAGTGAACCATCAAATGAACCATCATATAAAAGAATGATGGCGAAAAGAACATTTCTAATTCAAATAATATGATGACAATTTTTCTTTCCATAACTGGAAATTTCGTCGAGTCTAAATATTTATTGCATATAGATATGAAAAAGAATAAAATTTTGGTTAACGTATGGCGAACATTCTTGGAAAAAATACAACATAAAGCTATAGGAATTTAATCATGCATCAAAACATGGTAGTCATGTGATTTCAAAACTTTTAACTTAAAATCATTCATTGACACAATGTTTTTGATATTTGTCGAAAACCCCTTTGTAACCTTTACATTATTGAAGAAGATGCAAAATTGATATCTCTCCTCCCTAGAAAGAGTGTAAGCAGCTAGAGGAAGAAACATTCAATTTTTACTCTTCACGGGAGCCAACTCTTCTTGTTTTCCCATGACAACCATGTCCAACCTTATCTTAATTCCATCCTTTGTTTTTCAAGGGGAATTTAAAAACGTTCTGATAACACTATCACATATATTTTTTTCCACATGCATCACATCAAGAAAATGCATGACGTACAGAAAACTCTAGTATGGTAATTCAAAAAAACTGATCTCTTTTTCCAACCGATTTTTGTAAGGTTTTTTGAAAATGGTTTACCAAAAATAGTGTTCACATCATTTACTTTCTCAAACAGCTGATCACCTATTAGTGGAGATGGTGTTGTACGTTGTTATGAACTTCCATTGAATGAGGTCATCCAAGATCAGTACTTATGTCGATGAGGTATAAATCTATTATTTCCTAGAAACACTAATTTCGATGAATGTTTCAACCTAATTGATTATGCATCTTCTTCTCACATGGGACACCCTTGAGTTCCTTTAATGCTATATCCAGAAAAATTTCAATAAGTAGGTAAATAATTTATCATCCCATACAACATGGCTCTCAACATGAATTATTTAGTTTTATAAGCATCATAAAACATAACACCTGAATCCCACAATAATTTCAAGTCCCCAATGAAAGGATCCAAATAAATATCAATATCATTACCTGGTTGTTTTGGTCATGATATAAGAATAGATAACATGATGAATTTTCATTTCATGTATAACCAGGGTGGAAAGTTATAATTTATGAACATAACAAGCCATGTACTATGAGTGATGGTTTGAAAACAAAAAGGATTCACTCCATATGTAGATAATGCAAGACGAATGTTTCTCAGCTCATTTCCAAATTCATGATACTCGTGATCAATTATATTCCATTGAGGTGATTTAGATGGGTGATGTAATTTCCCATCATTATTTCTTTTCTCTACATGCCACGACAATTGTCTTGTAGTTTCTTCACTTCCATATAGACGCATAAACCTTCGAATAATTGGAAAGTACCGTACAACTTTTGTACGACTGGATTTATCTTTATTATATCGGGAAGCACCACACTTTGGGAATTCTATAAGTGATTTGTTCTACTTGAAAAAAAATATACAGATTTTGGGCAGGCATGTATTATTTCAGAAATCATACCCATTGAGCGTAGCATTCGTTTAGCTTCATATGTCCGTCTTAGGAGCTCATTATCTTCTGGGAGCATGTCATTCAAGAGAGAAAAAAGTTCCATAAAATTGACATCACCCCATATATTGACTGCTTTCAATTTATACAACCTCAATATAGCTAACAATGTTTTATATTTAGTGCAACTAGAATACAATGGAATCTTTTCACAACTCTTTAACTTCTCAAACAATTTTGGGAAATCACGGAGTTCATCTTCAATTGTCCTTGTCATTTCCTCAATATGATCTTTATCATTATCAACTATAATCACATCCTCCATACGGTCTTCTTCATTATCCATATTTGTAATCATTGATGATCTATAAAATGTAGTTTTATCCCAGCTAATAGCTACATTCACTTTTTCTCCGTGTTTATTCCAACATTTATAACTCTGGTCTATTTAGTGACATATCAAATGTTCTTCCAACTCCTCTGGAGTAATTAGTCTAGAATGAAAACAATGTAAACATATACATAGGATTTGAGAAGGATCCTTTTCATGATCCTTTGCAAACTTGATGAACTCTTTCACTCAATTCTCATACTCTATTGTCAAATGATTAGCATCCATCCAATATTTATTCATCTCCATCCTATTTGAATCTGAAATATTATTATTTATGATTCAAATACCCAAAACAAGACTTCCAAATATAGTATAAGTGAACCACTTATCAAAATAGAGATTAATAAGTCCTAACCATTTCCAACAAAGATTTGGAATTCAACAGCACCAGGATAGATCCCCCCCATCAAAATCAACACACTTTCCAGCCCCCTTAGCAATAGTTCTAGCACCCTCCACCCTTGAAGAAAAACATTAAACATCGTTTTAACCACCCCTTTCAGTCACCTCATTAATAATAAAATAATCACATTAAACAACCCAAAATTATTGACCAAACTCAAATAAAATGAAAACAAGGATACAATTTTGATGAGAAAACTAATATAGTAGAAACATTTGCAAACACATGACATTTAGATTAGACAAATTCCCATACATTTAGGTATAATAGAAGTATGCATCCTTTTTTCTTATGAATCAATAAATTTTGGAAAAAAAACTAACCAACTCAATAAAATTCATATTTTAACATGAATTTGAAGGTAAAGAGAGATAAATAATTTCATTGAAAATAATTCAACTGAATCTTTTAGTATAAATTGAAAGAGGGTATTGGTTAATTAAGGGATGAGGTCAATAACTCATGACATAATCATGCTTAGACTCTCAAACCAAACTCACCACATCCCAAAATTTTATCAACTAAAACATGACCATATGACTAAATAAAACTACACCATAATGAATATTAGAATAAGAACAAAATGAAATAGATGAGGATGAGAGGAGAAATCAGCAAAGATAAATGATGGGAAGTCGAGAATCTAACCTCATCAAAAGGAATCTCAAAAATTTGAAGTATGGTTCGCAGGGAGTAGGGTCCAGTGGGGAGGAGGAGAAGTAGGGTTCATGGGGAAAAAGATCTGTGAAACAGGTTTGAGGGGGAGGATAAAGAGTAAGGATAGCAGCGCCATAGTAGGGAAGCAGTGGCAGAGTGGCAGCAGCGAAAAAGAGAAGATCGGGGGGGGGGGGGTTGTCATAGGGGTATAGTTCCGCGAGAGCTTAAGGGCACGATAAACAGAGGGCACTATGCACCCTATTTTATAAAATGGAACTATGGTCTTATCAGTGCTAGAAAAGCGCTGATAAAGGATCCCTTTATCAACACTAAAATTTTAGTGCTGATAAAAGGTGCCTTTATTAGTGCTTTTATAGTGATGATAAAGTGACCCTTTATCAGTGCTTTTAATTAGCGTTGATAAAGAGTTACCTTTATTAGTGCTTTTTGCTTAGTGTTGTTAAAATACGATGCTTGCCTTGCCCATTTTTGTAGTAGTGTTATGGTGGGGGGAAAAGATGTTTATGTCATTTATGTTAAAATAGGACATTTACTTTTTACTTTTGTAAAGAAACTTTAAACAATATGTATAAAATATGAAAAAATACCTTTTGATCACATTTTATAACTTGTCAAAAGTGACTTAAAATATATTATTTATAATTAATTTATGTATATATGAATTATTATGATCCAGGATTTTCATAAATTCATATTACATATTTTTAGATAAATATTCACTACATTACAAAAACACATTCCCAAGGATAAAAATAGTTTAGTTCCTTTAGAAACATGGAATATATTATTCTAATTTGGTAAAAGATCTTCAACATCTCCCATAAAGAGAATTCCCTTTAGTACTCTTACTAAAATCCCTTCTTTATATATATGGAAAGGATTCATAAGAAAAAGGTTGATCTCAGATGCTCAAAAAGGGTAAACATGAAATAAATAAATTTATTATCTTATTAAATCACAATATAATAAATATATGAATTTGATCATTAGTATAACATACAATACTCATACCCAACCTTTCATGGATCATAAACATGATTTATAGAATAAAACATTAACCTGAACAATAAGAACGATACTTCATAATAACTCATTATTGAACCATATTTTCAATTAAAAAATATTTTTAGCATCATCATAAGTATAGAAAACAATTTCATATGTCAAGGTTAACAACCAAGACTCAAAAATCATGCCTTATCACATATTTCCCTTAATAGTTCAAGCACATCGACTTGTTTCTCTTAACTATCTCATGAGATATAATTCATTACCCAATGCATTGGTGAGAGATAAAGGTCCCACCCATCAATTAATTAAAACTATACATATGTGTTCCATAGGACCAAAAATCCCATCATAACCCATACAAATAAATGAGTTTCGCAAACACTCCTCCCCCTCCAAATCACTTTTTTTTCATTTTCTGAATAAACCACTTTGTGGAAAAGTGGGAACCTCACAATCAAATTCAAACATACCAAAACCAGTGGAAAGGCAGATTAAAGTGAACAGCAGATTACAAAGTAACAGAATTGACAATAAAGGGGAACATAAAGTGTGTAGTCGCCTTGAGACCACCATAAAAGAAAAGTGAAAATCATCAAACCACAAACCACCATTCAAGATTTAAAATCCAAAATGAAACTTTAAACAGGTTTCAAATAGGTAATTATCTCTAGCCCCACGGTAAGCAAAACATCTCGAACCACACGAGTAGTAGGAACCTCGAGCCGAACCGGAATGCCCCTCTTGTGACTACCTCCACACAGTTACCAGCACAAATGTCGGCCATCATCAGGACCTCCAGAACAAAATCACTTTATCGTTACCAATGAAGAACCGAAATCACGTTGCACAGAAGCAGAAAAATGGAAAACCAATGCTGAAGGGACTCAAAAGCGAGAAGACAACCGTAGACGTGCCTCCTGGAACACCCACCGCTCGCACGAACACATCCCAAAACCTCCACGGATATAAATAATAATAATGGTATCTCTGGGTTATATCCTAATTAAAGCATAAGTAACATCAATATAATTCATCATAGAAAAAAAATGATTTTTCGAAAGATCACTTCAAATAATTCTTGAAGTAAATATATTTTCCCTTATGAAATAATTTTATAAAAGCCACACAATTATACTGTAATAAATTTTATTTGAAAATAAATTTCTAATATTTTAAAGTAATATTCAAATAATTAAGGTATAATTATTTAAAAGGATTCCATTCATGATATATATGTTAAACAAAACATTCCTTTTATATATTTTTAGTCTGTAAAGTCATAAAAACCCTTGTTTAGAAAATGGAAAAAATATTCCTTTCATCCCATTCTGTAAAAATTTTAGCATGGGTAAAAATAAATTTATAAAAATAGTATAATAGTAAAAAAATTGAAAACATTTTTAAAAAACATAGTTTTGGAATATAGACATTTCGAAATAGTGATTTAAAATTAAACAATCCCAATTATTGATGAGATTGTGAAATAATCACTTATCACTTTACAATAAGTTGAATAATATTCCCTATTAAAGAAATAAAATTTTATGGATATTAAAATACCATAATATTTAGGATAATAATCATAAAATACATTCATGGTTAGTATATACACCATACAGAAGAAATAAGTATCATGAGACCCATATAAATAAAAGTTTGACAAAAATCCCTTACCTCAAGTCTCTCCATTATTTTTTCAGGTTCAAACCTCATGTATAATAAATATAGATTTATTATACATTTATTATATTACCATATATCAATCATAAACTTTATTATTAGTATATAAAATCTTATCAACTGTTAATTAATAATTAAAATCACTATTCTATGTGATAACGTCTTCATTTTCCAAGCATGTTTCGGTTAGGAAGTCTCATTACTTATACATTGGTCATGGTACCATAATTTACATAATAATTATTATGTTATATATATATTATATATATTCATAAAATTCATCCTTACTACCACCAATGTGAAATATAGATGGGAAACAAATCGCATCGCATCATGGAGATGGTATGTCATACGTACGCACGAGCGACACAATCTTTTCCCAAAAATTTATGTGGTGAAAAGGTAAATATTATATTATCATTAAAGAATTATAAATATTTCCTTATTTTAATATATAATAATTACACATGTCATAATTTTCTTTCTTAAAATATGGTGATGAAAAATGAATTGTATCGCTGTGTGGAGATGGTGAGTTGTACATACGCACAAGCGATACTTTCATTTCTTGTTCGATAAGAAAATGAATGTATAATGGAGTGTTCATATTCATAATAAAGATTCATAATATTTAGGATTATTATGATATTATTTTATGATATATATATAATATATTTAGAAAATGTATAGAAGAGTATAATAATAGGGTGATTGGTTAGAGTGATTACCTCTTCTTCAAAACAGATACTTTAGATATCCTCTAAAGGACTCTATAGTTGGTACTTTATGAAAACTAGGATATATAGAATGTTTATAGAAAAGTTTAGAAGATAATATGATATTGTTTTGTGATATATAAGACTCAATGTGGTGAAATGATGTGAGGGGGAAGGTTTCCTTTTAAAAGGAAGGTGAGGGGCACTTTTGAAATCTCCAAAAAATATTAACTTATAATAAATTCTATATCAATCCATAATCATAAAAAAAGAAATTTATTAAAATATATGGTGATATTGGGTATTAATATAATTAAAAAATATATTTCATACAAATTATGTTATTATTTTTAACCTTTTGATTTTGGTTAACCCTTAGTTAACCTGTTTTAATTTTAACTACAGTAACAACATTTTCTTTATTAAAAGGTGGGTAATTTAACTTATAATGTCACATCCCAGGTAAATAAAGAATATAACTTTTTTATATTTATTAAAATTTTTGAATTAAATATTAATTTTACCTTAAAGGGGATCTTATGTTTGATGTTATACCTGATACACAACAATAGGTTTCATTGAAAACTTACATTGTACACATTGTTAAGTTATACTGAAAAATATTAATATAATAATATTATTTCAAATGGTAGTTAACTTATAGTCTTTGTATTGGAAGGAATGAGTAAAACATACCATATTATGATTAAATATGTTTCTTAAATGTTTTAACATTTATCAAATAAGTTTTAGAGACTTAAAATAAGAATCTGATTTTAAGCATAAATACTCTAATATTTATTAAAATGTCAATTTGTCGCCTTTTGATGGAGAAATCTCATTAAATCTAGTTTTGGTCACTTTTATATGTTCTTATTTGAAAAAAAATAAAATTCTTATTTTGAATCGGGATATCAAAATTTACTTTGGGTAAATTTTTGGTATTTTTCTTATAAAATTCATTTTTTTAATGAATAGTTAAAAATACTGTATTTTAATTCAAAAATTCTTTTTAAAATAATTTATTTAAAAGTTTGTATTATCTTTTTAATTTGTTTTAAAGTGTAATTATATTATTTTTTTACAATTTAATCCAATTTTGGTCATTGGAAGTAATTTCACTTTGAAATTGGGCATAAATAAGTGTCAATCTTTTGGTAGTTATTATTTCGCAAAAACACGCTTTTTGTTGTGACAACAGGAATTCATTTTAAATTAATTTCTGCCACTTTTGTGTTTAAAATTTGGAAAAATGGATTACATATTTGGAATCATGATTTCAAAATTTTGTAAATATATAACTTTTATTTTTAGACATTATGAATATTTACATTATTAAAAACTTTATTTACCATGGTTAAAGGGTAAATCTGGTAAATAAGGGTAAAAAAATATTTTTATAATAATATTAAATTACCCTAAAATGTGCCCTAATCCTATTGGTTGATATATTTCTGACCATGGGCATCCTTGGGTATATTTTCGGACCCCATAGAGCCACTTGGGAGTGATAATGACACTTTATATTAATTAATTTAAAGTAAAGACAAAAATGACTTAAAAAAATATCTTTTAGTAAATAAATTCTTACATTGGGTTATATAAGTTATATCTTATAATATAAATATTCATTTGAAATCTAAAAATATTTCCTACATCATGATATTTTTTTTATAATTTTTAGACATCAAATAAATAAAAATATTTATGACACAATAATGATGCAGTGTTTAACACATTAATGAATGATTTAAATAAATAAGATTATAAATATTAAAACAATATCCAAAACCATTACAATTATTATTGTATGATTTTATTTATAACATTATTCATCTTATATTTTATTTTAATAAATTTTGGACCTTTAGAAATCGAAAATCATTACATAATAAAATAATATTTTTAAATATTCCTAAAGAGTCCCTCCTCCCCCGTATAAAACTCCCTCACTTATAACCCATTCCACACACTTCTCAAGACCCTTGGCTCTTCCAAACTCTGATCAATTTATCTACTTATATCCCTATCCTCCTCCTAGAAGCCTTCTCCTAGGAAAAAGGCAATTCAATTAAACCTTTTGGTTCAAACCAAAGGGAGATACCCGATTTAAAAGGTAACATCTTCTCCTAAGTTCTTTTGATTTATTTTACTTATCCAAACACTAAAATCTTTTTATTCCATTATTTTATAACAAAAATAGTATCCTAAATATACTAGTTTTTTTTATGATAATCATTTGAATTACACTTACACACGCCTCCGTCTAATGGGTAAAGAACACATTGTTTCTGTGGATGACAAACTAACGCCTCACGAAACAATGATTGTTCAATATTCTCCTACCACCTCTTATGGTGGCCATTAAAATAGAACTATATATATATATGTGATATATATTATATTTATATTGTTTTTATGCTTCTTTATTTTTCATTTACAGAATACCTTTATGGTTTTCCATAGTTGGTAAATATGATAATTTCATTTGAGAAAATGCGGACTACCACCCCCTCAAAGTGATATGACTCTTTCATGCCATACGTAGAATGTATAAAGGATGGAGTTAATAATATTATATATGATATTATATTGAAATTATAATAAACCTATGTATTATTATTTTTTCATTACATTAAATACAAAATAGAAATGAAAGTAGCATCCATGCGTACGTACGACTTACCGTCTCCATGAACGGTGCATTTCATTTATTATCTCCAAATGTTATTTACTATTTTACATAAATCTATATACTGGATATATATGATATATGATATATCTTAATCATGAATATCATTCCTGACATAATTGAATTTAGACCACATGGATAATTTATAATTATAACAAGTTCATTTTTAACTCATGTTCCGAACATCGACAAAATGTCCAATATGAACTCAAATAATTAACTAATTGTTATAGAAAGGTAATAATTGATATAAAAGGAATAGTAAACTTGAAAAATGTTATTAATCAAGTAAAAATTAACTTTATTTTACTGTTCAGGATATTAAATAATGATTGAGTCAAGTCGGACACGAGGTAAGGGGTTTCTTATCTCACTTTTAATTCCGTGAGATTTCCATTGTTCGCCACTTATTTATTGAATGTGGTGTATTTTGTACTTAAATTTGATAAATAATATCATGATTCAATTTATATTCATGGTATTATGTGATTCATTTTATGTTTATTAACTTTTGTTCATATGACTTGATTTATTACAACGTGGTAAGGGGTTTTCATCTCACTTTTTATTCTCGTGAGATTCATGCTATATTAGTCACTATTTAATTTTGTTTGGTTTATTTACTGACCATGATTGTATTCATTATGTAATATAATTTAATTTATGGGTATTTACATATTCATTGTACGATCCTTCTTTCATGGGATGTATGTTTCGTAAGTTACTAAATCTGTAAGGGAACCTTTCACCCTTGTCTTTTTAAAAGACTTCTTTTTTTTAATATATTTTAATTAAATCTTCTTGTGTTGGGATATGTTATTATATATAATTATTGCTATAAATTCTATGTCAAAGTTATGTGTCACCCTTTTCTCTCTCATCAACTCATTTTCTGAGTTTTAAAGTGATGTCGTTAGGCTGTCAAATTTCTGTAAGAGAACTTCTTAACCCAATTTGAATTATTTGGGTTAAAGTTATATTTCTTGATTATGTCATGATATTAATATGTGTGAATGTCCACTTACTTTTTTACACTTACGATCCATGTAAATTTGGTGTGTTATTATTTTTCACACAAAATTATGTCATTGATTTTTCATTAATCTAAGGATAAGATATTTTCAAGGGACTTAGTCTCAATTTACATTCCATTGAGGCTTATTTGTTGTTATACACCAATTCACTTTTATATGGTGTATATACCACCATTTGATATATTATATCATGAATCTATTTATTCTCATGATATTATAATCTTTTATTAATGCTACTCCTCAATTATTTTTATTCCAGCATCTCTCATTTGGTTAAGAACTCTCTAACTAAAATATCATTTTAAATGTCTTAATGATTTAATATTATAAATATTTATCATTAATGTCCATGTTTTCTAAATGGTTTTAAGGATTTATATATATGGAAATTAATATTTTAAAATGTTAATTCATTTAAAATCTTCAATATGGTATGGGACACTTTGATTCAAAAATATCTTTATTAAATGTTTTAAATGGGTTTGAAAAAGGTTTGATAAAACATTGATTATGTAAATATCTTGAAATAATATATTTTTATTGTAATGCTGAAATGTTATCTTTATTTTATGATTTTTTTATGTGTTATGAATATGTTATGGTTATTGGGCATTGTTTACGTATACGGGTGGTTCTGTGATAAACCTAGGGCGAGTGAGCCTAGGATAGCTATCCAATGCATTGGGTAATGTGACATAGGTAAACGTTAATGTTTCTATGAAGAGATTTAGGGAATATATTGTGATGGGTATTCCAACGTAACTCCCAATGTAGATGTGATAACTATAATGTAAATATGATATGGATTCCACAAGTTACCTTTATGATTTATGATTTCTTTGTGTTATTCAGAAATCTTATGATTTCATGAGGTATGAGCTTATGCTTGGTTTGAATTTATGGACTAATGTTATCTTTCTTTATCTTATAACCCTTACTGAGCTTTTTATGCTCATCCCAAGTTTTGAAATGTTTTTCACGTGACTTAAAGATGAATAGGGCCAAGTATGGGATCAAGAAAAACTCATGTTGTATAAAACATGGAAGTAGACATGAATCTTTTTTTTAGAGTTTTTATTTTATGAAAAAATGGAAACTGAGTAGAATTGTATACTTTTTAATTTTTGAGATGTAATGTAATAGTTATGGACTAATTCTATAAAACTCTAAACCTGAAAATATTCTCAATGTGAATTATTCATTTAATTCAGGATTATGTAATGTTTTAAGGTTGGGTCCTTATAGTTGGTATCATAGGTCAATTTAGATAACTTTAGATGTTAGGGTGTTATTTAAGCATAAGTTATATAACCATAATGGTTAGCATATTATAAATATCCATAGTTATTTTATATAAATTAAATGAGTTTAAGATAACATGAATACGTCTATCTTAGTATATACCCTCCTCATAAGATATTATATGATGATTTTACTGAAATACTCACAAAAAAAATTGGGTTTTAGTAAATGGATGGATCTAGCAGGAACCAAAGTAATAGTGGATGTGAAGAAAACTATGACGGTTTTCTGAATAAGCGAGTAAATGAAATGGTAGCTGCAATAAGAACTCTTGGGGTTATTCTCAACCAACTATCTGGTGTCATGATTGACCACATGAACCATAGTGATTTTTATAATACATCGTATATGCAAGAAACAAATCCCTACGAAAGTTTAGGTTATAATCATAAAAATAAGTTTGTTAAAAAAAACCCATGTGTCAAAGATGTGGAAAGAAACACCTAGGAAAATGATTCAAAGGGACGAGATGATGCTATAGATGTGGGAATGAAGTTCATAAAGCAATAACCTTCCATGAAAAAATGAAGCATATGGTTGAATCTAGGAAAGAGAAAGAAGTTATTTCTGAGGGATCTATTGAATGTTTTAAATGTGGTGTGCATAGTCATTATACAAACAGATGTCCTACAAAGATGTTTTGGGAATGGGATCACCAGGATCGTAAAAATATATGTTTACCAATACTTAATGCCATTCAATTTTAGGATGAAGAAACTAACAATTACCAATGAAAGGTATGGATTATTTCTTACCATATGTTGTGATATTATTGAATCTTAGGATATGATTCAACATTTTTTTGTAGGAAAGAAGTATTTCAGAATAAGTTGGTAAGGAATGGTTAATGGATCATGAAGAACGTTGAGTGAGTAAGAAGTCAACATATAAGGGATTCAAGAGTTATGATAGATTTTAAGATGATGAAATGCTTAAAAGTATTAAGGCTATTTTGAGGATGGGATTACATTGGAAGACTTTTTATAGTATGTGTAACCCTAAAGTTTGATATATGAAAAGGTTATTCATGGAATAATTATATTTTCTTTTGATGAGTAATGGTGGAATTTTATTTGGGAAGAATCTATATTTTTATTATGGACATAGAGTGATTTGGGTTATTTATGGAAATGATTAACCTATCATAGAGAATATTTGATTTGGTTAAATACACATTAGTGTGAGACTTTAAGAGTGGTTGATTTTATTTGGAGATAAATGTTATGATTTACTGTGTAATACTATGTGATTAAATTTTTCTGAGTTTTTGGTTACAATCTTAGTTTGGGTTACATTGAAGAATTTTAAGGCCTTTTGTTTATTGAATGGTCTTTGGTGAACATTGGGTATTGATTGTCGAATCTTTGGGATTAAGATTATTAGTTGTTTTTATAAAGTATTATCCTTTTTTTGGGGATTATTTGGTCTTTTACTAAATGTTTTGGTTTTGTTTTATGTCTAAAGATAAGAGAAATATATTATTCATCTTTTTTGGATTATCTGATAATCTAGAAGTTAATTCCAGTGCTTTTAATGTGACCAAGTCAGTTTGAATACACATCATATGAATAAAATATGAGTCTGTGGTTGAAATTTAGTAAAGGATGAAAGTCTACATAACAAGTATGTATGTTTCGTTATGTTTTTAGTTAAGCTCATAAATAAATTCCTCAAATTTATGAAAAGTAACTTAAAACAAAAACATTTTCTGTTAACATTTCCTACCAGAGAATCAAATACTGTTTAACCCATCACATTTTTGTGATTTTATTGTGGTTAACTTTCTACTAATCATTTATCTACCACTCTCCATCAATCCTTGATGGTTTGTTACTTTTCCATATCCTTGCTTTCTTACACGTAATCCCAGTATGGGCTATCTCGGGTGACCTTTTTATTTATCTTCATTTCTTTTAAAGTGATATTTTTATTGACTCTCTTTCTGATGTGGAACTTCCAATGAAGTTTCCAATCCCAATTTTAGAAATTGTGAGGACACAATTCCCAAAATGGGGGAAGGATGAAACATCCTAGCTAAATAAAGAATATAAATTTTTAATATTTATTAAAATTTCGGAATTAAATATTAATTTTACCTTAAAGGGGGTGCTATGTTTGAAGGCATACCTGATACACAACAACAGGTTTCATTGAAAACTTACGTTGCACACAACGTTGAGTTATGCTGAAAAATATTAATATAATATTATTATTTTAAATGGTAGTTAATGCATAGTCATTGTATTTTTTGGGAATGAACCAAACTAACCATATTATGATTCAATATGTTTCTTAAATGTTTTTACATTTATCTAATAAATTTTAGAGGATTACAATAATAAAGAATATGAATTTAAGCATAAATACTCTAATATTCATAAAAAGGTTGATTTACTGCTTTTTGATGGTGAAACCTATTTAAATCTAAATTTGGTAACTTTTATATATTCTATTTGACAAAATAAAATTATTATTTTGAATCGGGACATCAAAATTTACTTTGAGTAAATTTTTGGTATTTTTCTGATAAAATTCATTTTTTAATGAATAGTGAAAAATATTTTATTTTAATTCAAAAATGTCTTTTAATATAAATTATTTATAAGGTAATATTATCATTTTAATTGGTTTTAAAGTGTAATTATATTATGTTTTTACAATTTAATCCAATGTTGGTTATAGGAAGTAATTTCAGGTAAAGACCCGAAATTCCCATGAGTTTTTTAAAATAACTGGGAATTTTACAAGTGTGCAGTTTCTCACGGCACTTGATTTCGAGGCCCAGTGTGCCCAGAATCAATTTCTAAAGTTTTGTTCAGGTACGTTCAATAAACATATGAGTGAGATTTTATATCTCTTGAACCGGTGCTCGGAATTGAAATCTGAGGACACCGTTGAAATCCAGCACTAGTATTCGCTTAAGGAGACCATTACCGTAGTTGTGTTTTATCTAGATTGGAAGTTAGTTTTGGGGGGGTTTTAATTAAACTGAATAAAAATATGTGTTAGCCATATTTTTATTTGTGGTGGTAGTTAGAACCTCAAAGGGGAGGTTAGTGGAGGGGCCCACCCGCACATAACCTCCCTTGGGAGGATGTTATAAGGTGGGGCCCACACGAGTATCAAACCCCCTTAACCCCCCTTTAACCCTTGGAACTCCCAATTTAATTTTGAACCTTCCACCTTCCCTCGTAATTGTGCCAACATACCTAAAGATTACATTAATGCCTCAATTAATTAATCTATTTGAAATATTTTGAAATTCTTGACAACAATAAAATAATAGAAAAAGCCTATTATTTTATGTTGTTGGTTGGAAACTTTCATTTTGGGGTAGAAATTTGAGAGGACTTGGGAGATTCTTGGAGAATTACATCCTCTCCAACGAAGAATGATATCCTCCCAATGAAGAATGCCCGTCTCCACCGACGAACGACGACACCGTCTTCTCCCTCTCCAACCAGGGAAAGAAAGGCAAGACACTGCCCGCGAAGAACGTCGCCAACGATGACGTCATATCCTCCTGATGTCAATGAAACAATTACACCTTCCCGTGACTCCATCAAGTGATAACCGATTACAAGGTAGGGGTTAAGTTGATTCTTTTCTTGTTATCCGTCATTCAAACCTCGGTTTATTTTATGGCCAATCATTATCACCAAATGCGGAGGGTGCGGGCTGAAAAAACACGGACCGATGTCCCTCCATTGGTTCTTGTTTGGTTGACGATGGCGGTGGCACAACGGCACCACCAGAAGAGATAACCGCAGTGGAGCACCAGCGGCCGGCGACGGGCCGGTCGTGAGAGAAACTGGTGGCGCAAGGACCACCGGGTCACAGAAGGGGGGCAGTACCGTCGCACCGCACCAGAAAAAAGGGGGTTGTGGCCATGTGGGTCATGGTGGACGAATACGACATAGCGTCGTCACGCCGTGACGAAGAGGACCCGCGGCCAAAGGTTGTCACAGACAGAAAGGGCGGTTGGCCAAGCCGGCCGCTAGTAGGCGCTACGAAGGTGGGGACCCTCAGGTCCTGCAGTCACCTAGTCGGTGCCACGTGTCAGCCATTACAGAGATGGGGGGTCACTGACCCCCCCCCCCCCCCCCCCATGCGGCCACCGCTGGCTTCGGTTGGCGGTACTCCTCCTAACCACGTAGTTCGGCCGGCCTGGCCACCTTCGGTCGGGCCACCACAGCCGGGCTGCCCCTCGGTCGGGCCGCCCATCGGCCAGGCCACCACGGGTCGGGTCGCACCTTCGGGCCGGGTCACGCCTTCGGTTCGGTCCCCCCCTTTGGTTCAGGTCGTCCACTCGGGCAGGGCCAACCACTCGGTTCGGGCCGCACCCGTGGACCGGGTCAGACCCCAGTTCAGACCGGGTCGGTCCGACTAGGTCGGACCTGACTTGGACCCGCTATGGTCATTTACACCTTTTAGCCTGCATCTTGGGCTACGGGTGTCCAATCGACGAACCTTCTATGGTGATGAAATTATTGGAGAGATAAAAATATTTTGGAATACTTCACTTGAGGTTCGGATGTAGTTGGGGTACGGAGCCTAAAAACCAACTGGGCCCCTAGAACGGAAATGCCAATAACTCACAGACCGGGCGTCCGATTGACACGTTGTCCGCTGTATTGGGTTCCATATGATGAGATGGAAATACTAGATACATCAACTCGAGACTTTGTGGTAGTTGAAGTATTGACACTTGGCTCGAGGAGTGGACCCTCCCGGAGTCGAGTGTGTTGTATGCGGGAACCCTATGGCTGGCTGCGACTAAGATGACAGGATCCTCAGTGGGTTTGAAAGCAACGATACTATACCAAGATACTTCATGGGTTCGACAGCGATGACTTCTGTACCCAGATCCTCTTTGGGTTCAACAGCGGTGACTTCTATAATGGGATCCTCTGTTGGTTCGACAGGGATGACTTCTGTACCAGGATCCTGCGTGGATTCAACAGTGCTGATATTGTTCTACGATCCTACGTGGGATCAACAGAGGAGATTATTCAGAGGCTGAATCTAATCATCTATACCCATATTCATGTGTTTTATACTTGTGTGAGGTGATTCTTGACTTTCAGTCATTATCACCGAGGTGATCGACTTTACATCCTTTGTGGACTGGGTTGTGCTTGGGCTCGAGAGTTGGAGTCAGACTGAGACTGGTAACTTAGGTAAATGTATGGGCATATACCTAAGTAGGTTTGTTTGATACTTTGTGATTGTATCTTTTTTTTTGTTTACCCTTAGTGGATTATGGGTGACCTTCGGGGTCTCGGGGTCCCCTACAGAGTATTGTTATACTCACGCCTGCACGGTCTTCAACCGCACCTTGTTGTGTTCCATGCCGACGATGGTCAGCAGTGATCGAGGCTGAGGGTGATGGATGGGAGGCTCCTCGGAGCTTTACTAGAGGGGACATACTCCAGGGATGATTTGTTCAAGTTCTGTACCTTCCCTTTTGGTAGGATTTCCCGGTGGACGATCCTGGAGTTGTTTTCCCTTTTTACTTGTACTTGTACATGTTGTTCAGTTGGGTTTGTATTCTGGCCCACTTACTTTCATCACATTTTTCTTTTATATTTTAGTACTTTTTGCGTCTATTTTTGTGTTCAGATGGTGTGAGTTACAAGTTTAAAATCAATGCCTTCCATTTTTATCAATGATTCACCTTTGGTGCTAGTCGCTAGCCCCTGGCCTATGGAAGGAGGGCTCGGGGTAGTCACAACATGGTCTCAGAGGACAGGTCGTGAGAAATTGGTATGAGAGGAGTCAGTTCTACTGCAGAACTTAGACTCTGATTATTTTAACAGCAATAGTGTTAAGTGTTTTGGGTGTGGTTATCAGTTTAGGTAAACTGGTGTTGGTGTGGCGGCCGACGTATGCATACACTATGACTATGAATTCTGATTTCCAACTCAGTACACAAAAACACTGATTTTGTGTGTGTTTCCTTTGAAAAGTTTTCTTCATGATTACTTGAGTCAGCTCACCAGGTATGTTGTTTTGACCATGGAACACCTGAATCTTTTCAAGATGGCCCCACAAAGGCATCCAGCTAGGGTTCAGAGTTTCGTACGAGATAGTAGCCCACCGAGCGACGAGGCCTCGGTGTAGGGCACCATCACAGCGGAGGTACCAGCGGTACCACTACCCACTGGGTCATCGATACCACTAGCTCTGGAAGCAGAGAGTGCATGTCATCTGAGTTCATCTCACGAGTTCTATCATAGAGGCCTCCCAGGTTCCAGGTCAATACGGACCCACAGGCAGCTGAGGATTGGCTGGAGGCTGTCGTGAGAGTTTTCATATTGGTAGGGACACCAGCTGACCTCATGGTGATCCTTGTCGCGAGTCTCTTGCATGTAGCAGTAGGCAGATGGTGGAGCCTGATGCTCCAGGTGCATGATGAGGCATCATTACTCTAGACAGACTTTGAGAGTCTCTTCCACTTAGAGTATGATCCAGCCACCCTTCATGCGGTGCAGATTCCAGAGTTACTTCATCTGTAGTAGGGCAGCATGACAGTATCTCAGTACTTAGCGAGGTTCACCAACCTCTCACGCTACTCCATGGATATAGTTTGGGGCCCATTCTTCAGGGCCCAGACCTTCAATAATGGACTCAACCATGAGATCAGGGCTTCAATGATCTCCCTTAACATCCCAACGCAGGTGGGAGTGCTGGAGAGAGCCCTTCTTGTGTAGAGTTTTCTTGCTGAGCAGACACCAGCAGCGAGACCCCCCACAGGGCGATACATAGTGGAGTCTTCTCCAGCCGACAGTAGATAGATGTCATAGAGTTCCAAGCGGACCAGGCCATCAGGTGGGTGACCCCAGGATATAGGTTTGGTTGTATAGGGCACACGAGACAGATCCATCCATATAAGGAACATGCACTGCTATGCATGCGGCGGGCAGGGTCACATGGCTCGTGACTACCCATACCGCCATGCAGATAAGTAGAAGATAGTAGAGGGACCTCCCAGGTAGAGGTAGAGTTTCGACTGTGGTGGTCCACTGGGAGCAGGCAGACGTGGCAGAGGAGCTGGCCGAGTAGTAGGTGGTGGAAGATGGTTTGAGGCCATACCACCAACCCCACCAGGAGGTCCACCCTGACCACAGGGAGCTGGAAGACAGAGGCGGGCTCAGCACTAGGCAGTCGAGGGCTATGACCACGGTGCACCTGAGATGATTCGATTACTATCTGTGTCTACTCCACCCTTGCTGCAGTACTTATAGACACAGTTGCGATTCATTCTTTTATTGCCACTGCCCATGCTCGGAGCTCAGAGATTCCAACGTAGCTGTTGGCTCAATCCTTATGACTAGAGACTCCTATGGGATCAGAATCTATGATTACGCACTGGTGCCGGTAGTGTGAGCTTACTCTAGGTGGCGAGAGCTTCAACTGGGATCTCCTCGTAGCTACGTCAAGGCCTTATGCCGTCATCTTGGGTATGGACTAGTTATCCACAGTTCATGCTCATATTGACTGTATTAGGTGGAAAGTGCGGTGTGACCGTGAGGATGGGATGATGTTTACCTTCACCTACGATAAGGGATCCTTTTCAGTGCAGGATGGACTTACCCAAAGGAGGGGAAGTCGATCACACATCAGTTGGATAGTCTCATCCTCGGAGCGGTTGATGTGTGGAGTCCGAGATTTCCTGCTGCGGTGGATCAGTACGTGGATTTTTTCCCTGACGATGTTCCAGGACTACCTCCTCGTAGAGAGGTGGAATTATACATTGACTTGTACCCCGGAACGACACTGATATCTACACCATCATATCAGATGGCTCCTACCGAGCTTCGTGAGCTGCGAGTATAGCTAGAGGACTTGTAGGGGAATGGATTTATCTGACCCAGTGTTTCACCCTGGGCATTTCTAATTTTGTTCTCCAAAAAGGTGAATGGGAGCTTGCGACTGTGTGTTGACTACCATCTCCTAGACCAGGTGTCCATGAAGAACAAGTACCCACTCCCAAGTATTGATGACCTCTTTGATCAGCTTAAGGGAGCACGATGGTTCTCGAAGACAGACCTTAGGTCAGGCTATGACTAGCATAGAGTTTGAGACGAGGATGTGCCGAAGATGGCCTTCAGGTGTCGGTATGGCCACTACGAGTTCTTGGTTATGCCCTTCAGTATAACCAAAACTCTAGTAGTGTTCATGAGTCTCATGAATAGGATCTTCCATCCTTACATCGATCATTTTTTCGTAGTCTTCATCGACGACATACTGATTTACTCAACTACTGAGGAGGAGCACGCATACCATTTACGGGTAGTACAGGACGCACTCTGAGAGCACCAGCTTTTTGGTAAGCTCTCGAAGTGCCAGTTTTGGATTCGAGAGGTTCACTTATTGGGACACGTCATCTCGGTTGCTGGAGTTGCAGTGGATCCAGTGAATATTGAGGCATTACTTGCTTGCGATCCACCCAGGAGTGTGATGGAGGTACGATTTTTTCTAGGACTGGCTGGGTACTATCGGAGATTTGTGCCATATTTCTCCAGATTTGCAGCACCGCTTTCAGCATTAATGAAGGGTAAAACCTTCGTGTGGTTAGAGAGATGTCAGCCGAGCTTTCAGGAGATGAGGCAGAGGTTGACTAGTGCTCCCATCTTGAGGCTACTGAAGGAGGGCATTGGGTATGTAGTTTACTGCGACGCATCAGGGACCAGACTCGGGTGTGTCATGATACAGGAGCGAGCAGTGATCGCGTATGGTTCTCATCAGTTGAGAAAACACGAGCAGAACTACGCTACCCATGACCTGGAGTTAGCAGTAGTGCTCTTCGCCATGAAAATGCGATGACACTATCTGATGGGAGAGCGCTTTATATTCTACTCTGACCGCTAGAGTATCAGGTATATCTTCTCTCATAAGGACCTGAACCTGAGACAACGGTGTTGGCTTGAGTTCCTCCAAGACTATGACTTCGAGATAGTCTTTACTCCTGGGAAGGGGAACATGGTAGAAGATTCTCTCAGTAGGAGATCAGGAATTCAACTGCTAAGAGAGGCGACGGAGTAGCTGGCCGCATTGCAAATATCCTTTATGTATTAGGATGGATAAGCCTTTCTGTAGTCTCTCACAGTCACTCCTCCACTTCTTCAGTGAGTCAAGGAGGCGCAGCATGGGGATGTTGATTGTGAGACACGACGTGCTAAGATATCCATAGGGTAGGCACCTGATGGATTTTCTGAAGGTGGGGAGCACATCATCCTCTTCAGAGGACATACCATGGTACTAGTAGCACTTCGGGAGGAGGTTTTGAGGGAGTTCCACATTTCCCCTCTAGCGGTACATCCATGAGTGGCTAAAATGTATTAGGACCTCTGACGGCAGCACTGGTGGCCAGGTATGAAGAAGGCAGTAGCGGAGTTTGTCTCACGATGCATCACTTGTTAGTAAGTGAAGGTCGAGCACCAGGTTCCAACAAGTTTAGTTCAGCCCTTAGAGGTCCCAGAGTGGAAGTGGGATGGGATATCCATGGATTTCATAACGGGACTTCCTCGTACATCTAGAGGACACGACTCTATCTGGGTGATCGTAGACTGACTCACCAAGTCGGTCCACTTCCTACCGATCATAGAGTAGGGATCAACAGAGAGCTTGGGACACCTCTACATACAGGAGATATTACAGCTTCATGGTGTTCCATTGACGATCTTCTCCGATCGAGATGCTCATTTCACTTCCCGTATATGGAATGGGTTACAGGAGGCTTTTGGAATGCAGATTCGCTTGAGCACCGCCTTCCATCCTCAGACAGATAGTCAGACTGAGAGGACCATTCAGACTCTCGAGGACATCCTCTGTGCATGCATCCTCGACGACAGTCATAGTTGGGAGGATCACTTACCCTTGGTAGAGTTTGCGTATAACAATAGCTACCACTCCACCATCAGGATGGTACCTTTTGAGGAACTTTACGGCCAACCTTGAAGATCACCTCTGTGCTAGACTGACCTAGGGGAGTCAGCACTTATCGGACCAAAGATGGTGCAGGCTATGACGAAGAAGGTGCAGATCATCCAGGAGTGGAAGAAGACTGCACAGAGCAGGCAGAAGTCCTATGCTGATAGGAGATGGAGACCATTAGATTTTGAGGATGGCGACCATGTCTTTCTATGGGTATCACCTCTACAAGTTCTATGGAGATTTGTCTAAGGCAGAAAGTTGTATTTGTGATTCATCGGACCTTTCCAGGTCCTCATCATGGTAGGTGAGGTGGATTACCGCTTGGCTCTACCACATCAGTTGCACTGGGTGCACGATGTCTTCCACGTATCTCAGTTGAGGAGATACGTGCACGACCCATCCCATATCATCGACAATTGGGAGCTAGAAATCGATGAAAGGGTGACATTCACTGAGGTTCCAAAGGAGATTGAGGATCGACATGAGAGGGTCCTACGTGGATGGTCGATACCTCTGGTGCGTGTTCGCTGGCTGCAGGAGAACCACCAGGATAGACGTAGAAGCGGGAGGCTCATATGCATGCTCAGTACCCCCATTTGTTTCCTTAGAGTTAGTGGTAGCTTACGGGGACTTAAAGCCCTGAGGTAGGGAGAATGTAAAGACCAGAAATTCCAGTGGAATTTTTTTTAAATACATGGGAATTTTACAAGTCCGCAGTTTCTGACGGCGCTTGATTCTGAGGCCCGGTGTGCCCAGAATCAATTTCTGAAGTCTTGTTTGGGTACATTCAGTAAAAGTATGAGAGAGATTTAATATCCTTTGAACTGGTGCTCGGAATTGAAATCTGAGGACACCATTGAACTTGCAGCGCTGGAATTCTCTTATAGAGACCTTTATCGCAGTTGCGTTTTATCGAGATAGGAAGTTTGTTTTGGGGGGGTTTTAATTAAACTGAATAAAAATATGTGTTAGCCATATCTTTATTTGAGGTGGTAGTTAGAAACTAGAAGGGTAGTTTAGTGGAGGGGATCACCCGCACATAACCTCCCTTGGGAGGATATTATAAGGTAGAGCCCACACGAGCATCAAACCCCCTTAACCCCCCTTTAACCCTTGGAAATCCCAATTTAATTTTGAACCTTCCACCTTCCCTCATAATGGTTCCAACATGCCTAAAGATTAAATTAATGCCTCAATTAATTAGTCTATTTGAAATCTTTTGAAATTCTTTCCAACAATAAAATAATAGAAAAATAATATTATTTTATTTTGTTGGTTGGCCACTTCAATTTTGGGGTAGAAATTTCAAAGGACTTTGGAGATTCTTGAAGAACGACATCCTCTCCAATGAAGAATGATATCCTCTCAATGAAGAACACCTGTCTCCACTAAGGAAAGATGACGCCGTCTTCTCCCCCTCCAACTGGGGAATGAAAGGGAAGATGTATCCCATGAAGAACATCACCAACGATGATGTCTTCTCCTCGCAACGTCAACGGAATGACGTCGCCTTCCAGTAACTCCGTCAAGCAATCACCGATTAAAAGGTAGGGGTTAAGTTTATTATTTTCTTGTTCTTCATCACTAAAACCTTGGTTTATTGGTGGACAATTATTATCACCTAACATGGAGGGATCGGGCCGAACAAACACGGCCCTACATCCCTCCATTGGTTCTTGTTTGGTTGACGATGGCAGTGGCGCAATGGCGCCACCCGAAAAGAGAACCGAGGTGGAGCACCAGCGGCCGGCGACGGGCCGACCGTGAGAGGAATCGGTGGCGCAAGGACCACCGGGTCGTTGAAGGGGCGCAGTGTCGTCGCACCATTCTGGAGGAATGGGTCTGCGGTGTCATCACATCATGCCAGAGGAAGGGGGTTGCGGCCATACAGGCCGCGGCGGACAACGACGACACTGAGCCGTCACACCGTGACAGAGAGGACCCGCAACCAAAGGCCGCAGCGGACGGGAAGGGCGGTCCACCGAGTCGGCCACTGGTGGGCGCTCCGAAGTCGGGACCCCTCGGGTCCCGCAGTCACTGGGCCGGCGCCACGCACCGACTGTTATAGTTATGGGGGGGCACTGACCCCCCCCCCTGTGTGGTCATCGCTGGCTTTGGCTAGCGGTCCACCTCCCAGCCACACAGATCGGCCGACCAGTCCACCCTCAGCCAGGCCGCCCTCGGCCAGGCCTCCACGACCGGGCCTCCACTACCGGGCCGCCCCTCGGCCAGGCCGCCCATTGGCCGGGCTGCCCGTCGGTCGGGCCACCCTTCATCCTGGCCACCACGGTCGGGCCTCCCTTCGGCCAGGTCACCACAGGCTGAGCCGCGCCTTCGGGCTGAGTCGTGACTTCAGGTCGGGCCACCTCTTTGGTTCAGGCCGTCCACTTGGGCCGGGCTGACCACTCGGGTCGGGCCGCACCTGCGGACGGGTCGGACCGGACCCAGACCCACTATGGTCATTTACACCTTTTAGCCCGCATCTTGGGCTACGGGTGTCTGATCGATGAACCGTCAGCGGCGATGGAATTATTAGAGAAAGAAGATTCTTTTAGCATACTCCAATTGAGGTTCGGATGCAGTTGGGGTATGGTTGGGTTGGTTGGAGCCTAAAAACCAACCGGGACCCTGGAACGAAAATACCAATAACTCATAGACCGGGCATCCGATTGACATATCGTCCATCACGTTGGGTTTATTATTATGAGACAGAACTACGAGATACATCAACACGAGACTTCATGGTAGTTGATGTATTTACACTTGGCTCGAGGAGCGGACCCTCTTGGAGTCGAGCATAATGTGTGAGGGAACCCTATGGCTGGCTATGACTGAGATGACAGGATCCTCTGTGGGTTCGACATCGACGATATTGTACCAGGATCCTCCGTGGGTTTGATAGCGATGACTTCTGTACCGGGATCCTCTATGGGTTCGACAATGTTGACTTATGTACTGGGATCCTCCATGGTTTCGACAGTGATGACTTCTGTACCAGGATCCTATGTGGGTTCGACAGTGCTGCTATTCTTCCAGGATCCTACGTGGGTTCGACAGAGGAGATGATTCAGAGGCTACAACTAATCATCTCTACCCCTCTTCATGTATTGTATACCTGTGTGAGTTGAGTCTTGACTTTGATATGTTATCACCGAGGTGATCGACTTTACTTCCTTTGTGGACCGGGATGTTCTTGGTCTCGATAGTTGGAGTCAGACTGAGAATAGTAACTTAGGTATATGTATGGGCATATACCTAAGTAAAGTTGGTTGATAATTCATGAATGTATCTTTTTTTTTGGTTTATCCTTAGTGGGTTCTGGGAGACCTTCGGGGTCTCGGGGTCCTCTACTGAGTATTGTTATACTCACCCCTACACAAGCTTCACCCATACCTTTTTGGGTTCTGTCTAGACGATGGTCAGCAGTGATCAAGGCTGAGGGTGACGGACGGTAGGTAGCACGGAGCTAGACTAGATGGGACGCACTCCAGGGACGAGTTGTTCGAGTTCATTACCTACCCTTCAGTTAGGATTTCCCGATGGATGATCCAGAAGCTATTTTCACTTTTTACTTGTACTTGTACTTGATTTTAAGTTGGGTTTTTATTCTTGTCCACTTACTTTCATCACATTTTTCTTTTATATTTTAGTACTTTTTGCATATACTGTTTGTGTTCAGACTGTGTGAGTTACAAGTTTAAAGGAAATGTCTCCCATTTTTATCTGGGATTCTCCTTTGGTGTTAGTCTCCAACCCCTGGCATATGGATGGTGGGCTTGGGGTAGTCACAACACGGGCCCCAAGGATGGATCGTGACATTTCACTTTGAAATTGGACATAAATAAGTGTTAATCTTTTGATAGTTATTATTTCTTAAAAACACTCTTTTTGTTTTGATAGCGAGAATTAAGTTTAAATTAAATTCGACCACATCTGTGTTTTGACTTTGGAAAAATGGATTCTATATTTGGAATTAGGAGGTCCAAATTTTTTAAATAGATAACTTTTATTTTTATACATTATGAATATTTACTTCAGTAAAAAATTTATTTACCATGGTTAAAGGGTAAATATGGTAAATATGGAAAAAAACATATTATTATAGTAATATTAAATTACCCTAACATGTGTCATAATACTATTTTTTGATAAATTTCTTACCATGGGCATCCTTGGATTTATTTTGGGACCCCATGGAGCCACTTGGGAGTGATAATGACACTTTATATTAATTAATTTAAAGTAAAGACAAAAATGACTTAAACATATATCTTTTAGTAAATCAATTATGACATGGGGTTATATATGTTATCTCTTCAACTATAAATATTCATTTGAAATATAAAAATATTTCCTACATCATGATATTATTTTATAATTTTTAGACACCAAATAAATAAAAATATTTATGACACAATAATGATGCAGTGTTTACCTCATTAATGAATGATTTAAATAAATTAGATTATAAAGATTAAAACAATATATTAAACCTGTCCAATTATTATTAGATGATTTTATTTCAAACATGAGTCATCTTATATTCTACTTCAATAAATTTTGTACTTTTATAAATCTAAAAGCATTATATAATAAAATAATATTCTTAAACATTCCTAAAGAGCGCATCCACCACCTTATAAAAATCATTCACTTCCAACCCATTAAACACACTTATAAATTCCATTTTCTCATCCAAAATTTACCCGATTAATCTCCCTACATCCCTCTCCTCATCCTAGAAGCCTTCCCCTAGGCAGAAGGAAATTCAATTAAATATTTTGATCGAACTAAAGGAAGATACCCAATTTAAAGGTAACATATTCTCTTAAGTTCTTTTGTTTTATTTTACTTCTACAAACCATACAATCTTTTTGTTAATTTATTTTATAACAACACCAGTATCCTCAATATACAATTTTTTTTGTTATTATAAGGATTATAAATACACTTACACACACCTTCATCTAATGAGTAAAGATCATACTGTTTCTGTGGATGACAAACTAACGCCTCACGAAACGATGATTGTTCAATATTATCCTACCACATCTTTTGGTGTCCATTAAGATGGAAATGTATTTATATGTGATATGTATTATATTTATATTGTTTTTATTCTTCTTTATTTTTCATTTATATAATACCTTTATTGTTTTCTATAGTGGTTAAATATGATAATTTTATTTGAGGAAGTGCGGACTACCGCCCCCTCAAAGTGATATGACTCGTTCATGCCGTATGTGGAACATAAAAAGGATTGATTTAATGAAATTATATATGATATTATACTTTAATTATAATATACTAATGTATAATTATGTCTTCATTCCATTAAATATGAAATAGAAATGAAATTAGTGTTCATGCGTACGTATGGCTTATCGTCTCCATGAATGGTGCATTTCATTTCTTACCTCCAAATGTTATGTACTATTATAAATACATATATATATTGGATATATATGATATATATGATATCTAAATCATATATATAATTCTAGATATAATTTAATTTCTACCACATGGAAAATTTATAATTATAACAAGTTCATTTTTAACTCAAGTTCCAAACATCGACAAAATGTACGATATGAACTCAAATAATTAACTAAATTTTATAGCAAGGTAATAATTGATATAAAAGGAATAATAAAAATGAAAAATTATCTTAATCAAGTAGAAATTAACATTTATTCAAGAGATTAAAGAATGACCGATTCAAGTCAGACACAAGGAAAGGGGTTTCTTATCTCACTTTTAATTCCGTGAGATTTCCATTGTTCGACGCTTATTTATTTCATGTGGTGTATTTTGTACTCCCATTTGATATATACAATAATTATTACCTTTATATTCATGGTATTATATGATTCATTTGGTGGTTATTAACTTCTGTTCATATTACTTGATTGATTACAATATGGTAAGGGGTTTTCATCTCACTTTTTTATTCTCGTGAGATTCATGCTATATTTTCCACTATTTAATTTTGTGTAGTTTATGTACTTACCATGATTATATTCATTGTGTAATATACATTAATTTATTGGTATTTTAATATTCATTGTATTATAATTCTTTCATGGGATGTATGTTTCGCAAGTTACCAAATCGGTAAGGGAACCTTTCACCCTCGTCTTTTTAAAAGACTTCTTTTTTGTTATGTATTTTAATTTACATCTTCTTATGTTGGGATATGTTATTGTATACCCTATTTATATTAATTTTATGTCTAATTTATGAGAAACCCTTTTCTATATCATCAACTCATTTTCTGAATTTTAAAGTGACTTCGTTAGGCTGTCAAATTTCTTTAAGAGAACTTCTTAACCTAATTTCAATTATTTGGGTTAAACTTATACTTCTTGATTATGTCGTGCTATGAATTTTTGTGAATGTCCTGTGATTGTTTTAAACCTAATATCCACGTATATTGGGTGTATTATTATTGTTCACACATAATTATGTCATTGATTTTCCCTTAATCTAAGGATATGATATTTTCAAGGGACTTTGTCTCAATTTACATTCCATTGAGATTTATTTGTTGTTATACACAAATTTACTTTTATATGGTGTATATACTTCCCTTTGACATATTATATAATTAATATCTTTATTATCATGATATTATAATCTTTTATTAATGTTATTCCTCAATTATTTGTATTCAAGCGTCTCTTATTTGGTTAAGAACTCTCTAACTAAAATATCATTTTAGATGTTTTAGTGATTTAATATTATAAATATTTCTCATAATGTCCATGATTTCAAAATGGTTTTAAGGATATATATATATATATATATGGACATTAATGTTTTAAAATGTTAATTAATTTAAAAGCTTCAATGTGGTATGGGACACTTTGATTCAAAAATATCTTTATTAAATGTTTTAAATGGTTTTGAAAATTGTTTGATAAATCATTGATTATGTCATTATCTTGAAATGATATATTGTGATTACAATGTGGAAATTTTATCTTTCTTTTATTCTTTTTTTATGTGTTATGAATATGTTATGGTTATTGGGCATTGTTTACGTATATGGGTGGTTCCGTGATAAACCTTGGGCAAGTGAGCCCAAGATAGCTCTCAAATGCATTGGGTAACGTGACAAAGGTAAACATTAATGTTTCTCATAAGTGATTTAGGGAATATACTATGATGGGTATTCCAATGTAACTCCCTAATTAGTTGTGATACCTACAATGTAAGTATGATATGGATTCCACAAGTTACCAATATGATTTATGATTTCTATGTGTTATTCATAAATCTTATGAATTCATGAGGTATGAGCTTATGCTTGGTATGTATTTATGGACTAATGTTCTCTTTCTTTATCTTATAACCCTTAATAAGATTTTTATTATCATCCCATGTTTTTAAATGTTTTTAATAGGACTTAAAGATGAATAGGTACAAGTATGGGATCAAGGAAAAGTCATGCTTTCTAAAACATGGAACTAGACATGACTATTTTTTTAAGAGATCTTTTTATGAAAAAAATGGAAACTGAGTAGAATTGTCTAATTTGTAATTTTTGTGATGTAATGTAATTTTTATGACCTAATTCTATAAAACTCTAAACCTGAAAAGATCGTCAATGTGAATTATTCATTTAATTCAAGATTATGTAATGTTTTAGGGATGGGTCCTTATTTATAAGGTGTAAATTGAACCATAAATGGAAAATTTAAGATATTTTAGACCATAATTTATCCCATTTAGTCTTTATTTAGTATTTTTATGAATTTAAAATTATTTAATTAAATATTATATTCATAAAATATCATCAGTGTCAATTTTTACATGATTCATTACATTGACCTTATGAAAATAAATTAATTAAAGATAAATATGAAATAATTCATTTAATAAACTCATAACAATAGTTATTCAAATAGAAAATTCTTTTATCATATTAATTAATTAAAATTATATTTATAATATTATTTAATTGATTGTTTCATTAATTGAATAATTAGAACATCATCATTGTGTAATTATTTATAATAATTATTTATTCAATAAAAATTAAAAATAAAATTACATGATATATTTAAACCTATTATATTTAATAATAATATACATATATAATAATATATTCTACATAACCACATATTAAAAATATTATACTTACTAAAAGTAAGAGTGTGAAATTTTTTCACTCTTTTTTATTTTAATAATATCCAAGTCATTATCATGGAAAAGTGTCCATTATATTATTTAATTTCAATCCTTATAGAATAAGGGTCGAATTGTCTTCATTAAATAAATTTTTTTAAATTGTTAGTGTAGTTTTAAAATACTGTTAATATTATTTTTACCTTCAATTCACCTGAATTACCTTTAACCGTGTTAATAAAATATTATAAAATTTACTACTAATATTTCAATAAAAAATGGACCTATTTAATAAATTACAAACTTATGATTATAAATATTGAAACCTTTTTTAAAAATTAAATTCATAGAATTTTCATAAATGAATTAAAAATTAATCTTTGATGAGACGAAACAATGAATTTTTAATGTAAAAATGTTCAAAATTTTGGAATCATTTTCTTTCCAATTTCAACATGAAATTGATACCAATAAACTAAATTGGATAAAATTATAAAACCTTAATCTAATTATACTTTAAAATAAATCAAAAATATAATTTAACACTATAAATGATTTCTATAAAAAATCTATTTTTAATTAAAATTCAGTATTTTTCACTATTTATCAAAAAAGGAAACATCTCAAGAAATACAAAAAAACTCGACCAAAGTAAATTTTGATATTATCATTTCAAAGGATAATTTTATTTTTTTATAAATAATTTATAATAAAATTATCAAAATTCATATTTAAAAAAAAGTGCGCAATCAAAATACAACAAAACATCCTTTTTAGAAAAATACTTATTTTATACATAAAATAGGATTTGTTCTTATATAATATATATAAAACATTTAAGATGGGTTTTAAAAATTATATTTAATATTATATATATTCCATTAATATAATACAACATGAGTTATTTTTTCATTTTATTGGTATAAAACACACTTGTGTACATTTAAATAGTTTTTAATATATACATTTCATTTTATTTTAAAAAGGATTTTATTTTCATTTATAATTAATTGGTCACAAAACAACTAATTATACATACATGTATAAACCATTTTTCATAATTCATTTAATCATGTTCATACCTTCTATTCTACTGGCTAGGTTGTAATTGTCTTTTTAAATAATTACAACAATAAAAAAGATGTTTCATGGAAAATTTGTGTTGTGTGTAACGCAAGATAAGATTTTGTTGCATGTTGAGTGAGTTTAAATGGGTGTATAATAAAACACAATAAATCAAGGAAATTTAATTTATTCCAAAAACTTTATAATGACTCGTGGCGTTACATTCTACCCCCCTTAAAATGAATTTCTCCCTCGAAATTCGTCAGGGTTATCAAAGGTTTAATACTTGAAATTTCATTTATAGAAACCCACATCATAAAAATAAATAATAAAACTAATTTTAAAAAAGGAAAGTTGGAAACATAATTTTTTCCCAAAGTAACTCATAATTAAGTTTCCACATAGGATAACAGAGATGGAAAGTGAAAACATGGACATAAAAGAGAAATCTAACTATCAAATTCTAATGGAGAATGATGTATAACATGGTCAGGATAAAGTTAAAAATCACAAATCCATAAATCTATGATGATTTAAGGGACAATTTTTTTCATCATAAAAGAATGTATTGGGATAATTTTTTTTTGTTTCAAGATCCTTTCCCTTGTTTTGAGGAATTCTCAGGAGAATAAATACTTACTTGATTTCATTACATTTCCTAAGAACAATTTCATCCTTTCATTGTGCCTTGATCAATTTAAGATAAATATCTTATTCTAATAAATTAAGGTGAATTTTTCATTCTTAAAGTGTTATAAGATCATGAGATCCATGAATAGAATGATAGGTAATTCCATCCATCTTTAGTTAACATCACAACAAAAAGGTTAACATAAGTTATTCAATATGAATAGATCCTCATATAGAGAGATAAAATCTAAATACTCATCCATATTTCAATATAAACAATTTTATAAATTGTTACCTTTATGATCCTTCTAAAATATTAAAATCCAAAACATTAAAGAAAAGGTAACTAACTTTAAAAATATACTTATCCTTAATCCACCAAATAAATTTACGTAGTTATTAACTATCACACACCAAACATGTGAATACCATTATCATGTATTCTCTTTAGATATGGTAATAACTTGAATTACCATAAAACCTTAGTGGAAACATGCATTCTTTTAAAAATTAACTCTTTCCTCACACCATAAATCAAAAAACTCAACAAACTCAATCCATGATATCATGAACCAACTTATCATCTTATCATCCCCAAGTTCATCAATACTATCCCATTTATTTATCACAATCAAACATATTTTCTTATTATCGCAATATCATGAACATATTAAGGGTTTTCCTTCCATTAATCATGCATTTTCCAAAAATATCACCTTACCACATCGATCACTTTTCATGGATACTAGTATCGTTGATCATATGCTCTTAAATCATTATTAAAAAAACTACATTGGACTAATAATTAGATATTTAATTATTCTATAATACCAAAAAAAGTACTTCTACAACATTATTCTTAAATTCTATTACATAAAAACTCAATCATTCCATAACATTATTATCATAATATACATCTCAAAAATGATTGGATGATATTTCCCATTGTATTTAGCTTTAATAGGCTATTGAAATTGATTTTCATTATTAACCTTTGGATTCAAGAATTTATTATAATAATTTCTATACTCCTTGAATTTATAGAATTTTAGTGTGGGTGGTGCATCAGTTGGAAAATTATTTTCCACCATTTCATTAACCAACCTGTTCATTTACTTTTGAAATTCATGGAATTTATAACCCACCTTTCCACATTTAAATCCCCTCTCAATTCTATTTAAACACTTACCTTGATTTTTCTTACCACATATATGGAATTGACCGCACTATCATGACGTGGAAAATTTATTATGATTTTAAGGTTGATTTATAGTCTAGGTCAGACCCTAGGTCGTCTCTCAAGGAGCGTTGGTGGCTTATAGTGTGTATTATTAATGAAGATTAATAAAAGAAGGGGGTGATTTTGAAAGAAGTTTAATTAAAATAACTTAACTTAAAGAGTTTAATAGTTGAAAGAATAAGTTGAAGGTTTAAGAATTATGATATAATGAGATCACTTCAAGTTCACTACACATCTTGGATTGTTCATTGTTCTGAAAATTTCACATGGTTTTGTTTAATTCTTTGGTTGAGGGTTGTCAAGATCTTGATTCCCCTCTTTCCTCTCTAAACGTTGTGAAAAGTACCAACCCTTGACACAATAATCGTGTTGTTAAGGTTTGTAATTCAAGAACAGATTAAAGTCTACCAAATCATACTAATATCTTTTGTATCTGTGAGAGAAAGAGGATCCTTGTGTTGCCCAATCAGAATAACTCAAGTTTCCCACTTGAATTTTTAACCCAATCAGTGTTGAAATGAAAAGCGGTTCACTTAATTAAACCCAAGAAATGAACTTAGAGGAGAAAAATGTTTAGATAAAACATAAGCGAAATAATACACACAAAAATTACACAAAACTAGTAGAGTATCAAGTGCCAGAACTCCCTCCCAAGTATGTGTATTTCCCACGAAATGATCATCCACCGTTTAGCACTCCATTGAGAGGAGGAGAATGCTCGGGTAGAACTCCTTCTTCATTGTTGACCCCCCTATGATGATATGGGCCTCAAGAACGTCAACTATTAAGTGAGGACTCATTTGGGTCTCCAAAATACCAGAGATTTTCCTCCTGGTCGAACTTGAAAATGAGGAGCCCAATGTGCCATTTTATAGGAAAATGGGAAGGTATTTTTGAGCACACAAAATTCATAAAACCACTTTTCACAGGTGTTTCGACCTCCATAAAAACATATGTAGATTTGGAGAAAATAAAAAAGTTATAGCCCCACCTCTTGGATGTCTCCACCAAAATTTTGGCATAAATTGGACACATATAGCCCATGATATGAATAGATCACATCACACAAATTTTAACATCATGCAGATTCGGTGTTCTAGATAGATCAGGTTGGTTGGGATACTAGATGGCTCAATGAGTCTTGGTTTCCATCATAATAAATATATCCCAATAAAATTTGGACCATCCCACAAAATATCAACTAAATTAGATGCACGGTCTAGTAGTAGTGTGCAGATTCGTCCACTGGTGCTCTTGGATCCTGCGCAGTTTGGCCCATTTTCTTGGACATCATCTTAGGCCCTCCAAATCACATCCTCCTTCAATGGAATCATCAAAACATGTATCATTTCCCTTTTTAATAATTATAAACACAAAATAAATGCTTCAAAAATGTAATGAAACTTGTCATTATTTTTATAATTTTCAATATAAAACAAGTTCAACACAGTGGTGTAAAGGTGGAAATTACACAGTGAATCATGGTACGATCACACCACCACACCTAAACATTTACACTCCTGGGAAAAGTCACATATCCAAATAAAATAAGGAATATAAATATTCCCAACATTATGAAGATTTAACATTTGAGGAAATTTTAATTCATTAAAGTAATTAGATCAATGAACAAACCACACTAAGGAGTTTTTCCTATGGAAAAAGATGTCTCATAAATCATATCACTATGAAATTCATAGAGATTTAGGACACCAATATGAGAATGAAATTAAAAATTCAACTATTCCACTAACTCTCCATGTGTTTGTGTGAAAACCATTCATTTCTATTATTTCCACTTCCTATCCAATTAATATATGTTATTTTAAAATTATTCATCTTTAAATGAATTTTCACCGAACCTACCCTATATCCTTGGAAATCATATTTCAAGACCCGCTCACTTAAGCATTCCTAGAAGTCAGACCATAAGTTCTGAACTAGATATCCCCATATGTTGTACATTTCATCACTCCTGTCATTTATTTTTTTAGAAGTTTCATTTGGAACAAATCTCACACTTATCTCTCAACCCTTGTTTGATCTCCTCACGAAACTAATTGTAATAGTTATAACAAGATCAAAGGTTGTGGCGAAGTGGTTTTTGACCTGCCCAAGACTCAAATTTTTTTTGAGGGCATACAATAGTCGGGTATTAGGTACACACACATTTGTCAATCTGGTACAGTAATGAAACAGATCGGATAAGTAAGGAACGTATGAAAATATCATTTAGATTTTAAAAATATTAACCCAATATATATTTACCTTATATTAATTAAGAAATATTCACACTTCGTGGTTTGGTGCAAAAATGAATAGAGATTTTAATGACACAGTTTTCCCAAAAACTACTTACACAAGGGGCATAAATCACCTCAAAAGTTTCATAGTGATACCACCATTTATATCATTGACAGAAAACCAATTCACTAAATATCACTCCCTGATGTTTACTTCATAAAAAATTATTTTTCACCATTCTTTATGGTATTTTTACTTTCCCCTTTTTATGGTCACCGAATCAAGGAAATTTGAAATTTTTTATGGGGGAAAATGAAAATACCATAAAGAAAGAAAGAAGAAATAAAATGGAAAGCCTAATGAACTCAACAAGATGGTGAAAAGTGAAAATAACATAAAGAAGGTGAAAAAGAGAAGAAAGAAAGAAAAAAATGATGAAAATTCCTATCTAACCCAGGAAAGTACCCATCCACCCAAACCTAGAATGTGCAGTGTCCTCACTGTAATAATTCAGAAGGCGAGAAGGAAGGATTAAACCTGGTGTGCATTACTGGTATTTTGCTTCTTGAACATGCAGTTCCTCCATTGGGAACTCTGAAAGTGCTTTGTGGAAGTTCTTCAGCTGCTTCCCATTGACAGTGAAGGTTTTCTTGGTGTCTTCATTTTGAATTTGGACAACACCAAATGGGGATACATTAATAACAGTGTATGGGCCAAACCAGTAGGAACGATGCTTACCTGGATGCAACTTCATCCTTGCATTATAAAGGAGGCCCTTCTTTCCTATGTGGAACTGACGATGAAGGATAAGAAGGTCATGGGAAGCCTTGGTTCTCTACTTATAAATCATGTAGTTTTTATATGCATCTCTTCTTGTTTCTTTCAACTCTTGAATCTGCAGCTTCCTTTGGGAACCCACACCAGAAAGATTAGAATTTCATTATTTGATGGCACAGTAGGCCTGGTGCTCAATATCAACAGGTAGGTGACAACTCTTTCCAATCAAAATATGATAAGGTGACATTCCAATGGGATTTTTGAAACCAGTATGGTTGGCCCATAATGAATAATCATGTCGAAGAATCCAATATTCTCTATTAAGTTGAACCATTTTTTCAAGAATCTATTTTACCTCTCTATTTAACACCTCAACTTTACTATTGGTATGTGGATGATATGTAGTAGAAACTCTATGACTGACCCCATACTGATGAAAAAGTGATTGCATTGTTCGGTTGCAGAAATGAGAACCCTGGTCAATGATGATGAACCTAGGTAAGCCAAACCTACATAGATTTGGGTTCTCAAAAATTTTACAACTACCTTAGAATCATCAGTCCTTGTAGCTCGTGCCTCTACCCATTTTGACATGTAATCAACTGCCATAATAATGTACAAGTTTCCAAATGAATTAGGAAATGGACCCATAATTTCAATGCCCCAAACATCAAAAATTTCATAAAATAGAAACAGTTGTTGTGACATTTCATTTCATTTAGAGACATTCCCCATTCTTTGACAATGAGGAAAAGATTTTCAAAAATCATGGGCATCCTGAAAAAGTGATGGCCAAAAGAGAACAGAATCAAGGACCTTGTGAGCAATCTGTTGGGGACCAAAGTTCCCCCACAAGAAAGAGTGTGGCAGAATCTAAGGACAGACTGAAACTCGCTATCGGGAACACAATGCCTAAGGACTTGACCATTACGTGTGCGCCCGAGATAGGGGTCATCCCAAATGAACCAACAAGACTCATGTTTTAGATGATTGGATTGGTTTTTATTCAAATCAGTAGGAATGAAATATGCTACCAAATAATTTACAATTTCGGCATACCAAGGAATAACATCTTTCACTCGGTACAATTTCTCATCAGGAAACATGTCATTAATGGGAATACAGGGGGATGAGTCAATTACCGAGGATGGGGGAATCCTACTGATATGGTCAGCCACCACATTCTCTTCTCCTTTTTTATCTCTAATTTCTAGATTAAATTTCTGAAGGAGGAGCATCCAGAAAATGAGACGTGACTTGGCTTCTGGTTTCTTAAGGAGATACCGGAGGGTTGTATGGTCTGAGAACACAATGACTTTGGACCCCAAAAGGTATGATATGAATTTGTAAAAGTAAAACGCAATGGCGAGGAATTATTTTTCAGTTTTCATGTAGTTTTCATGGGTAGGGTCCAATGTACGTGAGGCATAGGCAATGACATGTGGAGATCGATCGAACCTTTGTGACAAGACTGCACCAAATGCATAGTTAGAGGCATCACACATGAGCTCAAACAGTAAATCCCACCAAGGTGGTTGGATTACTGGGGGTGATGTGAGACTCCATTTTAAATTATTAAAATCTTCCTCACATTCTTTATGAAAAAAAATCCTTTTCTTTTTAGAGTAATCAGGAGAGGGGGAGTGAAATTTTACTAAAGTCACAAATGAAACGATGGTAAAATCCAACATGACCTAGGAAACACCGCACATCCCATACATTTTTTGGGAAATGGTAAGAAAGATATGATACCCACTTTTGATTTATCTACTTGGACTCCATCCCCATAAATGACATGCCCCAAAACTATACCTTTTTTCAAAATGAAATGGCATTTCTCATAATTTAATACAATATTCTTTTCAATACAGCAACGCAGGAATGAACCAAGACTACTCAAACATTCATCAAAAGAAGAGCCATAAATAGTGAAATCATCCATGAATACTTTCATTCAATTCTCCAGGTAATTTGAAAAAATACTAATCATGCAATGTTGGAAGGTACATGGAGCATTGCACATACCAAATGGAAACCTTCTATAGGAAAATGTGCCAAAGGGGAAAGTGATGGTTGTCTTTTTCTGATCCTTGGGGGAAATATGGATCTGAAATTATCCATAATACCTATCAAGGAAATAGTATTGGGACTTACCCGCTGCCCTCTCTAGCATTTGGTCCATGAATGGAAAAGGGAAATGGTCCTTCCTAGTGTGTTGGTTTAGTCAGTGATAGTCTATACAGATACACCAAATATTCTGCACACGAGTTGGAACCAATTCATTGTTTTCATTTTTGATGACTGTAAGGTCGGTCTTTTTAGGAACAACTTGAATGGTACTGACCCATTGGCTGTCATAGATGGGGTAAATGATTCCAGTAGCCAATAATTTTGTTACCTAATTTTTCACAACTTCTAGGAGTTTTGGGTTCAGTTGACGTTGTGGCTGCCTCATTGGTTTATCCTCATCATTTAAAAAAATATGATGTGTACAAATTGATGGGATAATACTAGGAAGTTTAGAAAGTTTCCATCCCAAAGCTTGTTTATACTCCCTCAAAAGTTCAAGAAGTTTAAATCCATGCTCAGGAGGGAGTGAACTAGCAATGATGACGGGAAACTTGTTTCCATTCTCAAGATATAAATATTTTAAATCTTGAGTAAATTGTTTCAGTTCCAATTCAGGTGGATTTTGGATTGATGGGGGTGTGTGTGAAAGTGAGAGGTCACGGATCTCATCTAACTACTCAATCATGTCATCCTCAATAGAGGAATGAGCTTTTACAATCTTAGCATTATCATCGATGGTCAGTGGATCCTCAGTGTTTAAGAAATCATCAATCAATGAACAAGCATGAAATTTTTCTCGACTACTCCAACAATCAATGCATGAATCATTTCCTAGCATTTCTTTCAGGGAAGAAAACTCGGAAAATGTATCAGGGGAAAGAAATGTTGTTTTTTCAGGTGAAGGGAGTATATATATAGAATTAACAGAGAGAGAGGAATTTTCTTCTAAAGGGTGCTTCATGGAATCAAGGATATTGAAGTGGACAATGTCACCACCAAAATCCATAGATAATGTACCATTGTGGACATTAATTATTGTTTTGGCGGTTTTCAAGAAGGGTCTCCCCAATATAATCAGGGCATGTCCACTTATCCTATCATCCTCCATTTTAAGCAAAAAAAGTCAAGAGGAAAAATTAAATTTTGAACCCTCCCAAGAACATCCTATAACACACCAGAGGGGTGTGCGGTACTCCGGTTAGCCAGTTGAACAATAATTATAGTGTGCTTCATTTTCCTGACTTGTAATGTAGATTAAATAGAGTGAGGAATCACATTTATAGAAGCACCTCAATCAATCATATATTTAGAAAAAAAATACTCCCCTATGGTGCATGGAATTGAAAATGTTCCAGGATCATTGCACTTGGTGGGAAGTGATGGCTCTATCAATGCTGAAACATTCCTCCCCAATCTCACCTTCTCATCTCCATGAAGTCACGTTCGGTGGGTACACATCTCCTTTAGAAACTTGTCGTACCATGGAATTTGATTCACAACATCAATCAATGGGATGTTAACATGCATTTTCTTGAAAATATCCAATATTTCCTTATCAAGTTCAGTTTTCTTTTGTTTTCTTGGTTGGGTGGACCTTTGAGGAAATTTAGGAGGAATGGTTGGGCTAGGTGACTCATCAATGTACACACTCTTTCCTTTGGAAGGGATTCTCTCAGGACAAGGTTCTTCAACATTTGGAACATTTTTAAAGGTTGGGATGGAGGTTTCCTCGTGAGGGGATGACTCTAATGGAGGATTCATCTTACTCTCTAGTTGTTTTATACTCCTAAGGGTAATGGGACTAACATTTCTTTTATCCCTAGGGTTAACTATTGCTTGAGAGGGAAGTTTACCTGATCCGCGACTTTGAATTTCACCCACTGAGTTAGCTAGTTGGCCTAATTGGGTTTTTAGGTCTTGTATGGATGCTTGAGTGGTTTTTTGTAATTTAATATTGTTTGAAACCATTGTTTTCATCATATCTTCTAGGCTAGGATCGGTTTTTTGGAAGGGTTTATTGGAAAGGCCTTTGGTGTGGTTGAGGATTTCTGGGTGGTAGTGGTGGATGACTACTCTTCCCTGGTTGGTTCCATTGTTGTTGAGGTTTGTTTGAATACCCCCTACCCTTCCTATAGGATTGGTTCTCCTTCCACCCAGGGTTGGATGGATAGTATGGTTCTTGCCTAAAGGGTTGGTTATAGGGGAGACCTGGAAATATTGCCTCACAAATCTCAGATGTTTCCCTCAATTGAAGACATTGGTCAGAATAGTGGGTGTTAGAAGAATATATACCACAATGGATGAGAGGATGAGATTGGGATTTCCCTTGGTAAATAGAAATTTGTCGAAGAAGGGTACTTACCTCTTCGAACTTTGTGTCCACCTTCTTCTCGAATTCAGTACTTTATACCTCATGAACACCTAGAATGGGTATGCTAGACCTTGTACCGAATTGCTGAGTGTTTTGTGCCATGTTCTCAATTAAGGTCCTTGCAGCGATTGGGGTCCTATCTACCAGTTCACCACCTATAGTAGCATCAAACATATTTCTATCAATAGGGATTAAACCTTCATAAAAATATTTTATTAAAAGTTGGTAACTTATTTGGTGGTGTGGGAAACTTGAACGTAACCTTTTAAATCGTTCCCAATATTCATGAAGTGTTTCCACTTGAGATTTTCATACACCACATATTTACTTCCTTATTATTGTAGTTCGAGAGGTTGGGAAATATTTTTCAAGAAAAAGGCGTTTCATGTCTGCCCAACCTCTTATTGGTGAATTAACATAGTACAACCAATCTTTCACAATGTCTTCTAAAGAAAATGGGAATTTTGTAAGCTTTACTTGTTCCTCATCCACATTAGTAGGTTTTAATGTTGAAAAAAAATTATGAAATTATATTATGTTCTTGTGTGGATCTTTTCCAGGAAGTCCATGGAATCTTGGTAATAGATGAATTAAACCAGATTTTAGTTCAAAATTGGGTTCCTCGCCTTGTAATTGAATTTATGTGGGATGAATATAAACATCAGGTGAGGTTAGTTATTTTAGTGTTCATTCTTTTCATCCATGTTGTTTACGTTAATTTCAGTTTTGATGTTAGTTCTAGAAGAACATTAAGGGTGAAGAAGAGTTTCAATTTGTGGTCTGCCCTCCTTCAAAGTGTTGTCTTGTGTGTCTCGGTGTCATTGACGTAGGGTCCTCTCCAGTTCAGGTTCAAAAGGTGCTAAATCTCCCAAATTAGAATTTTTCATGCACCAAACCTACACAAAAAACATATCATAACAAAAAGTTATTAAAAATGTATAAGAGAAAACAAAAAAATATTCACAAAAATTACAAAAAACCTTATAAAAAACACGCACTAAAAACCAAAGCGCTCCCCGGTAACAGTGAAAAATTTTGACCATTCTGTCATGACGTGTAAAATTGATTATGGTTTTAAGGTTGATTTATAGTCTAGGGAAGACCCTAGGTCATCTCTCAAGGAGAGTTGGTTGATTATAGTGTGTATTATTAATAAAGATTACTAAAAGAGGGGGTGATTTTGATAACAGTTTTAAGAAAATAACTTAACTTAACGAGTTTAATCGTTGATAGAATAAGGTGAAGTTTTAAGAATTATGAGATAAGGATATCACTTAAAGTTCACTATGCATCTTGTATAGTTCATTGTTCTGAAAATTTCACATGGTTTTTTTTAATTCTTTGGTTGAGGTTTGTCAAGATCTTGCTTCCCCTCTTGCCTCTCTAAACATTGCACAAAGTACCAACCCTTGACAGAACAATCGTGTTGTCAAGGTTTGGACTTCAAGAATAGATTAAAGGCTACCAAATAAAACTAATATATTTTTTATGTTTGAGATAAATATGATCCTTGTGTTTACCAATTGGAACAACTCAAGTTTCCCACTTGAAATTTCTACCCAATTGGTGTTGAAATGAAAAGTGGTTCACTTAATTAAACCCAAGAAATGAACTCAGATGAGAAACATGTTTAGATAAAACATAAGAGAAATAATCCACACACAAATTACACAAAACCATTTGAGTATCAAGTGCCGGAACTCCCTCCCAAGTATATGTAGCTCCCTCGAAATGAGAATCCACCGTTAACTCACCATCAAGAGGAGGAGAAGGATTGGGTAGAACTCTTTCTTTATTGTTGATCCCCCTGTGATGATAGGGGCCTCCAGAACTTCAAGTTTGAGGATATAACTACTTTGGGTCTCCAAAATACTAGAGCTTTGCCTCCTGGTCAAACTTTCAAATGAGGATCCCAAGGTTCCATTTTATAGGAAAATGGGAAGGTGGTTTTAAGCACACTAAATTCTTAAAACCACTTGTCATAGGTGTTTCAACCTTTATAAAACCTTATATTGATTTGGAAAAAATAACAAAGTTGTTTCCCCACCTCTTGGATGTCTCCAACAAAAGTTTGAATTAAATTGGACACATATATCCTGAGATATGAACGAATCACAACACACAACTTTTGACATCGTGCAGATTTCGTGTGCTGGACAGATCAGGTCAGTTGGGCCACTAGATGGCCCAATGAGTTTGGGTTACTTTATAATAAATGTATCCCAATAAAATTTGACAATCCAAAAAAATATCAGCCCAATTGGATGCACGGTTTAGTAGCAGTGGGCGGATTAATCCACTGGTGTGCTTGGATCCTGCGCAGTTTGGCCCATTTTTCTTGGACATCATCTTGGGCCCTCTAAATCACCTCCTCTTGCAATGGAATCATCAAAACAAGTATCATTTACTTTTTTAACAGTTATAAACACAAAATAAATGATTCAAAATTTGAATGAAACTTGTAATTATTTTTATAATTTTCAATATAAAACAAGTTTAACACGGTGGTGTAAAGGTGAAAATTACATAGTGAATCGTGGTACGATCAGGCATGTATATGGATTTTTTTTCCAATATGCGATTTATTTCAATATTCATGAGACAAAAAAAATATTTTAATATAAAATCCATGGGAATGGTGGGAACCTCCAATTTCTATTTCCACCTTAAGATCACAACGAACAATGTTTTTGTAGCTACTGAAGACTCTTATGGATATTTCCATTTTGAGACTTGATTTTAATCCACTGAAGAATCATTCAACATTAATTTCATGTTGGATAAAAATGCCAGAAGCATACCTCTCAAGTCTTGTAATATTTTCTTAATAGGTTCCAAATGATTCATCATACTTTTTATTTAACTCAAGGAATTACTTTTGCATTTTTGTATGAAGAATATAAGGAAATTTCTTATTGAAAAATATGTTATTGAACTCATCCAATTCCATGGAGTAAATTTCATCTCATTGCCTCATATGTTTGATGAGATTATATCATTTATCTGCTTTACCTTCTAAACAATAGACATCCAAAATGACTTTATCATGTTCAGAACAATAGAGAACTGAAAATATATATTCATTGGTATTGATCCATTACTCAACCAATATTGGATCAAAGGACCCACTGGAATAATGTAGACACTACCTCATGAAGGAATAAACATAATATTGTTCCCTCTTTTTCTCATTTTGATGTCCATAATGATTCATATCTTGATAAAGTTATGGGAGAATAACAACAATATTTTTTATTCCTTACACCATAAGATTAAATTCTTCAAGATGAAAATCATTTCATTTCCCATCACATTCAACATTAACATGGTTCGTTCAGGTTTCATCCATTTACTAAAACTAGAAATCACAGTGTGATAAACCCTAATCATAATGGGATAAGCACATAATAAAGGGAAAATAATTTTAATATTTCAATCCATGACACATTAGGTTTAATCATAGGTTAGTCACAATTATTATGAAGACTATAGTATTGGAACCTATATATAGACTTATCCATAGAAACACTCCTAGAAATATCCTTATAAATATCTCTAGGGATCTCACTAAAATTTTCTCATACTTTTTTCTAAAGGTTAATAAAACCTTTTCTATTATACCAACTATAATGACCAAGGATTTTCATATGTGGATATTACATCTTTTTAGATGAATATTCAATATATTACACACACTCATGACCAAGGAGCGTAATAGTTTAGTTCCTTTCTAATTATGAATACATTCATAAAAATTGGAGAAATATATTCAAGATACCATATAAAGATCACCCCATTTATATGTTTTACTTAAAACCTTTCCTTATACCTATAGAAATGATATATAAGAAAAAGGATGAGTTCAAATGCCCAGTAAGGGAAAAAATAAAATATTTAAATTTATTATCTTATAAAATAATAAGATATGAAATATGGGTATGTTATCATGATCATAACATACAAATCTCATACCCAACCCTTCATGGTTCATAAACACAAGTTATGGAATAAAACATTAACATGATCTATAATAATGAGAATTCATCATAAATCATTCATCAACCACATTTTCAAGTAAAAAATGTGTGTGTAATTATCATAAGTTTATAAAATAATTTCATATGTCAATGATAACTACCAAGACTCATGGACCATGACTTATTACCTATTTCCCTTAATGGATCAATCACATTGACTTATTTCCCATCACAGATCAACCATATCAACTTGTTTCACTTAATTATATCATGAGACAAAATTCATTATCAAATCCATTAGAGGGAGATATAGGTCCCACCCATCACTTAATAAAAACTATTCATATGTGTTACATAGGACCATAAATCACATCATAACCCATGTAAAGAAATTATTTTCATAAACACTTCAACATAAAATAACTCATGGAAAAGAAATAGGTTCCATAAACATTATTCCTTCATAAACATAAACCATATAGACAAAGAATAAAAATGTAATACTTTGTTAATATCCCCAATAAATAATAAGTAGCATCAATATAAGTCATCATATATAGAGAAATTAATTTTTGAAATATCACTTGAAATAATTCTTTAAGAATATATCCTTTCCCATATGAAATCATTTTTTTAAGACACACACAATTGTAGAGGAAGAAATTTTCTTGAAATTAACCTTGTAATATTATTAATGAATCTTAAAATAAAAAATTATTTATGATGATAAAATATTCTATTCATGCCATATAAGTCAAAAAACATTCCTTATGTATATATTTTTTTAAAGTTACAATAATCCTTGTTTATAAAATGAAAAAAATATTCCTTTCATATTTTTTTGTAAACGTTAAAAATGGGGGAAATAAAATTAAATATTAATATTATAATGTTAAAAAACATTTTTATTTTTTTTATATAACATGGATTTGTAATATAAACATTCCCCAATGTTGATTTAAAACTAAACAATCCCTATTATTGATGATATTGTGAAATAAGCACTTATCACTTTATAATAAGTAGAATAATATGCCCATGATAAAAAAATTACATGGATATGATAATATTATAATATTATTTATAATACTCATAAAATAAATTTATAGGTAGTATATACACCATGAATAAGATACAATTAGTGTATAGAACATGTGTCCTTTAGAAATATAAGTGAGATAAAAATCCCTTAACATAAGTCTTTCCATTCTATGTAAATGATCAACACTACTATATAATAAATATGGATTTATTATACATTTATTATAAAACCACATATCAATAATTCCATTTATTATTTGTTTATAACAAATTTTCACCTGTTAATTAATAATTAAATTCACTATTTTATGTGATAACTGTATCATTTTCCTAGCATGTTTTAGTTTGATAGCCCCTGTGCTTATATTTTTATCATGGACCCATAATTTATAGTATAATTATTAAGTTATATATATAATATATGTTCAAAACATTCATCCTTATTTTCACCCATGTGAAATTTATATGAGAAACGAATCACATTGTATCATGAAGATGGTAAGCCATACGTATGCGCAAGCGACATTATCATTTCCAAAAAGATTAGGTGGTAAAAAGGTAGAAATGCTATAATAATTCTAGAATGATAATTATTTAATAAGTATCATATATAATCATTAAACTTTTCATAATTCTCATTCTTAAAATATGGTGATGAAAAATGAATTGTATCGCTACATGAATATGGTAAGTCGTACGTACGCAAAAGCGATACTTTCAACTCTTTTTCGATGGGAGAGGGTTTCATAATGGTGTGTATATAATCCTAATAAATTTTAGATTATATATATGGATTATGTAATTATTTTATGATATATATATCATAGAATTATAGTAGGTATATAAGTGTAAAAAATAGCGTGATCAGTTAGAGAGATTAAATCTTCTTCGAAAGGGATCCTTTAGATATCCTCTAAAAGACTCTAGAGTTGGTTATTAGGGAAGAAACAATTCTCTAAAATGTGGATAGGGAAGTGTAGAAGATAATTTGACATACTATGGTTGATATAAAAGACTCAATGTGGTGAAAATAAATGATGGAGGAGATGTACTTTTATAATAAAGGTGTGGGTCACTTTTGGAATCTCCCAAAATAATTAATTTATAATAAATTCAATCTCAAACCAAATAAATTAAAAAAGAAATTTATTTGAATATAATATTATATAGGGTTGTGATCTCATCAATAAATATAATTTTGACATGTTTTTTTATTTCTTAACATTATCATTTTGATTAACCCTTTGTTAACCTATTTTATGTTTAACTATGGTAACAACATTTTCAATATTAAAAGTTATTTTTTTTTACTTATAATGTCTAAATTGAATCATAAATGGTCAATTTATGATATTTTGGACCATAATAAATCCCCCTTGTTCTTATATCATGACTATAAAACTCTTGTGACCATTTAAACTTTTCTTTTTAGAAAAACATTTAATTTTATTTTCAAAAATATTTTTTTTCATTTATAATTAATTGTTCACTAAACAATTAATTATACATATATGTTCAAATAATTTTTTATAATTTAGTTAATCTTTTTTATACCTTTAATTACAATGGCTAGGTTAAAAACAATATTTTTTAAATAATTACAATAATAAAATTATGTTTCATAGAAACTCAGTGTTTCATGTAACATAAGCTAATTCAGTGTTGCGTGTTGTGCAAGATTAACTTGGTGTAGCATATAAAAAAATACATCCAAGAAATTTAATTTATTCAAAAAACATTCATAATGACTCATGTTGTGAAATGAATTTATCCATAATTTTTTTTAATAATATGGGCATGTAAGATAAATCATTAAAACATTTAATATGAGGTTTTATGTCAAAGTGTCCCTTACCAAGAGTTCAAATCATCACATATGTTATGTATTTTTTTTAATTGTAAATTTATTTTAATTATTTACTTGATTATGAACATTTTTCTAGTTTATTTTTTATTTTTATTTTATTTATTACCATGTTATATTCAATTAATTAATCATTTATGTTCATTCAGATGTTTTGATGATATTCAGCTCATATGTAAAAAATGACTTTAGTATAATAACTATGGTAAATGAGATCATTATTCTACCATATAAAGAATAATAATCATGTTATAATTATTATTTTTATATAACAATTATAAATTTAAAACCAACCATAAAATATGGTTATAAAAAATGAACTATGTTACAGTTATGAAGATGGTAAGCCGTACAAACACATGAGTAACGTTTCTATTTTTCAAGGATCATTATAGAAATGATAAAAGTATTATTTTATATTTATATAATTATTATTATATCAAAAAGAATTATGTTTTAATAAACTTATATATACCATCCATTCGATGTGGTGATGAAAAATGAATCTCCTTGTTTTTTAGAGTTTGTAGTCTACACATACGTACAAATGCCATGAACATTTTTAAAAGGATGGATAATTAAGAAAATAGAAGATATATTACCCTTTAAAATTTATAAATATGTAATGAATATCATATATACATATTTATTACATCATCATAACTAGTCATGATATGTGTTTATAAAAAAAATATTACATCGGTTCACTAGGCGGTAGTTCGCCATACACGCGAACGATGGTTTCATTTCTCATTTGAAGGGAAGAGGTTATGGATTTAGGTTATTAATTTGACCTAATAATATCCAATTATATATTATATAATGATGTTATTATCTGAACATGGTTGGATAATATTTTAATGAGGTATAAGAAGAAATAAAATTAAAACACTTGGTAGAAATCATACCTTTTCTTTAGACAACCTCTTTAGGTTTATACATAAATCCTAAATAGGATAGATTTATGATCAAACCAAGGATTCAAGGATGTGAGAAGGTAACTAAAGAAGGTATTTGTACTTCTAAAATTGGGTGAGGAATAGAGGAGGGGAGGTTCCTTTTTTTAAGTGAGGGGAGGGGCACTCCTAGAATTACTTAACATATTAAATTAATATAAATTAATTTTCAAGGAAAAATTGTTCAAATTTAATATAATGCATAGAAAGTGCGAGTATTAGTTGAAATTATCTCATAAAATAAATTTTTTAAAAGTTTATATTATGCATTTACCCTTATCTTTTTTGTGAACTCGTGTTAACCCTTTTTTATGATTACCATGATAACTAAGCTTTTTGCAAATAAGGGGCCATGATAGTTACTATAAAAGGAAAATTTTCCCATAAATGGATCATTTTTAATAATTTAAACCATATAATAATCACTTTTATGGAGATAATATTTTTATGAAATTTAAATCATTTAATAAAATATTATTTATTATAAAATATCATTAATGTCATTTTTGGAACTATTCATTTAATTTGACTTTGAGAACAACATGATTGTAGAGGAAATAGAATATAATAATTATAAAAATACATAACATGTTAGAGTTATCTAAAAAAATAATATAAAATAATATTTCATAAAAATTATATTTTTTTAATATTTTAAGAATTATTTTTTAAATTTTTCTATTAATTGTAAAAAATACAGTGTTGGCGCTGTGTATAAATTTAAGGTATTCATTTCATTATAAATAATTATAAATAATATACCATTATAAAATCATATTTATTTTTCAAATATGATTTTATAACTGAAAATAATATGTTTTTCGCCCAATCCTAAAATATTATAGATATTTAAAGAAAGAAAGTGACATTTTTTAGTTTATCTTTTACCTAAATGTTATAATTTTCAAAATCAAATAAATATGGCACCAAGTTTCAAAACTTTCAAAAATTGGAAGTACATGGCCAAAATACACACATAAAATAGGAAAAAGGAAAGTGTTGGTGTCATTTTTTAGTTCTTATCATATTGTTTTTAACCTTGATCACCTAATTTACTCTTACGATGATGACAATTTTTTATTATGGCCACTATTCAAGATGAAAAAAATTAAAGTGGATTATTTACTAACTTTTTAACTCATGATTAAAAATATGTAATATATTTTTCAAGATTTAATTTCTTGTATCAGAAGAATTTAATTTATGATAAAAATTAAAATGCAGTGAATCTTTTTTTTAGAATAATGTGTTTTTAAGTGAAAATTTGAACTTATGCTGAAATGAGGAATAATAATGATGTAAATTATATTATATCTAATTCAATTAGACTTATGTTACTTTAAGATAAAATTAAAATAATAATGAAACTTTTTTAATGAAATGGAAAATTTATAATAAACTGTTATTTTTCACTATTCACTGAAAATATTTTTTTTAAAAAATTCCCACAATTAAAAAATAAGATAATTTTGATATAATTTTTTAAAAAATTACATAATTTTTGTAAAATAAAATTTCAAAAAGTGTCATAAATTAATTACATTATCTAAGAACAAAAAGAAATAAACATCATTTTTGAAGAAAATGTATATCTGAAACAAAAAATTAATTTACTAAAAATTGAGTTATTATTTCCTAAGAATTAATAAATAAATTTTTATTGAGTATGAAATATATATATATATATATATATATATATATATATATATATATATATATATATCATAGTGTGGTTAATCCTATTCCTACCTTCCAATTCAACAATTATGTTATAACAACACTTTTAAATAATAATATTTTTATAATATACCCCAATTCTCTTAAATCTCAATTTTACATGTTAAGAAAGATATCAAGAATAGAATTATTTTAAAAACATGGGGTGTTATAGAAACACCCCATTAACCATACACTCCAATAGAGTTAATTTTTGTTCATGTTTGGGTTGATTGAACCACCTCTGTGGAAAATGCTTTAAAATATGATTATAGATGACTATGGAAACATAAAAAAACAAATTTATTCTAATATATTAATAAAACCATTTTTATTATATGGTTTTAGAAATATTATATTAATTATTTAACTAATTATTAAATTAATTTTCTTTAGAGAATACTAAAATAAGATGACACTGATTCAATTTTCACACAAACTCAAGGAGGAACTACATATAAAATAAATGTCATATGATAATAATTAGTCAATATTAAATTAAATATATTAGGATAATGTTCTGAATAATGTATCTAATAAACATTATTTGGCTATTCATGATGTTAAGTGCATTTTTAGAATGAATCTTGAACAAGGTAAGGGATATTGTTCTAATTTTCATTCATTGAGACATAGTTTGCATTTACAAACCAATTCTTATTTAAGCAGTGTTTATAATACCTAATTGATATAAAATTTCATAAATTATCTTTTATTCTCGGTATTTTATGTTTAATTCGATTCGCTTAATTTTATGAAAGGGTTTTTATTAAATTTTAATGTATGTTGTAAGGGTTCTTTAATCTCAAATTTTAATCCATTGAGACATGTTTAAGATATACAAATTGTATAATTTTCAATGGTGTGAATACATACCTATTTTAATTTTTTAACATGATACTATTATATTTAATGATAATAAATGTTATATATAAATTTATTACTCTCATTTTATTTTTCATTCAATTGTTATAAATATTGTAAGGAGTTTTTGTGACTCAATTATTTTAATTAGGTTATATCCATTCATAAAATAAAATAATTTTCATGATTTATGTGATCTAAACATTTCACATATTTTATTTGGTATTTCCTTTTTTTATCTAGGGAAATTACTTCTATTTTTTCAATATAAAATACTTTGATAAAATGTTTTCCAAAATAAAAGTGTATTTTTGGTAAGAATAAATATCATTCTTATCAATAAATAATTTCTTCCATGCCGATATTTTACTTCCCACAAATTTTCTACAATCTTTTTGGAAAGAAAATTTGTAATATTTTATATCATTTTCATAATTATTTAACCATTTTTAAAAGGAAAATTTAACACTATTTTAACGGTGTGGATTTTTAATATGGTTGTTTCAAAATATTCAAATGGGTTTTCCATACTTTACAAATAAAAAGTTTTATCCTTTACTATAATTATTTTTACTATATTTTATTTCTTTTTCTAGGTTACATTATTCTATATTTTTTTAAAAAGAAATGTTTTCAAAGGATATTTGCTTCATTTTTTTAAAACATTATGTTTTATCAAGTTTCCTTTATTAATGATTATTTTTAAAAGCAAAAAATTTCAAGGTATTCTATCTTCCTTTTCTTTAAAACATTATGTCCTTTTCAATTCTCCATTATTACAGAATCTTTTAAAAGTAAATATTTTTCAATGAAGTTTCATTTTTTATAAAACCATTATGTATTTTCAAGGATCTTTTATCTGTATATTTTTATATTGAGATGTTACAAAGTATTTTAAATCCCTTCTGAATTTTTTTAAATGTAATTTATATATTAATGTTTTAAAATGTTTTTTGAAAATATTTATATTTTCATTTCTATTTATACTCCAAGGTTTATCTTTTAAGAAGTGACGTTTTGATCACGCTCTATATGTTATTATGATATGATTTCTTTTGGAAAATGATAGTTTTTATATCATTTCATTTCTTTAGTTCATGTTATGTGATTATTTTGGGACAAAAAAATTTCAGTGTTAAATGATTTAATTCATGATTTTATTTTATATAATTCAAATGTTTTATGAAACCCATTTTATTTTCTTGGATTCTTTATGAAGAGTGAATTATTTCCATTTGGATTCTTTGAAAACACAATATTTTTCAAGGGGTTCATTAATATATGATTATGATTGATAATTTGTGGAAAACATATGTATTAATGATAATGGGTGGGGTTCTATATTTCCCACTAATGAATTTTTTTATGTTTATGAATCATGAGACCAAATGGTTCATATGAGGATTTATCCCAATCCAAAAGACATATGGGATGTTTTATCCCATGCTAATGAGGCAGACAAGAGGATTTATCACAAGTAAATGGGTACATGGGATAATTTATCCTAATCCAAAAGGTACATTGGAGGATTTATACCCAATCCAAATAGGTATATGGGATATTTTATCCCTATCCCCAAAAGGTAAATGGATTTTATTTTATTTTTTAATTTTTTTATGCTTATGGTAGTTCCACATTTCCAAGTTTTTCATAAAATTATGTTAAAATTTCAATATGCACTTCATTTCCTTAAAATGAAATATTTTCATGATTATACCATACTTTTAATATATCCTAATATTTTATGTCATTCTCACATGTTATATGATTATTGAGATTCATTTTATCCATGTTATGTATTTTAAGTTTTCTTAATGATGTTTTATGGTATTATATTACTCTAACATGTTTTATGATTATCATGTAAGGTCTTTTAATCTATTATCAGGACATTTATATCTTCCTCCAATTCTCCAACATGTTTATTATCAATTACTATATGATAAATTGTTCCCTCACTTAGAATATTAGATCACTAATTTATTATGTTACCAATCCTCAGGTTATAAAGATGGCTATTTCTTGTGAGATATATAAAAAAGGGTCTAAAGGTGAACATTTATAGAGAAAAATTTACAAGTGTTGTGAAATAATATGTTTATATAGATAATGTATAAGACACTAACCCTATCAGTCCTCAAGTTGCGTGACTATTTTTGAAATGTTCTATTTAAATCATGGTATCAATATATTAATTATATATGTTTAGATTGGGATTATTCAGTTGGTATTGAAGGAAAGGTTTAATTATTTTTGGAGATTAGTTTGTTCAATTTTGGTGATTAGTTTAGAGAACTTTAGTTAAAACACAAGGGAAATGTATAAGTTTATGATTCGAAGTATAATATGATATCCCAAAATATTGTTAAAATCTTGAGTTGAATATTTTCATTATAAATACATACCTTTTTGGATACTACAAGTGGATGTGGGTTCTATCCTATATATACCTAAGGGTGATAAACCTGATGTGGGTATGTGGATATTAAATCAATTGTCACCTAGTGCAAGAAAAATAGGTGTAAATACACACATGGTTTGTAACTCCTAATGGATATTATTTGGTTAATAAATTTATATTTATAAGACATTAGGAAGTATTTATTATGTTAAGTAATTAGGATATGAAATATGGAGAACCCAACCTAAACAAACTTAGATTCAGTGGAACTAAAATTTAATGTGATGGATTCGAAGATTAACAAACATTAAGGTTGTTTTAGAAATAGATGGCTAAAAGAGAAACCATGTTAATAATAGATATATTGGAAAATATATTAATGAGAAACCAAGTGGGTTATAGGATAGAATTTAAAACCGTGTGGTTCTTCTCACCCAACTATATCAATTTATGACTAATAACTTGAGTCATTCCAAACATCCAAACTCATAAAATAATAGAAGGAAAGAGTTTTATAGAATATCAAGTATCATAGAAAATTAATGGAAAAAGATTCATCTTATTACATGTCAAAAAATATTGGAAGAAGAAACCAAGGTAATGTCTTAGAGGAACAAGAAATTTTTTCAAATGTGTAAGTATATTACAATGTGCTTATAACTCTTAAATTGGGATGAATAATATGATCAATGAAACAAATGTGAATAATTTCTAACAACTCAAATGATTATAGTTTGGGTATTATAAAAAATTATTCCCCTGAATAAATAGCTAATGAGGATAACAAACATCAACAACCTCCTAAATCAAGAAAAAAAAGTAAAATACAATGTTATATCTAAAGTTAAAAGTAGGTCATGAAAAATATTGGTAAACGGTACACTAACCATCCACTCTAAATTTGTGGATATCCAATTGGAATACAACCACCCTAGTAGGCCTAATTTTTTCTAAGGGAATCAAATAAAAACATAATGATTTTAAATTATCTTCTATTATTATTTTATGCAAGTATTGTTTTTATGGGAATATTATTTATATGAATCTTATTAATTATTCATTTAGGGGAATTTAATGTGATTTTGGAAATAAAATAACTCTCGTTACATGGATTCCACATCAACTGTTAGAACAAGGAACTCACAATTTGTATTTCAAATAAAACAATGACCATCAATCATTTCATGTATGACTATGAACCATCATATAATTCCAATTCCATTATAAGAATGTTTTAACCTAATTCACATCGTACCAAGGAAAACAAAATTTACCAATGGATAGTAACCAATTTTATAGTTATTATGAAGGAATTTATGTTGGGTTTTCCTTTTTTGACCCTATGTGCATCATGGTGGGAGAGATGGTCACATTGGGACTGGATAGTATATCCTTTTTTTACGTCTCAAAGGAGGTGCCATAGTTGACTGCTCCTGGTGAGAGATTTTAGGGGGTTACGTGTTTTCTGAAATTGACCCACATTGGGTACGATGTCCTCGAATGGTCTCTAATGGGTTTATTCATAGATCTAGAAACACCCAATGGCCCTTTTATACAGGATTCATGGACCAAACTTCCAAAGGTAGGTGCTCATTGGATGATGATTTGGCCAATGACACTTAAGGAATCCATTGGTTAAGAGGATGGTAGGTCAGGTTCGTCACACCCTTTCAGGGGGAAACTATTTTCTATGTTGGGAATCTCTTATAGATTTAAGCAATGTTTATATGTTCGTCAATCCTTAGTTTATTACCAAGAATGTGTCCATGGATTACCCCATGGTTGCAAAATCAATCATGGATATGCATGGAATAGGAATTACATAGACTAGTTTAAGAAATGGGATGAGGCTCTTTGGATTTTATCTTCATCTAGGGGGGATGGAAGTTGCTTCTTTTCCAAGATCAAACCCACAAGATGGGATTCCTCTGTATCCTCAAGAGAGGAATCATAACCCACATAGTTCAGTGCAGCTTAACTGGACACATCACCTTTTAAGGTTGTGTGATGAGGACCCATCCATGTAGTTTAATGTCATGTATCTAGGAAGTCTAGGATGAATATTCATAGTCAATATTTCATGTGAGACTTACGCCGAATCATCCTAGAATGCTCAGAAGAGGATTGGTCTCCTAGGTGTATATAGCTCTACTGTGGATATGGCCCATTAAACACTTGGATGATTTTGGTGTTGGGTTTGGACCTCAGGAAGGAATCCTACATATCCCAGTTAGTTGGGAATCAAAGCCCTCATAGTTTGGTTTAAGTTGGTGCTTATAAAGTAGAGGAGTAACTATTTATGGGGGCTTGATTGCGGCTTAACCGTTGAAAAGGATCCCCTCTGAGCTCGTGACATTACACAGGAAACCAATATATCCTGTTTGGGGAAAGAATCAGAGTTCTCAGAGTTCATTTTAATTTGTCGCTTATACCATAGAGGAGGTCATGTTTGTGGGGGCATTATTGGGGCTTATCCTTTTTAAAGGATCCCCTTTGAGCTCAGGTATTTAGAATGGAATCCTATGTATCATATTTTGGGTATGAATCCGAGTTCTTGTATTTCATTTTATGTTAGGGATTATACCATAGAGGAGTCCCTATTTGGGTTTTTGCGGATGTCATGATCACCACTAAACTCTAATCCCAAATGAGTCATGCTAAGTGTGAGAAACAATAGGAGGTAGTGGATCTAAAGATCAAACATCCCTCATCATCAACTCATAGATGATACTTGATCCCAAAGGGGTAGTGAGAGAGGGGGGATTTGAATATGCCAATTTCTTCTCTTGTATTGATATCTAGGATATCCACATCTAATGATCTTTCTAGACATGTCTTGGGAAAATCCTAAGAGAAATAAGATATCCACCTCCCATGGAAAGGTTAAGGACTTACCTCAGTAGGGTTTCTCTGAAATGAGTTCTGGGAAAGGGTAGAAGCATCACTCCTCATCAGAAGGTAAAAAAATCATGACCCCTTTTGACTTTTCATTGTCCCTCATTAAAAGGAAAATCCAGTTATTACCCTTGATCCCAAGAAATGGGAGGTTCACGTTAGTATCCAAAGGTTGAATATTAGTTTACCATGATCATGTAAACTTATGGAAATACTATGGGTCTGTACTATTGTTGGGATTACATACGCGACTCTGATTATCATGGGTATGTAAACTCAATAGGATGCACTAATGCACCTGGGGGTTTTACCATCCAAGTCCGGTGGCTTTGGAAGAGTCATTGGACAGATAGCATTGGACTGACTTGTGTATGGGTCATGGAGGATGGGATGGAAATAGAGGGGCTTGATCAGGACTCAAAGGTGGAAATCCCAAAGGTACCCTATTTCGTGTACCATTTTTTCATGCGGGGTGGGGAACCCTCGTCATGGTGTATTTCTATGTGGGTGGAGGGGTCATCTTCATACTAAGGTGGTATGAATACCTAGATGTGGTTCCCTTACCATAGTGTTACGTATCCTCTAATTCCATCTGTATAGTGTGGTGCTACACGGTGCGGGATTCCATTTGTGTAGTGAATCTCTATGCGGTGTATGGTTTCATCCATATAGAGATGCGCTATGCGGTGCACTGGATTGAAGAAGGTGAATTGATACTAAAGTTAATGGGATGTTCATCCATGAAGGTTACATAGTTCTTTGTTTGTCAATTAGGTTCCTGGATAGTTCATTATTATTATTATGTTTCCTTCTTTTAATGGTACACGATGGGTATATACCTGCTGGAAACCATTCATGGTTTCATACTTCATCAATCATTTGTCTTCAAAGTCTTCCATTTGTAAAATACATACTAACCTAAAATATGATCTCCTTTATTGGTTCCCCTTTTGGTACTTTTATAGAGTGTAGAAGAGGATATATTTATGGGTCACACTGCACCTTTTTTGGAAGCCAATGAAGAGATCACCCAACATGTGGACGACATTTTCAACTGAGGTTTTTGGTGGTGAGGTTCGTGGTAGATGAAGTTCATGGTGGAAATAGTTAACTGTGGTGGTAATCACCAAATCAATCCTGAGAACAACTTGTCATGTTCATCGGACACCTTCGACTTTGCCTCGCCAGTGAACCGTTTTGGTTTGTAGGGGTAGTTCACAGCGGCATATCGGTCCATCTCATTTCCGCCAATGACACCGTTCGTGGTGGAGATGGAACTAGAATCCTAATTTTCATACTATGGTTCATTGTTGATGCTTTACATGAATCGTTCCTATAACTCAGTACGTGGACCACTTTGGGTCCTTTTTAAAAGATTTCTTCTTCAAAATTTTCCTTTAAATTTTCAATCGATCATGTATTTTTTCCTTTGTCAAAATTTTTAGAGAATTTGATTTCCATCAACAATGATTTCAGAACCCTAAAATTTCTCCCATTGGAATGGGTTCCAATATGGATGAAGAGGAGGATATTATGATGTAGAAATCAGTCTTGAACTAAACTAGTTGATTTTATAAAGTTGGATCCTGTGGTGGCCCACACCTATATATAGGGGGCCTAGGTCATTTGTCTTTGACTATATTTTCAGTGAACTATGCGCTCTCAATTTTCTTCTTAGCCACTCTACATATGCACACCACCCCCTTCACAAAATCCTTATATCGTGAATAGTAATTTGTATGCCACGAACTGAAAACCCATCATGGTTGCTCTTATCCACAAACTAAACTCTAATTTTGTTAATGGTGAGTTCAAGGATCCGCATAGTGAGTGTCGTATGTGGGTCATCTCCATCTGTGAACTTAATTTTGAACTCATGAACTAAACTTTAAATTTCCAAATTATCATCTAATACCTCCATGTAGTAAAGATTGTATGCGGTTCGCTTTCTCCATGAACTATTTGGTTCACTGGACAACGCCCCATGGGCCAGTGCCTCATGGGTTCGGTGAACTGTCATTTCGCGGGGGATGCCTTTCGTGAACCATTTCCGAGGTTCAGTACATGGATATTTGTTTTTCAGACTTATTTATATTACTTTATTGAAATTTATTGATTTGACATTTTTTCTTTTTCTTTTACATGATCATGGATATTCGATGATATGATTCTAATGATGATGTTTTCGCTGGTGCTACCGCTCCCTTTTCAGCTGCTGATAAAAATTAGATGAATATGGAGAACTCTATTGATGAAAAAATCTCTATCACCCCACTACATCAATCCTTAGAAAATTTTCTTATTGTGGGACATAAGAACTATCCAATCTCAGATAGGCTTCCCCTTAATGGATTCAAACTGCTGTTTGATACATCTATTCTGAAACCGCATCAGTCCGACCAACCTGAAACTTGGATAATCAGCAGCACTATTCCTAAGGATCTTATCTTGTCGAGATGATGATTCATACAGAAGGATACCGCTGATGGGTTCTTACTAAACTATTCCCCTTGAACTTTGGTGGGGGTGTAATAGAAGATGGATGAAACAACTCATTTCTAATATAGCATTGCACGGAGGGCCACAACAGATGAACAACATAGATGGTCATCCAATTTTGACCTTCATTTTGGAGTTTCTTTTGGTCTGGACTGGGTGTGGCCCTTCTGGGTTTGTTAGAGCTATGAAGAATTCTGGGTGGAATTGTAGGTTGTGGGGTTATATGAGGTTGTTTGGGTATCCCAACCCGATTCTCATGAAACCAACACCCTCATTTCATATCTTCTAATTAGGTAGAGTCTAGACACCAACACCTTTTATTTAGTCAATTGAGAGGTGGGTATTAGCCTTTAGAACATTCGACTGAATTTGGGGGTTAGCATTATTGGAGAAATGTATGATGAGTTTATACCTCCTCCTTATACCTACGATATAGATGAGATGACTCCTCCATAGGATAAGAGGCTCATTTCCCAATAAAAAACTTTAAAAGGACATTGACCCTTACCTGAAGTAGGATATTCCCTTATCAGACTGGATTAATTCCATTGCTAAGAAAAGTAGTCCAAATCTTAGAATACATAGACCAAGGTCATGCCCTACCAAGGAAACCCTATGCCTAGTAGGATTCTACTAGCCTACTTTGGAGGAGGGCCAGTTTCCCAGATGTGGATGGGAACTTCTCCCTGATTTTGATTGATTACTCTTGTTGATGGCCTTCTTGGCCATGTTTCTGAGTAGATGGATTCTACTAGTATGTAAATCCAGTGGTGTAAGAGTTACGACCTTTTTCATGGAAGATCAATTGGCCACTACAAAGTGTATCAAGTTGGCCATTCCAGTATTATCCAAGATATATAGATTACTCAGCCAGGTTAGAGAGGGGAGGCCACCTCATCGGGTGATTGGACCTTTCCAAATCCTCTGTGGATGGATAAAATTCCACATAGGTGTTTACACATTTATCAATCCCCTTACAATTCCACATTCTTTTTTTCACCATATCTTCAGAGTACTATTGGGGTTATACTGGCATGCTGGGCCACATAGGATAAGTAAGAAGGTCAGACCAAAAAAAATTAATGAAACTTGTGGAATCAGATAAATTGTCTCTTTTTTTTACATATCGTCCTTACACTTCTCATAATGGAACCATTGTTAATGCTAAATAATAATAATTTTTTAATCAAGGCAACCTCTTTTCTTTAAGAGAGGGTATTTTGGATGCTTGAATTGATAGAGAACTTATCTATAAGGTACATGCACCTTATAAATTTAGCCTTCAGTTTAACTATGTTTAGATGTTGTGTCCCCCTACCCTCAACAGTGCACGTCAGGGAAAACATCCCATGATAGCCTGATAGTTGTGGTTGATGTTTACCTGAGAGGAAACTCAATTCAGTATCAAGCTTCCATATTTCAAGGGTTTTGTAACCTTCCTCACAAAAGTTTATAATGATGCATGTGTTTAATCATATTCAGATTATCAGTTGGAAGATTTAGTTCCCATTGATATGAACCTTAGGGCATCTGGGGTGAAGGGGACACCAAAGGAAACAACTGAGCATTCCTGACTAGGGAAAGTCCTTCGGAAGCCTATTGGTTCTGAACCCCTAAGGAAGGTCATGATGCACTTGGGTGTGACCACACAAGCTATCGAGGCTTCTCCTGAGAGCCAACCACCCATTCCCTCTGATGCTGCCTATATAGTGGCCTAGAGGCAATGATATATTTTGAGGAGTCTCCAATCCCTTCGTGATCAGTCCCCTCACACCTTGTGGAATTTCCTCTAAGAGATGGAGGTTTCCCTCACCAAACATGGTTACGTTTTAGCACCTGCTGACATTTCCTATGACAATGAGCTCGAGAGGGTAAATTCTTACCTTTAGGACCTTACAACCTAAATTCATGCTTGAAAAAATTGTAAATAATCTCATTGAGTACTTTACATGATGAGATCAAATGCAGAAAAATATGATTATGATGATGGTCACTCCTCATAGGGTGAAGATATTTTTGATTTACCTACTGTGGCCAGATTAGGGGAATTTCCTTGCTTGCTCCTTGTCTAGGTAAATGTTCAACCCTCTAAGGATCCTAGGGTTTCGAAGGAACCAAGGAAGAAATCATGATTGAAAAAACCTACTTTACTTCCCCGAACCAATCCTATAGAGCTAGAGATTCCCATTACAGTTTCATTTATAATCGCTTGGAGGGTCTGGGATGAATTAAGGGTGAACGCTTCTGATGACGTCATTTGGAAGCTACTCTAAGGGGGGATCTTTGAACTTATAGGTTTTGGGGAATCCATTTTCCCCACATGGATTTTACCAAAAGAAAATATAGATGAGGTAGCTTCATACCTGAGTGAGATAGATAGGTGCCTCCATGATTCCAAAGACATGCTTTACTGGTCTGACTATGTGGTATGGATGGTGGTACTCTTGGATCCAATTAAAATTGATGTAGAATACATTCTATTTACTAACCCATACTTCAATTTATTTAACTGTGAAGGTCCTAAACCTTCTCATCTTTACTTATACAAGTACCTGGGGAGTCAAAAGGGGTGGTTATTTCTCCAGTATACACTTCTAGGGCCACTATAGTTGGGAAATATGTCCCATCAAAGGTAGGGATTGCTGGGTAAGGTTCTCCTGGTGCTGTCGAACATATGGAGTCATTTATTGAAAATCATGTTAGGTAATTCCATCCTCTATATCCACTTGATATTCCCATTGGAGAACCATCCCCATGGAGTACCTAGAAATTCTGATAGGCATCCTAACTATCAAAACACATCAAAAGGGGGATTACAAGTAATTTTCATACTTGTTTACCTAGTCTTCATGAAAAGTTGTTTTATTTTTTTCACCAATTATCATGTGTATATTCTGTTGAAAAACCAATAAGTAATCATGCATAATTTTCCCAGGTGTCTACGATACATGTTCCTTTTGTGGTAGAACAAGGACCACCATCATTCCTGGTTAAACAAGGTGGAGAGACAGGACTATCTGAGGAGACTAGGGGTATTCTGATCCCTCTAGATGCACCTTCCCCAAATCAGAAGACCTCTACCCCGATAGGGGAGGAGCATATAGAGGTTGAAATCCCAACCAATCATGTTGATCCCACCACCATATGAAAGATTTGATGACTTTAATAGCAGCACCTGAATTGAGTGAAGAACCCCAATCACCTAAAGATATTGCAGGGGTTACTAGTCTTGAGGAGTCAATAATACCAAAATAGATGGACCTCACCCTTGTAGAGGGAACACCTTAGGAGTTCAATGATGCAATTGAGTGTTCTGATTTTGGTCCCCAAGAAGTCACAATCACATGGAAGGTTAGTCATCCCGGTTCCCGCAAATTTAGAGCATGCCATTATGCCTATTTTTTCAACCACTAGATAAGATGAAATTCTAGATCCTTGTTACTTAGAACTAAACATCATACCTTCTTCTAGAATTATTATCCCTACGATCCTAATTTCTATAATTGATCTTTTTTAGGCCTCTCTAGATGTTTTTGGACCAATTGAGCATGTCCCTCAGCCACGTGTACCTTTGAATGGATTTGGGACTCATTTTCTTAGTGAGGATGAAGTGCCGCCTTTGCTAGGTAGTGATGCCACCATGGAATTTGAAGGTATCGATGCTCCGAAAAGTGGAGGTTAGTTTACCAATCCTCCCACAACCACCCCACTATTTTGTTTTTTCATTTAATTTTAAGAAGAAATAGTGTTTATTTTATTCACTTATAAGTTCAGGATAACAATTGCGAGCATTAACAATTGTGGTAGATACTTCAATCCTACCATCTATTTCAACTATTTGGGATGAACCTACTAAGGGGTCAAGTCATGCCACTACCATCGAATTAAGACCCTCCCTTATAACATTCATTCCTAAATACATTCCATTATCTGGGAGCAATTCCATGGCCAATAGAGAGGGATTAGACATCCTTTGTCCGGACTAGAAAAGGGCATGGAAAAACATTTAGGTATTGATTTCTCAAACAAAAATTTTTGACATTCCATTGAATTTTCCCAAACTATGTCACCAATTTGTGGTTCTAGGGTGAGGAGGATTTGATTACCATAATATTTATGACACAGTGAAGTAGGTAGTCATAAATAAGGAAAAATGCAGTGCACTGAAGTCCCATATTTTATCTACGGAGTCTATGGATCATCTCGAAGTGGCCAGACAAATTATTATTAATGAAGATATTGATCAAGCTTGAGTAGTCATGAGGCTGCAAGATGAGATCACAGAATAAAATTCCTTAGAGGAGTAGCTTGATCTAGAATTAAAGTAGTGGAGTAGAGAAATGGAGTGACTTAAAGAAGAATGGGTCCTCATCATGGTTGAAATTGATGAGGGATGATGTCTAGTGGAATAGGGGGAAAAGACTATCCTTAAAGCAATGTCGGAGGCAGAGGCATTACAGGCTAGTGTGGAGGTTGAGACTGCAACATTTTTAAGGATCTGCTAAGCCATTAAAAAGTCTAATAAATCATTGATAAAACTCTATGATTCCACTGAAAATCTTTTGTAATGGTCATGTCCTGCCCATATGGAGAGTCTTTGGGTTGTGGTTTCCTTCCATATCTGCATTTAATAAAATGAAAACATTTTATTCCCCAGTGCTTCTCATTTACCCTTTCCTGCAGTGTCAATTAGTCGTGATTAACTATATTTTAAACAATAATTTTAACCATATGTTAATTCAAATTATAATATGGAATAAAGGAAACAATTAAGTCATGATCTAATTTTTTTTGAGCTGATGGGCTTAGTGACCATAGATTAACTCTTTCTAGGGTTATATGGGAAACCCTATAAACTATTCACCTTTTATATTATTGCCCTATTTTTTTCCAAATCCCCATTTGGTGTGACCTTAGTATGTAAAACCTAACTTTTTCTTAGGCTGATATTAATGGTTTTCTGACCTAACAAGCTATGTGTCTCTTGAGTTTTGTTGAGTGCTCAATATTTTCACCTAAACCATACATGTCATAGGTTTTGAGAGCTAAAACTCTAATTTTTTCCAAGATTCTCTTTGAGGGATTTAATCCTAGTGATTGTTGTATCTTTCATGGGTAGTTTAAAGTATTTCAAATTGGAATATCATTACTAATGTTTTATATCGAATAGATTTAACCAAGACTGATGTTTTAGGTTGAACAGTTTGGACCCTGATTTGTAGGGAGTGGGTCCCAATTTATGAATTGTTAACTGAGAATGTCCCAACATCATTCATACATGGATTATGGATTTTTCTCTTGAACTTGACTTATATTTTTCTTATACATGGAACATTATATGGGGAATAGAGGCCACTAGGCATACAAAAGTAGAGAAATCCTCAATTAAAGATGAAGTTTCCTTTAGTTAACATGCCATTTCTTGGGTCATTTATGCAGAGCCGCTAGGACACTGTGTGAATAGTTAAACGAAGGGGTCCTTAATACAATGGCCCCTCATTTTATATGGACATGAAATTTTACATAAATTTGTGTTTGTTTCATTGTTTAAGACCATAGTGGGTGTTTGGTTAAGGGAACAGTGTCTGAAAGTATGGGGGAATTTACATCGGTTCTGTTCTAGAAATTGATCCCACACAAATTTTACTTGTGAAATGTGGGTCTAGTGAATGGTGTAGTTTGATGTTGTAAAACCACGAATTTTGAGACTTATGGTTTAAATTCTTTTTTTACTCTAACTAAAGGGGGTAAACAATTTTCCTTTTTCATGACAGTCCAACCAGTAATGTTATATCTCTTTCAGACATGAGGAAAAGAGAAAGATGTAAACTATAATCTGGGAGGTTTCTGAAATTGGTGAATTATGTAAGATGTAAATGTCATAGGGGAGTATGAATATATGAAAATCCTCTCCTAAGGATAAATTTTCCTTTAGTTGATAAACCATTTTTTGGGCAACATATGAAGATCTGTTGGGGCATTGTGCTCATAGTCAAACAAAGGTGTACGTATGACACTATCCATCCATTTTTGATGGCCATGTATGGTGTGTGAATAGGGGTTCATAATCATGAAAAGGGGGAATTTCAAGTTGAACTTTACTAGGAATAATTAGAATTTGTGGAGGAATTTTTATCCTATCCATGTGACTTGTTTCCTTACACTGGCCTGACCCTTACATAGGCACAGCTGTGACAATTTTGTTTCATGGCTAGAACAAAAATATGAGATTTGGATGTCACTAAATATCTTGTGATGGTAGAAATCAAGCCTTAAATAGTTCTTTTAAGGATTATCCATATGATTTTTTTTTCACACATATGAATTAGGTGCCTTTTCCTTGAGCACGAGGTCACCAACGAGGTAGGACTCGTGTTGGAATTTCCTATGCAGACTCATGTCATGTATAAGAACATGGGGTAAGGAATTCCTTCGCATTTCAGGACCCCATAATGAAAATTTATTTTCTATAATCATGTAGTTTTAATGTCATTCAATTATTTAATTCATCTATAATATCCGATTAACTGGAGGATGATCGGGCCAAGGTGTTCAAACATGTCCAAGACATAGATAGAAAGGAAGGTGTGAGCTATGGTTTCAAGGGATATCAGATCTGGAGAGATGATACCTGTCTTGTAAATCATTAAGCATATAAAAATAGGAAAATAATCTCCTAAGGAATAATTTTTCTTTGGTTTAAAGACCATTTTTGTGGGTAACATATGCAGAGCCGACGGGGCATTATGTGCATAGTCAAACAAAGGTGTCCACAGGACAGTGGCCTTCCATTTCTGATGGCTTTGGATGTATATGAGGTTATAAAATCACACTAGGATCATATTTTTATAGGAGGAAGATATTTTTATGGACCTATTAGAATAATTCAAAACATGATCACCCATGGATTTGGGAACTCTCCTACACATATTTAGCTCACATGCGGAGTGAGTCAATATGATTCCCTTGTTCGAGTGGAGTCCAATTTTGAAGATCAAGGTTCCCTGAAATTTGGATCCATACATAGTTATGGACCACACATAGGGATTGGGGTATATTAGACACATTTTAAGGTACCTTTCAGTTTAACATCATATGATTAGGACTTGATTTCCTCATATATAAGGGAAAAAATTAACATGCCTTTTAAAGTCATGAAAACAAGTCCAGTAGATCAGCTTGCCCTGGTTTTGTGGGGAATTCCATGATGAAATTTCTAAGCCCATGTGATCTATGATCGGTGTGAGAAACAAGGGGTGATAAGGGTTTACCTACACCACCTTGGGATGGTAAGATCAAAGAAAATATCATCATTGGGCCACGCAGTTTAACATCATGCGGTGAAGATGTGGGTGACTCAACGTAAACAAGATAGCTATTGTGAGTCCATGTAGTTTTAAGTATTTCAGAAAGGATGTTGACATCACAATTTAACATCATGTTTCATGGATTAAATATCAAATTAATCATGTGTAAATATGGGATAATCAGGTTGGGATATCCCTGGTACGTCCCAGACATGAGCGGGTGAAGAAAGCATAAACCATGATTCCAAGAGCCCTCAAATTAGAAGGGATGGTTTGAGTATTAGTTGAAAATAGTAATATGGAAACATGGAAAGCCTCTCATAAGGATAAATTTGTCTTTGGTTGATAGTAAATTTTTGTGAGAAACATATGAAAAGCCACCAGGGCATTGTGTGCATAGTCAAACAAAGGTGTTTTCAGGACACTAGCCTTCTATTTCGGATAATTGTGAGTGATTATGGTGATCCTAGATTTCCTAGGGTGTGGAATTTTATGGATGAAAAAGGGGAATCTAGGTACTTGATAAATATTCAGACTTTAAATATTTATGAGGTATAGAATCCTATACATAGATTTAACTTGTATATAAAGGGGGCATGATCTTTTGACTAATCCTTATTGTGAGAATCAAGGATAGGGATATTCTACATAGATTTACATTTTCATGCAAGAGATAGGGGTATTTTTTCCCTCGTGATTGGACCCAGGAAAGCCTATTTGTCACTATGTATCTTTTCATGTTGAGAATCAAGACACATGTTGTTCTTGATCTACCATATTGTTCAATTTCATGTGGTAAGGACTTCTTTGTCCGTGTAGATTAACGTAATGCGGTTAGAACTCATGAATTTCCCTACGCAAGTCTGACCTATATTCAGGGGGTGGCATTTTTTCCATGGTGACTCGACCAAGATGTGGGATATGGGCATCACTACGCATCCTGCAAATGACTGAATCAATCCACACGTAGTTGTGGTATCACATGTTGTTTGATGTCATGTGGTAAGGATGAGAGTGAAGCAACGTGAAAAGGATGAGGTGGGTGAATTTTTGGGCTTGAACCTCATTTAGGTTTCCTACGTATCCCATTTAATTGGGAATCAATGTCTATGTAGTTCTAAAAACATATTCTCGATGCTGGTTTGACCCATATACAGGAAATGAGCAGTTTGTTTTAATGGAAGGTGGCCCATTATGAAGGATCTGGGTATCACTATGTATCCTGCAAGGGTAGGAATCAAGCCATGTGTAGTTCTTGAAAACTCTTCATGTAAGTATGGAATATTCACAAAGAAGGGGGAATTTGTATCATGTGGTTCCTGGACCAAGAATTAGGGTCCAGGTTTCTCTACGTATCATGTGAGGGTAGGAATCAAGTCATACGTAGTTCTTGAGGTACATTATAGTTTAATGTTGTGTAGTTAAGACTTTTCATAGATTCACCTATGTTAGTCTAACCCATATGCTAGGAAAGGTACATTGTTGACTTTGGATGGTGGATGGAAAAGGATGTATGATTCGAGAATCACAACATATCTAGCAGGGGCATAAATCAAGATATACATAGTTCTGAGGTTCCCTATACCGATTAGACTCACACATAGGGAGGGGGATTTTATTCAATTATTTCTAGATGATGCTCTTATCATACTCCTATATGCTTTGTCTACACAGGGAAACCCTTACCACTATTCCTAAGCTCATTTGAGTTATACTCTATGTGAGAAACAAGGAGTGATGAGGATATTCTTTATAATGCAGGGGAAATAGAGGATATAACAGAGGAATTTCATGTCATGTGATGGTTAGTCCAAGACTTAGGGTCAAGGTGTATCTATGTAATCCATTGATGAATATGAATCAGGTCGTACATAGTTATTAAAATACCTTACAGTTTAATGTCTTGTGGTTAGGACTTCTTTGTCCATGCATTTTAGAATCGTGTGGTTAGGAATCATGAATTTCCCAGTGCAAGTATGACCTATACGTAGGGAGGGGAATTTTTTACCCATTATGGATGGACTAGGATATGTGATATATGTGTCACTACGTATCCCATGAGTCTGAAATCAATCCACTCATAGTTCTATAAAAGGCCCTCCCTGTATAGACTCAGGCCATATGTAAGGAGGCAGAGCATTTTTTTTGAATTTGGATGTTGGACCAGGATATAGAATCTATGTCTCACTAAACAACCAATTAACATATGGGAATCAAGCCACACATTGTTCTAAGATACACTCATTGCATTTTCCTAACCCATACATAAGAATGCGTCATTTTTATCTCTTTTTTTACCTTTCCCTTGCATGAATTTGACTCATGTGTGATGAATCACAATTCACAATACAATGACCTCCATATAGTTTAATAACATGTGGTAATGAAAATTTGTTCATGTAGTTTAATTTCATGTGGTTTGGACGATTTAGCCATGCAGTTTAACGTTATGTGGTTAGGAATATTTGGCCATGTAGTTTAACGTCGTGCAGTTAGAATTATTACCCTATGAATTTTAACATCATGTGGTTAGGATGATTTTCATACATTTTGACATTGTGTAGTATGGACTTAGGTGGAACAATGTAGTTTAAATTTGTGAACCTATGGAGATTATTGTATAACTACAAAAATTATTTCTTTAGGAACTTCACATTGGTGGGAACTATTGTGAGATGTTCGTCCATTGAAATTTAGGCATATGCTTCGTGAGAGTAGACTTTATGTATGACATATGGTCCTTCCAATTTTGGATCCAATTTTGGAGGTTTCATTCTAAATATTATTGAGTTCTATGAACCAACTACATCTCTCCTTAAAGGAAAGACTAAAGGAGAACCCTTTTATTGAAGGCTCTTGTGATCCAGTTCTGGTAAAATTATAATTGGGGGAGAGTGTGCGATATTTTTTCTTCCAATTAATCTTTCTCATTGAGCCATATTTGGGACTTCTCATCTGTGGAAATTTGATCATAGATGTCCATGTGGAATGACGTTAGTTTAACTTAAATGGTTAGAACCACCTTTGTTTTGTATACTAATGAGTATAGGGTTGATTAGTTGGCGGTTTGGGTCATGGTTTGATAAGCCCACTGAGCTTATAGGATCTTATCCGGCCATGATTTCTTATCCTAGTCTACTATTTTCGAAAGTATAATATATATGGTCTTTTTGAAGGCCTCTATCTACCTATTGGCCAATACATGGTAGCAGTATGAATGTTTGGCCTTGATTCCATACTCCTGATATAGCTTTTATAATTCAATAAAGCATAAATTGGTGCCATTTTCTATCAGTATTGTATGAGGGTCACCAAATATGGTGATGATGTTGGCTTTCACAAAGCTAACAATCCTTTTTACCCAGAATTCTTTGATGGGTGTGGCTTCTACCCATTTAAAAAAGAAGTCAGTTGTTGTGAGAATATATTTTAATTTTATGGCCATAATAGAATGATATGGTCCCATGACATCCATTCCCCTATATGGAAAATGGCTAGGAGTATTTGTCTTTGTGGAGTATCTTCGGGGTTTGGTGGGTGAAATTTTCATGAACTTGACAGTAATAAAACATTTGGGTGAATGTGGTGTAATCCTACATCACGATGGTCCAATAGTACCCAATCCTTAGAATTTATTGTGAGATCTTGGATTCTGATTGATATTCTCCAGAAGTTCTGACATGCACTTCTTTTTTGATGGCAGTTGTCTATTCTCTATCAATTCACATAAGAAGAACTCCATTAAGGAATCTCTTATAAATGAACTTTTTCCAGTTTGTGCCATCTTATAGAGGAAGTTGGTTTCCCATCTCTGGATCTATTCCCTTCCACACCTATCTGGTGGGATCTCTACCCTTTTAAGGTAATATGCAATGGGAGTCATCTAGCTGATGGTAGGACCATACAGATCAGAGATCGGTTTGATTTTTTTGATTTCTTTTTTGTTATCCTAAATGGATTGTTAAACCATCAGTAGGTGGGAAATATTTATGAATTCTTCATTCTGGTCTAGTTCAGCTAGAGTCATGTCTGCATTTTACAATACATCGACTTGCACATTTTGCGATCAGGGGACATAAGTCAGCATCATCTCAAATGGGAATTTTATTATTAGTTCTTTTATGTGGTCTATAAAATGGATTAGCTCCTATTTTTTGATATCATTATCTCCATTGACATTATTGATGACCCATTCTGAATTTCCTTTTATTTTCATGTGTTCAGCTTGCACTTAGAGTGCCAACACTAGGCCTACAATGAGGGCTTGGTACTGTAATTCATTTTTTGTGAATCCTTCTGATAGTAGGAAATAGTAAGGAATGACTGCCTTTTCTGGAGATATAAGTATGACTCCCAAGCCCACATTGTTTAGATTTAGATCTTCCATTATTTTTTTATCTATATTTTAGAGGCAATGTTAATGTTTATTTTCCATATCTGGGTTTTTTTAATAATGAACACTTCCTCATCAGGTAATTCAGCATCTAATAGGGCCACCTTCATTTAGGGATGCACTTATAGGAAATAAGTTAATGTCTGGAATTGGATGGATGTATATGGTATGAACCGTATATTGAACTATTACAGGATGACCACCCACCGTGAAAAGTGTCCAGTTAACATTGGATGGCTGAGAATATACTTGATCAGGTTACTATGTGAGACCAAATGGACTTCATAGTGTTGTAAGTAACTCCTTAGATTCTGGAACATAAATATTAATGCAAGGTATCTCTTCTTAATATTAAAATAATGTGTCTCAACATCGATCATGGTTCAGATGAGATAATAGAGACTATTCTTACTGTCAGTGATATTCTTATGTGCAGGGAAGGGGATTAGGGATCTCTCCAAAGCTGTAACATACATAATGAGTGATCTTCCTTTTAAAATAGTTATTAGTACATGTGGGATTAATATATATCTCTTGATATTGTTGAATTCTTCCTAACAATCATCATCCCACAGATATTCTACGCAATTTTTCATCAACATGGTGAAGGGAAATCATATTCCTGCGAGGTTGGCTATGAAGCGATGAATGTAGGATATGTGTCCTTGGAGTCCTCTCAAATATGTGGGGTTGCGATGAGGTGACATTCCAAGGATGGCATTTTTCCTCTCAGGGTCTAATTCATTGTCACAGTAGTATATGATGAAGCTGAATAATTTTCCTTAGGAAACACCGAAATCACACTTTCGGGGGTTAATTTTCAGATTGTGTTGTTGTAGTTTATTAAAGACAGTTTCAAGATTGGCCAGGTGTTCTGAACATTGTTATGAATTATCCAACAGATAATCCACATAGTATTTGAAGAATGTTTCCAAGATGGGTTTGAAAATGTGATGCATGGCATGCTGATATTTGGAGCCGACATTTTTCAAACAGAAAGGCATCACATTATACAAAAAAACCCCATGGGGATCCCTAAAGGTGGTGGATTCTTCATCCTCTCAGGCCATTCAGATTTGTTAATATCCTGAATAACATTACATAAAATAGATAGCCTCATATATGGAACTCACATCGATCCACAATTATGTGATCGGGACTGGGATGTCATCTTTCAGGAAATGCCGATTGAGATCCCTGAAGTCAATACAGACTCAGATCTGCTGGTTCTTATTTTTTATGGGGAAAATTTTGAACCTATAAATAGGATATTGGACTTCTTTAATGATGTTGTATCTAATGAGCTTGTATACTTCAACCTCTATTTTTTCATCATGGGTTGGCTGTGTCCTTCTGGCAGCTTGCATGTTACCAAAGTGGTCTTCTATAAGGCCCAGGTTGGGAGTGGACACCTCTAGATTGAGGCCTGTAATTTCAATATACTTTCAAGTGAAAACATCTCAATTATGCTTTAGTTAGGATTCATATATGTCTTTATCTTCTGAAGGTAGGTCCTCACTAGTTAGAGTAGGTTTCAGGTCTTCTTTCGTACCCAAGTTGATTTCCTTGAGTTCATCAGTGGTGGTAGATATTCATTCCTCAAAAGCTGTAGGGGAATACCTTAGGTCTTATTCTTTCTCTTTTGTATTCTCATCATCTTCCTCTTCATATTCTGATGTGGAAACAATTATTGAAACAATTTCTCCATAGTTGAGGGAAGAGTTTCAATTTTCTTGTATGGGAGGTGAATTTGTCTCTTTTACCTCATCCATCAGTAGGGGATTATCCAGATAAGATTCTTTGAGGTGTAAAAGAGTTTCCTAATCTTATTTGAGTGATGAGACACTTATTTATGACTCAGTGTGATAGGATAAGATTTTATAGAGTTTTGATGATGGTTTGGGGGTATTTTTATCCATACCCTTACCATTATATTGGGAGTTAGTGATCTTTTCAACATTATCAGGCTCTCTGATCATGACCAAAATCTTAAGGACTTCTGAATATGTGTTTGAATTTAGACTTTTTCACTCAATCTGATTGATGGGAAGTATGTATTCTTCCACAAGATACCTGAGGGGATCGATATGAACCATTTACAAACCATATGGGATGGATATCCACTCAACACCATTGAACGGAAGTCGCTTCCACTTAGGTTCATGGAACCCTTCATCATTATAGTGTGATTCATAGAGGTTTAATGGGGCCTTATCAGTATGAAGTGTCCCACTCTATCCATTAATTCTATATTTAAGGCATTAATGGTAAAATGAAGGTATTTATATGTATTGATGCTGCCTTGGCCTTCCGAGTAGGGTGTTGAAGGTTATATTATTTCGAACCACCAAAAATTATGGGTGATCTACGAGGTCACTGAATTGGGTTTCGAGATTAATTTGGGCTCACTACTTCTACTCACTTTTTCATAGCCCAGCAGAGTCATGATGTAGGGTGTCATATCATCCTCATCGCATCCCAACTGATAAAGTGTCCACAATGGGAAGAGGCTAACTCAAGATCTAATGTCAATAAAGATTTTTTGGATATCGACACCATTTATCCTACCATACACATATAAGTTATTGATGTGTCCTTACATGATGTCATATTCATCTTGATCCATAAAGGAGATAACTGCCTGGAATTCTATAGGATTGGTCTTTGTCTGGTAGACTTCAGCAATTATTACTTTGGCTTCAAACTCCTTGGGACATAGAAAATCATCGATGAGTGCTTCCTTGAGATCTACTGATAGATTTAGTGTATACATGATTGAAAAATTGCCTGGTACTAAAGCTAACTAATTTAGAATATCATATTTCTAATCTAAAGGACAGTGCTTCCCAGCTTAGGGATTCTCTTTCATAGGTGCTTTTGGGGCTTCAGCATTTGATGAAGATAAGTCTCCCCTTGGGATTAGAACCAAAAGAGATTCTATCCTTTTTGGATTAGGACGACCAAGTAGGTCTACTCACATGCTGAAGGAAATTAGTAACATATTCTTCCTATGATCGATATTCGAAAAGAATTGGACTAGGGTGGCTTCTTATGCAGGTAGAGGAATTTTCCTGTCCCTATTGGATCCACATAAGGGTCCTTCTGTGGGTTTCTATAACACTGAAAATTTGAGTGAGGGTGCATCCATAATCTTGATTTCTTCCTTGGTTACATATCCCTTGATATCCCTGGCTTCTATGGATTCTTCATATGGACACCCAATTGGATGTGGGTATTTTTGGTAGATAACTATATTAATTTTCGATGAAGGGATCCATTAAGTGGATGATATTGATAGAGCCAAAAATTAGCTCCTATTCTAATGATGACTTTGCCTCATCATATACCCCTGGTTATGCCTTTTGGTCATGTGGTGCCTATATCTTCAGATCAGCTGGCATGAAATCTGAGAGTGTCAAAGGAAACTATAGATTTGTTTCAAGTTCATCTTCTTGTACTTTCTTTTCACCCTTATGATTGGACTTCTTTGTTTTTTGTGGTCATCCTTTGGAGGATTATGGGACCAATGATATTGGTTGTGTTGCACCAGGAGCTATTAGTGGAATAGTCTGCTACTTTAATTGTGTTTGGAGGATACCATGGCCTTGATTGATGTTTTTTTGGGTCATCCAACTATCAAAAAAAATATCCCTTTTTAACAACTTTTTTCTACTCCCCCTTCTTCCATATTAGTGGTGGAAACATACTCCACTTGCACTGGTAGTGGTCCCATATTGACATGTCTGGAATCTACCATATTTTGTAGGAGGTCCTTGAAAACAAAGCACACTTGGATGTTGTGTCCCAATATTCAGTGAAAGGGATAGTAATCTGACCAGTTATTAAGACCTACATCATTAGTCCTCTTTGTCTACAGAAGTTAGAGAGTGTTTCAATTCATGGAGGCTTTGAAGTAGCCACAGACTAGGTCTTCCTAGAATTAGTAAAGTTTATTTATTATTTCCTTGAATTGATTTCTCTTAGAACCCATTCATTCATCTTGTCGAGGCGGGGGCAGTTGCAGACGGCCAGGGGTCGCCACATGGTTTGGTGAGGGCCGTAGAGATGGGGCTGGTGTAGGGGGTGGATTAAACGTGACAGAAGCCACTTCATATCTTCTCGCTCTTTTTACTGTGGCTAATGGTGCTGCCTGGGACTTGAGATTAGTCTGTTGCGAAGAATATTATATCCTTTGAGTGATGAAAGATAATTCCTGGAATCCACTTATATACATTACTAGAATAAGTGGTGTTCATAGCTCATCATGGATATTATCGATGCACATGGACAATATCTCATCTTAGGGGAGTAGTTGGTTCGTGGATTAATTCAATCATTTTCCATCTAGAAATGAAGTTTTGAAGTCTTGTTATTTTTATATTTGTAGTTTATTTTGTCAATAAATTTTGGTTTTGGAAATTTCAATATGAACTAGAATAAATGGTAATAGAGGTCCTCCCATCTAGTTATTGAGTTTGTTGACAAGATGGTATACCACACGAAGGCTGAACCTTACAGGGTTTTCATAAGGTATATGATATTTATAGCTTCTTGTTTCTCTTAGGTTACCATAATGGGGTCACAGTAAGATGTGTAGTGCATTAGATATTTCTCCAGGTCCCCTGATCCATTAAACACTAGGAATATGGGGTTTCTAAAATTTGGTGGTGTTGAAAAATTTCTTACCCAGTCAGGATAAGGTTTATGTTCTGGTCGTATCAGATCATGCCACCCTTCCATGTATTCTAATAAAGTCTTTAATGACATGATGGTATTTATGATACCTTTATGCATGTCCTTTTGAACTTGATCATGAGTAGGTACATCATAGAGTAAGATTTGATGTGTTATCATTGCTGAAACTTGAGGTAGATACCCATTTAGGGGTATCCTTTGTGGATTTTACTTAATATGTTCTGGTTGCCTCCCCAATGGAGAGAAGTCTTGATATCCTACTGAGATTGGGTTCAGGTGGATTGATGGTCCCAATGCTTCCTTGAATGATCTTTCCAGCCGCACTTCATCTACTGGGATGATTTCCCATATTTGTTTCATGCTTCTGGATCTGATCTCATTTAATAAAGAGTGGCATGAGACCCCCCCCCCCCCATTACCATGAATGTAGGGGTCTTACCCTCTTCCCTTAATTTCTGTGGCGGGAGGCATTGGTAAGTGGTTTCGCTGGATTCCTCCTGCATCTGGCTTTAATCTCAACTCGGATGGGGCTTGCAATGGTGGGATGATATCGAGACGGGGGGTTGTTAGAGATACTGGGGGAGGTGTGGTCTTGGTCTTTTTTTGTTCCTTTGGAAGGGGTACTGCTATTCAGGCAGAGCCCCAGGCTCTCTACACAGGGCTATCTTTGTGCACTCATGAGAATTTGGCTATATCTAAGGTGGAGGTGGATTAATTAATCCTCCATGAATCCCTGAAAGGAAATCGCTCCTCTCCGTGGTCCATTGTCTATACAGTCAGAAAATGTCGTGGCATACTTCGTCAAAACACTCTTTTATCCCACACATGGCGATAGAGGAATATGGTTGCAGACTATTTTCCTTCCATGGATGATCATAGGTCTACTGAAACTCGCCTCTTTCAGATAGATAGCATGAAGCCAGAATGTGTTAACCTTAACAGAGTGGATTCCCTCGGTTTTCATTACTATAGACCCCCATAGCTTGTTTTGTTTCCTTTGATATTTTAATAAAAATTTATTTTGGAGGAGGATCTATTGGGATGAGCCCATGTGGTTGAGGTACATATGATGGAAGTGTGGGTTGATTCTCTACCTTGGGAACATACCCAGAAGGATGGCTTGCTCGTAGCATCTCATCGTTGATTCTCCTTAGCTCTTTCATTTATTCCTCCTATTGAGCTAATCTCTCTTCAAGTGTGAGGGAAGTGTTCGCATTGGGAGGAGGAGAAGCATTTTATGAAACCTTATTTTTATTACTCTTATTATTGGGGATTATCAAAGGAGGAAATAATGGATTAGATAAGGTCCCACCCAAATTTAAGGTGGTCTATTGGTTCTGGGTACGCACACCTTCATGCTCAAGGTGGACCGCCTCTAGAAGGGAAACATCTTATCTTGCAACCTCATATTTTATATTATTTTCTGTGAGATATGTAGGAATTACTTCCATAACATTCACTAATGCATACCTTATTATGGGGGCATATCAGGTGCTGAATGGTAGGATATCCTCTTTCTTCCTTTTTTGGATTTTCTCCTTCCATTGTGTGATCCCCTCGGGTTTCATGGCAAAGAGTGACTTAAAGGGAGCCCTAATACGACCTTGAAAAATTCCTTTATCCAGGGGGACATGAATCATGTGACTGGTTAGAATGGTTGACCTCTCTATTTTACATTCTCCTCATATGGGAGAATTCATACATCCTCTAGGAGGTAATTTGAGGTAAAAATGTCCCCAGCCTCGTTGGCTGGGGATACTCTTGTTCCTTTATCATCATGTCGTAGCCTGGATTTGTCAATATTATGGGGGGATTTTGTGTTAAAAATTTCCCCCAGCCCTAGGTGCTGGGGTTTCTTCTGTACTGGGGTGGTTTCTATCACTATCACCACCCTCTTGATTTCACATGTCCCAATGTGGGAATGAGCCAGATATGGTGATGGATCTACACCTGAATCATTTTCTTATGAGGACATGATCAGTGCTTGTTTATTGGATTCCCTTAGGTGATAATCCCACTTAATTTTATCGGTGGACTAGTTTAGGAGCTTCTTAATGGATTTCTCTCCTCTGGGATGTGGCTTTTGAGACTTACTCGAGGTCGGTTCTTGTCGAGTGGACCACTTTTCTTGAATAGGTTCTTCATTTGGCTACCATCTTGAGATGATGATATTACAATATTCAATTTCAATTGGTTTCTTCTAAAATAGATGTGGGGTGAAGTGTAGAGCTCCATTTTCTCCACATCCTTAGATGTGAACACCAGATGGGGTGTCACCAATGAAGAAACACAATTTTTTTAGCTTGTGGAGGAAAGAAAACTAAGGGGTTTTATTCTTTCCTTCTGATCACAGCTGTCATGCAGAAAAAAGGGATTCTAGGAAAATTTGACAATGATGCTCCCCCAATATACTAACATGGTATGCATACCCATCATATGGTAGGAATTTCATTTTCAATTGGTGAAGATTTTTCCAGACATTATGGTGAATGTTTTTCATACACTCTTCCGAAAACCCTTTTGGAATGATGAACTAAGAAGTGGTTGTGGGACAGAACATAACTAGTATGTCATCCCTATCTTGTTTTATTCTCATGAGAAACATATTATTTTTTTCTTCTAATAGAGCTTACTATACTTTTTATGCCCCACTTGGATGCTTTTTGTGATTTCATCCTGAGTAACGAGGCTAGTAGCGATTTCCTCAATGTATGAATGGTACAAGGGTGGATTAGAGGATGATCGTGTCCCCGAGACATCTCCTGAATGAGATAGGGTGTCACTTTTCATTGACTAAGTTTCTAGCATATCCGACCCTTCCCTTCCAAGTGACTCAGATTATGAGTAATTTCTCGTATTTGGACCTGCGGGGGGAGGACCTTCTTGCCGGTGTGAATTTTGACTATAGGGAGGGCCTTCACAGTTGATTTCATGATGGAAAGGACTACCATCATAGAGTAGTGTCTGACCACAGATACAATATCTATGGATTATACCATGGGTACAACCTTCAGGGTAGACCACAGTAATGGGAGGACCTTCTTGTTGTTCGACTCCATTGAGGGGAGGATCTTCACAATGATTTCTATTATGGTGAGTACTACCATTATAGAGCTGGTTGTGTAACAACCAGATATTTTATGATAATTATTATTTTTAATTTCATTTATGTCTTGTATTGTATGCTACACCAAAATTAGCTTGTTCTATACACAATATCGTATTAGCTTGCAGTATGCGCTAAACTATTCTTGGCTCGTGTTACACACAATTTCAAGTTCGTTTTATAGAAATTATTATACGCAACATTGTGTATAGATTTTGTTTAATGTATAAATGAAATAAGTTTTGATTATGTTATACGCAACAACAAAGGGATCTTGCACTACACGCAGCCTTGACTTGGCTTGCATTACACACAATCGCGACCTTCCTTGATAGCGTGTGTAGTACGCAATACCGGGTTTCACTAAACAACGATATATTGTTATAATATAATTATGAACTAGCCGTTATGAATAGTATTAACTAAATTTTTAATTTTATAACATTATTATTCATCTTACACATTTTATAGAACATTGTGTGAGAACTAAATATATTATTTGAGTAAAATAAGTATTTTTTAAAAAATGCAGTTTTGCCGCCTTTTGATGGCGCACCCACTTTAAATCTAGTTTTTGACATGTTTATAAGTTCAATTTGACAAAATAAAATTCTTCTTTGGAATATAGATATAAAAATTTACTTTGGATAAAATTTTCATAATATTCTGATAACTTCCATATTTTAATGAATAGTAAAAAACAGGCTATATTTTAATTAAAAACAAATTTTTTCATCGTAATAATTTATATGGTTAGATTATAATATTTAATTATTTTAAATTGTAAATAGAATATATTTTTACCAAATAATATAATTTATGTCATTATCATTGATTTTACATAGAATTCATAGGTAAAATTATTTCAATCTTTTGCAATGTTTTAACATTTAAAACTTGTTTTCTTAACAATGATATTAATTTGAAATTAATTTCTGAAAATTCTGTGATTTGAATTTGGAAAAATGGATTCCATATTCGGAATCATTAGGTCCAAATTATGTTAATAAACTAATTTTTATTTTTAGTCATTTTGAATAGTAACTACGGCAAATTTTCTTTACCATAGTTAAGGGTAAATCGAGGTAATTAAGGGTAAATATAATATTTTAAAATTACACTAACACTTGTACTAATATAATTGGATGATTATATTTTACCCTAAATAATACTTGGGTCGAAATGGAATCTAATGGAACCCACTTGTATTTGATTAAGACCTTTTATTTAGTTTATTTAAAGGAAAGTGAAATGTCTCACTCAAACTTTAATAATTAGATTATTTTTAATATATATTTATACAGAATATAAATTCGATTATTAATACTCATTTGAAAGCTAATTTTATTTAACAAGTTAATTTATTTTTAATTTTTAATAAATATTTTATTACTTTAAAATCTTATACATTAATGATGTATATTTTATTTATTTAGTTAAAATTCAACAATATAGTTTTTATAAAAATAATAATACCTATCAAAAGGACCAGAAACTTGACCGAACTTTATTGGTAGAGTATATCTATACCCTAATCATCCAAGGTTATATTTTTAGACCATTTTTATCCTTATAAACCCGATTAGGACATTTACAATATTTTATTTTAAATGATGTCAAAGATGTCACCTTTATAATTTAATAAATATAACAATGTAAATGTTGTGATTTTAAGATGATAAATTCGAGTAAAAATATTATTATTAAAGGTATTATATTTATATTCATCATAGGATTTTCTTTTTAATTTTTATTAAACAAATAAGTATATTAAATGATTATACAAAAATGATGTCCTAATTGTTTTATTAAGTGAAATATCAAATAAATAGTTTTATAAATATTAAAATAAACATTATATGAACTAATTAATGTTATCCAAAACTTTTCTAGATTAATATTAAATGTTATAAATATATTAAAAATTTTGGTTTGAATATGTGTGGATTTTATTTAAATTCAAATAAATGAATAGTGTCAAAATTAACACTGTTGTTATTTTATAAAAATAACATATTATTAAATTGTTTAAAAATCACATAAATATTTAAGAATTTTAAATTGAAATTTATATGGTCTAAAATTTTATAAGGTACCAAATTATGGATAATTCACAACACATAATTAATTATTTATAACAATTTAAAATTTAGAATATTATTACCACAAATAAGATTAAATAAATTAAATAAGGATAAATAAAATTGATAAGGTTTAAAATAAATTCCCAACATGTATAAATTTTATTGGATGATGAGATTAAAACCCTATCTCATATCATCTTTATATTTAAGTCATTTTTTTAGTTTTTTAATTGGGGTTTGAATTTATTATAAATTAATATTTCTTATGTTTCCAAAGGTGCCCCTCTCCTCCCTTATAAAAGAGAACCTCCTACCTCTCCTATTCACAACACTTTGAGCCTTCATGATCGGCCAAACCCCACCCATTTCTCTTCTACACTTCCCTAGAAACATTTTGGAGGTTCTGTTCTTCTCAAAAGACCAACTCTAGTTCCTTAAGATGAAGCTTAAAAGAGGTGTGTCGAAGAAGAGGTAATCTCTTCTACCAATTCTTTCAAGTTTCTTTCTTCTTCAAATTCTTCTTCTTTAGTTGTTTAATTATAAAGTAATAACATAAGTATAAATAATATACTTATATGTTATTATAAATATGAAACAACCCCATTTCACTTTCTATCCATCCTACGCAAAACAAAATCACCGCGCATGCGTACGTGTGGAATACCGTCTCCACGTCGTGGTGTAATCTATTTTTCCACCACCACCTTACTTGGATGGGTAGAATGGTGTAAATAATAACTATATATATGGTTATTATTACATTATACTAATTCTGAGATACTATATCATCCACTCTAATTCCATACAATAATTACGGAAATGATATCAACGCTCGTGCGTACGTACGGATTAACGTCTCCACGACGCGATGATATTCATTCTCCATGTTAACCATTCAAGAATGATTATAAAGTATATTTAATGAATAATAATGATATATATGACATAATAATGCTACTTTATTTATATATATATGTATATGTCATCTACTTACTTCCATTCAATTTAATAAGGAAACGAAAACATCGTTCATGCGTACATATGGCCTACCGTCTCCATGAACGGAAAATTTCTTTCCATTTATCGATCTACTATATATATATATATTATGAATATATATTATATATAAATCATGTTTTACATTTTTTAATTAAGTAATCATGATCTAAGTAATCATATGAATAATTACAAGTCAAAACACGGACGACAAATGAAACGATTTTACCCAAAACGCTACTTTAACATGGAATTTTCAAAAGAACGGGTAATATAAAGTCATAAGTGAACCATATATGATATCATAACAGTGAATATGATTATGTAATAAGTAAATGACATTATTTAAATCATTATACAGGAGTTTCGGATATATACGAAGCATATCAGACATAAGGTAAGGGATAATTTTGCAATCTCATTTTTATCCGAGATTGCATATACGTAAGTATTTACTGGGGTTATATTTTTCATCCATGTCCATAAAAATGTTTTCATAAAGTGTTTAATATTATTCCATGTATTTTTAAAGTCATTATTACCCCTTTTTTACTTTTATTTTGTGTTATGGAAGGAAACTTTGTTTTGTTTACCATACGAGGTACTTTTTGACTTTTCCTTCAAAAGTACGAGAAGAATGTTTTTTTAACTTATACGGCATGAATGGATTTTTATGATTTCATAGAACATTATTTACATGAAGCCTCCTTTACAAGTTTTCAGGTTTCTTTTTAATTAACTTTTTTTAGTTTAAAATTTTATGACATGTTAAGAAAGAAAAAATGTTTTTGAAGTAGAAAGGATATTTTCCTCAAGAATTCATTTCAAGTTTTTTATCAAAACTATTTTCCATCTAAGATGACATTTTTTTAGTATGATTATGTTTCAAGTATAATGTATCTATTATTTACATGTTTTTATTCTTCTTATGATGAAATTATATCCATTTTTTTATATGTATTATGTTATGATGGGATGATGTTTATAAAACCCATTTTATTCTTTAGGTTATGATGAATGATGAATGATTTCTTTGGGGCACAAGTAATAATGGTTTCATTATGAGATGTTTGGGACCTATATCTCCCTCCAATGCATTGGTTAATGATTTATATCTCATGATATAGACATGGTTAGAATGGTAAGTTAATTTGGTTCAGTGATACAGGACTAGAACGAGGAGTGAACATTATTCAGAATGGGACTATGTCCACTATGATGGTCTTGGAAGCAATTCCTTGGCTACTATGGAAATCATAACATATGATTAATGGTTTCCATAATTACATGTTTTATTCCCATTTTATTTTATCATGATTAATGTTTTTTTATGATCTATTCCTTACATACTGCCATGTTTTATTTCATTGCTCAAGATTTCGATGTTTAAACATTATGCTCATGTTTTTTAAGTTCAAATGTATATGATTTGTTCTATTTTCTCCATTCTTACCCTTACTGATCATTTGACCTCACCCTTTATATGCTTTCTTTTCCCCAGTATTTAAATAAAGGTTTTAGGTAAGAAAACAAAATGGGAAGATCTTTATGGGAGATGTTGAAGATCCTTCACCATGATTAGAAGATTATATTCTGAGTTTCAAAAGACACTAAACTATTATGGTCCTTCTGTGTCTATTTTTGTTATGTATTAAGTATTCTGAAAAAGTAATGTAACATCCATGTTCGTCAAGCTTTGGGTCTCTACAGTTGGTATCAGAGGAAGGGTTTAGTTAACCTTTGGAAACTAGGATGCGAAAACTTTAGTGAGATCCCTAGAGATATTTCCAAGGTATGTCGAGGGATGTCCCTAAGGTTATGTATAAGTATAGGTTATAGTCCTAGAATTACGATAAAAATATTAGAATTAAACATAATATGTTAGATATTGAAGGTAATCCCCCTTTATTATGTTGTTTTCTTAGAATGATTTTTGCCTCTCACACTATTCTTTTTGGGTTTTAGATGATGGCTAGAACCCGAAGGAACCGTGTTGATCAATGTAACGGACAATGCAATGATTGTCCTTCTGAACAAACCAATTTTATGGGAGATGGAGTGAAAAATCATATTTCTATACTTACACAATCTATGAATCATTCTAGACTTCCAAATGAGCAGATAAGGGAAAAATATTCTATTGAGTCCTTCAAAAGGAAACGTCCACCTTCTTTCAGTGGGTCTTATAATCCACTTGTTTCTGAATAATGGATCAGTACCATTGAAAATATATTTTCTATACTTCATTGTTCAGAACATCAAAAATTCATTCTGGTTGTTTACCATTTAGAAGGTGAAGCAGACAAGTGGTGGACTCTAATTAATAATACAAGGCCCCAAGATGAAATTGAAATAATGGAATTGGATGAGTTCAAGAACTTGTTTTTCAATAAGTACTTCCCTCGTATTCTTCGAACAAAGATGGAAAAGGAGTTCCTTTTCTTAATCAAAAGGATGATGAATCTGTTGGTATATACGAAACGAATTTTACAAGGCTTGCAAGGTTTTCATCTGGCTTTATCATCCAACCTGAAAGTAATGTTGATCGATTCTTCAGTGGCTTAAAACCAAGTCTTCGAAGGGCATTAGCTATAAGAGACTTCAGTAGCTATGTAGAAATTGTGCATTGTGCTATCAAGGTAGAACAGGAAGTTGGTGTTACATATCCATCTCATGGTTTTGATGAAAAACTAAAGATGGTGTTCAAGGAGAAATCTCAGAACAATGGTGAAAAGAAGATGAATGTTTCTTTATGCTCAAAGTGTGGAAAGAAGCATGGTGGAGATTGTCTAAAAGGTACTAGAAAATGTTTTAAGTGTGGAAAATAAGATCATCGAGTAGTTGAGTGTCGAAGTAATGGGAAAAAGGTATCTAATGATGTGAATAGAGAAAAGACTATAGAGAATGCTCCACCAACACTTCAATGCTTCAATTGCAAGGAAATGGGGCATTATGTTAATCAATACCCCAATCCAAGGGTTAATGATGATCGATGTGAGAAACCTCTTACTGAAAATGATAAAGGGAAGTCATATGCTGTCACTATTTGTGATGTTGAGTATGAAAATGATGTTGTGGAATGATTAAGTATTTATGTAATGGGATTTCAAAATAGTATCATAGAATCTCATTTATGGTATCGTGGAATTTTGGAATATCTATGTATTGGTTTTCAATAATTATATGGTACTGGTAACCATGAAAAATGATTTAAATGTTTTGGGAAAGAAGATGATATGTGCATAATGAAGGGATAAAGAGATAATGAAATGAGCTCATGGCTGATTTATGGACAAAGTTATATCATGGTTTGAGTATACCAAAATTTTGGGATTTTGGTATGTGGAAAGAGTTAACTTTTGACAGAATTCATGTTTTACTAAATTTCAATGGGTATTCATTTTTCAAGAGAATACATAATTAAGGTATTCACAAGTTTGGAATGTGGCCAACAAGATATATTGTATGATATATGTGGGATAAATGATGGTATTCACATTCTTGTTATATGAACTTTCTGGTCATTGTTTTCTTTTTACTATGAGATTGGACAAAAGTATTTTTGATAAGCCTAAAGAATTGAATGTATTAAGTTAAAAATCATATAGTATTGTTTAAGGATATAAAATTTTTCAATATTTTTGCAGGAATGTTATAATAATGTAGTTTTAGAAAAAGAAACAACCTGCAGAACGAGCGACAACCCGTCGCGTCAGACAAGGTTGTGGGAATAAAACCCACAACTAAAGTGTAACAGGCCTTTATCACATACCACTGGCCTACAGGAAGTCCCTGGTTAGTAGAAACCAGTTTTATTTTATTAAGCGGTATGATAGATGAATTATAAGTCCATTTTAGGAACCATATACGATTAATCTCAACATAGATGCACTTATGTATATAAATTTTGCTAGCCTTATGTTTGAGACAGATGGAATGACCTATAATTCTATCACATGATCTGCTAACACTTCACAGAAGAAAAATTCAACTTCATTTCTTTAAGAGATGAAGTTGAAATTGTTCAAGGAACAAACAATAGTGAGATTGTACCAAAATAAAGTAAGTATTTATTGTAATTCAAAATTTTCAACTTTAGGGAAATGATATTGAAAACCAAAAATGTTGTCATAGTGCTCTTATATCTGATGAATTAGATGGTACCTTAGATCATCACAAATTTATGGCTTTGTGATTGTTGGATTTTTCATAGTCATGTTCTCTACCACTCTCCATCAGAACTTGATGGTTAGATTTCTCTTCCATATCCATATTTTCACCTATGTTCTCCTATGTGGAAACCCAGTGATGAGTTAATTTGGGTAACAGTTATGTTTCATGCTTCACTTTTTAAAATTAAGTTTATTATTCCTTTTTACGATTTGGGTTTCTATGAAAGAATCTTTCAAGTAGTAAACCATTTATAACCCCGATGAATTTCGAGGGAGAAATTAATTTTAAGGGGGGTAGAATGTAAAAACCCGAGATTTTATGAGAATTATTCTTTTTAATTTCATTGATGTGTTTTGTTTTACGCTACACCAAAATTATCTTGTTCTATACGCAACACTGTATTATCTTGTAGTATACGCAACACTATTCTTGGCTCGTGTTACACAGAATTTCAAGTTCGTTTTGTAGAAATTATTCTACGCAATATTATGTATAGATTTTGTTTAATGTATAAATGAAATAAGTTTTAATTATGTTATACACAACAACAAATGGAGCTTGAACTACACGCAGCCTTGACTTGGCTTGCATTACACGCAATCACGACCTTCCTTGATAGCATGTGTAGTACGCAATACTGGGTTTCACTAAACAACGATATATTGTTATAATATTATTATTATCTAGACATTATGATTATTATTAACTAAATTTTGAATTTTAGAAAATTTTTATTCCTCTTACACATTTTCTAGAACATCGTGTGAGAACGAAATATATTTTTCGAGTAAAATAAGTATTTTTCAAAAAATGCTGTTTTGCTGCCTTTTGATGGCGCACCCACTTTAAATCTAGTTTTTGACATGTTTATAAGTTCAAATTTACAAAATAAAATTCTTATTTGGAATCAGGATATAAAAATTTACATTGGATAAATTTTTCATATTATTCTGATAACCTTTATATTTTAATGAATAGTAAAAAGAACGTTATATTTTAATTAAAAACAACTTTTTTCATCGTAATGATTTATATGGTTAAATTATAATATTGAATGATTTTAAAGTATAAATAGAATATATTTTTATCATTTAATATAATTTATGTCATTATCATTGATTTTACATTGAATTCATAAGTAAAATCATTTCAATATTTTGCAATGTTTTAACTTTTAAAACTCGTTTTCTTAAAAATGGGATTAATTTTAAATTAATTTCTGAAACTTCTGTGATTTTAATTTGGAAAAATGGATTCCATATTTGGAATCATTAGGTCCAAATTATGTTAATAAACTACTTTTTATTTTTATTCATTGTGAATAGTAACTACGGTAAATTTTATTTACCATAGTTAAGGATAAATCGATGGTAGTTAAGGGTAAATATAATATTATAAAATTAACCTAACACTTGTACTAACATAATTGGATGATTATATTTTACCCTAAATCATACTTGGGTCGAAATGGAATCTAATGGAACCCACTTGTATCTGATTAAGACCTTTTATTTAGTTTATTTAAAGGAAAGTGAAATGTCTCACTCAAAATTTAATAATTATATTATTTTTAATATATATTTATACAAAATATAAATTCTATTATAAATACTAATTTAAAATATAAAATGTTTTTCTTTATCATGGTAATTTATTTTCAATTTTTAATAAATATTTTATTACCTTAAAATATTATACCTTAATGATGTATAAATTATTTATTTAGTAAAAAATTAATAATATAGTTTTTATTAAAATAATAATACCTATCAAAAGGACCATAAACTTGCCCAAACTTTATTTTTAGAGTATATCTATACCCTAATCATCCAAGGGTATATTTATGGACCATTTAGAGACTTATAAAATCGATTAGGACATTTAAAATATTTTATTTTAAATGATGTCAAAGATGTCACCTTCATAATTTAATAAATATAAAAATTTAAATGTTGTGATTTTAAGATGATAAATTCGTGTAAAAATATTATTATTAAAGTTATTATATTTATCTTCATCATAGGATTTTATATTTAATTTTTATGCAACTAATATGTATATTAAATGATTATAAACAAATTATGTAGTAATTGTTTTATTAAGAGAAATATCAAATAAATAGTTTTATAAATATTAAAATAAACATTATATGAACTAATTAATGTTCTAATAAACTTTTATAGATGAATATGACATGTTAGGAATCTAGTAAATAGTTTGTTTTTTATATATCCTCTGTTTGGAGTTTATTTAAATTCAAATAAATGAATAGTGTAAAATTAACACTATTGTTATTTTATAAAAATAAAATATTATTAAATTGTTTAAAAATCAAATAAATATTTAAAAATTATAAATTTAACTTTATATGGTCTAAAATATCATAAAGTACCCAATTATGGATAATTCACAACACATAAGTAATTATTTATAATAATTTAAAATTTAGAATATTATTACCACAAATAAGATTAAATAAATTAAATAAGGATAAATCAAATTTATAAGGTTTAAAATAAATTCCCAACATGTATAAATTTTATTTTATGATGATATTACAACCCTATAACTTCTCATATTAGGATTTAAGTCATTTTTTGTGGTTTTTAAGTGGGTTTTGAATTTATTATAAATTAATATTTCTTATGTTTCCAAAGGTGCCCCTCTCCTCCCTTATAAAAGGGAACATCCTCCCTCTCCTATTCACAACACTTTGAGACTTCAATATCATACAACCCATGAAATTTCTCTTCTACACTTACCTAGAAACATTCTGGAGGTTCTGGTCTTCTCAAAATACCTACTCTAGTGCCTTAAGAGGAAGCTTAAAAGAGGTGCGTCGAAGAAGAGGTAATCTCTTCAACTGATTCTTTCAAGTTTCTTTCTTCTTAAACTTCTTATTCTTTAGTTGTTTCATTATAAAGTAATAACATAAGTATCAATAATATACTTATATGTTATTATAAATATGAAACAACCCCATGTCTCCTTTTATCCGTCCTACGGAAAATGAAATCACCGTGCGTGCGTGCGTACAGAATATCATCTCCACGCTGTGGTGTAATCTGTTTTTCCACCACCACCTTACCTGGATGGGTATAATGGTGTAAAGAATAACTATATATATGTTTATTATAACATGATACAAATTCGGAGATATTATATCATCCACTCTAATTCCATTCAATAATTATGGGAACGATATCATCGCTCGTGCGTACGTGCGGATTACCGTCTCCATAACGCGATGAGATTCATTCTCCATTTTAACCATTCAAGAATGATTATAAAGTATATGTAAATTAATAATAATTATATATATGACATAATAATTCTAATGTATTTATATATATATTTATATGTCATCTACTTACTTCCATTCAATTTAATAAGGAAACGAAAACAGCGTTCATGCGTACGTACGGCCTACCGTCTCCATGAAAAGTGTATTTCTTTCCATTTATAGATCTATTATATATATGTATATTATGAATATATATTATATATAAATCATGTTTTACATTTTGGAAGTAATTAATTATGATCTAATTAATCATATTAATATTTACAATTCAAAACACGGATGAGAAATGAAACGATTTTACCCTAAATGCTACTCTAACATGGAATTTACAAAAGAACGGGTAATATAAAGTCATAAGTGAACCATATATGATATCATAACAATTAATATTATTCTTTAATAATTCAATGACATTATTTAAATCATTATACAAGAGTTTCGAATACATACGAATCATATCGGATATTAGCTAAGGGACAATTTTGCAATCTCATTTTTATCTGAGATTTCATACAGGTAAGTATTTACTGCAGTTATATTTTTCATCAAAGTCCATAAAAATGTTTTAATAAAGTGTTTAATATTATTCCATGTATTTTTAAAATCATTATTACCCCTTTTTTACTTTTACTTTGTGTTATGGAAGGAATCTTTCTTTTTTTTTACCATACGAGGTACTTTTTGACTTTTCTGGAAAAAGTACGAGAAGAATGTTTTTTTAACTTATATGGAATGAATGGATTTTTATGATTTCATAGAACATTATTTCCATGAATCCTCCTTTACAAGTTTTTATGTTTATTTTTAATTAACTTCCTTTAGTTTAAAATTTTATGACATGTTAAGAAAGAAAAAAAAATTGAAGTAGAAAGGATATTTTCCTCAAGAATTCATTTCAAGTGTTTTATCAAAACTATTTTCCCTATAAGATGACATTATTTAGTATGAATATGTTTCAAGTATAATTTATCTATTATTTACATGGTTTTATTCTTCTTATGATTAAATGATATCAATTTTTTTATATGGATTACATTCTGATGGGATGATGTTTATGAAACCTATTTTATTATTTGGGTTATGATGAATGATGTGTGATTATTTTGTGGCACAAGTAATAATGATTTCATTATGATATTGGTGGGACCTGTATCTCCCTCCAATGCTTGGGTAAATATTTATATCTCATGAGATAGACATGGCTGGAATGGAAATTTAATCTGATTCAGTGATACAGGACTAGAACGAGGAGTGAACTCGATTCAGAATGAGACTTTGTCCACTATGATGGTATTGGAATCAATGACTTGGATACTATGAAAATCATAACATGTGCTTAATGGTTTCCACAATTACGTGTTATATTCCCATGCTATTTTATCATGATTATTGTTTCTTTATGATCTATTCCTTACATACTGCCATGTTTTATGTCATTTCTCAAGATTTTGGTGTTTTAACATTATGTTCATGTTTTTTAAGTTCAAATGTATATGATTTGTTATATTTTATCCATGCTTACCCTTACTGAGCATTTGAGCTCACCCTTTATATGTTTTCTTTTCCCTAGGTTTTAAAGAAAGGTTTTAGGTAAGAAAACAAAAGGGGAAGATATTTATGGGAGATTTTTGAAGATCTTTCACCATGATTGGAAGATTATATTCCTAGTTTCCAAATACACTAAACTATTATGGTCCTTGTGTGTCTGTTTTTGTTATGTATTAAGTATTCCGAAAAAGTAATGTAACGTCCATGTACGTCAAGATTTGGGTCTCTACAGGTTTTATGGAGAATATCTAAAATTTACATATTGGGGACGACCTTCATGATGTATTGAAATAAGGGGAGGAAATTCTCGTTTCTTGGTGTCACTGTGGGGAGGGCCTTCACAGTGACTATCATCGTAGTGAGGACTACCATGATAGATTGAGGTCTGAGTATAGGGAGAATGATATATGTAGTGTATACCTAGGGATAACTTTTAGGGAGGATGATAGTAATGGGAGGACCTTATTTATATTATATATTCTGGTAAAGTGGATGGCTACCTTGAAATGCATCAGGATATAGGTTCTCATAATCGGTCATTTCTAGCCTACAGACTAAGACCCTGTGGGTTCTCTGAGGAGGACCTTCAGAGTTGTTGGTAGAAATATTACATGGATGACCTTCACAACTACTACTTCCACTTCCATAGTTTGGTAATGGATCAACATGATCTTGAGCCTCTATTGAAATATGTATTATGGTGTTAAGAACTCTAGATTCTAGTAGAGTAGAATCATGAGTGTGCTCTTCATTTTCCAACTGCCTTTGGCACCTTTCATTTTTGGGTACTCTCTTATGGGAAACCGGGGCCACCTACTATTGATAACAGTCTTGATATACAAGTCCCTATTTGGTTGATTACTATTATGTATTTGGGATACACTAAATATCATATTTAGTTCTATCATGGATATATGTATGCTCTGGAGCGGCCACTATGTTGGACCGGTGTCCCCCAGCTGGAACGTGTGTTTGTTCCTGATCTGGTTGTCCTTGTATCGTAGAATATAGTCATCGAACCTCCTGTAATTAAGTAGGGATTCAAGTATACTTCGGAGTAACCATATTATTTTTTGGATGAATCACCCCAATTAGGGAGACAAGATTGTGGGCCCAAATCCTCACTTTTTCTACATACATGAGGACATCTTGACAGGTTTGCAGGATATGGTATGGAATCGATGTTTGATCGTCCATCATTTTTAGGATGTACTGAGATACGTATTTTGTAGAAATGGGTATAAATGTCCATTACAATGTTGAAGATATATTTTGTTCTTATTACAATCCTCCATGTGCTTCTAGTGGGTACTGTAATTTATCCTATATCGGTGCAAAGGAAGGAGTCTGTCTTTGACTCGCAGCCCTGATATGCTGACTACTTTCTCCATTTTACATCATATTTTATTGGTGGGATTTATATTTATGAGATTAAATTTTCATCTTCATATTTTAGACTATATTTGTCTCATGATCTTGGTTTTCATCGGTATAAATTTGACTCTATTGATATTTTTTACCACCACATTTGATTAATGTGCTTCATTTTGGTTGGAAACAATTTACATCTTCATATTAATTACCACCATATTTGATTGGTGTTATTCATATGCACTAGAATTGTTGTATGACTACCTAAATATTTCCACCTTATTTAAATGGATGGCTTGGTGGGAGTCATCAATAATTTTCCCCTACTTGTAGCTAGTTGTTGCCCTATTTGGATGATGGGCTTCTTGTGCACCAGAAGAGATTCACATCAGCCTATAATTTTCTTCTATTTCTACGCATTGGGACTGAAAAGAATTAGTGGGGATTTGCACTCGATCATATTTTTCCATCTTATATCTGTGGTGGGCATCATAAGAGGGGGAGAGAATGTGTGTCTATTTATAGTTCACTACCATATTTTCATGGCGGGCTTTAGAAGAGGAGGTCGGGTCGTATGTATTTTAATAGTCTGTTTCCACGTTTATATAATGGATATCCTCCTCAGGAATCAGGGTGATGATCTACTCATGATTATGCATTCTCCACCCTCAGTGGGAAGCCTGAGGGGCCAGTGTACATTGGACTTCATCAGGTTCCCTTGGTATAAGATCCTCTTCAGAGCAAGGATATCGGGTTGTACACCACTGGTGGTAACGTCTTCCAATATGATCCCTTGAGTGGGGTTCTTATGTATGTGAGATGAAGTAACTGGTTTCGACTCTGTCTTCCTCCTTAATATAATGGAGGTATTTATTTTCATGTTCTGAGGACACATTCCCCAAATGATTTGAGATGATAAGTGGAGTCGTCCTGTGTTGGGACGCCGGTCGCGGCTAAAGAGGTAGATGGTGATATTTTACCAATTTGAGGGTGTACCTTACAGCCTCCACTAGGAGGAGAGTACTGTTTTGGTATTATTCTTTATCAGTGTGTTTGAAACCCAGCATTGAAGATGTTGGGTAGGTGAGGGAGTCCTATTCTTTATTGGGGATTCAGATTGTTCTTCGATCGTCATATGTTTTGGTGAGAAATTTGAGGATATCATTAGATTAAAGGAAGCTCTACATAATCCCTAAAATAGATATGACATATATAGGCAATAAAACCACATCATAGTAGCATCTCACAATCACATGCATAATTGATGATTTTTCATGGATCTCTTCCTTTTGGATATGAAATTATCTTAAGGTGGGGTAACCCTCCACCTTGGTTAAGGATTCACATTGGGTTCACCATTTTTTGGACCTAATTCCCAATATACTTGAAAAATGGTATAATGGATAGTAACCAATTTTCTGTTATTATTAAGGGTTTCAAGTCAGGTTCACCAACTTCTTTTTGACCCAATGTGCATCGTGTCCCATTTTTGTGGGTGAGATGGTCACACCAGGACTAGATAATATGTACTTTTTTTATGTAACAAAGGAGGTTCCATAGTTGACTGTTCCTAGTAGGTTATTTCATGGGGTTAATTTTTTTGTGTGAAATCAACCCACATCGGGCACAACGTCCTCAGATGGTCTCCAACGTGTTTATTTGAGAAGCCAGAAACACCCAAAAAAACCTTTTCTCCATGATTCATGGACTTTATTTCCATAGGTAGGTGATCTTTGGATGAATATTTGTCCAATGACACTTAAGGACTCCATTGGTCGAGAGGATGGGAGGTCAGGCTCATCACACCATTTTTTGGGGAAACTATTTCCTACTTTGAAACTCTCTTGTAGATTTAATAAATGTTTATATATTCATGAATCCTTGGTTTTTTACCAAGAATGTGTATGTGGATTACCCCTAGGTTGAAAAATCAATCATGGATATACATGGATCAGGAAATACTGAGAAGATTCCAGTTTAAGCCATATGATGAGGTGCTCTGGAATTTATCATCATCTCGGGGGAAGTAAGTTGTTTTTCTATCAGGATCAAACCCATAAGATGGGATTCCTATGTATCCTCATGAGAGGAATCAGAACCCACATAGTTAGGTGCCACTTAACTTGATACATCGCCTTTTAAGGTCCTGTGATGTTGAATGATCCATTCAGTTTAATGTCATGTAGCTAAGACATCTAGGTAGAATATGACTAGTCCGGATTTCGTGTGACACTTGTGCCAAAGCATCTCAGGCTTCTCAGAAGAGCCATGGTCTCTATGGTGGATATGTCCCTATCAAGGATATGTCCTAGTGAACACTAGGTTGATTTGGGTATTGGGTTTGGATCTTGGGGTGGATTCTTACATATCTCAGTTAGTTGGGAATCAAAGCCCTCGTAGTTTGGTTTAAGTTGGTACTTATACCATAGAGGATGCCATATATGTTGGGACCTGAATGGGGATTACCCTTTAAAAAGGATCCTATTTGAGCTCTGGCATTTAGACTGGAATCCTACATATCCTATTTGGGGAATGAATCATAGTTCTCGTAGTTAATTTCAAGTTGGGTATTATACCATAGAGGATGCATTTTTTGTGGAGGAATTACTTGGGAATAACCTTTGAAAAGGATCCCCTTTGATCATGGGCCTTTAGACAGGCATCCTACGTATCCTGTTGGGGGAAGGAATCAGATTTATCATTGTTCATTTTAATTTGGGTCTTATATCATATAGAAGGCCCTATTTGGGGTTATGCATACGTCAGGATCACCACCAACCTCTAAGACCATGTGAGTCATGCTCGGTGTGAGAAACAAGATGAGACAATAGATTTTAAGAGCACACATCCCCCATCATTTGATAATAGATGGTACTCGATCCCAAAGGGAGAGAGAGGGGGGGATTTTAATATGTCAATTTATTCTCCTATGATGATATCTAGGATAGCCATGTCTGATGATCTATCTGGATGTGTCTTGGTATAATCCTAAGAGGATCAATACTTCCACCTCCCATGGAAAGTCTAGGTAATTACCTCAGGAGGAGTTCCCTAAAATGATTTTTAGGAAAGGGAGGAAGAATCACTCCTCGTTAGAAGGAAAAACAAACAAGATCCATTGGACATGTCACTATCCCTCATTGAATGGAAAAGACAGTGATTACCCTTGATCCCAAGAACGGGGAGATTCACGTTAGTATCCCAAGGTTGGATCTTAGGTTACCCTAGGTATGTAAACTTATGGACACTATGGGGGTCCTCAGTGTTGTAGGGATTACCTACGCGACTCTTCTTACCATGGGTATGTAAACTCAACAGGGCACACTGATGCACCCGGTGGTTTTACCATCCATGTTTGGTGGCATTGGAAGAGGCTTTGGCCTGATGTTGATGGACTGGATTACAGAGGGGTCCTGGAGAATGGGATGGAAATGGAAGGGCATGATCATTACTATAAGGTGGAAATCCCAAAGGTATCATATTCCGCATAAAATTTTTTCATGTGGGGTGGGGTACCCTCCGCATGGAATACTGCTATGCAAGTGGAGGGGCCATCCATGTATTGAGGTTTTATGTATCAGGTTTATACCTGCTGGAAATCATTCATAGTTTTTTACTTTGTTGGTCATTTTTCTTCGAAGTATTCTGTTTGTAAACTCCATAATCCCCCTAAATCTGATCCCCTTTCTTGGATCCCCTTTAGGTCCTTTTATATAGTGTCAAGGAGGTTGTATCTATGGGTCACACAACACCTTTTTTATAATCCCACAAAGATATCACTCAGCCAATGGACGACTCGATAAACCAAGGTTTGTAGGGATAAGGTTTTCTGTGACTATGGTTCATGGGGTAGGCGGTTCGTGGCAACTTCGATTCGCAGTGGTGGTTTTTTGCGATAGTGGTAATCACTACCTCAATCCCACAAATGGCTTGTCTTTGTCACATGACACCTTCGGATTCACCTCACCTACAAACCATTATGGTTTATAGGGGTGGTTCACGGTGGCGTACTGCTCTGTCTCATTTTCTCAAACAACGCCATTCGTGGTGGAGCTGGTGTTGACATCCCCATCATTGTTTTGTGGTACTCAGTTGATTCTTTCCACAAATCTTTCCCAAAACTCAGTACTCAGGCCACTTTGGGTCTTTTTCCCAAGTTTTCTTCTTCAAAATTATTCTTCAAATTTTCAATTGATCATTCATTTTTTTCCTTTATCAAATTTTTGGGAGTATTTGATTTCCCTCAACCAAGTTTTTAGTACCCTATAAGAAGTTATGATACCTAATTATTTATGATTTTTATATTAAATGGATAAAATGTAAATCAATATTTGGATATCCCTCTTAAAAAGGAATATATGAGTTTCATAATATCACTAGAATTATTAATGTTGAAAAAACAAAGAAAATTAAATCTCAAGTTCTATAAATCTTATGGATACTCTTAACCATCTTCTTTAATAAGTGATAATTAAAATTTTAAGGACACAATTTATTTTGGTAAAGAGAATGTAATAGCCCTTGATATGGGATCCTTGGAAAAACATTCTATGTTCTAAAACATATGTCACATTCTAAACCCAACATAAAAAACCATAACATAATAATAAAAAATTATTAATAAATCTATAATAAATACTAGTATGATATACCATCAAATATTTATATGGTAAATAATAAATAAGAGTTAACATTGAAAAATGTTAGTTTTTAAAAAATAAATTTTATTTCTATTATGTATTTTATTTTAAAATATAAATTTAAAAAATTTATAATTTAAATTTTTTATAATAAAAATCATTTTTGAATTCCTCACATCAAAATTTACTTCTAATGAATTTCTTATTTTTTTCTGAAAAAGTTGATTCCCAGACAAAAAATATGGTTTTTATGAAAATTATACTTTTATGAATTTATAATTATATAAGATTATACTATAAAATTAAAAAAACATAAGTAATAAATTATTTATTTATGGAATAAAATTATTCATTTTAAAATATTACTTGAACTCATAATTAAATGTAACATATTTTTTAAATAAAATCAAATTTTTACATAAATTTTTTTTTTGATCCTTTAATCTAATGTAGTGTTTTTATGTTGAAATTATTATTTTTTATTTCCTTGAATTCCTCATAGATTTTAATTTTCATAATAAATAAATTTATTTCGTTAAAATCATTATTCAATATAATTATATCTTATATGTAAATTTAATTCCTAAAAAACAATATATTTCTAAAAACAATTTTTATGTGATTAAGTGTGTTTATTTTAAAATTAACTTTTCAAAACATTATAAATTCTATGTGTTAAAATTATTTTTAAATTTTTAATAATATTTTTCAAATTTTTTAAAAGGATCCAATCTTAATTTTTTTCATCAATGTTAATTACTATGGTTAAAAATTAATTACCAAGGTAAAAGTTAATTTGGGTAAAAGGTTAAAAGAAAATAAAACAAAAGAATTAAATCAAACATACCATGTCTAAAAAATAATGTATATGAGGATTTTACACCATATATTTTCCCATACCATCTCTTTTTTACCTTTTTATTCATTTAATATTCAATAGTTTCATGACATTATTGAAAAATGATGGGTATTTCCCAAAGTACCCCTTTTCTCCTCTTATAAAAGGGTGCCACTTCCAACCTTCCAATATGAACTTAACCATCGATTTAATCATTTAAAATCTTCCATTCTACTCTCCCTATAACACCCTCCCACAAAAATAGTCCTCGGTCCACTCATATTTAGCACAATTTCTTCAATTTCAAGGGAACTTCAAAGTAAAGATCAACTCTCCAATGTATTTATTATTTCATTCCAATTTTTTTCTTCTAAATATTACACATAAAACAACTTATAAAAATAATAATATGAGTAATTATTTTTCATAATTGTATTTAATTGTTTTAATATTCATTTTTAACCATTTTTTATTCATTTCCATTCACTCATAAAAAAAGAACATCACTAGGGTGTTGCTTAGACTACCACCTCTTTGAAGTGATGTCATTTTTTTCATTACAAAAATTCATGGATGGTAATAATGGTGGTAATTATGAATAAATATTATATATATAATACAAATATTATTTTAAAATTTCAATTTAATATCCACCTTCACCCCTACCAAGCATTGAGAAACTATAATACTAAAAATGTATATGTGTGGACTCCCGCCTCAATGATGAAACATTTTTTTCATCTAGATATTCATACATTATATAAAACTATTAAAATATGGTTCAACATGATAAATAAATCCAAACACTATCATTATACTTATATTATAATGATTCGATGTCAAAATAAAGACCTCCCTAATCATACTCTCTAAATAAGCTTAAGTGTGTTCGAGTATGGGTTGATTTAACCACCTGTATGAACAATGTTTTAAAATATAATTATGGATGACCATGGAAACATGAAAGCTAATTTTATTATAATATATTAATAAAATCATGATTATAATATGGTTATGAAAATATTATATTATGTATTTAATTTTTTTATTAAAGTAACATTTTGTTATCTAAGATTACCAAAATTAGCCGACACCAATTTAATTTTCACCGAAACACATGGATAAACTATATAATATATAAATTATATATAATAATAATAAGTAAACATTAAATTAAATATATAAGTAAAACTTTCTTAAGAATGTATCTAATACACTAAATTTGGTTATTCAGGAAGTTACGTGCATGCACAGAATGAATCTGGAAGAAGGTAAGGGATTTCATCTCAATCTCCCTTCACTGAGACATAGTTCATATTTATACAAAAATAATTATTTATGTAATGTTAAAAAAATTTATAAATGAATTTACCTATTCAAATTAATAAAATCCTTATTAATTAATTATGTTATAGAGAATACATGAACTATTTGAGTTATTTTGGGATGTTATAAGTTATATCGTATCAGATTAAAAATACTGTTAAGCATCATAACTATTGATAATATATCTATTTAAAATTTCAATTTGTGATTAATATATATTAGGATTTATGATAAATACAGTATATAAGGATGAATGAAATGATGACCTTGATCGGTAGTATCCCACCCTATGATGTAACGCCCCGACCCTAGCTACCCAGAGTCGGTGCATTATTACATAACATTGGCATGATCATGAGAAAGATCAAGTCTCGAAAGACCGATTAGTTTAGTAGCCTTGGAATAACTAGATACATCCATAAATTTTTACATTACATCATAAAAAAAACATCTTGTCTTCATATCCCCTCATACTATCCCTGCAGGTCATTCATAAATTACTTCTTCATAATCCTGGGAAAAAAAATAAAACATTGAAAGGGGTGAGCTCGGATGCTCAGTAAGGATAACATTATAGCAGAAGCTTTCATAAATAAGCATAAACACTTAAGGCAATTTATAACTAAAACAAAAGCCTTTTAAACTTGAACTTCAGCATAAAATGGCAAAGGTAAAATGAAATAATGCCATTTACTTACTCACATGGATATTCTACTAGTCGAATGATCACATGAAATATCAATAACCACTTTCATAATGATGGAATGCATAATGCCAGACTATCATAACCACATAGCCAAGGCCTCGTGCCAAGACTACAAATAAGATTTTGCCAAGGCCTTGTGCCAAGACACTAGTTTGTCTCATGAGACCTACCGATGCATCGAGGAGCTATAGCGGGCTCCACCCGTCACTTATTAAGTCCAATGCATTCCTCATATTAATAGGTTTAAACATAAAATAAACATTCGTATTAAAACTAGCATACGAAATGTCAATACTTTAACCACAAACCATGAATGGTATAAAAATAGAACATACACAGTCAAACATAACTCATTTGATACAATATGGAAGATTGTATTGTATCACATTAACCTCAATCATGAATAATGAAGGATGTTGACATAGATGAAAATAATCATCATAACTATTTGAGAGAAATATCCCCCTTTTCTTGAAAACTTTTAAAAGTCACACTATTTGTCAAGAAGACATTCAAAAATAGATTTTTGAATCAAAGTGTCCCATACCACTTTGAAACTTTTAAAAAGATTTTTAATTTTAAAACTTTAATGTCCATATAAATAAATCCTTAAAACCATTTTTAAAATATGGACATTAATGAGCATGATTTAGAAGAATAATTCTTTAAAACATTTTAAAATGGTATTTTGGTTAGAGTTTCTAACCAAAAGAGAGACACTTGAATACAAATAATTGAGGTAATCAAAACATTGTAATATCATGAGAATAAAGGAATTCATGATATACTATGTCAAAGTACATTATATACACCACATAAAAGTGATTTGGTGTATATCATCAAAGAAGTCTCAATAGAATGTAAATTGAGATGAAATCTCTCATAAAGGTTGTATCTTTGGTTAAGGATAAATCAACGATATAATTATGTGTGACAAAAATAAATACACTAAATATGATTGGATATTCAGTGTAGATCAATCAAAGGATATTCACACATATTCTTGTAAAAACAATACCAACGAATTGGATGTTTAACTCAACAAATGGAGAATGAGTTAAAATTACTCTTATCAAATTCATATCAATGAATTGAGAATTATCAATGGAGTGATTATGTGTATCAAACTTATATCCACAGGAAGGGAAGTGTAAATTATGACATAATCAAATGAATAGTGATTCCACACATAATCTTGGGGTAGTATAATCAATGAAATATGCGTAAAGCCAAATGAGTGGAAATTGAAATCTCAAATTCCCTTATCGATTAGGTAACTTACGAAACATACACCCATGAAAGAAGGATAATACCATGATGATTTAAATACCCATAAAATAGAGTATATTACACAATGAATACAATCATGGGCAGTACACATACACCACATGCAATAATTAAGTGGTGAACAATGGAATTCTCACGAATTTAAGAGTGAGTTAAGAAACCCCTTACCACGTTATTCAACTGAGTTGTATGGCCAAAAGTTAATAACCAACAAATGATTTACAGAGTAACATGAATATAAATAGAATCATGATAATATATATCAAATGGCAGTACACAATACACCACTTCCAATAATTTAGTGGCGAACAATAAAAATCTCACGGAATTGAAAGTGAGATAAGAAAATCCCCTTACCTTGTACTTTTCCTTGGTTGGGGTAGGTTAACCTCCTGTATAATAGTGAAATAATTGTTACTAAATTATACAAGAATCATATACATTAATATGATATCATATATGATCTTTTAATATTGATTTGATAATAATATCTTAGTATTATCGCCGTTTCGGGTGTTAACTTACTCATTTTCTTTATATGTTTTGTTACATAAGTCATGTTTGTTGTATCTTATTCATATCCAGAATGATATCAAGTCCTTAAACATAATTTTTAAATCATTAAATGATAATTATACTTTAATGGATACGATGGAGAATGAATCTCATCGCGTTCGTGGAGACGGTAGTCCGTACGTACGCACGAACGCTACTTCCATTTAATTTTTTATTTTAAAAGAATCGAATACAAATGATACATAGGTATATTACTATTCCAGTATAATATAATATTTTATATATGTTACTTAAGTTCATTAACACCATCCTTTATACGTTCCATGTGTGGTATGAACGAGTCATATCATTTTAAGGGGGCGGTAGTCCGCACTTCCTCAAATGAAATTATCGTATGTATATACAACATGAAACGAATAATGGTATGAAATAAAATGGAATTACAGAAGCTTATATATAAAATATATATCATTAATATCATATTTAATTACAGTGCCATCATAATGGCCACCATGAGAGGCGGTAAGATGTATTTGAACAATCATCGTTTCGTGAGGCGTTAGTTTGCCATCCACAGAAACATTATGTTCATCATCCATTAGATGGAGTTGTGTGTATGTGTAGTTTGAATCCTTCTTATAACAACATCCTAGTATATTTTGGATACTGGTGTTGTTACAAAAGAAAGGAAATAAAAAGAGTTTGGGGGTTGGAGAAGCAAAATAAATGAAAATAATTTAAGAGAAATCGTTACCTTTAATCTAGGTAACTCACTTTGGTTGGAACCAAAGGACTTCTTGAAATGATTTCTGCCTAAGGGGAAGCTTCAAGGAGGAGGAGAGGGATTTGGGGAGCTTAGTTGGGCAGAGTTTGGACGAGCCAAGTGGCTTGAGAGGTGTGAGGAAAAGAGAAGGAGGAGTGCCCTTTTATAAGAGGGGTGAGGGGCACTTTTGGAAAAGCTAGAAATATTAATTTATAATAAATTCATATTCGGTTTCCAAAGGCTCAAAAGTTGACTATTCAAAGGATGAGGTGGGTATAGGTCGAAAACAACTCATCCAATAGAATTTAGACAGGTTTGGGTACTTATATTAACCTTATCTTTAAGTATTAACTCTAAGTTAATTAGTTTCACTTTTACAATGTCTCTTTGTATTTTTATATAATATGATTAATAAACTTACTATATACATCCAAGAGACCCCCAATTGGTCCATTAATGATTAACCTATCATAATATAAGTATCTTGGCCGAACCTTAGATTTTTAGGAATTTAATATCAATTAATAATATAATATTTGTTTTAAGAACTCTTTTATGTCAATTTTGACACTATTCAATAGTTGATTTTTGTGAAACTCATAACAGATTGATTACTTCAAAAAAAGTCAATTAAATCAATTCTAATATATCATATTATCCTAGAAAATTAGTGCAATTCATTAAAAGTTTCATATTATATTTATTTGGGTATTTATAATATCAATTATGTTAATTTTTTACTATTTTAGTAATTACTACATCATCATTGTGTCATAAATAAAATAATTTATTTAATGTCTAAAAATTATAAATAAAAAATCATTATGTAGGAAATCTTTTTATATTTCTAATGAATATTTATAATAGAAAATCCAACATGTATAACCCTATGTAAAAATTGTTCTTCTAAAAGATGTAAGCTTATGCCATTTTTATTTTTATTTTAACTTTATTAATATAATGTGTCCCTACCACATACAAGTGGCTCCAAGGGGTCCCCAAATTGACCCAAGGATGCCCATGGTCGGGTATGTGTCCACCAATAAGGTTAGGACACGTTTTAGGGTAAGTTTGTATTATTATAATATTATTTTTTAACCCTTATTTACCGGATTTACCCTTTAACCATGGTAAATAAAATATTTACCGCAGTAATTATTCAAAATGTCTAAAAATAAAAGTTACCTATTTACACAATTTGAACATCCTGATTCCAAATATGGAATCCATTTTTCTAAATTCAAAACACAGAAGTGGCAGAAATTAATTTAAAATTAATTCCCGCTGTCAAAACAAAAAGCGTGTTTTTAAGAGATAATAAATATCAAAAGATTGACACTTGTTTATGTTTGGTTTAATTGTAAAATTATGTCCAATGACCAACATTATATTAAATGGTAAAAATATATTCTAAATATACTTTAAAACCACTCAAATTCATAATTTATCACTATTAATTATTTTGATTAAAAAAGTTGTTTTTAATTAAAATTTAGTAATTTTCACTATTCATCAAAATATGAAAGTTATCCGAAAAGTACCAAAATTTCACCCTAGACTAATTTTGATATTCTGAATCCAAAAATGAAGTCCATTTTTAAATATAAAATATATATAATTTCAAAAAGTAGTTATTACTATTCATAACGGCTAGTTAAATTGGTTGTTAGAACTCGGTGTTGCGTACAACATACGCTATCACATTATTCAAAGAGAAGCGTACCGTAGAAGCTTGGGATGTTTCATTTTAAATTTTTGATGTCCCCATTTAGTCAAAAAGTTTAAAATATAGTATTTAAAAAGGGTTTACTATTATAGTTGATAAAAGTGCAATACTGAAAATGAATTTGTTCTTGCATTATATCTAAGAAACTCATAATATGGATTCTAAAATTATAAGGATTATATAAAGTTTAAAATTTAGTTAATACTATTCATAACCTTTTTTGAACGGCTTGTTTGGTGAGTCATGGTGCGCTTGAACTCGGTGTTGCGTGTAGTGCATGTTATTGAATTATTTTGAAGAAATAACACACTATGAAATCTTGGGGTGTTACATTCTCCCCTCCTTCAATAAATTGCGTCCTCGCAATTTGAAATTGTTCTTCGAAAATAAAAGGTTGAAAATAGAAAATATATTTGTGGGAAAACCCACATCGTAAATTAGTTTACTAAAATTTAGTCTTAAAATGAGGAAAAGAGAAATGAAAGGGTCACCACCAAATTATGATCTCGATTAGGAGAACATTGGTGGCAATTAGAGACATATAATTGGAGGAAAAACGTAAATATTTATAGGTAGTGGTTGAGGTCATCAATCACAAACAAGTATAAAATTGAGGTCCTTAAACTCATCAATCTATGATGATTTGAAGTACCATCGGTTCAACAAAATATACGGTATTGGGATCACACATTTTTGACATTTCAAAATATCTTAGTTGAAATCCCACATCGAAAAATGAATTAATGAGGCCTCTATTTAAAATAAAGAGTAGAAAGTATGAAGATTACCGAAAATAACACATACTAGGGTTCCATGTAGGAAAATATGGATATGGAGGAGAAATATAACCATCAATTATCTGATGGAGAGTGGTAGAGAACATGGCTATGAAAAGGCCAACAATCCCAAAGCCATAAATTAGTGATGATTTAAGGTACCATCTAGGACAACATTTTTTTTAAAAGTTACATTACATATGGAAGAGGAATTCATTTATGATATTGACTAAGAACATTATGAGATATACTTAAATTTTAAGTAGATTTTCATTCTTTAATAAATTTCCACCACTAACTCAATTTTTTTTTTTAAACGATGAGTATTCAAGAAGACTTGGTCACACTGGAAGAGCTAGAATAAACTTCTATAGAATCACATGATCCATGCAGGATAAACCATATATTAATCAAAACCAAAATGGTTAGTGAATGATCTAATGATCCCCCAAAAGGATATTCATTGAGATAAATATGCACTAATCTTAATTTCTAAAATTAAACCAACAATACCCCAAAGTTAAATAGATACCATTCAATAACGAATTTTCCTTACAATCCTTTAATATAATCCAAACTAATATTGAAACCCAAAACATAGAAGAATTTGATTATGTAGTCTCCCATGTTACATTGTATCTCCAAATGACATCAAATACTCTTAAAGTCACATACTTAAAAGTGATTAACATCATAACATATTCTCTGTTATAGGTTAATCATTTCCATAAATAACCCAAATCACTATAAATCAACAATAAAAACGTAGATAAAAATCCACCATTACTCTACAAATGAAACCTCATTGTATTCTATTTTCCTTGGGCATATAGTGTTCCTAACAAAATGAACATCTTCCAAAATAACATTTATCACTTAATCACCAAATCATTTTCCTATACCAAGGGTATTCATTTGATAAGACATAGAACCCAAATCATCTTATTATTGATCAATAAAATCATTTAACAAAAAAAAATAGTCACACTAACCAGGGACTTCACGTAGTCCAGTGGTAGGCGATAAATCCCAATCGCACTTTGGTTGTGGGTTCGATTCCCACAGCTTTGTCCGACGCAATGGGTTGTCACACGGTCTACGTGTTGTCCTTTTTCAAAAACTATATTTTATAATATTACCAAAATAAATTCCTCAAAATAACATAATTTAACCACAAATGTTATATCATACTTTGCATTTTCATCCCAAATTATAATAACTTATCATTTTCTCAAACCCCAATGATCATATAAACCAAATGGTTATTTATACCTATATCCACAAGAGAAGAGACAATTCTTCCTCAAATATCATTCTCACATGGCAAACTGCGGGGTTACAAATACAAGAGAAAATTATTCCAAAGCAAACCCATCAACAAGGAGTGCTAATACTTTTTAAATTTTTCTCCAGCCATTTATTTCCACATAGCTTCTTCTTTGACCAAGAAAATATCCTATAAAATAGGAAATTCACTCGGGTAATGGCCAGGTCCCCTACATTTACGACAAATGACTGTAAATGGACTCTTGGGACCATTTTTATCTTCTTCCATAGTACTCTTCATTTTTATTCGGCAATTCTTCACTTTATGTCCTTCCTTCCCGCACGTAAAACATTTCATTGTCCCATTGAGACACTTTCCTGGGTGTCTCTTTCCACAATTCCTGCATGATGAAAATTGAGGTTTCTTTTCTCCATGGTCTCCATTGCTGGAGATCTTATCATTTATCACCTTTCTCTTCCTTGTTGAGTCTGGGAGTTGGTTAATATATATGTTGTTGATCATATTTTTGGAAAACTGATTTGGCATAAAGACGATATCTTTTACGCCTATCAACATTCCATTTTGTTGCTCATCGCTACCATCGTTCCCACCTTGTACATCATTCTCAAAGTCACTATGACTTCCTTGGAATCCAGCCATTGACTAAAACCAGAAAGCATTGTGTGAGTAATAGTAGTCGTAAAATCATTTAGAGATTGAAATATCACCATATTCTGAATTTGAAACATATTAGGATTAACCAAGGTCATTTACTCTCATCTTATGTATATATTACTTAAATCGGTTTGTAAAGAAAATGTAAATTATCCTAATCATATCCCCCGGGAGTGTCGTAACCAAGAGTGCAGCAAGGCCCGTTGTCGTGCACCAGTTCCCGTTCGAGTCTAGCTCAAAGCGGTGTTTTCGGGTTTTACCCCTAGGTACATCTGTGCCAGAGCTGCCTCTACCTGCTCGTATCCAGACAGGGATGTATTGCTCAGAAAACTCACAAAATCTCTACAATACCAAAATTCTAGGAAGTTCTTTTATACTAATCCTCAAAGTTCATCTTAGGTCTACGTGCTCTAATCAGAGTTTATCTAAATCTAGCTACCAAGGTTTGTACTAAACTTCCTCTGATACCAACTGTAACGCCCCGACCCTAGCTACCCAGAGTCGGTGCATTATTACATAACATTGGCATGATCATGAGAAAGATCAAGTCTCGAAAGACCGATTAGTTTAGTAGCCTTGGAATAACTAGATACATCCATAAATTTTTACATTACATCATAAAAAAAACATCTTGTCTTCATATCCCCTCATACTATCCCTGCAGGTCATTCATAAATTACTTCTTCATAATCCTGGGAAAAAAAATAAAACATTGAAAGGGGTGAGCTCGGATGCTCAGTAAGGATAACATTATAGCAGAAGCTTTCATAAATAAGCATAAACACTTAAGGCAATTTATAACTAAAACAAAAGCCTTTTAAACTTGAACTTCAGCATAAAATGGCAAAGGTAAAATGAAATAATGCCATTTACTTACTCACATGGATATTCTACTAGTCGAATGATCACATGCAATATCAATAACCACTTTCATAATGATGGAATGCATAATGCCAGACTATCATAACCACATAGCCAAGGCCTCGTGCCAAGACTACAAATAAGATTTTGCCAAGGCCTTGTGCCAAGACACTAGTTTGTCTCATGAGACCTACCGATGCATCGAGGAGCTATAGAGGGCTCCACCCGTCACTTATTAAGTCCAATGCATTCCTCATATTAATAGGTTTAAACATAAAATAAACATTCGTATTAAAACTAGCATACGAAATGTCAATACTTTAACCACAAACCATGAATGGTATAAAAATAGAACATACACAGTCAAACATAACTCATTTGATACAATATGGAAGATTGTATTGTATCACATTAACCTCAATCATTAATAATGAAGGATGTTGACATAGATGAAAATAATCATCATAACTATTTGAGAGAAATATCCCCCTTTTCTTGAAAACTTTTAAAAGTCACACTATTTGTCAAGAAGACATTCAAAAATAGATTTTTGAATCAAAGTGTCCCATACCACTTTGAAACTTTTAAAAAGATTTTTAATTTTAAAACTTTAATGTCCATATAAATAAATCCTTAAAACCATTTTTAAAATATGGACATTAATGAGCATGATTTAGAAGAATAATTCTTTAAAACATTTTAAAATGGTATTTTGGTTAGAGTTTCTAACCAAAAGAGAGACACTTGAATACAAATAATTGAGGTAATCAAAACATTGTAATATCATGAGAATAAAGGAATTCATGATATACTATGTCAAAGTACATTATATACACCACATAAAAGTGATTTGGTGTATATCATCAAAGAAGTCTCAATAGAATGTAAATTGAGATGAAATCTCTCATAAAGGTTGTATCTTTGGTTAAGGATAAATCAACGATATAATTATGTGTGACAAAAATAAATACACTAAATATGATTGGATATTCAGTGTAGATCAATCAAAGGATATTCACACATATTCTTGTAAAAACAATACCAACGAATTGGATGTTTAACTCAACAAATGGAGAATGAGTTAAAATTACTCTTATCAAATTCATATCAATGAATTGAGAATTATCAATGGAGTGATTATGTGTATCAAACTTATATCCACAGGAAGGGAAGTGTAAATTATGACATAATCAAATGAATAGTGATTCCACACATAATCTTGGGGTAGTATAATCAATGAAATATGCGTAAAGCCAAATGAGTGGAAATTGAAATCTCAAATTCCCTTATCGATTAGGTAACTTACGAAACATACACCCATGAAAGAAGGATAATACCATGATGATGTAAATACCCATAAAATAGAGTATATTACACAATGAATACAATCATGGGCAGTACACATACACCACATGCAATAATTAAGTGGTGAACAATGGAATTCTCACGAATTTAAGAGTGAGTTAAGAAACCCCTTACCACGTTATTCAACTGAGTTGTATGGCCAAAAGTTAATAACCAACAAATGATTTACAGAGTAACATGAATATAAAGATAATCATGATAATATATATCAAATGGCAGTACACAATACACCACTTCCAATAATTTAGTGGCGAACAATAAAAATCTCACGGAATTGAAAGTGAGATAAGAAAATCCCTTACCTTGTACTTTTCCTTGGTTGGGGTAGGTTAACCTCCTGTATAATAGTGAAATAATTGTTACTAAATTATACAAGAATCATATACATTAATATGATATCATATATGATCTTTTAATATTGATTTGATAATAATATCTTAGTATTATCGCCGTTTCGGGTGTTAACTTACTCATTTTCTTTATATGTTTTGTTACATAAGTCATGTTTGTTGTATCTTATTCATATCCAGAATGATATCAAGTCCTTAAACATCATTTTTAAATCATTAAATGATAATTATACTTGAATGGATACGATGGAGAATGAATCTCATCGCGTTCGTGGAGACGGTAGTCCGTACGTACGCACGAACGCTACTTCCATTTAATTTTTTATTTTAAAAGAATCGAATACAAATGATACATAGGTATATTACTATTCCAGTATAATATAATATTTTATATATGTTACTTAAGTTCATTAACACCATCCTTTATACGTTCCATGTGTGGTATGAACGAGTCATATCATTTTAAGGGGGCGGTAGTCCGCACTTCCTCAAATGAAATTATCGTATGTATATACAACATGAAACGAATAATGGTATGAAATAAAATGGAATTACAGAAGCTTATATATAAAATATATATCATTAATATCATATTTAATTACAGTGCCATCATAATGGCCACCATGAGAGGCGGTAAGATGTATTTGAACAATCATCGTTTCGTGAGGCGTTAGTTTGCCATCCACAGAAACATTATGTTCATCATCCATTAGATGGAGTTGTGTGTATGTGTAGTTTGAATACTTCTTATAACAACATCCTAGTATATTTTGGATACTGGTGTTGTTACAAAAGAAAGGAAATAAAAAGAGTTTGGGGGTTGGAGAAGCAAAATAAATGAAAATAATTTAAGAGAAATCGTTACCTTTAATCTAGGTAACTCACTTTGGTTGGAACCAAAGGACTTCTTGAAATGCTTTCTGCCTAAGGGGAAGCTTCAAGGAGGAGGAGAGGGATTTGGGGAGCTTAGTTGGGCAGAGTTTGGACGAGCCAAGTGGCTTGAGAGGTGTGAGGAAAAGAGAAGGAGGAGTGCCCTTTTATAAGAGGGGTGAGGGGCACTTTTGGAAAAGCTAGAAATATTAATTTATAATAAATTCATATTCGGTTTCCAAAGGCTCCAAAGTTGACTATTCAAAGTATGAGGTGGGGATAGGTCGAAAACAACTCATCCAATAGAATTTAGACAGGTTTGGGTACTTATATTAACCTTATCTTTAAGTATTAACTCTAAGTTAATTAGTTTCACTTTTACAATGTCTCTTTGTATTTTTATATAATATGGTTAATAAACTTACTATATACATCCAAGAGACCCCCAATTGGTCCATTAATGATTATCCTATCATAATATAAGTCTCTTGGCCGAACCTTAGATTTTTAGGAATTTAATATCAATTAATAATATAATATTTGTTTTAAGAACTCTTTTATGTCAATTTTGACACTATTCAATAGTTGATTTTTGTGAAACTCATAACAGATTTATTACTTCAAACAAAGTCAATTAAATCAATTCTAATATATCATATTATCCTAGAAAATTAGTGTAATTCATTAAAAGTTTCATATTATATTTATTTGGGTATTTATAATATCAATTATGTTAATTTTTTACTATTTTAGTAATTACTGCATCATCATTGTGTCATAAATAAAATAAATTATTTAATGTCTAAAAATTATAAATAAAAAATCATTATGTAGGAAATCTTTTTATCTTTCTAATGAATATTTATAATAGAAAATCCAACATGTATAACCCTATGTAAAAATTGTTCTTCTAAAAGATGTAAGCTTATGCCATTTTTATTTTTATTTTAACTTTATTAATATAATGTGTCCCTACCACATACAAGTGGCTCCAAGGGGTACCCAAATTGACCCAAGGATGCCCATGGTCGGGTATGTGTCCACCAATAAGGTTAGGACACGTTTTAGGGTAATTTTGTATTATTATAATATTATTTTTTAACCCTTATTTACCGGATTTACCCTTTAACCATGGTAAATAAAATATTTACCGCAGTAATTATTCAAAATGTCTAAAAATAAAAGTTACCTATTTACACAATTTGAACATCCTGATTCCAAATATGGAATCCATTTTTCTAAATTCAAAACACAGAAGTGGCAGAAATTAATTTAAAATTAATTCCCGCTGTCAAAACAAAAAGCGTGTTTTTAAGAGATAATAAATATCAAAAGATTGACACTTGTTTATGTTTGGTTTAATTGTAAAATTATGTCCAATGACCAACATTATATTAAATGGTAAAAATATATTCTAAATATACTTTAAAACCACTCAAATTCATAATTTATCACTATTAATTATTTTGATTAAAAAAGTTGTTTTTAATTAAAATTTAGTAATTTTCACTATTCATCAAAATATGAAAGTTATCCGAAAAGTACCAAAATTTCACCCTAGACTAATTTTGATATTCTGAATCCAAAAATGAAGTCCATTTTTAAATATAAAATATATATATTTTCAAAAAGTAGTTATTACTATTCATAACGGCTAGTTAAATTGGTTGTTAGAACTCGGTGTTGCGTACAACATACGCTATCACATTATTCAAAGAGAAGCGTACCGTAGAAGCTTGGGATGTTTCATTTTAAATTTTTGATGTCCCCATTTAGTCAAAAAGTTTAAAATATAGTATTTAAAAAGGGTTTACTATTATAGTTGATAAAAGTGCAATACTGAAAATGAATTTGTTCTTGCATTATATCTAAGAAACTCATAATATGGATTCTAAAATTATAAGGATTATATAAAGTTTAAAATTTAGTTAATACTATTCATAACCTTTTTTGAACGGCTTGTTTGGTGAGTCATGGTGCGCTTGAACTCGGTGTTGCGTGTAGTGCATGTTATTGAATTATTTTGAAGAAATAACACACTATGAAATCTTGGGGTGTTACATATGACTCCCATTAATTGGATCTTTTAAGGAAGATGGAATCCCTGGGAATTTCCCTTCACCAAGACGAATCCAAGATTCAAAAAATAAAGTGTGAGAAAAACCATTAACATTATATTTTAAATATTATCAAGATCACAGCTAAGACCAGGTTCTCCAAACCACCCTAAAAAATTTCCACCATCGTATAACAAAACCTTAAGGAATACACTGGTATAATATGGGGGTTTATATCTGGACCCTAACAATATTAATTTTTATATTTTAATTTTTAATAAAATAATTTTTATAATTATCATTTTATATTATTACATTATAAAATATTAAAAATTTATTCTGATAAAAATAATTTTTGATATGATGAAACCCAAATTGTATTTTTTGGGAAATATATAGTTTCAATCAAGAGACCCTTTTGAATGAATTAAAGAATTTTTTAAATAAATGTTATTTTAATAAAATATTATTACTAAATAATATTTATTTAACTATAAAATATAATATAATTTTTTTTAATTCAAATGTAATTTTTATAAGGGTTAGAAAACTATTATCGTCATAAAGCCCCATATTTTTCAAGAAATGGAGATTCTAATTTAAAATTGTAAATTATCATATTTATAGAGTTATTTTGATAAAATAAATATTATTTTTTAAATTAAAATATTTAAATTATTAATGTGTAATTTTTCATTATTTTATGAGATAGTAAAATTTCAGGTTAAAAATGAAATACAGTATAAATATACGGTATGTATTATGAGATAATAAAATCCAAAAAGTTATGTGATAAATAATATAAAGATAATACATGAAGAAAATTATGTTCCCCTTTAAAATTATTTGTTCTTAAGTTAATTGATTAATTTTTTAAACCTCCAACGAATCCTCAAAAACCTATATTATATTTTATGTTTTTAAAATTAATTAATTAAAACATGACTCACCTACACATCACTAAGGGTATTATTTTAACGAGTTAGGTTATTAGACATAAAAAATATTTAAAATCACTCATATTAGGCATAAAATATTTTCAAAAACTATGGTATGGTTTTTTATTATTATATTTTTCATATAGAGTCCAAATCATATGTTTAGAAATAAATAAAGAATTATCCACTCTTTTGATATAAAAAACCACCCAATATGTCATTACTCTTCACTGAAAACACTTGAATAAAAAATTTACTCTTCCATTACCAATTTATATCCATATTAACGTGTCCATAATCTCTTAAGAATCTACTCCCATAGTTTTTGAAGCACCCTCTAAAGGTAAGGGATCATCTCCTTCACCTCTTTATTAAAGCACATTCTTTATATTACGCCTTTTGATTTCCAATTTTTCATGTTTGGGTATGTTTATTCACATCCCTATTAAAATAATTATTAATTTAAATATTTTAAATACCCCTTTTAATTTCATTAAACCTTTACATGAATCGTTATGTACAACCATTATGCTGCCAAAATTATCCAGTGATTTTTCCATGCCAAACATTTGTGTAGTGAATAACCACCCCCAATTCTAGTCAAGGGAATTCAATTAGATATTCCCATAATTCATTGATTAGGTATTTATGTGTATTTATTCCACACCCCATAATATTTTAGCTAATAGTGATGAGAAAATTTCTTATATTGTATAATCTATGTGGCACACAAATGCAGGTACATGATATGAATGTGATGGGTGGGCCCAAAATTATACACCCCTATAATACATTAGGTAACGTTTTTATCTCATGATATTTCATATATTGTAAATAATATTTTTTCCTAATCATATTATGTAATTATGTGTTGGAATATATCCTTGACTTATGCCTATGATGTCATTTTATTATGTTTTTGTCGTATTCCTATGATGCCTTGATGTTATCATCTTTTATCATGTTGTGATGTTCATATTTATAATTCTCACACATATTTTTTTACCTTGATATTCTAATAGAATGAAATTTACTAATTTACCTTATACTATTCATTTATAATTCCCTTACTAATATTTCTGGTTAACCCATTATTATACATATCCCTAGGTTATCCCTGGTAGTTTTAGAAGAGAAATTCATTTTTAAGAGCATGTTAATGGAGTTTTAAATAATATAGATGTATCCCTATTCATGTTTTTATTTTATTTACATTATTTACCAAATACACTAGGCCTCGCAATCTTACAGTATTGTATTATGTATTCCTTTTTGTAATAAATCATTAATTGAGGTATAGAAAAGATATGGGTGGTCATAGTTGGTATTACAATAATGTCTAGTTATTTTTTGGATCTTGATTAGAAAACTTTGTTGAAATACTTAGGGATAGTAATAAGTATAGGGAAAAATTACTAAATTTTTATAAAGTATAGTGTAGGTGGTTTCTAAAAAAATGCATTCCTTCTTGGACACTAAAATTGGATGTGGATTTGGCACAGTTGTACCTAGGGGTAATAACCCTTAAAAGGTCACATTAGGCTTCACTCAATTGTGGCCTGGTTCTTGATAAAGAATCTTTCCTGAAAACATGGATTGATAATCATGGAGTATATGATTTGGTAAAATAAATATCTTCTTATGAACCATTATGATGGAGAAAAAACATACCATAATATTATATTTTATGAAATAGATCATGGATTACTTAGATTGAAACCTAGAAATTCAAAGGTACATAATATATGTTATTTATGAGTTATACCTTTAATATTAATGGTTTAACCATTTATTTGTTTAATATTTTAAAAATTATCATCCCTAATTTTACCTTTATTTTATTCAATGGTTGGATACAAGAGAATTAGAGCCAACCACCAATGTAAGGGGTAATGCGATGACTGCCCAAATGAGATGCTAAACCACATGGGAGTGGGAATAGAGAACTTCATGATAATAATTTCTCAATTAACTCATGTTATGAACAAAAAATTGAATCAATGGGAAAAAATCCTCCTAATAAAGGTCAAGATACAATTGAGACGTTTATGTGGAAAATGCCTAAAACATTAGTAGATATTTTGATCTTTTAATCATGGAAAAATGGATCAACACCATTGAAAAGTCATCCCCATACAATAATGATATGAGGAATAGAATTTAATGATTGATGTGTATCATATAGAAAGAGAATATAATAAATAGTGGAATTTGATAAAATATAATAAGTCCAAGTAATAAATTGATGCGATGGAGTAGAGAGAATTACAAAAGGTTTTTTGGAAAATATTTTACATGCACTGTCCAACTAAAAATGGAGAGAGATTTCCTTAGCCTCAAAAAATGAAAATGAATCCATCCAGGTGTATAGGAAAAAATATTACAATACATGAATAATAACACTATGTATTTTTCATCTACTGTCAATGTAAAATTTATCACTTCTTTAATGGGATAAATTTGAGTTTATGAAAAACTTTGGTGATTTGAGACTTTAACAACTATGAGAAAATTTTCTGATGTTCCCTTAAAATCAATATAGATATCATAAAATATCAAGGGTATCACTGGTATGAATATAATAAGTGTATAATATATTTTAATTCTGGATCTATGATAAGGAAATCTTATAGTACCATGTAATTCCAACATCCCATTTGTCAAAATTGTGGGAAGAAGCATATCGAAAATTTCAAAAAATGGGAAAAGTAAATGTTTTAGGTATAGGAAGGTTGGGAAATTACCTAGAAATTGTTCATGAGAGAAACCCACCAATTATATGGAATAAAGGAATTATCTAGTTAGTACTATTCCTGATGTCTAATGTTTCAACTAAAAGAAATTGGGACACTATGTCAATCAATTCACTAAGAAACTGGTGGTCAATGATAACCAATGACAACAAAATCTAAGGCCTAGCGAGAAAGGATAAGATTATTCCATGAAAACTAATGAGGTGGAACCTGATAATAATGTGATGATAGGTATTCTAGTTATTCATTCAAGGATAGTGAACAAATTATTTCATCTTGGTTCTATACATTATTTCATATCACATATATTATTAGAGCTATTCAAAAACCATCGCAAAATATTGAAGTTGAGTTATTGGTAAAGATGAAAAATGGGTTAATTATTACATCCCAGGAAGATAACTAATCCCCTATTAAAATTTGTGATCCAATTTTTTATAAATCCTTGTGATACTCTCTTTAGAGAAAGTTTACACTATTCTGGGTATAGATTGGATTTCCTTGTATAGAGCCTATATTATTCACTGAGATAATAAAATCACCCTCTATATAATAAATCGCCATTTGATTCTATACAAGTTCAAGGATGAGGATGAATATCCATTTGTATTATTATATCAAGAATGGATATTATTACCTTATAAGTAAGCGTATCTATCTAAAATGATTGAGACTAAGGAAAAAAATCATCATTGATGACATGCCCATTGTAAGGTAATTCACTAATGTATTTCCCAAAATAATTTCTAGTCTTCCTCTACGATGTGAGGTTAAGTTATAAGTTGAACTTATACCTAGATATTTACCAATATATAAGAATCCATATAAAATGTCCACTATTGAACATAAGGATCTAAAGAATAATCAACAAGAGAATCTAGATAAAGGGTTTATATTCCAAGTGCTTCACTATGGGGGTGAACTAATCCTTTTGTTTAAGAAGAAGGATTTCTCAATTAGACTATGTATTGATTATGATGAGATAAAAAAGATCACAATGAAGAATAAGTGTCATCTACTATGGATTTATGACTTATTCAATCATATACATGGATCCTAACACTTCTCTAAGGTGTTTTTGGGTTAGTATATTATCAAGTAAAGGTAAATAAGTCGGATATCCCCACGAATGATTTTAATAAAGGGTAAGGATAATATGAGTTCATAGTGATTCCATTTGGACTCATGAATACCCCATATATCATTATGGACTTAATAGATTATTTAGGTATTAGCTCAATAAATTTGTGTTTGTTCTTATAAATGATATTATTTTAAACTCTAAAATCAAGGAGGAACATGATAATCCTTTGAATGATATAATAAAAAACTTAAGGAAAGAAAATTTTTATGAAACATATGGTAAAATCATGATTTGGATATGGAAAGTAATATTCCAAGGTAATGTTATCATTAGAAAAGGGATATATATAGATCCTTCAAAAACTGAGGCAATCGAAGGATAGACCATACCTAATATGTGATGAAAATTCATAGTTTCTTGGGATTGGGTGGGTATTATCATTGATTTGTGAGAAACATATCATGATTGTTAAGCCCAATAGACAAGATAACTTATAAAGGATTCATGACTTTCAATATTGATGAATGTGAGGAGAGATTTAAAGAGTTAAAGTAAAGTATAATCACTACACCTATTCTCACATTACCACCAGTGGGGAAAGATTCATGTTCAATAGTGATACATAAAAAAAGGTCTCGGGTTTTTTCCCTCATGAAAGATGAAAAAGTGATAGCTTATGCCTCCCTAAAATTAAATATCCATGACTAGAAATACCAAACACATGATATAGAATTGGATGTAGTGATCTCTTCTTTGAATATTTGGTGACATTATCTTTATGGGGAAAAGTGTGACATCTATATGGATTATAAAATCCTCAAGTAAATATTCACAAAAAAAGATCTCAATATGTACCAATGAAGGTAGCTAGAGTCGATCTGGGATTATGATTGTTCAATCCATTTCCATCATAGTAAGGTAAACCAAGTGGAGAATTATCTACATATAAAGGATACTATAACCTTGTCCATGATGAGGATTTCGAGGGATATGATCTTCTTAGACATGTAGAGGATAGAAATTGGAATAATAAAAGGATATTCACTCTACCTCTCTCAAATAACATCTCAAAAATCTATTCCTAATAGGATTAAGGTGGCATAACAAGATAATGAGGTGCTACAAAAAAGGTAGTGAGTATTTTAGAGTTCAATTTCACTGAATATGGAGTTATAAGGTTTAGAAACCAAATATTTTTCCCATAAAAATTAAATTTAAAGATGGATATTTTAGATAATTCCAATAGCTCATCCATCTCTATTAATCCTAGAAGAACTAAGATGTGTTGATATTTAAATAAAAACTTCTAGCAGGATAACATGAAGAGGGAGATTTCAGAATTTTTATCTCGATATTTGGTATGCTAAAAATTCAATGATGAACCAAAAAAGACAAAGGGTATGATGAAACCATTTCTATTACTACTATGGAAATGGTTAAACATAACCATGGATTTTGTCATTGTATTACCCATGAAATTTAATGTAAATAAAACCATTTGGGTGGTATTATATCTCCCTACAAATTTAGTGAATTTCAATACTATCCAAGAATATTTATCTATTAAATGAATTATTAAGATATACACAAGGGAAGTGGTAAGACCTCTGGAATTTAGACTCTCCATTATATATCATTTATATTCATGGTTTACCTTGAGGTTCTATAGGATCCTTTAGTAAGTGTTAGATATAAAGTTTTGTTTCAGTAATTATTATCACCCTAAAAAGGATGGTCAGCCTAAGATAACAATTCCAACTATAGAGGATATGTTGAGATCATTTTAAATAGATTTCCAAGGATTTTGGGATAAAACCATTCCACTAGTGGGGTTCTTATATAACAATAGATTGTAATGAAACATTAAAAATTCCACTATATGAGGATTTGTATGGTATGTGGTGATAGATGATGAAATACTAGGATAAATTTGTAGATAAGAAGATGATGGGACCTGAACATATATTAGAGTTTATAAAGATGGTTAAAACCATTCAGCATCATATACATTCCACAAAAAGTTTATAGGAAATATATTTAGATATTCGTCGATGCGACCTAAAGATTGAGGTCAGATATAATTTATTCCGTTATATATCACCATGAAAGAAATTAACGAGGGTTGAGAAGAAAGGAAATATTAGTCCATGGTATTTCTGTTCCTTTGATATCCTTGGTCATTTTGGAGCTATGAACTATTGACCAACATTCCCACCTAAGCTATCTCAAGTACATGATGCGTTCCATCCATCCTTTTTGAGGAAGTACATACTGGACCCCTCATATGTACTAAATCTAGTGGTGGTACACTTGGAGCATTATATTCCATATGAGGAGTATCCAATGAAGATCTTAGATCATGGAGACAATGTTTTAAAAAATAAGATAACTTGCCTAGTCAAAGTGTTATGGAAGAACCATAAGTTTGAGGAAGAAACCTGTGAACCAAAATATGCGATGAAACATATGTAACAACATCTATTTTAGGGCATGAAATGAATTTTTTAGTGTGAAATTTTGGAAGAGGGGAATATTTTAATAAATCGAACATTTATAAACGAATTTCCCTTTTCAAATAAATTAATTAATTTTTAAGTAAAGAAGTTATAAAAAAACCTGCACTAATTTGGTTATTTTAGACCATTATAATATATATCCTATCATTTTTAAAAGACTACTAAACATCATAACCATTGATAATATATCCATTATATAGTGACCACTATGATTATTATATATTAAGGGTTATGATAAATCTAATTTTTATATATGAAATAAGTGATTACCTCGACTAGTAGGATTATACCCTATGAATACCATTTATCAAAACTTTTGAGGGATATGGAAGCACTTTGATTTAACCTTGACTAAACACATGATGAGGTTATAAAACTAAATCACAAGTGAATACATTTATGGGAGATGTTTAAGCTTATCTAGATCATGACCTGAACCATGTTTTTTGAACCACCCCAAGAAAAAATCCCCATCATAAACCTTAACCTCAGGGCATACATAGGTGTAATAAGGGATTATGTATCTTGACCCTAACTATATGAATTTTTATATTTTTATTTATAACAAAATAATTATTATATTTTTTATTTTTTATTATTACTTTATAAATGATTAAATAATTAGTTTGATAGAAGTAATATTTTGATATGATAAAAATTTAATTGTATTTTTTTGTGAAATATATAGTATCAATCAAGAAACCATTTTTTATAAATTCAATATTTTTTTAAATAAATGTTATTTTAATAAAATATTCTTTTACATATAATTTATATAAATATTAAAGATAATATACTTTTATGAAGTATAATATAATTTTATAATTGTTAGAAAACTATTATCCTTATTAAACCCCGTATTTTTCCTAAAATGGAAGTTTTTATTTAAAAGTGAGACTTATAAATATATAATTATCTTGATAAAATTAATATTGTTTTTGAAATAATTATGATGAAATTAGATAATGGTGGATTTTTTATAATTTCCAAGTTAGTTGATTGTTTGGGTAAAAATTAAATATGCTATATATATATAGTATGTATTACGAAATCATAAAAGAAAATAATTGATGTAATAAATAATATAAAGAGTATTAATGAACAAAAATATTTTTACCCATTAATAAAATTTATTTTTATGTTATTTTATTAATATTATAAACCCTTAATGAATCCAACAAAACCTATATTATATTTTAAAGTTTTAAAATTAATTCTTTTAGAACACGACTCTACTCCACATCACTAAGGGTTTTTTTAACAATATTGGTTGTTATACATAAATATTTTTGAAAACCACTTCTCTTTTAATAAAAACATGGTAAAAACTGTGGTAAGGTTTGTGGTTCTGATTATTTTATCATAAAGAGTCCAAAAATAAATTTAATAAGTCAATAAATTCCCCTCTTTATCACTATAAAAACCCACCCAAGATCATTTTAATATTCACTAAAAACCCTTGCTTAATGAGGCTATTATTACTATACCTCAATATATAACTATCAAGGTATCATGATCTCTTAATAAGATCCTTCTAATCTTATTAAAGTGTCTTCCCAATGTAAGGGATCCTCTATTTCTCATATTTATTCAATCGCCTTATTTATATTATGCCTTTTTATTTTGTAATTATTCATGTCTGGGTATGTTTTTAAACATCCATATTACTATCCTTATGACTTCCAAGTTATTAAAGACCCCTTTCACTATCATCAAACCCCTCTATGAATAGTTATGTACATTTTTTATACTGTAGATATTATCCTATGGTTTTCCTTGCCAAACATTTGTGTAGTGAATAACCATACCCATTTCCACACAAGGTTATTCAACTATATGTGCCCATCCTTCATGAATTTAGGACTTACCTACATATAACCCACACTCCTTAATTTTGGAACAAAAGTGATGAAAGATATTATCATGTTTCAAGATCTATGTGGAACCCAAATGCATGTACATGGTTTGAATGTGACGGGTGGTCCTAGAATTATATAGTCCTCCAATACATTAGGTAATATTTTTATATCAATATATTACTTTTATGGTGAACAAGAGGTTATGATAATCACACTATGTTATGATGACCTGGCGGTTAGTTTTGACTTGCGTTTACGATGCTATGTTTTATTTTGTTTCTACAATCCTATGTTTCCTTGATATTATAGTATTATATCATGCTTTTATGTTCAATTTTAAGATTATCATACCTCTTATATAAACTTGATATTCCTATTGACTAACATTTACTACTATACCTTATGCTATAATTTTATTATCCCCTTACTCGGTTTTGTAGGTCACCCCTTTCTAATGTACATCCCTTGGTTATCCCATACTATTTTAGAAGAGAAATGGATTTTTAAGATCATGTTAAAGAAGTTATAAATAATTTAATTTTATCCCTATTCAAGTTATTATGTTATGTAGCTAATTTCATAAATTCACTAGTCATGTCAATTTTTGAAGATTGTATTATGTGTTCCTTTATGTAATAAATCAAGAATTAAGGTGTATCAAAGAGATGGATTTCCATAATTTAAATTGTTTGTATAATTCCTAATTGACATAAAATTTATGAACTATATTTTATTCATGGTGTATAAATTTTAATTCCATTCTCTCTATTTATATGGTTTTTGATTGAGTTTTTATCCAATCCATAAGGGTTTCCATGTCTCAAATTTAAATCCCTTGAGATATGTTTAAGATATACATGATGTTTCCTTTTCAATGGGGTGAATAATTTTTTATTTTCATTTTATATCATGATACTGTTATATTTCATTATTTTAAATGTTCTATTTATATTTATACCTCTCATGGGTTTATAATTCAGATGTTACAAATTTTATAAGGAGTTTTCATGACTCAATTGTTTTCATTGGTTCATAGACTTTTATACAAAAAATAATAATTTTAAAAATTTCTATGATATTACCCTTTCTCCTATTTTATTTGGTATTTTTTTATCTAGGTAAAGTACTTCTCTTTATCAACATAAAATTATTTGATAAAATGTTTTCCATAATAAAAGTGTATAGTTGGTAGAAATAAGTCTCATTCATACCAATAGATCTTTTCTTCCATGTATATATTTTCATTACCACCAATATTATCCTCTCTTTTTAGAAAGATATTATAAATTATTTTATATGTTTTTCATAATTATTTACCCCTTTTAAAAGGTAAAATTTAATACTATTTTAATGATGTGGATTTTCAATAAGGTTATATAAAAATGTTTATATGTTTTTTCATCCTTTAAAAATATAAAGTTTAATCATCCACTCCACATTTTTGTATGACTTTCATTTCCTTTAATATCTTTAATTATTTAAAAATATTTAAAAAAACGTTTTCAAATTATTTTATCCTCTTTTATTGATTTTTTTTTCAATTTCCCATTATTAGAAAATATTTTTAAAAATAAATATTTTCAAATTATTTTCAATCCCTTTTTCTTGAAAAATTCATTTCATTTTCAATTATACATTATTAAATATTTAATTAAAAGTACATGTGTCTCAATGTATTTTAACTTATTTTTTTGAAACCTTTATGTGTTTTCAAGGATATTTTATTTGGAACTCTTTAAATGATGATTTTGAAAAGTATTTTCTATTTGTTATATAGATGTTATTATAGTATGTTTTTATTGATTTTGATGCTCACAAAACCTTAATTTGTTTTACTGTTAAATCCAATTTGATATAACTTTTGATTTCTATTTAATTGAATAATTATTTTATTTTCTTAGAATTATTAATGTAGTTTATTTGATATTTAATTTTGGGTGAAATATTATTCTACAAAGTATGATGGATGTTTTGAAGAAGCCTAAAACCACTATTTAAGAAGTTGTGTTTCAATATTATGTTGGTATCTAACCCTATGTTTAGACCCCCCCCCCCATTTAAGATGAAAATTATGATTAGTATTCTAATTTTTATAAGGAATGTCATGTTTGGAACCCCACATTCAATTTGAATGTTATGTTTGGAAACATAACATTTATTAAGGATCCTCACATTTGAGTACCTAATTTTTATTATATACCTACAGTAAGAAAACATAGTCTGGTATCATACACCACATTTTAGAGATCTATGTTTAGTAATAAACATACACTTCCAACCATAATTTAAGATTTATCCTCACATAGAACAACCACACATTAACCCAATTTTTTTTATTGGTTTGAATTATGAATTTTTTTGATATTTTAACTATGATTTCACTAATTTAAATATTATGATAAATAAATTCAAAATCCATTTAATAATACCTTCAACAATGGACTAATTTGTTCACATTTATAATGGAATTTATGATTTTTAGTGGATGATTAAATTCAAATTTCAAATATATTTATTATTTTGAAATCATGATTTAACTGGTTATATTTTTAATTTTTTCAATTGAATTAAATCAGGATGATTATTTAAATCTAAAATAGATATATTTTTAGAAGTGAATATATATTTTTCAATAATTCTATTTTCTCAGACGCCTGACGATCTGAAGCTATTACTCAAAATTTACATCTGATTTTTCCATTTATAGAGGATATTTTTATATCTACTATAAATAAGATTATTCAAATATATTATTCATCTCTGATAGTTTATTAAATTTTTTTATGAATATACTTTGGAGAGAAATATGTTATAGCTATTATTGTGTATTCATCCCACCACTATAAAATTTATTCTTTCTAATGTTCTCGTGTTATCTAAATGTATTTTTTAAAACAATTTTGGAGATTATTCATATGTATTTGATGTTTTTCATCTATTCTTGAAAATATATCTTCCTCTATTAGTTTCATCATCTGTATCTGAATGATCACATGTTGAATTTATCCAACCAAAGACAATATTTTTTATTATGAAAACTCCGGTGTTGAGTTTTTTAGGGGGTTTTAGTCTAATTTTTAAATACTTGTAATATATATTTTAATAATTTTTAGTTTATTTCACTTAATGGATGAGATCCCTTAGAAAATAATTTTATAATGAAAATCACCAGGATCATGAAAATCATCTTGGTGGAGTACACTATTGGAAATTTATTCCCTGAACCACTATAAAAATTTGTTTTGTTCATTTTTTTATTTCTAATTAACATCCTATTAAAATAAAATCAAAAAATCACATTATAAGTTACAATGGGTGGTTGGTTCAAAAATATTAAAGTGTTTATAAATGGACACAATTCACCCCCCTTGTATATTCACCTTCATTCTTAACTGACAATTAGTATAAGATGAGTTCCATATTGATGGTTTCTTTTGATCTCTAATAGGATTGAGTCAAATATCTAGAATAGAAATGATTCTAAGGGATATAAAAACCCAACCCAACATGGATTGATCCAAAAATACTCCTTGCCCACCTCTATAGGCTAGGGGTTGGTGAGAATCACTAAAAGACATAACTAATATGGGAGTCTTTTGGATAATGTACCTAAACATACAAAACCAAAAAAATTTATGTATAAGTGCATAAGAATAAGAATGAAAGAGAAAGAATATAGAGAATAAAGCATACATGTAAAACCTCTAGATAGTATAAGAGTATGAAAATGTAAACTGAAAATTAAAAAGGGGAAAAATACATGCCCAACTAGAAAGATGCCCCAACCTGATAGAAACTGGAAAATTAAAATTCTAATAGAGTCTGACTCCATATATCTAAGTCCTAACCACCATACATGGTCAAATTCACCAGGGTATCCCTATGCTCTTCTATAATCACCACTGATCTATTCTTCAACTGTATAAGACACGAGACGTACATGCAATGCTTATTCACGTGTGAGTATATACATACCCAGTAGGACTCCCTGAAAGATGAAGTGTGAGTTGTAAGAGACAATAGAAAATTGAAATCTCAACCCATATTAAGAGAGTAATAACATCCAATTGCATGGATATATATATATATATATATATATATATATGATCAATGAAATAATCTCAGAAAAGAGATAAATTGGATCTATTTCTCATAGCCCAACCCAGGAAAGAGTCCCAACTATTCTAAAGGGTCATCAATGATGACTAGAATATTGCGTGTCTATTCAAAGAAACCTCATATTAAATCCATAATTTTTCATTATGCCTCACAGTAGAGGGGTCACAATATCTAAGAAGAGGACCCATGCTCTGGAACAATAGGAGGGTTCCAATTAAGTGATCACTAAAGGACACATTCCCTAACTCAATAGGATGGTTCCACTCTAGAAGATAGAGGACCTGTGATCTGCTCAGCAAGAGGGTTCCACTCTAATGTACCAGGACCCATACCCTAATCCTAAGGGAGGGTTATACTCATATAGAAGATAGAGGTCCCATGCCCTTCCCAATAGGAGGGTTCCACTCTAACAGTAGATAGAGGACTGATACCTTTCCCAGTATTAAGGTGCCACTCTAGTGGTCAAGTACCCATGTCCTGATACCATAGGAGGGGGACACATTGATAGATATAGGAGCCATAACCTTCCTAATATGATGGTTCCACTCTAGTGGTTAAGGAAACATACTAAAATACCATAGGAGGTTCCACTCAGATAACAGATAGAAGACCCATACCCTTTCTAGCATGAGGGTTCCCCTCTAGTGTTCAAGGACCCATACCGTGATACCGTAGAAGGGTTATAGTATCATAGTTGGGGACCCATGAATAGAATTTACAAGAGGTTTCCACTTGGTGGATAGTTAAAGGAAACATTCCATGTCCCTGTAGGATGGTGCCACTCTAATACTCGTTCAAGGACTCATGCCCTACCCAGTAGGAGGGTACCACTCTAATCTCTAGGATGATCCTACTATATCACTTACCTCATGAAGATTCTCCTAAAGAATCATCACACTTGGAACATCTTGGATAATATATCAACATCCACCATGGACGTTACCATTGAGTTCTACATGTAAGGACACTCAAGATAGGCTACTCACGGCCCAAAATACAATTCTAAATGAAGGCAATACGATAGGTGGAAGTTTCAAAAAAAAATGAAGTAGGTGTACATGACATGTAAGGGGTACCACATGATGTGTTTTCATGCTCCACTTCCTGGTTGTGTCCCTACTAGTACACAAACCAATTCTCATGTTTCCCTACATGGCATGTAAGGGGTCCACAAGGCATACCGCATCCACCTAGGGTCCTACCTGTGCTCCTAGATATATCCATGTAAAATTTCTCATTACAGTATACTTTGGTACATGGTGTGTTCTCCACACAAGGTCCTACACATGTGCTTCTTCTCTACAAACTATATTCCTAGGGAGGTTCACACATTGTGTGACACAGTCACACAATGTGCGATCCTGAACTTTTCCAAAACCATAGCACTGAATCAATACGGGTAATACACAATGTGTGTTCATCATCCTATACTTAGTGTTGTATGATTTTTCCAAAATGTTCATATCTGATCCCTGAATTCTATATTTGGCTTCTCCTGTGTCGATAATTTCCTAGTACTCACCCGAAATCATAAGTGGGGGTGCTCTATTTGTCCTTTCCAGCCATCCAGTGAATGGAAATCAGACTTCCATCAATTATTCCAAATCTATTACACACCTAACCCATCTCCCATGCAATAACATCTTTAATTTAGGTCCTAAATCCATAATGAAATGATCTATAACCCCAAAATCATCCTAATTCGTACTCTATTCACCGATCTGTTCACCACCTGTGAATATGTTTGGTATATGAGGGTCTAATCATGCACTATCCAACCCAACAATGTCAAACCACGGTTTTTGTAGCCCAATAATGAAGATCACGAAGAAATATATGGGAAAAGAAAAAGAAAAAAGGTACAACAATTGTTGGCCAAGTGTTATTTTCCAATTAATATAATTGGGTGAGAATGGGTGAGACATAATTGAATAAACAAATTGAATCTAATGCATGGGCGCACGAAGAGGTTCAATTAGTGAAAATCAATGGAATAAGAATGACCATGCTCAATAATTTAATAAAATGGGTCATAAATCCAAAATTTATGATTCCTACATCAAATAAAATCATGTATTTATGAAGAACATTCTTTCCAATGAATAAGAGAAGTTGTTTCATTCACTGCACCTCAATTCTCCTTGACCCAGAAAATCATTATCATATATTCTCAATTATCTAGTGGAGGGTGGAAGAAATATCCTCCAAATTATCCTAGGGTTATGTGGATAAACCTATTGATCCTCCATAAAAGTGTATTTATATAGGATAATAGGTCTAAATAATTTAGTAAAATAAATAAAATTATTTATTTACTTTAATTAAATAAACCCGCCAACGGTCACTATATCCAAATTCCTCATACTGACCAACTTTAGGTTGTTCCTAGGTTAAAAATCACATTCCAGATTCAATCATAGTCTCATATTTTAGATTCGATACTCTATTTTAGTGATATAACTTTTTTTGAAATAAATCGAATGCACGTGATATAAAATTAATTTTAAATTTTTTTAAAATTAATTATGGGAACACCAGGATTCATAATTGTGCTACATCTTAGCACCTACCTCTAAAAATATTTCTTGATATATTCCAAAGTCTTACTAATAAAAAATTGGGTCTCTTCAATATTCCCTCCTTTAATTTTTTTTATTCCCAAAAATAGTAAAATAAATAGAAATCTTTGGATACTAAGCTTGTATCTGGCTCTCTCAATCCTAAGAGCTCTCATGAATGCTCCCATGATGCTACAAAACATAGACCAAGGGGATGTTCCATCCACACTATGTCCTCTCATGTCAATCCATGATCACCACTGAGTGATCTGAAAAAGTGTCTCCATCCTCGATGTCCATCTTTCCCCAGTCAATAACATGCTTGGAGTCATGCACGTATCTCCTCATCTATGAAATAGGGAAGACATCATACAGAGGCTCCAACCATGGGGGTAAGGAGTGGTCGTAATCAACTTTTACATCCATTTACAAGATATATAATGTTTTGATGAACCTTGGGTATATCCTACCTCCCAGGAAGAAGCTTGGAAATACTCATCACGAGGAGAATCTCAAGAAAACAGGGTATCACTTCTCAAACTCCAAGGACCTACAATGTTGATCTATATAAGATTTATGCACCAATGAGATATCCTCATCTACTCATGGATCACCTAGAACTTCTTTTCCATCACATGCACCATCTCTATCCCAATAATAAATCTCTCTCCAATCTCAATCCAGTGTAAGGGTGGCCTAAAAGGTCTCCCATATAGGGCCTCGAAAGGTTCCATGCCAATAATAGATTGAAATCTATTATTTTTTTTGCAAACACTACCAATGGAAATTGATCCTCTCATATTTGTATGAATTCTAGAATAAAATTCATCAACATATCCTCCACCACCTATATAGTGCATTAAGTCTTCCCATATATCTTGGGGTGGAAGGTTGTACTCATCCCTATTTGGGTCTCAAATGCAGCATACAAGCCTCCCCACAACTCTGACCTGAACCACTCATCACTTTTAGAGACAATTTTTGAGGGTACCCCATGAAGGAAAATGATTTCTCATTCATACAGCTACCCCAAACTCCACAGTAAACTTTTCTCCCTGATATCCAGGAAGTGTACTAACATAGAGAGTCAGTCAACATCACCCTTATGGTGTCACAAACTCTTTCTATCCCAAAAATACCTATCACAATGTCCACGGATATTTCATCCCATTTACACTCAAGGATCTCAAGAGGCTGTAATAATCATGTTAGAACCCGATGCTCTGCCTTTACCTAATGATAGGTGAGGCATCGAGAGATGAAGTCAAACATACTCTGTCTCATGTTATCCCACCCAAGCCACTACTAAATTTAATTTCAAATGTTCCCCACATCAAGATGCACAAACAAAGGATATGTGTAAAAATCTATCATCACATCCTCCCACATCATGATTGGGACCAAAAACCATCCTTAAAAAAGGATGATGTGATTCCCTCCTTCAAAAAATCTATATGGTGAATCTCCTGAGGATATTTGGTCACATAAGACCTCAAAATAAATGTATCCCAGCTAGATATCACTCACACACTAGAGGATAAGAGGATTTAACAACATCAACTAAAGAAAATTCACACCCTCATACCCAACCAGAGTCTGCTATAAGGAATCTAACTTCTCATACGCTTCATGTACCAAAAGATCTCAGGACTTCCTAATAAGGGAATCTTCCAACACATCCCCTTCTAAAGTGTATAGACTATATAAATTTTATAGTCCTTTAATAACTCCAAATAATGTCTCTACCTTAGGTTTTGGACTCTCTATGTGAATATATACCTGAGGATATAATGGTCTGAGTAAACAACAATGAACTCTCCCAAAAGAGAGTTCCTCCACATCCTCATGGATAAGACTATCACTACCAACTCTAGGACAAGAATCTTGTAGATCATCTTGTGGTGTATCAACTTCCTTGACCCATATATGATAATTTTTTATCAATATATTAATATGTAGTATATCCAAGCTCCTGAGTCATCACAATACACTATGTACTCCACACCCTCCTCTATTAGTCTCAAAACATGATCACTCCTCATTCTCATCCTTAACTCTTATAAGTCTTCTAAGAGTTCGCAGTGTAGTTAAACAGCTTCCATTTCAGTATTCGGGAAGTTAAAGGGGCTTCAATCCTAGATAATTATTCCCCAAAACGTTTTTAGTGCCCCTCTAAGCTAAGAAAACTCCACACCTATGACATGCTCTTGGGTGGATCCTAAGAAATCACTACATCGATTTTCTCTTCGTTCGTAGTTAATCCATTTTCAAAAATGAAATGCCCTAGAAAGTGAACCTCATGGATATAGATATGGAATTTTGATATATTACCATAAGATTGGTGTTCTCAAAGGAATTAGTGAACTATCCTCAAATGCTTTTTATGATACTCCTCTAACACAGAGTATATGATTATGTCATTGATGAATAAAATGAACAATAATGTCATGTATATCTATAATATTTAGTTCATCAAGGATATAAAATAGTCTGGGAATTCTTCACACCAAAAGTCATCACCAGGAACTCATAGTGTCGTAGTGACATGAGAATTCTATCTCTCGAATATCAGACTCATGAACACTCAACTAGTGGTATCCAGCCTTGAGATTGTTCATTGAGAAACATATTACACCTTGAAACTAATTAAATAACAATAATATACTTGAAAATGGGTATTTTTACTTTATCATGGTCTGGTTCAGGTGATGAAAATCTACACGAATTTTCAATCTCCCAACAAAAAATTTCATAAATAACATTGGGGTTGCCCAAGGGCACACTGTGTCTGATAAAAAAATTATATAAAAGGGACTAAAACTGAAAAAATATCTCCAAGGGATTAGTATGGGCTATATGATATTCCTTAGAAGATATAAAGGTGTTCTTTTGTTGTAAATGGATGAAATCCTCCATCTCTTACCTCATAGGTAGTCCCAAAACATCCTTAGGAAAGATATACTTAAAATTATCCAAGAATGATGGAATACAGATTCCTAAAGATCCTTCTTCACTAAGGGATAAAATCTGCAACTGATAGAAAATGGGATATATCCTCCTTCTCACAAAAAACCGTTCACCCTTCCATAAGGTCTCTCTCACCTATAAAGGAGAATATCGTCCCATCAGTGAGAAGGCATATGAACCATCAATGGTGATATTCAATCTGGGATCAGAACATGGACAACCCAGCCATACCAAATATGACGTAATAAGTTCTCGTTGTGAGGACTAAAAGTTCCCATGATAACATCTCTCCACCAATATATAGATCACACTTTCATAAGAAAAAATAGATTGAAGAAAGGTTCCCTATAGGAACCTGAAGTAAATGCTTATAGAAAAACTTTTCAACTAGGAGCTCCAACTCTCACACATAGAGTAATGATATGAAGTAATGACTCACACTAGTTTATATTATTACTTAATTAAGCGTATAATAAACATAGATAGTATCTCTAATCATATCATGCATCATTGGGTTATACACTTCCATGGACCACAGCTGTCTTCGGCCCTGACTGCTAGCTCCATGAGCCTGATGTGGGATGCTAGGTGGGAGTGGTGGAAGGATATCATAGGGTCATACACCAAACATAGATTCTATTTCTATATCCCCACATGTTCATATTCCATATTGACCTCCTTTGGGGAAACCTTCCCTCGCCTAGGAGATCTGTGATCACGACACTGCCTATGTCATGGCGGTTCATCTACTATCTTCTTGGACTCCACAACATGTCTAGTTAAAAAATCATGCATCAGGTGACCCTGGATATCACATTCATAGAACCTTCCCCTCTTTGAGCTTCCTTGGAACTCTGCTTTTTCCCTAACCATGTTCTCGAGTCTGATCCTATGAAGTTGTCTCGTGATGAGATCCTCTCGACTAGTGCATGTTAGCTACTCTAGACGACTCATCCCTATAATTCCCACTACCATCTCCAGTTTCCTGGAATCCCTTTGATTAGAATCTATCCATCATCAATGCCTGATACAGCACCCCAACATATGTGGTAATTCCTAAGGGAACTACAGAATCACATATATATCTGTGGATACCCTGCTCAAACTTCTGCACTAAGAATTATCCTTAATGAATCATATTGAGGGAGTGTTTTGTAGGGTCTATAAACCACACATCATACTCATACACTATCATACCTCCCTTCTAAAACTCCATAAGAACCTAAATACAAACTAAGAATAAGCATTAGGGGTATTACTCATCACAGAACAACTGCAAGAGGTTGGGCCATGGAAGTGTTGAATCATCAATAATTTACATAACTAGACTCCACTAGCCCCCAAATTCTCCATGGAAAAGGTTTGTTTCCATCACAACCACATGACTAGTCATTATCAACAAAATTATGAAAACACATACCACCAACTCTATCCAATCTTCTACCACATAGGGATCTATCTCACCATGAAACCTCAGTGGCCTCTAGCATCGTAACACACAGAGTGCGCCAAGAAAGAATGCATGATTATATTACTCTAATAGTATAATATATATCTTGATAGGTGGTGGGGGTGATACCTATCCACCTAGAGAAATTATATCATTCAATATCCCCTAAAATGAGGCCTCATCACTCCTCAGATCATCTTCATGTTATAAAATATGTAACATGGATGGATGTCATCACAGAGGCATCCGGAAATTTAATAAAGATATACCACTGTCATATGAGAGTATATATATTGGGATATGAATCAACAATTATAGTCAAGTAATCCATTATATATGATTCATGTACCATTTTTTCATGCAACTAATGTCTATATATGCTAAGTCGACAAGTAGGTAGTCAGAGTCCTGGTGAATGGATACGTCAGTAGCCTACACCCACATTGAGTTCCCTAACCATAAATATACACTTGATACACTTTTAAAATATTTAATTAGGTGCCAAATAAATCCTAGTAATGGGGAAATTCTAAATATAATCCCAAGGAAAGAGCTCCCTTAATACCAATAGGTCACAACTCGAACCAAAGGGGCTTGAGCAGCAACTAACCAAATCTCGCTTCCATAGGCTAGGAGCTGGAAAAAGCACCAAAATGAATAACTAATATGGGTGTCATTTTCCTAATTTACCAGTATGAACACACCCAACCATATCCTTTCATAACTGAAGAGAAATAATAATGAAATATTCACCATATAGGGAATAAAACCTACATTTAAAACCTTTAGGGAGTACAAGAGTACGACTGTGTAAAATTAAAAATCAAAAGGTAAAAAAAACACACCCAAATTGAAATATGTCCCAACCGAATAGGAATGGGAAATGTAAAATGATGGCAGAGCCCAACTCTATATCTCAAATCTCCATCCACCATACATGTTCAAATGCACCAGGGTATCCCTATACTCCTCTATAATTGTGGTCGACCTGTCCATCATCTAAATAGAACATGACATGTGTGGAAAAATCCCATATAGGAGTGAGTATATAGTTACCTAGTAGAATTACATGAAAGATGAAGGGGGTTAGTAATAGATATGATAGTAAATAGATAACACAACCCATAGTAGGAGAGTAAAAAAATCCAATAACATGGATATATATATATATATATATATATAAATTCCCAACAAAAGAATCCCAAAAGAGAGGGAAAGTAGATATCCATCTCAAAGACTATACCTGGAAAGAGTGAAAACAGTTCCAAAGGGTCCATAAATGATGTCTACCGTCTCACTCATCTATCTGAAGAAATATATAAGTCAATCTACATGTTTTCACTATTTCACATAGTCAAGGGGACATAATCTATATTTAGAGGACTCATTCCATGGTACAACATGAGGGTTCCACTCAATTAGTCAATAGAGAACCCATAACTTGATTCCAAAGGAGGGTGCCACTCTAATAGATAAAGTACTCATGTCTTCTTAGCAAGAGGGTTCCACTCCTGTGGTTGAGGAACCATACCTTAATATCATAGGAGGGTTCCACTTGGATAGAATATAGGGGTCACATGTCCTACCTATCATGAGGGTTCCACTCTAATACTAGTTACAAGAGTCATAACCTTCCCAGCAATAGGGTGAAACTCTAGTGGTCAAAGAACCATTCCCTGATACCATAGGATGGTTCCACTATAATAGATATAATACACATTACCTACCCAGTAGGAGAGTTCCACTCTTGTGGTCGAGGACCCATACCCTAATAATGAAGGAGGGTTCCACACATATAGTAGATATAGGACCCATACCCTTCCCAATAGGAGGGTTCCACTCTACTTGTTTAGGACCCATACCTTGATACCATAAGAGGGTGCCACTCTGATAGTCAAGGACCTATGCCTAGACACCACTTGAGGTTTTTAATTAGTGGATAGGTAGAGGAACCATGACCTATCCCAGAAGGATGGTTACATTCTAATAGTTAATTGAGGACCCATTCCTCGCCTTTCAAGAGGGTTCCACTCCGATCACTCTAATGATCCTTCTTGATCACTGTCGTCAAGAATCTCATAAAGAAGTGTCACACTTGGAATATTTTTAATCACATCTCAACAACAAAAATGAAGGCTACTATTTTGTTCGATGTTGAAATACACTCTCTATAAGTTACTTATGGGCCAAAATCTGAGTATAAACAAAGTAGATAAAAGAGGTAGAAGTTTCCTTAAATGGAAGTATGGGTACACATCATGTAAGAGGACCCACACTTCATTTGGTCCCACTCCATTTCCAATCTATGTCTCTTACATTACATATATCACTGACCATGTATCCATACACATCATGTAAGGGGACTATGAAATTTGATTCATCCACTTGGGGTCCTTACCATGCTCTTTGTTGTGACTGTGTTAAATTTATCATGCATGTTAACCTCAGCACATGATGTGTACTCCCACACAGGGTCCTACCAGTGTTCTTCTGCCACATGGCCTATCTATCTAATGAGGTTTGCACGATGTGTGCCAAAATTACATGGGGTGTGATCCTTAACATTTACAAAACCCAATCACTACAACCATAGGGATACTAAATAGTGTGTCTTCTTCATCCTCCATGATGTGTTGTACGGTTTTTTCATATAAGGATATATATTATCCTTTTATTCCTAATACAGTATCCCCTCAGCCAAAAAATACCTATTTCTCACCCAAAATCATTGGGTAAATGATTAGTTTTTCTTTTCCAACCATATGGTGGCTAGGATTTTGACTTTCTCTGATCCATCCCACACCCGTACATGACTCGTATGTCTTTCATGACATGCCATCTTCAATTTAGATCCCATATTAATTAAATAATAATCCAAAATTTGAAAATCATCCTGATACATTCTCTTTTCTATGATCCCTTCATTGGCTATGAATCTACCATGTGTCATTGGGATTTGATCATGCTCGATCCCACCAGGTAATGTCGAACTGTTGTCCCCATATCCCAATGATTAACATCATGAATAATGATGGATGAAAATTCCAAGAAATAGAGGTAAAAAAATTTGGACAATAATTATTGGATAAAAAATAAAATTGGGGGAGATTGGGTGTGAAATAATTGGGAAATACAAAGGTTCAATACACATAGATTAAATGAATAAGAATGATCTTGCTCATTATTTTAATCAAATGGGGTTTATATACATAATTTATGAGTTTTTCCTCAAATATAATTTTTCATTGATAAAGAACACACTCTCCAATTAATAATAGAAATTTTTGTGTTTGTTGCACCTCGATTTTCCTGGATCCAGAGGCTCGTTGTCATCTGATCTCAATTAACCAATACATAGTGGAAGAAATATCATCTCAATGATCCCAAATTATGTGTATAACACAAGAAATGTTCCATAATGGTTTATTTATAAAGGAGTATAATTCTAGGTCATTTATTAAAATAAATAAAATTAATTAATTATATTAATTAAACACACCTGCTAATGGTCATTATATCTGAACGCCTCATGCTAACCCACTTTAGGTCATTCCTAGGGTAAAACTCACATTCCATATTCAATTGTGGTCCCAAATTTTTTATCTGAGACTCTATTTATGAGACATCATATTTTATTTTAGAATCTACACATAAATTATATAAAATTTAATTAATATATTTATAAAATTAATTTCAAGATCACTGGGTCTTAGAATCATGTACTCTCAGAGTATTGGGCTCCAAAAAATATTCCTTGATATATTTCAAATTCTTACAAGACAAAAAAAGGGTCTCTATAATTGTTGATATAAATGAAGGTATTTTAATGATTTGGGATTCATATTTTAATGATGATAATTATTGATTATAGAAAGTGTGGATGAATATATATTTGAAGAATCTTGGTTTGAAAGTTTATCTCAAGGATGTTAAGACATTCCCAAGGAGGAACTAAAAAATGGGATGCTACCAAAGAAAGTTAATAATATCTAAATGCAATATCTATGAATTATATTATTTTTTAACTTAGTCTGGATGAGTTTAATCATGTCCCTCAATATGGTACTATGTATAGAATATGTCATAAATTCATTGTTTCATCAGAAGAGGCTGAAAATATAACAAAGTTGAGATACAATAATACTAAATTGAAGTTTAATACTTTTAGAATATAATAAGGTATATTTTTTAATCATATTAATTTAATATTGGTATAAATATTCAATTTTTTTATTCTCTTGGAACACCTATTTCTAAACTAGATCAGGATTTGGAAGTTTTTTGGTTTTACCAGCTATATAGAATGGTATATCAGTTATAATTAAATAGTAAACTCTTATTTAAGAATTAATAATGAAATAATTGATTGGTACTCTTATTATTTTTAAATATGAGAAAAAAATACAAGTCTAGGTATCATAGAATGATCAAAAAGTAAGATCATATTACCAATGATGGAAATTATTAAGAAGAGGAATCTATATTCTCCAATGATTAAACTTATCCATATTTAGGAGATAAAAATGATCACACATATACAAGATCCAATATGTTTTCTAAAAAGTAGATGTGTTTTAATAAACCTTTTAGTGACTATAATAAAAATGGTTTTCAAGCATATGGGAAATATCAAACCTGATTGTCCACAACTGAACAAAAAGAGAAAAATGGGTAAGAAAGAAAAGAAACTTCAAATGAAAGTTGAGTGGGAGTGAAAAGATAAGAAGGATATAAAGGCTACATGAAGTGTATATGAATATTTAAATAGTTATACATGTTCACAATATGAGAAAAAAAATAACATGAGAAAGAAAATATGTTCTATATGGATAAATAAGATGATGCACAATCTTATCATTATTTTATCTTTGATTTAGATTCTGAAAATTTTGTAATGATAAATTCGTTGAATATGGTTCTATACTAAAAGAGAAATATGAATATATGAGGGGAAATAAAGAATATCTTAAAAATATTCATAATTACATGCTAACAGATAATAATACTATGTTAAAACAACACATAGAATTGAATGGAAAATTAAACAACATTGCTTCAAGCAGTACTAAACATGGAAGTAAAATTAAATAATTACTTGCTGAAGTAAAATCCTTAAAAAGTTATGATATTTTTCTCACTAGAGGATATGAGACATTAAATAAAATTCTTGGAAGTAATGTATATAGAAAATTAAAATAATTAATTGGTTGTAATGTTGAAATACATAAACTATAAAAAATTATAATGTTCATAGTTTAAAAAATAATATCATATAAAATGTTACTTATTTTTATTATGGAATTAATTTTCACTATATTGATAATTGCTTCTTGAGTAATCCTTAAATTAGTAGTTTATAGAAATATTATTTTTTTAGTTACTTTTTTGGATTTAATTATGGATTTTCTAGTAAAATTAAATAGACCTTATTGGAAAAATTATTTCTTGCTGACACTATCACACAGAAATGTTATTGGGTTCTAAATTTGTTGATATTTTTGTAGGTGAAAAAACATAGGAAAAATTATATATGGTATATGGACATTGGATGTTAATGGTATATGAGTACATACTTTTCTAACATTCATGCACTATCTAAAGTTGATGGAGGTTTGGTTACCTTTTGTGACAATGCTAAAGGGGAGGTCATTTGAGTTGGGTTTGATGGAGATATAAAATCTATGATTATAAAGATGGTTCTATATTTTAAAGGGCTGAAACATAATATAATAAGTATATCGTAAATCTATTATGATGTTTTTACTGTTTATTTATCTCATAATAAATTTTATATGTTCATAAATAAACTACTTAAGTTTATATCACCTATAACAAAAAAAATTATACTACCTTAGTTCCTTGTGTGAAAAAAATTTGAACTATTTAAATAATAAAAAATAGTGAATATTTAATATTTCATAAAACTATTAGTAATTGTAATATATTTTATCTATCTAAATTATCTAATAATAATTTAGTTTCTAATTTATCTTTTCTTATGTTTCATGAGAAGGACTTTTTGATGAATTCCAAATAGGTAAGAACCATACACCATCATTTAAATAAATCAATATTGTTACTACATATAAACCTTCAAAAATATTCCTCCTGGATTATTTTAAAACTATAGAGTATCAAGATTGATTGGTAGGTTTTTTATTTATGTTTTAGTTTATGATTTACCTATATTTACTTGGGTTTATTATTTTAAACTTTAAAAGTGAATATTTTTCATCCTTTATGAGTTTTTTATGTTGTTTCAAAATGAAAATGATCTTAAAATAATATCATTGAGAATTGATCATGGATGAGAATTTTAGAATTAAGAATTTAATTCTTTTTTCATAAATATTATTATTAAATATATATTTTCTTCACCAAGAACACCTCAATAGAATGGGATTGTATAAAGAAGAAATATAACCATTTATGAAATTGAGAGAACTATTTTAAATGAGTATAGTTTACCTAGTTATTTTTCGGTAGAAGATGTTAATATGGTATTCCATAATATGAATATATTTTTAATAATACATATTATTAAAAAAACACATTATACGCTATGGAATAATATAAAACCTAAAGTTGGATATTTTAATTATTTTGTATGGAAGGTATATCTCTCGAATACAAATAAAATTTTTTATAGGTTTGATCAAATTACTGGTGAAGAAATACTTTAGAGCGTTTAGTAAAAATTCAAGGATTGTTGAAGAATCTATTCATGTAATTTTTTTGAGAGTGATTCCTTTGATCATAATAAAACATAACAAGATGAAGACATTAATTGTTTAAAAAACATGAGGATTGGTTATTATAATGATTAGTTTGAAAGAAAATTAGAATATGACCATGATCATTAAAATTATAAAGAATATAAAAATAAGGAACCTAAAAGTGTATTACTTAGATAAACTAAGAATTTTAAGGAACATCCTTTTAAGGCTATTTTATGTGATATAGATGAAGTTTTTTAGACTTGTAGGAATGTTGTAAACCTTGTTGAATTGTCTTCTTTTCAATCTTAGTTTGAATCTTAGTTTTTAGAAGAATCCTTAGCTGATGAGAGTTTAATGTTGTTTATGCAAGAAGATTTAAATCAATTTAAGAGAAATAATTTTTAGTAATTAGTTGAGAGAAGCTCTGACCATCCTGAAATATGAACTAAATTTGATTTATGGAATAAGTAACATGATCAAGGCTTGGTTATTAGGAATGAGTCTAGTTGTGTTTAAAAGGGTTAAAATTAGGAGGAAGTTATAAATTATGATGATAAATATCCCATGTTTCTGTGATTGATTCCATTAGATCCATTTTAGGCTATTCAATTAATATCAATTTTAAATTATACCATCTGGATGTTAAATATTCTTTTAAAAATAGTTATTTAATGAAGGAGATTTATGTTGAATAACCCTTAGGTTTTTAAAATCCTCATCTATAAAATCTTATTGTTAAATTTACTAAAGATATCTGTTGTCTTCAATAATCACCAATGGATTGGTATGAGAGTTTGAGATATTTTATTTTAGAAAATGGTTTTTCTATTGTTCGGGATGATCCTACTCTTTTTAATAAAATTTCATATTATTATATTTAATTATGCAAAAATTTTATAGATGATGTTATTTTTTCTTCCTCTAATAAAAATCTTTGTAATAACACTCCAAAACTTATAGAAAAAGGTTTGAAAAGAGTATAATAAGATAATTAAATTTCTTTATTAGATTTAAAATCTATCAAAAGGATTTTTGAAATTTTTTAAATCAATATAAATTCATTTTTTATTTATTGAAAAATTTTGGTCTTGAAAATAGTAATCCATTTACAACTCCTGTGTGTATAATATAATAATTGATTTAGATTAAGCTAGTAAACCAGTTAGAAACAAGTTATATATAGGTTTAACTAGTAGATTATTATATCTCACTAATAGTAAAACATTTGTTATGTTTTATATTTTCATTTTTATAATATTTTAATCAAATCCAAAAGTATATTATTTTATTTTTTTAAAAGGATTTTGATATATTTAAAAGAAACCATTTCTTTATATTTTTTTAATCTAAAAACATTAGTTTTGATTTAATTTCATAATCATATGATGATTTTAGAGGATATATATAAAATAGAAAAAGAACTTACAAAACCTATCAGTTTTTAGGTAAAACATTGGTTTTATGGTTAAGTAAAAAATCATTTTAATTGTTAACTATTAAAGCAGAATACATATAAGTTTATAGTTTTTATGCACTAGTGTTGTGAATGAAACAACACTTTAAGGATTTGGATGTAATTTTGATTATGTTCCTATTTTATGTGATAATAAAAGTACTGTAAATATTTCAAAAAATCCTGTTAGTCATTCTATAACTAAGAATATTGATATTTGGAATATATTTTGAAGGGATCCTATCTATAGAGAAGATATATCTTTAGAATTTTTTAATAATGAATCTCAACTTGCTATAATTTTTACTAAACCATTTTCCAAGGATAGTTTTGATTTTATTATGGGGTATTAAGGTCTATTTATATTTATGTAGGTTATATAATATTTTTATTAATGCCTATTTATTTTAATAATTATTTATTTATCATTTAAAGTATTTTTTTTAATATTTATTTATTTTAATATTTATTCAGTCTTTAATTTGTTTAATTAAAATCTCTATTTTCATATTTGATTTTTCAAAACTATATTTTCTTTTTAAAAAACCAAAATGATTTCACTAAATAATAAGATTTAAAAACTGAATCATCCCCTAAAAATGTCATATTTAATTTCAAATATCTCTCCTAACTTTAAGCTCTCATCCTTTAAATTTAAAAAACTCTTGATATTTCAAACCCTAAATGTTAAAAACCTTAAACCGTCTACTGCTTCTTACAATGGTGAAGAATAAGAGGACAAAGGAACATGGTCTTAGTGGTGTAAAGAAGAAAAATATTTCCAATACGGACCATAGGGTGCTATAAGAGAAAGTGTTTAGATTCAAATAGATGTTTTAGATTAGTATATTTTTGAAAAAAACATTAAGAATTAAGGGGACTGAGTTTATGTTTGATATATAAAATTCTGAATATTTTTTTTAAAAGGAAGTAAAATTAATATATGAGAATTCACATTTAAGATTTGATAATAGTGATGAATAAATTTCTTCAATGGTGAATGAAAATGAGTTCCCTATTTCAACAATTGATATGGATTGTAAGTGTTATCATGAATATAATTTTATTTTTTAGTCTAAGATATATTTTATATAGGGTGCATAAGTTTTAAGACAACATTTCCTTACTTTTTTTAATGTCTCAAGTGAAGAAGATATTGGAAAAGGGTTTTAACGATGAACATAAGGTTTCGTTCAATTTAATTTATGCAATTTTTATTCTAAGAATCATATAGTGAGAGAATATTATTTTTCCAAACATTTATATCATGGTTCTCTTGATAAGAGATGTCTATTTGAATTTAATTCAGTACATGTAAATATATATGAACCAAAATAACCAAATGGAGTTTAGGATGTATTTTTAACCCTATGGTAGGCTAGTATTTATTGTTATTTATAAGAGTGTAATTATTCATGACATTATTATTGGTTTAATATGTAATCATAGCAACATTATGTCTATTAGAACCATAGTAAAATCTGTTTTCTTTTGGAGTGTAACTAAGGTCAAGATTATTCCTATTGGTGTAGAAGAGGATGATCAATCATGTGTTCATACTAGGGGAGCATCAGAGTTCGATGTCTATGGGATCTATAAGTCTTGGTGTAGAGGATATTAGAGATTATAAAATATAAGGAACTATTTTTAGGTTTCATATGGGTATAGGTTTATAATATTCTTACATTAATGGTGAAAATATTCCTATAAGAATAAGAAAAAGTAAATCCATAAATGGGAACATTCCAGCAAGGATTGGGGTAGTTTTTCAATTTCTCGGAGTTTATCAAGAACATTTTACTAAAGAAGATAGTGGTACTATTATTATTCAAAAGCCTTATAGAATATAGGTTCCTTCACTTATTGAGAAGGTTGATGGAGATAATAAAATAGTACCATATTTTGAAGAAATAGTTGATTAGCATATTGAGTTTGTAACAGAATAAAGATATAAGAAAGTTGTTGATGGGTAAAAACAACTATTTAATAATATTCTCAATATGAAGTGTTTCAAATAATAAAGGAATCTCATTCTAATAAGAAAATTAGTTCTTATATTGCTTCTATAACTAATTTTATTGAAGATCAATTAGATTCTATTATTGAAAGGTATATATAAAGGACTACTGAAGATGATGTAGATGTAACAAAAAGGATTGCAGATTTATCATATCCATCTGATCTAGAATTTTCTGTTTAGTAACTATAATTAGTTGTTGTTGGATAACCCTTTTAAAGGGTTTACGTAGTACCCTTAGATTCTAATGATTATTAAAAAAGTTAATGTAATGATCAAATGTTTTCTAAAATTCTTTTCTCATGATTTTATCTATTGAAAAATGATGTCATAATGATTTAAATAAAACATGAGATTTCTAGGAAGTCTATTGAAGACTTGGGAGATGCATCTATTTACAAAACTAAATATGAGTCTCTCTAGACACAATATTAAATTTTAAAGGAAATATCGATATCTTAGAAATATTTTGATGCTTTTAAGAGGGATATCACCAACTAGGTTGGAAAAATAAAAGGTGAGTATATTGTAAAGAAAGACTTTAGTGATATAAATTATTTTTTTTTCAAATCAATTTCAATCTATAAGAGTCTCTAGTTTTAGTCATGGAAGATCATACACATATGGTGGATTTGAATATGATGTTGGGTCGATAGGGATAATGTTTTTAATAATGATATATCTCTAATGGATAAAAATATTTATAGATTACTGTGTGATAGTGTACCACTACACACATAGTTAAATAATCTGAATGAATTGATTGAATGAATTACATCTAAAAAATAAGAGTCAATGTTGTCCATAACTAATTAAGAAGAAGGATGGAGAAATATATTCTGTATTTTTAGATTTTTCAAAATTTTCTAAAGGTTAATTTGGATGAAATGATGAAGGTAAGTTGTAATTCAAGTAAACTTTTGAAAGATTGTGTTTCACTATTGAACATAAATTTTAACGAGATGATTGTGGAGATAATGGATGTTCTCCAGACTCTTAGAGATTCCATAACCTTTGATTCTTCCTCCCATAAATCTCGGACAACTTCCAATTCATCCTTTTACACTAAAACATAATCTTATTCCCCTGAGATAAAATTTTATATAATATCAAATGATTTATAAGAAGTGAAATTATTTTGATAATTCTATATTTTCTTTATGTTTTTTGTGTGATGTTCTTTTTTTTCAAAGATTTTTATTCTGTTAATAAATTTCATTTTTTGGATTAGGTAACATAAACATATAGTTCTGGGAGAAATTAACAATGCTTTATTAAATTTTTATATGTTCTTTTTGATGTCAAACTGGAGAATAAATATAGATAAACACAAAATTTCCAAATAATATTTTAATTTCCTTTGATCAATATTAATGATAAACCTATTGTGTTTCCCTTTATTGATTTAGTTTTTTAATTTTTTGAGAAAAAAAATAAATATGGAAAAACAAGAAATTTCCTAATAATAATTTAATTTCCATTAATCAATATTAATTTAAATCTTGTTGTATTTCCATTTATATCACTGGTTAATAGTTTTTGTGATCTTTAAAAGGGGGAGTTTTAGGGAGTATAGATTTTTTCATAGAAAATATTTTGTTGAATTTTATGCTTAAATACACCATCTTTTATTTTTTTGATAAAACTAATTTTGAGTGGATTTTATTTTTTATTTAATTAAATAATTATTTTATTTTTCATGGAATTATGGAAGTATTTTATTTTATCTCTATTTTTGGGTGGAATTTTATTATAAAAAGTATTTTGGACATTTTGATGAAGTATAGCATCACTATTCAAAAATTTATGTTGAAACCTAATAATGGTATCCAACCCTATATTTAGAACCCCTTATTTAAGATTAATTTTATAATTGGGAGTTTAAAATTTGACAAGGAACATCAATTTTTACTACATAATGTCACATTTGACTACCTAACATCATATTTATAACCTCATGTTCTAGATAAAATTTATGTTTGGGAACCTAAACTTTTGTTATGAAACCTCATTGTTTAGTAAATAATGTTACTAATGTCCCTAAAGTAAGAAAAATCACATTGGTATCATACTCCAAATTCTAGAGGTTTATATTTTCTATCAAATGTATATTTTTAACTATACTTTTGGAGCTATCATGATGAAGAGAAACTATATATTGAACAAGTCATCTCCTAGTTTCTTATTTTTCATTTTTATGAGTTTTATACTAAAATTCCTTTGGAGAAAATATCTCGATAAAGATATTCAAAAGAAATTTTATAAGTTTATAACATATGGATTAATTTGTTCCTATTTCTAATTGATGTTATGAATTTCAGTGGCTGGTTAAATTCAAATTTCAAATACACCACGTGTTTTCAAATCATGATTTATCTAGCCATATTTTTGGATCTATTTGACCAAAATTAAATTCGGATACTTATTTAATTATCAAATGTATATATCTATAAAAAAAATTATCTTGTTAATTAATGATATTTTTTTCTTATAATCACAATGATATGAATCATTTACTAGTAAATTATATCCTATTTTTCATTTATAGATGATATTTCTCTATCTTCTATAACTACTACTATTCAAATTTTTTATTCATCTACTGTAGTTCATTAAATCCCTTTTTGAATACAATTTAGAGACATACATGTTATAGATTCTACTATGTGTTCATCTAGCTGCTAAAAAATCTATTCCTAATTTTTTATATTATCTTAATATATTATCTACAGTAAATAAAAAACTCTTCATAAGGATAGTTATTTTATGTTATTCATTCATCCCTTTGAAGATCGCTTCATCTATTAGTTTCATCATTAATATATGAATGCATTAAAATAGAATTTATATAACTAAAAAAATATCTTTTGGCTCAGAAAACTTGGGTGTTGTGTGTTTCAAGGGTTGTTGTTAGTTCTATTTTTAGATCCTTGTAAAAGCTTTTGTAAGAAGTTGCGGTTTCTTTAAATCAACTTTTGGGATCCCTTGGAAAATAATCCTCTAGTGAAAATCACTAAACTTATTGAGATAGTGTCAGTGGAGTGGACTAAAGGACATTTGTTCCCTCAAACACAACAAAATTTCACAATGTTCTCCTCTCTTTATTTCCCCAACATATTCTCTTAAAAGAAAAAGGGAATAACATCACTTTCTATGTTGGAAAGGGGTATTAGTCATAAAATTTTCAAAAAAAATTAAAAGGACATGATTCTCTCCCTCTTTTTTATTCATTATCATTTAGAACTAACATTTTCTTTCCCTTCAAAAAATTATTTTTTTGATAGTAATTTATACATTAATTTTTTAAATTTTTATTTTCAAAAATTATGTATTTTCATTTATATTTAAAATACAAGGTTTATATTTCATGAGTTAATTTTTTCATCATCCTCTATATGTTATTATGATATTATTTACTTTGGAAAATTAGAGTTTTCATATCATATGATTTCATTAGTTCTTGTTATGTGATTATTTTGGGTGATCGTGTTTTAGTTTTTAAATGATTTAATTCAGGATGTTATTTTATACCATTTGTATGTTCTATGAAACTTGTTCTATTTTGATGGGTTCTCTATAAAAAGTGAATGATTTCCATTTTAATGTTTAAGAAACCCATTATATTTCCATGGTTTCATTAAGATATGTTTATGATTTATTATTTTGTGCCACACATTTGTATGGATGATTATGGGTGAGGTCATATATCTCCCTCCAATACATTGATTTATGTTTATATCTCATGAGCTCAAAAGGGAACATGTGAGGATTTATTAAAAGATAAAAGGTATACGAGATGATTTATTATAGGCCAATGAGGTACATGAGAGGATTTATCCAAATACAAAGGGTACACATGAGTATTTTTTTCAAACTAAATGGAACTCAATATGATTTATCCACAAGCCAAAGGGGTACATTGGAGGTTTTATCAAAACCCCAATGGTAAAAATGAGGATTATCACAAGACCAAGAAGGTTCGTGTATTTTTTTGTTATAATTTCACTATTATTATGGATGTGTTACATTTTCATGTTTTTCATCAAGTTATGTTAAATTTTCATTATGCATTTCATTTCATTAAAAATCTATGTTTATATGATTATTACTTATTTTTTAATCGCTCTACACTTTTACATCATGCCCTAATGATATATATTTTTTTATATTTTTTAGCCATGTCATATATTTTTTCTTCTTTAATAATTTTTTTATGATCTTATATTACTGTAATATATTTTATGATTATCATATACTATCTTTTGATATTTAATTTTGACATTAATGTATTCTTTATGGTATCTTCCATGTTTCTAATCTATTACTCTGATAATTTTTCCCATACTAAGTGTTTTAGATCACCCCTTTCTTATGTTTATAATACTTAATATTCTTATTGTATGTAATATATCTAGAAAATGTACTATAGGAGAAACATTTTGGAAACATTTAATAATTTTAGTAACATATGTTGTTTATGTAGATAATATCTATGATAGTAAACCTATCAGTCCTTGAGTTGAGTGAATATTTATTTAATGTACTAATTAAATAATTCTATAAATTTATTATTTATATTTTTTTTATTGGGTTATTTCAATTATGATGTGTTCATTTAACTTGATTATGTTCTCATATCCATATGAATGTCATATAATCACTTATATTCTTTGACTATTATTGCTTATGATTTTCCTTATTGAGTGTTTGAGTTGACACTTTATTATGTATATATTACCCATGTACCGAGGAAGAGTATTATATATTATGTGTCTAGAAGGTTACCATATATGTCTAATTATATGGTAGATGTTGAAAACTTGGTGAAATTTAAAGATATGTTATTTTATCCTTGAATAAAGTAAGGTCATATCATGATGAGTTTTCCTTAATAGGAATATTTTTTTTGGTAAAGATTTTACTGTGAAGGGATTTAACCTGATTCTCTAAAACTCTAAACCTAAAATGAAATTTGTTTGTATATAATGTGATATTTTTCTAAAGTTCATTTAATTATATATGGTTATGTTTGGGTCTCTTTAGTTGGTATAAAATCTAGTGTGTAAAGGATACCTTTTTAGCATCACATCCAAGAGTAAGGGGTTGAGGCGTCTCATTTGGTATCAAAGTAGGGTTCTAGATAACTTTATAGGTTGGTATGTTATGATAGGAGGATAATTTAAGTGTTTTGGATACCATAATTGGTTAATTAGTTTAATAATAATCATATGTTAAAAGGTATAGATACTCTTTTGAGGACATATGTGATTGGATTTTAACATCATTAAGGTATCTTGGACATTTTTATTAGGTCTTTAGAAAGAATAACAGATTGAGGTCGAATAACCCTTTGGTCTGATTTTTGATTCAATGTTGAGGTAATTATGGTTAATTACGATAGTGAGATGATTTATTTTTGTAAAATTAGTTCATTAGTATAGATAACTTCTAGGGTTGAAAATTGATTTGGTGATAAAGAGATTCATGTTATTTTGAGAAAAGGTTAATAAATATTTTGAGAGTATTTATAACTAAGGTAATATCACTTGGTATGTTATTTTATATTTATTGGAGATAAAAGGGTTATTTTATTTATTTTGGATGATATATTTTAATGATTTAGGGTTTCAGAATATAGTAAGAATTGTCATTGTAAATTTATGTTTATTAATTTTCTAGGGATTTGGTTTTTTTATTAAATGGGAAAACATATGGAAACCTAAGTTAAATTGATAGAGTTATAGTTTGAACTAATATGTAATATTTGAATCAAATTTATAATGGGTTTAAATGAATATGCCATATGATAAAACATATTATTGTTTATTTTCATATAATATTTATATTTACTCCTAATTTATTGGATATTATCATAAAACTTTTTGTTTTAGTATTTGGTTTAGTACAATATTATGCAAATGAAGCTGTGAATGGTATATCAATAGAAATTTCTATAACCCGCTAATTATTGGGTGAAAAAACACTTTCATATCCATATTTTTAAAATCACAATACAATATACTTTTTATATTATTTAATATGTAGTTTGTTTTAGTATCTTATTGTGTACATGATGAAATTTAATTAACATAATTATGAAAGATTTAAGTCCATGAAGAAGTGTATGAAAATTCATATATTTTAAGAGTTCTCATCAAGCTCATTTTTCTGGATAAAGGGGAATTTTTTAGGAGTTGGATTTACATCATATGAATATTTAGAGATATAATGAGCTCATCAAAAGATTATGAATATGATTATAATATTATTGTACCTATTTTTAAATAATATAGAATCTGAACATTGAAGGATTTTCTATAAATTTAAATATAATTAGAGGATCAAAAGTATCAATGTTACACATGAGATTTTTAAAAAATATATTCTTTTTTTAAGAATATTTCAATGTCTTATTGATGAGTTTACTTTTTATTGTAGTAGTTTTCTTCCCAAGTGAATCTACATAGAGTTTTTTTATTATGAGGATTTTATTTTAAGTGATTTATATTTTCTTGTTATAATCATTATTGTTCCAATAATTGAGACTATGAGATTCTAGGTTGTGGAATCAAACTACTACTGATTAGGTTGATCAAGGGATTCTATGTTTAATGACATAGTTGTTGGGGATAGGGTATTAATACATTCTAAAAGGTTAAAGATGAGAGATTCCAGGGGTATAAATATAAATATTCCTTATGAAAGGTTAAATTCAAGTGAATCTAGGGATTGGAAGAAAAAATACAGAATAATAAGTTTAAAGTTGATAATATACGAATGTTTCAAATGAGGATAATTTTATCTATTTTTCTATCCCCCTTATGGTTAGGATAAAATAAAATAAATTTGTTGGTTAAAAGTTATTGATAATAATATATATTTTGGGACCCAATTTTTTTATACTTAATGCATTGATTGATATATTTTATACCACTTTTTGATTCCTACTATGCTATTAGTTTTATTAGAAATTTTTTAATTTATAACCATTTAAATTTACAATTTTCTTATACATTTATATTTTTAAATTTTTATACTCTATTTTTTGAGAGTATCATATGTTAATATTTATGATAGTTATTAAACTTTAGGTGCTCAAAAAAATTTAGTTAATTTAAAAACTATAATTTACCCCCTCTTGTAGTTTACCTACCTTTTTTTCTAGGATAACTTTTGGTATCATACCTAGACTCAATTATTATGAGATTCGTTAAGATTTATTATCTGGTACCAATATTTTTTTATTAGTGGTAGAATTTATTTTATTTTATATTCATTTAGATATTTTTTATACCAACATTTGGTATTAGAGCCAAAATCTACTAATTCCAAGATTCATATAGATTTTTTATCTCATACCAACATTTGGTATTAGAAATTTTTACTACATTTAAGAGTAAGACTGGTTGTTTTGGTTTTTACGTTATATAATTAAAATGATCTCATTTTTCATACAATAACTATTTAGTATAGAAAATATTTTCTTAGTTTTTTTTAAAAATGATAGGTTTTATTTATGTTTTAAGTTAGGATAATAAAAAATTTAACAGACCACTTATATTTGATATAAATGATTATTAATACTAGAATTATTTAATGAAGATGTGTTTTATTCAGATTAGTGTTGATAATTTATGATTTTCAACCAGATGTTACAAAATTCTATATAAATAAGTCACAACATTACATATACTTGAAATATCTAATTTTAAAAAGGATATCCATGTAAGGGAAACTTCTTTATGCTATATTCAATGAAACATAAATATTCAAGCTTCTTAATAAAGTATATCTAATGTTATATGGATGAAGTTAAGGGTTACATGATTTTTAACTTCAAAATTTGTTGAAGGAAATAAGTTTTTATAAGATATGAAAATCAATAATTTTATTTTATACCTAGAAATAATGTTTCTCAAATATATCAATCGTTGATAATGATTATCAATAGTTTACAGTATCTTGGTGAAAAATAATTTTTTGATGAAATCTTGTTAAGAATGTTATTGATATACTTATGAAGGAATTTTAATTTAAGAGAATGGTTATGGACTATACAAAACATATCACAAAACTAAGTCTTGATGCTCTGATTATAACTCTGATATAGAATGAGTGTAGATTAAATAATATATTTTGGGGAGGAATATAAGAAAAATTGTTTTGTTACTACATTAAATTTTAATGTTTTAAATGCTAGAGGAAAAATATCAATGTCTAGTTCATCAAAAATTAATTCTAATAAATCTACATATGATAGTGATATGGGGAATAATGAAGGTGATATTGCCAATTAAGAATTAAGAATGTTAAAAATTCATAGTTTCTAAATATATTGTTGGAGTGATAAAAAAGAAAAAGATATAATTTTGATAAGAAAGATTAATCAGATACTATTTGTTATGAATATAGGAAACCTAGACACATTTGACTAGATTGTACATAATTGATGAAAATCAAAAATATGTATTTAAATAAATCTTTTGAAAGAACTGCAACAAAAGAGGCATTTAACAGTGCTAGAATAGGCCTTAATCAGCACTAGAAAAGAGTTGACTATATCAATGTGGTTAAAAGGCCGATGATTTTATTAGAAAAAGAAAAGCACTAATAAAGGGTAGGTTTATCAGCACAGAAAAATCCATAATAAATCATACTTTTATTAGTGATTTTAAAAATCAGGGATAAAAGACACCATTTATTAGTGCTTTTATGTAGTGCGAAAAAATAGATCCTTTATAAGAACATTTAGAAGAGATGATAAAGATTTATTTATCGGTATTTTAAAAAGCGCTAAAAAAGGATCCATTTATTAGTTATTCTATAATCTCTGATAAATGGATCTTTATCAGTGCTTTTAATAGCACTGATAAAAGGTAATATTGTAGTGTGATGCTACAACAAACTACAACACCAGAAATAGGGCATGAAGTGTGTTGTAACAATGCATTTCATCACCTGAAACATTAAAAAATGTACCAATATATGATAAAAATATAGAATTTAAATGAAATAAAATTTCTAACACAAATACAATAAAAAACACTATTATAGAGTATTTTAGTTGTTTTTTTTTCTAAAATTAATATCAATTTTTAATAAAAAGGTGCACTTGAAGTCATACCAATCACACCATGAGTCGAATTGAGGTGTGCCTGTTTCCTACACATCAATAATGACTTATGGATCACTTTAATAAAGTAAAAAACATTCCAAATGTGTTTAATCAGTTTTGAGTATGTCAGCAGTTTTTTTGTTAAAATTAATGTTAGTTTTGAATAAAAAGACGCATTATGAGTCATATCGATCACACAGTGCATCAAATTGATTTTCGGTTGAAACCAACATGTCAAAAAGGACTTATGGATCATTTTCCTAGAGTACCAAAACAACCCAAATGAATTTTCTTAGTTTTAAGTATGTAAATTGTTTTTTCAGAAAAATTAATGTCAATTTTGAATACAAATATGCACATAGAGTCATAACAGGCACACTGTGCAGCAAATTGAGGTGAGGATAATTCATACACATCCCAAATGACTTATAGATCATTTTAATAAATTATCAAAATAATTAGAATGTGTTTTCTTAGTTTTGAGTGTGCCACTTTTATTTTTTATAAAATATCATTTTAAACAGGGAACATGAACTTTGATCCATACAAGTGGAATAGTTTGTGGGTTTTACATGAGACAAATTCACACACGTTAGAAATTAATTATGAATAATTTTCCCAAATTATCATGATAGTCTGAGCTTTTTTTCTCAGTTATCAATGAGGGACACTTTTTGTGATAAAATGTCAATTTAAACTTATAATGAACACTTATAGTCTTACTGGTCACACTATGCATCAGATTGAGGTTCAGATGATTCTTACACATCACAAATGACTTATGGATCATTTTACTAATGTACCAAAACAATCTAAATGAATTTTATATATTTTGAGTTTTTTAGTTGTTTTTTCACTAAAATTAAGGTCAATTTTGAATAAACATACACAATTGGAGTCATACCCGTCACACCACGCATCATATTGTGGTGAGGCTAATCCATACATGTCACAAATTTCTTATGGATAATTTTTCTAAACTAAAAAAATAATTAGAATGTGTTTCCGGGGTTTTGAGTATGCCACTTGTGTTTTTTACTAAAATTTCATTTTAAAATGGAAACACACACTTTGATCCATACATGTGGCATTATGTGTGGGTTTGACATGATAATGATTCACACACATCAAAAAAAAGATTTATGAATCGTTATCCCAAATTATCAAGACAATATGAGTATGTTTTCCCAGATTTCTATGAGTGACACATTTTTGTATTAAAATGTTAATTTTAAACTATTAACAAACACTTGGAGTAATACTTGTCATACCATGTATTAGATTGAGGTGTGTTTGATTCATAAACATCACAAATTACTTAGGTATAATTTTACTAAATTACTAAAACAAACCAAATAAGTTTGATCAGTTTTTTGTATATCTATTTTTTCACTAAAATTAATGTCAATTTTGAATAAAAAAGAGGCACTTAGAGTCATATCGGTCACACCATGCATCATATTTAAGTGTATATGATTTATACACGTCAAAAAGGACTTATTGATCATTTTCCTAATGTATTAAAACAATTAAAATTCATTTCCTAGGTTTTCATTATGTCACTTGTTTTTTTACTAAAATGTCATTTTAAAATGGAAACATGCACATTGAGTCATACAGGTGGTATCATGTATAGTTTTGAAATCTGACCAATTCATAAATTTCCAAAATGAATTATTAATTTTTGAATAAAATTATCAAGACAATACAAGTGAGTTTTCTCAGTTTCTAGTGAGTGACACTTTTTTATATTAAAATGTCAATTTTAAACTTATAACAGACACTTTGGGTCATAATGGTAACAATGTGTGTCTGATTTAGGTGAGGATGATTCCTACACATCACAAATTACTTATGGATAATTTCACTAAAGTACCAAAAAAATATGAATTTTCTTTATTTGTTTTGAGTATGTTAGTTGTTTCTTCGCTAAAATTAATATCCTTTTCGAATAAAAAGACACAGTTGGACTCATATCGGTCACACTGTGTGTTATATTAAGGTGTGACTAATTCCTACACATCCAAAATTACTTATGTATTTTTTTCCAAAAGTATCAAAACAATAATAATGCATTTCCATAGTTTTGAGTATGTCACTTGTGCTTTTTACTAAAATGTCATTTCAAACTCGAAACACACACTTTGAGACATAAAAGTGGCATCATGTGTGATTTTTACATGAGACTAATTCATATATGTCACAAATGAATTATAAATATTTTTTTCAAATTATTAATATATTCGGATCTTGTTTTCTCAATTTTTAGTGAGTGACACTTTTTGTATTAAAATATCAATTTTAAATTGGTAACAGACACTTGGAGTCATACCAGTCACACGGTCTATTGTATTGAGGTGAAGATGAATCATACACATCAAAAATGACATACGGATCCTTTTCTTAAAGTACCAAAATAATCCCAATGTGTTTACTCAGTTTTGAGTATGTCAGTTATTTTTTTAATAAAATTATTGTCAATTTTGAATAAAAATGAGTACTTGGATTCATTTCGGTCTCATAGTGCGTCATATTTTGGTGAGTATAATTCATATACACCCTAAATGACTTATGAATAATTTTAATAAATTATAAAACCAATCATAATTCATTTCCTTGATTTTGAGTATGCCACTTTTATTTTTTAATAAAATGTCATTTTAAACTGGAAGCACGTACTTTGAGTTATATAGTTGCAATATTGTGTTATTTTGACATGAGACTGATTAATACATGTCAAAAATGAATTATTAATCACTATCCAAAATTATAAAGACATTACAAGCATTTTTCTCAGTTTTCTATTAGTGATACTTTTTTGTATTAAAATGTCAATTTTAAACAGATAACATACACTTTGAGTCATACCGGTCACACAATGTGTTATATTGAGGCGAGGAAAATTAATAAAAATCAAATATTAATTAAGGATAATTTTCCAAAAATACCAAAACAATTAGAATGTTTTTTCATAGTTTTGAGATTGTTAGTTGTGTTTTTCATTAAAATTAATGTCAATTTTGAATAAAAAGAAAAATTTGGAGTCATACTGGTCACATCGTGCATCCGAATGAGGTTTGGATTATTCTTAAACACCCAAAATGACTTACTAATCATTTTAATAAAGTATTTAAACAATTGTAATTCGTTTCGTCGATTTTGATCATGCCACTTGTTTTTTTTACCAAAATATTATTTTAAACTAGAAACACTCATTTTTATACATACAGGTTTTATCATGTGTTATTTTGACATGATAATGGTTCATATATGTATAAAATTAATTATAAATCTTTTCCCCAAATTATTAATACAATATGAGTGTCTTTTCTCATTTTTTAGTGAGTGTAACATTTTTTTATAAAAATATCAATTTTAAACTGATAACAGGAACTTTGAGTCATACTAGTCACAATGTGCATCATATTTAGGTAAAGAAAATTACTACACATAAAAAATTACTTATTAATAATTTTCCTAAAGTAAAAAAAAATATGAATTCATTTTATCCATTTTTAGTATGTGAGTTGTTTTTTCACATAAATTAATGTCAATTTTGAATAAGAAAACACACTTGGAGTCATACCAGTCACACTATATGTTATATTGAGGTGTGGCTAATTCTTATTCATTCCAAATTAATTACGGGTTGTTTTCCTAAAGTATAAAACTAATTATAATTCATTTCCTCTATCTTAAGTACACCACTATTATTTTTTACAAAAATTTCTTTTTAAACTAGAAACGTGCACTTTGAGACATATGGGTGAAGTCATGTGTGGGATTGACATGAGAATGATTCATACACATAAAAAATGAATTATGAGTCATTATCTCAAATTATAAACTCAATATGTGTGTGTTTTCTCAGTTTTCAGTGAGTAACACTTTTTATATTAAAATTCCAATTTTAAATTGATAATTGGCACTCGGAGTCATACCGGTCACACCATGCATCAGATTAGGGTGAGGTTCATATAAATGTTTAATTATTGATTTTTTATATATGTTACTTCAATAAAACTAGTGAATAAACTGAATATTCCAATATATAATGATCTTACTGGTGGATTACTACCCTGTATAAAATCACTTAAACAAGTGGTGAAAAACATTATTTCAATAATTCACCTGAAACACGTGAACAATGTCTATTATCTTAAGTGAAAATTTTTGTATAAAATTTTAAACAATTTTGCTCAAAAACAATTATTGAATGATTATCATTCTTTCTCATTTCCCATGATTTTATTGTTTTCAAGCAAAGTGCTTCGTCTACTCCTCCACCTCAGTCTCCACCTCAATATTCATCTCAGCCTCCTCCTCTACATCAGTCTCTGACTCTAACTCTTCCTATATATTCACCTCCACCTCCACCACCTCCTATACCTCCGCCTCCACATCCTCTTCCTTTGCAATTTCCTAATAATTTTATTTTTTGCAGGTCAACACTTCTAAAAAAATTGATTTCCTACATTATAAATCTCTTTGAGAAATAGATCAAAAATAATATATAAGAATTCGGATACTAATGTTTCACACCCAAAATATATTTCAATGATTATAAATCATACTAGATCACAAAAATAGTAGGTAATCACATTGATTTTTTGTTATCAAACATTATGAGAAAAAATACATTGTCCACTTGTCATTAAAAAAATTTATTTCTTATTTTGAGTATCTAGGTTGTCAGAAATCTTGATAGTACTACGAAAATATATAAATCAAATAATTAGGAAATATATTTAATGAAATTTTAATTAAATTTATAAATTACCTATTAGGGGATGCTTTTATTTTAATGATTTATTATTTCTCTCATAAATTTTCAAAAATAATATCCACAATCGATGTCATTATCTTATTTCAAACACTGCAGAAACATTGACCAAAATAAGAAACTTGTTTTGAAATTTTTTTATAATTAAATAATTCTTTATATACCTTAATTTGTTTCCATTTTTAGTAATTCAAAATCATTATACCTTCAGAAAATGACTCTATGCCATGATGTATACAAATTCTTACGACCACCATATTATAAAAAAATTCTTGTTGAAACACTGGATGAACCTATAATCTGAAGTTTAACTATAAAATTTTTATTTTAGTGTATTATATATTCACAATAAACATTATGAGTGGTCATTTTATTGCATATCCATGCATTGGATCCAAAAAATAAACAATCTTGGTGTTTAGATTGACTACAATAAACATCCAATGCACCCAGAAAAACAAAAACAATTAAGTAATAAAAAAATAAAAAAAAATATTTTATGTGATTTGACTGTAGATTTTTACCTTTGAATTTTAGAAATCAACAAGACTCTTTTGTATGATACTTTTTTATTAAACAATTCTTATAACTCATCTTTTCTTCTTCTCAACTGTTTTTTTATCCAAGGTATGTTCTGCCATAAAAATGATACGTGGATTAATGAATCCAAATCTTCCTTCACACGATATTCCCTTTTTATAGTTGTGATATAAACACCTATACAAAATATGAATATTTATTAACATTAATAAACATATTTGCTGACTATTTAGATATATGTATTATGAAAATGTACCTTATGTATGTATTCACAACTGATACGCCTAGCCATTCATGCTTAAGAGTCTCATTTAGAGACTCAAAACCAATTCCATTTGTTAAATACTATCTATATATTTATTCCTAATATTCAATGTAATACATATTTTTATCTTTAAATGTTGTCTTTGCATGAATTTTTATTGATAATAAATGTTTCTCTAGAACTGGGGGGAGAAGGTACTCTTGGAAGGTCATTTTGTTTTCTTGGTCAATTTAATAGATTTTCTTGATTCAACCATTTGTTTCTACACCTCTTTATCCATATGTGTTAGCCTCGTCATGTATTAATTATGTTTTAATGCTCATAAATTATGTTAATATTGTTTAACCATTCAGAAATCATGTATAGAGAGTGTTGGTTTTCTTATTATTAAATTCTTACAACTCATGATATAAACTTTTACAATTTCCTTATTCATAATCTCACAAATCAAGTTTTAATCTTGTAAAATATGTTTTATTTTCTTCTATAATGTTTTATTACATTAATTATTAAGTCAAATTTATTCTGTGAATATTATTTCTGAAGACAGTTTACAAATATTTGGATAAGTCTATGAAACTGTATGTCTGACGCCGGTTCCAAATTTTGGAAAAGTCCCTAACACCATAACCTTAACACCATAACCGTGACACTATAACCCGGTCACTATAACCTTTACACTGTAACTCAGAAATAGTGACTCAGACACCGTAACTAGTTTTAGATTTTATAAAGTCTGTGACATCAGTTCTTTTCTACCATATCTAAGACATCATTTCAAGTTTTAACAAAGGACTAGACACTGTTACCAGAGACATTGTGATCCTAAAAATGCATTTTTACTCCCAATTACTAATCTCAATGCAACTACAGAACCATGATTGTCTCGTCATTCAAAATAAAAGGAGAAGACATTGTTTCCAAGTGACACCATTTTAAGAAAAACTCTGACAACATTCCTTACTTTTTGTATTTTTCAATTAAATTTAAAAGTTATTTCTAATGGTCATATTTGATTCATTTAGTAACACTGACATAATTTGTGTTTCTTTGTATACATGTCATTAGAGAGTATGAGGTACGAGGTGTAGAAATCATGATTCATCTCAGCTCCAATATATGAACCTAAAATAAAAACAAAATCATGAGATCCAGAGAAGAAGACATGAGAGAGAGTTTGTGAAGTGAACCGCATACAAGATAGAAGAACATATACACTGAAGAACACAAGAAGAACTCTTGATCCTAAAAATACTGAACTATTTTAGATCAGAAGAACAATAGATAAAAAAAAGCACATATCATACAACTAGAAACCAGAACATGAGTCACATGATACTCTGTTTTTCATAAGAGGACACAAAATTTGCATCTGCTTCATCCAAAAAGTCCACAGCTACATAGAGAAACACTCAGAGCATTTCTAATCCTCTCTCATCATCTTTTCTCTATTGTGTACAATTTTTATTAGCTTTTGAGAAGTGTGTGTTTCTTTATTAAAACACACACTAAATCATATATCTAACGGAAGGACATAAGATATCCTTCCAGTCATATCTTCATACATCTGTTTACTCCCATATATAAGTGTGGAAGAGGTCGGGTGTGACCTGGTTTCTTGTTTTCCCATGAATAATAGTGGTAGAGGTCTTGTGACTTGGACAGTCCTGTGTACTGTTGTTAACAATGATCCAAGGTGTGGATCAAGTTTATCAATATAAACTGCTTGGGCGCATGTGATCACCAAGTGTAGTGGATTAGGACTCGTCTTAAGACAGAACCACATGTTTTATCTGATGTGTGTTTCTATTTATTCTTTCTCTGTTTTAATTTACATTTCAGATAATATAACTTTAATTTGATAGTTAGCCTAGGAAAAAAGTTATAACTATTTTTCCTTATTATAATAGTTTCAAAAGTTGTATCAATATCTCATATTGATGCTACAGAGAATTAATCAATCTTTTGAGAAGTTGTTTGAAGTGTAAAACTATTATAATATTTTTACCTTAATTAATTGGCATGTTTTAATTTTAATTGGGTGAATATTTTAAGTAAACTTTTTAAAAAAAATTCTAGGAACTCAATTCACCCCCCCCCCTCTTGAGTGTCCTACTCAAACCAACATTTGGTATCTAATGAGTTTTAAAAAAACCCTATTTTCAAAATATTAACTTATTAATCTTTTCAAAAATATTTTTCAGCTGTTCTTTTAGTTGTATTTTAAATATCTGAAAAATTTTGTTAGTTCTAAGTTTTTGGTTCTCTAAAACCAAATATTCTACACTTTATTCTCTAATTATGTATAATAGATTGTAATGTGCTGCTAAAAAAAGACCTACATTCTTTAATGGAACAAATTATGCACAATAGAAAATTAAAATGAAAATGCACTTAGAAAGTATGGGTTTTGATATTTGGTCATAAATTATAAATAAATATAAGATTCCTGCTTCTACCAGAACTACATGGGATGACCCAACTAATATTTATTATAATAATAATTTCAAATCCATGAATTCCTTATGTAGTTCTTTAGGAGATTAATAATTTAATAGAATTTATGCATGTAAAATAGCCCAGGAAATTTGGGATACTCTATCTGTTTTTCATGAAGGAACCTCTAATGTTAAGGAAATGAGACTTAAAACATATACTATTAAATATGATAACATTGAAATGAAGCTCGATGAGTCTATTTCTAACATGTATCTCAGGTTTAATGAAATAGTGAACACTATGATCTCTCTAGGAAGATACGTTACTACCAATGAAAAAATCATGAGGATTATCAAATGCTTACCTGATAGATGGAGAGGAACTTCTGTCACCATTAGAGAATCATGTGGCACCATAAAATTACATTTCAAATAATTCATTGGAAAATTTATGATGTGTGAAGAAGAGCTGAAATTCAATAATGAAGAAGATGATGAACCTAAGAAAAAAATCTGTACCCTTCAAGACTACTACCTCTAAGAACAAGGAAAAAGAGAAGGTGCTAGAATATGTTGAAATATATAGTAATAATGAATCAACATCTGATAGTGATGAAGAGATGGCTTAGAAGGACAAAAGGTTCTAGAAATTCTTTAAGAAGAAGAAGTTCTTCAGAAATTCCAATTATAAATGAATTTATGATAAAAAATGAAACTAGAAAAATTACAGGAAAAAGAAATGAAAACATAGAAGATGTTTTCTTCTATTAATGTAAGAGGAGAGGATATGTCAAAGCTGACTATCTAAAATTAAAATACAAAAAGAAGAATGAATACAAAAACAAGAAGTATAAGAAAGTTATGAAGGCCACCTGGAGTGCCTCTAAGGATATCTACAGTGAGTTAGAATCATCTTATGATGAGAAAGATGACATGGTAAATATGTGTTTTATGAAAAACATATCATAGATAACCTTAGATTCTCCTATAAAAAAGCATACTATTCTGGAAATGAAAGTGATTATGAAAATATTACAAGTAATGAACTATTTGAATACTATATTATGATTTATGACACTTTTAATGAATTTAAAGATAAATATAAATCTTTAAAGAAAAAATATTCTCTCACTATAAATATTATGCCTAAACTTACTACTGAAAAGGAAAAGAATTCTCAAATTCACAAAGAAAATAATGAACTAAAAATTTCTAATGAGAAATTAAAGAAATATCTAGAAAAGTTTACCAGTGGGAAAAACAATCTTACTCAATTTATTAGTAAATAGATAGATCCTAAGTACACTTTAGGTATTGGATATCATCCTGGATAGAGAAACCAATCTAAAACACATTTTGTCACTAAATTTGGATAATTTGTTTTTCTACCTAAAAATCAAAATTTTTCTACTAGTTCCAATTATAAAAAATCATTCACTGCCTCTTGTTTTTCTAGAAAAAATATGGTCTATTTTAAAAATATGTTATATAATTTTTATATGAACCCCATAAAGAAAATGTGGGTACCTAAAGCATAGATTACTAATGTCATTGGACCCAAACAATTATGGGTATCAAAATCTATTTTTGTTTGATTACTCTGTAGGAAAACTGTCCGAAGAGCTCCTGTAAATGCTTATAGTACATGGAAAGTTGATGTTCAAGACAAATTATAGCAAATTATTCAATCTTAAAGAACCAAATAAATATTTATGGTGGATATGTCACCTTTGGTGACAATGGTAAAGGAAAAATAATTGGTTTAGGCCATATTGTTAACTCTAACTCAGTTTTAATTTCTTAAGTACTTTTTGTTGATGGACAGAAATATAATTTGATTAGTATTTCATAATTATGTGATGATGGATTTCATTTTAAATTTTATAATGATGCTTGAAATGTTTTGAACTCTAAAAATGAACTGATATTTTCTGCCTTTATAAATGAAAAGGTTTAGGTAGTCAACTTAGATTTTTTAGTTTCTCAAAATGTTTCATGCTTAAGTGTATTTTATAAAGAGTCTTGGATTTGGAATATAAAACTATAACACTTAAATATACACTCCCTTAGGAAGATTACTAGAAAAATATTACTCAAAGACCAACCCAAACATGAGTTTCCAAATGATAATTTCTATAACCCTTTTCCAAAGGGAAAACAACACAAGATAACTTTCAAAACAAATAAATAAGATTCAACTTCTCAACCTCTTTAGTTGGTTCACATGGACTTGTTTGGGCCATATAGATATTATATTTTAAATGGGAAGCACTATGTTTATTCTCTTGTAGATGACTATTCTAGGTATACTTGGATTTATTTCTTATCTCACAAAAGTAAAGCATGTATTTACTTCATCGTGTAGTCTAAAATAGTGGAAAATCTAAGTGGACTTAGAATAAAATCTCTAAGAAGTGACCATGACCGTGAGTTTTTAAATCAATATTTTGAATCCTTTTTCTCATAAAATATCTATATTCATAACTTCTCTATCCCTAGTACACCTTAACAAAATGGAGTTGTGGAAAGAAGAAATTGAACCTTAAAATAAATTTCTAAAACAATTCTTAATGAATATGATCTACCTATTTATTTTTGGGCTGAGGCGGTAAATACAGCCTGCTACTTAATCAATAGATTCTTAATAAGACCGATCCTCACAAAGACTCATTATGAGTTGTGAATCAATAGAAAACTCAAATTTAGTTACTTCAAAGTTGTTGGTAATAAATTTTATACCCTTAATACCAAGAAAAATCTCAACATGTTTGTATCTAAGAGTAATGAAGGAATCTTACTAGGTTACTCAACCTCTATTAAATCCTATAGAGTCTTTAATAAAATAAAAAAAATGTGTGGAAGAATTTGTACATGTCAAATTTGATGAAATATATCCACATGAACCTAATAAATCCCTATAGAATCTTGAGGATGATAATTAAAATATGGACATAAATGAAAAATCATCTTATCCTCTTGTCAAACAATCTATTAAATCAAATAGTTCTAGAAATTATTCAAAATATGGAAATGATGAACCTGAACCGGTAGATGAACCTGAAATTATTATTCCCTCATTTTCTAGACCAAATATAACTCTCAAGAACCATCCTTTAGATTTTGTTATTGGAGATTTAGATAAAGGAACACATACTAGAGATTCTCTTATAAATTAGGTTGAACATCAAGCTTTCTTACCACAAATTGAACCTAAAAACATCAATGATGCTATCAATGATGAATTTTAGGTGATGTTCATGCAAGAGGAGAAAAATAATATTGAATGGAATAATGTTTGGAAACTTGTGGATAGACTCAAAGATACCTTAACCAAAGGCGCTAAGTGGGTGTTTTGGAACAAAGTAGATGAATCCGGTGATATTGTTAGAAAAAATGATAGATTGGTTGCACAAGGTTATAGTCAAGAAGAATGCATTGAATATGAAGTAACTTATGAACTAGTAACTAGACTTGAAGCTATTAAAATCTTTCTTTCTTATACAGCACATCTAAATTTTAAACTATATCAAATGGATGTCAAGAGTGCATTCATGAAAGTGTATATAGTTAAGGATGTTTTTTTAAATAACCCCTAGTTTTACAAACCCTCACTTTCCAAATCATGTCTTTAAATTAAAAAAATATTTATATGGTTTAAAATATTCTCAAATAGATTGGTATGATAGATTAAGTAGTTTTCTTATTTCCAAAAGTTTTACAAAAGGTATAGTTGATCATGCTCTTTTTATAAAAAGAATTTATACAGATGTTTTAGTTGTTCAAATATAAGTTGATGATATTATTTTTGGATCTCCAATAAATTCTTTATGTAATGAGTCTTCAAATATGATGCAAAATGAATTTGAAATGAGTTTAATGGTTGAGATAAAATTATTTCTTGGATTTAAAATCTTTCAAAATAAGTAAGGTGTTATTTTAAATCAAAGTAAATGTACAAAAATCTTATAAAACGTTTTGTCTTGGATAGCACTAAAAGTAGTGATACTCCAATAAGTACTACCTGTAAGTTGGATCTTGATGAAAATGGTAAATATGTTGATCACGCTACTTATAGAAGAATGATTAGAAGTTTACCCTACTTAACTACTACTCGACAAGATATTATGTTTAGTGTTTCATGTGTTCACTTTTTCAAGCAATCCCCAAAGAGTCCCATTTAAATGTTAAAAGAATTTTAAAATACCTGAATCATAAAACCAATTTAGGACTGTTTTATCCTAGAGGACAATCATTTGACTTAGTTATCTGTTTAGAGGCTGATTTTGGTGGTTGTAAGTTAGATAGAAAAGGAACCTTTGAAAAATATCATCTTTTATAAAATTTTCTAATATCATGGTGTTGTAAGAAACAAAATTTTGTTGTATTATCTACTTCCGAAGCTGAATACATAACTGTTGGTAATTGTTGTACACAAATTTCATGTATAAAGCACACATTACTAGACTATGGATATCAATTTAGACATGTACCTATAAATTGTGACAATACAAGTGCTATTAAAATTACAAATAATCTTGTTTCACACTCCAGGACAAATAATATTGATTTAAGGAATTGATTTTTGAGATATCATTATCAAAAAAGTGATATCACTTTGGAATTCATTGGAACTAAACATCAACTTTCCAATATATTCACTAATACATTAAATTATGAAAGGATAAATTACATCATACATGAATTAGGGTTGATAAATCTTAAGTAAAATTTTATAGTATTGAAGTTATTGTCTCACACTTAGTGTTTCACTGTTTACAATTTTACTATTCACGGTTTCACAAGTTACTATCTTGGAATTACAGTCTCATGTTTATGGTCTTACAGTTACTGTCTTACACTTGTTGTCGCAATGATACAATCGCACCGTTTGGAGTCACACTATAATGATGCCACTATGACAACCAATTCCAGTCTCACCATAATGACTCAGATTTCTATTTTTATAATTGTATGTCCCATATCAATGTATTGATCATTTTATTGTTTTTATGCCACATTTTTTAATTTTTGACATTTGAAATCCCTAAATGAAAAAAAACTCAATATCATTCGCTCTTCTCTTCACCTGAGCTCTCTTCTCTCGAAATTGAAACCCCTCTCTCTCAAACTTTTAATCCTATTTCAGTCTTTTACCCTTCTCAACCCCACGTTGGATGCCTATAATAGAGAACCCATTTTCATCGACTCTTGATAAGAACATATCTTTGAATAAATTGAAAATGGAACTGAATGTAATGTCTAAGGGACCGCTAAATCTGAGCCTTGCTGATAGAACAATAGTACCAGAAAAGGAAGTCTATTAGAAGTTGTTGTTGACAAGTAAGTCACTCATGTTAAAATTACTAGAAGAGTAGGGATGGCTAAACTAGTCTAAAAAAGATAAAATACTGATTTATCCAAAGATTGTTTCTCTTTTTTATTAATATGTCTAGTTTTCATTCAATACTGAATATGACTTTATAGTAAGAAGCATGATTAATGGTGCAAGGTGTACTTTTTCTTCAAGGTTATAGGCTGCCTGCTTAGGGATACCTCATGATAGAATATTTAAGAATTACCAAAGAGTTCATCCTCATCCTATTGATGTTTTTACCTTAGAAGAGGCCTTAGGAAGTTTTACTGGAAATAATAAGAAAATAAGGGAAATTGCTGGAGATATGGATCGTGAAACAAGGATTCTATTTAAGTTTATTCAAAATCCTATGTGTCCAATGAAATAAGATTTTTATAATCTTAAGTATATAGATTTATTCTTGATACATATTATGAAAAATGGGCACAAGATTTATCTGTGTAAGTATATTATATATCACATGTGTGAAATAATCTAGAAAACTTCAAAATCTACCTCTTTGTTTTATTCAAGAATAATATATGCAATCTTGTCTTCCAATGGAGTAGTTGGCTCAAATGAAGTTATTAAATATTATGAGTTTTGTATCTCAAAGGATACAATCATAATGATGATAATTAGCTGGAATCCTTCGAAAAAGTATTCAGTGGAGGACAATGAAAGATTTTATGAAAAGTTTAATCAAGTTGATAATCCTTCAAGACCTGAGAAAAAACCTGACCTTGGTTTGGAACCATATGGAGTTGTTGTTTATTTGGATGAAGAATTATAAGATGTAGTTGTTGCACAAAATAAAGGAATTGTATTAGGTGAAGAAGACAATAGCCTACATGTTCCACAAGTTGTAGTTATTAAAGATGTATATGTTACTAAAATAAGTGTTGACTAAATGGAAGAAACTTCTTTTTGGAAAGAACATGCTGCTTGTGTAGAGGAACAAGATGTTCTTGAAGATATTTTAGAAGGACTTGTTACTGAGGAAGAGAATGCTATTGGGAAAATTTTAAAATAAAAAGATGAACCTAAAATAATCATATCTACTGAGAAAATAATGGAGTAGTCCTTTTAGCTAGCTAGAAAAGAGATGGGTGAACCAAATAGTGATAAAAATTCGGAAATGGGTCCAAATACTGAATCTCTTAGTCCCAGAAGAGATGCACCAGTTGAGAGGGAGAAACACCCCAATTTAGAAAGTTTTCAAGTTCCCAATCCTATTCACCAAAGAATTGTGGATACCTGGTATAATTTTCCTAGCTATTTTGATGTAGACAATATCCAAGAGGACTTGGTTAATGGCATTGATCTTTCCACTGTATTTCAGTTGAAACCAATTTCTTCTCTAGAAGTAACCTCTATTAAATAGTTTGAACCAATTTCAGCTCTTATTTCTGAACCTACACTAGAATATTCTGATTCTATGAGTCACAGTGATTTGAAAACTTTTAGAGATACTTTGTTAGATAGGTTTTAAAAGATCAGAAAATCACAATCAACTACTGTGACTAACCTTAGTGAAATAGATGCTACCTTTCTATTATAGAAAATCATATATAAAATTCAGAAAAAAAATACTTCATGAGATACAAGAAGTTAGGATTGAGAATAAAAATTTGAGTGATGAGGTGAGGTCTCTAAAATATATGGTTAAATATATAAAAAAGTGTTTCAAACTGGACGAGATCCTACTGCTCATTCTATTGAGGATGTTAGTGATAAGATCGCATAGAATGTTGTGTATTGGATTCAACCAAATTGGACTTCAATATATGACAAAGTGGATGAGAGAAAAATAAAGATAGTAAATGAGATGTGTGAGCTGTTTGTTTGACTTAACAAGCTAGTTAATGAGTATAAGGGATGCTTATAGAATGTTCTAAATAAACTTAAGTCTCTCACTTCATCCGTTTCAGCATCAAATGCCTCTGGATAGTCATGTCAACCTACGAATTGTGATCTGATCATAAATGTTGTTAAAGAAGAACTTTAGTTAGTGTTAAGTAGTATAGATAAGGAAAGATTGTCATCTATCATCAAGAATAGTGACCATGTAATTTATTTAGTGAGGATTCATTCAATGATTCCAAATGATACTCAGGAAGAAATTTCTAAGAAAGTGGATTTCTACTTTAATAGAATTTACTCTAAGCATGATCTGAAAAATCATTTCAAGTACCTTGTAGTAAATTTTAAAATTTATCATGTCACTCAGGCCTTCAATACTCAAGTTCAAAAGTTTAAAGATTTCACTCCTGTATTGGACATGTTCCTGGAGAACAAAAATGATTTTGAGAAGGCAATGCAGTATGGTGGTGATATCATTGTTGATTTCATTAAGTTGTTGAAGAATTATCTTTATGTGAAAAGAACTACCATTGTGGCTCTTGCAGCTTCCCCTCTACGGCCTATCTCAACCCCTTCCTCATCCATTGCCTTTTCTCCAGCTACCATGTTTGTATCTTAGGCTCTGAGCCAGATCAGACCTATTATCATTGAACAATCCTTACATCTGTCTACAACTAAACCAACTCTAGCACCTTTTGTTTTTAAAGGAGTCCCTATTCCTTCTCTAACAATTGGATCAACCCCTTCTATCACTTCTTCTACTCCTATGGCTCCTCTTGGTGTTTCTACCAAGGTCAAAGAGAAGACTACTGACCCTGAAGAGAAGTGATGGATGTCTTTTTTATGGGGATGTTTTGTATTTTTACCTTATGTTTTTCATGAATATTATATTTCTATTCAATCCAATATAAACTACTATTATTTATTTTTTCCTCTTTCCCTTCATTATGTCTTTATTTTATTTTTCTTATATTCTTTCTGATAATTTCAAAAGGGGGAGAATGAGAAAAGGCATTTAAATCTCATTTAACTCCCATGATTTGTGATCATAAAAAGGGGGGATATTATTAGCCTCTTTATGTGTTAGTTATGTTTAAATGATAAAGAATAACGTTAATCTTGTTTAACTTATCAAAAATCATGTGTAGTGATTGTTGGTTTCCTTATGATTAAATGCTTACAGCTCATGATATAAACTTTTACAATATGAATATTCAGAATCTCATAAATCATGTTTTAATCTTGTAAACAATGTTTGATGTTGTTCTATAATGTTTTATTACATTAATTATTAATATTGATTCATTCTATGAATATTATTTCTTAAGACAGTTTACAAATACATGGGTAAGTCTATGAAACCGTAAGTCCGACACCAGTTCCAGATTTTGGCAATGTCTGAGACACCGTAACATTGACAATGTAACCCAGACACCATAACCCAGACACCGTAACTCAGACATCGTGACTCAGACATCTTAACCACTTTCAGATTTCATAAAGTTTGTGACACGAGTTCCTTACTACCATCTCCAAAACATTGTTCTAATTTTTAATAAAGTACTAGGCACCGTTTCTTGAGACACAGTGGTCCTAAAACTATAATTTTGCTACCATTTCCTGATCTCAATGAAATTATGGAACCATGACTCTCTCACCACTCAATGTAAAAAGATAAGACATTGTTTCCTAGTGACACCATTTCCAGAAAAACTGTGACCCCATTCCTTACTTTCTGTATTTTTCAATTTAATTCAAAAGTTATTTATAATGGTCATATTGGAGTCATTTAATGACACTAACATAATTTATTTTTCTTTGTAAACATTTCAACAGAAAGTATGAGGTACAAGGTGTAGATATCATGATTACTATTGGCTCTAACATATGCACCCAAAATAAAAACAAAAGCACAAGACACATTGAAGAAGACGTGAGAGAGAGTTTATAAAGTGAAATGTGTACAAGATAAAAGAACATATCCACTGAAGAACACAAGAAGAACTCTAGATTCCAAAAAGACTAAACTCTTGTAGATCAGAAGAACGCGAGCTACAAATCACATATCATACTACTAGAAACCAGAAAATGAGACTCATGATACACTGTATTTCACAAGAGGAATCGAAATTTTCATATGCTTCATCCTACAAGTCCAGAGCTGCATAGAGCAACAATCAGACCATTTCTAATCCTCTATTGTCATCTTTTCTATTTTATGTACTATTTTTATTAGCTTTCAAGAAGTGTGTGTGTGTCTGTATTAAAACAATCACTGTCTCCTATATCAAACTGAATGATATAAGATATCCTTCCACTCATATCTTCATACATTTGTTTACTCCCGCAGATAAATGTGGAAGAGGTCTGGTGTGACCTGGAATTTTGTTTTCCCATGAAGAATAGTGGTAGAGGTGTTGTGACCTAGATAGTCTTATGTACCATTTCTAACCCGAATCCTAGGTGTGGATCGAGTTTATTAATATAAACTTCTTGGAGCTTGGTGATCACCAAGTGGAGTGGATTAGGTTTCGGCTTGAGACTGAACCACTTGTTTTATCTGCTATGTGTTTCTATTTAGTCTTTCTCTGTTTTAACTTATATTTTAGAAAACTAAATTTTACTTTGATAGTTAGTCTTGGATAGTAGTTATAATTTTTTCCATTATTATAATAGTTTCAAAAGTTGTGTCAATATCTCCTATTAATACTACTAATAATTAATCAATCTTTTGATAAGCTGTTTGAACAGTCAAACTATTATAATATTATTACCTTTATTAACTAGCCTATTTTATTTTCAATTTGGTGAATTTTTTAAGTAAACTTTTTAATAGAATTTTTTGTAGGAACTCAATTCACCCCCCCCCCCCCCCTCCTTAATTGTCCTACTCTGACCAACAATCTGTAATATCATACCTCACTTTAGACCATTTATCATCAACTATTAAAGGGTTTTCATATGATTAAATTTATTAAATATGTACCTCATGTATCTTTATAATATTATATGACCATGAAATTAAAGATACAATAACATCAATGATCGCAGTAATATCTAGACCATCAAGTGGAATATCCAACTTAGAAGTTGGATCATGAGCTACCTCAATCCCCACTCTCATGTGATCTTTTGGGAGTTCATGATTGTGTATCTGGTCTCACGGGATATTATACATTATAACCATTTCAACATAGTTATGCATGGGTTTTTACATATACAAATCACAAAAAAAATATCCTACATAGTTTTAGTAATATAAAGTTATCATAAGTTATTTGATTCACATTTAGGATATAGAGTAATGAAAAAAAAAATTACCTGGGGTAAGGTATGTAGTTGAGGGGAATGACTAGCATCAAAGCTAGATGGATCATTTGGTCCATGTGTAGATCTTTTCTCCACCACCGATTCACTTTAATCCTTTCTTATACATTAGTCTACCAAACTAGACTATAAAATAATATCTTGCAGTGAGTCTATTTATGTCTGTAATCATCTAACCATATTATATGTATCTTCATGTGGTTTTATCTGCTCAAAATATGTTCAAGGAGAGACTACAAAGCCCAATACTCTAATGCAACCATATTGTTCAGCCGACTTCAAAGCTACTAAAATTATCCTTTCTTATAGTTCAATCATTTACAATTCTTGTGTCTAAACTCTATAAAAAATGTAAAACTAATTAGAAATGTTTATTTAATATAATTATAAATCATAATGAATTAAAATTATGTCATACATACACATGATTCCTATTCTTTTTTTTTCATTAACTAATTTACCCTCCTTATTTACACGATTGTCCTTTCATAGAACATTACGTGGATGGAAGTGGATTCAAATTTTGATTCATCAATCTGAATATAAACAAAGGATCATTTTTTTATTTCATATCACATAATTAAACATTAATTTTTTATTTAAAATACATAACAATTTCTTCTATAATGAATTATACCCCATCCTTACATTGTGATATGGGTACGTTGATTTTTGATGCACGTTCTTTATTTATAGAAATATTTTTCTATTTCATATATTAATAATTTTGAATCAAGTTGGATAAAATAAATAATATCAAATAACATATTATAGAATTCAATGCACCTGAAATGATTTCTCACTATGATGATCGATGAAATCAGTCCATGTTTTCTAATCTATAATGTGTACATAACTAACTGGTGCGTGGGGATTTATTTTACCCTCAGCATCACTAAGATGTAACTTTGTAAGAAGAGTCTGTATGACTCTATGGTATTTTCCAGTGGCCATTAACATAGAATTAATATAGAAATCTAATAAAATATACAAACTATATAAGGAATAATGAAAGTAAAATCAACATGTCATTATATAATTTTTTCAGTAAAATAGAGAAAGTATATTGTAACATTATCGCTATATCTTTCCAAAGGATTTATTTCATTATAGGTTTGACATGGCACCATAAATCAATATCGATTGGCATATTCATCCTCGTTGTGATCCCAAGATAACTAATGAACATTGAATTTTGGGGGAAAATACGTTTTTCACATTGATTCCAACCAACCTCAAATTTTATACCCCTACTTCTTTCCTTGATAATTTTATTCACCGCTATGATTTTCCATCATTGTAGTTTTTTTTCATAAACATGTTGTTGATACCCTAATAATTCATAGTTTCATCATGAATAGTCTATTCTTCCTCGAGATTGGTAACATCATCTTGTGAAAAAGCCATTGTATGCATGATTAGTCAAACATTGAATTTGTATTTAATAACAACAATATAATACAATCCATGCATAAAAGGGCACATTTTCATGCATCTTGGATGAAAATTGTTATTGTCTTGAATAGAGGTACAATAATACAATACTCTAGTACAACTAACCTTCACTACATTTATTTAATCCTTCCTTAGATTCTTGATATGGATTGGAATACCTCTTTCAAACTAGCCTTCCTCCCATCATTGTGGTTCCAAAGATCCATAAAGAAATTCCACCTGAATATTTATGGTGGAATTTTGTTGTTTTATATATATATCTTATATTTTGTATCCATCCACCTATGTTTACTGAACTAATCTAACCAAAATTCATCTCATACTAGGTATCATTGATCATTTTGGAAGACTACTACTCAGAGTATGTCAAATAACATAGAAGAGATGGTGGATGAGTTTTAAGAAAAAAATTCAATAATAACTGTTTGGCAGATGAAATTTGAGTATCCACTAAAGTTCAAAAATAAACTAAATTCAATTTTAATCATCGGTTCTAATATATTAAATTAAAAAAAATATGAATGAACATTAAAATACACATGACATCCACTCACAATAATTTACTTCTACTCACAAGCATTTATTGTTTCCCACTTTTTTTAAAAATTTTATTTTTTTGTAAGGGAATAGATTATATACAAATGTGTGGTGTTATTGGTTTGATGTGGATGGGAGAGCTTAAAAAATGAACATTTCTCTATGCTTCCAAGAGAATGTATCTCAAAGATGATGCTGAAAACATGGTCGTAGATCTCTGCTCATTATGGAAGGAATACCATTGAGAGTAAGATTGGAACATTTTTATGTTCATCAAGGTTGAAGGGGAATAGAATCAAAAGGTATGTTTGACTGTTTTTTTTTTCACAAAACAAATGTACAACACAAGTATTTTAAGCAGTTCACTCATCGTAGTAATATTCTCAACCAAGTATGCCTAACTATGGAGTTATAATAAGACCGAATGTGAATGCATTCAAAATAAAATTAATTTCTGATGAAGTGCTGTCAATATTAACTGAGTGATTTGAATAAGAAAATTCATCTAAGAAAGAAAAAAAATTGTTATTTTTTGATTAATTTTTTGGTGTCATTTTCTGTGTTCTCATAAAGTAGTAAATGAGTAAGATGAAAGGATGAAAGATTTAAAGAATGAGTTGGGAGATGCAACATTCAAAGCCATGGTAGTGGATTTAATAGAGATTAGTGAATAAAATCTGATCATGAGGTATTTTATCAAGGAAATTAGGAACCACAATTATGGGATGAATCCTAGTTTGAAATAGGGAGTCCAATATATCGTCAAGAGATAGAATGAAATCAAGCATCTGAGGATGGATTAAAAAAAGGTAGTGAATGTTAATTATATTACAGTGTAGAAGTATTATATCTTTGTTCAAGATAGTAAAAATTTTCATTTAAGATGCATGAAATTGTGGAAATTTATGCATGGAGTGTATTGTATTGTATATCTATCTTATAAAAATGAATCCTTATTTAAAAAACCTAATTTTTGAAATCGGTGGTCCTTTCTTATTGAATATTTTTATGTTTCTTATAACTATTATGTGTTATATTCTTATTTTACAACATCATATGGAGATGCAGTTCATAGTGGTCCTCTATGAAGCTATAATGAGTTACAGAGTAGGGGTGGTTTTGTGTAGGTATAGGTAAGTGAGTTTGATAGAGAGATTGTGGTTCCATTTATGTTTAGAGATTGTGGTTCCCAAGTGGATCCCTAGATGGATTATGTACTTGGATCCAGTAGCGCAAAAATAGTTTCATAAAATCTAGTTAACCATATCATAAAAAAATTTAATTACATGTTGATGTAATTCTATATGTACTTATAAATTAATTATAAAACAAATTTGATGGTCCCCCTATTCTTGTTCTTGGATTTTTATTTAGTAAATTAATCTATGGTTTTCATTGGACATGAATTTTTAATAACATGGAAAAATTATTATTCATAAATTATGATGAAAAAGTCGAGTTGGTCATGCAATCCATAAGCTTTCATAGTGCCCAATACCTACATGAATAAACTGGCTGGTTTTGAGGAAAATTAGAACACATACTTATTATAAAAGATAATGTGAATTCTCTATGGGTTAAATTTAGAATCTAGATAGAGTAATGATATATTCAATGATTTCATGACTGGGAGAGGTTTCACATAGAGAAATGATGATAGGAATGTGAGGGATGGTTTTCTTGGTGAGGGTCAGGTTAGTAATGGATAGGGGTAGAATTTTAATTTTCTATATATAGTTTTTGGGGTTGTTGGAAGTAGCTAAGAATAATAAATATAGGAAGAGGTTATAGGTGGATGGGCAATTTGATTTCCTCTAGCTTATAGATCTACTATTTGAATGTTTTTTTCATAGTCCATATGGTGTTCCATCCCTTGGGATTCATCTTCCTTCGACTTCTACTAAATGTTATATAATTATTCTTCAATGTCCTTATCCAATACAACCAATAGAATTGTTCCAGTTGATTATTCTATTTTTTCACTCTTTTACTGATGATTTCAATCAATTGATGATTTCCTTGAGATAGTAACATTACTAGAAGTACAATTTATGATTATTGGACTGTGATGGAGATGTGAGTGCCTCTATTGTAATTTTTAATAGCATCTCTTGAACAGTTGGATCAAGTGAATGTGAATAAAATAAAGAAAAACTATATATTGTGGACTCTATTATAGGAATAGAGAGAATAATGAAATGAAGAAAAAATAAAAATATTTCTAGATGTAGTTTGGTTAGATAAGAGTGAGAAGAAGCCACATGATATTCTACAGATAGAGTTGGAAAAAAAGATCTTTTTCTGATTTTTCTATTTGATATTTTTCTCATAGATTTCAGAAACTCATGTATTATGTTTTTATCCAAAAGTAGTAGCATGTGGTTCAAAATCTATTTTAATTATCCAGAAAGTCCTATACACATATTTTGACTGACATTACCATATGAATACACCCCTATCTTTATTCAAATCCATTTTTTATGAAGGAAAAAAATGAAATAAAACAGCTTGTTGTATTTCAGTGGAGAGGATATGAGATGTAGGGTTCATCATGGTTAAGAATAGCACAAAAATGATAAACACAGAAACCAAAAAATCAAAAAATGGTAGAGGAAAAGTAAAAAATAACATACTTTAGATTCTATCCTTGATTATTTAGAGGGAACATAGAGGAGTCGCACCGGTAGAAAGGGTGTCCTGTAAGAGATTGAGAATCGTGAGTGAATAAGGCATAGTTAGGTTTCTTTTAAATAGATAGGGGAAACTTTTAATAGCTCTTTAAAAAAAGAAAAAATAAATATCCCTTTTATCTGTGATAAGTTGATAAGAATTGATAAAGGAGATATTTATCATCACTTTTTAACATTTATAATATACATCTTTAACAGCATTAACATTTTAGTATTGATAATGATTTCTTTTAACAATGCTTTTTTAGCACTGATACATATCGATATTTATTACTGCTAAAAAAGAACTGATAAATATTCATTTTATCAACGCAAAAAAAATAGTGCTAATAAAAGATTCATAATTGTAATTATTTAAATAAATTTATTAAAAATTTATAATTATTTATATATATATACTTATTTATTAATAGTAATATAAATACTTATTTTAAAAAAATATTATTTATTTATAATAATTATAAATTTATAAATTTATAAATATAGTAAATATACATTTATAGATATATTTATTTCTAAATATTTTTTTACAAATATTTCATTAACATTATTAGTGGATATATAATATTAAATACATGCATTTTAAAAAAGAGTGAAATTGAATAAGTCTAAATGAGTACACTTTAAAAATATTGAAAAAATGGATAAGTTTTATTAATTAAATATAAATTATTAAAAAATATGGATATATATATATAAGTAAAAATGAATACATATTGAAAATACAAAAACAAATTAAATAAATATAGATAAATAAATAATAGAAAATGATCAAATTCAAAAATAAAATAAAAATAAAAAAAATATTATAAATGAATAAATAATACCCTAACTGTAATAGTATTAAAAATAAACAAATAAAAATGAGCAATTAAAAACATAATATATTAAATGTATCATGTTACAATGAAATTCTATAATATACTGAAATTTCAATAAATCACATAAATATTAGGTGTATGTGTTTCAATATAAAATTTCATTAATTTTGTAAATATATTTTTGTTTGTATTTTATGTAAAAATGAATGAATGAATTATATATATATATAATTAATGTAACACACGATGTTTAATATATGATAAATTGAAAAATCAAACAATATTAAAAATAAATAAGAAATTAATATGTTTTTAATTATTACATTTTATTAATTTTATACATTTTATATTTAATATATATTATTTATTAATATTTATAATATATATATATATATATTATAATTATTCATTTTTATTAATAATTGTTTCATTAATAAATTTTTAAATAATTTTTTAATTTTTTAATTTTTAATTTTTATTGTTAAAACAATTTATTCATTTTATATACAAAAAATTAATATATATTATTTATTCATCTTTAAAAAATATATGTGTGCATATTAAATTTATTCAATTTTATCAATAATTATATCATGAATAAAATGTTTAATATTTTTCTTAATTTAATAATTTTAAAATTTTATTTATTTAATTATTTTATTTTATTCATTTAATATATTTATATATTTAATATACACTATTTATTAATTTTTAATATATATATATATATATATATATATGTATGTATGTATATTCAATTTATTCATTTTTTAAGAATAATTATTTAATTAAAAACTATTAATTTTTTTTCTTTCTTAATTATTTCATTTTATTCTACACCTTTGTTAGTGCTAAAAAAGAACTGATAAAGGGTATCCTTTATCAATGCTCAAAATAAAGTGCTCATAAAGGGTAACCTTTATCGGTGCTAAAATAATGTGCTGATAAAGATGGAATTTATAAGTACATTTTGCTAGTGCTGATAAATGTCAGCTCTGTTAAAGTCCTCCTTTATAGTAATGAAGGAAATATATGAAAATTTTAAAGTACTTAGAGATGTGGAGTGAAAGTGGAGGAGATACTTCATTTGATATTTCATCGAAAGATAGTTATGATATCTATATGATTACTACTTATTTGTTTGATGGACTGATACATGCTTCATTGAATGAAAAAAAAATCATAGGAAAGGTGAAATTCGAAGCATTATCAGATTTATCTTTGAGATCATAATTTTCATTTTCATCGAATGATGAGTTTGAGTCAGATAATAAATAGAATGTTCCTTAAACTTATAATGATATAAAATATTATATTGTTGAATGTGAGGATATGTATCAAATACTTTATAAGAAATAATCATATCATAAAAATGTATCTTTTGAATGAGTAGCTAATATTATTAAATTTGCAGATATCTTGGATGAAGCATGAAAGGAGAATACTAAGCTAATATTAGAATTGGAAAATGTAAAAAATCAAGTGAATAATGTTAATTTTTGAATAAAGAAATTGTTTTTATCATTTATGAACAATGAAAACAATAAAATGGTTAAAGTAAAGGAAGATAAAATTATACTCTTGAATGAGTTGAATAAGACTAATAAAGAATTTATAGAGCTTACTACTATGTTAAAAGGTATGAAAGTCTCTTCTAAATTATTATAAGATATGAATGAGAATGTAATGTTAATATCGATAGATGAGTGTTTAAAGAAATTATTTATGACCTTTAATACTAGTAAAAAATATTTTAGTAGAATTTATGGATATTTGAGGCTTTCTAGAATAAATAAATCCAACCATGTTAGTAAAAAAACTATAAGAATACCATATCAATCAAATTATTTTGTTCAATGTAATGAACAATTTTTTAAAAATTACTATAACGGGAGACAATATAGGAGATTTTTTTATTTAGACTATATTTAATATTTAAGAATTCATGGAGATTTTATTTTAAATAAATTTTCTACATGATCTAAACAAATTTTGGTAACAAAAGTGATCATTTTGAATAAAACTTGACCTAAACATGCCATGTTTCCTCAGACTTCATTTTCAATCAAGTTAATTTCCTTCACACTAGAATATAAATACCTATATTTATTACATGATAACTATTTTATATTTTTTATTATAACTAATATATTTTTTTAATTGTTTTAGTATGTTTCAAATTTAACTTATTTTTTTCTTAGTAATTTTCCATAATTCATTCTATTTAGGGGGTATTTTTCTTATTTTTAGCTAACATTTCAAGAATGAATATTTTAATTTTTGTTAAGCTTCAATGTTTATGATATATAATATATATGTAACCTTATTTGAAAAAATAATATCAAGTTATTTCAATGGTATATAGTTTTTATAGATTTGTGTATTACATCTTTATCTTACCGAATTTTTAAAATATATATTTTCTATTATATTGTGTTTAACTTCATTTCATAGTGATTTTTGAATGGTTGATATTGCCAGATGATAATGTTTTTTCTATGTAATTTAATTCAAGGAAACAAAAAATTTATAAATTCGAAATTTGATATATTTAAAAAGTTCGTTAGATATCAATTATTTTAGAAAATTATCTAGATACTCTAATCAAAGTAAAACTAATTATTAAATTTGTTATTTATAATGCCTATATAATTTAATGGTGAAACTTAACTCCTTTTGATGTGTTTTATGTTGAGTTTTTACCATAGGTGTTCTTGAATTTTTAATATATTGTTCATACTCTATTTGTGAAATGACATCACATGGAGAAATGTTTATGAGATAAATTGTCTATGGGTTGTTTTTGTACAAGGATTTTTTTCAAAACATAAATTTATATTAATGGAAATTATGAAGTATCATTTTTTGGAGTCAGTAACTCTTATAAAGGTTGAATATGACTTACTTTATACATAGATAATCTATGAGTTTTACAAATCCCCTAAGTTTTTAAAATTTATAAGAGAGAAAGAATTCAATTTACTATTTTTTAGAAGCAACTGAATTTGAATATAAAGATGTTTTAAGAGTTAATTTAACTTATACTGGAAGTGGATTCACTCTTCATATATCATAAAATAATGGAAGTATCTGGTACATTTTTAAAAGACAAATATGTGTAAATATTGTTTTTATGAAATAGAAGGTTCATAAGATGGATCATATGACACCTGAAGCTAAGATATTCATTAATTATATTGAATATTGTTGGGGAGAAGGGACTGAAGACACAAAAAGAGAATATAAAAGTACTATAAATTTCTTCAGTTGAAAGTTTTCTTCCATAGAAGAAGAAAATTATAAAAGGAGATTTTTGATAGATTTTTTTCATCAAATATTTTCTTCAAAAGTTATATTTTAAAAGTTTGTTGAACAACATAATGAATCTTGGATACAAAGTGTTAAACAAATTAAAAATTAATGAAGAAAGAGATTCTACTAAGCCTTGTTTTTTTTTCTACAAGGAATAAGCTGAAGATTAATAGAATTTATTCATAGGAAGTTACAAGAAGTGAAAATGAAGAAAAATATATTCTTAGAAGGTGAAATATTTTCAGGTTTATGAGATATTATAACATATATCACTATTTGAGAACATTTTTTTGAAGATAATATACTCAATAGAAAGCTTAATTTTTTTGGAAGAGGGAAATATAAAGTTATGGAAGAACCTCAAAAATATTTTTCAATTTCATATCCTTATTACAAATTTGATGAAACAATATAGAATGATAAGTATATCCTTCCACTATAAATTATTATATAAAAAAAACAATTTTAATTATTTTCCTTTAATTGAAGTTCCATCATATGGTGTTCCCTCAGTTAGGGAAGATATTAAAATGAATAAAGTAGATAAATATTTTCATAATGAAGTTGAAAAGGTTTCTAAGAAAGAGGTTATAAAAGGAGTTTAATGAGATTCTTCTATAAATTAATGTTATATTCATACATCATCCATTGTGAATTTATGTCCTTTTATGAGTTCTTCACAAAAGTAAAATTATCAAAAGAAATAAAATGTAGATAAAAACCCTCCCCATTCTATTTAAATAAAGTGAAAAAATAATCATTGGAAACTGCGGATGAGAATGAAATAATTATTTAAAAAAATTATGAGGATATAAATGTAGTTTATGCCACTCCTAAGAAATATAAAACTTCATAAGTCAAACCAAAAGGATATGAATATCAAAAAGAATAATCTGATAGTCCATCAAAATCTTACTCTACCACTAGATCACAAATTATTGAATGAATGCTATATTCTAAAAATATATTGATTAATAATTTTTGAAATTTATTTGATATTTTTTCATAATTAAAAACAATATTAAATTTGATTTAATAGAAATTATTTTATTTTCAAATTTCTAAATGGAAAACGAGGTTGATTGACCTAGTAGATAAAATTAGTGGATTTTTAAGAAGTGTAAAATAATTATGTGAATTACATTCCCTTAGGATGAGGGAATTCATTAAATTATTGAATGATCAAGATAAAGACATCAAGTTTGTTGATGATTGAATTTGTTATTTTCATGAAAATTTTAAAGAATGGTGAAAGAGATAAAAAGAAATTGAATAATTCATTAATATTATAATTGGGAATATTAATGAGAAATATATATCCATCAAGAATCTAAATAAGTTATCTATACAGAAGAATGATTGGATAGTAGAGAATAATCATAAAATGGATGTCCAGGATAAAAAGTAGAAATATCCATAGGAGATACTAGATGACAAGAAAAAAAGGTGAAGAAGCAAAAATATTAGATCTAAAAAATTCAAAAGAATGGGTAAATTTTTTGGTTATGATTCTTGTAGTTACTTAACTGATATCGGTTGATAAATAAACATAACTTCTCACTTTTAAGAGGAAGAGTTATTTAATAATTATTGAATGATGTTCTTGACTTAACTGAATTTATTTACATTATATTTGATGAATTATTTCAATTTATAATGAATTAATATTTTAATTTCTGATGGATATTCTAAATATGAATAATCTTATTTTTTATAAATGGAAAGAAAGTTTTTTTCTTCTTATTTCAGAAAAATATATCAAAATTTCAAGGGCGAGTAACGAATCAAAATCATTGACAACATAAGAGGAAGTTTTCTTTGGGTTTAACATAATTTAATTTCAAATGGGATATGGCTTTTAAAATATCAAGATATTTCTTACTACATAAGTTTATTTTCTATACTATAGTATTTTCTATGATCACAAAAGCGGAGAATTTTTAGGAAAAAAATATATTCTTTTTAATTTCAAAAAAGAGTGGATAAATATTATAATTTTTTAAAAGGTGGTGATTTACTTTACTTTGATCAAAATAGTTTGTTTTGGATATTTTGATTAAAAAGGTGAAATTTGTTTCATTAGAACATGTAGGTAGTATTATTTTTTAAAATTCCATCAAAACTCTATTTATCACTTGTGTTTATCATTTTCCAAAATATAGATATTTCTTTATCAATATCACTTTAATATCCATGTTTTGAAAATCACAATTCAATCTATAATGTATTTTATTTAAATTAAAGATATTTTTAGTTACATAATATGTGCAAGACAAAAATATATTACTTTAAATCTGAAATATTTAATTTTTTGTAAAAGTGTCTAAAAAGTACTAGATCTATAGAGTTATTCTAAAGGTTATTTTTTCCTGATAAATATAAACTATAATAGTGTAAGATTTACATTATTAGAAGATATTGACTTATGCCAAGTTTATCAAAATTTGGTTAAAAATATTATGATGTTGTTGCAACTATTATTGAAGAATTTATAATATCATTATTAGAGGATTGTATATAAATAGACTAATAATTTAAAATTTTAAAGTATGAACGATTCAAACAATATTTATTTGAAATATAAACTTAGTTTTTTAAATATTACAATGTATTTTACTGGAGTTCACTTCCAATTGTAGTATTTTTCATATCTAAGTGTTTCTACTTAGAGAATTCTTCTATGAGAATTTCATTTTAACTACTCAATGTTTTCTTATTGTAATTATGATTGTCCTAATCATTGAGATCATGTGTTTTTATACTTTTTAAGTGTTTTTATACTGATCAAGTTGATTGATGGATTCCGAGTTAAAATTAATATTGTCCAAGGTTTGGATGAGGATACCTTTAAATAGTTTAATGTTGGGGGATTTAAAGGGTAAGGATACATAGATACCTTCCAACAGTTTAAAACCTAGGTCTTTCAGGGATAGAAATACATAACATTGACCTATGAGTTTATAGTCGAGAATGTTGTAGTATTTGTAACAGGGATACCTAGATCCATTTTGTGACCCTCAAACTACTTGCGATAAAATATAAGACTTATATTGAATGAAATTTGTTGGTAGTAATATCCTTTTAAGGATTATTCAAATTTTATTTCATACTCAATGCCTTTTTCAATATTTTTTTGTTTCTTTTTATTTCTTCTTTGTTATTACTTTTGTTGGAAATTATTAAAGTTAAAAAAGTATAAATTTATTATGGGTTTATTCATTAATACATTTATATTTTGAGACTCATTTTTTTGGGTGTATTATAGGATCATATTTATGATATTTTTTTAAACGTTATTTGGCTGAGAAATTGTAGTTGGTTTATATGTTATAATTCACCCTACTCTTGTATTTTTCCTAACTTATTTATTTGGGACAACATTAAGGTGTCATGTTTAGTGAAAATGGTTATGAAAAATAAAAATCTAAACATATTTATTTAATATGAAAAAATATGAGTTTCCTAGTATAAAATAAGATAATTAATTTGATATATTATTTTAATTTTTATCTAGAGTATTTTTTTTATTTTTTAGATACACATTTTTGTTACCATGAAATGGAATTTTAAGGTTGAAATTATTTTAAGGGGTTAAAATGTTACTCCCCATGTTTTATGAATATTTTTATTCCATAAACCCTATGTATATAAATAATAAATATTTTCTATAAAAATATTTTAACTTGAGGAGGAAGTAAATAAAACAATATATGAATAAAATTAAAAAAGTATAAATCCATTGAGTATAATATTACTATTTTGGAATCTTTGGTATACAATTAATATAAATAAATTTTATTTATATGTTATATGTATATATTTTCATTTTAAAAAAAATTATTTAATAGAATATAAATTATTTTATAATATATAAAAATATATAAATTCAACTTTGAAAACTCATAATATTCTAGAGGAATTTTTTTATAAAAAATAGATTTTTGTTAAATTTATAACTTTGGAAGAATTATATCAATAAAATGTATCAAACAATTCAAGGGATAATTGGTAAAATAAGTTTATAATATCTTATAAATAATTAAGAAACTATAATTAACTTTAATTTAAGTATTAATGGTTAAAAAATGTTTTGTTTAGAAACAATTATTTATTGTATATCATAAAGTGTTTATTTAAATATTAAAGTTCCAAATTTTAGAATTTTAAATTGAAAAAAATATACTAGTTTTTTGGTTTTAACATTTCATAATTATTTGAGGGAGAATGTTTAGGATTTGTACAAATATAACAGTACTTATTGGACACAATGGAATCCATTATAATCCATATCTAATTATATTCATGCTAGATAATATCAAATAGGTGATAAAACTGAAATGAATAATATTGTAAATAAATATCATGCCCTACACTAAAGATCCACTACATCTTTCTCAATCTACTTCAGATTATTTTGAGAGAGATTGATTAGTGGTAAAATCATCCCACCTCCACGGTGTATCTAGGGGATGATCTGAGTCACATGTCATACATGTAGAATTATCATTTATCTATTGATATAATAGGATCTTGACTTGTAATGGAAAAATAAAGAAGAGATTTGTCTGTTCAAGAGAGGTTTGGCTAAGAATTAGGGGATACACACACAACCATTCCATCATATGTTAGTGATTTAAATATAGCCTGTGGAAGATACTATTTGGATGCTACGGAATTTACTCATGTGATTATAACACAAGTGAAATCCACATCTAGTGCATTTATCTCTTGAATGAAAAATCCACTCCAGTATTACATTTCTTGTAATGTATTAATAAATAATATAATTAAATGAGTTGAAAATTTTCAATATTAATATTCTTAATATTCTGTTACTCATTTGATATAAGGTATTAGCATGCATGTTATCTCATTTCAAGCTTGGATCTCAATTTACCATACACTCAATATGGAAATGTATCATATACATTATATAACTTTTGGGAATATCTACTTCAATCTCCCACCAGAACTAAAGCTTCAAATAGAATGTTTTATTTCACCCTATATTTTAATAGATATAATATTTTCTGAAATTGTATCCAAAACTCCTTTTAGAATTCTTCCAAAATAGAATTTTTTAAATCCATCATTAAATTAACCATGTATCTCATCATAATAAATACCTTATGAATACCAATTCAAAACAAATTTTGATTAACTATAAAACACTTTTAGAGTGTCTCTATGAGTGAAACTAAAAAACCAGTCAGTCAACCACAAAATGCAACACAAAAATACTTTATTAAATTGATATTAAATACAAATCTTCATATCCATATGTCTATGAAAATAGATACCTCTAGAGAAATGTCAATTCTACACAATCAATAATAGTATCGAGCATGATATCCATCAAACACACATGTATCTATACATATGTATGGTAGTCTTTATCATATGAAATCAAGGATTTTCATATTTTCATTTTTCCAAGACATCAAGTGATATGGGACATAGAGAATGTCAATCCCATATAGAAAACTCATCTGTTCCCAATTCTTTGCATGTATAATGATTTGATCAGGGAATAAACCACATGTCATTCATCCTTATAGATAAGTAGATCACAATTCCCATATCAAGATAGATATATATAATATCTTGGTGTGGTTGTACACTCCCATGTTCTATCTCAATCAAGGTACCTAATGTTGTACTCATCATATGAAAGGAAAAATCACATATTGGTTAAGCTCCAACCAATGACATTATCAACAACATATTGAAACATCCCCATATTTTCTAAGTTAATATATAGAATTTCATAAGGTATCAAAGTATGACAGTTGTCGTGATATTTATCTTTCTAACCTTGGGTAGTGGGGACTCAAAGATCATCCATGGACCCTAATTATACCAATGAAATTTTTATGAAAATATATGTGTTATAATTTAGTGGTTCATCCAATGACACAAAGAATCATGTACACTATATTATTCCTCATGACCATATTTTTTATATCTATAAAATAATCCATCTCATGCTAGCAATAAAATTTCATCAAAACCAATAAAACTCCATGAAATATATTGGTTAGGGATAAAACAAAAGTCATACATTGAGTGGTCTATTATCATTTCACTTCACAAAATATATATCTATATATACATTTATCTATAAAACATGAATAAATGGTAAAATAGAGGCTACCTTAAATATGATACATTTTAATATTATAAAACTGTTTAAGAATATTTAAGAAAACTATCCGAATAACCTATTTATCATATCATATATGATAAACTTTCTAATCAGCCTTATGTTTTCTACACATTCTGAGTTTTTTAATAGATTAATCATATGTAATTAATGTCACATATCTATATGGACATAAAATAAAATCCTCCCACTAAATGTTTTAGTGAGAAACATCTATAAAGAATGAGAGTTTAAATAATATTGAGATTTAGGAATCATATTCCTAGCTTTTCATTTTCTTGAACATATTAAAACTTCTTAACTTCACAACCTAAAATGTTATGATGTAAACTTCATTTATCTACTTAGAAATCATTCTAATTTCATCACCATTATCCTTGGAACCCTATTCCATAGAACTGTTTCCATTAAATAATGTAGCTTCTCATATTATAGTTTACCAATACATCCTTACTATGTTATGATATTAAGTAAAATATAATTTAAACTTAGATTAGTGTAATTAATTATTTGTTAAATTTGAACTTACTTAACTCCAAACATATACCCACTATCCTCTTAGAAATAATATTATTTTTAGAATAACTTTATAATATAAAAAATATCTTTTTATTTAATAAATAAAATTTATTTCCTTTCAATAAAAATATTAAACATATAAACTATATCATATATATTATTTTATGTGTTTGGAACATTTTTCAATTTAAAATAATACATTATTAAAGTATACATTTGGTATCACATACCTTTCAAAATAAATTACATTAATAACTTATATAGATATTCCATAGAGTTTATCAATACATTTTAGTTATATCTTGGATAATCTAATCATATTGAATTATTTATCTCCCTTTATAATAACCATAGGTTTGACCTTGACATGATTTTTGATGAAAAATTGTTTACCTTTTTAACTAACATTCTTTCTTCTAGTTTGAACTTTTACTCACTTGTACTATCCATATAGTATCAAAATTCAAACATCATGTTCTTAGTTTACCAATTTTCAACACTTTTATAATATCATGTAAATTTTCTTAATTTCGATGATATTTTCAAATCATTTTAATGGATGATAATATGATAAATTCCCTAACTAGAATGAGATAGTTTTTATCTAATGCCTTTGGAACCATTATTGAATCACTCTATTCTACCATAAGAATCTAGATTCAGTTGTTGAACAATTTCAAAACATAGTCACAATTTAAGGAATCATTCTGACACATAGAACAAATATTACCAATCTTGCTAAAGAATTTTTCTTAAGTTACCAGTTTGATGATTTTTTAAATTAATATTCTCCATACAATGATTAATCTGAAATTTTATCTTGATGATGATGATAATAATAATTATATATAATAGAATATTTTATCATAAAAGTATAATGTTTTATTAACCATTAAATAAGGACATTTATTGAATGGTCTCCCACTAAAATGATAGGCCCTTTAGTGTATTATATCTATTAGTACGACAAGATCCATATTTCAATAAGAAATGAGTCTACTTAAGAATTAATAAAATCACATAATTATTTAGGTAGGGAATCATCCCAATAATATCATATATTACTATTAGATAAATGAGTGTAGAACGTTTTTTCCAATCAATTATATGGATAAAATCAACTATAATCCCCAGATATCATTCACAAGGGTTTACCATATAAGTGTAACCCAAAATGATCACAAATAATAAACTAATAAAAGTAAATACAAGGGAACCCTAATTTGGAAAAACCTACCCAAGGATGATCCAATGTTATATATCAATTTATTACCTTACACAAGATAATCTAGGGGCACCCTATAAAGGAGGAACCTCCCCGGTAAACTGTTCCAGGACTTGAAAAGTAACAATTTAGAAGGAATCATAAACATAGTATTTTAATGTTATTTTAATCTCACAATATTATCTCATTTCTTCCTTCTATATATGCACGCTTCTGTTAATTTTGTTTGGAAACATTTTTCCCTCCACCAAACCAATATGATCAAACCTTATTGATGTGTACCTCTTTACACAATCCATAAGTTTCTGTTACTCACCCAAACATATAATTCAAGAATATTTATACATATAAAAATCCATAATATTCATAAGTTATAATAATGCTTCACTTAAAGGTTTTAAATTATATGATATTTATAATCTCTAAATGAGTAAGCATGAAGTTGTATATTTCCAACACTATTCTCCATCCTATACTAGGTAAAAACCTCCATGTTGGTTGGTAGTCCAGCCCCAAGTCCCTCTAATAAGGGATACATTACACAATATATAATAAAATTTAAAATAAATTTAACACTGAATATTTAAAAACTATATTCAATAACTAAATTCAAGTTCATAACTTCAATTACAAATTGAGGTCAATGTTAATAAAAAACTGAATTCATTATCAAACATATAATGTAATTAAGGGATCTATTTAGAATAACTTTACCAATTAAACTTAATCATATATAATATTCACATATCACAAACAAAAAACAACAATATAATAGGGCATAACCTTTTAAAAAAAATAAAAAATTCAAATATTTTAACATGAGATATACATTTATGGAAAATTCTTAAATCGAAGATAATTATAAACCCTTTTATAATTGGTATATTTAACATTATGGACTTTCCAGAATTATGAATATAAAAATTTTATATTCAATACAATATAAACTCTTTCATATTATCATTATTTGGCATTTACAATTTGAATATATAATATTATATGAATTATAAGAAAATTTAAATTCAATTTATATTATGTAAATATTTTAGTTAATCTAAATATCATATACTTAATCCCTCATCATATCAATAATAAACACATTTTTTATGTGGATTAAATAATATAAAAATATGAACCCCTTTCATATTAAACAATTCAAAATAATTAAATTTGAATAATACATTATTTAAATATAAATATTTTCTATTTTGGATTTATTTAATAGTTTATAACACTTTTTAAATTATCACTTATGATTTATAAATAAACACTTTTATTTATATATCATAATTTATGGAATATAATATGGTAAAAATAAAATTTCAAATATTAATATTTAGTATTTGGGAATATAAATGTTTCATAAACATTTACTTAATTTAATAATAATACATTTAAAATTAATTAATTTATTTATAAATTCCTTATAAAATAAATATCCACAAAATACATTTAATTATTATTTATAAACATTTTATAAACCACTAAAATCATTTAATAATTTTAAAACAAATTTTAAAAAGGTTTTCTACTTACCTATATGTAGGAACACATTATTGTTTAGAGGTATCATCTATTTACTCTCTCACAGACTATTTTTGTAAGGTTAATCTAGTCATGAAGACCTTGTGGAAGGGTATATTTCAATGAACCTTATGTAGAATATGATGTGTAAGGGTAAAAAATTTTATACCTTTATATGAAATTTTGGCGCCACTGTGTAAGGGTAGTCATCTCACATAAGTGTGTCATATTTATTTAGCCCTTTTAAATCCAAAATTTCCATTACACAATCTCCCATGTATAGATAATACATGATGTTTCCAGTCAGGATCCAAGTGTCACTGAGATGGGGAGGGGTGAATCAATTATATCCTTTTTCTTTTAAATGTTTTCTTATTTTTTGTTAAACCTTCATCTCTTGTTAAGGAGTACCTTCCCCGCTGAATGTACATAACCACTGGAACACAAGATTTACATGGTTCACTACTCAACAAGAGTAGATACGTCTTTGGAATGGTAGAGAAACAATCCACTACCACACAATCCACTATAAAAAAATCCTTTTATGTGGTATAAAATGAGTATGATATTTACTTACACCCATGTAGCACTTTAAAAACAATCCAATAGTGCATGTGCTTCCTCTTAGAACAAATAGGGTAATGTAATGTTTCTGTTCTTCTTGATGAACTTTCACAAATCAAATCTCTCAAAAACAATTCTTCACTTTCCTACCGAAAATATTGTAAGAACCTCTTGGTGCAAAAAGCTTTCGCGTTACTCCCTTCTTGCATGCCTCTTTGCTTGTGTGCCTCTCAGCTTGCACAGCTCCCTGCTTTCGTTCCACTAACTACTTGCATGCCACTATTGTGAAAAACTCACAATTTTCACACCACTCCTGACTTATACACAACACACTTCTTTCACACTAATCCCTACTTGAATGCAACATACAACTTGTGTTCCACTTGTGCTTGCGCACCAATCTTGTGCATAACACACAACTTACATGACACTTCATCTTGTGTGCCACTTACTACTACATGTGCGAGTAAAGATCAAATTTTTTATAAACTATTGAGCATATAAAAAAATGAGGAGGGTAGACATATATTTATAGTCATTTTGGTGACCATGTGTGTGAGACATTAAACTCTTGTGCGCCACTCCATGACTTGCGCACTACTCTATGACTTGTGCACCACATACACTTACGTGCCATTACTTCTTGCGCTCCACTTATACTTGTGCGCCACTTCCTACTTGTGATCCACTCTTTAACCATCACACCACTTTCTTTCCTTTGTTATATTTTTATGTGATGAGTTTGAAATATGACTTGCACACAATATACACATGTGTGCCACTTATACTTGTGTTCCACTTTCTACTTGTGCACCACTCTTTAAATTCTGTGCCACTTTATTTCCTTTTCCAAAAAAAAATTATTTACTCCCCATATCCTTCATAAGTATTTCATCACAAGTTCTCCAAACTTATGATATTTGAGAAATACACATTTGAAAATCATCACCATAGTTTCCAAGACCTTTTACCAAGTGAATTGATTTATCTACTTTGACAATAAAAGAAAACACCTTCCCTAGCCAACTTGGTCTCAACAATCTCTCCCATTGGATTTTGTTGTCACCCATGATTCATAAATCCCTAAACTTTGTAATGTTAGGAAATAGATTACTTATCAATAATTCTAAGACTATGTGAGCTAATTCCTTATAGGGAAAAAGAATTTTTGAAAACAAAACCATGTTATCAAAAAGAAGTGACTATGAAACCTCTTGATCTTTTCTTTCCTTTCATTCAGCCTTCCCCAAAACATAAACATCTTTTGTCTATATCCTTCTACCTCAGCATTTTTCTCAAATTTCTCCACTTCTTCAATTTTCCTGGAATACAATAATTTTTTTTCCTACAACCACTCCAACAAATAGTTAGAATATTTCACACACATATATGCTAGATTTACAGCTTACCCACAACACCCCATTATGTATTCTTCCATAATCATAGATTTATGAAACAATTATCACCCTTGAAAACACTATCCAATATTAATATGAGAGATGTTATAAACACAAGTACATCAAAATTGATCAGAAATAGGTTGGACACCCATGTTCAAACTCAATTTACCAAATAGTTCCTTCAGTAAAGGTTTTGTGAGCATGTCAGCAACTTGTTCCGATATAGAAACATACTCCAATGTCAATTCATTCTTCTACACCTACTCTTTGATGAAGTTGTAATTTATGTGAATGTGTTTTAAATGATAATTTTGTACCATATTCCTCGTATGATTGATTTCACTCTGATTATCACATCTCAAGAGTAAGGGTATCTTCACTTCAACAAGTAGATCTTCCAAATGAGTCTTCAGCCACATCAGTTGGGTAGCATCTTGAGTGGAAGCAACATAATTAACTTCAGTTGATATAAGAGTCACTTAATTCTATTTATTTGTATACTAACTAACACAAATTTTCCTTATAAATAAAACTCAACCAGATCTTGATCTTCTATCATCAACATTTCCTACCCAATCATCATATAAATACCAGTACAGGTCAATATTTTTTGAATCGTCATACCCAATTCCAAAAAAATTATGCCTTTGATATATCTGAGAATTATTTTTCCAAAAATTAAACATGATTATTTATGAGAACTCTAAAATATTGAACATAAAGTAACAATATAGACGATGTCATGTCTTGATGTAGTCAAATATAACAAATTTCGAATTATATTTCAAAACTCTTTATAATCAACTTACTTTTCTTCTCCATCTTTAGACAACTTGGTTCCCACTAAAATCAGTGTGGAAACTAGTTTTGAATTTTATATTCCAAACTTCTTCAGAAGTTCCTTAACATAATTTTATTTAGAAATAATAATGTGGTTCCTGTTATGTAAAATCTTTTACCCAAGAAAGTATTTCATTTCTCCCATCATGGACATCTCAAGTGACTTCTTCATCTGATCATAAAATCTTTCACATTATCTTTCATCACTTCTAGTAAAGATAATTTCATCGACATAAATAATTAATATGAGAGAAAATCATGAAATTACTTGATGTAAAGGTTTCTATAAACTCTACCCTTTAGAAAATTCATTTTTTTCAAGAAAGTATATAATTTAGAATACCATGCCCTTGGATCATGTTTTATCCCATACAAAGCCTTATTCAACCTACACACAAAACTCTCATCCTTCCCAATAACAGATCCATAGGGTTGATCAATGTAAACATCCTCGTTAATATCACCATTCAATAATGCATATTTTAGATCCATTTGAATGATTTTTTAACCTCATTGTGTAGTAATATAAAGAAAGATTCTGGTTGTTTCTAACCTTGCCACCGGAGAAAAGGTTTCATCAAAATCAATGCCTTAAATTTTTGAACAACCTTTTCAAACCAATCTTTATTTGTTTCTTATAAATTCACCTTCTTTATTCAGCTTATTCTGAAAACCCACTTTGTACCAATAATGTTCTTGTTGTCCGGATTGGTTACAACTTCTTTCATATAATTATTTTCTATCTATTCAAGTTCTTCATTCATATCCTGAACCCATTCTGGATGCTCAAAATCATCATTCAAATCATTCAACTTTTCTTTTTAATACAAAGAAGTCAGTGTCACAACTTTTGACATTCTTCTTGTTTGAACATTTTGATGTTGATCACCAATAATGTTCTAATATTCCACTTATTTCCTCAGCCTTAGATGAGCTGTTGGAGGTTATTCCTCATCACTTGAAATTGCTGAGTGTTTTTATTCTCATTGAGTAGGATTACAACTATCTGCTACATTTTCATAATTGATAACAAAACTTTCTTTATCTTCCTCATCATACACATCATTATAAGCCTTCATTTCTTTATCAATACTTTCAACAACTTTCACGTCAGTAGAATCAATAATTCTCCATATACCTTTCTTGAAACATCTATATCATCTTACTTCTAGAGCATACCCAAGAAAAATTGCATCATATTCTCTTTGCTAAAACTTAACAAGGTTTAAACCTTTCCTTTTTATAATACACCGACTCCCAAAAACTATTAAGAGTTTTAGACTTGAATTTTTTTCCATAAAATATTTTGTATGGAGTCATATCTGAATTTCTCATGTAGAAACATCGGTTCTGAATATACACAGTAGTTATCATGGATTTTCTCCAATAATAATGCAGAACATTATTTTTAAGTAACATAATTATCCCCATTTCCACTAGACTTTTATTCTTTCATTCAAAAACCCCATTTTTTGAGGTTTTTATGGTGAAATGAACTCATGCTGAATTCCATGATTCTCAATATAACTTTCAAACTCTTCATTCTTATACTCTCCACCATTATTGGTTCTCAACTTCTTTACTGAATACTCACATTCCTTCTATACTTTATTCTTGAAAATATTAAACATTTTCAGAGTATCTAACTTATGTCTCATGTATATAACACAAGTAATGTGTGTAAATTCATCACTGAAAGTAATGTAGTACTTTTCTCTATTTATTGTTTTCTTTCTCATTGGTCCAAAGATATCATAATATATAATTTCCAAGTGTCATTTTGAATGAATGTCAACTCACTTATGCATAGAGTTTCTAATATTCCATTTTTTCACAAATTGTGCAGCACCAATCTCTTCTTATTGATAAATTAGGCATATCTCAGAAATTGTCTCACATTGATAACTTTCACATGTTTCTCTAACACATATGTCCCATAATTTTATTCCATAACTGATTTTTATCCTCCATACCCATGTAACTGGAGTATATTACTTCACTAACTTGGAACAAGATCCCATTTGTATGTTGGACTCTTTTAACTACCTTTCCATTATTTTCACTTTTCAAAAAAATCCTATTTTCTGAAGATAAATTTGTTTCCCTCATCCCAGAGTTGTGAAACACTCAGAAGATTGTGTTTGATCCCATAAACATATAATGTTTTCCTAGATTTCATTTTTTTGTTCCCGATGATGGATGATCCAACAAATTTGATCCTCAAATATTCATCATTGTCGAATGTCATTATTCCTTATTTTAATTCTTTCACATTCTTCAAAAAATTAATCCTCCTATTATATTAGAAGAACACCCACTATCAAGAATTCAGGGACATTTTCCTTTTGTAGATTTCAAATCAATTTTGACAATAAGGTCTTTTTATTCTTTCTTTTTATTCATCACCTCCAACTTCTGAGATTTGTTAAGAACCTTTTGTTGTGATGTCCACAAAACAAGACACCCATTAGCAAGATGTATAAAATATATACATCTTTCAAAAATAGTTTCCAATGGTTTGAAACTATTTTAAACATTCACACCAGCCTTATCAGATTTCTTCTAAACTTTATTCTCTTACTTATTCTTTTGAGAGGATTGACTCCCCCTCAAACCTTGTATTCCATAACTTATCTAATAGTGGTAATATTGTTAGATGAACCAACCCATATTTTCTAAGTGTCTTAATCCACCACAATACCAACAGTAGCCATTGACTAAATATTTCCCTCTGAAACATCCATACTGACAGGAGTTGTGAACATTATTCTCAAAACTCTTCTTAATAGAACTCTACTGACCACTAGCATTCCTATTTCCAATCGTAATGTTCTTCTTCAGCTTATATTTCTGTTCATATTTATTAGAACCATAAGTTTTATAAATCATTCTAGACTTAGGATTTTTATATACTTCTTATTTTTCAGCATTGTAACTTTGGCCACATACATAGCCTTTCCATATTTGTTATTATTATAACCAGTTTCATATTTGTTCTCAAACTTTGAAGGTAACTTTCGTTGATCCTTATTTAGTTAATTCATACTAGAACATTCACCAAACTATATGATAGATTGTATGAAAATGATATTAATTTCTTTAGCGTTATAATTTTTAGGTTGGACAAGTTCCAACTCTTCTTTTTTTCCTTCAACTTTACTTCAAGATGATCATTGCGTTTATTTTAATTCTCAAGAGAAATATTTAGATCATAAATCTATTTTTCCATCTTGACTTTCTCATCAGGAAAAACATCTTGATCGTTTATGTGTAATTTTCATTTATAAACTTCTTTTTTTCCTTATCAATCCTTATGATCTTCCATAAACATTATTCCAAATCTTCTTTCAGATGATATTTAAGTTGAGTTTAATCTTCATCAGAACTTATTCTCCGGTAATCTTCACTATTCGCTACTGCAATAAAGGTTTTATCTCTAGCTTTCTCAGCAAACAATTTATTGGATTCAACTTCAATATCTTATTCTTCTTCATCATAAGATAAAAATATTATTCTTTTTATTTTACGTACTTTTTATCCTTCCCCTTTAAAAAATACTTGTCTTTGTCAGCTTGTTTCTTCCATGACCTTCTTGGCCTTCTTTCATCATCATCACTATCTTCTTATTTCTTCTTTTGAGGATAGTTTTTGGCAAAGTGACCAATGTCTTCACATTAAAAACATTTCAATGGAAGTTTCCCCTTTTATTTCCATGTACCATTTTCACATTCTTATAAAACAAGGATAAAATTTCATCAAAATTTTTACATACCACATCTTTAGAATCAGATTCATTGGCTTCATCTTAAATAAGAGTCTTCTTTGACTTCTCTCTCTTTTCATCCTTGAATGAAATTTCTCTATTATCTTTTTTTTTATCTTCATAGTTTTATCCCTTCTAATTTCATAAGTAATGATAGTGCGATAAAAGTAATCCAGAGATAATGTTTCAGGTTCTATATCTTCTAATGATGAAACTTTATCATAAAACTTTTTAGGAAAAAATCTAAATATCTTTTCATGAATTATAGAATCCTCCAACCTTTCACTAAAACATCATATTTTACTGATAATGTCATTTACCCTAGTAAAGAAGTCCCCAACGGATTCAGATTCACCAATTTTATTGTCCTCGTACATCAGCCTCCAGATTTGTAGTTTTTCCTTGTTCACATTTTTATTTTCTTCATATATGTTCTTAAACTTATCTCAGATGCCTTTAGTTGTAGAGAAATATTTCACTCATAAAAAATCACTCTCAGAAATAGATTTGAGTAATGCATTTTTATCTCTTATATCATTCTCAAGATTCTTATTATCGACAGGTGTAAGAGAAACCTTTTCATTAATAGGAGGAAATCCATCAGTTGTTGTTTGAATAACATCATACCCATTATAAATAAGATAAAGAATCATTAGATATTTCTATATATGAGGGTTCTTTCCATAAAATATTATAATCCCATTATTGTTCACAAAATTATGATTCTCCATCACAACTTTAGAAAATAATAAATGAAGGGAACATTTTTCTCTGATACCATTTCCAGATCCCAGTCAGGATCCAAGTATCACTGAGAGGGGGAGAGAGTGAATCAATGATTTCTTTTTTTCTTTTTAATGTTTCCTTCTTTTTTAAACAACATTTTCCTCCTATTAAAGAGCGCATTCCATACTGAACGCACACAACTATAGGAACACAAAATTTACAAGGTTAACTATTCAATATGAGTACCTGCATCCTTGGTATGGTATAAAAACAATCAAGTTCCAAACAATCCACTAAAGAATAATACTTTGATGTGGAATACAATGAGTAGGATTTTCCCTTACACTCGTTTAGTACTTTGAAAAAATTCCAATAGTAATTGTGATCTATCTTATTAAAAATAGGGTAATGCAATGTTTCTGTGCTTCTTGAAAAACTTTCACAAATCAAATCTCCCAAACAAACTGTTCACTTTCTAGACAGAAGCTGGTAAGAACCTTTGGGTGCAAATAGCTTGCACGTCACTCCCTGCTTTCACACCTCCCTACTTGCGTACCTCCCTGCTTGTGCACCTCCCTACTTGTGAGCCTCCCTGCTTTTGTGACACTAACTAATTGCGTGCCAATATTGTGAAAAACTCTCAATTTTCATGCCAGTTATGGATTATACACAAAACACTTCTTGCACAAAACTCCTTGTTTGCATGAAACTTACAACTTGTGCACCACATCTTCTTACATTCCACTCTTGTGCATAACACACAACTTGCATGACACTTCAACTTGTGTGCCACTTTATAATACTTGCATGAGAAGATCTCAAATTGGTTCTTAAGTTTTGAGAATCTAAAAAATGATGAGGGTATCCATCTATTTATTGGAATTTTTTTGACCTTTCACATCATACATGCAACAAATCTTCCACGCAAATCCATGACTTGTAAACCATATACACTTACACGCCATTCATACTTGCACTCCACTTATACTTTTATGCAACATCCTAATTGCATGCCACTAGTTAACTTGCAAACCAATTTATTTTCTTTGTCATATTTTGATGTGATGAGTTTTAAATATGATTTGTGTGCAACATACACGTGCGCACCACTTATACTTGGGCACCACTTCTTACTTGTGTGCCACTCTTTTACTTGCATGCCAATTTCTTTCCTTTTCAAAAAACACTTCTTTACCCCCCCTATCCTTCATAAGGATTTCATTAAATGTTTTACAAATGTATGATATTTTTGAAATACAAATAAATAAATCATTATCATAATTTCTAAGACCTTTCACAAAGTGAATTGATTTATCATCTTTGACAACAAAAGACAACACCTTATCTAGCCAACTTAGTCCCAACAATACATTGCCTACCTTTATGAAACAATAATTACTTATACTGGTAAGTTGCAACATACCTTAATATAGACTTAGTAAAATCATGTCTACCCTTACATGAACCCCTTCATGTAAAGGTATTCCATATGATTCCTTTATATGACCATTAACATATAGGTATCACCCTGGATACCATTAGGTAATTGATATTTGTAATTTTAATGACCCAATTACCTTTACACAACCCATAGAATAATGTTAACCCCTATGTTACCTTTATGTATCCCTTCTACGTAAGGGTAAATAATTTTGAAAACTAAATTTCTAGGAAATTAAAAAAAAACTCTATTTTTCTGTTTTCTTTTTCATTTTAAAAAATGATTTCATAAATATAAAGTACGAGTTACCTATTATACCACTATTAGGTTTCTTATATATCTAATAACACATATTGGACATAATAAAAATTATTAGAAACCAAATCTGAAGATCTCCCAACAAGATAATATGAAACATGTGATAAAACTAAAATGAATAATACTGTATACTAAAGGTTTACTATAAATTGAAGATCCACCATATCATTTTCGATCTATTTAATATTATTTTGAGGGAGATCACTGAGTAAAAAAATAATCCTACCTCCATGGTTTATCCACAAGTTGATATGAATCACCTGTAGCACATATATGATTCTTATTTCCCCCATGATGTGCTAGCATCTTGGCCTGCAAAGGAATAATAAGAAGGAATGTTATGTAAAGAGAACCATTATTTTCTTACATTGATATTACATCTAAGTATGTGAATAATATTTACAAAACATAAAAATATATTCTATAATCCTATTAGTCTAGAATCTTTGGATGCATGGGAGCATAAAAACATCTTTATAATAATTCCACATTGTCTCCAGCATAGATCATTATAAATATCATTCATCTTAGACATGTCAAAAATAATAAATTTCTTCATAACCTAGGAATGTAAACATAAGAAATGGTGAGTATTAATTCTAAGTATGGATATACAAGGGGGATATCAATTATTATATAAGAATAACATGAGAAAAAATGTATGAGAACATGAGCTCATCATTTGAAAATAGAAGCCTACATAACATAGATTATAATCTTGGTGCATGATATAAATCTTGTAATTATTTAATACATGAATCATAATGTAATAAATGAACATGAACCATTAGAGACTAAAATTGGCATAACTCGTGGAATTATTTCATACACAAAAGCATATAAAATCATTTCCTTAGTAGTCCTGGATCTTTTCCAAGACTATCCTAGAAGAAGGATTTTACTACCAAACTATCATAGGTGTCAACATTCACTACCAAGACTATCATAGTGTAAAAAGTCTGTTACTGAACTGGGTTCACTCCCGATTTCATTCCTCTTTATATAATGGGATATTAATCTTTACCCAATTTAATGGAGGAATATATAGGTCTCACCTATCACATAATGAAAACCAAACATATGTGTACCATAGGATCATAAACCATTAATCATATCCAATCCCATGAAATTAAATATGTTCCATAAACATTTCATCATAGAATAACCTTTGGAAAAGGAGTGGATTTCATAAACGCAATGTCGTCATAAAAATAAACCATCCAAAGAAAGAATAATGGTTGTATCCTTGGATCATATTCACAATAAATTATAAGAATTATTGAATGTTTTCATCATTTATTAATCAAAATATCATTAAAAAATTTCTAAGGAATATAACCTTTCCATTTTGAAATAACTTCTTTAAACTTTAAAAAAATTTGAAATATTATGAAAAAAATTATTATTAAAAGTATTAATGTAAAATTATAAGGTAATATTCAAACCATTGAGCAGACATAATGAAAAAAAAATTGGTTTATGCCATATATGTTAAAAAACATTCCTTCCTTACTTTTTTCAGAAAATTTACTATATAACTCATTTAGAAAACATTAAGAAGATTCCTTTCAAACCATTTTGTAAAAAGTCAAGCATCGGTAAAAATGAATTTAAATAATCCTAAGAGAATAGTAGAAATATTATTTAATAAAATATTAGAAAATATGGATATGGAAGAAACATGTTTTTTGAATGAAGAGATAAAGAAATTCAATTTTACATTAAAATATATTTTTGGTCTCTTGAGTACATAAGATGAGGACAATAGAAGTAAATCATGTATATTAAAGAAATAACTAGAGGAGAAAAGTATTAATCTTCTTCACATATAGATTATAAGATTTCATCATCAGATCTATATTCATGGTCAATCTTGATAAATAATTATATTATGACATAAAAACCTTATCTTGATTTTGACTAACATCAAAATCACTCTAGCATCCTCCTATTTGAAATGAATCCTTTGTATATCCTAAAAAAAGATCTAGGGTTGGCTTTTTGGGAAGACCAGAACCTTTAGGATGTGTTTGGAGATGTTGTGAAGAGAAATTGATAGAGTTTAGTCAAACATGAAGGCTCAAAGTGGTATGAAGATGCAATGGAGGATGTACCATTTTATAAATGAGGTAAGTAAAGCTTTTATAATTTCTAAAAATATTAAATTATAATAAATTTATTCTCAAGAAAAATGAATCCAAATGTCTAGGGAATCAAATATAATATATGATAGGTTTTTAATCCCATCAACCAATATAATTTAGACAAATTTTGGTGTCATTTTAAACCTTAACATTTTGATTAACCCTTGGGTAACCAATTTTAATTTTAATTTTGTTAATAACTTTTTCAATATTTAAGGGTTGTAAGTTTTACTTATTAGGTAAATATTGGCCCATAAATGGCCTAGTTATGATATTTTTGACCATATAATATTCACCAAGTATTATTTAAAGTTTCTTTATTTTTTTAAATAATTAAATAAAATAAAATATGAATAAAATATATTTATTGTCAATTTTAACACTATTAATTTAATTTGAATTAAAAAGATATAAATACAAGGTTTTAATTCAAATATAATATTTTAAAACAGCACTAAAATGTCATATTCGCCTATAAAAATTGTGTAAAACTGTATATATTAGGTTCTTGGGGATAAAATTACCTTAAAAACATACACAAATGTTGGAAATGCACTCTATATCCACCCATCAACCCATAAATCCTTATTTATATCACTTTTAAAATTTTCAAAATAATTTATTTTATTTTTTCCATTAATTAAGTAAATAATTTTTTTTGAATGAATTTAAGGTAATTATATAATACCTAAAAATTAAAAATAAATTACCATCATGATTATAATTTCATTATTTACATAACGAATATTTATAATCACTCATAACTAGTTTACCATCATGATTATAATTTCAAAAATAATGGGCTTATTTACCAAATTTGAAACTCCAGATTATAAATATATAATTCATTTTATCTAATTAGATATCTTAAAATGGTATAAATTAATTTTAAAATAAATGCACAAAATATGATGAAAACTATATTTTTGAAAATTGCACTTTTAATCATAAAATATGATTTATTATTATCTAATTCATTATAAAAAATATTATATGATTTTTAAAACATTTTATCAAGTAAATAAAATATATATTTCAATAAAATAATTCATTAATAGTGATTAATTTAATTTATTAATATAAAAATACATTGTGTGCATAAAAACATTTTTTCACAAAAAACATCACTTTTATTTTCAAATAATATTTTCTAAATAATAATCATTTTATAACTAATGAATTAGTTTTATAAATGTATATACTTTTTATATTTCATAATTTGGTTATTATATTTATACCTTCCAAGATTGTAACTAAGAGATAAATGACACGTAACATTTGAATAATGTTACATGGTTCTTCTAAACTTGTTGTGGCATATAACACAAGCTATCGAAGAGATAAAATTATTTAAAGAGAAATATTTCTAAAAATAATGGGTTGTTACATTATACCCCCCTTAAAATGAATTTCAACCTCAAAATTTATCAATTTGATATAAATATATGAAGATAATTCTGCCTAATAACATCCTCAAGTTCCCATATTGCTTCCTCAGATTGGTAGTTTCACCAAAAAATAGTTACTAGGTGAGTGATCTGGTTTCATATCACTCTATCTCATCCATCAAAAATATTTAATAGTTTTTATAAATAATAAATATATTTCTCCATCAGTATCACCACTCAGTTCATTACATGTGAAGGATTATGTATGTAATTCCTTGGGAGTGATACAAAGAATACATATTGAACCTGGGAGAGATTCAGTGGAATCACTAATAAATATGATACTATCATAATATTCTCAATAATTCCAAAAGTACTAATATTCCTAGGTCCAAGATTTACCATCTTTCCAAATATCATCACTCTATTCTAGGGATATATTCACAGGAATATCTTTTCACCAAATTTAAACTCTCTGTATTTTTTTATGATTTTCTTCATAAATTTTTTGTCGACTCTTATATTCTCTTATTTCTATTGAATGGATTTAAAATTATATTTCATTTCCTTAGTTAGATAAATTCCCAATTTCTTCCCAACTCCATTCCACCACATTGGAGTTTTGTACTTCCTACCATATAGGGATTCTTAAGGAGAAATATAAATGTTAGAGTAAAAGCTATTTCTATAAGAAAATTCAACTAAAGGAAGGTGTTGATCCCGAAAAATGTTAAAATCAATAGATCAAGATCTCAACATATATTTTATAGTTTGAGTAGTCCTCTTAGACTATCCATATTTTTTAGGATGATATGTAATGCTGAAACTTATCTCTGTATCCATATCCTACTGAAGACTTCTCTAAAATAATGAGGTAAACCTTGGATCATGATATGATATAATAGATATTGTTACACCATGCAATATTAACACTTACCAAAATTTAAAACCAAGTAATTTGGTCAAGGGGAAAATATTTTCTAATAGAAATGATGTGTGATGAATTCATAATCTAGCCAGCTACAACCCAAATATTATTATACCCTTTATATTTTTTCAGGATTCTGATGAAAATATCAATAGTGACGTATTTCCATTTCTATTAGACTATGGGAAATGGTCATAACAACCTATTAGGATTATTTATATCACCTTTAACCTGCTGACATACCAAGCACTGAGAAAAATACTCTACAATATCTCTTTTCATGCCATACAAACTAAAATACTCCTTTAAATCTCAATACATCTTCATAATTATAGGAAAAATAAAGAATGAATAACTATAATTTTCAACCATAAACTCCTTCTTCAAATATTGTACCAAAGGGACATATACACAGTTTATAAACCTTCTTATTCCATCATAATTGAGGTTGATCTCATGAACAATTCTTAATTTCTATTGTACCTATATATCTTTATAATTTACCTATTCAATCTTCAAATGGATAGATTGTTGAAAAATAATTTATGATAGATAATATTTCCCCCATTCCTTTAATATTTAAAGATCCATCCTTTACAAGTACAAAAATATTTGATATTTTGTAATCCTAAACATAAAAAAGAAATCTTGATCCTTTCAACTCAATGAATCGGCAACCCTATTCACTTTCCCAATGTGGTCATGCATTGAGTAGTCATAATCTGTAATCATATCTAACCATACCTCTTGGTTCTTGTTCATATAGTTTTATGTGAAAATATACTTTATTATTTTTTGATAAGTATATATTTCACACATATATCTAGATATATAATGCCTCCATATCTTTGATGAAAAAATTACTACAGTTGACTATAAATCATGAGTTGGGTAATTTTTCTCATGTAATTTAATTTATCTTGAGGCATAGCCTGTAACTATATTTTTCTGTATTAGGATGCATCCTAGACCCTTTTTTAATGAATTACTATAGATTACAAACAATTCCCCACTATAACGAAGTGTAAGAATGGGTATGTAGATTAGACTTTTCTTTAGTTCCTTAATACATTCCTCACATTCATCCATACAAAGTAACTTGGATCAATTATGAGTTAACATGGTGATGTTATTTTATATCCATGAAAAACTCTCCACAATAATCCAGTAATATCTAACCAATCCAAGAAAACTATGAATCTCAGTCAAAGTGGTCAGTCTAGGCCAATGATTAATAACTTGTATCTTCGAAGGATATATTTATATACCCTCACATGAGATTATAGGAATAAATAATGAATGTTTATGAAGAAAAAAAATCATAATTGGTATATTTTAAATAAATATCCTCTATACTTATGGTCTTCAACATAGTTATCAATTAATCTTAATCCTATTTATTTCTCTTTTAATAAATAAGAATATCATCTATAAATACTATGAAAAACTAATTAAGGTAATCTCTAAATACTCTATTCATTAAATAAATAATGATAGTGGGATAATTATTAATACCAAATGGAATAATTATAAATTCAAAGTTTCTATACATATTACAAAATGATGCCTTTGGCATATTATCCTCATTGAACCTTAATTGATGTTATATGATATTCACATAGTTGATCAAAAAAGATATCAATATGGGGTCAATAATACTTATTCTAGATATATATCCTTTTAAGTTCTCTATAATCAATTCAGAGTTTCATTGAAATGGATTTCTTTTTTAAAAAATAATGGGTGTTCCCCAAGGTGACACACTTGGATGAATGAATCCCTTTTTGAGATTCTCTGGGAGACACTTCTTTAATTCTTGAAAATCAATCAGGGAAATTCTATATAAAGGATTTGAAATAGGTGTATCACAATGTATGAGTTCTATTGAAATATCAATATCATCGTTTGGCAGAATATTGAGAAGATATTTAAAAAATATATTAATAAACTCCCACACAATATGTATGTATTCAATTTTGAGATTCCTCTTAACCATCTAAGATAAATTCCTATTTTAAATCAGAATCATGTCTCATACGATGGATATAATTTCTATTAGAAGTTCATTTTTTTGTTACAATGATAGAAGATCATGGTTTAGATCTAAAGATCAAATGTTACTTCCCTTACCCATTAATTTATGTGGTATTTTTTTATAAAAAGTCAATCTATGACCAAAATAACATCTAATTCAAATATAGGAATAATGAAAATATTTTCAATACAAACATTCCCATAAACTTCAAATAGAGAAGAATAATAGACTTGTGTTGTGATCAATATACCATTGGGGGGTTTTATTACTAAAATAACAGTTAATTTATAGGGTGGTATTGTGATACCCTTTTAGATATAAAACAATTGGTAGATCTAGAATCTAATAAGACATTTTTAGTTCTAGAGTGGGTGATAAGTTTATCTTTCACCAATTGTTATCGTACCCCTCATCAAGAATATTGATTGCATGAAATTTACCTTTTTCATGGGATTAAGAGGTTATTGAAATCTATAATCATTATTAACATTCACATTTGGTCATCGGTTAGCATAATTCCCATAATCCTTGTATTTAAAACACTAGAGCATGGGTGGTGTTTTATATAGAGATTTCGTTTTTATTCGAATCATTAGATAAATTTTCCCATTACTTCTGAATTTAATTTCTTGATGAAATTCCTTCAGAGACTTGAAAAATTTGCCAATTACCTTAATAAAATTTCCCCTATTTTTCCTTCCATAATTCGATCATAAAGGAAGGATCATATTATTCTTTGAGTGGTTTTTTGAATTTCCTTTGAATTAAATTTTTTTTTTCTTATGAAAAATATGATATTGATGGGTAAATATAATCTCTGTCACCACCTTGATAGAACAAAAAATTATTTATTCATATATACTAAAGTACCTTATGAATAACAACTTTAGAGAATTGGTTTAATCAACTAAATAATTGATCAACCTTAATTTCAATTTGAATGATAACACCAAAAGTACATGTTGTATGTATTTTAAAATTTTCCTCATAGGTACCATTAGATTTATCATCCATTTTTTTCAACTAAAGGAATTATTTCTCCATTACATATGAAGAATATGAGGAAAGTACTTATTCAAAAATTATATTTTAAATTCATCCCACTCTATAGATTCAATTTCGTATTATTATCTCTTGTTCATGATAAGAGTCTAACATTGATATTATTAACTTTAAAAATGATAAAAAACCAGAATAACATTTTCATGTTCTAAAAAGAGAATAAACAAAAATATATATTAAATGGTACTGATCCATTTCTTAGTGACTAGTGGATTAATGGACCCACTAAAATAAGGTGGATATTTCCTCATGAAGGGATCAATAGAACATTATTACCTACTTACCTCATTTTTAAATTCATCATGATTCATATTTTGAGAAATTTGTGTGAGCATAAAAATGTGGTCTTACATTCTAGATTTCATAAAATTAAGTTACTCAGGAGGAAAATCATTATATTATCTATCACATCCAACATTAACACAATTCCTTCAATTTCTATCCATTGATGAAAACTAAAATCTTAGTATTAGAAATAATAATCATAGTGTAAAACTAAATAATCATGAAAAATCATATATAAGATGTCTAAATTCTAACACCTTCTTATATGACACCATTGGTTTCACCTAGGTCATTTACGATCATTACCAAAACATTAGGATTTTATCTTATACTTAGTATTATCCAGAGGTTTATTACTAAATTTTTCTCATCCTATATTCTTAATGTTAATTAAACCTCTCTTTGATACCAACTATATAAACCCATACTTTTTATACATAGATATTACCTATAAATAGATGAATATTTCTTGTATAACATAACGATCCATGCCCAAATCATATAGGTCTAGTATATTTGTAAACATGGAAACATAAACAATTTTTTCAACAGAATATACATCATATCTAGCTTATAACTTCATAACTATCATCTTTCTTAAACATATCATACATAAAACCTTTCATCGTAACCTGGAAAAGGAAACCTAATAAAGGGTGATCTATGGTGATGAAAAATAATTAACAAGGGGGTATTAATAATCATATAATAATAACATGAGAAAAAGGGAATGAGAACATGATATTAACATTTGAAACCCATACCTTATATATCATAGATCTTAATATTGAGTCTTGGCATAACACTTTGCAGTTTATAGGACATGAATCATAATGGAATCAAAAAATAATAATCCATGAGAGAATAACATTTTCATAAGACATGTAATTATGGAATACATATAAGAATATAAAATTATTTCCATGGTATTTGAATATCTTTTTCGAGGCTATCATAGTGTAATGGGTTCAAACCCAAAACCATCATAGTAGTCAAGGTTCACTCTAAAGAATATCAGAGAAGAAAAAGTCCCTTACAGAATTTGGTTCCCTTCCCATTTAAATTCATATTTATATAATGATATATTGATATTTATCCAACGATTTATAAGTATATATAAGTATAACCTATCACGTAATGAAAATAAAATATATTTTTACCACAATATAAAAAACCGTTCATCATATCAAAACCCATGAAATGAAATGGGTTTCATAAACATTTCATTATAGAATAACCCATGGAAAGGGAATGGGTTTCATAAACATCATTCCATCATAAATATAAATCATTGAGAGAAAGAATGAGGTATTTATCCTTGAATAATATTCCTAGAAAAACATAAAAAAATTTAAGGTTCTTTTTTTTTGATAAATACAATGATAATTAAAACATTCCTAAGGAAAATAATTTTTCCATTTTGAAAACACATCATTAAAATATATAAATTTTAAAAATATTATGGAAATTATTTTTTGGAAAATAACCATGGTAAAGTCTATGGGAATCTTCAAAATATTTAGCAAATAAGATGGTGGGAAAATCTATTCATTTCATATAAGTTAAAAAACATTCCTTCTATACATTTATCAAAAAAGTTACGAAGACATTGTCTAGAAAATGACAAGATATTTCATTTCAAAACATTTTCAAAAAGTACAACATGGGTAAAAATTAAATTAAATAATAATTTGATAATAGTAAAGTCATCCATTGAGAAATTTTTAGAAAATATTGATATGGAAGAAAAAAATATTTCTTACCGAAGAGAGAAATATAGTCAATTTTTCTTAAAAATGTATTTTCGGACTCTTGAGTACATAAGATGAGTAAAATGAAAGGAAAACATGTATTTTAAATAATTAACCAAAGGGGAAGAATATTTTTTAGTTTTTTGAGAAGGGGATCATAATATTTCATCATCATAGGCATAGTCATTATCAATATTGAAAAATAATGAGAATGTGACATAAACCCTCACCTTGAGTCCACCTTGCTTCGAAAGCACTCCAACCTCATCTGATTTGAAATGAATTATTTAGATATCTTTTAGTGGGTTATAGGGTTTGTATTTTTGGAAGAAAATGACCTCTAGTATGTTTCTAGGGAAGTGGAAAAGTAAAATTGGTAGAGTTTGGTCGACCTAGACATCTCAAAGTGGTGTAAAGAATTGATGGAGGTTGTTCACCTTTATAATAGAGGTAAGGGGAAATTTTAGAATTACTAAAAACATTAAATTATAATACTTAATTCTCATTCCAAATGCTTCTAAATGGATACTATTTTGAAGTTATGTTAGGATAAGGTTGTAATCCCATCAACCAATAGAATTTAGAAAAAAATGTCCTTTTAAAACATATAATTTTGATTAAGCCGTACATAGCCAATTTTAATTTGAACTTTGTATCAAAATTTCAAAATTAATGCATTTTAATTTTTACTTATATGGTGAAAATTGGACAATAAATGACCAATTAATTTTTTTTCACCTATATAATGTCCAACTTTTCTTATTTAAATAATTTTATGGTTCTTAAATAATATAAAACTATATTATTTTGACAAAATATCATTATGGTAAATTTTTACATTATTCATTTAATTTAAATTATAATACTTAAAGAAAAAGTTGTAATTTTAATATAATATTTCAACACACCACTAATATATCATATTCATCTATAAAATCCCTGGAATTTTATAACTTACTAAAATTATAACACTTTTAATATTTTCAAAATCATTTATTTTATTTGTCCATAAATTGATTAAATACTCTTTTAATGTTTTGTAAGAATTAAAGGTAATTAAAAACTACCTAAAAATTAAAAATTAATTATACTCATGAATATAATTTCATTATCTAAAAATTAATATTAATATTCATTCATGACTAGTTTTTTCTAATGTGAGTACATAAATTATATTTCAAATGAAGAGAGTGATATTTTGTAACATCCTATGATTTAAATAATATATAAATTATTATGATGGATAGTTTACATTAAACTAATAAATTTCAATATTAAGTTGATAAGGGTCAAATGACCTTCATACAATAATAAATATGGTGAAAAATTATAGCCTTGTCACTTATTTTTAATCTTGATAAACTTGATTTACCCTTTACCAAGGTGATAAAATTTATCATGGTTACTATTCATATTTATAAAAAATAAAAGGGTAATATTTTCCAAAATTGAACCGAATTATTATAAATATGTAATTAATTTTATCTAATTCAATTCTTTTTAATATTAGAAATTATTTTTAATGTATGTGTGAAAAATGCGATGAAAACTGTTTTTTAGAAAAATACATTTTAAGAATAAAACTAGATTTATTATTATCATATTCCTGATAAACAAATATTTGATGATTGTTAAAACATTTAATAATATAAATAATATATAATTTTCATTAAAATAATTCAAAAATAGTGATTAATTTAATTTATTAATATAAAAATTCATTTCATTCCTAAAACACTTTTTCAGAAAAAACATCACCTTTATTTTCATATAATTTTTTTCTATTCATTTGATAACTAATGAATTAATTTTACAAATGTATAGAGTGTATTTTTTTTATAATTTATTTATTATAATTTATACCCACCAATCGAATGGCAAGGCTATAACAGGAACATAATATTTTAATAATTTCATGTGTCACAATAGTGATTTTTGTTTCGAGGAATTCTTCTATTTATTTATAGTCTTTAATTATTCCTCGGGTTTTCCCTTGAGTTTTTAACGAAAATCAGAGATTTTGGGCTTGAAAATATGTGTCACACTTTTATGGGAAAATTTTTCCCCTTTCTCTAGGTAAGCGTGCAACAATTTATCATTTTTGGACAATGGTGACAGCATGATTGGTGCATGGTTTAGAAAATCATGTAAGATAGGCATGAAGAGTTCTCCTATTAGATAGTGAGGGATTCATGGTTTCAAAACAGTTTGGAAAACCTTGCGGGAAAATCATGTGACCTATCCAATTTATTAAAAAGTGGAAATTTACCTTTCTAACCCCTTTGATTTTAACCCTAAAACACTTCCCATAAACCCCATTCATTATTTTCAGCTATGGGATCCTCCTAAAAGCTTTCATGGACATCTTGAACCTTCATACTTGGGTGGTTTTGATCCTTATTCTTCAAGGAATCATCAAGTATGTCCTTTTCCTCTTTATTTCTCCTTTTTTCTAGGGTCCACCCCCTATTTCTTAAGTTTTTATTTTCCAAAAGGTTTTTTGACCTAGAGAGGGTTTGATCTTATTTTTTTGGGGGAAATATTGATGTTTTTTGTTTGGTCCTAACATTATAGGGTCTTAAGGTGGTGTGGTTGTGGTTTTCCACCGTTTTTCAAATGTTTCTAAGGGTGAGGTAGGTGGTTCCATTATTTTACATTATTAGATGAGTTTGGATTCCTTTCTTGAGTTTATAAATTTTTTATATATATTATTTGTGTGGTGAAACTTACATTTTGAAAAGTTTTTGAAATTTACATGTGATGAAAATGAGTTTCCTAAAAGAAAGTGGTTATTTTTCAGGTGTTCTCTATTGTGGTGTTTCTTAAAAATGTTTTCCACCTTGTGTAAAAATTGTTAAATGTTTTTTCAAATATATTTAAATGAGAAAATGTGTTAGAAGTGGATTTTCCAAGGTAAATGGGTTTCTATTGAATGTTTTCTATTTGTTTCACCTTAAATGTGTCATTGAATTTTGAAAGTGATGAAAATCATATTATAAAATAGATTTTATGTGAGAATGAATTTGAAAGGGGATTTCCCATAAAAATTGTTGGATTTCAAATGTGTTGTTCTAGTTATTTATTCAAATTAGTTTCATAAATTTTAAAAGTTGTGAAAAATGTATTTCCAAATGGTTTTGGTGGGTGTGGAAAATGTAAAGTGGTTTTTATAGAAATGGTTGGTTTCAATGTGAGTTTTGATCATTGGATAAATGTGGAAATGTGAAAGTAATGATTTCCTTATTTTTTATGATTCTTGTCATGTGTATATGAATGTGTTGAATTATGTGATATATGTAAAATAATTTGAGCATAAAGGGAATCCCAAGTATCTATGTGGGTGAACTAGAACTAATATTCTAGTTGATTCAGAAGTGGTTGACGCTCGAATTCATCTAACAGTATTGATGATTACAACACTAACTAAACATGTTATATGATCTAAGACCACTATACCTTTGGTTTTGTTCCCCTAAAGTGGTGCACTCAAGGGAACACGGTTGTCTTTGGATTATGACATAGAGACCATTATACCCTCATATGGGATCCCCTTTAATAGATCATGCACGAGAATGTAGTTGGTAGTTCCATTGGAGAATTTTGATCATTGAGGTATGAGGTTCATAGTGTCTCAATTGTGATAGTTACCCATAGGTATTTTCCCATGGTTATCTCTTGTGACATGATTATTATCTGATGTGGTTCTATCCATTAGTATACAATATACCTTGTGTACATTTTTATTTTAATAAATATTATTTGTGAAAAATGTTTTTCTTAAAAAGTGTTTCTTAATAAATTTTCACTTAAAATTTTTTCTTGTAAATATTTCAAATATTATTATAGAATTGTGCATGTTGATTTTTCTTCTAATGTTATAGCATGAAATATTTTCTTTTGGGTGGAATCCAAATGGGATTTGTATCACACCCTTGAAACACCTTTGGGTGTATGTAGACTTTGTTATGTATGACTCAGGTAAAGGTAAGATGTATCTTTGTGGTGATAGTGGATTGGGTTTCTAGTGTTCCACATCATTTAAGTATTGATGGAGGTATCTTGAGATTGATTTCCATCTTTTTGAATAGAGTTTTGGGGATATATTTTTGTTTCTATTCCATTGTGGTATTTTTTATTTTGTTTAATGTTATAAAAATTGAATTAGAAAAATTGTTTAACCTTGTTAGGATATGGTTATTATGTATTGTGATGTTTTTTCTTGTTGGTTGTTTATGATTATATAAATTGTTTAAAACATTCCGAAAGTATATTGTTTTTACCCAGACACTAGTTTCCATCCTGTGGGGATTAGGAATTCCCTTCGAGTTATGGCATAGATCAGGTTGGGGGTTGGGTTGGATCGAACTCCATCATGGTATGTGAAAAATAGAATTAGAGCAGGTTTCAATATTTTTAGGTCATTTTATTTAGGGAAATATTATAGATATACCGGAGATAGGATTATTGGATCTTGAGGTACTGGTTGTGAGTGGGGTGTCTATCCAAAACACCTCGTGATATGACTCGAGTCGTCATGGGATGTTGGGATTTGGTTTGACTTCTCCTCCAAGTGAGACGTACAGGCTGAAAACTGTATATGGTCACTGGGTGGGGTGGAGTGGATTAGCGTACATGTTATTATGATGGATTTGGTTATTATTTGATTTATGGAAGTGTTTGATATTGGTTCTTTCTGATGAAAATTTTTAGAATATTGTGTTAGAGGGTTTTTCCTTATTGTGGTTAGTTGATATAGAAATATGTCTCCCCAGAGACCTCCTATGAACCCAAGGGAAGTGTCTGGAGAGATTTATCCCACACCAATTAATCATAGGTTAGTGGAATTAGTGGTTCAGACTATCTGTGATTTGGGAAAAGGAGAGGGATCTGGTCCTTCTCGGGTTACAAAAGCTGAACTAAGCCCAAGAAAGGACAATGATCAGGATTTCCTCAAGAACAATCATTATTCCTTATGAGTTAGCACATAAACTCAATATTTAAAAAAAATTGATTAAGAAGATAGAGATGGTATTCAAGTTTCTTAATACTCTTGGGGAATTCAGAGTGAAATGTTTTTTGTTTATGTTAGAAGGTACCTGTTGGAAGTGGTGGGACTCTATAGTGCAATCTGAGAAGCACGAGAAAATGGGTCAGAAATACATCAAGGTCATTTTTAATTATAAGTATTTTCCTATTATTATTTTTCCTTCACTAGTTCTTGGGAGTATTTAAAAATCTCCCAAGGAGATCAGTCCATGATGGGATATGCTAACCACTTTGTAGAGCTAGTTCAGTATTCACCTGAGATTGTTTCCAATGAGAAGATGGAGTATAAAAATTTTTAGATGGGGTTTTGTATAGAGATATTATATTAGGAATTCTTATTAAAGATGAAAAATTATATTTGGGTGTTTTATTGTTCCATGATGGTACAAATTGATCATGGAAGTAAGTTTGGTTTCTATGGAAAATTATTTGTAGCGGGAAGTGGCAGTTCTTCTAAAAATAAGAGGAAGTGGGATGAACAATGGAAAAGGGGAGGTGGTAGTTAAAGACATCCATCCTATATATCTTCGTCTATGGCCTCAGATACTAGGTCAATTGTGTGCCATCAGTGTAAAAAATCATGGCACATGCAAACATCATATTCATCTCCAACAAGGCATTGTCACCAGTGTAGAGTTATGGGGAACTTGTTGTGTTTTTACAAATTGGTTCACCTATATCAGACTGGTGTAGGATCTGTAACTTCCTAGGGGATGTCATCCCAGTCAAAATTTTACATGAAAAAAGGTTATTGGTTTTGAGGTTTTGTTGTAATGGATGCATCATCTTCTAGTTAGTTTCAATTTAGGGAAGAGCTGTAGGTTAGTGGTCATTCTCAATGTCAGGATGAGATGAGAAAACTTCATGCGGTGGATAAAGAACCAGTGGAATCAGATATAGGGACTATGAATTTTTTTGGTACACTTCTTATTGTATTATCTTTATATGTTGTTCTCTTTGATATTGGTGCCTATTTATATTCCATTTCTACCTATCTTGTGTATGGGTTAAAATTTTCAACCAAGCTTATGATGTATGTGATTGAGTTGGTAACAATGCTTGTAAGAAGTGAGAGTAGGGTTTCATGTGTCCTTTATTCACACTCATTGTGTTAGGGGTTGATATGGAATGGAATATTACAGTTTTGGAAATTGATGTTGTTGATGTGATATTTGGTTAGGATTCAATGGTTTGTTTTCAGGTGAACATTGATTGCTATAGGTGGTGAGTGAGTTTCATGGAAGTTGATGGAAGTTCCCTAATTTTTCATAGTGAATGTGATCCTTGGTAGGGATGTGATAGGCCACTACTTATGGAATTAGAGAAACCTTGTTTTTCAGATCTTTTCACTCACATTGGAGGATGATAATAGTGTTCTTGAGGGTGGATTACCTCTTATGGTGGATGAGTTCCCATAAGATTTTCCAGAGGATTTGTTGGGTTTTTCACTGGAGTGGTGTGTGGATTTCACTATCAACTTGGAACCAGAAACAAAACTAATATCTCTTTCCTTTTATCATTTTTCCCCACTGAGTCGGGTGAATTAATTGTAAAAATAGACGATTCAGAATCCAAAGGATTCATTTTCCCAATCATCTCACCTTGGGTTATCCTAGTTTTATTTTCAGAAAAGGCCGATGGATATCTCCAGTTGTGCATTTATTAATAGAAGCTAAATAAGGTAACAATCAATAAAAATTATTCCATTCCCCATATTTAAGATCTTTTCAATCATCTTAAGGGGAAAGGTGGTTCTATAAAAATGATTTGTGTTTCGGGTATCATCATGTCAGAGTTAGAGTGGCTGATGTTTTAAAAACAACCTTCCAAAGTAGGTACAAACATTTTGAGTATATTTTCCTGACATTCAAGTTGATAAATGATATAACAATATTTATTGTTCTTATGAACATGGTGTCACACCAGTATCTAAATTTAATTTTCATGGTATTTGTCACTGAAATCATGGTCTAATCCGTGATCGAGGAGGATCATGGGAAGTATTTGAGAATTATGCTAGGAACCCTTCGAAATCATCATCTCTATGAACATTTTTCTAAGTTGATCCTATTGATTATGGAATTGAGGTTTCTAGGCCATGTGATCTCATAAAAAGTGGTTTCAGTGGACTCTGAGAAGATTAGTGCAGTGATTTCATGGGAATAGCAGAAGAATGTGTTTGAAATCTGAATATTTTTTGGCCCGGTTGGGTATTACAGGTGGTTAGTTGGATATTTATCTTATGTTAATTTTTCCATGATGACATTTACCTGGATGGTGGAGAGGTTTGAATATATCAAAAATTATCATTCATCCTTTTGGGAGCTAAAATGATGGTATACCACAACCCCTATTTTGATCTTTTCAGAGTCAAGAAAGGGATATGTGATCTATTGTGACGCCTCGGGTATGGGTATAGGATGTGTGATGATTTAGGGTGACCATGTGATGGATTATTATTCGTGCAAGATATGACCACATGAAAAAAATTACCCAACCCCTCACTTAAAGATATAGACAGTGATCCATGCCTTGAATACGTGGAGCCATTATCTTTTTAGTGTGAAATTTGTGGTTTATTTTGATCGTAAGAGCTTGGCCAACATTTTTATTCAGAAATATCTAAATTTGAGGGAGCTTAATTGGAGTGAGTACCTTTAGGGGTTTGATTTTGATATAGTCTACAACCCTAGAAAAGGAAATGTATTGAAATATTCTGTGAACGGGAAAGTGCTAATGTATGAATTGAAAAAGTCCAGTGATGAGTGGGCATTGATGGGTATTTTTCTTAGGTGCATCTCCGGACCAAGGAACACAGTGGAGGTGTGTTCTTGTCCAACATGTGGCTAAAACATTCCCTTCTAGAATTGGTTTTATAGGAGTAGTCTGGTAATGAGTTTTGCCAACATTCTATGCAGTTTCTAAATGACGGTGAGGTTCCTTGTGAATTGTCATTGTCTCTTGAGGTATTTTTGTGCTTCAATGGTTACTTCATGGTGTCATTTTCATTGAGGAAGGAGGTGATATAGGATATAAAAAAGTCTTAGTGGGTTTTTCACCCTATTTATACCAATATATACTTTGATATGGACCAATAGTTATGGTGTCCTGGTATGATGTGGGATATAGATGACGTTGTATCTTGGAGTTATACATGTCAGCAGGTTAAAGCAGAGCACCAGAGTCCCCCCATTTTTCTTTACCCACTTCCCATTAATAACTATATGTGGGATGAGATCACCATGGATTTTATTATTGTCTTACCTCAAACACCTCAGGGGAGGAATTCCATTTGGGTACTGATTGATCGTATGACCAAATCATCTCATTTCATTAAAATTAGGGATTCAACAAAAGTGGATGAGCTGCGTTGGTTTTATATTTTGGAGGTTGGGAAGCTCCATGGTATGGTGTTGGTAGTTTTTTTAGATAGGGACCCCCATTTTTCCTCGATGTTTTGATAATTCCTTCAGAAGGTGACGATTTTATAGGTCAAATTGAGCACAACATTACACCCTCCAACAAATGGTTTGAACGAGTGGGAAAATCAAATTTTGAAAGACATTCTCTAGGTATGTTCTTTGGATTTATAAGGTTACTGGGATAACCATTTGATATTGGTTGAGTTTTCATATAATAATAGTTACCAATCCTTAATTAGAATGGATTTTTTTTGAGGCACTTTATAGTTGACAGTGTCGGTCACCTTTGTGTTAGGATGACGTGGGAGAGACCTCATTGTTGGGACTGAGCCTTGAGCTAGAGACTTCTAATAAATTTAACTTGATTAGTCTGAATTTTTTGATAACTCAAAGTATTCTCATGTCATATGGAAATCAGAGGTTCCAAGAATTTATGCTTTATATGGGTGACCTAGTGTTCTTAAAAGTGTCACCTATCTTATGTCATCATCATTTGGGAAATTAGGGGAAGGTAACATCAAGGTATGTTATAACTTTTTAAATTACTAAGAGAGTTAGTAAAGTGGAATATAGGTTAAAGTTTTTTTCTAAATTGTTTTCAATTGATGACATGTTCCATGTCTCTTAGCAAAAAAATATAACCTATATTAATCTTGTATCTTGAATTGGGAATATTTGGAATTGGAGCTCGATTTATCTGTATTTGAGTGGCCAGTACAGATTTTAGATTCTTAGGATAAAGTGATTTAGGGGAAGTATATACCATTGGGCTGAGTTCTTTAGAATCATGGTAATGATGTGTATGATATGTGAGAGTAGAATTATTGGGTTGAGTAAGAGTATATATTTTTATTCTCTAATCAAGATTTAGATTGACTTTATGGGGGTGAAATTTTTTCATGGTGGGGAGAATTATCATATCCATGATTTTTATTTTGTGGTGTCCTTATGTTTATTTTCAGTCTTACATTTTTACTTAGGTTTAATCTTTATTTTTTTTAAAGAAAAGTGGATATTTTTGGGCTTGATAGTAGGTGGAACATGGTTGGTGCATGGTTAGGGGAAATCGTGCACCCTTCTCCAGGTAAGCGTGCAACCAATTTTCATTTTGGAAAGTGGAAACCGCATGGTTGGAACTCTGTTTGGGAAATTGTGTGGAATAATTGTGTGACGTGTTCCTCTTGGATATTTAGGGATGTATTTTTGATGCACGGTTTGGAAAACCATGTGGGAAAACCGTGTGACCTATCCAAGACATTAAAAAGTGAAAAATTACCTTTATACCCTCGTTGATTTTAACCCTGAAACGCCTACCATTCACCCCATTTGATATTTTAATCCATGGGATCCCCCCTTCAATCTTTATTAGACCTCTTGAGAATCAATACATGGGTGGTTTTGACCCCGTTTCTTCTAGGAATCATCAAATGTGTCGTTTTCTTTCTTATTTCTCCCTCTTTCTAGGGTTCATACCACTGTTTCTAGAGTTTTTATTTTTTAGAAGGTTGTTTGACCAAGAGAGAGTTTGATCATGTGTTATTGGGGGAAATATTTAGGTTTGTTGTTACATATTTCGTTTATAGGGTCTTGTGGTGGTATAATTCTTATTTTCCACTGGTATCCATAAGATTCCAAGTGTGATATAGGTGGTTCCATACTTTTACATTAAGAGATGAGTATCTATTTCTTCATTGAGTGTTTAAATGTGTTTTTTAGATTATTTTTGTGGTATAAATTATATTTTAAAATTTTTTTGAGATGAAGATGTGATGAAAATGATTTTTATAATGTAAATTGGTCATCTTTCATATTTTATTTGTTGTGGTGTTTCTTAAAAATATTTTACACCTTATATAAAAGGTGAAAAATGTGTTTTAAAATATATTTAAAGGTTTAAATGTGTTCGAATTTTATTTTCCAAGGGAAAAGGGTTTTTATTGCACGTTGGTTATTTTTTTGAACTTTAAATGTGTCATTGAATTGTGAAAGTGATGCTAAGAATATTATAAAATGTATTTGACATGAGTATCAATTAAAAAGGGTATTTTCCTATGAAAATTGTTGGATTTCATATGTGATTCTGTTTTTGTGTTTTAAAATGAGTTTCATAAATTTTTTAAAGTGTTGAGAAATGTATTTCTAAATGGTTTTGGTGGGTGTAGAAAATAGAAGGTGATTTTGTTTATGGAGAGGACTGGATTCCATTTGAGTTTTGATCATTGGATCGATGTGAAATTGTGAAAGTGGTGATTTCCTTATGTACCTTTTTTGGTATGTATATATGAAAGTGTTGATTTATGTGATATTAGAGATGGAATTTGAGTACAAAGGTAGTCTCAGATATATAGGTGGATGAACTTGAACTATTGTGCTAGTTGATTCAAAAGTGGTTGAGGCTCATATTCATCTAGAAGGATTGATGAAAACAACACTAACTAAACATGTGAAATGATTAGAGAGCACTATACCATGGGATACCTTTCCCTCTAGTGTCTTGTGTGTTGGAACGTTCTTGGTTTTGAATTATGATATGGAGATAATTAGACCATGGGATGGGTTCCCCTCTAATGGATCATGCATGGGAATGCTATTGGTAGTTGAATTGGAGAATTTTTATCATCGAGGTATGAGGTTCCTAGTTTCCCACTTGTACTTGTTACCTATAGGGATTTTCTCATTGTGCTATTTTGTGACATGATCCTTATGTGATGTGGTACTAGTTATCAGAATACGGTAGACCTTGTGTACATTTTTATTTCAAAAATTATTATTTTTGAAAATTGTTTTTCTTAAAAGTGATTATTGATAATTTTTTCAGTAATATGTTTACTTATAAATGTTTCATATATTAATATATAAATGTTTATGTTGATTTTTATTTTAATGTTATAGAATGAAATATTTTACTTGGGGTGGCATCCTATTGGGATTTGGATCACACCTTTCATACACCATTGGGTGTATGTATACTTTTTTATGTATAACCAAGGTAAAGGAAATATGTATCCTGGTGGTAACAGTAGATCCAGTTGCTAGTGTTCCTGTTCTTCATTTTTTTGATAGTGGTAGCTTGAGGGTGATGTCCCTTTTGTTGAATGGAGGTTTTGGGATAGTTTTCTATTTCCATTCCATTTTAGTACTTTTAATTTTATTTAATGTTTTAAACTTTGAATATGAAAAATTGATGAACCTTGTTGGGATATGGTTATCAGTTATTGTGATGTTTATTCTTTTTGGTTATTTATGATTATATAAATAGATAAAATAATTCCCAAAGTATATTTTTGACACCCAGGAACTAGTTTCTATCCCATGGGGATTAGGAATTCCCTTAAATTCATGCCACAGATCCGGTTGGGTGTCAGGTTGGATGGCACTCTTTCATGGTTATTGACATCACGTGGTTTTTCAAAAATAATTGTTTCATGTAACACAATCTATCCAACAATCAAATTATTTAAAGCGAAGTATATCATAATAATCTCGGGGTGTTACATTATGGTTCAAGAGAGGATATACCAAGCCTCATCTGATACACATTGACCAATTCCTCTTTATGGTATCAAGTTAAAAATACCCCCATCGAAGACACTCTTTGACTACTACTATTGTTGCAACTAGAAAAAAAAGGAATTCAAATAATTCGTCGAATGCTGCCAAACATGATCCAGGAGTGTAGCTTGTTTTATGGGATTCTATTTTATTAGACATGGAGCCTGAACCGAATTATGAATTAGAATATGTGGTCATCCAAATCAGGCTAGAAAGTGGTTCATAGAGCTCATTCGCGAATCCCATTTGCGGAGGTTTGTTTCATGAAGCACTCTCCACGACTGTGCTAACATATTGGATAGATGGATCCATGAGTCTAATGAATCTGTGGCCATTTTTTGAGACCACCTTATCTTCACGATGCACCTACGATCACCAAAAAAACCCCATGCCTATAAATACTCCCCTCAATCCTTCATTTAAAAAAGGATATCTCACTGGGATTTGGTCCCACACTCCTAATTTGCGGATGTCCTAGGCTTCATGACACCATCTTCCTTGGGGCCCCAAGGAACTGTGAAACCTCCCCTATTTCATTCTAAAGATCCTCAACCCAAATTTTAGATGCATTTCATGAAGGCATATGACTTTCGTGGAGGAAGAAGACCCTCTGTGGAACTTGAGGATTTGTAAAGAATTCATCCTTCGTGAAGCACTCACCCCATTAATCAGGAATTTTTTTCCAAGGAAATGGAACCCTGATTCACAAAGCCCCTTTGTGAGACCATATGCTCCATGAGTCCCTATACTTCATGAATAACTGTCCTCCCTAAATCCCTTTCCCATGTGCCCTCTCGTCCATACCATGGGGGTTGTGCCCTCACACCCCCACTTGGGATCCATGTCGGGCTTCAATCCCAACCCTCCGAGCTAGTTCTTTGGCTAACGTCACTGACCACCATGGAAAATTTTGAGTCACACCACAAAATTTTTAGGCCAGGTTGAGGAGGTTTTTCTTGTGCCCTTCTATAGCCCCACCTTCCATCCCTGGAATACCATGATTTGAGATGCTCTTCCCTACTATGTGAAAAACTTTTACTCAACCTACTCCTCTTGGTCCCTTTCCATGTCGTGATTTGAGGTTCTCATCTTGGATTTACTAAAAACCTTGAGTCAAACCATTCCCCAAGAATATCCTAAATTCTCATCTCCTAGCCCCAATTCTAGGTTGAACTATAAGGGATTATCATGCATAAGTCCCACACCAGCCATTTATAGGCATCTTATTTCTAATAGTCCTAACTATATGACTATAAACTATAATATACCCTATATTAAAAACATAGGTTTTCCCTTTATATAAACAATATATTCTTTATATTCCAATCATAATATGTAAAAATTCCTCACTATAAGACATTAAACTATAGAATACCCGATCATTCAATAATAAGATTCCTCATGTGACAAGAAAATGATGCCTTATGTGCCAATCCTAAGATTCCTCATGCCATGATCATGAGATGACCACTATACAACAAACTAGTTCTTCCTCATCAGGTGTAATCCCAAATCATATGCCTCAACTGACCAGAGAGTATGGATGTCCTTATGACCTAACCCGTGGAAGCCTAAATGGGCAACTTCCATGTATAAGCCCCATGCACATCATCCATTCACATGACGTTAAACCTAACTCTTAACTCATGCAATGCACATGGGATTCCCTCATGGCTATACATGAGGAATACATTACGGGAACCTCCAAAGTGTAATCCCCATCCACACCATTAAATATCCCTAACAACACCCAGACAGCTACCACGCATATGCCCCATTCACCGTCGTCGCTCCCTAGAAGCACCATAGAATCTTCCATGTGTAATCCCCATCCACCGTTTCCACTCCCTAGTGGAACCCAGAAAGCTAACCATAAATAATCCCCAACTTATCTCATGGAATCTATCCATGTGTGAGCCTTGATTCCATACCCCATTTAGAACTATACTGGTTTTTATCCCTGTTTTCTCCACAAGGTATGTAGGAACCCCCCCCCCCCCCGAGGTTCAATCTCAACCGCTGGTAAACTTATATTGTACCTCCTAGGGATGTACCCTCATGATGTGACATCTTCTATTTATGGGAAACATCCCAGGGATCCACCTCTATATAGTGTTTTGATCAGTCCTCCATCACCCATATCATCAATAATCCACTCTAATTTTACACTGGGCTTCCACATCATAGTAGGATCTTGAAATTCAACCACATCCCACATATCCAATTTGGGACGCATACCTTGGTGACCCGCCCCTAATCAGCATGTCTCTAGGCAGCTATTCATGTGTAATCCTTGATTCCATACCCCCTTTCTAAACTACATGGACTTTTATCGACGTCTTCTACACAGGGTACGTAGGAAGGCTCCCTGAGGTTCAAACACATCACCCATTCCCATCCTGGTCATTACCCTGAGTCACCATATCTCAGGAGGATCATGCCCCAACCTAGAGGTTCTACTTTTTTTGGGTCCACATACATATGCTCCATTCTCAGGGGCCTACTTCATAGGTCTCTCATCATCGTATATGAACTACATATAATTTGATCCTTGTCTTCTAAATAGGGTATGTAGAAATCCTCCTAGATGTTCAAGCCCTTCACCCCTCACACACCATCAATTCCATCCATTGCATCTCTTAAACTCCATCCATATCCATCATGATTCTTACTCAAGATTCCACATATTGGTGAGATAACACTATTAATTTGGTCCCTCTCAGTGTGCAATCCCAATTCACCCCATCTTTTCTCTAAACATCACTCAGGTAACTTACCATCCATAAGCCTCACAAAATCTATATTCATACAACCAAGAGTGATCCTCTTGTGAAGTGAACCTAACCATGTGTAATCCCCCATTCCATCACCCTTTTGAACTACCTGGGTTTTAATCCATGTCTTCTATATAGGGTATGTAGGAAGCCTCAATGAGGTTTAATCTCATCCATTGGTAAACCTATGTGTCCCCCTCTTGGGGGTGAACATTCTTGATCTTCCCTCAGTAGTGTCAAGATCACCTTTCATGGTGTGAAAAAATATATTTATGAGATGCACCATCCTAGGTATACTCTCATTTGGATTTATAATCAATCCATCTAGTAAACCTTTTAGGTGTTTCCTCCTAGGGGTCAACCTCTCTGATCCATCTCTATGGTACATTCCAATCGATATCACCACATATCAGCAAGATGTTAAACTCACATCCTAACCAATTTTAAACATGAGATTTTTATAGAAAAAATCAGATGAAATTACTATAGAAAAAGATACCTTCTGATCACCATAGTATGCCTTGGGTTTTAACACCCTTGAGAAGGACTCTCATGAGGAAGAAACAGGTGTTCCAATGTTCCAACGTCCAGACATGCCCAGTGATGCCCAACGTGACTACTACCCTAACTGAAGGTTTCTACACTGACTAGACCCCTTGGAATGTCCAGGTATAAGTAGTGCAATTAACCGTCATCCACAAAAAGATGGAACCGGGAACAAGTTTCATGAACTACGTATTAATCTTTGTGGGATACCCATATTAGGTGATGAATTATAAGGAGGAATCCGTGGAAGGAGGAACCAAAATCCCATCATATTTCTTCGATCAAGGATCATAAATCACAAAAAAAGTGATGAATGCTTCCCACCTTTTTAAAGTAGGAATGCAGGCCATAGTGTCACCCACCAGTGAACAAACGGACACGCCCCGACGGAAAGTGTCAAAAAACAACTGCATTTACTCGTGTGTTTATAATGCATGAGTAAATTATATGGGAAATGAATTTGTATCATTAAATAATACTCTAATCAATCATTTAATTTAATTTAATGTATCAATAATATATTTTTTTATGTGAGTTGATAAATTTTAACATTAATATACCTAATATTTGGTTAATCATTTGATTAAAGGAAGTAGCATGCCTGAAATATCATTTCATGCATGAATATTTATATACCTTACACTAAATAAATCCTTTTATCATATATATTCTATATATTTTGGGAATATATCATTATATTTTTTTTATTATTCTATGCATGTTGAATTTTCTAGTGAATAGTTAAAAAATACAACTTTTATGAAAACTGTATCTTTTATTCCATCATAATGATATAAATATGAAGTAAAAATTTATGAATTTTTTTCTATAAATTAATAAGGAAATATCATTATATTATAATAAAAATATCATCCATTTAATATAAAATAGATTTTATTTTAAGATAAATATTAAAACATTTATTAGTGCTTATATAGTGCTTGTGCAACACTGGAAAAGTCAGAATAGATGTCTTTAAGATGATATTTAGGAGGGGATAAGTATATACTCAACCTAAAATATAAATATGATGAAACATATGTTATTTTTATCGATATATATGACTTTTATATTTATAAAATCATTAATTATCCAAATTCTTACATAGCATTGACGCAACACTTGTTCAGATAGGAGAAAAGTCAAGTGAATGATTTTAAAAAAGAAATTAAAGTTATAAGGTGTGGTTGGATTGAAGTTTTTTAGGAATATTTATATATGTAATTTATTTTATTATTGAATATAAATTCATGAATTTTATTATAATTTTAATATTTTCAATTTCTAATTTCTAGAATAACACAAAAAATGACTTTATAGTGTTTAATGACTAAAATGACTTTAAAATTCATGAAACATCCTATAAAACCATAAATAAATTATTATATGATGGAAATATTAAATAAACCTTATACTTAATTTTTATACACTTTGGATCCATTCGTCTTGAATATTAAATTCCATTTATATTAGGAAATTAATATGTACATAAATTTCACCCCATTCATTTATAAAATGACACCACCACTGCCCCTTACAATACACACCTAAAATTATAATTCCCCCATTTGATATTCCATATTTACTTAACTAATAATCTTATCCATTTTGGGTGGCTTCTGGTCTCAATAGGATGCCCTAAATCATTCAAAACTAGGAAGGTCTCCACGAGAAGATACTTTTTTCATTGTAAATAACAACTTCTTATTATTATTTATCATAGAATTTTATCATACACCTCTTATTAAATTATATTAATCACATTAATAAAAAATATTAAATCCTTAGGTTTCTGAAAATTGATATTATCACTATACCATAACATGTTCTTACACATTCAGTCAATGTAACATGTTCTTGATTCAGTCAGTTGTATAACCTATATGAATGATGTATAACGTTTACGTTGTAAATAAATGATAACATTTAGTTACTGTTAGTATTTTATATTAATAATAAATTAATGTGTTTTAGTTTTGGATTGATAATACTAACATTTAACTAATTATAAACATATAGTCATTTATTCATAAACAAATTACCTAAACAAGTGCATTATAGATTTTATTTAGGAGAACCTTGCCTAAAACTCCCATGGAATGAACCCTGAATATCTTAACACATTTTAGAACTTATATTAAAGTACCTTGAATATTATAGAGATTTTTAACTTATGAAAATGTATTGATGATTGAAACCATTATACTGAAATAGACAAGGAAAAGTGGAAACTACTAATAACTGATGATGAGTATTAATTTAAAATAAGTAATAAATATGAAATAAATGGATATAAAATATAAATATAGGAGTTAATACACACAAATAAGGTTATTTAATAAAAGAATTAATGATTCTTATCTTATTATACTTGGATTCAGAATGTTTTAGACAAAGAGGAAGTTTGAGATAAGGGTTTTTCGTCTCAGATTTCTTCCATTGAGACATGTTCCATATTATAGAACAATTTTCATTTATATATTTAACATAGTGTTATTTCGAAATATTATATCATGATTATATTTTAATTCATGGTATTTTATGTTTCATTTAATGTTTTATCTTTAAAGGTATTTTGAATCAATGTTTACCAATGCATTGATGGTTCATTTTGAAATCTCACTTTGAATTCGAGATTGTTTATGTCTAAATCCAAATTTGAGAGAATTATGTATTTATTTTCGCTATAAATCCATATAATTTAATTTTTATGCTTATTTATAGGGTTTAGATGTCTTATTACCATCTCACTTCCCTTTATATCACAATTTTATTAAAAGGTTTCTCTTAAGTGGAGCCAACCTTTTTCTCTTCTTTATAATTAACTATTTTTCCCCTCAATGTCCATATTAATTATATTGTTTAAATAATATTACTATATATATTTAAATTATTCTTTATGTTTGTTTTATAATATATTTTAATTTATTTAAAAATGTTTAAAAGGAATATTTTTAACTCTTTATTCTTGGTTCATTTTTTACATTCATTACAAAATATTGAACAATTTATTTTTAATTATTTACACATGAAATAATTTTTTCACCACTATATATATTTTTATTAATGAAACTTTATTTATAAGTTTTTATGATTTTAAAATTTAACTTATAAAAATATACCTACAGGATTTGTGGGAGATCATAGAGATGGGAGAGGTGAATCAGTGATCTAAATTTCATTTATGTTTCTTTAAGAAATAATGTTCACCACTTGTTAAATAACAGTAATATAATCATTATCCACACCCACACACATACTTACATGATAAAACATAACAAAATTTTAAGTTTACCCTCTAAATAAAATAAAGATAGTGATTAGTGTTTTATGGATTCCTCTAGGTTCACAATACTCACTAGAATATTTATTTGATTAAAAACAAACATAGTATAACATTAATGCTTATGATAACATATCTCCAAACTATATTTTGGTTCATCCTACACACAAGTGCATCCTAAAATTAACAAATATAAATGTTAGTAACAAATGATGGGTCTTTAACTAAACAGAATTCCTCTAAGCAACTCAATATGCTGACTTTTTACACTTATTATTTACTTTCAAAACATAAAGAAATAAAAAAATCTCCTTCAAAACTGAACAGGGACAGGTTTCTTTTTCACACTGCATGCACATGAACAAAGAAACATATAATTAATTTTCTTTATTCCCTTATTTTTATTGGATAATAATAGAATATTTTATATTTTTTTTCATAAACCAAACTTATTTTCTTCTCCCATATCCTTCATCTTCCTTATCGTACTTCATTTTCAATACATTCAAATCAACATAAAAGCCAAAATTTATACACATTAAAATTTTAATTGGAAATTAAAATTTAAATCCTATTCTTTAAACATTTACTTTAGACAGTATCCATTAAATATTCACTATAAAAATTTTTATTGGTATTTATTATAGGATAAAATAACCACCAAACCTATTATATGAAGCTAATTCATCTAGTTTGTTTAATCTTCCAAATTTTTCACTTTCACGTTGTGAACTCTCCTTTTATAGCGTAACATATTATTTCTCAATACTTATTATTTAACTTCCAGAGTACATTGTAGAATGGTGTGATAATTTTGGTATAGAGGTGTAACAACCCGAGATTTTATGAAAAATATTCTCTTAATATCATTGATGTCTTGTGTTGTATGCTACAACAAGATTACCTTTCACTACACGCAACATCGTATGAGCTTTCAGTATACACAACACTATTCTTGGATCATGTTACACACAATTTTGATAGTAGTTATTCTACGAAACATTGAGTGTATATATATAAATATATATATATTCAATGTATAAATGAAATATGGTTGTATTCTGTTATACGAAACAACGGAGGAGTCTTGCACAACACGCAACCTTGACTTGGCTTGCATTACACGCAATCGCCACTTTCCTCGATAGTGTGTGTTGTACGCAATACCAGGTTTCAGTAAACAAAGATATATGGTTATAATATTATTATGAACTAGCCTTTATGAATAATATCAACTAAATTTTTAATTTTATAACATTATTATTCATCTTACACATTTTCTAGAACATGGTATGAGAACAAATCAATTTTTTGAGTAAAATAAGTATTTTTTAAAAAATATAGTTTTGCCGCCTTTTGATGGCGCACCCAACTTAAATATTGTTTTTGACATGTCTATAAGTTCAATTTGACAAAATAAAATTCTTCTTTGTAATCAGGGAATAAAAATTTACTTTGGATAAAATTTTCATATTATTCTGATAACTTTCATATTTTAATGAATAGTAAAAACACGCTATATTGTAATTAAAAACAACTTTTTTCATCGCAATAATTTATATGGTTATATTATATTTTTAATTGGTTTTAAAGTGTAATTAGAATATACTTTTACCATTTAATCCATTGTTGGTCAACCGGATTAACTTACCATTCCAGCCTTGTCTATCTCATGAGATATAAATCTTTACCCAATGCATTGGAGGGAGATATAGGTCCCACCCATCTCATAATGAAATCATTCTTACTTGGGCCACAAAATAAACTTAAAACATTCATCATAACCCAAAGAATAAAATGGGTTTCATAAACATCATCCCATCATTTCATAATCCATATAAAACAAATAGACATTTCATCATAAGAAAAGTGAACCATGTAAATCATAGAGACATTAAACTTGAAACATACACATATCAAATAATTTTATCTTAGATGGAAATGGTTTTGATAAAACATTTGAAATTAATTCATGAGGAAAATATCCTTTCTTCTTCAAAATCATTTTCTTTTCAAAAAATTCCATGCACTTTTAAAATAAAAGTATTTTGTTGAAAATAGTCATAAAATAATGTAGAGTAAGCTTCATAAAAATGAGGCGTTATGAAACCGTAAAAATCCGTTCATGCCGTATAAGTTAAAAATAGCATTCTCCTCGTACTTTTGTCAAAAAAGTCAAAAAAATACCTCGTAACGTAAACAAAAGAAAGATTCCTTACATACCATGTAGTAAAAGTCAAAAATGGGTAAAAAGGACTTTAAACATACATGAATACACTTTTATAAAACATGTACATGGATGATATAAATAACCCCAATAAATACTTACGAATAAGGAATCTCGAATAAAAATGAGATTGTGATATTTTCCCTTACCTTAGGTCCGATATGCTTCGTACGTATCTAAACCTCCTGTATAATGATTTAAATAATGTCATTGACTTATTACAGAATCATATTAATTGTTATTATATCATATATTGTTCACTTATGACTTTATATTACATGTTCTTTTGTAAATTCCATGTTAAAGCAGTGTTTTGGGTAAAATCATTTCATTTATCGTATGTGTTTCGAAATGTCATTCTTGATATTATTACTTATATCCAGATTTAAATAATTCCAGAATGTAAAACATGATTTATATATAATATATATTCAGAATATATATATATATAATGGATCGATAAATGGAAATAAATGCACCGTTCATGGAGACGGTAGGTCGTATGTACGCATGAACGTTGTTTTCGTTTCCCTATCGAATTGAATGGAATTAAGTAAATGACATACATACATATATATATATATATCCAGTATCATTATTATTTCATATATTTCATTATTATTCATTATATATACTTTATAATCATTCATGAATGGTTAACATGGAGAGTGAATCTCATCGCATTGTGGAGACGGTAGTCCGTACGTACGCACGAGCGATGATATCATTCCCAAGATTGTGGAATTGTATTAAAGTGTATGTATAATATTAAAGAATAAATATCACTTTACAAGAATCATATATATTCATTACTTTCACCCTTATACCCATCCATGTAAGGTGGTGGTGGAAAATAGATTACACCACGGCGTGGAGACGGTATTCCGTACGTACGCACGCGCCGTGATTTCGTTTTCCGTTGGATGGATAGATGGTGAAATATGGTTGTTTCATACTTATAATAACATATCAGTATATTATTGATACTGATTTTATTACCTCATAATGAAACAACTAAAAAAAGAAGAAGTGGAAGAAGAAATAAAGTTGAAAGAATAGGTAGTGGACATTACCTCTTCTTTGAAGCGTCTCTTTGAGACCTCCTCTTAGGGCACTAAAATTGGTCTTTGAAGAAGACCAGGACCTCTAGGATGTTTCTAGGGAAGTGGAGAAGAGAATTTGTCAGGGGTTGGCCAGGCTTGAAGGCTCAAATTTGTGTGATGAGTAGAGGGAGGAGGTTCCCTTTTATAAGGGAGGAGAGGGGCACCTTTGGAATTCGTAAAAATATTAATTTATAATAAATCTAACCCCACTTAAAAACCTCCAAAAATGACTCATATCCGAATATTAGATGATATAGGGTTGTAATATCATCAACCAATCAAATTTAGACATGTTAGGAATTTATTTTAAACATTATTAACTTGATTTATCCTAATTTAATCAATTTAATTTTATTTGTGGTAATAACATTCTAAAATTTAAATTATAACAAATAATTAATTATTTGTTGTGAATTGTCCATAATTGGATACTTTATAACATTTTATACCATATAAATTTAAATTTATAATTTTTAAATATATTTGTGATTTTTAAACAATTTTATAATATATTATTTTTATAAAATAACAATAGTGTCAATTTTGACACTATTAATTTATTTGAATTTAAATAAAATATATATAGAAGATATGTTCGAACTAAAATATTTAATAGAATCATAAAAGGTCATACGTATCTCAACTTTGGTAAGTTTTTTCGACTCAGATAATAAGAGAAAGATGGAGTTTCATGATGATCATAGAGGAAAGAAAGTTCAATTTCCCTCATGTAAATCATGTGGGAAGAGGCATCAGGGAGATTGTTTCAAAGGAACTGGAAGATGCTTTGGGTGTGGAAAAGAAGGACACAAAGCCAGTAAGTGCAAGGGAAAAGGTTCAGTTACCACCATAGACAAGGATAATGGTATTGCTACGACATCAACAATGATTAGATGTTTTAAATGTGGAATGTATGGGAATTATGCAAACCAATGCCCTAAGGGAAAATCTCATGAAGATAATCAGCATGGTCATATGGGTAGTATTTATGTGGATGATGATGAGGAGACTACAAATGATATATGATCTGAAAGAAGTGTTGAAGCTCAGTCAGTTGTTTTAGAAGGTAGTGGAATGATTGTATGTTTATCGAGAGTTATGTTTTATAATTAATGGTACTATGGAATAAAGAATCATCTAAGGATTGTTACACTATTGTTTTTCCTAAATTATTTGAAAGTATATGTTGAATGGTACCAGTAACCATGGAAGGTTATTCAGATATTTCTAGAAAGTAGATGATATGCACATAATGAAGGAATAAGAAGACAATGAGATGTTTGATTGTATTCATGAGCTCATGATTGATATAAGGACTAAGTGATATCATGGTTTGAGTATATAGAGTTTTGAGGATTTTGGTATGTGGAAAGTGTTAACTTTTAACTGCATTCATTTTTTCACTAAGGTTCAATGGGAAAACATGATTAAGTCCTTTGAATGTTTGGAATGTGACCAACAAGACATATCTTATGATCAACGATGGTATTAAAATGCTTGTTATATGAAATCTCTGGTAATCGTTTTCACTATATTATAAGAGTGGACTACAGTATTATGGATAAGCCTAAAGATTGGAATGGATTATGTTGGACATAAGATAGTATTGTTTAAGGATATAAGTTTTTTTTCGATATTATTGATGGGATGTTATAGTAATGTAGTTTTATAAAAAGGACAACCTGCAGGACGGGCGATAGCCCATCTCGTCGGACAAGGCTGTGGGAATCGAACCCACAACTGAAGTGCGACAGGCCTTTATCACCAACCACTGGCCTACAGGAAGTCCCTAGTTAGTAGAAACTAGTTTTATTTTATTAATTGGTATGATATATGAAGTATAAGTTCAATTTTGGAACTATATACGATTAATCAAACCATAAGATGGACTTATAACTTTTGCTATCCTTTTGTTTGAAACATATGGAATGACCCATCATTCTATCACATAATCTTCTAACAAATCACAAATAACAAATTCAACTTCATTTCTTTAAGGGATGAAGTGGAAATTGTTCAATTCACAAACAACAGTGAGATTGTACCAAAATCATGTAAGTATTTCTAATAATTCATCAACTTTAGGAAAATGATATTGAAAACCAAAAATGTTATCCTAGTGCCCGATGAATCAGATGGTACCTTAGATCATCACAAATCTATGGCTTTGTGATTGATGGATTTCTCAAATCCATGTTCTCTACCACTCTCCATCAGAACTTGATGATTAGATTTTTCTTCCATATACATATTTTCACCTATGTTCTCCTACGTGGAAACTCATTGATGAGTTAATTTGGGTAACCGTTACATTTCATACTTTATTTTTTAAAGCCAAGTTTTGGTATTCCTTTTTACGATCTGGGTTTCTATTAAAAAAACTTTCTAGTAGTAAACCATTTATAACCCTGACGAATTTTGAGGGAAATTTTCATTTTAAGTGGGGTAGAATGTAACACCCCAAGATTTTATGAAAAATATTCTTTTAATATCATTGATTTCTTGTGTTGTATTCTACAACAAGATTACCTTCCGCTACACGCAACACCATAGGAGCTTGCAGTATACACAACACTATTATTGGATCATGTTACACACAATTTTGATAGTAGTTATTCTATGAAACATTGAGTGTATATATATAAATATATATATATTCAATGTATAAATGAAATATGGATGTATTCTGTTATACGAAAGAACAGAGGAGTCTTGCACAACACGCAACCCTGACTTGTCTTACATTACACGCAATCACAACTTTCCTTGATAGCGTGTGTTGTACGCAATACCAGGTTTCAGTAAACAAATATATATGGTTATAATATTATTATGAACTAGCCGTTATGAACAGTATAAACCACATTTTGAATTTTATAACATTATTATTCATCTTACACATTTTCTAGAACATGGTATGAGAACAAATCAATTTTTCGAGTAAAATAATTATTTTTCAAAAAATGTAGTTTTGCCGCCTTTTGATAGCGCACCCACCTTAAATATTGTTTTTGACATGTCTATAAGCTCAATTTGACAAAATAAAATTCTTCCTTAGAATCAGGGTATAAAAATTTACTTTGGATAAAATTTTCATATTATTCTAATAACTTTCATATTTTAATGAATAGTAAAAACACGCTATATTTTAATTAAAAACAAATTTTTTCATCGCAATAATTTATATGGTTATATTATCATTTTAGTTGGTTTTAAAGTGTAATTAGAATATATTTTTACCATTTAATCCAATGTTGGTCAACCGGATTAACTTACCGTTCCAGCCTTGTCTATCTCATGAGATATAAATCTTTACCCAATGCATTGGAGGGAGATATAGGTCCCACCAATATCATAATTAAATCATTCTTAATTGTGCCACAAAATAAACTTAAAACATTCATCATAACCCAAAGAATAAAATCGGTTTCATAAACATCATCCCATCATTTCATAATCCATATAAAACAAATAGACATTTCATCATAAGAAAAGTGAACCATGTAAATCATAGAGACATTAAACTTGAAACATACACATATCAAATAATTTCATCTTAGATAGAAAATGGTTTTGATAAAACATTTGAAATTAATTCTTGAGGAAAATATCCTTTCTTCGTCAAAATCATTTTATTTTCAAAAAATCCCATGCACTTTTAAAATAAAAGTATTTTGTTGAAAATAGTCAGAAAATCATGTAGAGTAAGCTTCATGAAAATGAGGCTTTATGAAACCGTAAAAATGCGTTCACGCCGTATAAGTTAAAAATAGCATTCTCCTCGTACTTTTGTCGGAAAAGTCAAAAAAAGTACCTCGTAACGTAAACAAAAGAAAGATTACTTACATACCATGTAGTAAAAGTAAAAAATGGGTAAAAAGGGCTTTAAAAATACATGAATACACTTTTATTAAACATGTACATGGATGATATAAATAACCCCAGTAAATACTTACGAATAAGCAATCTCGGATAAAAATGAGATTGTGATATTTTCCCTTACCTTAGGTCCGATATGCTTCGTACGTATTCTAACCTCCTGTATAATGATTTAAATAATGTCATTGACTTATTAAAGAATCATATTCATTGTTATGATATCATATATTGTTCACTTATGACTTTATATTACCCATTCTTTTGTAAATTCCATGTTAAGGCAGCGTTTTGGGTAAAATCATTTCATTTATCGTATGTGTTTCGACTTTTCATTCTTGATATTATTACTTATATCCTGATTTAAATAATTCCAGAATGTAAAACATGATTTATATATAATATATATTCAGAATATATATATAATGGATCGATAAATGGAAATAAATGCACCGTTCATGGAGACGGTAGGCCGTACGTACGCATGAACGCTTTTTTCGTTTCCCTGTCGAATTGAATGGAATTAAGTAAATGACATACATACATATATATATATATATATCCAGTATCATTATTATGTCATATATTTCATTATTATTCATTATATATACTTTATAATCATTCATGAATGGTTAACATGGAGAGTGAATCTCATCGCGTCATGGAGACGGTAGTCCGTACGTACGCACGAGCGATGATATCATTCCCAAGATCATGGAATTGTATTAAAGTGTATGTATAATATTACAGAATCAATATCACTTTACAAGAATCCTATTTATTCATTACATTTACCCTTATACCCATCCATGTAAGGTGGTGGTGGAAAATAGATTACACCACGGCGTGGAGACGGTATTCCGTACATACGCACACGCGGTGATTTCATTTTCCGTTGGATGGATAGATGGTGAAATATGGTTGTTTCATACTTATAATAACATATCAGTATATTATTGATACTGATGTTATTACCTCATAATGAAACAACTAAAAAAAGAAGAAGTGGAAGAAGAAATAAAGTTGAAAGAATCGGTAGTGGACATTACCTCTTCTTTGAAGCGCCTCTTTGAGACCTCCTCTTAGGGCACTAAAATTGGTCTTTGAAGAAGACCAGGACCTCTTGGATGTTTCTAGGGAAGTGGAGAAGAGAATTTTTTAGGGTTTGGCCGAGCTTGAAGGCTCAAATTGGTGTGAGTAGGAGAGGGAGGAGGTGCCCTTTTATAAGGGAGGAGAGGGGCACCTTTGGAATTCTTAAGAATATTAATTTATAATAAATCTAACCCCACTTAAAAACCTCCAAAAATGACTCAAATCCGAATATTAGATGAGATAGGGTTGTAATATCATCAACCAATCAAATTTAGACATGATAGGAATTTATTTTAAACATTATCAACTCGATTTATCCTAATTTAATCAATTTAATTTTATTTGTGGTAATAACATTCTAAAATTTAAATTATAACAAATAATTAATTATTTGTTGTGAATTGTCCATAATTGGATACTTTATAACATTTTATACCATATAAATTTAAATTTATAATTTTTAAATATATTTGTGATTTTTAAACAATTTTATAATATATTATTTTTATAAAATGACAATAGTGTCAATTTTGACACTATTCATTTATTTGAATTTAAATAAAATATATACATAAGATATGTTCGAACTAAAAGCTTTAATAGAATCATAAAAGGTCATATGTATCTCAACTTTGGTATGTTTCCCGACTCAGATAATAAGAGAAAGATGGAGTTTCATGATGATTATAGAGGAAAGAAAGTTCAATTTCCCTCATGTAAATCATGTGGGAAGAGGCATCAGGGAGATTGTTTCAAAGGAACTGGAAGATGATTTGGGTGTGGAAAAGAAGGACACAAAGTGAGTAAGTGCAAGGGAAAAGGTTTAGTTAACACCATGGACAAGGATAATGGTATTGCTACGACATCAACAATGATTAGATGTTTTAAATGTGGAATGTACGGGAATTATGCAAACCAATGCCCTAAGGGAAAATCTCATGAAGAGAATAAGCATGGTCATATGGGTAGTATTTATGTGTATGATGATGAGGAGACTACAAATGATATATGAAATGAAAGATGTGTTGAAGCTCAGTCAGTTGTTTTAGAAGGTAGTGGAATGATTGTATGTTTATCGAGAGTTATATTGAATAGTTAATGGTACTATGGAATAAAGAATCATCTAAGGATTGTTACACTATTGTTTTTTCTAAAGTATTTGAAAGTATATGTTGAATGGTACCAGTAACCATGGAAGATTATTCAGATATTTTTGGAAAGTAGATGATATGCGCATAATGAAGGAATAAGAAGACAATGAGATGTTTGATTGTCTTCATGACCTCATGATTGATATAAGGACTAAGTGATATAATGGTTTGAGTATATAGAATTTTGAGAATTTTGGTATGTGGAAAGTGTTAACTTTTAACTGCATTCATGTTTTCACTAAGGTTCAATGGGAATACATGATTAAGGCATTTGAATGTTTGGAATGTGACCAACAAGACATATCTTATGATCAACGATGGTATTAACATGCTTGTTATATGAAATCTCTGGTAATCATTTTCACTATATTATAAGAGTGGACTGTAGTATTATGGATAATCCTAAAGATTGGAATGGATTATGTTGGACATAAGATAATATTGTTTAAGGATAAAAGTTTTTTTTCGATATTATTGATGGGATGTTATAGTAATGTAGTTTTAGAAAAAGGACAACCTGCAGGATGGGCGACAACCCATCGCGTCGGACAAGGCTGTGGGAATCGAACCCACAACCGAAGTGCGACTGGCCTTTATCGCCAACCACAGGCCTACAGGAAGTCCCTCATTAGTAGAAACTGGTTTTATTTTATTAAGTGGTATGATATATGAAGTGTAAGTTCATTTTTGGAACCATATACGATTAATCAAACCATAAGATGGACTTATAACTTTTGTTATCCTTTTGTTTGAAACAGATGGAATGACCCATCATTCTATCACATAATCTGCTAACAAATCACGAATAAGAAATTCAACTTCATTTCTTTAAGGGATGAAGTGGAAATTGTTCAATTCACAAACAACAGTGATATTGCACCAAAATCATGTAAGTATTTCTAATAATTCATCAACTTTAGGGAAATGATCTTGAAAACCAAAAATGTTGTCCTAGTGCCCGATGAATCAAATGGTACCTTAGATCATCACAAATCTATGGCTTTGTGATTGATGGATTTCTCAAATCCATGTTCTCTACCACTCTCCATCAGAACTCGATGGTTATATTTTTCTTCCATTTCCATATTTTCACCTATGTTCTCCTACGTGGAAACCCAGTGATGAGTTAATTTGGGTAACCATTACATTTCATACTTTAGTTTTTAAATCCAAGTTTTGGTATTCCTTTTTACGATGTGGGTTTCTATTAAACAAACTTTCGAGTAGTAAACCGTTTATAACCCCGACAAATTTCAAGGGAGAAATTCATTTTAAGGGGGGTAGAATGTAACACCCCGAGATTTTATGAAAACTATTCTTTTAATATCATTGATGTATTGTGTTGTATGCTACAACAAGATTACCTTGCTCTACACGCAACACCGTATGAGCTTGTAGTATAGATAACACTACTCTTGGATCATGTTACACACAATTTTGATAGTAGTTATTCTACGAAACATTGAGTGTATATATATAAATATATATATATATATATATTAAATGTATAAATAAAATATGGTTGTATTATTTTATACGAGACAATGGAGGATTTTTGCACGACACGCAACCCTGACTTGGCTTGCATTACACGCAATCGCGACTTTCCTTGATAGCGTGTGTTGTACGCAATACCAGGTTTCACTAAACAAAGATATATGGTTATAATATTATTATGAACTAGCCATTATGAATAGTATCAACTAAATTTGAATTTTATAACATTATTATTCATCTTACACATTTTCTAGAACATGGTATGAGAATAAATCAATTTTTCGAGTAAAATAATTATTTTTCAAAAAATGTAGTTTTGCCGCCTTTTGATGGAGCTCTCACATTAAATATTGTTTTTGACATGTCTATAAGTTCAATTTGACAAAATAAAATTCTTATTTGGAATCAGGGTATAAAAATTTACTTTGGATAAAATTTTCATATTATTCTGATAACTTTCATATTTTAATGAATAGTAAAAACACGCTATATTTTAATTAAAAACAACTTTTTCCATCGCAATAATTTATATGGTTAGATTGTATTTTTAATTAGTTTTAAAGTGTAATTAGAATATATTATTACCATTTAATCCAATGTTGGTCATTGGAATTAGTTTCACTTTGAAATTGGATATAAACAAGTATCAATCTTTTGATAGTTATTGTTTCTTAAAAACACGCGATTTGTTTTGAGGACGGGAATTAATTTTTAAATTAATTAATGCAACTAATATGTTTTTAATTTGGTAAAATAGACATAATTTTTGAATTCATAATATCAAGTATAGATTAGGCTTAATTTTCGGTATTTTTCTGGAATCTTTTATTTTTTGATGAATAGTGAAACCACTAAGTGGTAGTTAAAAAACTGAATTTTTCATAAAACATAATTTTACCGCTTCTGTGAGTGGAATTTCAAAAATCCGAGAGACACGGTTGATGTTAGTAAGTGAAATGTGGTTCAATGAGATGAAAATAATTTTTGGTGAATAGTAACTTTTTACTTTTTTTACCACGGTTAAAATTAAATAGGGTAATTAAGGGTAAAAATGATATTATTATTACCCTAACACATGTCCTAATTCTATTGGATAAGTTTAATTCGACAAAAAACAACCTTAGGAATAAAATATGACCATTTAGGCCCACTTGGATTAGATTATGACATTTATTATTAATTTATTTAGAGAAGGGTTAAAATAGTTAAAATCAAAGTTTAATAACTAAACCATTTGTAATATAGGGTTATACATAAGATAAATTCTAATATAAATATTCATTAGAAAGATAAAAAGATTTCCTAAATAATGGTATTTTATTTGTAATTTTTAGAAATTAAATAAGTTAATTTATTTATGACACAAAGATGATGCAGTAATAATCTTATTAATGAAATATTGACATAATTGATGTTATAAATACCCAAATAAATTTAATTTGAGACTTTTTATGAATTAAAATAATTTTATAAGTTAATATGACATGTTATTATTGATTTAAGTAACTTTTTTAGAACTAATTATTCTGTTATGTTTTTCACAAAAATCAATTACTAAATAGTGTCAAAATTGACAGAAAATAGTTTTTAAAACAAATATTATATTATTAATTGTTATTTTATTCCTAAAAATCTAAGGTTCGGACAAATGAATTAGATAAGTATATATATGTTAATAATAAACAACTTGGGGTTCTTTTGTCTTCTTATAGTAAGTTTATTATCCTTATTGTGTAAGAACACAAAAAGACACTGTAAAAGTAAAATTATCTAACTTAAAGTTAAATCTAAATGATAAGGTTAAAATAGTAAACTAAACTTGTAAAAATTATATTGTATGAGTGTATTTCGACCCATACAGACCTTATCTTCGAAATATATCAATTTTGAGCTATTAAAAACCGAATTTGACTTTATAGTAAAATAATATTTTTAGTTATTCCAAAGGTGCCCCTTTGCTCCCTTATAAAAGGGAAACTCCTCCCTCTCTTCCTCACACCACTTTGAGCCTTCAGGCTTGGCCAAACCCTTCCAATATCTCCTCTCCACTTCCCTAGAAACATCATAAAGGTCCTGGTCTTCTTCAAAGACCAATTTTAGTGCCCTAAGAGAAGGTCTCAAAGAGGTGCTTCAAAGAAGAGGTAATGCCCGTTACCGATTCTTTCATCTTTATTTCTTCTTCCACATCTTCTTATTTAGTTGTTTCATTATGAAGTAATAAAATCAGTATCACTAATATAATGATATGTTATTATAAGTATGAAACAACCTTATTTCACCATCTATCCATCCTACGGAAAACAAAATCACCACGCGTGCGTACGTACGGAATACCGTCTCCACGCCGTGGTGTAATCTATTTTCCACCACCACCTTACTCAGATGGGTATAATGGTGAAAATAATAACTATATATGATTATTGTAAATTGATATTGATTATTAAATAGTATACATACACTCCAATACAATTCCACGATCATGAGAACGATATCATCGCTCGTGCGTACGTACGGACTACCGTCTCCACGACGCGATGAGATTCATTCTCCACGTTAACCATTCATGAATGATTATAAAGTATATATAATAATTAATAATGAAATATATGACATAATAATGATACTATATTTATTTGTATATATATGTATTTCATCTACTTAATTCCATTCAACTTAAAAAGGAAATGAAAACAGTGTTCATGCGTACATACGGCCTACCGTCTCCATAAACGGTGTATTTCTTTCCATTTACTGATCTATTATATATATGTATATTCTGAATATATATTATATATAAATCGTGTTTTATATTCTGGAATTAAGTAATCATATGTATAATTACAAGTCAAAACACGGACGACAAATGAAACGATTTTACCCAAAACGCTCTTTAACATGGAATTTACAAAAGAACGGGTAATATAAAGTCATAAGTGAACCATATATGATATCATAACAATGATTATGATTCTAGAATAAGTAAATGACATTATTTAAATCATTATACAGGAGGTTTGGACACTTACGAAGCAAATCGGACCTAAGGTAAGGGAAAATATCACAATCTCATTTTATCCGAGATTGTTTATACTTTGGTATTTACTGGGGTGTATTTTATCATCCACATCCATGTTTCCTCAATATGTAATATTGTTTCCATCCACCTACAATTGTTTAAATCCAATTTTAACCTTCGGTGAGTTTTTAGTAAAAGATATAAAAGGAATATTTTGTCGTTTTTCGTACAAGGTACTTTTTGACTTTTCCGACAAAAGTACGGGAAGAATGTTTTTTTAACTTATAAGGCATGAATAGATTTTTTAAAAATTATTTCCAAGAAGCTTACTTTACAAGTTTTCAAGTTTATTTTTAATCAAATTCTTTTAGTTTAAAATTTTACAACATGTTAAGAAAGGAAAATGTTTTTGAAGTAGAAAGGATATTTTCCTCAAAAATGGAGTTCAAGTGTTTTATCAAAATTATTTTCCATCTAAGATAATATATGGTTCTGTTTCTATCCCTATTATTACATTGATTTGATTATGTTGTTATGGAATTATTTTTTTGAATTTCTTTATCTTATATGAATTGTTTTATGATGTCATGTTGTTTAAGAATCCCATTTTTATTACATGGGTTATGCAATGATGTATGATTTATGATTTTGTGGCACAAATATGAATGGTATCATTATAAGATGTGTGGGATCTATATCTCCCTCCAATTCATTGGGTAACGATTTTATATCTCATGAGATAGACATGGCTGGAACGGCAGGTTAAACTGGTTCAGTTAAACAGGACTGAAACGAGGAGTGAACTCGGTTCAGAAATGGACTTTGTCCACTAAGATAGTCTTGGAAATGAGTCTTGACTAATAAGAAATTATTCTCTATGATTATGTGTGTATTCCACAAAGTTTCATGTTTTAAGTTATGATTATTGGGATTTAATTTCACTACTATGATTTATCCCATGTTATGAAATTATGCTCTCTTTTTCAGGTTAAGATTTCCAAAATGTTATGTTCTTATGAATATGATGTGATTGATATTTCTTTTGTTTACCCATACTGATCATTTGAGCTCACCCTTTTATGTTTTCTTTTCCCCAGGATATAAAGAAAGGTTTTAGGTAAGAAAAAAAAGGGAAGATCTTTATGGGAGATGTTGAAGATCTTTGACCATGATTTGAAGATTATAGTCTGAGTTTCCAAAGACACTAAACTATTACGGTCCTTGTGTGTGTGTTTTTATTATGTACTAAGTATTCCTTAAAATTAATGTAATGTCCATGTACGTCAAGCTTAGGGTCTCTACAAGAGGTATTCTAAATTCTATTGTAATAGAAATAAACTCTCATATTAAATTTTATTTTAGATTACCCTTATATGGTGTATACTTCTTTAATGTGATGTGGTACACAAATTATGGCATAATCTCCATTAACATTCTAGTGACATAAAGAAAAATATATTCCTATGATATTCATCATATTACTACTTTCCTGACATAGTCGCCTCACCTAGACATCCATTGTGACTTGGTACTCCTTTATGACATAGAGTCCCATAATACTATAATGACATGGAAGATATGCTTAATATTTTCTATAGAATAGAAACATTATTAAAATATCGAGTTCTTCAAATATACAGAACCACCTAAAAACTAATTCAGTCTCCTTTGTAGAATAGTACCTATTTTATGAGGCAACCCTTCTTCTTCAATCAAATTATATATCACAAAGACATTATTTTTAGTGTGAGACTTATTCCTTTAACAAATTTCACCATTAAACCCTTTCTTGAATTTACCTCCAACCAACTTTAACTCATAATTAATTTGATTTTAAACATGATTTTTTTCATTGAAAATAAAATACAACATAAATAATAATATCTAATGTAACCTACTTTTCAAAAAAATCCTCATAAAAACCAATCAATACCTCTTGGTCTCAATAAATTTTATTCCTATTGTTTTTTGAATTTTTATTTATTATAAAAATGTTAATATTTTAGAAGTATAAGTTTGGGATTTCATTCCACACAAAAAAAATATCTTCCATTCCAAATTATTTATTTTTAACTTCATTTAGTTTCAATTTTTTAATATTTTTGATCCTTTTAAAATTAATGTTTTCAATTCCATCTTCTCATCAACTTGAGATGGATTTTTTGTGTGACTTATATGATTGTTATTAAAACCATGTTATAAATTATTTATGAAAATTATTTTTATAATTTGACTTCTATTTTCCTCTAAAACTCTTAAATATGTATCTATATTGATGTTATGTTTCATTTACTAACCTCTAAATTCACGTATGATGTTTTTATTTTGGGATACCAAACATTTAGTATTAAATGATCCAATTATTAATATCTTCTTATAAGATAACATTAGAAAGTGTTATATGAATCATCTTATTACTAATGTGATTTACATAAATGTAAACATACCTTAATTTTCCTAATGATTTATTATGAATATTGTCTAATGATATGATCTATCTTCTTTCTCTAGATGTCATGTGATCATGTTTTGTGTAAATATTTATATAGCCTTTTTCATTTTTAGGTTAATTGTGCATTGATTAAACTATTGATTTTTTCTTATATGGAACACATATTAATGTACATATTATGTTGTAACATGTGGTATCATAATTATATTTCATACCAATTCATTTAGAAATTATTTATATATCATAAGATGACATTTATGGGACTAGAGAATAAACTCAATCCACTATGGGACCCTTTCCACTATGTTATGTTGTCTTAGAAGTGAGTCTTGACTCATGTTTTTGATGTAATGTTTTAGGTTGTTTATATATTATTATGATTCCATGATCATATGTTATCTATTTATTTATTAAAAAATAATTTTATTATGATTTATGATTTATTATCTATTTTTATTGGGTTTAATTTTCTTATGGTGTGTTCATATACCTTGATTATGTTCTCATACCCACATGTTTATCTTATTCACACTTATCTTATTCTTTTTTAATTTATTATTCTTACCCATAGTGTGTGTTTGAGATCAACCTTTTTTTGTTTTAATTATAAAGGTAACTAAGTAGAGTATATTGTATTATGTATCAAGAAGGGTATAATGTGTTGAGAATTTTATAGTATTTTTTGATAACTATGTCAATGTTTTTGATATAAGGTTTTTTCCCTGAATAATTTAACTGTGTCTCATTAATATTTTGGATAAATAATAAAAAACCGCATTTAGAATGGTTTTTTTTATTAAATAGGTTTTCCATACATCTTTAAAACCTTAATCCTAAAAGGTCTTGGTTATGTAAGTGATGAAATATTAGTTAAAGGTCCAATAATTATAAATAGTTATGTTTGGTTCACATCAGTTGGAATCAATGAAAGTGTGTACATAATATGTGTTGAGAACTGGATCTAGGAGTACTAGTATGATGTTTCTTGTTCTCCCATATAAGGTTTTTTGTGTAGGAATCTAATGATGGTCATTTGTGAAGGAATCCCATTGATGTATTTTATGAAGGACTCTCTCTAGATTATTTCATGGAGGTCCATTCATATAATACTATTTTATGAACTATTGGACTCAGAACCCTTTCCTTAAGTGAACTTTACCCAATCACATAAAACTAAAATATTAATTTAAATTAGGGTTTCTGAAAGTAAATATAATCCCCTTTCCAATGGGAATCATCTGTGTAATATTTGACTAACAGTGCCCCACTTTACAAGAGATTCAATTTATTGGTGTCCATGAATCTTCTATGGCTTTCTGAGGTACGTAAATGGGTTTTCCACTCTAGAGTTATCCCCTATAACCATGAATTACTTTTATAATAGGGATCATTCCTCTCATTAAATACCTCACTGATTTTTACTATATATATGAAAGGACGCATAGGGTTTTTACAATCATGTACTACATTGATGATGAAAATTTATATCATTAGGCTATCGATGAAACCTCCCTTGTATAAATATTTTCATTTAGAATACCCCATATCATGCATCCTTTTAGGTTCTTTATGAGCAATGGATAAAAAATAATAGGATTTCGTTTATGTGTAAGTCCAAAACTTTCCTCATTTACCCTTTAACCACATGATTTCATCCTTCTTTATCTGATTACTAATAGATAGGGAGTAGACAGACATATTTTGTCCTTCTACTTATTGTAATCCCAAGCCCTTCCTTCTCTTGTATATCTACTATAAAATAAGATGATTTGGAAGGCAGCCCATTAATAATCCCCACATTAATTCCTTATATCAAGATAATCCTATTGGTTTCATCAAATTCCATGATTCAAGATTTCATTCATAGTTTCCTAAAATGCATTGAGTCAAAATTATCCTCCTGGTAACCAAAAATAACCTAACCTAATTCATATTCTAGGTTAAACTTGAAAATGTGTGGCCACATTCACAGTACACTGACCTCCCAATGATGGTGAGTCTATATTATTAGAAGATAATATTTTCCATTTCAAGTCTAGAATAAAAAATATTGAGTAGATCAATTCTAAATTACTCACGGGGAACATTCCAACTAATTATGATATTTAGGATGTGGATGTCATGACTCCTTCAAATGAACCCCTTCAATAAGAGGATATTTATTGAAAAAAATGATAAAATAAAACCACTCCATATACTTTAGCTCACATCGATAGACCCATTTAACACATGCACTGATTGATTATAAAGTTATCCAAATATTAGGCTAAAGTCAACTACTAGTTGTGAAAAATCACATGAGGTTAACTTGGGTAGTGTTATCCTAAGAATTAATGGGTATTATTACTACTTGAATGGATTCTATGGAAATACAATATACACTAGTATATCTAGGTAGGTAACTATATCCTAAGTGAGTGGATTTGAATCATCCTTCACTCAACTTTTGGAATCATAACTAATTCATATTTTATAAAATGAAAAATCTATAGTACTATCTTACGCAATTTTACTCCTAGAGAGACCCAATTTTGGGAACCCAATAACAACAAGATGATTCCAAACATAGATTCTTCATTCATACCTTAGACGGTTCATCATTTATTTGGTATAAAAAATGTATAGTTGGGTCTATTGAACGTTTTAAAGATATTTTTTAGAAATTCTTATACCAATTTAGATCTAAATTGAGGAAACAATTGTTGACTTATCATATTGAAAGTTCTAATATAATGAGAGAGTTGAAGATTTCATTGTAAGATTAAAGGGTCTTAAATACTAATTAGAGATACAACTTCCCCAAGAAAAATTATTGGAGATCTATATGGAGAACCTACAAGTTGATTTCTCAACCAAACTCATCCCCTTGAAGTACCATGGTGGTTTCTAATAGTTTGAGAATATAAAAACATCTAAAATATGATATTTTAAGAAATAATGAAATATATCATTAATAATCACTATCACATATAAGGAATTAAGTGAAATAATAAATAGATTCTCTCACCCTAATGTTGATATAGTTGAGGTGAAACGAGTATGAATACATAAAGAATAAAATTTATTTCTTCAATAATGGTCATGTTCCAAAGTATTTCATCTATAATTTAGAGAAAAAAATGATCATGTGTTTCTAAAATCAAGATATCAGGTGAATTAGGGTAGAATTATAACTAAAATTATCACTCTTACCAACATATTTTTGGTCACACAATCAAGAAATTATTTTTCTTTAAGGATATATTGAATATGTTCGATGATAGTTATTTTCCACTGGACAGTCCCGAGGCACATATGACATATGTTTCTAAAATTATCCCTAAATAAATAGAAGGAAATGAAAATGTCCCATATGGGAATTCCTAAATATTTGATGATTGGATGATTTGGAAGACATTGGATTATATTTAAGGAATCATTAGGGAATGAATAAATCAAGTAGTCATGATATGCCACCTACCTCAAAGAATTCATATTTAAACATGTTGATGCCTCAAAATGAAATATTGGTAGAATATTTTCTCAATGTTAGTGGTAAATCCAGTTTCTATTTTCTGCATCCTAAATCCCATCACCAGTCACCCATAATTCCATTAACAAAGGAATAGTTTTCATTATTTATTCTAATATCCACACCTCTAAATCTAAAAATACTATCTCTACTGAAGAATATATCACTTAGTTGAAATAGAAAAATAAATAACTTAAAAACATAATTATAGAGTTTCATTAGAGATATTTTCCTTATGGTGAATTTCCAATGGTACTTCATATAGTGATGTATTCTAACCAACATGGTTGGGGGAATTAAAATATTTTTAACCCCCAACACCATAATCTAGTGAATTTTAGTCATCATTAAACATCAATTATCACCACATGGACCCCAAGATGATCACAGTTCTCTAGTATATGCAAGGAACTACTAATGTACTAGTCATTAATATCTTCAACAACTAACCCCAAATTTATTGACATTAATACACCCTATCCCAAATATAAATATTATTCAATTGATAGTACTGAGAAATTAATAAGTTCTAGTCATATTAAATAGTATATTCCACCTAGAATAGTCATATAAAAGAAGGTATATTCATTTATTCCATAATATGTTACTAGGTATTTCACCTCTTCTTATATAATTATTTGATTGATCTTCCAAGGAAAATAGACCAAAAGAGGAATATTTGAGAGATCATTATATTACTACCCATTCTATCGATTATTAAATAATAAGATTTATAGGTGATTCATCTTTAATGATTGTTTTAAATAGAAGATATATGAGGGGATAATGGTTTGATTGACACCCAAATTTATACTTATGATATGTGAACACCTTGAGTTGAACACATAAAGTGCATGAAAGAACCAGTGCCATTCAACTCTAAATGATAGATGAAATATGGTATATTAATTTTAACTTAAAAATATAGCTGTATATTTCATATAATCATTATATAATATCCTTATTGAGCTTCTAGAGATCAATATACCTAGGGAGATACTTATGAATAACCATCACAATTACTGTCCCTACTACTGACTTTTGTGAAATTTGATCAAATGATGGTTTGTTTTTAAATATTAGATATATAAGAATATAGATGAAGGACTAATAGAGTTATATAATTATGAGATTCTTGTGAAATTCATGTGATTCATTCCCACTCTTACCAAGAAGTGTCACACTTTATGATCCACATTAGGAAACGTCAAGTCCTTACTACATGACTATAAACTAAATAACACAATGTACTCATTATTAGACCTTAAATTGTATTTTGTATGGTAAATATCATGAGAAACTAAAACTATATGAAATATGGTACTTACTATAGGAACCTAAGATATATGGTATACATTCTATCTTGTATGACATTAAAGAGTTCATAGTGGTCAGTCGTAGATGGCCAAAAACTATGTGCCCCTTATTCTCATAAATTATAGATCTTAATAGTAAACTATTATTTTATTTGTGAGATTTTAAGGCCATTTTTATGTCTAAAAACTATCTCACAAATGATAGGGTTCACATAACCAATGTCATATATTACCCTCATTACATTATTATCCGATACATCATTTTTTAAGGATTAATTTACTCTCTTCATGCATTGGGTTGTATTCATTTTTTCCAAATAGTTTACCCAATGCATGGTGTAGTTGCATTTTATTATTTGAAGACATTCAATAATATCCTACTATACCCAAACTAATTCATATATTTGATGTATTAATTGACATCAATTGAAAAAATCTACGAGTTGTGATTCTTCTCTTGGAAATCCACAACCTTGTGCCAAGATCCTTCTCTTGGTATCCCAAAAATTCTATACATATCATTTGGTCTTCTCCTTTCATAATAATTGGTAATGAGTGTCTATTATTCTAAAAAGGACTCTTTTTCCTAGTAATTATATTATTTTCATGTATATATCCTACCAACAAGAGGGATAGTTCCATCGGAAGAATAAGATCCACTAACCCCATGTATAATTTTCCAATAGTGTGGTGGTGTTTTATCTATTATTAATTGTTAGACTCTTCCCACAAGTAAAAATTCTATTATTTATGATTAAAACATTTCAATACATTATTTACTTCATCTATTTCCTCCACATTCAAGTAAAATTGAAATATCTCTGAATTTTTTCCCTTATTCTTTATAAATACTATTAAGGAGGCTATAAATCACACGAGAATAAAATTAGTGAAACTTTGGTCAAAGATTTATGAACTTAATCTAAAATAATAATACATCATAGCTCAATTAATATAGACTATATAAAACATAATCCAGATCTCATGATACTAAACTACACAACATAATAGCCCATCCCACATAACTTTAAACTATTTATAGTAGTCCATTATTAAAAAACATAAACTACTTATATGGGTATCTTTCATGTAACCTCAAGTCATAAATACATCCTTATATAACATATCTATTCAGATTAGGGTTTTCATTCCTAATATATTTGGTAGCTATAACTATATCTATCAAACTGAATGTTATGGTTCATCTAAACTATGATTGAAAATTTTTCCCTTACTGAAGCTATTAGTTGATTTATTTTGTACTACCTTAGGATATATAGTTACACTTAGTTCTCTCATCCCAAGCCCATATATAGATTCAATTTTCATTTCATACCTACCCTAAGATATGAGACCTGCACTAGCTCAAGATAGATCTCCCCATGGTTGTGCATTAGGACGAAACCAGTTTTGTTAATCTTAGTGTTGATTCTTTATTAACATCCTGTTTACTACCTATAAAACAAAGATAACCATTATCTTAATTAAAATTTCCCCCTACACACAAGTCATATATATGGAGATATCAATTAAAAACCAAGGGTGGATTGATTCTTTTTTATTTTAGGATATGTATTAAAGCTAGTATCTCCTATCCTTGGCCTAGAAAAAAAATCCATAAATATCAAAACACTATATAACCAAGTACTTGAGCCCCCATTCACATATATTGTCTAAGTGGACCTAGTTTAGGATGAATCTATCATTATCCTTCCCCTATATTAGAGCTCAAACTATATTTAGTGTACCACACTAGAACTATATGTGGATGGATTTTTATTCTCATAGCATATATAATTATGTCAAAATTACATATCTCACACCCACCTATAAATATTTTCTTCATTTAAACCCCTCACAGTATATGCTACTCTCATTCATATCAGATATTTTCATATTAGGCTCTATATTATGATGACAGGTTCTATTTAAGAACTATAAATAACTAGATTCCTAATACCACATGATACATAAAATTTCAATCACATTAATTGGTCCAAGAACCATTAACATAATATATGTGTATCTATCTTTGAGTTTTTCTATACTAGTATTGGGATCTTATTCACATTGGGTTTTCACCTCTCTTTCTATATGAACTACCTTGTTTTTTTATCAATGTTGTCCAACCTTAAACAATAACAACTCTTGTTCTGGGAACTATGAGCTTAAATTTCATTCACTTACCCTTTAAGTCATATGTACTAGTACTAGGATATCCATTAATTTTTTATTGAACTTACAATTGTTACAATTTTTTCTTCTCATCTTATGGCCAAAATTTTATGATCTTAAACATTAGTCCCCAATGGTCTAAATTGCAAGAACTTAAACATCCAAAAGAAAGATAGACAGTAATCAACAATATCAAAACCCAGAAAGGGAATCCTATATAAAATTAATGTCTATAATTTCAATTAATCTACCTCATATATCATCGGAAAACATAAAAAATTTAAAATAAACATAAAAAGAGGTATAAAATCTTGTTAGGTTGAAATCCCATAAAAAATATGTTTGAGAAAAAGTCAAGTCTTTTCTCACCGGGCCTCCCACATTCATAGACATGATAAAAAATTGGGGTTCAAATAAAAAAAATTAAGTACAAAATGTAACACCCTGAGATTTTATGAATTATTTTTTTCAAATATATTTAATTTCTTTGATAGCTTGCATAACACACAATATAGAGTTTAAACAAACATTAATATAATATTAATATTATTATTTAAACCTGACCATTATACCATAGATATTTAACATGGTGGGATAAATATGAAAAAACACATTTAAAAAATATGTATAAAGGTTTTATATGAAGTAAATATATTTTCTAGTAAAGTCATTATATGTTTCAAAAATTCATTTTTCCACAAAAACATGTTTTACTATTTTTTGTGAAAAAATAATATAATTAATTTATACCAATTTTATAAAATTTATTTTAAAAAATTATATTAATTTTTGAAATCATCACATTTAAATTATCTTAAATTTAATTTTTGATAATTTTCAAAGAGGATTAATTTTTCGATGAATATTGAAAAATATAATTTTTATTAAAATGTGTTTTTTTTTGTTTAAAGTATTTACAAAGTAAAATTATATTTTAAAATGGATTTAAAATTTAAATTATTTCAATTATATTATTAGTAATCCAATTTATGTCATTGTAATCAATTTTATGTTTAATTTTGATATAAAAACTTTTTATACTTATGAAAACCTTTTCATTGGAAACCCTCTTTTTCCTCGTGTATATGAGTTTTATTTTAAATTATATTATGCCAATTATATGGATTGAATTTGATTAAATGTATTAAATATTTGAAATAATAATAATTTATATTATATTATAAGTAAAAAATATTTTTCTCATAATGAATAGTAAAAACAGTAAAAATTAATTATCACACTTAAGGTTAAAATGGGTTTCCCAATGGGGGGAGTGGTTAAACCAAAATAAAATGGTATATTTGGAAATAAAACTTTTATTAATAATATTTTATATAAATATTTAAACCTTATAATATCGTAAATTTATATATATGGTCATTTGGATTCATCTAGATTTGGAATGTCTTTATCATTTTTGATACTTTTGATAAACTTCCAAGTATTTTCCAAGTGGTTTCCTTTCCACACTTGTAAAAGGAAATCTTCTATACACACTCTAAAAACCTTTATTCAGAAAATAAATATCTAAATACATTCTTTACTTCCACAAACACATATTATAGGCTTTATTTTTATAAGGAAATCCTCCTCGGAGGACTTTTTAGTGTTATCCTAAAGAGGTTTTCCGAAGAATATGTATTGTTCTTAACTGAAAGTTTTTAATTTATTTCTTCCTAAAAATACATAAAATATTCTTAAAATATTATTATATAATAATATACTTATTTCCAATATAATGAAATATTACTATTTCAGTTTCATGACCAACATCTATCTCCTCTTCCATCTAATGAGAAACAAAAATATTGATCATGTGTATGGCGGACTACCACCTTATGAACCAATGTAATTTATTTTCCATCACCACCTCTCATGGATGGATAAAATTATGGATTTAAAATATTTATAAGATACTTATAAAATAATTATACATATTTAATTATAACATCATTTCAAGAATCTTACCTTTCAATTTATTGGAAAACGATAACGTCACTCATACATACGTGTAGATTACTGCATCCACAAAGTGATGTAATCTATTTTTAATTTTATTATAAAATATATATAAATAAGGATATATTTAATTTATATATATGATATCTATTATATAAAAAAATATTTTTAAAGGTTATATATTATTTATCTTTCTTTCCTTCCATTTTTCAATAAAATTGAAAAAATGTTCACGCATATTTATGACCTATCGTATCCATGAATTGTGTAATTAATTTTTTATCTATAAATTATATTTATTAATATAAATAAATATATAATGAATATATATTATATTTATATCATGGATAAAAAAATTTATATTATGAACCATTTTTAATGTAAAAGGAATGAAAATACCAAACCAAAACATACATGGAAAACAAAGCAGTTATTGCCCAAAACATGATTTCAACAAGGTATTGTTATAAACATGTTCTAAAAGATCATAAGTAAATAATATATTGTATAGTATATATGTTAATGGTTATGTATTGTATTAATAATAAATCCAAATTTATTATACAAGTGGGTTGAGCTTGTACAAAGGATGTTGAGTGTTAGGGTAAGATATTTCTAGTCTCTTTTTTATTTTTTGAGATGCATATGCCATATTCACCAATCATTTATTTTTTTGGTGTATATAATTCCAATTTAACATGTTATATAAATAATATACTTAATTTAATTATATTTATATTTTCATTTGATGTGATTATTTAATGGGGATTATGATTTAAAAGATTCTAATATTTTGATAGATTTTCATCTAAAATTGTATTCATTGGGACATCAGTTATTCTATAAACTAATCTTATTTTATGATGTGTATATACTACTAATTTTACTTGTTAAATCATTAAATTATTTATTTTCATGATATTTAAATTTTCATTTATTTTTATTATTTCATGGGGATTACGATTGAAAATTAACTAAAGCGGTAATGGATTTTTGTCTCACTTTTATTTCTATGAGACATATTCCATATTCACCATTTTTTCTTTTTATATGGTGTATATACTGCCCATGGATGTATATTATGATTATAATTATGAAAATTATGGGTATTTACATATCTATATATAGTTATTTCTTTCATTGTAATTATGAATTAAAAGTTACCAAAGTGGTAAGAATTTTATGTTACAATATCATTATCAATCGAGATTGTTTATGATTAAGTTTACAATGATAAAATATTATGATATATCTCTCAAGAAACTCATGAAATGTTTTTATCCACTTGTTATTTCTATAGATTACATATTTTCCTTTAATTTACCTCTCTTTAAGAACAAAAATAATGTTTTTAAGGAAAATCAACTTTTCACTTTCTTAGGTCAAAAACCTTTTTTCTCCTATTAACATGATTTATCAAAATGTTTCAAGAACATTTTTAATATTTTAAAATGATGTGTTAAGTGCATTATTAAACTTTTTTTATAATTTTTTTTAAAAGGAAAATTCTTGTCATTTTTCAAATGAGGAACTTTTTTACTTTTAATAAGAAATGTGAAAGGAATCATTGATTTAACTAGGATGGAATGAATAGTATTTCCTACCACCATGAATGCTCAATTATTTAATGATTCCTTATAATGTTTCCATGTTTAATTTAAAATGAATTGTTTTATTTAATATTTTGTAAATTTTTAGATTTTAACAGAGTGATTTCTAAATAGAAAGGAAATTTTCCTCATGAATGCTTTAATAATCTTTTTATGAAATTTGTATTAATAAAAAATTTGGAGGTTTCTTATATTTTAATGGAGATAGGATATAATTATAAAATTAAGATTATTTATATATATTTTTTATGTTTATTATTATGATGATGAGATTTTTATGAAATCCATCATTATTATATATGTTATGATATGATAAAATAATGAAATGTCCATGATACCTGTTTCTTTTCCATGGGTTATGATTATGATGAATGTTTTATGGAATTTATATGAAAGGATTATGATTATATGATTGTTGGGATCATTAAATCCCTCAAATTAATTGGGTAATGATAGAAAACTCATGAGTTAATTATGTTATGCATGAACCAGATTTCACATTCACTATGTTATGTGTTGACCTACTTTCATATCCATAAGGTTATGTGTGGACTTGGTTTAATATAAATATATTTATGTGTGTACTTGGTTTCATTTATATATGGTTATTTGTAGAGTTTTTTCATGTTAATAAGTTTATTTTAGGGCCAAATATTATGTTCATAACTTTATGATTTAACATGTTTCTATGTAAACATGTTCATAATGTTATAATCTTACATTTTTACAACATTAATATGTGTATGTTATGTTATCATGGCATGTGTTAATTAATTTAATTTATGATTTATGTCCTATGAACTTTTAAGATTTGTTTCAAGATTTAGGATTATGATCAATGTTATTCAAGGTATGGTTTTTAAATGTTAAGCTAATATTTTCATTCACTTATGTTCATGTTATGGTTAAGTGATTATATATATCTCCCTTACTTACATTTACTAGAAATCTGAGAACACCCTTTTTATGTTTTATTTCCCCAAGTAACGAATAAATGTTTTATGTAGGGTTTACCTATGAAGATTAATATATGGGGAGATATATTTGGGAGATATTTAAGATATTTCATGAAATAAGAATATTGTGTATTTAGTCTTAGAAGACACTAATCCTTTATAGTACTAAAGATTTTATTTTTGAAATATATTTAATATTCATATTAAAATATGTAATATTTATGTATGGAAATACTAAGTTTTTATAGTTAGTATCATATAATAGGTTTATCAAATCATTGGATATTAGGTTTAGAAATATTTGGTGAAAGCCATAGTGATAAGTCTAAGTATAGCACAACCTCTTATATTTTTGGTAAGGAATTGATTATGTGATTTTCTAAGAAATTACCCCTATCTTGAAAAGGGGATTTGGATCTAGAATAGTTTTATATAGGAATAATAACTCTGAAAATTGTGCATTGTATTTTAATTGATCGTTATCGAGTGCATGAAAATAGGTCTTACTACACACCTATTTTGAATATCCCAAGGGATATGTTTTAGAAATTTAAAAACTCATTATGAACCATCATAAGTGATTTGAATATATGATGACCCTGAATGACCTAGGTTAAACCTATGGTTTCATAGATTGAAAATAAGGTACCTTGATTTTTACATCCTATGAAGGATTAATCACTCTAATAAATGATACATGATGGTCATGATGACCATTTTGGTTCTAGTAAGGTACTGAAGATAGAATAATGATGTTCGGTGGTGATTGGTATACTAAAATATTGAATAATATTATTTGATCTTATTTATATAAATTCACTTATATCATGAAAATTATATATTAATTTTAATTAATATCCCCAAAAATTTAATGATTGATTATAATTAAACACCCCTAATGATACATGATGGAATATCATGTCTATGATTCTTATCCAGTTTAATTTTATGGGAATTCACATCCTAAAAATATCATTATTCTCCCTCTAGTTGAATTTGATGTCATCATAGGCATTGATTATATTTCTTTACATAAACCCCACATCAATTTTCAAGGATGGTCATTCACGTTTGATAATCCAAATCAACCTATGACCATCTATCAGTGTGATGATAAATATGAACTTCTTATGGAACCCATATCGTTTTTTGGTATTTATTCTCATTAAAAAGGATTTATTATCTCATATTATTTGGTTGAAACTAAATATTTATCATTTACATATTATTTTGGAATTTCTTAATGTCTTTATAAAGGAGTTTCCTAGTATTACATCAAAATGTGAAGTTGAGTTCTCGATAAAACTCATAGATGGTAATACTACTATTTCAAATAAACCATATATAATGGACCTGATTAACCTACAAAAATTAGAGAAGAAACTCCATTATAATGTCTATAATGTATTCATTCATCCATGTGGGTGACTGTGGGGTGCATTGATACTTTTTTGTAAATAGTAAAGATGCATCAATGAGAATATGAATTGATTATTGAGAAGTTAACAAGATCACTATAAAGAACAAGTATCATACACTATATATTGATTAATTTCTTGATCAAATATATAGATATCAATACTTTTACAAGATTTAACATCATTAGGGATATCATTAATTGATTCTTAAGAAGGAGGATATACCCAAGACAACATTCCATAAAAGATATAGGCACTATAAATATATATTGATGTGTATTGGTATTACTAATTCACCTCTTATCATCATTGATTTATTGAATAGAGTATTCAGAGATTACCTTGATCATTTTGTGGTAGTTTTTTAGAAAAAGAGTAAGGAAGATCATGAATGTCACTTGGTAATTATGCTTAATACCCACATGATGGATAATTTTTATGAAAATTTTACCAAGTCCACATTTTATCTATAATAGTTTCATTTTTGTTTCATATAATCTCAAAAGAGGCTATATCTATATATCCATCAAAGAATAAAGTTATTGAACATTGGACCAAGAAAACCATTGTTCCTATGATCTATATTTATCTTGTGTTTTCTAGATATTATCAATGGTTTTTAGATAATTTAGAATGAATATCCAATCCACTAACCATGTTAACATATAAGGGATCCATGTTCCCTTGGAAAACTGAATGTGGGGATATTTTCAAGGAACTAAAGAGAAGATTATTCAATGAACCTTTTCTTACAGTACCCTACAATGGAGAAGTGTTTTAAATATATATGTATGCATCAAATAAGGTTTTGGGATGAATTATTAAGTATAATGACATTGGTATAGCTTATGACTCTCAAAAATGAATGGTTCATGAGTAAAATTACCCAACCCATTATTTGGAGTTAGCTGTGGTGATATTTTTATTACATATATGGTGGAATTATAATTATAGTGAAATTAGTGGTATATAAACTTATCATAAAAGTTTAGAGTATATATTCACATATAAGTAATTAGATATGCACTAGAGAAGATGATTGGAGCTTATTAATGATTGTGACTGACCAATAAGTAACCACCCTAGGAAGGAAAACAAGGTGTTTGATGCTTTGAGTTCAAAGGATCATGTTAGCTTATCTATGATGAGGATAAAAAAATATCCAATATTTCTAGAGCTTTGAAGGATGGATCTAGATATCGTGAAGGGAGGGACTAAAATCATATCTTCCTCAAATAATTATTCATACTTCTATCCAAGGGAAAATTAAAGAGGTAAAAAAAAGATTTATATATATACAAGAAGGTCATAAATGTTCCTTAGTTTAACCATGATTATGATGGACTGCTAAGATTCATGAACCCTGTATGTGTTCCATCCATATCATATTTAAATAAGGATATGTTAAGGGATGCTAATAATTATTATTTCTATATTCAGCCTAGAATTACAATTATGTAAAGTGATTTGGAGGAATTTGTATTATGGGATTGAATGAAGAGATATATTTTTGGTGGTTCAATAAGTTAAGTTTGAGAGACATAATTCGAAGGTTATGTTAAAATAGTGCCCATAACAGAATGGAAATTGGAAAACATCACCATAGATTTTATCATTGGACTCCCCAAAACATCTAAACAAAAAATTGAAATTTGGGTGGTATTTGATTTCCTTACAAAGTTAGAAAATATCATTTCTGTTAGATAATAATTCTCTCTTGATAAACATAAAATAATATACATTAAGAAAGTGGTAATTTTACATGTAGTACCACATTATATTGTATCTGAATATAAATAAAGGTTTACCTAAATGTTTTTGTGAACTCTTCAACAGGATCTGGATATAGAATTGAGTTTCAACATGGTGTATCATCTTTAGGAAGGTGGTAATTATGATAGGACTATTCAAATCCTAGAGGATATGTTTTATAACATCCTTGATCTTTATTTAACATTAATACTTGATTTATTTCATAATATTACACTTAATACAACAAAAAATAATGATAAGCCTAGTGTATTTGGGAATTATTTAAATTAAATAAGAACATAAAACATGAAATACATCTTCTTTATTAAAAACCTCCTTATATGTTCATAATATTCCTTCGTACTTAAAATTGAATGGGATAACCTAGGAAAAAACATAATAAAGGGGTGATATATAAAGGCCAATAGGTGAATAAACAAGGAATAATATGAAGAATATAATACATGTTAGAAAATAGGGCTATTAATAGAGAATAAAAAGAGTATGAATCATAAACCTGAAAATGAGATATGAAATAACATGAAAATCATAACATGGGAAATGTGGAAACAATATAAAACACAGAATCATAAACATTGGTCAAGGATAAACTCGTCAAGAAATTATTTTGGAAAAATTCACATAAAGGAATCAGGTTCACTCCTAGTCCCAACGTGAAGTATCATGATACTAAAAATTACCCAATGCATTAGAGCGCTATCTGGGCGCACTCATCATATTATGTAAAGACCCGTAAAATTCAAGAGAATTTTTTTTCTTAATTTTATTTAGAATTTTACAAGAGCGCGGTTTCAGACGGCACCTGATTCCGAGGCCCGGAGTGCCCGGAATCAATTTCAGAAGTTTGGCTCGGGTACGTTCAGTGAACGAATGAGCGGGTCTTCCTAACTTTTGATCCGGTGTTCGGAATTGAAATCCGAGGGCACCGATGAACTCGCAGCGCCGAAATTCTCTAATTGAGACCTTTTCGGAAGTTGCGTTTGTTGTGGGTTGAAAGTTAGTTTTGGGGATTAAAAGATAAGTAAAATAAAATTGTGTGTGAATTTTATTTTATTCGTGGTGGTTAGACTCTCTCATGGGAAGTTGTTGGTGGGGCCCACAACCACCCAACTTCCCATGTGTGGTTATGAGGGAGGTGGGGCCCACACGAGCCCCCACCTTTTCAAATTCCCTAACCCCTCTAAACCCCCTATTAAATTATGTGGCTCTCCCCTACATTAATTCTTGCCAACTTATCTCTTCATTTAATTTTTTTGACAACTCTAGTTTTTAATTAATGTAATGAATTCAACTTTTGAATTTTGAAAGGTTGGCAAAGTGAAAATAAAATAAGGTGTAGCTTATTTTATTTTGGGAGTTGCTGTGTTGTGTGGAGATTTGAGAGAAGAAGAGTTCTACACTTTGAAGAACTTCATCTTCCTCCTTGAAGAACGCGAAGAACACCGACACGCCGTTCTATCTTCTCTCCACGTCAAAGAAAGGGAGACACCGCTTCCTCCTCGGTTTTCCTTCGTCGACTTGAGAAGTTTCGCCAACGACGTATTGCATCGGACGCATCCCTTCGTCAACGGATTTGACGAACGACGACCGCGACGCCCGACCTCCGCGACGTCGTCTTCCGCGGAACGTAGACAAATATTCGAACCTTATACCAAGGTAGGGGTTGTTGATTTCTTTTTGGTTTAATTATTTTATTCTTGATCGTGAATTTAGCAAGTCTAACGTGTGGCTTTGAATTATTTAAAGTTGCGTTATTATTTTAACGTGAGGGGGCCGGACCGCACGAACACGGCCGAACCCCCTCCATCGTTTTTGTTTATTCTTGCGGGTGGAAGCAAGTGGCGTGGTGCCGTCGCACCATGTGGATAATCGTGCAAATATTTCGCGCGGCGCCGTCACGCCACGCCGAGGAAGAATCTTCAAGAATGCAACGCCGTCGCGCCACGTTAAAAGGAATCAAGGCACGGCGAAGGGGCGCGGTGTCATCGCACCGTGCCGGAAGACGAACACCGCGGCCGGTTCCGGGCCGCGGCGGGACGAGGAGACAGCGGCCGGTTCCGGGCCGCGACGGGATGAGAAGACCGGCGGCCGGGCCGCCGGCGTCGGAAGCCGAAGAGGGGACCGGAATTTCCGGTCCCGTTGGAGAAAACCGGCCGGCCAGCTGGCCGGCCGGATGACGTTAAACCGGGGGAATTAATCCCCCGGCCAGCGTATAAAACCCCCCTCTTTAAGAGGGGGGCGGTTCCATGAAGGGGGGGGGGGGGGGGGGGGGCAGCAGCCCCCCGGTTTACTTCTCCAAAACCGGCTCCCACGTGGGGGCCGTTTTGTTGCAAAGGCGCGGCACAAAGGCTGCGCCGCCTCTCAATCAGCGAGGGCTTAGCCCCCCGCGTGCCCACCTCGTGCGGCGCCAGGTGCCAGGCCGCCGCGCCGCCGCGCCGCCCCAGGGGGGGGGGGGGGGGGGGGTCGGGCCGGGTCGGCCCGGACCCGGACCCCCCCCCCCCCCGTTTCGAACCAGTTCCGGTCTTTTGGCCATATCTTGAGCCTCGGACCTCCGAATGACGAACCGTCTGCGGCAACGCGATCCTTGGATCGAGACGGTCGTTTCGGTATATCGCACTCAAGGTTTCGGTTTACTTTGAGTTCGGCCGGGTTGGTTCGTTCACGAAACCAACCGGGCCTTTGGAGCGGAAACGCTCATATCTTGAGCTACGGACGTCCGATTGACGTGTTGTCAGCTGTGTTGTGTCCCTCTTAGTGAGACGAATCTTTTGGCATACTCCGCCTGAGGTTTGGATGCAGGTGGAGTACGGTCGGGTTGGTTTTGCCTTAAAAACCAACCGGGCCCCGGAGACGAAAATGCCAATAACTCTCAGACCGGGCGTCCGATCGACGCGCCGTCTGTTGCGTTGAGTTCCTGTTGACGATACAGAACTTTTGGATACATCAACTCTGGTCTTTGTGACAGTTGATGTATCAGCCTCTCGGCTCGTGGAGCGGACCCTCCGAACGAGCTTGCTATGTGCGGGAACCCTAGTGCTGGCTGCGACTGTTCTACTACTACGACTACTACTGCTACTGTGACTGCGACGATGACAGTACAGAGATCCTGTGTGGATTCGACGACGACGACTTCAGCACTCAGCGATCCTACGTGGATCAGTGCTACAGGTCATGTGTGGGCCCGATCCTGTGTGGGTCCTTGCGCTCAGCGGTTCTGTGTGAGCCAGCGCCTACAGGTCCTGTGTGGGCCCGATCCTGTGTGGGTCATTGCGGGGGTTAGTTACCTATCGATCCTTCGTGGGTCCGACGACTTAGATGGATCAGTGATCATATTTATCGTCCTCTGAAGAAGTATACCTGTGTGAGCTGAATCCTATTGCTTTCCTGTGTGGATTGTGTTGTGCAATCCTGTGTGGATTACGTTTTGCTTTCCTGTGTGGAATACGTTTTCTTTCCTGTGTGGACTGAGTTGTACTTGGGCTCGGAGGTTAGAGCGTATTTGAATTGATGACTTAGGTATATGTATGGGCATATACCTAAGCAGTGTCGGTTATTACTTCGTGATTGTTACTTTTCTTCGTGGTTTATCCTTTGTGGATTTGAGAGACCTTCAGGGGTCTTGGGGTCCCTACTGAGTAGCTTATACTCACCCCTGCACGGGCTTTGCCCGCACTACGTTTTGTTGGTTGCAGACGACGGACAGCGTTGACCTTAGCTGAGGCTTGCAGAGCGGGACGGTACCCGGAGGTGGACCACTGGGCGGGACGTGCACGGAGCGGACGGCGGGACCCGTGGAGCAGAGGAGCTATCTGTACCCACCCTTCAGGTGGGATTTCCAGTGGACAGCTCGGTGTAGCGGCTTTTACTTTTCAGTTGTTGTTTTCCCATTTTGAGTTGTACTTTACTTTTAGTTTGGGTTTGTATTCTGGCCCATTTACTTTTCCGCACTTTCAGTTGTACTCTGCTTTGTTTAGTGTTTACTTTCCGCTTGCTTACTCTGTGGTGTTTGTTACTTTTCAAAGGCAATGCCTTCCCTTTTTACCGGGATTTACGCCTTGGTGCTAGTCGCTAGCCCCTGGCCTATGGAAGGCGGGCTTGGGGTAGTCACAGCACGGACCCCGAGGGCGGGTCGTGACAAATTGGTATCAGAGCTGTTCGGTTCTACCGCGAACTCTGATCTTTTCTATGTGAAGCAATAATGTTTAGCGTATTGAGTGTGGTTATCAGTCCAGGGAGTCCAGTGTTGGTGCGGCGGCTGACGTATCCGTACACCAGGACCCTGACTTCTGATTTCTGACTTAATGCACGAAAACATTGATTGCGTGTGTGTTTCAAAGTTTTCTTTGTGATTACTTATATCAGCTCACCAGGTATACTGTTCTGACCGTGGTGCACTTGTTTCCTTTTCAGGATGGTCCCACGACGGCAGCTAGCTAGGGTTCCGAGAGTCGAGCGAGACGACAGCCCACCGAGCGACGAGGCCTCGGTGCAGGGCCCTTTGCCAGTAGTGGCACCGGCGGTAGCTTTACCCGCCGAGCCCCCGATGCTTCCAGCAGCCGCCGCTGACGATGCACGTCGCCTCAGCTCACTGCATGAGTTTCAGCGCCAGCGACCGCCCAGGTTTCGCGGGGAGACGGATCCCCAGGCAGCAGAGGACTGGCTGGAGGCAGTGGTTCGAGTGTTTAGGCTAGTGAGGACACCAGCAGACCTCATGGTGATCCTCGCTGCGAGCCTACTACACGCAGCAGCAGGACGATGGTGGAGATTGATGCTCCAGGTGCATGATGAGGCATCTCTTCTTTGGACGGACTTTGAGAGCCTTTTCCGCTCGGAGTTCGTCCCAGCCACCCTTCGTGCGGTGCGTATCCAGGAGCTTCTACAGCTGCGGCAGGGTAGCATGACGGTCGCTCAGTACTCGGTGAGATTTACCGATCTCTCGCGCTACTCGACCGACATGGTACGGGACCCATTCTTCCGGGCCCGGACCTTCGAGCAGGGTTTGAGACACGAGATCAGGGCATCGCTGATCTCCCTCAGCATACCGACTCAGACAGGAGTACTGGAGCGGGCCCTTCTGATCGAGAGCTTCCTTGCTGAGTCTACACCAGCACAGAGACCCACCGCGGGGCGGCACGTGGCAGAGTCATCTGCAGCAGGCAGTCGACGGATGACTCAGGGGTCCAGACAGACCAGACCTTCAGGAAGACGATCTCAGGGCACTGGCTCAGCAGTGCGGGGCACACAGCACGGAGCCAGTCTTACGAGAGGCAGACAGTGCTACTCGTGCGGCGGGCAGGGCCACATGGCTCGCGACTGCCCGACCCGCCGTGCCGAGGAGCAGCAGTCAGTTGATGGACCACCGAGGCAGAGGCAGAGGGTCGACCGTGGCGGTCCGCAGGGAGGAGTCGGATGAGGCAGAGGAGCTGGACGAGCAGTCGGTGGAGGGCGACGCTTTGAGGCTCTGCCACCACCACCACCAGGAGGTCCACCCCGACCACAGGGAGCTGGCGGGCAGCGACAGGCATAGCTCCAGGCAGCAGAGGCCTACGACCACGGTGCACCCGAGATGATTCGAGGTACTATCTGTGTCTATTCCACCCTTGCTGCAGTTCTTATAGACACAAGAGCGAGTCACTCTTTCATAGCCGCTGCCCTTGTTCGGAGCTCGGAGATTCCGACAGAGCCGTTGGCTCGATCCTTACGGCTAGAGACTCCTACGGGAGAAGACTCGACGATTACGCACTGGTGCCGGCAGTGTGAGCTTACTCTAGGAGGCGAGAGCTTCGGCTGGGATCTTCTTGTAGCAGCGTCGAGGCCTTACGACGTCGTCTTGGGCATGGATTGGCTATCTACGGTCCATGCACAGATTGACTGTTTTAGGCGCAAGGTGCGATGTGTACGCACCGACGGGAGCAGGTTCACCTTCACCGGCGAGAAGGGAGCCTTAGCAGCATAGGATGGACATCCGCGGAGGAGAGGACAGCCCATCACTCATCAGTTGGCTAGCCTTATCCTTGGAGCAGTTGACGTGCGGAGTCCTGGTTTTCCTGCAGTGGTGGTTCAGTTTGCGGACGTTTTTCCCGACGACGTTCCAGGGCTACCTCCTCGCAGAGAGGTAGACTTTTATATTGACTTGTACCCCGGGACAGCCCCGATATCCACTCCAGCATATCGGATGGCCCCCGCCGAGCTTCGGGAGCTACGGGTACAGTTGGAGGACTTGCAGGGCAAGGGGTTCATCCGACCCAGTGTTTCACCCTGGGCTTCCCCGATATTGTTCACCAAGAAGGCGGACGGGAGCTTGCGACTTTGTGTTGACTATCGTCGCCTGAACCAGGTGACAGTGAGGAACAAGTATCCGCTACCGAGGATTGATGACCTCTTTGATCAGCTCAAGGGAGCACGGTGGTTCTCGAAGATAGACCTCAGGTCAGGCTATCATCAGCTCAGAGTCAGAGACGAGGATGTGCAGAAGACAGCCTTCAGATGTCGGTATGGCCACTATGAGTTCTTGGTTATGCCTTTCGGTGTAACCAATGACCCAGCAGTGTTCATGGATCTCATGAACAGGATCTTTCAGCCATACCTCGATCGGTTTGTCGTTGTCTTCATCGACGACATTCTGATTTACTCTACGACAGAGGAGGAGCACGCCTATCACTTGCGAGTTGTTCTTGACACACTCTGAGAGCACCAGCTTTATGGTAAGCTCTCGAAGTGCCAGTTCTGGATACGTGAGGTCCACTTTTTGGGACACGTTATCTCTGAGGCGGGAGTTGCAGTGGATCCCGCGAAGATTGAGGCTGTGTTAGCTTGGGAGCCACCCAAGAGCGTGACTGAGGTTCGGAGTTTCTTGGGACTAGCTGGATATTATCGGAGATTCGTGCCAGACTTCTCTAGAGTTGCGGCATCACTCACAGCTTTGACGAAGAAGGGGAAACCCTTCGTATGGACAGACAGATGTCAGCAGAGCTTCCAGGAGCTGAGACAGAGATTGACCTGCGCACCTATCTTGAGGTTGCCTGAGGAGGGAGTAGGGTACGTAGTCTACTGCGATGCATCAGGGACCGGACTCGGATGTGTTCTGATGCAGGAGCGGGCCGTGATCGCCTATGGATCACGTCAGTTGAGGCCGCATGAGAAGAACTATTCTACCCATGACCTGGAGTTAGCAGCAGTGGTCTTCGCTCTGAAGACATGGCGACACTATCTGATGGGTGAGCGCTTTACAGTCTTTTCCGATCATCAGAGTCTCAGGTATATCTTCTCGCAGAAGGACCTGAACCTGAGACAGCGGCGATGGCTCGAGTTCCTCCAGGACTATGACTTTGAGATAGTCTATACTCCTGGTAAGGGGAACGTAGTAGCCGATGCCCTCAGCAGGAGGACGGGCATTCCGCTACTTGAGGAGGCGACGGAGCAGCTAGCCTCTTTGCAGATATCCTTCGTGGATATAGATGGAGCAGCCTTTCTTCAGTCTCTCACAGTCACTCCTCCACTACTGCAGCGGGTCAGAGAGGCACAGCGTGAGGACGCTGACTGTGAGACACGGCGTGCACAGATATCCTCGGGACAGGCACCTGATGGTTTCTCCCTTGGAGCAGAGCACGACATCCTTTTCAGAGGACGTACCATGGTACCAGTTGCTTTGCGAGAGGAAGTGCTGAGAGAGTTTCACACTTCTCCTTTGGCGGTACATCCTGGAGTGGCGAAGATGTACCAGGACCTCAGACGACAGCACTGGTGGCCGGGCATGAAGAAGGCTGTAGCAGAGTTCGTTTCTCGATGCCTCACCTGCCAGCAGGTGAAGGCAGAGCATCAGGTACCAGCAGGCTTGGTACAGCCCTTCGAGGTTCCGGAGTGGAAGTGGGACGAAATATCTATGGACTTCGTGACTGGACTTCCACACACTTCCAGAGGTCACGACTCCATCTGGGTGATTGTTGACCGACTCACCAAGTCGGCACACTTCTTACCCATCAGAGAGCAGGGCTCAGTAGAGAGCTTGGGACGTCTCTACGTTCAGGAGATTGTGCGGCTCCACGGCATGCCATCATCTATCGTCTCCGATCGAGATGCCCACTTTACTTCCCGGCTTTGGAAGGGGTTGCAGGAGGCGTTCAGGACGCAGCTACGTCTTAGCACAGCTTTTCACCCTCAGACGGATGGTCAGACGGAGAGGACCATTTAGACTCTCGAGGACATGCTCCGCGCATGTGTCCTCGACTTTGGTTGTAGCTGGGAGGACCACCTACCCTTGGTGGAGTTCGCATACAACAACAGCTACCACTCCACCATCGGGATGGCACCGTACGAGGCGTTGTACGGCCGACCATGTAGATCTACTTTGTGCTGGACAGACCCTGGGGAGGCAGCACTCGTGGGAGCGGAGATGGTCCAGGCCACGACAGAGAAGGTCCAGGTCATCCAGGAGCGGATGAGGACAGCTCAGAGCCGGCAGAAGTCATATGATAACAGGAGGCGGAGGCCACTGGAGTTCGAGGATGGCGACCATGTCTTCTTGCGGGTCTCACCTCGATGTGGTATTCGGAGATTTGGCCGAGGTGGCAAGTTATCTCCGCGCTTCATCGGACCCTTCCAGATTCTCAGCAGGATTGGTGAGGTGGCTTATCGCCTGGCTCTACCACCTCAGTTGCACTGGGTGCACGACGTCTTCCACGTATCCCAGTTGAGGAGATACGTGCACGACCCGACGCACATCATTGATCATGGGGAGCTTGACGTTGACGATGGGGCAACTTTTGCGGAGGTCCCGGTGGAGATAGAGGATCGACAGGAGCGGGTCCTGCATGGGCGATCGATTCCTCTTGTGCGCATCAGATGGCAACACGGGAATCTCCAGGAGAGCACATGGGAGCGGGAGGCTCAGATGCGTGCTCAGTACCCTCATTTGTTTCCCTAGTTTTTGATGTATCTTTACGGGGACGTAAAGCCCTGAGGTGGGAGTAATGTAAAGACCCGTAAAATTCAAGGGAATTTTTTTTCTTAATTTTCTTTAGAATTTTACAAGAGCGCGGTTTCAGACGGCACCTGATTCCGAGGCCCGGAGTGCCCGGAATCAATTTCCAAAGTTTGGCTCGGGTACGTTCAGTGAACGAATGAGCGGGTTTTCCAAACTTTTGATCCGGTGCTCGGAATTGAAATCTGAGGGCACCGATGAATTCGCAGCGCCGAAATTCGCTAATTGAGACCTTTTCGGAAGTTGCGTTTGTTGCGGGTTGAAAGTTAGTTTTGGGGATTAAGAGATAAGTAAAATAAAATTGTGTGTGAATTTTATTTTATTCGTGGTGGTTAGACTCTCTCATGGGAAGTTGTTGGTGGGGCCCACAACCACCCAACTTCCCATGTGTGGTTATGAGGGAGGTGGGGCCCACACGAGCCCCCACCTTTTCAAATTCCCTAACCCCTCTAAACCCCCTCTTAAATTATGTGGCTCTCCCCTACATTAATTCTTGCCAACTTATCTCGTCATTTAATTTTTTTGACAACTCTAGTTTTTAATTAATGTAATGAATTCAACTTTTGAATTTTGAAAGGTTGGCAAAGTGAAAATAAAATAAGGTGTACCTTATTTTATTTTGGGAGTTGCTGTGTTGTGTGGATATTTGAGAGAAGAAGAGTTCTACACTTTGAAGAACTTCATCTTCCTCCTTGAAGAACGCGAAGAACACCGACACGCCGTTCTATCTTCTCTCCACGTCAAAGAAAGGGAGACACCGCTTCCTCCTCGGTTTTCCTTCGTCGACTTGAGAAGTTTCGCCAACGACGTATCGCATCGGACGCATCCCTTCGTCAACGGATTTGACGAACGACGACCGCGACGCCCGACCTCCGCGACGTCGTCTTCCGCGGAACGTAGACAAATCTTCGAACCTTATACCAAGGTAGGGGTTGTTGATTTCTTTTTGGTTTAATTATTTTATTCTTGATCGTGAATTTAGCAAGTCTAACGTGTGGCTTTGAATTATTTAAAGTTGCGTTATTATTTTAACGTGAGGGGGCCGGACCGCACGAACATGGCCGAACCCCCTCCATCGTTCTTGTTTATTCTTGCGGGTGGAAGCAAGTGGCGTGGTGCCGTCGCACCACGCGGATAATCGTGAAAATATTTTGCGCGGCGCCGTCGCGCCACGCCGAGGAAGAATCTTCAAGAACGTGACGCTGTCGCGCCACGTTAAAAGGAATCAAGGCACGGCAAAGGGGCGCGGTGCCGTCGCACCGTGCCGGACGACGAACACCGCGGCCGGTTCCGGGCCGCGGCGGGACGAGGAGACCGCGGCCGGTTCCGGGCCGCGGCGGGATGAGAAGACCGGCGGCCGGGCCGCCGGCGTCGGAAGCCGAAGAGGGGACCGGAATTTCCGGTCCCGTTGGAGAAAACCGGCCGGCCAGCTGGCCGGCCGGATGACGTTAAACCGGGGGAATTAATCCCCCGGCCAGCGTATAAAACCCCCCTCTTTAAGAGGGGGGAGGTTCCATGAAGGGGGGGGCAGCAGCCCCCCGGTTTATTTCTCCAAAATCGGCCCCCACGTGGGGGCCGTTTTGTTGCAAAGGCGCGGCACAAAGGCCGCGCCGCCTCTCAATCAGCGGGGGCTTAGCCCCCCGCGTGCCCACCTCATGCGGCGCCAGGCGCCAGGCCGCCGCGGCCGCCGCGCCGCCGCACCGCCGGCCGGCCGTCCGGTCGGGCCGCCCCCGGGGGGGGGGGGGGGGGGGGGGTCGGGCCGGGTCGGCCCGGACCCGGACCCCCCCCATTTCGAACCAGTTCCGGTCTTTTGGCCATATCATGAGCCTCGGACCTCCGAATGATGAACCGTCTATGGCAACGCGATCCTTGGATTGAGACGGTCGTTTCGGTATATCGCACTCAAGGTTTCGGTTTACTTTGAGTTCGGCCGGGTTGGTTTGTTCACGAAACCAACCGGGCCTTCGGAGCGGAAACGCTCATATCTTGAGCTACGGACGTCCGATTGACGTGCCGTCAGCTGTGTTGTGTCCCTCTTAGTGAGACGAATCTTTTGGCATACTCCGCCCGAGGTTTGGACGCAGGTGGAGTACGGTCGGGTTGGTTTTGCCTTAAAAACCAACCTGGCCCCGGAGACGAAAATGCCAATAACTCTCAGACCGGGCGTCCGATCGACGCGCCATCTGTTGCGTTGAGTTCCTGTTGACGATACGGAACTTTTGGATACATCAACTCTGGTCTTCGTGACAGTTGATGTATCAGCCTCTCGGCTCGTGGAGCGGACCCTCCGAACGAGCTTGCTATGTGCGGGAACCCTAATGCTGGCTGCGACTGTTCTACTGCTACGACTACTACTGCTACTGTGACTGCGACGACGACAGTACAGAGATCCTGTGTGGATTCGACGACGACGACTTCAGCACTCAGCGATCCTACGTGGATCAGTGCTACAGGTCCTGTGTGGGCCCGATCCTGTGTGGGTCCTTGCGCTCAGCGGTTCTGTGTGAGCCAGCGCCTACAGGTCATGTGTGGGCCCGATCCTGTGTGGGTCATTGCGGGGGTTAGTTACCTATCGATCCTTCGTGGGTCCGACGACTTAGATGGATCAGTGATCATCTTTATCGTCCTCTGAAGAAGTATACCTGTGTGAGCTGAATCCTATTGCTTTCCTGTGTGGATTGTGTTGTGCAATCCTGTGTGGATTACGTTTTGCTTTCCTGTGTGGAATACGTTTTCTTTCCTGTGTGGACTGAGTTGTACTTGGGCTCGGAGGTTAGAGCGTATTTGAATTGATGACTTAGGTATATGTATGGGCATATACCTAAGCAGTGTCGGTTATTACTTCGTGATTGTTACTTTTCTTCGTGGTTTATACTTTGTGGATTTGAGAGACCTTCAGGGGTCTCGGGGTCCCTACTGAGTAGCTTATACTCACCCCTACACGGGCTTTGCCCGCACTACGTTGTGTTGGTTGCAGACGACGGACAGCGTTGACCTTAGCTGAGGCTTGCAGAGCGGGACGGTACCCGGAGGTGGACCACTGGGCGGGACGTGCACGGAGCGGACGGCGGGACCCGTGGAGCAGAGGAGCTATCTGTACCCACCCTTCAGGTGGGATTTCCAGTGGACAGCTCGGTGTAGCGGCTTTTACTTTTCAGTTGTTGTTTTCCCATTTTGAGTTGTACTTTACTTTTAGTTTGGGTTTGTATTCTGGCCCATTTACTTTTCCGCACTTTCAGTTGTACTCTGCTTTGTTTAGTGTTTACTTTCCGCTTGCTTACTCTGTGGTGTTTGTTACTTTTCAAAGGCAATGCCTTCCCTTTTTACCGGGATTTACGCCTTGGTGCTAGTCGCCAGCCCCTGGCCTATGGAAGGCAGGCTTGGGGTAGTCACGGCACGGACCCCGAGGGCGGGTCGTGACATATTAATTTCATACTCATGCTTAAGTGTGCCAGATAGATCATAAAACATGAATTCATTCATAATTTTAATTTATTCCATGATTAGGGTGTGTGGAATACACATATGTAAGTACCCAATAAATTTCTTTATGTTTATAAATGTGAATACCCTTGATAGGAAATGGGTATGTTATTCAGTATATAATTGTTTTGATAATGAAAATTGGGATGATATTTTGGAAGCATAAAAATGTCACATAAAAATTAATAAAATGGGTTTATGATAGATAAATAGTTCTATAATAATTTAGAAATAAAATTTAAAGTAATAAGGACATGAAAATATATGTTCCAACATGATGAATTGGAAATAGAATGCATGTGATATTGAAGAAAATTTAATAAAGAAAAGAAAGGAAAGAACCCTTACAGAATTTTGGCATGGTAATAGATGTACATAAGGGTTAATAGGTAGAAAAAATGAGGGTTAAAGGGGATATCATAATTTATACATAAAATGGAAATTAAAGGGGATATTTAAGAACAAATCCCAACATAATAAAATTGAAATTAAAAGACATAACATAAAAGGAGTGTTTGATAAAAGAGGAGAGTGGAGGATCCCTTACCTGAGTGTGTGACACTAAAGGCTTGGGAGGAGATTCTTGAGAGCTTGGGGGAACCTTTGTAGTACTCCAGGGAGTGGATAGAATATTTTGGTCATTATATAAGGACTTTGAGTGAAGAAAAATGGGTTCTTGGGTGGGTTTATATAGGAAAATAAGGGGATTTCGTTATTATTTTGGTTTTGAACCCTACGTAATAAAATATCCAAAAACATAAACTATACCACAACTTTACCTATGATTTATGCCAAATGGGAGTGGTTTTTATTATTTTATAATTCCAAGTTCTGAACTTATTAAAATAATGCTCTTTCTTATGGGTATATGAGTCACACTCTTAAAGAAATGATTTTAAAACCATAAAATATTTTATAGGTTTTGGAGGATTCATAACATCTTTAAAAAATATAAATAAAATCACATTATTTTAAAGTTAAATAATTTATTTGGATATGGATTCCATTTATAGTAATTATTAAATCACTTTTGGGTCATTATGATGTCCTAAAACACAATGTATATTTATATGGTATTTAATTTTTACCTGAAAATTTGACTCTCTAAAAAAATTATGAAAAATTAACCATTGGATAATTTCAACACTCTAATTAAAAAAATAATATTCATTTTATCTAAATAATTTTATAAATAGGTTAATTTTTAATTTAAAAAAAAGGACATTTATTAAGAAATGCATGGTTTTTTTATAATAACAGTTTTCCAACACTTATAAAAAAAATTGATTATATGGTCATTTATATATGATAAAAATTATTCAATAATAATATTTTATTAAAATATAATTATTTAAAAATCCCTTAATTTCATAAATTCATTAATTTAAATTGAATATTTACCAAAAATACAATTTTCTCTTTATTGTATCAAAATAAAAATCATTTACAAAGTAAAAATAATAGGATTAAAATATATTCATTATTAAATAAAAAATAATGAAACAACTTATATTTCTAGGGTGTTTATATATACCACTTCAATACTCTATCATACACCCTAATAGTAAGGTGCACGATGGTGGGACATTCATGGGGCGGTTCAGCGAACATGATTTGGGTCATGATCTCGATGAGATTGAACTTATCTCATAAACAGTTTCTCTAATGCTTTATCTATTGGATATAATATTCAGATTGGTCAAGGGAAAATCTCAGAGATTCCATCTCCCTTGGAAGCTCTGATAAATGGGTTGCATAGGGTATGGTCTAACTGGTTGAGGTCATCACTTCTTTTTCTTCAATTGGATTGTTAAAACCCTATATTTATATTATCCACATGATTAATAATCAATGGCTATATTATCAATAGTAAATAAACTTAATATACTTTTAAATCCAATTAGATTTAATAACAAAATAAGTGCATGTGTTTTATATAATCATATTACTTATAATGCATTTAATTAAATTAAAATGGGAATTTTATTTATAATAGTTCAAGTCTTTATAATATTCCCCCATTAATAAATTTCTGCCTAAAAATTTTCTTTTCTCATGTTAAAATACACGAGGGTAACTTTTTTTCATCACCAGCTTGAGTTCCCACATTTCTTCTTCAAACTTATGGTTTCTCAACAACACTATGACAAGGTTCATTATCTTATTTTGTAGAACTCTTTCTCTATGTTCTATGATCTTCACCAGATAATCATCACAGTAAAGGTCATTATCTAATGGTAACAACTCAAGATTGAGTAAATGTGAGGGTTTGGGTATGTACTTTCTCAAAAGGGATACATGGAATACATCATGTACTTGGGATAGGTTTAGTGGTAGTGTTATTCAATATGCCACTGCTACGATGTGATCATGTATATAAAAAGGGCAGATGTACCTTGGACTAAGCTTTCCCTTATTCCCAAATCACATCACTTTCTTCCATGGAGACATGTGGAGGAATAAGATGTCTCCAACATCAATATCTAGGTATCGTCAATAATTGTCAGCATAGCTCTTTTCTCGACTTGGATCATCCTTGATGTGCTACTGAATGGTATTAAACATTTCCAAAATTTCCTTAACTATTTCATGACCTAGTAGTTTTCATTTTCCAACATCATCCCAACAAGAAGGTGTTTAGAACCTCCTCCTATAAAGAGATTAAAAGGGAGACATCTGGATTCTCGAGTGGAAATTATAGTTGTAATTTAACTCGATTAGAGGAAGAGGTTTTTCCCATCCTCCTTTGAAGTCAATTAATCATGATCTCAACATGTCATCAAGTGTTTGGATATTCTGATAATATTGTACATTAGTTTAAGGATGATAATTCATACTAAAGTTCAAATTAGTGTTTAGAGCACACTATATACTTTTCCAAAACATAGAGGTGAATCTTGGATCTCGATCGGACACAATCAATAATGGTAAATTATACAGTATCACCACTTCTCTATCATATATCGATGCAATTTGATCCAATGAGAAATACTCTTGAATCAAAATGATGTGTGCAGTATTTGTAAGATGATCCACAATAGCCCAAATGGTAATGTTTTCTTTAGATGTCTTTAGAAGTCTATTGAAAAAGTCTGTAGTGAAGTTTTATGATTTCCATATTGGTATGGGTAGTGGTTTCATCACCCCCTTATACTTCTTCCTTTCATTCCTCACTTGACAACATATTAGGCACTTTGATGTACATTCAGTGATGTAATTCTTCATATTGTCCCACCAATAGTGCTCTTAGAGATCTCAATACATCTTTTTGTTTCCTGGGTGAATAGAGAAATTTGAATTATGTGCATCATCCAATAGTTCCTTCTTTAACTCAAGATTTGATAGAGCACACAGTCCTGACCCAAATCTCACAATTACATCTACATTAACATTGAACTTATAGTATTTCCTTTTTCTTATAGTTCCACTTTCTTCTGAATTACCACATCACATTTTTGAGAATCCATCAACCTTTCAAGAATAAATGACTGAGAAATAATTTGTGAAAGTATTTATTATGTTCCATAAATTATTATTCCCATGTCCATCCTCTTCAATAAGAAGAAGATTGGATCCTTCTTAAATCTCATAAATGATATAATTTATGGATCCTTTCTACTTAGATCATCCCCCAATTTATTTTCTTTAGTAGGATGGTAGCGAATTGAGTACTCATAGTCCTTGGTAAGATTTAACCATCTTCATTGGTTCATATTCAGCTCTTTGTGTGTGAATATATATTTGATAATTTTTTGATCTGTATATATTTCACACTTCTCCCCCAATAGATAATGCCACCATATTTTCAAAGTGAAGATCACTACATCCAACTCCATATAATGAGTTGGATAGTTCTGTTCATTAACATTCAACACCCTTGAAGGATAACCGATGATTTTTCCATTTTGTATCAACACACAGCCAAATCCCTTCTTCGAAGTGTCACTGAATATTACAAAAAGTTCTCCACTTTTGGGTAGTGAGAGAACATGGGTAGTAATAAGACACCTTTTAAGATCATTAAATATTTCTTCACATTCATCATTCCAAGAAAACTTGACTCCCTTCTGAGTTATGTTGGTAAGAGGTATTGACAATCATGATAAATTTCTCATAAATCAGCGATAATATCTACCAAAACAAGGAAACTATTAATATATACCATTGATTTTGTCCTCAACCATCCTTAAATTTATTTGGTCTTTGAAGGATCCACATATATTCAATTTATTGTAATGATATTTCCTAATAATGACACTTCCTTCAACCAGAACTCACACTTGTTGTACTTTGTGTAAAGCTTCTCCTTTCGCATGTTATTTAGAACAGTGCTCAGATGCTCCTTATACTATTTTCTTTGGTTCCCTTAAAGTCATAATACTTGGATAATTATTTATCTATCTTGATAGCATATGAGACTATATCTTCTTATAATGAGAAATTTTTGGTGACCAGTTCCATTTGTAGGAATGGATTTAAACCATTGAAGAAACGTTCAATATTACTCCTTAGGTTACGTATGCAGTCTAAAATATGACATGATAATCTTGTAAATTTGGATTCATAATTAGCATAATTCTCATCCTCCTTTCTTCTCATACTCAATAATTGTCTCTTCATATCTATTCATAGTTCATGAGGAGAACAATTTTCCGTAAAAAGTTATTTAAAATCATTCCATTACATGTTTCTTATTTCCTCATCCTCTTTAGTGTTTTGAATTAATAACCCCATTGATCTACATCTCTAGAGATATGATAAACTATCACGACAACCTTCTCCCTTTCATTACTTCCCAAAGAGATAAATATCTTCTTTTAAGAAATTATCCATTTCTCAGCAACAAATGTATTTTTAGTCCCCTTGAATGATGGAGGTTGTTGTCGCATAAAGCAGTCTAACATTAACATACCACATTGTGGATCAGGACACTCTATATGGGAAAGTTTATTTCACATAACCCGAGTCATTTGTCCCAACATTGTTATAATTTGTTTAGATTCATTTATAGATCTAGATACAACTTCAAACCCATTATCTTTTCAAAGTGGGAAATCCTTATATGGATTACATGCATTGATACAGTTCTTATTCCTTCTACTAGGATCCATTTCTAAATAGAGGAATACACTAGATTAGATCATAACATTATGAAACATAATGTATAATCTCAAAAATAATTGTCATAAAATAAACTCTAAATCATAAGTTTTTTTCATTAGGAGAATTTCCAAATTATGTTATAGGTATTCTCCCTCTAATATATGTTTTCTTAAATATGTTTCCTAGAGTTTCTACTAAACTTCCTCAAATACCAATTGTAAAGACCTGGACCCCAGTACCATGGATTCGGTGCTTTAATTTATTATATTGGAATAGATATGAGATTCAAATCACAAAGTACTAAATATTAAAGTATTAGGAAAACTAGATTACATACATGATACAAATTTTATATTGGGAATAGAATACAAAACATAATACATAACAAAAATTAATAAATCAAATCCTTGAAATCTCATTCAAAGATATTTTCTTCCTAAACTGTGGAAAGGGAAAAATAAGGGTGAGATCAAATGATCAGTAAGGGTTAATTACAATGCAAGGTAACTTGAATCAATAAGAATAATCAATATTGTAAGGTAAATAACTGATAATGCATTCCATTTATTCAATAAATTGATAATGAAATGTATCCATAGATTTTATCATAGTGTAAATCCTATAGATAATAATAACTGAATTGCAAATGAAAGAAATGATTAATTATTGGATTTCATGTATATGGCACATGAACCACTATAGTCAAGACAATTAAAAGGATAGTTTAATCTTTATGGGTAAAATCCCATTTAATTTGGCCACATTATTCATCTCATGAGAATACCTATGCATCAAGGGGTTTTCTATATATAATTCCCCCATATTCTTTCATGTACAAATAATTCACTATATATTGAATAATTGATTAAATAAATATGCATTATCAAAAAATATCTATATTGAGTAGAAGATAAAGATTTAATATTATTTCCCCAGTTAATAAAAAAAACTTTCAAAGTAAACACTATATATAATAATGGTATATGGGTTAAGAAATAATCATACCCATAATATAGGAAATATGTATATTTAAGAGAATTTAAATTTTTAATAGAAGACAATGATAAATAAAATAAAGTGTAGTAAATAAACCATACAAAATAAATTAACTACATAATATTAAAACATGCCTAAATGAATTGAAATCAAGATGAAGTCCCTTCATAAAGATCATATCATTAATTAAATTGATCGATTATGTGTATTATCTATAAATACACATAAAAAGTGAAACTAAAACATAGGATAATAAATATTCATTTCACACATAACCTTATCATGAAATAATCAATTAAATATAGGTTTAACCTAATGAATGAAAATTGAGTTAAGAAATTCTTTACCACTTGTAATCAGTCGAATTATATGCCTTATAAAATTAATAATTATTAAATAAAACATTTAATACCATAAATATCATGAGTTTCAAGATATGGTATGTCAAATGTAAGTATAAATACACCCCAAAAAATAAATAAGTTGTGAGTAAGGAATATATCTCACATAACAAAATATGAGATGAGAAACTCTTACCTCACGCTTCCCTTTAGTGTAGCATTCTATAAAATATTAAATATTGGTTTAAATAATGTTATTAACTCTTTAAATACATATATTCATATTTATAATACGTTATGTGATGATTTTATAACCTCTTACAACCCATTCATTAATAATATTTCATTATTTTCATGGTATTGGGTGCATTTGTTTCATGGTTTCATAATGAGTTCATTTGTGTATGATTATGGATGTTCTTGTAAAATGGTATTACAACTCCTAAAGTGGAATGAAATAATATTAATGAAATTAATGTTGTATAAATGTTCCCATATATCATTTTTTTTATGAGTATAATTTATTTGATAAAATGTTAATGATAAATTTTTAGTTTATTCTGGAGGTTTTTCCGTACACCATGAAGTAGTTTCATTTTATTTAATATTAAGAGTTTATATTGGTTGCATAACATGAAATTGGTTACCATATACCTATTAAAATATCATTTAACCATAATTATACTTTTATTACCATCCATGAAGGTGGTAATAGAGTACGAACAAAATCATAATCCACAAAGGTGATTAACCAACATAATTTGGACTATAGTTTTTATTATTTGAATAAGAGTAGATAATAAAAAGGATATGTACAATATATTCCATCAAAAATATAAAAATAAAGTATATATATTATTCTGTAGTTATCATTACTTTTTTTATGATTGAGGTGATTATAAAGTAGAAAAAGGAAATAAATTAAGATATGTTTTTCGAGAAAATTACATCTTCAATAACACCTCCTTGGAGGACCCCTTGAGGACCTTGTATTTTCTATTTTTGTGATTAAAAAAACACTTGTACGTGGGGATAATAGGTAGTAGAGTTTTTGGAAGATATTTTCAGAGCCACAAGTCTTGTTATAAGAAATGGGGTGCTGAGGGGTGGTATTTATACTTGAGGAGTGGTGGTTTTAAGTGATTGAATAATGATTATTTTATAATTAAAGACAACCAAATTGAGGAGTAATTAATTTACAAATATTTGGATGATAATTAATTTTTTAAAGTATTTTTATGGTAGATTAAAATATCAAAAAAAATTATTTTTTTATTTTTTAGGTATTTTAATCCTTTACCTATTAAATTTAACTAGTATCATTATTTTACCTTTACCACGGTAAATCATTCTTTTTAGCATGGAAACATTGTTTATGTACAAAAATAAAAATGAACTTATAACATAATTTTTATATTATAATTAAAAATATGGAATTGATTTTTCAAAATTCAATTCAAATAATTATAATAATTATATTTAAAATTAATCTCTTAAACGAAACGGGAAAACAAGTTTTAAACTGAAAACATTAAAAAGTTTGAATTTTTTTTACAACCAATTTCAATGTTAAATTCATTAAAATGACCTAAATTAGATTTATTGATGTATAATTGAACATATTATACTTTGAATCCAATTTTAAATTTAATTTAACTATATAGATAAAATAAATGAAAAGTAAATTTTCAATTAAAATTCAATATTTTCACAATTCATCAAAAAATTAAACTTCTCTGAAAAATACCAAACCTTAAACATGAGAAAATTTTGATATTACACTTAAAAAATAAATTTTATATTTTCATAAAAAGTTTATAAAAGATTAAAAAGTTAGTTTTAAAATAGGTGAACCATTAAAAGGAAGCAAAATTGTCATTTAGAAAAATATAGCATTATGCTTAAGATTCGATTTATTTATTATCTTAAGACTATAAAATATATTGGATGAATTCAGAAACATTTTATTTGATATATAACATATAAATTTCATTAATATATTTCACTAATAGTGATTAATTTATTTTATTAATATAAAATGCCATTGTGTGCATAAAAATATTTTTTAATAAAAAAACATATTTTATATTCAATTGGTTTTTATTTCCATTTATAATTAATTGGTAAGAAATGAATTCTTTTAATAAACATGTTTAAAAAATATTTTCATAATTTAGTTAATCTCATTCATTCCTGCCATTCTAATGTCTAGGTGATAACTATCACATTTAAATAATAATATCTATTCGTTCGTTTAATCTCAATGTGGAAAATCTTGTATAATATTGAACATGGTGTTTCCCTATATAAAAAAATCTCAGGTGGTTTCAAAATAAATCACCTTGAATCACCAAAAAAACTCCAAAAACCACCTTTTTCTAAGGGGAGGTGAGTTGGAGTAAGTAAGGGAATGATCAAACCAAAAATAGACCTTTACTTAGTCACTAGACCTAAAACCAAAGGGGGATAACCCAAGAAATATAGGTTTTACCTTATTTTAAGAATAATAGGATTACTTGGTCAAACCATGACCATTAGCTCTATGCCATGAAACCTCCTTTCTAGGATATGTTGTAGGGTGTTCCTCCTTATTATGATGTAACCAACCCCCAAACAGTATAGGTGCATATCCCTTACTATCATATCATGTCACAACCCTTATGGATCACAGCGTGACCACCCACATACATAGTGCATGACTCCCCTACCTACATCTAACATGGAATGAACCCTTTAAGCTATGACATGGCTTACTAACCAAGCACCACCATGACATTGAACCTCTACCTCATAGCATGATGTTTCTCTTTTGAGAGAGGCCAAAGTCTCCATGGTGCGACCTATCCTTTTGTGATGCATCCTTCACACTTAATACCTTGGTGCATCCTTCATGGTAGGCCTTCATAAAGAAACCTAGGGTTCATAGAGTGACCCTTCTTCTCAAAAAAAATCAAAAAGTAAAAAAATATAAGCTTTTTGAATCTTTATAAATAATATTAACCTTCATAGCATAACACCACTCTCTATGATGTGCTCTCCAGGCATAATGTTTTTCCTTGGAAAAAAACACACACAAAATTCTAACACACTAAGAACCATCTGATCATAGTGTGACCCATCTAGGTTATCCCCTCATCATGGCATGAATTGTACCCTTCATGGAATTATGTTCTATATACAGAAAAATCAGCAAAGGGTCCATCCCTTACCCTACTTTGACATTCAACCAAGCACCCAAAACACATCTCGGACCTATAAACACATCCAAAAACATCTCTGTGATATATTAAAACACTTGGAATCCTGATTTGAGTTCAAATTATCAAAATGACCCTAGATCATTGACCAAAAATTCAAATTTTCTATGAATTTCACAAACCATAATGACATAGGTCATTATATTAATTAACATAACCATTATATAATTATTAAAGAAAACCCATAACCAATAGTTAATTATGGTTCATTGGATTTTAATCTATTAAAGTATTGGTGGAAGGAATATATTTCCATTATAGAATATGAAAAAGTGCATAATAGAGTAAATTTGAACAAGGTATAGTCCCATCGTACAATTTTATATTTATAATACTTGATCACTTATACTATAAGATTTCAATAAAATATAACATAAGTTTGAAAAAATATTATCTTTACTCACAAGAATTATATTATACAAATAAAATCATGTAAATAGTTTAATATCACAAAAACACACCTTAGGTTCATGAAATTTGAAATTTCAAAAATGTACTAAATAGAATTTTCATGAAAAAGTAATAATGAACATATAATGTGCACAATTTGTTCATGGAAAAATAATATACTTCAAAATGTTGTATTAAATAATGTAACATGGAAATATTTCATATAAATTTGATATAAGAAACCCATTTAAACATTTTAGACTTTATGTATTCAAATAAAAAATTAACTTAAATGATAATGTCTTTACTAAAACCAAATTTTCACTAGGTTTGAAATCACAATTTTAAGTAAAGAAAATATAAAACAAATCCATTAAAAAGTTCATATAAAACCCCATTTGAAAAATATTTAACAATTTATATGAAAATATCCTTGAAAATGATCCATTAATTATTCTAAAATTAGATGCATCACTTTATGATTGATTTGGAAAACAATTGGCAATCATGTATGAAGGATAACCAGAAAATTCACACAAGGGGTTTAGACCACTGACCATAACCATTTGTGAGCTTCATAAATATTAATTATCAACAAGTATAACATAAACCCATTACAGAAAATTATACAACCAAATGAATCTAATAAATCAATCAACACAATTTAAGAATATTAACTGAAACAATGAGGTATTTAGAATCTTCAAAAACTCTAAGAGCCCATAAATCTCAACCACATTGTGATCCTCATTATAGTAATTACTTAATATCTACATATTTTTTCCTTCTATTAAAATCTAGTTTATAAAAAACGTTTAATTTTCAATGAAAATATTATAGAAAGAAAAATTGCATTTCCTTTTAAAATCACCATTGGATTGGGTTATACCAAATATACACAAGAGGGGGGTGAATTGTGTCTTTTACAAATTCTTCGCAATATCATGTTCTTCCCTTTTACTTTAATCATAAGGATTAATGGAGTGGAAATTTAAATAGCAGGGACACATGATGTATAGTGGTTTGGGGAACAGATGGCCCCTAGTCCACTCCACCAACACTCTACTCCACGAGCTTGGTGATTTTCACTATCTGGTCCTCTTTTAAACAGATCGTTCCACAACTGAGTACGGGAAGTTGACACATTTCTAATCTAAGGCAATACAAAGCCTTCTGGTTCACTCACAGAACCTATACAGCTTAGTACGAGAAGCTGATCACTCAATAATAGAAGAGAAAGATATTTGTACTTTGAAAATATTTTCCCGTTTTTCTTCACAATTTCAATAGAATGTAATTGACAGTAGATGTATCATCACCTTCAGAAATAATTATCTTCATGTAAGAGTCATTCTGAGTCGATCTTGTTGTAGTAGATATAGAAATATAATTCACAACTTCAGCAGTAGAAGATTCACAGCATATCTTCTATGTAGAATAAGTGAATCTTCAATCGTGGTGTTCTTGATAGTCTCTGTTTCTCTTATATTTTTCATTGTTGTTCGGAAAAAATTTGTATATATTCTCTATGTAAATATCACATCTATATAATAATGACAAGCACTTCTCCTGTAAATTTAGATCCACAAAAGTCGCCTTCTGACTCGCGATAATCAAAAATTCAAAATAACAGAGCAATCGTATCTTCCCTGAAGATTTGGCATAAAAAAGAACCTTTTAAATTGATCCTTTGAATCATAGATAAAATGTATTTGAATCAGTCAAAAACACACTTTAAAAATCAACTTTTAATCCAAATTGAAATCATCCTAATAATCCGCTTGCAGACCGTTGCATAATAATATTATCTTTAATTCTATGACGCCAAATGTAAGGTTGAGATTTATAGCATGCATCTTTCAAACATAAGGTTGAACAAAAAAGTAGGGTTGATGAACAATAATTTTATTTTTAACAATCAAACATATGATAAATGATCCATACTTTTGAAAGCTTCTAAATGTCAGGTACATGATCCATACTTTTGATGAAACGTAAGGTTGTTTACAAAAGTAAGGTTGATAAACCATACTTTTCAATATCCCAAACATAGGGTTCCTTCCTAACATAGGTTTCCTCTTCCATAATTTTCCGATAAAGTATGGTTTATTAACCATACTTTTCTGAAAACTCATAAATTATACACCTCATTTCATCCTTACGCTACGTTTCTCTACGTAGGGTATGAACAATGATACCAGAACATGCTTAAGCAATTACCGAACATATAATGCATGAACAGTGTTTCCAGAACACACTAATGCAAATACTTTAGAAATTAAATCTCATTGTTCAAGAACTTAAATATTTCTTCCAAAAATAAAAATATAATGAATAATAAATTCCTGAAATATACTTAAAATAAAATCATTAGAAAACAGTTAAGGGTATTTTTTAGCATCAAAATCATCATAGAGATGGAGTATTGTTCTCAAAAATCTCCCCCTCTTTAAATACAAATAATATGTATCGTTGAAAACAACACTTACTCAACAATCACAACATTTTTCATTTTTTAAATCTATATATTTTACTCCAAAAATTAATTTCAAATTTTCAATTTACGGAAACACTTTATAAATTTCTCTTATCGTAAGTTACCTTTTCCCAAATAACCATTATTTTTCAAACCCACCTCCCATTTGTAACAATAATTTTAAAAAAATATTATTCTTTACTTTTGAAAATAATTAAATAATTTACATAACTACTTTTGTATGGTGACATAAATTTCACATAAACATTAAAATTAAACAGGAAGTTGCATGATTAATATTATAATTTATATAATTATCTAACAATAAATAACCAAATATAGAATAGTAACATTATTAAACCCATATTTTAAGATAATTTTGATAATTAATCTCTAAACATGGAATAATTAACAAGATTAAGAATCTAAATCTTATAAAAATTCTACAATAAATTATTTAACAGTGAATATACTTCATTCTTTAAGACCCTAATAATAATAATTTTTACAATAAATTAGTTAATATGGAAATATATATATTATGATCAATAAAAAACTCTATGAAAAATTAATTAGCATACTAAGAATTCAATTTATATTGTTGTTCTTAATATTTTACTAAACATAGAACAAATAATTAGTATAGAAATTCTGTAAAGAGACAAATAATCATTAATAGTGTTACATCAATAATTAGAAAATGAATTATTAATATCAATGTATTATTATTTGGAGAATGAATCATAAATAACGAAAATTATATATGTGATTGAATTCAATTAATTACATCACCCCTGATAAGTTATTCTAGAAAACATTTATTACTTTATTAGTTTCCCATGATTAATTAAGAGAAGTTAGATGTGGTGGTTATAATATAAATAATATGCACATGAACTAGTGTTCCAAAAAAATGTGATTAATGAACATGTGAAAATATTCACTCCTGACTAAACCCTTTGACATTTCTTGAGTTAAAATATATTTTACTTGGGACATTTAAACAAAATCATCACATAATCCTATGGTTCCTACTATATATCCAAAAATCCCATGATAACATGAACATATACTATAATGATATTGATTGGGACTATTTAAAGGTTAATTATCAAGTCTTATTAGTCTTTTCTCTAGACTAATTAAGGTAAAAAATGTAGAAAACCCTTTAACGCTTCTCTTATACAACTTGTAATGACCATGACCAAGATACACTAAGGATTCTTGAGCCAAGGAAAAACTAACCCCAAGGGAATTCCCTAATACCTAAGGTATAGAAACTAGTTCCATGGGTCATGGTTTATAATTGGTATAATTTTTTATCAAATTTGATTAATTAATAAGGCATGATCAGTTTATTTCAAAAAATTAGAATGACTTGTCATTATGTTAGACATTCTTGAAGATAATCATACAATTTTTTCCCCATATTGAGTAACCTATACTACAGTAATACCAAATGATAAATAACCATAACATAAATAAAGAACAATCAGCATCTACATGTATATATTCAAATAAAAGATACATGCTAGAGGTAAACCAACTAGTCATAGTCACACACTACCTAATAGACTAGATACTCTAAAACAATATTCTAGATTATTGAGGTGATTTTTTTACACTAATCCTATAAAACATGGATTCCTATTATCTGATACCTCATGTGGACTAATGAAATTAACCCATACTAGCACACAGTAAGATAATAATTCATCTTGCAGTTACCAATGAACTTGGTCATAGTTGAAAGATAGCAAGTGAAAATATATGTACACTAATGTGTCCATGCAAGGTGTGAGTATAAATACTCAATAGGTCACCACCAATAGTGCCTCAACTCACATAGTGAATAGAAGCGTGTAAAAAATTATATCTATTCATTTACATATCAATAATTAAACTCTCTTAAATATAGTCCTCAAAACATAGAAATAGTGAGCACATAAGAAACTTACATATATTCTCTATCCGTTACAAATAAATACTTATACAAGGAGGGTCAATACCTGAATAAACCTAATTCGATCCTAGATCAAAATATAATAAAACAAATAATAAATGGGTTAGGGTGAAAAATTCATCCCAAGGGAAACAGAATAGTGTATAATGAGTCGGGTATTTCTTATAGTCAATTCCAAAGAAAGGAAAAAATGTATAATAATTTAGGGTAATCTTGTAGCCTATCCTAGGAAAATGGAATAGTGTATAACAAGTTATGGAATTATGATCCCATACCAACCACCATATTATCTATAAATACATGGCATACCAAATTATTTATATTATAAAAACAATATATATATATATAGATATATAATTTTTTACTAGCTCGATATATCAAAGAAATATTCAGGCTGATATATACATCACTAATTATGATGGCATTACATACAACATAAAAAGGTAATAGTAATGGTTAAGTATGTATAATTTTAACCACTGTATTAGTTTGATATAAATTTATTATACATGTAATAAAAATATATGCACTGGACTAATCTATAATAGAGTTAAAGCATAAAATATATTCAGGTATTAAAACACTACTCAAAAGAGGCGCATATTATAGTATTCATATTTTTAAATTTTTATTGTTGTAAGCAATAAAAGTATAGGTTATGTAATAATAAACAAATTAATACACACTAATTTCAATCTAAAAAAGGCACTATACACAAATTAGTTTATAATTAGTGCATCTTATCCCAAAAAGATCATAATATAAGACTTCTCCACTAATTAAATCATATTAATAGGGGAATATATGTTACTTATTTAAATTATTTATTAACATTTAAAAATAGAGAAAACATATATAAAATTAATTAATCCATTAAAATTTATAATATTATTATAAAATCCATTTTTAAAAAAGTATTATTATACACCATAGGTTTCTCTCATATAAGAAGAAATAAATTCAATTTATAGTAGTATTTTTTCTATTAAAACATGGTATGAAATAATTTACAATAGTTTGTAGGTTTATGAAGGTTAAACCACCATTTTATAGTCTTATCATGAACCTAATTTCATGTCTATACCTTTATTAAAACAAAACCAATTAGATTTTTTTTAATTGTTGTGTTTAGGTAAGAAAAAAATCAAATTGATAAAGATAAACAAGCTTATGACACAAATCATTCCTTCCCACTAAATTTAACACTTTCATTATCTCGTCACCAAAAAAAACTTAACCAAGGGTTAATGATTTTTTTTTTGACTTAAAATTCATTCATATTTTGGTGGAAAGAAATGATTTCCTTCATAAATAATTCTAAAGAAATCAATATAGTATGTTTGACCAAGGAATAATCACACCGCATATCTTTATATTTAAAAACATTGTTCTCTTATTCTCAAGATAATATAAAATAAATTGAATCAATATTGTTTACATTTATATGAATTATTTTTTATAAATTAAATTATGTAAATACTTAAATATCACAAAACTACACCATAACTTCATGGAATTTATAATTCCAAAAATATTATAAATGTACTTTACATGAAAAGGTAATAGTGAACATATAATGTATACAAGTTATTCATGTAAAAATAATATACTATCAATTTATAATTTAATTAATTTAACATGAAAATATATGATATAAAAATAATATAAGAAAACCATTTAAACATGTCATACATTATGTATTCAAATTAAAAATAATCTTAAATGATAACTAATTTACCACCACTACCTTTTCAAAAGACTTGAAATCTAGTTTCTAAAAATAAACTATAAAACAAACCTATTGTACATGTTTATATAAAAACCCCTTTGAATAATGTTTAATAGTTTATATTAAATTATCATTTTGAATCATTCATTCATATTTTTCAAATTATATTCTTTACTTTCTTATTAATTTGGAAAACATGTGGAAATCATGTTCTAGGAATAGCTTGAGAATTAACTTGAGGGGTTGAGACAAAAAACTATAACCATTGTTGATATTTAATAATCCTAATGATCACTAATAAAAACCTAACACCCATTACATAATATTCTATCACTAACAGAAAAACTAGGCTGAAAACCCCTAAAATTCACTAAAAAATATACCACTCATATTCCCTCAATTAATTCCAATTAAATATCTTATAATTTCATCCCAAAATTAATAAATCCATAGAATAAAACATATAACATATACCTTCCAAAAAAATATTGATGAATAACACTCACATAACCTTTCATGATCAATTATAGGAAACACAATAATTATCTTCTTCATCTTGTATGAATTCCACCAAGAATCGGTGAAATTCATCATGGAACCCAAAATAATAGTAACAGAAATTAGAGGAGACGGGTATAAGATGGAAAAGAGTAAAATATAAATGGTTTGAATTTGATCGATCATGAAGAATACCCTTTGATAAACCTTGAATCGTGAGGAAAATGGATAGAAAGAAGAAAACCCTTAGAAGCAATATAATAGGCTACTGCACAACTAGGAAAAATAATGTAGAAAGGCAACCAAAGAGGAGTTAAATGTATTTTAGAGGAAAATAAAAATGTAAACTCTTTAAAATAACTAGACATAGGGCTACCATGTACCAATTACAAGTCTATTGGGTACCCATTGGCCCCTCCAGAACCACCCTTTCACAACCTAGCTTTACTGGGTACCTGATACCCACCACTAGGTTGCCAATGAAATCTAAAGTTTAAAAAAAATTACAACACCATGGAAGCTCACTTGAATAAATGAACATACATTGAAACCAATATTCATATGAAAAAAAACATGATATTTTATCCACTAACTCCCAATACTGAATCCCAAACTGAAAAAATGATCCTTCATCCAAAATCAAAAATTAAAACAATCCTAAATTTTAATCACTCAATTCCAATAATTAGACATAAATTCAAAATTAAATAAATCCAAGAGGGAATGATTCAAAATAATCATGGCATGAATCATGGTAGTTTTTTATAGTTTTTTTCTATATAAAGAGAAACCACGTTGTTTCTTGATGGTGGTTCCTTATGGGTTGTGATGATTTTACCACTAAAATGACATGAGGGAGAAAATATGATGGAAGATTTAATCATGTTTTAAATATATAAAAACTTCCTTATAATTTTATTAAAAAATGATTTAGTTCTTAAGGGGTTTGGGTTTTAAGGATTATGAATGAAATGACCAGCTTGAGGGAAAAAATAAAGGTTAAAAGTGTGGTTATAGAGATTTTAAAACCAAGTAATATGAGAAGTCATGTTCTAGGATTTTAGTTATTTGTGTTGAACCTAATATATAAATTAGTTTTTTTATAACCAATAACAAAGATTTATTTATAATTATTTTTGAAAATTATTAGATGACTAAGTAGATATGTAAATTATGTTTTACATGATGAATTCCATTTATTAGAGATAGAATTTATGTTTCTATTGATTAATGTTTATATAAGGGAATGTGTTTTAAAGGGGGTTAAATGGGGGAATGTAAATGTTTTATAAATTATAATTATAATGATATTGTTTTCTATAAATTAGTAGTTAATAATCCTATGTTCTAGTCTCCTGAACATTGTTTACTCTATAAAATCCTATAAATTAATGATCATTTCCGATATAGATATTTATCACACTTAGCATGAGGGAAATATGGTGGTTGATATTTTGAATTCCAAGGGTGATTGTGTGGATGGGAAGTTGGACTATTTGAGTTAATTTTATATTCATTTAGACTATATTATCATATTATAAGGGGGTTCCCTTAGACTATATAATTTTTTACCTTATTCACTTTACTTCTTTTTGTTTCTCTTTTCACTAAATAAAAAAATTAATCATTACTCAATCTTATGGTATTGTTTACATTATTTAGATTTGTTTTGGTTTAGAAAGGTGTTTTATAAATACATTAGATTTTTTTAGAATATAAAAAATAATTTAATCTGAATAGTTGATTCTATATGATAGAGATAAAATTATAGTTATAATTATGTGTTTTAAAATTTTGAACTCATGGGTATGAGTCAAGTAATATTGTGTATGGTTGATAGCATGAAAATGATAAATTGTGAGATAATTTTTGGGTGAAAATCTAAATCCTACATCAATAAATGAGAGAATATTTATCTAACATATTATCTTGGATGGGATACTCCTCTTATCACTAATTGGTTTTAGGATGAACCAAAAAAGAGAATATGTGTTGGGTCTGGAAGTTTTGGTTTGGGATGAATGATCTTGATATGTTTTTTGAGCCATGTTGTATCCCATTTGTGATCATGGTGGTATATTTTGAAATTTTGTTTACAATGTTAATGGTTACTTGATTAAATCATGTGGAACCATAGTGACTTGTATAAATATTCTTCATAATAGCAATAATCGGGGATCATGTCTTGGTAATAAAAATATTAAGGTGAAATATGTTTAGATTATGTGAATTATCATTGATGGGGTGGGGGATGGATGTGTGGTATTTTGTTTGAGGGAATGATTTTTGGGTGCTTACACAAATACCACATCGATAATTGAAATAATTTTTTGATAACATATAAGCCTGAATGGGTTTCTCCTTCCATAAACAATCGTTTTTTGATGGAACCCAATAAGGGAATATATATTGGGATTATAAGATCTAGGTTAGAGGAATTTATCCTGATAGTAAATATGTGATGGTCTTATAAAAAATAAAATGAAACATTGGGTTCAGTTTATGGGGTGAATTGTTTAATGTATTGGAATGATGTTTTATTTTCCAATGAAATGTTTGGATGATTTTAGTTAATTTTTTATTTTAAATTATACCATATGAAATTTGATGATTGTAGGAAACAAGTGATGTGTTTTCACATGATGTGAGATAATTAGTAATTGATGGGAATCCTTTAAATTATTTGCAAATGGGATTAATGTATGAAATTTTGTTAAGAAACCATTTTAAAAAGATAGAATGTCATATGAAATTCATAGAAAATATTTAAAGGCGATTATGATTTCTAATTTCATATGTATAGAATTTTGGTTAGAATGGTATTAATTATTCCATTGATCTTATAATTTATAAAATTAGAACAATTATTATTTGATTAATTAATTTGGAGATTAAAATATGTCTATGTGGTGAAAATAGATTAAATAAACTGTTATAAATGTTTAGAGATATATCATGATTTTAGTATGTGATTAAATTATTGTATCATGAAATTGGGTAAATTAAGTGAGTCTTATTAAATAAAATATGTGCTATTAATGTAATGTAAATAAGGGTGAAATGATAATATATGATTGTGCAATGTTATTTGGTTGATAAAGAGATAAATGAGCTAATTATATATTTCAAAAATCATTCTAGCTATTTAATAAGATAAAATGGGTGTGTTATCATTATGTAAAGATAAAATGTATATGTTATCATTATCTATTATGTCAAAATAATTTGTAAAATTATATAACATTATGATATGTGTGTATTGTATTATGAAGAAATTTGTTGAATTATTTTGCAGGGTAATCCTTGAGATAGTCCAAGATATAACTATAAATTTGATTATAATGTGGTATAATCCTTATGTTAGGATATGTTGATATTATTCCATGTTTTTTCTATTTCTTAATTTTAGTTATATGAGCATTGTTTCATGGATTTGATAATTCCATGATTTTATCTGTATAGAAAATATGTCATGAGTTTTACAGGTTAGATGTTTGATCTTGATATCAAATATGTCATGTGTTTGGAAGTTAATTATTAAGACATAGATAATAGGGTTCTTTCTGACATTGGTCAAAACTTGTAAAACCTAATGTTGATGTGGATTGGTAAGTACTCAACAGTTTTAATGTGTATTGATTGTTAATGTTAAATTTATAGCATAAATTTCACTATATTAGTAAGTTATAAACCATTAGATGATTGATATATCTAGTGGCATCATGTTGATATTTATTTCTCACAACTTGTATATTCACATCTCATGAATTTAAAATTTCTCTTGTTTTCATATAGGCATGTACAGACGTGTTTGGTTCTGAGCATAGTGAAAGCGCGTGTTGGATATAGACAACTTTTCATAACCAATTATTATTATTATATGTATATAATTTAAAAAATCATGAACAATGATATTTATTCAAGTATTAATTGATTAAAGAACATTATAACCAAAATATTGGATCATCACATAATGATTCATAATTAATTTAAGTAGTTAAAGAATAACATTGCGATGAATAATTTATTCTTTGATTAACCTAAAAAATATTTATGTTATACCATCATTATATTTTAGTAATAAAGTATAGATTTCTTTTAAAGTTGATCTACACATAAACAGTGAATCTTCATGAATCTCTGTATAAATCCCCTAGTTCTAGGATGAGAGATCCTAATTCTTATGTCATTCATCTTTGATCGCAATGACTATTTCTTTAAAGAATATCTCTCCCTATTCTCTCTAGAATCAATAGGTGTGGTGGATGAGGATCACTCTCTTTTATTTAGGTCATTCTTAGATATGATCTCTCATGTTTTTTAGATGATTGTACAAATTGCTTTATGAACAAAAAAACAAATGGAAAAATCTAGGGTTGGAAATAATATAATTGGGTTTAAATATTTCAAATGTTAAAAAATAAAAATTTCACAGTCCTTTATTATTTTCTTAATGCCAAAAAAACACCATGTATGAATAATAAAATTAATATTTTAATTTAAATTTAAATTTTCAAAACTAATGGATTAATAAAATATCATTTCTGGAATAAATTGGTTAAAATTTATTGCAATAATATTTAATATGTAATATTTTAAATCTATACCTATTAAACTCAACCCATAATTACTCAAAAATATTTATAAATCCTTGAATAATTATTTTTTGTAAAAAATAAACATCACTGTATTATTCACTAATAAATAAAAATTATTATATTTACTAAATAAAAAATAAATATTTATTAAATATCCTCCTCAAAAATATTCCCTCAAATAACTGGTGAATGAATATAAGTGAGAAAGTAAAAATTAATAATTATTAAACTAATTAGAAGAATAATATTTAACCAACATGTTAAATAATAATAAAATTATTTAACTTAGGTTCTAGATACACTTATTGTGTGACCCTCTAGGCCTCTTCCTTAGTTGAATTTGGTGGAGCTTCCCAAATTCCAAGGTTAGAATCTAGTGACACACCAAGGATCCCATAGAGAGAAAATTTAATGTATCAATAACATAAAACCACATATGAACACTAAGTATATAATATAATCCTTTAATTAAGATATCTTTAATCAAGAAGGTCACATGATCGTGACATCAACCTATGTGCTTGAAGTCACTTTCATTGAATTTATGGAAATATACCTTCCCAAAAAACACCATTTCCATTAATTTTTTCAATATATTCCATTCCCATAAATGATGTTGAAATATCTAATTTTTTAACTAATTGAAGGTACAAATCCTTTCTCACATTATTCATTAATGTAATATCACTCATGATGCACACAATGTATTCTACTTCACTGCAGACATATGTCATCACAGTTTTCATTAATACATAAAATTACATGACTAAATATATGAATTAATAATAATGTTTAAGTCTAAGGAAAAATTAACACATATGAAGATAGAAATATATAACAACATATATAAATTTGGATTTCCTACTAGTGGTTCAGGTTCTCATAATTTCATGAACTTAAAATTACCTAGGGCGCACACCTTGAGAAAGTGTCTCAAAGTTATATGAGCCTCCCCCTTTATAGCATGTACCATTTATGTAACATAAAATGATATAATCTATATATATAATATATATTTAATAATATATTCATAGAACTTATGGGTTATCATCATTGTAGGGAACTATTATAACCTTTTGTGAGATAATTTCTCTTAGGAAATTATCATATACTACATAACACGGAATAACAATCATGATGTGATAATAAATTTTTTAATATTAAAAACAATGAATAAAAGTAGTAACTACGTTCATAAATTTTGGCTCTAGAACACCAACTCCAATAGACTCTCATATGAACTATGGGAAACTGTTAACTACCTCGAATCCATTATCTCTCACATGATACTCACACTTCTGTTGTGATAAAACATTATTCAAGGGGTCCAACACATTCACTTATATGAAAAAATATACTCACCTCAAATTCACCCCTCTGAGAAAAATTCCACAAGCGGTGATACTTTTAGAGTATGTGATTTTTCCATTGGTGTGACCATGGATCCTTTGCAAGGACTACCATTGTAGTATTATCTAAATATAATATGATAGGGTATTAAATTCTAGGAACCAAATCATGGTCTTGGGGGAAAATTCATATCCAAATAACATAATTGGCTACTTCAGAAGATTCAATATACTCAAACTCCACTAAAAAATATGTGAAAACTAACTGCTTTAAATTCTTTTAGATCATATCTCCTCCATTGATACTAAAAATGTATCCTAACTATGAATTTAGATCATTATGGTCTATTTTAAAGCTATAATAAGTATATCCCTTGATTAATAGTTCCTCATCTCCTCCAGACACCATGAAAATATCCTTAATTCTTCTTAGACACATAAAGATATCCTTAATGAAAGTCCAATGTCATTCCCTAGGATCAGTTTGATATCTTCCAAAACTACTCAAGGAATAGGTGACTTCAAACCTAGTATATATCATGGAATAAATGATTGATCCTATCATATAATCTTGTTGGATATTACTCATTATCTCTCTCCTATTGTTTTTGAGGACAGATTTTTTTAAAAGATATATACCATGGTACACCATAACCAATGTTATCTGTGATTATTCTATACTAAATCACTTTAGAATATGGTCAATTCATCTACCATGACTTAGTCCAAGTATACTTTTTGATATACCATGAATTATCTTGATCCTTATAATCTCATCCACTTAATCTAAGTCCTTCATGGAGAATAAATTGTTTAACCAGACATTAAATAACTATAAAACTATTATGCCATTTATAATAAGGTATATATCATTAACTTATACTACTAGGATAAAAAAAATCAATCTCACTATAAAAATTTTAAACACATGGATCAAATTCATTATTAATGAAACCAAATTATTTTATAGATTCATTGAATTGAATGTTCTATGAACCTAATGCTTTTTTAAATCCATAAATGTATCTCAGAAACTTTTACACCATTTTTTCATTTTTTGGAGTTACAAACCATTATTGTTATATCATATAGGTATCTTATTAAAGTTTCCCCTTAAGTAAGGTTTTTTGGAATCCATATGGAAAATATCATAGTTATGGAATTCATTTATAAAAAGTGTATTTCTGATGGATTTACACATGGATAATAGAAAAAATGTTTCATCATAGTAAAGTCCTTTATGTTTTTTAAAATCTTTATCCACTATACTTTTTATATAGGTACTCACTTTAACTTCCATGTCTAGTTTTCACTTAATAACCATTTTCATTCAATGGGTTTTACCTCAATTGTAAAGTTAACAAAAACCCAAACTTGGTTACGATACATGGAATCTATCTTAGAATTAATGGATTATTTTCATCTTACAAATTCTAAGCACTCTACTGCCTCCTTGTAGGAAATGGGATCAACATTATCATTCAACAATGAGTCACCATCTTTAGTGAAAAAAATATATATATCTGGTTCTATAACCTATCTAGTTCTCCTACATAGTTCTTATGTTATGGGAACAAATTCTCCAATTAGTACCAATGAAATCTATTACTATATCTACTCTTATATAACATGTTCATTAACTTCATTTAATCCAACATCACTTCCACTATATTTCTTGAGGATCTAATCCCTCTTAAGAAAAATGGATTATCTTGGGATGATCACTTTATTATCTAAGGGTTTTCATAGATAGTGTCCCTTATTTCAATAATATACCCTATAAAGATACACTTCATGCCTCAGGGTGCTATTTTTTTCCTGAGTGGTCCTTAACAAATGCCTCTCATCCCCATGCATGAGTATGCAATAAAATGGGTTTCTTTCCACTTCATAACTAAAGGGAATTATCTTTTACATGTTTTTAGGTACTCAATTTAATATGTATGATTTAGTGTGTAATGTAAATCCCCAAAATTATAATAGAAGATATGTATGACTCATCATCGACCTCCCCATGTCTAGTAAGGTATGGTTCTTTCATTCACTAACACCATTCCACTATGGTGTATAAGGTGTAGTGAGTTGATATAGAATCCCAAACTCTAATAGAAATTCAATAAACTCATGATTAAGATATTAAACACCTTGATCATATTAAAAACAATTTATATTATCACCAATATGATTCTCTACATCATTATTTAATTCTTTGAAATTCTAAAATGAATTATACTTATACCTCCTCAAGTAGACGTATCCATATCAATTGAAGTCATTAGTAAAATTTAAGAATTAATAATATACACTTCTATATTATAATATAAAAGTTCTATACACATCAGTGTGTAAAAATAATTGAATATTTGTTTCCATTTAACCCCATCCACTGAATGGTGGTTTATTCATTTTTCCTTGTAAACAACATGAAGTATTTCAAATTTTTTTATCTCATAATAGCCTAAATAACCAACCTAATAGAGCTTTTTTCATATTCTTCTTATTTACATGATCATGTTGGTGATTCCACAACTGGGTGTTATATGAGTCATACTAACATGATGTTTCATCTATTATTAATACTTTTTTTTAAAAATTCAATACATAATAACCATTATTTAGTTTTGAAATTACATAACCAATGTTGTATTTACAAAATAGGCATTATTTATTTCGAGATTTGAAAAATAAATCCATCCTTTTCAAGGAAATAAATGGAGATGATGTTTCTAGAAACACTTTACGAAATATTGTATTTATTTAAAAACAAAATCATTATATTTAGAAACAAAAGGTAGTAGAATCCTATAGCCAAACCAGTAAGTCATGCTCCATTAGTTTCTTGAAGATCCACCTTTCATATCAAAATATTTCGAAATATACTTGGTTCCTACATTTGGATACATATGTTATCACCATAAGATGTATCTAATACTCAATTTATATATATAAAAAGATTTTCCTAAATAAATAATTTACCATTATCTTCCCCTTTCTTATCAGTTCACTTCTTCTTCCATTATCGTAGATTTCAACTTGCAAAAAATATTACATTTTTTCATTGTTTTATTTGAATCTTCTTCTTCTTGGAAGGATAGTGCTCAAGATAATTATACTTGGGACAAGTCTGGGGACCATTAACTGAGTTCTTTATTTTCATGTTCACTATAAGGACCATGTGTCTTTCATGCCCAATTTCCTTTATAACTTGGAAAATGAGAGTAAAAAGTTCTAAAAGAGTATTCTGGTTATTTCTCATGTTGTAATTCACAATGAAATTTGATAAGGATTAAGGTATGGATAAAAGGATGTGGTCTATCTATAACTCACCACATATATTTAATCATAAGATGTCTAAGTGATCTATATAACCAATCAACTTGACTACATGAGTCCTAGATAGATCCAACTCTCCATTATTTCATGTTAAAAGTGTATTATAGATATCATATATGTCTTTTCTCAACTTCTCTTAATAAAGATCATAAAGGTGTGAGATTAATCTATACACATGAATATACACATATTTATTCATATGAACATTGGACATGGATGATACCATAAAACATTTGAAACATGTGGTATCATCCATATGTTTCATGTAAAGAGATAGTTATTCCTCACTAACCTCTTTGCCAGTTGCTTTATGAATAGTGTTTTCAAGGAAATATAATTTCCTTTCAAGGAAAAGAATAACATGAAATCTAATTTCCCATTGTTGTAAATTAGTGTACTTGAGAAGGTTATCCTTCTCTAGTATGGATCACAGTGATATAGTTAGAGTCATGTGAGATTTTTTTTCTACAATTAATAAGAGAACAATTTTAATACATGTTCTTATTTAGAAAATTTTGATAAGAAATATTAAATTTATTGATCTCACACTATTTTATAGAATCTCAATATCTCTCACCATTGGTTTCTAAATATCCCATTTCATGCAAATTCTAGTGTCAAGGGCCCATATTTCCCTTCTCATAATCCATAATTGGGCCTAAAAAGTAATTCCAAGAGTTTTAGGTAGTCATAATATACTAACTGTATTAACTGAAAGATCCATAATCTATGTAGTGTAATCTCTAATACTAAAATCCTAAATAATTATTTCATAAACTATTTCCTCATAGATATACCAAGTCCTACATTGGTATTCAACCCTTGATGTGAACTAAGATTAATGAAACCCAAAAAAATATAAAATTCCTCAATATTTGAAAGCACCCATACTTGGTCTAATCAAGTACTGTATACCATGGTTTGATTTTAACATATGTAGTGGAAGGATATACTTAATAAATATATTTTTTTTAATGATATTTATATTTAGGAATAAATTTACCATTATAATATTTATTAATTTCTTTCTAATATTAAGTGGATTTACTTTTGTGATTAACCATTTCCTAGATACAATTGACACATTATCCAATTTATTTAAGTTATATCTTATGATATTTTTAATTCATTAATTTATGTGCTCACGGTAGAACACCCATAATTAAATTAACCATGTAACTTTAAAAAAAATTAAAAGTGGTATGATCATGAGAATTTCTTAATGGTTAGTTTATCTAGAGGATGGTAGACTAACCCCTGACCTAGGGGTAAAACACCTTAAACCATGACTTGGTTCAAGTTGTATCATTCCACATATCCTCCCAAGTATCTCCTAGATTGGTTTCACCTTGGATCTAAACTTGAAAAACCTCCTTTCACCTTGATTATCTATCCATTACATAAGCATTTCTCACATGTAGGTGATGGTGACTAAAGGATTGGTTTAAGGGGTTTATATAAAATGAAACTAAAGGAATGTAGTCCCTTACATAAAGATAAGTGGGATAACATCTAGGGTATTGATTTACTTTAATAATAATGATAAATTGAAAAGAAATCAATCATATAAAAAGGTATGGTCTATGCATAGGATAATCCAAATTCATGAAATAAATTATGTATTTAATAAACTAGAATTCAATCTTGATCATTCTTATTTAAGTTAAATCATGATCAAAAACATTAATTATCTTTATTAATTAATCAATTATTTTATCATAATTCTCATAATATAACTCTTGAGGTTATCAACCATCATTATTTTAAGAAACATAAATAATTTATTTATAATTAACTAGGTAAAATATATATACCTTTGGAGGCAATGCGGTGAGTACCCATCTAAACTACCAAGTGTGTATGATGTGCATATACTATTTACTCATCAGGAATATAGAATACACATCATATCACATAATTTTATGGTGTGTACTTTAAAATAAATGACACACTAATACATGTTATTTATGTTTTGTGTTATGATTTTAATGTGTGTATAGTAATCAGTGTGTTATGAATTATAAAAGATATGTAGTACTATATATTATAGAAATTAATTCAAAATTTAATATATATATATATATATATATAACCCATCAAATGGAATGTACGAGTAAAATAAATGATACACAGAACACATGTTGATAATATTTAACCAGTATAATAAACTAATGTATTAAATTCTATGTAAAAAGGTAATATAAATTGTGTGTACTATCTATTTACATGTCATGTATGTTTTCTCATCATCTATCCATGACACATGCCTTGAGACTGAGTATGTGGGACTACCATGGGAATTAATGGAGTACATGGAATGTACTTGGGATACACCTGATGTGGTCTCTGAATACCTGATTACCGGTCAAAAATTTCAGTTAATAAACATATGGATCATCTTTGACTAATGGACTATATGTTTTTTACACAAGTAACATAATTTTTAGTCCTAATAACCATTCACCGGGTTGGACTGGTCAACACACTATTTGTATTAATTAAACACTATGTGAAATAAATGCACAATGCTATGAATTAATTGATGAGTCATCCTGGTGCATTAAAAAATGGTACTCAGAGTGTACTTATGTTCTATAAACCATGTATTAGTATACTATCTTGTAATAAAATTTAATTTTCCATAAATGTTTTTCACAGTTTATTGGAATCATTTTGAAACCAGGCACTGAGACGACATGTGATTCCAAGGCCCTAGGTGACTAAAATGTAATTTTAAACTTATTTTAAGTTCACATAAGTGAATGTGCGAGAGGGTTTTTCTATATTTTGAATCAATTCTCGGATCAGAAATCTGAGGGAACCATTGGACTCGCAGTGTCGAGATTCGCCTATGAGGGGCATAACATCGACTGGCATAAGTCGACCCAAAAAGTTAATTTTTTTCGAACCGAAAGTAGAAAAATTAAACACATAATATTTCTTTTCTTTTATTTGTATTGAGATATGTTTCTTCAATGAAGTGAAACTACAACGAGATGACACTACATTCATTAATGACACTCATTAATGGAATAGTGTGGTGATTCTATAATGCTCAATGCATTTTATTTATTAGTTAATCAAGGATTCCGAGTTGAAAAACAAGCCTGGAATTTCGTTGATTAAACGATGAAGGAATCCTCCACCATCGATGAATGATTGAGATTACAAATTCAACGAAAACACACCTAGATAATGGATAGGATCTAACGATCGAAGAATGACGAAGAATGCCAACGATTCACAGATCGATGACAACAATGCAGATCTCATCCATCGTCAGTAGTGGATCCAACAATCCAGGTATGGGTTTATTCTTTCTTTGTGATTGATGTTTCTTTTCTCAATCTTGAGGTTAATGATGAATGCTGACCAACCCACAAACAAGTTGATCCATGATCCGATCGTTCTTTTGGGAGGGTTATAATGCGGGATTGAAAATGAGGATTTAATATGTTGTGTGGTTATTATTATTCTTACCCCATGTTTAAACTCTAATGAAGAATAATAAAGTTTGTGGAAATGTGATTTTGAAGGATTCACAGTAATGGTGACACCCTATGGAGCCCATAGGCATAGGCGGTTCAAGAAACGGACCACCGGAGAAACTCTGGTGGCCCACAGAAGAAACCATCGGCACGTCGGTGCCGACGGCCATGGCTGTGAGCGGAAGGAGGTCGCACACCCATCGGCACACAACGGAGGCTGAGGGATGCAGCCAGATGGCCTCGGCGGTGTGGAGGTGCAGTTCCAACTGGTGCTGCATTGAGGTGGTGGCCCATGTCTGGGCCAGCTGAGCGAGCTGGTGACCGATGTGTGGGTTGCCCAGACGAGCTGGCGGCACATGGTCCCCCGACCTTTTGTGGGTGGACCGGTCGTCCATTTGGCCGGTTGTGTGGGACTCAACGAACATGGTAGAGTTGCATCTAGATGACCAAACCAGTCTACTATGCTAACTCATTATTGGGGGAGGTGACGACATCTGGTGCCACTGGGTGACGAATCGGATGTAGCTAAGCTTCCTCTAGACTGGAGAAGTTGGCCAGCCTCAGTAGGTCGGGTTGCTATGGGTGGGTTGCATCCCACCATATAGGCCAGGAAAACCGTAGGTCAGACCCACAGACAAGTGGGTCGGACCTACGGCCAAGAAGGTCAGACCCGCGGCCATGTAGGATAGGCTAGTCCCAGTTGGGTTACGCCTAGGTTGAACCGGTCTCAGACCCAACCAGCACCTGTTTCACTTAAACACTTGTAACTAACAGACTGGGCATCTGATTGATGCGCTATCTACAGCACTTGGACCTTTGTGATGTGGCGGTTCTTCTGAGATACTCTAAGTGAGCTTTGGAAGAGGTTGGAATATGGCCAGATTGGATCGGACTTGAATCCAACTAGGTCCTTTTTACAAAAATGCTCATATCATACAGACCGGGCATCCGTTCGACGTGTCGTTTGTTGCATTGGGACCCTTACAACAAGATAGTACTTTGGGTTACTTTATGTGGGACTTCCTTGTGGTTGAGGTATGAATGATGGATTAAGTATTAGATCATACTAGAGTCAAGCATGCTAAGTATAGGAATCCAGTGGCTGGCTATGAGGTTAAGGGTGAAGAGAGACCCTTCGTGGATCAACAATAGAGAGACCCATTATGGATCAACATGATAGAGACCCTACATGGATCAACATGAGAGTGACCCTTCATGGATCAGTTGTAGCATGACCAGTCATGGATCAGCCATAGAGTGACCCATCATAGATTAGTAGCAAGGCGACCCTTCATGGATCAGCAGTAGAGTAACCCTTCATGGATCAGGAGAAGAGACTCTCAACAGAATAAGATGATCTAGATTTACGACTAACAATATTTACTTCTGTACTTAAGTTATACCTGGTGTGAGCTAACTTTTATTTTATTCTATGTATTTGAGATCTTTCTGTATGGTATTTCCTTTGTGGTATTTCCTTTAAGGTATTTCTTTTTTGGTATTTCCTTTGTGGTATTTCCTTTGTGGTATTTCCTTTGTGGTATTTCCTTTATGGTATTTTCTTTTGTGGATTTCTGAGAGACCATTGGAGGTCTCAGGGTCCCTACTAAGTTGTTATACTCACCCCTTCATGGTCTTCTCATGCACGTGTTGTGTCTTGTGCAGATGACTGATGTTGTGACACAGAACATGGTGGTCCAGGACTCGGTGGAGCTCAGTGAGGTAGGAGATAATGGGTCATAATTTTACAACATTAGGCTTTACTACCACTACCCTATAGGTAGAGACTTCAGGGAAGACATTGATAGTACTGTTTACTTTGTGGGTTTCTGGTCTTTTATTATGGCCCCTTTACTTTCAGTTTACACCTTTTACTCTCAATGGTGGTACTTTTTGGTGGTTGTACTTTTTTTGTGTTCTTTTTTTAGTATTCCATGACTTTGTGTGTACAAGTTTAAAGGAAATTCCTTCTCTTTTAGGATATGCCTTTTCGGTGCTGGTCACTAGCCCCTTGCCTATGGAAGGTGGGATTGGGGTAGTCATGGCATAGGTCCTGGGGGATGATTCGTGACAAAGTGGTATCAGAGGTTGGTCGGTACTACCAAAGGAACTAAGAGTCTGTATTTTTTATGGTGGTAATAGTGTTAAGTGTCTTGAGTTTGGATTTTATTTTGGAGAGTCCATTGTTGGTGCGACAGACGATGTACCCATACACCAGAACCCTGAATTCTGTTTTCCAAATCGGTACATGAAAACACTGGTTGCATGTGTTTTAGAAATGTTATTCTCTTGATCTCTTTTGAGTCATCTCACCATGTATAACTTATTGATCGTGGAATCTCAATTTACCTACAGGATGCCTACATGAATACATCCAGCCTAGATTCTTGTGAGGAATCATGATGATGGCCCAATGAGTTATGAGGAAATGGTGTAGGGACAACTTATAGCGATAGCACCTTTAGGTGGTGTACCAACAACACCACCACCTATAGAGAAGCAGTTGCTATTAGCCCCACCAGTGGATATTTCACACTAACTAAGTGCGCTGAATGAGTTATAGAGATAGAGGCCTCTAAGGTTTCAAGTCTATTAATATCCTCAGGCAGCTGAAGATTGGTTGGAGGTATTTACGTGGGTTTTTAGCCTGGTAGAGACACCTACAGACCAAATAGTGGCCCTAGACGCAATCCTTTTTCAGGGAACACTAGGGAGATGGTGGAGCTTGATGCTCTAGAAGCATGAGGATGTGACCCTTTACTGGTTGGACTTTGAGAGCCTCTTCAGGGCATAGTTCATACCAACAACGCTATGTTCAGTGCATATTCTGGAGCTATTAAACCTATAGCAGGGAAGCCTGACTGTGGACCAATACTCAGTGAGGTTTACCGACCTCTCCCACTACTCCAATAACATGGTACAAGACCCTTTCTTCATGTCATGAACCTTTGAGCATGGACTCTAATGGGATATCATGGCATTGATGTTTTTTCTCATCATCCCTACACCGGTTGGAGTGCTAGGGCGATCTCTGTTGGTGGAGAGCTTCCTAGCTGAGAAGGTACGGATGGTGAGAGCCACTTCCAAATGATAGGTTGACGAGTAATCTGTAAGAGGAATTGGGTAGATTATGTAGAGGACTAAATGGGCCAAACCTTCTGGAGGATGACCCCAGGATGTAGGGTTAGAGGTGCGGAGCTTGCGAGAGAGAGGAGGTCAGCTGAGGGATTGTGTTTGTTACTCCTACAGTGGGTAGGGGCACATAGCTCGTGACTATTTGATTCCCCAAATAGATGATTGATAGATATTAATGGGACTATTGAGATGGCAACATAGGTAGGAGTAGGGTGTCCAAATAGGTGGTGTACATAGAAGAAGAGTGGTATGAGCAGAAGGAGGTGGATGCAGGTTTGAGTCACTACCGCCACCACCACCAGGCGATCCACCATGGGATCCAGGAGAAGGTGGATGGGGGCAGGACCAAATTCAATAAATAGAGGCCTACGATACTGAAATTCCTAAGATGATACATGGTACGGTCTGTGTCTTACCAAATTTAGCTATAGTGGTTATAGACACAGGCACCAATAACTCCTTTCATTCGATGGATCTTGTTCGGAACATGGAGATTCTGACTGAGCTGTTGGATTGGTCTTTATAATTTTAGAATCCCACATGAGAAGATTTGGTGTTCACATTTTGGTGTTGATAGTGTGACCTTAATCTCAGAGGAGAGAGATTCAGATGGGATCTCTTGGTAGCAGCTTTGAAGCCCTGTGATGTCATTCTAGGCATGGACTGCCTATCATCAGTTCATGCCCAGATTAATTGTTTGAGATGTACTGTGTGATGTACACACAAATATGGAGACCAGTTTTCCTTTGTATGTGAGAAATAAAAAAGGGTAGTATGAGATGAAATCGTACTTAGGAGGGTTTGGTTGATCACTCATCAGTTGGCTAACATGACCTTTGATACAGTGGATGAGTCGAGTCCACAGTTTCCTATAGTGTGGACATGTATGTGGATGTATTTCAAGAATATGTCTCAGGACTACCTCCTTATAAGGGGTTAGACTTATACATTGACTTGTACACAGGTACGACACCAATATCTACACCTGCATATCAAATGTCTCCTATAGAGCTCAATGATCTAAGAGTATTATTGGAGGACTTACATAGTAAGGGGTTTGTAAGACCTAGTGTTTCTCTATGGGCAGCCCTGGTGTTGTTTTCCAAAAAGGAAGATATGATATTGAGGCTATGTGTGGACATTCGGTGCCTAAAACAAGTGACCTTGAAGAAACAATATTCATTATTGTGGATGGATGGCCTCTTTGATCAGCTAAAGGGATCATAGTGGTTCTCAAAGATATACCTCAGATCAGGCTATCACCATCTTTGCATACGGAATGAGTAAATCTCGAAGATGGCCTTCACATGTCGATACTAACATTACGAGTACTTAGTGATGTCGTTCGGTGTGAAGAAATCCCTGTCAGTGTTCATGGGACTCATAAATAGGATCTTTTAGTCTTAATTGGACTATTTTTAAGTAGTCTTCATTGATGATATCTTAGTGTACTTAGCATCAGAGGAGGAGCACGTTGTACACTTGAGGATAGTTCTGGACATGCTCTAAGATCACCAGCTTTACAATAAGATCTCAAAGTGTGACTTTTGGATACAAAGGGTCCATTTCTTAGGAAATGTCATCTCAAAGGCTGGATTTGTGGTGGATCCATTGAATATCAAGGCGATTATTTCTTGGGAACTACCCGGAAGTGTTATAGAGGTATGGAGTTTCTTTGGGTTGGCAGGCTACTATTAGAGATTCATACCCGACTTCTCTAGAGTAGAATCGCCTATGATGGATTTGATGAAGAAGGGAAAACCCTTCGTGCGGACAAAGAAATTCTAGCAGAGCTTCCAGCAGTTGAGGCAGAGCTTGACTAGTGATCCCATCTTGAGTTTTCTAGAGGAGGGCATTGACTACATAGAATATTGTGATATATCAGGAACCGGATTAGGTTGTGTCCTGATGTAGGGTGATGTAGTGATTTCTTATGGCTCACAAAAGTTGATACCACATGAGAAGAACTATGAAAATCATGACATGGAGTTAGTAGCAGTGGTCATCGCATTGAGGATGTGGAGACACTCCCTAATGGGTGAGTTGTTCATCGTCTACTCAGACCACAAGAGCCTTAGGTATTTATTTTTTTAGAAGGATCTGAACCTAAGATAGCAGCATTGGATAGAGTTCCTCCAGTACTATGACTTCGAGATAGTTGATACTCTTGGGAAGGGGAATGTGATAGTGGATTCTCTCATCTGGACATTGAGTTCAATGTTACTGAACAAGGCCTCGGAGTAGTTGGTATCACTTCAAATATCCTTCGTGGATAGATATGAGACAACTTTTCTTTAGTCAATGGTAGTTTCCCCTCTACTATTATAGTGATTCAGGAAGGTGTAACTCAATGATAGAAGTTGTAAGACTACACATTCCCAGATATCCACAAGATATGCACCTAATGGATATTCTGAAGGTGGGGATAACATCATCCTTATCATAGGGAGCACCATTGTACCAGTGGCATTAAGAGAGGAGGTGCTAAAGGGGTTTCATACATCCCCCATGGTAGTAAATCCAAGAGTGAAGAAGACATATCAGGACCTCTGGCATCAGTACTGGTGGCTGAGGATGAAGAAGGCAGTGGGAAATTTTGTTTCCGGGTGCCTTAGTTGCTAGCAATTGAAGGTCAAGCATCAGGTACCAGTGGGTTTGACCTAGCCCCTTGAGATACCAGAGTGGAAGTGGGATGCGATATTGATGAATTTCATGATGGTCCTACCATATACTTCTATAGGACACAATACCATGTGGTTGACTGTTGATCGACTCACCAAGTCGGCCCACTTCCTCACTATTCAAGAGAAGGGTTTAGTAAAGAGCTTGGGACACCTCTACATTCAGAAGATCGTAAGACTTCATGAGGTTCCTACAATGATATTATCAGATCGTGATGCATGATTTACATCTTGGTTGTGAAAGGGGTTATAGGAGGTGTTTGGGACTCAGCTACGCTTGAGAAAATCCTTTCACCCACAGACTAATGGTCAGACAGAGTGGACCATATAGACCATGGATGACATGATTTGTGCTTGGGTCATAGATTTTGGTCATAGTTGGGAGGACAAACTACCATTGGTGGAGTTTGTGTACAACAATATCTACCACTACAACATCAGTATGGAACCATTTGAGGCACTGTATGGATGACTGTGACAATCACCTTTGTGCTGGACTGACCCTGGGGCGTCAGCACTCGTAGGTCAAGAGATGGTACATGATACCATAGAGAAGGTGAAGGTCATCCAGAAGTGGATTAAGACTGAATAGAGCTGGAATAAGTCCTATGTAGATAGGTGATAGAGGTCTTTGGAGTTCCATGAGGGGTCCATATATTTCTTTAGGTCTCCCCTCAATGGGGAATTCAGAGATTTGGCTGAGGAAACAAGCTATCATCGAAGTTTATCAGACTATTTCTGATTATTCAGAGAGTGGGTGAGTTGGCGTACCACTTAGCTCTACCTCCACAGTTAGATAAGGTTAAAATGTCTTCCACGTATCCCAGATGAGGAGATACGCACATGACCCTTCTCACTCCATTGACCATGATGAGATAGAGATTGAGGATGGGGAAACTATTGTGGAGTACCCATTGGAGATATAAGATCAACAGGAGAGGATCCTTTATGTATGATCAATCCCTCTGGTGCGTTTTTGGTGGTAGAACAGGAATCTCCAAAAGAGAACATGGGAGTGGGAGTATTAGATTCATTCTTAGCACCTACATTTATTTTTTTCTCCCTTGTTTTGGCTTTGGAGGGAAAAAATCCCTAAGGTGGGGAGAATTTAATAACCTAGAATTTTGTATAAATTTTTTTCGCAGTTTATTGAAATTATTTTGAGATTAGAAGCTGAGATGGCACATGATTTTGTGGTCCAGGGTGCTCGGAATGTAATTTTGAACTTATTTTAAGTTCACTTAAGTGAACGTGAGAGTGGGTTTTCCTATCTTTTGAACTGGTGCTCATATCAGAAATATGAGGGAACCATTGGACTCGTAACATTGAGATTCACCTAAGCGGGGCCTAACATCGACCGGTGCGGGTCGACCAAAAAAGGTAATTTTTTTGGACCTAAAGAAGAAAAAAAATAAACTTAATATTATTTTTTTTCTTTTCATTCCGTTGAGCAAAGATTCGTCAACGCAGCGATGCAGTAATGATGCGATGCTGCATTCATTAATGAAACTCATTAATAGAACAGTGTGGTGATGGTGCACCATTCAACGTTTTTTCTTTATTAGTTAATCAAGGATTTAGGATTAAGAAACAACCCTACAATTTCTTTGATTAAACACCAAATGAAACCTCTGCCATAGACGAACGAAATAGATTACAAATGTAGTGACGACACACCTAGAGAACAGATCGGATAGAAGAACCGACGAAAGGAGATGAATGCCAAAGATTCACAGATCGATGATGATAGGGAGGATCTCATCCATCATCTTCAGTGGATCCAATAATCCATGTAGGGGTATATGCTTTCTTTGGGATTGATCTTTCTTTCTCTGTTCTTGAGGGTAATGATGAATGTGGACCAACCCAGAAATGGGTTGATCCGCGATCCGATCGTTATTGTTGGAGGGTTATAATGTGGGATTGAAAAGGGGGATTTAATATGTTGTTGTAGTTACTTTTATTTTTCCCTCATTTTTAAACTCTAATGTGGAGGGCGTAGCCCCACATGAACAAGGCCAAGGTCCCTCCACCATGGATGTTTCTTGTGCGTTCTTCATGTCCAAATGATCTAGTTGGCGGAAATGTGATTTTGAGGGCTTTGCAATAATGGTGACACCCTACGGAGCCCATTGGTGCAGGAATTTTGAGAAACAGAACATCGGGGAAACTGTGGTGGCTCGTAGAATAAATCACCAACGTGCCGCAGTGGCAGAGGGCCATGGTCAGCTGGTCACAGTGGTGTGGAGGTGCGGCGTTGATCGGCGCCATGTGGAGGTGGCGGCCCACGTCCGGGCCACTCAGGGAAGCTGGAGGCATGTGGTCTATTGACCGTGTGTGGGTGGACCGACCGGCCATTTGACCATCAATGTGGGACTCAATGGATGAGGCAAAGCCACATCCGGCTAACCAAACTGATCTTCTACGTGGACTAGTTATGGGGGGAGGCAACGGCAGCTGGCAATGTTGGGTGACAAACCGTACGTGGCTAAGCCGCGTTCGGGCTCGAGAGGTCCACCCACATAAGTGGGATGGGTTTCTGCAGGTGGTCCAGGTCCCACCAAGTGGGTTGGGCCAAATGAGGTCTAGACCTATGGCCAAGTGGGTGGGGCCCAGGTTGGACCGGTCCCAGACCTAAATTTCCCCCGTTTCACTGAAATTATTGTAACTAACAGATCAGGAATCCGATTGACACTCCATCTATGGTATGAGGATCCTTGTGATGAGGTAACCCTTCTAAGATACTCTACATGAGTTTTGGAGGGGTTTGTTTTATAGCTGGGTTGGATCAGATGCCAATCCAACAGGGTCCATTTTACAAAAATGCCCATATATTACAAACTGGGTGTTCGTTCGACACACCGTCTGTTGCGTTGTGACCCTTACAATGAGATGGTCCTTTAGGTTACTCTATGTGGGACTTAATGGTGATTGAGTTATGACTGATGGATTGAGTAGAAGATCCTCCTAGAATCAAGTGTGCTAATTGAAGGAATCTAGTGGTTGGTTATAACGTGAAGAGTGAAGAGTGACCCTTCATGGATCAGCAACAGAGCAACCCTAAGTGGATCAGCATGAGAGAGACCCTCCATGGATCATCATGAGATAAACCCTTCATATATCAGTAGTAGCATGACCCATTATGGATCAGTCATATAGAGACTTGTCCTGAATTAGCAACAGAGCGACCCTTCATGGATCAGCAACAGAGCGACCTTTAATGGATCAACAGCAGAGCCTCTCAATAGAATAAGATGATCTAGATTTACGACTAATCATCATTACTTTTGTACTTAATTTATACCTGATGTGAGTTGTCTTTTACTTTATACTATGTATTTTATATCTTTCTTGGTGGTATTTCCTTTGTTGTCTTTCCTTTGTGGTATTTTCCCTTTTGGATTTCTGAGAGGCCTTTAGAGGTCTCAGGGTCCCTATTGAGTTGTTATACTCACCCATGCATGGGCTTCACCCGCTTGTGTTGTGTATTGTGCAGACGACCGATTCTACGATGTAGAACATGGTGGTTTGGGACTCGATGGATCTTATTGAGGCCGGAGAAAATGGGGAATACTTCTACAGCTTCAGGATTTACTACCACTACCCTATAGGTAGATACTTTAGGGCGATCTTTGATAGTATTGTTTACTTTGTGTGTTCTTGGGCTTCTATTCTAGCCCCTTTACTTTCATTTTACACCTTTTACTCTGACACAACTCTAATGGTTTTTTATTAATATTATGCAAGAATAAAATCTTCTTTATGACTTATCTTATATGATTTAGGATTTTCAACTTCTTTACTTCTTCTTGAACTTACTCCAAAGTTGACAACCTTTTAATGGGTTAATCAAACATAGGTGATTTTCTATTTCTATTTATTTTATTCTTTTATATAATAATTCACCAAAAATAAAAAGTAAATTATTCACTTCCATTTAATATTAAAACTAATGCAAAATATGAAAAAAAATAACTAATAAAAAAATAAAAAAAATATACATGAAATTAAGCTCTAAAATTCCCTCAAACATAAACACTTTCTTGTAATCAAGCATAATATATATAGATTATCATAAAGGAATCCAATCCTAATAATTTGTAAACAAATTAAGAAATCAAATCAAATAATTATGAATGAAGAATAAAATTCCAAGCATCATATAAGATATATCTTTCAAAATACTCATGTTTCAATAAAACCTATCAACCATGTATTTTATAATTCCTGCTGAAATGATTCATACATTTCATAATTTTCATTCACTCCTTTCAATTTATTATTAATATTTATGCCCACTTTTGATTTACCTTTCCAAAAAAAAATCTCATCACTCAAGGTACATTTTACTAGAGTTACGCTCAAACCATGAGTACATATATCATAACCAAATAATTGCAATGAATCTAAATTTCTACCACATAAATACAATATTTGCATTAATCATGAGATATTTTTATAAATAATCAAATTATTCTAAAGGTAAATTTATGTATGTATTTAAAAAAAATATTAGGCTCTAAAAAAGTGGTTAAACTCTAAATTACAATGCATGATATGAAATTTAAAGCCCAATAAAATTATCCCCCTCCAGAAATATACTTCAAAATGAGGGAACCTTAGAAAATCCTCCCTTCTAAATTCATATGATCAAACATCATGAAAATAAGAATAATTAAATATTCACCCTCTTTTCAACAATATTATTTTTTTCATTCAATATATCTTTATTTTTCATTTTTCTTTTACCCTTTTTTCAAAGGGTTTCCATGAAAGTATAATGAATGGAAATTTATGAAAATTTTCTCTATAACTAATGAAAACACCTCACACATTTTAATTTTTTTATACAAATAATTCCCTTTATATTATTAAAAAGCATATTCTCCCACACTTATTTCATTGTAAACAACGAAAAGGTACCAACAGTAGGGTAGCAAGGATAAATAGGCATGTACTATGGATATTATATTAAGGAAATTCATGGGTTATATGGAATTTAAAAGGATCAAATATATAAGGAAGGTATAAAAGTTTTAATGGGATCAAATCAAAAAGATCATCAATCATATTAATGTGATTTTATTCTTTCATATCATTGAAAATATATTAATGAATGTTTTATTAGCCTTTATTCCCCAAGCATATCTTAAGAAATGGGGCATCATAAATAATACAAAAAATGGTTTATAATACCTCTATATAATGGGAAACATAATATTAGAAAATCAGTAATTTGATGAATAATAATAATAATAAAACAATCTACTTGAACTTAAGAAAATCAATGTATAAAAATGTTGGGAGAATTTCTTCTACATAAATCAACCCATCTTCTTAAATCATGATTCATCAAATCTATATACTCATGCTTATATTTACTCAAGAATCCTCAAATTACTCATTCAATTCCAAAAAATTGACATTTGAAACATGGTATGATGGTATTCATAAGAAACTATCACATCATTGACCAAATATATAATAAGAAATTTAAGTGTGGCATGAAAATTACTAAACTCAAAATCTAAATTTTGGGAAGGTAAAAAAGTTAAAATAAAATTAAAAGAAATAATCCACTATCCATTGAATTTATTCCCCTTATCTCTTCTTTCTCATGTTCCTTCATTAATTGTTATTATAGACAAAAATATCAAAACAACCAAGTGGAAGTACTAGAATTATTCCAATAAATATCATAAAAAATAAGGGTGATTGAACCTATATCCTAATAAATTACTAATTTAATTTCTTAAATTATATAATATGACTAATTAATAAAAAATAAATAAATAAACCTAGTTAAATCTCAAAAAAAATATTTAATGTCTTTAATCTATACATTAACACTTTATCTTGTGTTATAATGTAATTTTAGAATGGTAATAAGTAATCCAATTTGGAATTATCCATGACTTAAAAGTTTGATCATATGATGTGATACTTATCTTCATCTTAATTGAACTCATCTTAAAAATTCTTTGAGGAGATAAACAAGTATTTTTGTAAGATTATTTCTTTTTTCTGGGTATATGCCTCTTTTATTTTTTCATTGAACCTATTTTTTGTTGGGTTTCTTTGGCATAGACCATGATGGTTGAGTCTTATTCGGATATGGAGAGTCCTTGTTGGGAAAATGACCTATATTTCATGGATTTATGTTTAATTTAATTAATTTAGTCTGGTTATAAATTTTTTAAACATGATTACGAGGGTTTTTCAAGGTTTTGGAAGGATTCAGAGGTGTTTTGGTAACTTTCATATAAGCTAGGGTGAAAACTACTTGTTTAATGATTACACACTGTGTACATGTTACACTATATGTTACTGCAGCCAAAAACATGTCATGAATTGGTTCATGATGTGAAGTGGTTAAACATCATGAACCTAATTAACGTTATTTTCATATTAATAAAGATAAATATTAACCCCAAGTGATGGGTTTTTTTATGTAAATTAAAAATTATGAAATACAGAATGTGAAAGGATTTCACATCATGTATTCATAGGGATTGATGGTTTTAAGTGGGAATAATGTTTGATTATGTCATTCCATCACATGAATACCTATTCTATACACCCTAGGATTATTTACAATAGATTTTGGAGTCTTTTCCTTTATTCTGGATGTTCAATTTTCACATCAAATCCTTGGTGAGTGTTTCTGCTTAGTTTTACCTTCTATTCTATTATTCCTTGTTCGTTGTGGTATAATATTTTGACCACGGGTCTATTTTGGGGATTTAATCCTAAAATAAGTTGATCTAGGTTCTTATGGTTATCTTCAACACATTTATACATGTTTTTTGTTTACTTTTGTAAGTGTTTCATTAATATCCTCTTAAAGGATGGAAGTCTAAAACCTAACCCTACGGTCAGTTTAAATGTCAAAGTATTTAAAATATTATGATTTCGCCGATGTAACTTTTCCCCAAATTAATTTATTCTTTGATTAATGGAAAATAATGGATTAAAATATTTGTTGGATTCCTTGGGATTCAATTATTTATGTAACCTAACATATGGATATCCATGGGGTGAGCAAACCTTTGAATTAAAATTTAATTGAATAATGTCTTAAATTGTGTTTTTCATGACCTGAGATTCAAGTGATTTCTTGATATAGATTCACTTTTCAAATGTATTGTTTTTGAAATGTATATAATTTAAACTTTTTAAGACCAAATTGATAAATGAAATGTGTAATTAATAGCATGGACTTGAAAGAAAAAAGTGTATTGACCAAAAAAAGAAAGAAGGCCATCTTTACTTTATAAACATTTTCTCAATCAATTAAAGTACCAAAGAGAGGAAAATGGTAATAATACATAAAAATTACATTAATAATAAAAGGTGAAGAAAATATATTTTTATTTAAAGGATAATATCTATAAATCTTCCCTTAATGGAAATTTATCATAAAAACCCCTAAAAGAAATGAGATTGTGACATAAAGACTTATCGCTTTGGTAACTATTGAATCATATTCCCCATGAAATAAATAACTTCAAATGAAAATTTAAAAAACATTAATATAAATTTATTCATTATATATCATATAAAATGGGTTTTATATATGCCACATGAATGTAAAATATGGTGAATATGAAATATGTCTCACAGAAATAAAAGTGAGATGAGAAACTATTACCTCATGTCTCATCCTACTTAATATGCACTCAAAACTCATGTGTAATAAATATATATTTTCTATAAATAAAATATAAAACCTTATTCATACATATCATACCATATATTATTTACTTATAAAATCTTATCACTAGTTTATTAAATATTCTTTATTGAAATCATTGTTCTGGGATATAACTATTTTTTTCATGCTGTTTTGATTCAACAACTATGGTCTTTGTAAATTAATAAAGGTTCCATCATATCCATAATTTTAATAATTCCATAAGTATAATTTTTATTCTTTATATACACTTTTATTACTATTTATACAAATTTGTGATGAAAATTAGATTACATCACTTCGTGGAGATGGTAATATGTATGTACACATGATTGTTGTTTCCACTTTTTGATGTATGAAATGAAAGTAAGGTAAATAATAATTTTCCATAAATAATCATTATTATATCATAATTATCAGATATTTTAATTAAATATATCCTTATTACCATCCATGTAATGTGAAAATGAAAAAAAATCACACCGCGTCATGAAGGTGGTAGTCCAAACATACGCACAAGCGACATTATCATTTTTCAATGGATGAAAATGTAATAAGGTAGATAAGATATTATAATGAAAGAAACATAATTATGTCATAAATATCATATAAAAACATTAAATACATCATAATAACCAACCATGAAATATGGTGATGGAAAATGAATCATATCGCTTTGTGGAGGTAGTAGTCCACACGTATGCACGAGTGATAATTTCATTTCCCATTTGATGGGAAGAAGGTGGATAAAGGTTATTTAATAAAAATATTAACATATTAATATATTTTAGATATTTATTTTATTATATTTTAAAGTATTTAATATAATTAAATTATTTAAAATAAGAATTAAAATGAAAGATATTAGTTAAAATGATTACCTTCTCTTTGAGAGACCTCCTTTATATTTCTTCTCAACAACCCCAAAGATGGTATTTTGAAGAGGCCAGATTCCCTATAACATGGATAAGTATTTCTAAGAGATTTTTTCAGTGGAGTTTGGTTGAGATAATTGAATCAAGGTTCTGTGAAGAATAGAGGATAGGTGGTGTCCTTTTATAGTGAAGAAAAGAACACTTTTTTAATTACTTAAAATATTTAAATATAATGAATTATGTTTCATGTAAAAGTGGAACTAATAAGAAAAAATTTCCATGATAGGATAGGTTAAGGTGAAATTCCTTCAAATAATAAAATATTTACTTATTTATTTGGTATTTTAAACCTTGTCTTTTGGTTCAACCCATTCATTAGACAATTTTTACATTAACCGTGGAAACAACATTTTTAATACTAAAGGGTTATAAATTTACAACTAAGGTAAAACATTTCCCACAAATGGTCAATGTATGAAATTTTTAACCAAATAAAATACCCCTTTTCATATTTCAATATTTTTATGATTTTTAAATCATTTAATAATATATTATTTAACATAAAAAACCATTTAAGAGATTTCAAGAACTACTCACATATTTTTACTTTAAAGACATAAATAAACATATGGAGTTAAAATATAAAATATTTAACCATCAATTATAAATTATTGTTAACCATAAAATTAATTTTAATATATAATTATTCCAAATAATATTACTTTTAATATTTTTATAAACATTTACATTCATTGTTCTTCTGCTTCCATAAGCATCGGGTTAGTGTTGTATAAGCATTTAAGATAATTATACAATCAATAAAAATTAAAAAAACACCACCATAAAAATAAATTTTATTATGTTCAAAATAATCTTTTAGATTCATTTATAATACATTTTTATCCATATAAGAACATAAAATATAAATTAAAAACAAGAGAGTGGCATTTGGTGGTTTTCCTTCACTTAAAATAATATAAAGAATTTTATCAAAGATAAATGGAACCAAAATTCCATATTTTAGAATATATTAAGTGGTGGTCAAATTAAATTCAGAAAATGAAATATAGGAAATTGTATGGATTATTTGGAAGGCTCATTCTATAGTTTTAACCTTGTTTATCCCATTTTACCTTTCACCAAGGATATAAATTTTACCACAGTTACTTTTTATAATGCCGAAAAATAAATGAAACCTATTTAAAAATAAATAAATAATGATTTAAAATATGGAATAAATTTTTTTGATTCAATTTATAAAATTTTCATAAATAAATTTTTAAATAAATTCATAAAAATCAATTAAAAATCAATTTTTTAGAAAATTGTGTTTTTGAACAAAGAAATGAACTTATACCACAATCAAATATAATGTTTAATTCTGTGGAATTATTTATATTATGTTTAAAAAAATGGATCTTAAAATAAAATATAAAACATAATGGTACCTCTAAATCACTTTATTTAAAGAAAAAATGACATTTTATAAAAAAAATGGTATTTTTCACTTTTCATTGAAAAATAAACCATTTTTGAAAAATCCCAAAAATTCACTATAATATAATATTGATGAAATTAGTTAAAAATGATATTAATTTTCCAAAATATTATTTATAAAAGTTTTATAAATTAATTATAATGTCCAAAAAGAAATATTCACAAAACCATTTTTGAAGAAAATATATTTTTGAAGTATAAAATCACATTACTAAAAATTGCATATTTATTTATTATTTATTAATCAATAAATTTTAATTACTTATAATCTTAATAAATATTTCTCATATCGTATTTATTACTATTCATAAAACTAATTTAACATCTATTTTATAATATATCATGGTTTGTTTTAAGCTCAATGTTACTTATCAAGAAAGCTATCAAACACTTATAATTTAATTAAAGATAAATATATTCTAAAATATTGGGGTGTTACATTATACCCCATTAAATAAATTTCACTCTTTAAATTTTAATTATTTATTACTAGAATTATTTAATCATGACATATTAATAAATTTTTATATAGATTTAATCATGGTAACAAATTTCCATGTCGCTACAAAGAAACATGGTATTTCCTAATTAAGTATTTTTAAGACCAAGTATGTATCATTATAAGACTCAATAGTTTCCAAAAAAAATACCTTGATATTTTAGTGATACTTTCCATATAATATGGTATAGATTTATCTTCCCCTTTCTTAAGTTGATTAAATCATTTACCATTAAGGTAAAGAATATGAGCTCATATGGGGCGCTCTTCGCGAAATTCTTTCCCTCGTTGCTGCCTCCATCTAGGGTTAGAGAAACGCCTCCTCCCTCCTGATTAGTGAGTTTTTGGTGGAAGATCCTTAGTTGCAGTGGCGTCGGTAGCTTCGTGGACTCAACCTTTCCTTGCATCACTGTTGTCCTCTCCTCGCTCTAATCCCCCTTCACTAGATAGGGTTGTTCAAGGAAGCACAATGCTGGTCGGAGGCCAGGATCCAGCTTCAACGGCCTGAGTGTGCCGCTGCGTCTTCTGTCGATACATCGAGTGGATCGTCGCGGTCTTCTTGGGAGTATGGGATGGCAGTGATGGGATCCTACTTACAGCGGGTATTCCTTCCATCATTTTGTGGATGTTTTCAGTTCCAGTTTTTTTGCAGTCGATATTGGTTTGGCATTTAGCTTTGTTCATGAGCCAGATTTGGTCTCAGTATTGTTTATTCGTGCTTTGGATGAGGTTTAATATTGGTTGGATGTCTGGTTATTAGACTATTTGCTTCACATCATTCTCTTAAGGTGTTGATCCTTTTGTTCGGCTTGTGGCTGATTGATGTTGGGAGTGGTTTTTGTGCAAGGATGTGTATGGTTTTTGGTGATTTTGGAGAGGTGCTGGCATTTTAGTCCTATTTTACATCTTGAAGTGAACTCGTGACGATGGATCAATGGTGTTGTTTTGATGAAGTAGAAGGGTGCATGGTTTTTTTCTTGTTTTTGTTTGGGATGGCCTCTTCAAGACTTTCTACAAGGATTTTCTCCAGATAAGGATTAGAGCAGGTTCTTTCACCATGTATGTCTATTCAATTTGGAATTTTGAGATGGTATGGCTCTGCCATCGGTACTAGGCCCGTGTATTTCTGCATGGGATAAATAGCTGGACAATCATTCATTGGTGGAGGATGGCCATATTGATGATGATTTTGGGGAGGGGTATTTCTTTATATACTAGTTTTGGGCTTTGACCTTTGATTATTATTAATGTTTTATGTCCTTGAAGCCATGTGAGGTTTCCCCCTTTCTCCATAAAAGGGATTTTATCGAAAAATCAATAAAAAAATTTAGGCCTTTGGGAAATTCATTCAGTCATTCATGAATAAATTTTCATGATTGAATCACTAAAATTAACTTTAAACGTATCTTAATACCCATTAAAGAATGAAAACGCATTCCTCTTATCTCTATATATTTACCAAAACCAAAAGTTTTAGTAAAATTTATCTAATATGAATAAATATTCATATTATTAGATAATACATTAATCTCTAAAACCTCAACAATAACACCCAAATTTCACCTAAAATAAATCAATAATAACTAACCTTAAAACTCTTCAAAATATTTCATTCCAAAATTTAAACCAAAAGATTTATAAAAAAGGACACTAAATTTTAAAAATCAACTTAACTTTAATCCACAAATAACATAAAGTATATCATAATTTCATACACCAAAAACATTCTACTATTTTCCCAAAATAACCTTAATCACCATAAAACATTAATTAAAACATAAATGCTTCCAAAAGTTAACTCTATCATTATTCCTCAAATAAAATAAAATACTATTTAATGTACTCCAAAATCTAAAAATGAATTAAACTTTATTAAAGACAACCTAACCTAATTTTTCATCAAATCACTAATAATTTCCAAGGTCATCAAAAATATCCAATTTACTTTATTAATATCAATCATCTCTTTATCCAAGCTAATCATTATTATCTCAACATTAGGAATATTTAGGTTTATATTTCCCTCAATCATGTTTCTTCCATAAAATACCACATTACCACTGAATCAATTTTTAGGTGGTCAGTTCCATTCAACATATGCTTTCATATCCATAAAGAAAAACCACAAAAAAACAATCCTTAGGTGTTTTTTGATTCTTATAATAATAAAATCATTGATAAAAAAACTTATATAACATAATTATCAAATTCCAATAAATAAAAAATTAAATCATTCTAATTAAATTATTTTAATGGAATCAGACCTTCCTTGGTCAAAGAGTTAACCCTTATATTATATCATTGATTCAAATAATGTATAATTTCTCTACAAGTTATACATTAAACTATAACTGGTACCTTATAATGTATTATATTTCCCTCCATTAAAAAATTCTTTTTTCCTTTGAAATTTATTAATTTTTCCCTTATTTCCCATATATAAAATATATATTTATTCCTTTGATTCATTTCAATAGTTTCTTTTTACCACATCCTCATCATGTGAGAATATGAATCTTCTTTTCACTGTGGTCATCATGAAACTCTATTTTTCTATTATTAGGTGGATTAGGATACTCATCCAAGTGGAAATTGATAATCATATAATGAGATGGATGATTATTTTTAATCATAACTTTTTTCATTCCATATCCAATTTAATTTTTTCTCTCATAAGGAAAATCATTCCATTTTCTATCACATTCAACATTAACATCACTCCTCCTGGTTCAAGAAATTAACTAAAACCAAATATCGCAGTGGGAGCAAAAATAATCATAGTAATAAATCATATAGTCATGAAAAAATAATTCATAGGATATCTAAATCATGAAACCTTATTTTCACTCTATGAAACCATAGTTTTATCCTAGGTCATCCATGGTTGTAATTTATCCAAATATTTTATAATGGTTTATAAATAAAATGTGAATTAACTTAATTATATCCCCTAAGAGTGTCTAGATAGGTGTATAGTCTTAGTCCCACTCACTATGCACCAGTGACAATCAAGTTAATAGTCAATCTTCCCCTATCATATTTGTTACCCCTAGATGAATCTATTCCATAACCACATCTACTTACTAGTAACTACATAGGGATGTATTTTCTAGGAAAAAACACTAATTTATTTACCATAACATATGAATTTCTCTAATACTTAGGCTTATCCTAAGGGATCTCACTAATTTTTCTTCATCTTAGATTATAAAAAAACTAAAACTTCCAATGATACAAACTTAGGAGACCTAACATTTACATATATAAATATTACATATTATTATATAAATATTCATTATATATCATTAAAATCCATTCTAGAACTATAAAGGTTTATTTTTTTTGGAAACTTTTATACATAAACAATTGGTTCATAAAAAATTTACATTATCTCCCACTAAGTTCTTTACATACAACACCCTTATTAGGAAAAACATACTTAAAATATTTCTTCACACCCTGAGGAAAATATAATTATAAGAAACTTTGATCTCATATTCTCAGTATGGTTAAAATTTTCATATATCAATCATTGATCATACTTGATAATAATGGTATGAGAACATGATCATAACATAAAAAATCCATACCATATCAATTAAATATTGTTAATCATGGGCCATGAAATAAGGATTTTTTATAACAAAAAATTCATAACCATGAATAATAATCAATAATCAATCATGATCCAAGTGTGAATATCATAAACATTGGAATGTGAAAAAAATAAGATTATAACAATATAAACATGTGTAAATAGTAACAGGTTCATTGTTTAATTTAAGGAAATGAAATCAAGTCCCCATATATACTTATGACCATGAAACTAAGTACATGAATTAAGACATGGACATGAGACTAGGTATAAATATTTAGTTATGGACATTAAACCAGGTCTATGCATAACATTGTAAACATGAACTCAAGTTTACGCATAACATAGTTATATCATGATTTATCCAAATTTACCCAATTCATTAGAGGGATATATAATTTTATTCCCACCCATCATGTAATATTAAACAATAAATGTTCCAAAAGATCATAAAAAATAAATAATTTATCATATAATAACCCCTCTCTTTATTACACACATAAAAAATATTTATTAAATAAACTTTCACTTAAGAAAACTATAAGGATAGAGAGGCCTAGTGTATTGGGAAAATTTGGAATATTACATAACAACTTAGAACCTAAAACACAACATCATTATTAAAAACTTCTTTTACATGACCACAACATTCATTAGTACTTAGCATTTCACAGGATAACTTGAGGAAATGCATAAGAAAAGGGTGAGCTATAAATCCCATTAAGGGAGTAAGAAAGGAATAACATGAAGAATATAGTAAATTTTAGGCAATAGTCATATAAATGGAGTGCAAGAGAAACATGTACATAAAGGTATGATATAGCATGATTATCCTAACTTGGAAATGTGGCAACAACATTTAACATGATATTAGCATGATCCAAGGAACATTGCACATGTAGAATGAGTAAACCCTCATATAACTTGAATTATCAAGAGTAAAACCTCATTTCACTAGATGTATCATGATACTGATATTTACCCAATTCATTGGAGAGCTATTAGGGCACACCCTTCTTAATCATTTAATTTCATGCTTAAGTGTTCCACATAGATCATACAACATGGAATCATTCAACATCATCATTTTTTCCATGATAAATGAATGTAGAATAAATAAATGAAATGCTATAATAAATAAGTAAAAGTTCATAAATTTTAATACCCTTGATAGAGAAATGGTCTTAGTATTCACTACACAATAACTTTGTCTTGGAAAATCATAGAGCAATTTCGGCAGCATAACGGTGTGACATAATAATTCATAAAAATGTTTTATGAGATAGAAAGGGGTATCTCGTCATATATAAATAAAATTGAATGTAAGGGGGTCATATGGATACATTTCCCAACATATGTAATGGAATTTAGATGCATAATATGAAATAATTTCTTGAATGTAAATGATAAGGGAGAAATTCATTATAGAATTTCGACATGGTAACAGGTGTACATAGGAGGCATTAATGAGAGATAAATAGGTATCTAATCATTCAAACATAAGGAGGTAAGTATGGGGGTGAAAAATCATACTCCAACATTTTTAATTGAAAACAAAAGCGTATAACAACATAATAAAATTTGGACAAAAATGAAAAAAGGGAAGAATTCCCTTACTTGGAAGTGTGATCCCAAAGGCTTGGGAGAGTCTTCAGAGAGGACTAATGAGAAATTGGGGTGCATTGAGAGGATTATAGATAGATTAGGTCAGGGGTTGGTTCAGCTCAAAATTTTTTGAGTGAAGAGGAATGGGATATTGAATGGTTTTATTTAGGAAAAGAGAGGTAATTCTTTATTATTTAGGTTTTGGACACCACACATTAAACTAATCAAAACTATAGACCATACCGTGGTTTTTGCCCATGGTTTTTTCCAAAGTGGAGTCGAAAACAATATTTTATAAGTTCAATGTTTTTATTTATTAAAATATTAGGCTTTCTTATATGAAGGTGAGTCACACTCTCAAGGAAATCATTTTAAAATGTTGAAATGTTTTATAAGTCTTGGAGGGTCCACTAAGGCTTTGTAAAATAAATAAAACAAACATAAAATCATATTATTTTAAATTAAAAACATATATTGTTCAAAAAAATTATAATACTATATTACATCACTATTGGTTCATTATGATGTCATTAAATGTATTATATATTTAAACAATATTTAATTTTCACCCAAAAAATCGACTGTCTCAGAAAATTATGAAAAATTCACCATTGGATAATTTGAACGTTCTAATTACAAAAATAATATTCATTTTATCTAAATAAGTTTCTAAATTTTTGAATTTTTACTTTTAAAATAAAAAACAATATTTATCGAAAATTCATGGGTTTTGACGAAAATAGCTTTCAAACCTTAATAAAAATTACAATTGTATCCATAAAAATTATAAGATAATTTATATTTAATAAAAAGTAATTTCATAACTATATTTTACTAAAATATTATTTAGTTAAAAAATACATTAATTCATCAAAATAGATTTCTTAATTGAATATTAACTAAAAATACTATTTGTGCTTTAAAAACTACTTACAAAGTAACAATAATAAAATGAATGTATATTCTTTATTCTATACAAAAAATAATTCACATAATCATAGTTCTAGGGTATTGTTACATAGCCCCTTATAACACCTACATAAATCAGAAGGGTAAGGTATGTGATTGTTACAAACTCTTGGGGAGGCTCAGATAACATCACTCATGTGGTAATCTCTATTAACTTACACTTCTACCGTAGGTGGTTCCATTAAAGCTTAATGTGTTGAATCTTGCCTTGGTCTTGGTCAAGAGTGAAGCCTAGTGATGCTACCTCCTTTCTAAGCTCTAAAAAATGGGATTTGTTTGGATAAATTCTACTGGATGAGGTCATTTGTTCCTTTTTCTGAGTAAATTGGATTTGTTAAATCTGTATATTTATACTAATCATGTGGTCACTGTTCAACAGCTATATTAGAAATGGTAAAAATTATTAATGGTATTTTAAAATCCAAAAACATAAAACCATATAATTTCATATGTTTTATATAACCATTTTACATAATAATAAATTTAATTAGATCAAGGGGAGTTTTTGTTAATAAAAGTTTGGGTTGTTACAATTTTACCCCCTTAAGAAATTTATCCCTCCAAATTTCTTTTTCCCACACTAAAAAAAATAAGGGTAACTCTACTTCATCACTTCCTCTGATTCCCATTTTCTTCTTCAAACTTTTGGTTTCGACACAACCCCTTGATGAGGGTCATTCTCTTATTTCATAGAACTTTTTCTCTATGATATAATATCTTCACCGGCTTCTCTTCATCAGAGAGGTAATTCTCCAATGGTACCACCTTTGGATTGAGTACATGTGATGGGTCTAGTATGTAATTCCTCAAGAGTGATATATGGAATACATCATGTACTTGAGATAGGTTTTATGGGAGTTCTAGTTGATAGGCCACTGCTCCAAAGTTATCAAGGATCTCAAAAGGGCTGATGTACCTTTGACTAAGATTTCCCTTTTTCAAAAATCTCATAACTCTCTTCCACGATGATATGCAGAGGAATACCATGTCTCCAACATCAAACTCTAGGTCTTGTTGACAATTATCAGTATAGCTCTTTTTTCGAATCTAAGCTTCTTTAATGTGATTTTTGATGGTATTAACCTTCTCCAACATTTCTTTGACAATTTGTGGACCAAAGAGTTTTTTCTCCCCAACTTCATCCCAACATGTTGGGGTTCTACACCTATTATTATACAAGGATTTATAAGGAGCCATTTGGATGCTTGAGTGGAAAATTCTATTGTAAGAGAACTCATCTAGAGGAAGATGTTGATACCATCCTCCATTGAAGTCCATTGAGAATTCTCTCAACATTTCCTCTAATGTTTGGATATTCTACTCATATTTTCCATCAGTTTGAGGATGATAAGCTATACTTAAGTTCATATTAGTATTTATAGCATGTTTAAGACTCCTCTAGAACATAGAGGTGAATCTGGGATCTTGATTGGATACAATAGATAGTATTACTCCATGAAGACTTACCACATCTCTGATATATATTTGTGCATGTTGATCCAATGAGAAATCCTATTGAATTGAAATAAAGTGTGTAGTATTTTTAAGAAAATCCACACCAACCTAGATATCATTGTTTCCTTTGGATGTATTTGGAAGTTCTTTGACAAAGTCCATGGTGATGTTATCCCATTTCCTTGCTGGTATGGGTAATGGTTGCATCATCCCCTTAGACTTCTGCCTCTTAGTCTTAACTTGCTGACATACCAGGCACATTGATGTATACTTAGAAATATCCTTCTTCATTTTATCCCACCAATAATTCTCCCAGATATCTCGATACAACTTTTTGTTTCCTGGGTGAATGGGGAAATTCTAACTATGTGTATCATCCAAAAGTTCATTCTTTAACTCCAAATTTGATGGAACATATAGCCTTGTCCTAAATATCACAATTCCTTATTCATTAACATTGAACTCCAATGATTTAACTTTTCTAATAGTTTTCACTTTCTTTTGAATTCTCACATCATCCTTTTTAGCATCCTTTAACCTTTCCAAAAGAGATGGTTGAGTAATAATTTGTGAAAGGATTGATGATATTCCCTTCTTTATTATTCCTATGTCCATCTTCATAAAATCTAATAAGATTGGATCCTTTTAAATTGTAATAAATGATATAATCATTGGGTATTTTCTACTTAAATCATCTTCCACCTTGTTCTCTTTCCTAGGGTGGTAATAGATTGAGAAGTCATAGTCTTTGATCAGTTCTAGCCATCTTTGTTGGTGCATATTCAACTCTTTCTGTGTGAATATATACTTGAGGCTTATGTGATCCATATATATTTAACACTTCTCCCTAAATAGGTAATGACTCCAAATTTTTAAAATGAACATTACTACATCCAACTCCAGATCAAGTGTTGGATAGTTTTTCTCATGAACTTTCAATTTCCTTGAAGCATAAGAAATGACCTTTTAATTTTTACTCAACACACCTCCTAGTACCTTATTTGAAGCATTACTGAATACCATAAAAAGTTCTCCACTTGTGGGTAGTGTGAGCATGGGCACAATGATAAGCCTCCTTTTCAACTCTTTGAAGCTATCTTTGCATTCATCACTCTAATAAAACTTTACTCCCTTCTTTGTTTTCATGGTAAGAGGGTTGGACAATCGTGAGAAATTTCCCACAAATCAGTGATAATATCTAGCTAACCCCAGTAAGCTATGGATATCCATCACCGATGTTGGCCTTGTCCATCCCTCAATTGCAGCTGTCTTGGAGGGATCCACAGATATCCCATTGATTGTGATGATATGACCCAAGAATGAAACCTCCTTCAACCAGAACTCACATTTTTTGTACTTTTCATAGATCTTCTCCTTTCGAAAGGTCTCTAGTATAGTTCTTGGAAGATCTTCATGCTCCTCCTTGATTTTGGAGTATATTTGAATATTTTCTATAAAGACTACCACAAATTTTTCGAGGTAATATCTAAAGACTCTATTCATCAAGTCCATGAAGATTGATGGAGCATTAGTGATTCATAAAGGCATTACTATTAATTCATAATTCTCGTAACTTGTATAAAAAGTAGTCTTGGGGATCTACTCCTTCTTAACCCTTACATGGTAATATCCCGACTATAAATCCACTGTATAGAAGTATTGTGCTCCACGTAGCTGATTTAACAAGTCATCAATTCAGGGAAAAGGATACTTGTTCATTATCATTATTTTTTTGAGCTCATTATAATCAATGTAAAGGTGCATTGACCCATCATTCTTCTTGACAAAGAGGACTAGTTCATCCCACGATGAAGCACTTAAGCGTATAAACCCTTTTTCTTGATTCTCATGAAATTGTTTCTTCAGCTCCTCAAGCTCCACAACAACCATTCTATATGATGTATTGGATATTGGAAACACCCCATGTATAAGATCAATTTAGTATTCAACATCTCTTCTAGGAAAAAGACCATGAAATTCCTTAGGAAACACTTCAGTGAATTCCCTCATGATAGGAATGTCTTCAAGGATGGTTTCTTATTGGACTCAATCATCTAAGAAAGATATGAATGCTCATACGGTAGTAATATCCACACTTGAGATGATGGTGCTAAAGAAGATTAATTTTCCTCCTTACACTTATATAGAATTGGGGGGTCTATTTTCAATATAGATAGTGATTTCCCCCTCACGAAAATTTATTTCGGATCAATATAGGGAAAGTCAATCCATGCTAATAATTACATCAAATTACACCAGAGGGAGTATGAAAAGGTTCACTAGTAAGTTCAAACCAAAAATTATAATAGAGGAGGAGTTACATTCATGGGATGAAATGATTGCCCCATTTTCCGTTCTCACCGACATATCTACTTCCATGATTTTTTTTCATGTTGGGATAGTTCTACTAAACTATAAAGATATAAAATAATGCGTAGAACTAAAATCAAAAAGTATATTCTCTATTCTTGAATGAATAAATAGTGTACCTTTCACCCCTTCATTGTCGAGGTTCTCTTCGGTGGTAGTGATGGAAAAATCTTTCCCTTGCTGCCTTGGAGGTTGTTGGTTGCCTCTGAAAACCCTTGAATTAGGGCATTGGTTTGCAAAGTGCTTTGGTTCTTTGAAGTTGAAGAAATTAACAATGCATTGAGGGTCCAATGGTGAATTTCTATCCTCTTTCAAATTAGTTGGTTTTTCTTGTCATCAATTAATAGTCAGGCACCCTTCTCTTCTCCACCTAAAAAATTTCCTCATCCCCTTTAGAAAAATTCTCAAGGTTCTTCTTTCCTCAACATTAGAAGTTGGGGTTCTAAAATTTCATAACACCATTGGATTTATCCATCGAACTGCTATAATTAAAGTTCAAATTATACTTCTTATCCCCATGATACCCCTAATATTCTCCAATCTCTATTTAGAATTTGAGGGAACATTGGAAAATTTCCTCATAGCTCTCGAAGTCACGGATCGCTAGGTCTTTCCGTAGGCTAGGTTTTATCCCACCAATTAAGCGGTCAACATTAAATTTGGGGGTAATGAAAAAGATAAAGGTATATCATGGAAGCCTTGTCAATTTTTCTTTATACGATCCGATGTATTCATCATCTTTTTTCTTGAGGGAAAGGAAGTCCCTTTCCATCTTATTTTTGAGGGTATGAGGAAAGTACTTATCGAAAAACATTTTCCAGAAATCCTTCCATTCCAATGACTTGATCTACTTCTCAGGTTTCATATTTTTTATCAATATCCACCATTGATCAGCTTTACCTTCCATGTGATAAGCAGCCATAAGTACCTTATCCTATTTAGAACATTGAAGGATGGAGAAGATCTTCTCAATGGAGTTGATCCATTGTTCGGCGATTGAGGGACCAGATGATCCATTAAAAGTAAGAGGCCTTTGTATCATGAATCTATCGACTGCAGATTGTTCTTTCTTGGGGGGGGGGGGGGGGTTCAACATTCCTCTTGACCAAGGTTTCTATTCAAAACTTGAGTTAACTGAGAGATTATCGTGACAATGTTTTCTATTCCCCCTCCCATCAGATTGGGCATCTCATTAGAATAGTCATCACATTGATCTTCACATCAGTTGTTAGACCGAGTCCTCTTATTATCAACCATTGGATGGAATAAAAGGAAAGTTAAGGGTAACGCATAAAGGGTAATCCAATGAAAAAATTGATAACTTATAAATTACATTTATTTCCTTAACTTAACTATGTTATCCATGATCTACTTCCCAATATATATTATTAGGGGCATTTTTTTAATTCTATTAATAATAGTTCATACTAATCTTATGAATTTACCAAAGAATAACCCCTAGGAGTTTCTTAACCAAGAGTGAATCAAGGCCCATTATCATGCATGAGTTCTTGTTTGAGTCTTGCTCAATGTCGTGTTTTTGGGTTTTACCCCTAGGTACATCAGTGCCAGAGCCGCCTATACCTACTTCTATCTAGACAAGGATGTATTTTCTTGATAAACCGATTAATCAATACTCAAAAAAAATTAGGGATGTTTTTATTATACTTAGTTTTATCCCTAATGATTTCACTAGGGTTTTACAATCCTAATCCCAAAAATAACTAAACTTATCCTATGATACCAACTATAACAACCCTGCTCTTTATTACACACTTAAACAAAATTTATAACAAAAAATTGCACTTAATACAAATCTAAGGATTGACAGATCTAGTTTCTTGGAAAAATTAGGAACATTACATAAAAACATAGAAAATAAAACACAAAATATTTATTGAAAAGTTCTTTTACATTACCACAACATTCCTTTGTACTTAGCATTTCACGGGATAACCTAAGGACATGCATAAGAAAAGGGTGAGCTATAAAGACAGTTAAGGGAGTAAGAAATGAATAACATGATGAATATAGTACATGTTAGGAAATAGGTATATCAATGGAGTGTAAGAGAAACATGAACATAAAGGCATGATATAGCAATATTATCATAACTTGGAAATGTGGCAATAACATTTAACATGATATTAGCATGATCCAATTCTCATTGCACATGTAGCATGATTAAAGCCTCATTTAACATGAATTAGAATGAGTAAAACCAAATTTCACTTCAATTATCATGATATTAATATTTACCCAATGCATTAGAGTGCTATTAGGGCACACCCTTCTTAATCAATTCATTTTATGCATAAGTGTGCCACATGGATCATACAACATGGAATCATTCAACATCATGATTTATTCCACAATAAAGTAATTTGGAATAAATACATGAAACTATATAATCAATAAGTAGATGTGAATAAAGGTGAATACCCTTGATAGAGAAATGGGCATAGTATTTACTACACAGTGACGTTGGCTTGGAAAATCGCGGTGCAATTTTGGTAGCATAACGACGTGAAATAATAATTCATAAAAATGGTTGATGAGAGATAAAGGGGTATATCATCATATTTACATGAAATAGACAGTAAGTAGTCCATATATATATATATTTCCCAACATATTTAATGGAATTTAGATGCATAATATAAAAGAATTACTTGAATGTAAATGAGAAGATAGAAATTCCTTACAGAATTCTGGCATGGTAATAGGTGTACATGGGAGGAATTAATGAGAGATAAATAGGTCTCTCATCATTAAAACATAAGGAGGGAAGTATGGGTGTGGTTTGAAATCATACCCCAAAATTTGTAATTTAAAACAAGAGGGTATAACAACATAATGAAATTTGGACAAAAATGAGAAAGGAAGAAATCCCTTACTTGGAAGTGTGATCCCAAAGGTTTAGGAGAGCCTTGAGAGAGGATTACTGGGAGATTAAAGTGACTTGGGAAGATTCTATAGATAGGGTGGTAGGGGTTGGTTGAGCTCAGAATGGTTTGAGTGAAGAGGAATGGGATATTGAGTGGGTTTATATAGTAAAGGAGAGGGAATTCTTTATTATTTAGGTTTTGGACACCACACATTAAACTAATAAAAACCACAAATCATCTCATGGTTTTTGCCAATAGTTTTTTCCAAATTTGAGATTAAATCATTATTTTATAAGGACAATGTACAAACTTATTAAAATATTAGCTTTTCTTATGTGGAGGTGAGTCACACTCTCAAGGAAATAATTTTAAAATGTTAAAATGTTTTATAAGTTTGAAGGGTCCACTAAGGCTTTGTAAAATAAATCAAACAAAACTAAAATCACATTATATTAAATGTAAAACATATATTGGCCGAAAATACCATTTATAGTGTTTTATTACATCAGTATTGGGTCATTATGATGTCATAAAATGAATTATATATTTAAATGATATTTAATTTTTACCAAAATATTCAACTATCTTGAAAATTTATGAAAAATTTACTATTGGATAATTTCAATGTACAAATTACAAAAATAATATTCATTTTATCTAAATAATTTTATAAATATTTTAATTTTTTACTTTTAAAATAAAAACTGACATTTATCGAAAATTGATGGGTTTTGATAAAAATAGATTTCAGACCTTAATAAAAATTACAATTGTATTCATAACAGTTATACAATCATTTATATTTAAGAAAACTTAATTTAGTAATAATATTATATTAAAATATTATTTAATTCAAAAATCAATTAATTCATCAAAATATATTTCATAATTGAATATTAACTAAAAATACTATTTCTACTTTAAAAACTATTTTTAAAGTAACAATAATAAAAATGAATGTATATTCCTTATTCTATACAAAAATAATGCACATAATCAAAGTGTTATGGTATTTTTACATAACCACTTATAACACCAGCATAAGACCTAAGGGTAAGGTGTGTGATAGTGACAGACTCTTCGGGAGGCTCAGATAATATCACTTGGGTGGTAATCTCTATTAACTTCCATTTATTCTATAGGTTGTCCCGTTCAAGATTAATATGTTGAATCTTAGATTGGGCTTAGTCAAGATCGAAGCCCAGTGATGCTACCTCCTTTATGAGCTCCAAATAATTGGCTTCGTATGGATCAATTCTACTGGATGAGGCCATCACTTACTTTGTCTGTATAAATTGGATTTGTTAAAGCCCTATATTTGTACTAATCATGTGGTCATAGTTTAACAAATATATTAGCAATGGTAATAATTCTTAACATTGTTTTAAAATCCAAAAATATAAAACCAAAGAAGTGCATATGTTTTATATAACCATTTTATATAATAATGCATTTAATAAGATCATGAGGAAATTTTGTTAACAAAAGTTTGGGTCGTTACACATCATATCATAACCCATGGAAATTAAATGGGTTTTATTCTATCATTTCTTCATATAATATCCAATATAAAGGAAACAAGTTTCGTAATGATTTCATCATAACATAGTTAACTTGTGGAAAATAAATGGATTTTATAGAATCATAATTTAATCTCCATCATCATAATTCGTCCATAGAAATAAATTATATGGTGGCATAATATCATATACATAGTGAACCATAAAAATCTTTAAAGGATGATTTCATAGTTGAAAAATACCTTTAAAATATAATTTGAACTTTTTATTGAAAAAAAAGGAAAAATTATCCATTTCTTTTAATAACATTTTAACTAAAAATACCCAAAATATTGAGAATATATTTTTCATTAAAAATAATCATGGAAACATGTAAATAAATCTTCAAATAAAATAACAATCATGAAGGCGGAAAATCTGTTTATGTTGTATATGTTAAAATAAAACATTCCTTTCACAATTTTTTAAAAAGTGAAAAATGACTTATTTGGAAAATATTTATTTTAAAAGGTTAATTTTAAATATTTATAAATAAAGTACAAGGAATTGAAAATGAAAATTTTTAAAACATCTCAATTATGTTTAAAAACATTCATAAAACAATTTTTATTAGTATGGACATGGGAGAAACATTTTGTTGACCAAAAAGAAAATATGGTTGAATTTCCATTAAAAATAATTTCTCAACCATTTTAAGTAAAAAAGAGCAAGAAATGATAATAATACCTAAATATTAAAAGGATAAACATAGTATAAGAAAATATATTTGGTTTAAGGGATTATATCTATGTAATTTGACCCAATATAAATTTATTATAGATAATCTCAAAAATAAATGAGATTGAAACATAAACCCTTTCTGCTTTGTTATCTTTTGACTCATAAACCACATGAAATAAATGACATAAAATGAAACTTTAAACACCAATAATATAAATTGATCCATGATATATCATATCAAATTGTTATTATACACACCACATTAAATAAACAAATTTTGAAAATGGAATATTCCTCATGGAAACAAATGTGAGATTAAGAACCCTTACCTCAAGTCCAATCTTTCTTCGCATGTGTTCAAACATCCAAAATAATAAATATAGAATTAGTATAAAAATATTATATAAATATATCCACACATATTTTTACATATATTATTAAATCATAACATCTTATCACTCATTTATTAACAACTTTTTTAAATAATTATTCAGGGTGATAATTGTTCCATTTTTAAGCATGTTTAAATTTGGTAATTCCTGTCTTTGTACTTTAATTTTGGTTCCATTATCTATATAATTTTAAAAAAATCATAAGTATAATATATAATAATTATATACACTTTTATAAATCTTTATATTAATTGGTGATGAAAATTTAATGGCATCACTTCGTGGAGACTGTAATTTGGATGTACACACGAGTGGCATTCCCAATTTTTGATGGATGGAATGAAAAAATAATAATAACTAACCTTTAAAGAATAATTATAATTTCATAATTATAATATATTATCATTTAATATATCATTATTCTCATCCATTTAAATAACATAGGAAAAAACAAATCACATCACTTCCTGGAGGCGATAGTCTACATGTACGTCTGGGCGGCGTAATCATTTTTCAATAGATGGAATGGTAAGAAGGTAGATAAGATATTATAATTAAAAAAACTTAATTATGTCATAAATATCATATATAAAAATTAGTTAATTCATGATAACCAACCATGAAATATTTTAATTGAAGATGAATCATATCGTTTTTTAGAGGTGGTAGTCCACATGTACGCATGAGTGATACTTTCATTTCTCATTTGATGGAAATAAGATTCATAAAGTTTATTAAATTAACATATTAACACATAATTATATGGTAGATATTTATTTTATTATATTTAACTTTTTATTATATAATTAAAATAGGTAAAATATGAAGTAAAATGAAATAGATCAGTTAAAACGACTACCTCTTCTTTGAGAGTCCTCCTTTAGATTTCCTCTCAAGGACCTAGGGATGGTATTTTGAATATTAAATAACCTCTAGAACTTATATAAGGATGTTTATAATATTTGTTTCAGGTTTTTTTAGGATAATTAGATCAACATGGTGTTAATAATAGAGGATATGTGGTGTCCTTTTATAGTGAATGAAAGGAAAAAAGTTTTAATTACTTAAAAATTTAAATACAATAAATTATTTTTCATGTGAAAGTGGAACAAAGTGCAAAAAAATTAAATGATATGTTAGTTTAATGTAGAAATAAATTATAAAAATAATATTTTGAAACATTTATGTGGTATTTTAAACCTTATATTTTGGTTTTATCTCTTTATTAACCAATTTTAACCTTACCCATGGTAATAATGTTTTCAGTACTAATGGGTTGTAAATTTACTTATAATGTAATAATTTAATAAAAATGGAAAATGAATGAAATTTTAGACCACATACCACCCACCTATTCCTATTTAAATATATTTATTATTTTAAATCATTTAACAATATTTTTTTAACAAAAAAATGCCATTAAATTCATTTTAAGAACTATTCACAGATTTTGAATTTAAAGACATCAAGATAGGTATGTAATTATAATATAAAATATGTCACCATAATTTACACATTATTATTAACTATTTTTTTTATTTCACTATAATTCATCCAAAAAATATTACTTTTTATGTTTTTAAATACATTTACTTTGATTGTTCTACTGCTTGCACAAGCATTATGTCCGTATTGCATAAGAATTTAAGTTAATTATATCCTCACTAAAAATTTATAAAAAAAAATAACATCATAAAAATAGGTTAATTATGTTCTGAATAAACTCTCATATTAATTCATAAAATCTTTTAATCCCTCTGTGAACATATAAGATAAATTAAAAGTAAGAGACTGACATTTTGTAATTTTCCTTTACATAAAATAATTTAAAGGTTTTTATCAAAGAAAAATGGAACCAAAATACCATATTTTAGAATATATAAATTTCTTGGTCGAATTAAAGTTATATAATATAATATAGGTAATTTTATGAATGAATTAGATTCCCTATTCTATAGTTTTAACCTTGTTTATCCCATTTTACCCATTACCGAGGTGATAAATCTTACCACATATACTATTCAAAATTCCAAATAATAGAAATAAACTATCCACTAAATTTGAACCGCCTTATTCCAAATATGGAATATATTTTTCTGGATTCAATTTATACTTTTGGAAGAAATAAATTTTCATACAAATTCTTAAAATGCAGCGAAAATCTATTTTTTTAGAAAATTGCATTATAAAAGATAAAAATGAGATTATACCGAAATAAAGTATAATTTTGATTCATATAGTATTATTTAGATTATTTTTTATAAAATGGATCTTAATTACTTTAAAATATATATCTATAATATAATTTTATTTTAATTAACTGATTTAAAGAAAAAAATATAGTTATATAAAAATATTTATTTTTAACTATAAAGAGTAAAATAAAAAAATAAAAGAATCCAAAAAAATAAATTGAATATAATATTTAAATAATGGTGTTCATGAGAATAAACAACCCATTTCTATTAAAATAATTGATACTGGTGACATTTTCACAAATTCTATGAATCCCATTACTCTTGTAGAAGAAACCTATATCTCGATGTAGGGTCTTATATAGGATATTTGTGACCCTATTGTCCAGATTTTGAAAGATAAATTCTACCCTGTGGTGGAGTCACACATGGATTTGGACTCTCCTAAAACTTCATATGGAGAATAGACACATCCTGGTACCTTCTTTCAGTAGGTCCTATAAGTCACCAAGGACCCGATATTGATTGCAGAGGCTTCGGGTTCTGAGTAAAAGAATAAAGAAACCATTGGGTAGAGCATCTCATATTTCAGTTTGAATATTGAACTACGGTCAGTTTCTCATGTTGAAAAACAAGCAGGTACTCCTGACCCGAGCACCATACCAGGTACCTATAGCACTAATGTTCAGCATATTACATTGAATAATTAAATTTTAGATTTTTTAACAATAATTATATTAGTAAAACTGTATCATCATTTACTAATAATAGAATGCAAGATATTTCCAGGAAATCATTAACTATAGTTGATACTACCAACTCCTTGGACTCCACTAAAGGTAATAAAGGGTATAATATAAGCCCTAATATGTCAAAAAAATTTAGAAGATCAGCTATACATAAAGGCTCGGATAGTAAGAAAAAAGGGAGTTCTAACTCCAAAAGTAGGTATAAATGAAGATATTATATTGGAACTGTCAAGGTATTGGAAACCTTGACACCTTAATTATTTTAAAATGAATGGAAAACATTCAAAAAACTTTAACATTTTCCATTGTTGAACCTAAAATAAACTTCTCCATGGATCTAGTGCATTTTTGTTGTTTTGGATACACCTTCACAGGTTCATGTCAAAATAACACCAATCTTGATACTCTTTAGATTTTTTATCATTCATCTTTGTCTAATGTTAATTTTTTCCATATTGCTGATCAAAGTTTCATATGTGACTTTATGATAGATAGCACTCATCTCTTTTGATCTTTTATCTATTCCAATAAAAAATATCAAGATATGAGGAATCTTTGGAATGACCTTTTATCCTTGATCTCTAATATTCATTTTCCTTGGTTTTTTATTAGTGATTTTAATGTTATTATTTCTTCAAGTGAAAAAATTGGTCTTATTCATTAAAATTTATCTATGATGGATTTTAAGGATGAAATATAAAACACCAATCTAACTAAAATTTCTCTCATCGGTGCCAAATATACATGGTATAGGAGTCATTAAAATAGATTGGTTGCGAGAAAATTGGATAGAAACTTCACTAAAGATCATGATTTAGATAAATGGGATACCATTTCCAACACCACCCTACCAAAAAATCATTCTAACCATCATCTTATCTTGGTCATTATTTCCAACAAAACTATGAAACCTTCTCTTCCCTTCAAATTCAACAATTCTTAGTTCTCGGATCATGAATGTTGTAATCTCATTAAACATTTTTTGAATTCTATGTCTCACTCCAATAATGATTTTTCTTGTACTCTAAAATTAAAATATCTCAAAAAAAAGATTAAGATTTGGTGCAGTATTATAGCCAAACAAATTGATAATTACATTCTTCTTCTTGAGAATGAGCTTCATAAAATTCAAAACAGCAACACTCACTTGGACTTTGTTTCAGATCAAAATCAAGAAATTAACATTACTATGAAACTTAATTCACTTATAACTTTCAAATACAACATTCTTAATAAAAATTTCAAAATCAAATGGTTAACTGATGGTGATAGAAATACCAAATTCTACAATTCTTTATAGAGAGTCCAAAAATCTTTTAGACCTCTAGATTCCCTCAAAGATGGAGACAACCTTTTAGATAATGAAGAGGAAATAGTTAATCATGTTGTATCTTATTTTGAGTATTTATTCAATGGTCCTAGCACAAACAATGACCTCATTAATGATATCATTCCTAAAATTGTCACAGATATTGATAACACTTTTCTCGTTGTTGTTCCCCTTGATCATGAAATCAGAGACACTGTCTTCAGCTTGAATCTGGATAGTGACCCATGTCCTGATGGTTTTAATAATGGCTTATATCACAAATATTGGGATATCATCTAACCAGATGTTTTCAAAGTCGTCAAATATTTCTTTTCTAATGGTTATTTACTCTAATGGGTTAAATTCCAAATTCCTTACTTTGATTCCAAAGGTAGATAATGCCTCTGAAATTAATCTCTTTCACACCATATCTCTAATCAACACTATCTATAAAATTATCACCATACTGATTGTGACTATACTTAACACTATTATGGATAAAATTATCTCCTAGAATCAATTTGGTTTTGTTAAGGATCAATCCATCCAAGAATGCATTTGTCTTTCCTTTGAATGAACTAGCTTGTTAAACAATAAAAATAGAGGTGGTAATATTTCCATACAACTAGAAATTAGGAAATCTTTTGAAACAATGGATTAGTATTTCATCTTCAAAGTTCTACATGGATTTGGCTTCAATGACGTCTTCTTCTATAGAATTAAAAACCTCTACAATTTAGCTCACATTTCCATCTTGATCAATGTATCTCCAAGAGGTTACTTTAATTGGTCCAAAGGTGCCAAACAAGGAGATCCCCTATCTACAATTACTTTATCTATTGCAGAAGAATATTTAAGTCATCTAATCACTCTTCTGGTTGACCAAAAGAATCTCAAACTTATTTATGCTTACAGAAGTGTGAATGCTCCCACTCACCTCTTTTATGTATATGAAATCATTCTATTTTTAAAGGGTGATATACAAAACATCAGAACTCTAAAAACTACTCTCACTCACTATGAGGAGGTCTCTGGTCAAGTCATTGGCTGGCACAAATCCTTTATTTACTTTGGGAAAAACATTCCGACTTTTTGAGAAAATGGTATTATCAATGATATTAACATAAAAGAAGTTTATATTCTATTAAAATACCTTGGGGTTCCCATCTTTTGGGGTAGAACCAAAGCTAGATACTTCTCAAACATTTTTGATCAAATTCTTAATCATCTTTCCACTTGGAAGGGAAAATATCTTTCAATGGTGGGGAGAGTCTATCTTGTCAAGTATATCATTGTCTCCAAATTGGTCTACTTGATGATGATCAACAATTAGCTAGCTAGTATCATTAAAAAAATTGATGTTTATATCAAAAAAAATTTATGGACAGGAAGCACCTTAAATAGGATCTTGTGGCTATTCCTTGGGCTAAATGTTGTAAACCATTAGACAAGGGTGGTCTTGGTATTAAAAACATTAAACTCTTTAATGAGGCCCTTCAAGCTAGATTAAATTGGAACCTGATTCACAATTAATCTCCCTCTATTTCTTTCATCAAAAATAGGTTCCTTGATAGATTGAAAATAGGTGACAAGAATTTCCTAACTTCTTCCATTTGGCCATCGGTCAGAAACATATATGGAAATATTATATCCAATTCTAGATGGATGGTCTCTAGAAACTGGTCCATGATATTATAGTTGGACAACTAGACATGTGCTCCTCTTATCTCTTTGATTCACCATGACCATATCCCTAGAAATATCAACACCACTGTTGGCAATGTTCTTAATTCTAATATCAATACTCTTTTGGATAATGTTAATAAAATTATTGATAATTACCCATTTTCTATCTCAAAGGATCTTTTTATTTGGGAACCTACTCACAATGGGATGCTAAATTCAAAATATCTCTATAACAACACCTTCCATAACTTCGATAATGACCTTAAATGGATTAAATGTTTTGATAAGTCTGGGATTAAACCCCCAAGACTCACTCTTATTTGGCATCATTCCTACAATAGGGTTCCCACTTATTCTTGTCTACAAATTTTTGGAATCTGTCTTGTCTCAAAATTCCATCTTTACAATCAAAATAGAGAAAATGCTAATCACTTATTTCTATCTTATGCTACCGCCACTTCTCTTTGGAACAATATTTTTGACATTTTCGATTGAAGATGACTGATTCTTGACTCTATCAATACCTAGCTAATTCATTGTTTTGTTATGGATAAATCCCAACAAATCAGGAACTTTTTTCTCATTGGGGTTGTGGAGATTCTTTAGGTGATCTTGTATGATATAAATGCAATTATTCGCAATAATTTCTCACTCAAAATTAATGAAGGTAGAATTAAGATTCTAATCACTATTCGAGAATCTTCGTTGATTCAAAAAGGGAGTTACAAATACTCTCTGGAAGATTTTATGATCCTCAGATGTCTTCAGGTTGATGCCATTTTCAAACATCTGAGATGCACTTTTGAGGTTTTCTGGATACCATCGCTCCCGGGGTGGATTAAAATCAATATGGATGGAGCCTCTAAAGTAAATCTAGGACTTGAAGGGTGTGGCACCATCTTCATAAATCATCTTGGTCATATTGTAGGGTGCTTTTTAGAGGATGTGGTACTGAAACCTCTCTGGAAGCCAAAATGTTGAGTGTGATTCATTCCATTTCTTTCACCTTGAACTATGTTTGGAAAAACTTATGGATTGAAAGTGATTCTACTACTGTAGTGTAGGACATTTGGAAGGGAGTTATTCATCTAGATTGGATGCTTACTACACGCTGGATGAATTGCCTTCACTTTCTCCAAGACATCAACTACATTGCAACACATATCTATTGAGAGGCATGATAGGTCCAGTTTGGGATATATCTAACACTAATAGGGGGGGTGAATCAGTGTTGAAGACTTTTGACACTAATTCCAACTTTATATCCTTGTACCTCTTAACCTATTAGGATCTTGATTCTCTTATTCTCTTTTCCATTTCACATGCAATAATATAAAGCAGTAGAAATATGCACACGATATTTTTACAAGGCTCACCACTCAATAAGAGAAGCTATGTCCTTACCATGTATGGGAATGACTGGTGAATTGATTCTCCAGCATAATGTGATATGTTGTTACAGTGGATCGACTGAGAAAGCAATCCTCTAGTATATGTGGATCCCTACACTTGGAGGGGGAATGGAGATGATCCTCTTCCAACTTGAAACAAGTAGGATAGGAACTTACACTTTCTCTTTCATTATACTTCCATCCAGGATAGTCTTATTCCTTCTCAAAAGGTAGGTTATGCTCTAATATTCTTTTGTTCTCTTCACTTGATTAATTTCCAAGAAGTATGCAAGCAATTCTCCCATTTCTATCTCTTATTCTCTAGTGCAAGACCAACTGCACTAGATCTTCTTCTTTCTTCATATTAGTGCAACACCAACTACACTGAGATTACTTCTCTTCTTCTATTCCAGAATCACAAACTCCCTTTGTGATTATCAGATCAATGGAGTCCAGCTCAGCTTAGCATCATCACAGTTATTCTTCCAGGAGTAATAATTTGTCACTAAGAGGGCACACTTGATTCTTCTAGGACACACTGTAATATTAAATAGTGTATTAGTGTCTTCCAAAGAATTGGTTCAGAAAAACCGGGTACTGAAAACTACTGTTTGCAAATATCCTTTGCGAATCTCCTTCACAAATCTCCTTCATAGAGCTCCTTTTCATAGCTCCTTCTTCGTAGAGCTCACTGATTCACAGAGCTCACTACTTCACTGAGCTCTAGCCTTCATAGAGCACACACATTCGTAGATCTCTCTACCTTTGCAGAGATCATAGATTTCGCAATTAGAATTGCCTTTGTGGATTACTATGCCTTCATAGACCTCACATCCTTTGTGAAACCCACAGCCACTGTAGAGAAAACTACCATCACAGAGATCACAACATTGTAAATCTCACTGAGCCTTTTTGGAATAATATATCATCATGAATCATGTTTCCTTGGCGGAACAAATTTCTTTGTGAAGCTTCTTCGCGATTTGAGATCTCTAAAATTCACATCTAAGTCTCTCTACTTATCTCAAGGGTTAAGGGGACTATTTATAGGATTTTCCCATTGATTCTAGAACTTTCAAGCAACCTCAACGCCATGTCATCATCAAATCACAAAGCTCCAAAATTTCCGACGAAATTCACTCTATTTCACAAAGAACCATGGCTATTTTCCAGATTCTCAAAGCTCGTCATAATTGTGAAGTGTTCCATAAAATACATTGCACCTCCACAATGCTCTTTTTTATTTTGCATCGTCAAGATTATCTTTCTTTCTTCGCACTGCTGCGTTTCTCCTTCTTCCTTTGTGCCACAAAACTTTCTTGCGAAGCTCTTCACCTCTTCCATTTGAAAAACACATTGTAATCGCAAATAGCACCGTCAACTTTATTCATGTCTTTGCAAAATACAATTCATGAAGCCCATATTCGTGATATTCATGAATTTTAAATATTTTGATATGCTCTTCAAGAGAATAAAATTTTCGTGATGCTATCCAAACTCCAAATTTTGGACCCCAAAACTTTCGCAAACACTGGGAAACTGCACCACCTTAGACACCTTCTTCTGCAAGACCAACCATACTGATTATCTACATCATTTGTCCCTCTTTACTTTATAAGGCCTGCAGTATAATCTATCCAACCAACTTATGATCCTTGTAAAATATAGACTATCAAATAATCCTTAGATTTAGCGTGGAAAGTATTGTAACATTCCTATCTTCCAAAAACCTCTTTATTTCTAATCATAAATGAACATGATTGGAATCACCATAACTCCAATATCATGCATGGACATTTTGAATGTCAAGATCATGCTTGGACACCTCTCTCTTCTTTTTTTTCACTTGGATTGGGTGTTCTTAATATATGAACATGAGTGCATGCATGATGTGTTCTCATCCAAACCGAATGCACACTCTTCTCTTCTTCTCCTATTCATGCAAATCACATAACTCTTTTCTTTTGTATGATAACACTTAGAACATAACCTTCCATCATTTATTCTTCAGTCATACTTAGATGGATAATAATTCAGCAATCGTCATTTTTTGTAAACAATATGTCACATTTGACACAAGTTGTTTGAACTATAGGATCAGTGCATCAATTTTCTAATTTGTAACAACGTAGAAAATTTCCTAAGCGTGGCATACAATACTATGGATCCATAACAATTCTCCAGTAATCTTCTACTCAACCAATCTCCATTCACTTCGGAGTTCCTTCTTCATTTTGAAAACTATTGAAACTTATTGACAACAAATACAATTTATACAAAAAGCAGTCCCAACAACCTTCCCCTTTGTATTTTGTGGTCAATACCTTAAGACTTATCCTGAAATGAATGTGTCAATGTCAAAATGAAAATATTATATCTCACCTTAATTATTTCTTTCCCCTAGATTTTCATTTCACTTCTCTCCCCCTTATTGACAAGAAATAAAATGTTCATGGTAGAGAGGGTATCATTTCATACTTAAGTAATGTTCCATCAATAATTTCACTCTAAGTCAACCTGATAAATGCTCGGTGTAGAAAACAAGAGGATTTGAATTAGATATCAAAGTTGTCCATTGACCACTGTATATGACACCTCATGAGATGACAACTCATGTACTTGTATTCAAGGGATTTCCACTTTCATTCCAGCCTTAAGATAATAAGTGTGAAATAATAAACCTGAAACTCTTGCACTCTCTCTAACAAAAGGATCAAAAAAATTCAAGTGCAATTGGAAGGATAAGTGGCCTCGGGGAACATTCATTCTTCTAATGTCACTGATTAACATTGTTACTCCCCCTTTTTAGAACGATCTTTATTTTGAGTAACTAATGATGAGAGATTTAGAAATAGCATACCTTTCCAATGAAGTGATCTTTAGACAATATTCAGAGTAATTGAATTTTATACCAACTGATGTTGATACCGATTGAGATAATGACTTTGGCAGCTTATTCATGTGTCTCCCCATCAAGGAAACACTTATCATCACTAAATATTAGGTTCTCCCCCATAGATATTTCTTCACCTTCAATTACATGTATGGTAAGAGCAAATACAATACATAAAGATTTAAGGGAATAAGGTGGATCCTTCTTGCTTCATCAATGTGAACAACAAGGTTGAGATGATTTTATCAACCAAGATGATCCATTATTCACACTTTCACAACTGATCTCTAATGCTGATTGTGATTGTTTGGTCCTCAATACATCTTTCATTTCATTGTGTGTGAGTCTTCTCTCTTGAAGGGATTTCAAAGAACTAGAATCTCCTGGTGCAACATTCATCTTCTTGAATAATTCTTGGTGGTATGGAGTAAATTCAAATAATCTTCTAACAGTGTGACCAGCCTTGTTTCACCTCACGCACATAACTTCTTTTTCTTTGTGTAGAATCTTATTTTTGTTTTTAGAACTATCCTTAGCCTGTGCATATTCTATCTTTATCATTCTTTCCAATTATTCTGGCTAAACCACCAATATATCATTTGGGGATGAGGCTGAAAGATTGGATTTTCTACATGGAATCTTCTGAGTTTCATCTTTATTAGTAGTTATTTGGGATGCACTACCCCTCAAATTCTTGGATTTACAATCCAATATATTCTAAAATTTTCTCATTAGAGTCTTCTTGGGAGTGTTTTCTTTTCCAACATTCTTCTGACTACTTCCCAAAGATTGCTTTTCTTTCTTATCCTCCTCTTGTGATCTTCTTTTCTTACCATCTTTGGGTACCTATTGAAATGAACATTCACCATTCATGTGACCAATCCTATTGCATACATCACAAATGTAATCTAACATTCCAAATCTGTTTTCAGTATACATATGATTTTGGATACGTGGATTTTGATTTTTCTTCTCTAGCTTTCTCCCCCTTGATATGGGATTTCTTTATGATTTTACATTTATGGGATTGTACCAACACCACAGTGCACAATTCCCAAATCTATTACAACACCAGCATTGAACAAAAAACCTTTCCTTCTTGCCATATTCTTTATAAGGTTGATGAATCTTCTTCCTGATATGTTGTGCTTTATGTGGGTATTCATCTTCAAAATTCTTCTTCCTATCCACCCTAGTCGTAGAGTTAGGTTTCTCATCACCTTTCTTCATCCATACTTGTTTAGAGTTATTATTCTATCCTGCACTTTTTGTAAAAATGAATTTAGAAACATTAGTACAAGATGGTATAGATGGTACCTTCTTCTCAGCTACTTGTGATGGATCGATGAGTGAATTTGTGATCCTATTATCACATGTTAGAGGTCTTTTGATAGTAGAATCCTCCAGTGAGCATTGAGTACTAGCAGCAACTATTTCCTTCTTTTGTGGAGACTCAATATGTATCTTCTCAAGATTGGTCCATTCAGCTTCCAATTTTTGACATCTCGTATTGAGGATGAATTCTTGGTCTTCAATCATTGTTATCTTCTCTTCAAACCCCTTCTTTAATATTTCAACTTAATCTTTATGCATATTTACTTTTTTTTGTAATTAAGATTCAAGTTCTTTGATCTTCTTGGATTATTCTTCCAATTATACCTCTTTGACTTCATTGCCCTTTTTCTTCTCATCTTCAAGTGCATGGATCTTCTCTTCTAGAGTCTTGATGACTCCCTCTTTTTCTTCAACATATTTGAGCAAATTTGAAGAACTTACTTCAAATCCCCTATTTGTTGCTTCAAATGCTCCAACTTGTCTGGAGAGCTGTAAGCATTCAACAATTTTTTATTGTAATAATTTTTCCAAAACATCAGTTTCTTCTTCTAGATAAGTAATATTTTCTTGCATGCATTGAAATACTCCAGAATAGGGTTCCCACTTATTCTTTTCTACAAATTTTTGGAATCCGTATTGTCTCAAAATTCCATCTTTAAAATAAAAATATAGAAAATTCTAATCACTTATTTCTATCTTATGCTACCACCACTGCTCTTTGGAACTATATTTTTGACATTTTCGATTGAAGATGACTGATTCTTGACTCTATCAATACCCAGCTAATTCATTGTTTTTCTATGGATAAATCCCAACAAATCAGGAACATTTTTCTCATTAGGGTTGTGGAGATTCTTTAGGTGATCTTGTTTGATATAAATGCAATTATTCAAAATAATTTCTCAATCAACATTAATGAAGGTAGAATTAAGATTCTCATCACTAATCGAGAAGCTTCGTTGATTCAGAAAGGGAGTTATAAAAACTCTGTGGAAGATTTTATGTTCCTCAGATGTCTTCATGTTGATGACATTTTCAAACATCTGAGATGCACTTTTGAGGTTTTCTGGATACCATCGCTCCTGGGGTGGATTAAAATCAATATGGATGGATCCTCTAAAGGAAATCTAGGACTTGAAGGGTGTGGAACCATCTTCATAAATCATCTTGGTCATATTGTAGGGTGATTTTTAGAGGATTTGGTACTGCAACCTCTCTGGAAGCCAAAATGTTGAGTGTGACTCATTCCATTTCTTTCACCTTGAACAAAGGTTGGAAAAACTTGTGGATTGAAAGTGATTCTACTACTGTAGTGTAGGCCATTTGGAAGGGAGTGATTCATCTAGATTGGTTGCTTACTACACGCTGGATGAATTGCCTTCACTTTCTCCAAGACATCAACTAAATTGCAACACATATCTATTGAGAGGAATGAGAGGACCAGTTTGGGATATATCTAACACTAAGAGGGGGGGTGAATCAGTTTTGGGGACTTTTGACACTAAGTCCAACTTTCTATCCTTGTACCTCTTGACCTGTTAGGATCTTGATTCTCTTATTCTCTTTTCCATTTCACATGCAATAATATAAAGCAGTAAAAATATGCACACGATAGTTTTGCAAGGCTCACCACTCAATAAGAGAAGATACGTCCTTACCATGTGTTGGAATGACCAGTGAATTGATTCTCCAGCATAATGTGATATGTTGTTACAGTGGATCGACTGAGAAAGCAATCCTCTAGTCTATGTGGATCCCTACACTTGGAGGGGGAATGGAGATGATCCTCTTCCAACTTGAAACAAGTAGGATAGGACCTTACACTTTCTCTTTCATTATACTTCTATCCAGGATAGTCTTATTCCTTCTCAAAAGGTAGGTTATTCTCTAATCTTCTTTAGATCTCTTCACTTGATTACTTTCCAAGAAGTAGGAAAGCAATTATCCCATTTCTATCTCTTATTCTCAAGTGTAAGACCAACTGCACTAGATCTTCTTCTTTCTTCATATTAGTGCAACACCAACTACACTGAGATTACTTCTCTTCTTCTATTCCAGAATCACAAACTCCCTTTGTGATTATCAGATCAATGGAGTCCAGCTCAGCTTAGCATCATCACAGTTATTCTGCCAGGAGTAATAATCTGTCACTAAGTGGGCACACTTGATTCTTCTAGGACACACTGTAATATAGAATAGTGTATTGGTGTCTTCCAAATAATTGGTTCAGAAAAACCAGGTACTGAAAACTACTGTTTGAAAATATCCTTTGCGAATCTACTTTGAAAATCTCCTTCATAGAGCTCCTTTTCATAACTCCTTCTTCGCAGAGCTCACTGATTCACAGAGCTCACTACTTCACTGAGCTCTAGCCTTCATAGAGCACACACATTCACAGAACTCTCTACCTTTGCATAGATCATAGCTTTCGCAATGAGAATTGCCTTTGTGGATTACTCTTCCTTCATAGACCTCACATCCTTTGCGAAACCCACAGCCACTGCAGAGAAAACTACCTTCACAGAGATCACAACATTGTAAATCTCACTGATCCTTTGTGGAATAATATATCATCATGAATCATGTTTCCTTTTCGGAACAACTTTCTTTGAGAAGATTCTTCGCGATTTGAGATCACTAAAATTCACATCTAAGTCTCTCTACTTATCTCGAGGGTTAAGGGGATTATTTATAGGATTTTACCATTGATTCTAGAACTTTCAAGCCAACTCAACGCCATGTCATCATCAAATCACAAAGCTCCAAAATTTTTGACAAAATTCACTCTATTTCACAAAGCACCATGGCTATTTTCTAGATTCTCAAAGCTCGTCGTAATTGTGAAGTGTTCCATAAAATACATTGCACCTCCACGATGCTCTGTTTTATTTTTCATCATCGAGATTATCTTTCTTTCTTCACACTGCTGCGTTGCTCCTTCTTCCTTTGTTCCACAAAACATTCTTGCGAAGCTCTTCACCTCTTCCATTTGAAAAACACATTGTAATCACAAATAGCACCGTCAAATTTCTTCATGTCTTTGAAAAATACAATTCATGAATCCCATATTCATGATATTCATGAATTTTAAATATTTTTATATGCTCTTCAAGAGAATAAAATTTTCGTGATGCTATCCCAACTCGAAATTTTGGACCCCAAAACTTTCACAAACACTGGGAAACTACACCACCTTAGACACCTGCTTCTACAAGACCAACCATACTGATTAGCTACATCATTTGTCCCTCTTTACTTTATAAGGACTGCAGCATAATCTATCCAACCAACTTATGATCCTTGTAAAATATAGACTAGAAGATAATCCTTAGATTTACCGTGGAAAGTATTGTAACATTCCTATCTTCCAGCAACCTCTTTATTTCTAATCATAAATGAACATGATTGGAATCACCATAACTCCAATATCATGAATGGCCATTTTGAATGTCAAGATCATGCTTGGACACCTCTCTCTTCTTCTTTTTCACTTGGATTGGGTGTTCTTAATATATGAACATGAGTGCATGCATGATGTGTTCTCAGCCAAACCGAATGCACACTCTTCTCTTCTTCTCCAATTCATGAAAATCACATAATTCTTTTCTTTTGTATGATCACACTTAGAACATCACCTTCCATCATTTCTTCTTAAGTCATACTTAGATGGATAATAATTCAGCAATCGTCATTTTTTGTAAACAATATGTCACCTTTGACACAAGTTGTTTGAACTATAGGATCAGTGCATCAATTTTCTAATTTGTAACAACGTAGAAAATTTCCTAAGAGTGGAATACAATACTATGGATCCATAACAATTCTCCAGTAATCTTCTACTCAACCAATCTCCATTCACTTTGGAGTTCCTTCTTCATTTTGAAAACTATTGAAACTTATTGACAACAAATACAATTTATAGAAAAAGCAGTCCCAACAACCTTCCCCTTTTATTTTGTGGTCAATACCTTAAGACTTATCCTGAAATGAATGTGTCAATGTCAAAATGAGAATCTTATATCTCACCTTACTTATTTCTTTCCCCCAGATTATCATTTCACTTCTCTCCCCCTTATTGACAAGAAATAAAATGTTCATGGTAGAGAGGGTATTATTTCATACTTAAGTAATGTTCCATCAATCATTTCACTCTAAGTCTACCTGAGAAATGCTCGGTGTAGAAAACAAGAGGATTTGACTTTGATAACAAAGTTGTGCATTGACCACTGTATATGACACCTCATGAGATGACAACTCATGTACTTGTCTTCAAGGGATTTCCACTTTCATTCCAGCCTTAAGATAATAAGTGTGAAATAATAAACCTAAAACTCTTTCACTCTCTCTAACAAAAGGATCAAAAACATTCAAGTGAAATTGGCAGGATAAGTGGCCTTGGGGAACATTCATTCTTCTTTTTCCACTGATTAACATTGTTACTCCCCCATTTTAGAAAGATATTTATGTTGAGTAACTAATGATGAGAGATTTAGAAATATCATACCTTTCCAATAGAAGTGATCTTCAGAAAATATTCATAGTAATTGAATTTTATACCAACTGATGTTGATACCGATTTAGATAATGACTTTGACAGCTTATTCATGTGTCTCCCCATCAAGGAAACACTTATCATCACTAAATATTAGGTTCTCCCCCATAGATCTTTCTTCACCTTCAATTCCATTTATGGTAAGAGCAAATACAATACATAAAGATTTAAGGGAATAAGGTGGATCCTTCTTGCTTCATCAATGTGAACAACAAGGTTGAGATGATTCTATCAACCAAGATGATCCATTATTCACACTTTCACAACTGATCTTCAATGCTGATTGTTATTGTGTGGTCCTCAGTACATCTTTCATTTCATTGTGTGTGAGTCTTCTCTCTTGAAGGGATTTCAAAGAACTAGAATCTCCTGGTGCAACATTCATCTTCTTGAAGAATTCTTGGTGGTATGGAGTAAATTCAAATAATCTTCTAACAGTGTGACCATCCTTGTTTCACCTCACGCACATAACTTCTTTGTCTTCATGTAGAATCTTATTTTTGTTTTTAGAACTATCCTTAGCCTGTTCATATTCCATCTTTATCATTCTTTCCAAATATTCTGGCTGAACCACCAATATATCATTTGGGGATGAGGCTTCAAGATTGGATTTTATATATGGAATCTTCTGAGTTTCATCTTTATTAGTAGTTATTTGGGATGCACTACCCTTCAAATTCTTCGATTTACAATCCAATATCTTCTAAAATTTTCTCATTATAGTCCTCTTGGGAGTGTTTTCTTTTCCAACATTCTTCTGACTACTTCCACAGGATGCTTTTTCTTTCTTATCCTGCTCCTGTGATCTTCTTTTCTTATCATCTTTGGGTACCTATTGAAATGAACATGCACTATTCATGTGACCAATCCTATTGCATACATCACAAATGTAATCTAACATTCCAAATCTGTTTGTAGTATACATATGATTTTGGATATGTGGATTTTGATTTTTCTTCTCTAGATTTCTCCCCCTTGATATGGGATTTCTTTATGATTTTACATTTATGGGATTGTACCAACACCACAGTGCACAATGCCCAAATCTATTACAACACCAACATTGACCAAAAAACCTTTCCTTCTTTCCATCTTCTATATAAGGTTGATGAATCTTCTTCTTGATATGTTGTGCTTTCTATGGGGATTCATCTTCAAAATTCTTCTTCCTATCCACCCTATTTATAGAGTTAGGTTTCTCATCACCTTTCTTCATCCATACTTGTTTAGAGTTATTATTCTATCCTGCACTTTTTGTAAAAATGAATTTAGAAACATTAGTACAAGATGGTATAGATGGTACCTTCTTCTCAGCTACTTCTGATGGATCGATGAGTGAATTAGTGATCTTATTATCACATGTTAGAGGTCTTTTGATAGTAGAATCCTCCAGTGATCATTGAGTACAATCAGTAACTATTTCCTTCTTTTGTGGAGACTTAATATGTATCTTCTCAAGATTGGTCCATTCAGCTTCCAATTTTTGACATCTCATATTGAGGATGAATTCTTGATCTTCAATCATTGTTATCTTCTCCTCAAACCCCTTCTTTAATATTTCAACTTAATCTTTATGCATCTTTACTTTTTTTTTGTAATTAAGATTCAAGTTCTTTGATCTTCTTGGAGTATTCTTCCAAATATACCTCTTTGACTTCATTGCCCTTTTTCTTCTCATCTTCAAGTGCATGGATCTTATCTTCTAGAGTCTTGATGACTCCCTATTTTTCTTCAACATATTTGAGCCACTTTGAAGAACTTACATCAAATCCCCTATTTGTTGCTTCAAAGGCTCCAACTTGTCTGGAGAGCTGTAAGCATTAAACAATTTTTTATTGTAATAATTTTTCCAAAACATCAGTTTCTTCTTCTAGATAAGTGATATTTTCTTGCATGTAATGAAATACTCCACAATAGGGTTCCCACTTATTCTTGTCTACAAATTTTTGGAATCCATCTTGTCTCAAAATGCCATCTTTACAATCAAAATAGAGAAAATGCTAATCACTTATTTCTATCTTATGCTACCGCCACTTCTCTTTGGAACTATATTTTTGACATTTTCGATTGAAGATGATTGATTCTTGACTCTATCAATACCCAGCTAATTCATTGTTTTTCTATGGATAAATCCCAAAAAATCAGGAACTTTTTTCTCATTGGGGTTGTGGAGATTCTTTAGGTGATCTTGTTTGATATAAATGAAATTATTCGCAATAATTTCTCACTCAACATTAATGAAGGTAGAATTAAGATTCTCATCACTATTAGAGAAGCTTCGTTGATTCAGAAAGGGAGTTACAAAAACTCTATGGAAGATTTTATGTTCCTCAGATGTCTTCAGGTTGATGCCATTTTCAAACATCTGAGATTCACTTTTGAGGTTTTCTTGATACCATCGCTCCTGGGGTGGATTAAAATCAATATGGATGGAGCCTCTAAAGGAAATCTATGACTTGAAGGGTGTGGAACCATCTTCATAAATCATCTTGGTCATATTGTAGGGTGATTTTTAGAGGATGTGGTACTACAACCTCTCTGGAAGCTAAAATGTTGAGTGTGATTCATTCCATTTCTTTCACCTTGAACTAAGGTTGGAAAAACTTGTGGATTGAAAGTGATTCTACTACTGTAGTGTAGGCCATTTGGAAGGGAGTGATTCATATAGATTGGCTGCTTACTACACACTAGATGAATTGCCTTCACTTTCTCCAAGACATCAACTACATTTCAACACATATCTATTGAGAGTCATGAGAGGACCAGTTTGGGATATATCTAACACTAAGAGGGGGGTGAATCATTGTTGGGGACTTTTGACACTAATTCCAACTTTCTATCCTTGTACCTCTTGACCTATTAGGATCTTTATTCTCTTGTTCTCTTTTCCATTTCACATGCAATAAAATAAAGCAGTAAAAATATGCACATGAAGTTTTACAGGCCTCACCACTCAATAAGAGAAGCTACATCCTTACCATGTATGGGAATGACCAGTGAATTGATTCTCCAGCATAATGTGATATGTTGTTACAGTGGATCGACTGAGAAAGAAATCCTCTAGTCTATGTGGATCCCTACACATGGAGGGGGAATGGAGATGATCCTCTTCCAACTTGAAACAAGTAGGATAGGACCTTACACTTTCTCTTTCATTATACTTCCATCCAGGATAGTCTTATTCCTTATCAAAAGGTATGTTATGCTCTAATCTTCTTTAGTTCTCTTCACTTGATTACTTTCCAAGAAGTAGGCAAGCAATTATCCCATTTCTATCACTTCTTCTCTAGTGAAAGACCAACTTCACTAGATCTTCTTCTTTCATCATATTAGTGCAACACCAACTACACTGAGATTACTTCTCTTCTTCTATTCCAGAATCACAAACTCCCTTTGTGATTATCAGATCAATGGAGTCCAGCTCAGCTTAGCATCATCACAATTATTCTGCCAGGAGTAATAATCTGTCACTAAGTGGGCACACTTGATTCTTCTAGGACACATTGTGATATAGAATAGTGTATTGGTGTCTTCCAAATAATTGGTTCAGAAAAACCAGGTACTGAAAACTACTGTTTGCAAATATCCTTTGCGAATATCCTTCGCAAATCTCCTTCATAGAGCTCCTTTTCATAGCTCCTTCTTCGCAGAGCTCACTGATTCACAGAGCTCACTACTTCACTGAGCTCTAGCCTTCATAGAGCACACACATTCGCAGAGCTCTCTACCTTTGCAGAGATCATAGCTTTCGCAATGAGAATTGCCTTTGTGGATTACTCTTCCTTCATAGACCTCACATCCTTTGCGAAACCCATAGCCACTGTAGAGAAAACTACCTTCACAGAGATCACAACATTGTAAATCTCACTGATCCTTTGTGGAATAATATATCATCATGAATCATGTTTCCTTTGCGGAACAACTTTCTTTGTGAATATTCTTTGCGATTTGAGATCTCTAAAATTCATATCTAAGTCTCTCTACTTATCTAGAGGGTTAAGGGGAATATTTATAGGATTTTCCCATTGATTATATAACTTTCAATCCACCTCAACGCCATGTCATCATCAAATCACAAAGCTCCAAAATTTCTGACGAAATTCACTCTATTTCACAAAGCACCATGGCTATTTTCCAGATTCTTAAAGCTCGTCATAATTGTGAAGTGTTCCATAAAATACATTGCACATCCACGATGCTCTTTTTTTTTCATCATCGAGATTATCTTTCTTTCTTCACACTGCTGCGTTTCTCCTTCTTCCTTTGTGCCACAAAACTTTCTTGCGAAGCTCTTCACCTCTGCCATTTGAAAAACACATTGTAATCGCAAATAGCATTGTCAACTTTCTTCATGTGTTTGAAAAATACAATTCATGAAGCCCATATTCGTGATATTCATGAATTTTAAATATTTTGATATGCTCTTCAGGAGAATAAAATTTTCGTGATGCTATCCCAACTCCAAATTTTGGATCCCAAAACTCTCGCAAACACTGGGAAACTGCACCACCTTAGACACCTGCTTCTCCAATACCAACCATACTGATTAGCTACATCATTTGTCCCTCTTTAATTTATAAGGCATGCAGCATAATCTATCCCACCAACTTATGATCCTTGTAAAATATAGACTAGCAAATAATCCTTAGATTTACCGTGGAAAGTATTGTAACATTCCTATCTTCCAGCAACATCTTTATTTCTAATCATAAATGAACATGATTGGCATCACCATAACTCCAATATCATGCATGTCCATTTAGAATGTCAACATCATGCTTGTACACCTCTCTCTTCTTCTTTTTCACTTGGATTGGGTGTTCTTAATATATGCACAGGAGTGCATGCATTATGTGTTCTCAGCCAAACTAAATGCACACTCTTCTCTTCTTCTCCTATTCATGCAAATCACATAATTCTTTTATTTTGTATGATCACACTTAGAACATCACCTTCCATCATTTATTCTTCAGTCATACATAGATGGATAATAATTCAGAAATCTTCATTTTTTTAAACAATATGTCACCTTTGACACAAGTTGTTTGAACTATAGGATCAGTGCATCAATTTTCTAATTTGTAACAACGTAGAAAATTTCCTAATCATGGCATACAATACTATGGATCCATAAAAATTCTCCAGTAATCTTCTACTCAACAAATCTCCATTCACTTTGGAGTTCCTTCTTCATTTTTAAAACTATTGAAACTTATTGACAACAAATAAAATTTATACAAAAAGCAGTCCAAACAACCTTCCCCTTTGTATTTTGTGGTCAATACCTTAAGACTTATCCTGAAATGAATGTGTCAATTTCAAAATGAGAATCTTATATCTCACCTTACTTATTTCTTTCCCCTAGATTTTCATTTCACTTCTCTCCCCCTTATTGACAAGAAATAAAATGGTCATGGTAGAGAGGGTATCATTTCATACTTAAGTAATGTTCCATAAATTATTTCACTCTAAGTCTACCTGAGAAATGCTTGGTGTAGAAAACAAGAGGATTTGACTTAGATAACAAAGTTGTACATTGACCACTGTATATGACACCTCATGACATGAAAACTCATGTACTTTTCTTCAAGGGATTTCAACTTTCATTCCAGCCTTAAGATAATAAGTGTGAAATAATAAACCTGAAACTCTTGCACTCTCTCTAACAAAAGTATCAAAAACTTTCAAGTGCAATTGGCAGGATAAGTGGCCTTGGGGAACATTCATTCTTCTTATGTCAATGATTAACATTGTTACTCCCCCTTTTTAGAACGATCTTTATTTTGAGTAACTAATGATGAGAGATTTAGAAATAGCATACCTTTCCAATAGAAGTGATCTTCAGACAATATTCAGAGTAATTGAATTTTATACCAACTGATGTTGATACCGATTGAGATAATGACTTTGGCAGCTTATTCATGTGTCTCCCCATCAAGGAAACACTTATCATCACTAAATATTAGGTTCTCTCCCATAGATCTTTCTTCACCTTCAATTCCATGTATGGTAAGAGAAAATACAATACATAAAGATTTAATGAAATAAGGTGGATCCTTCTTGCTTCATCAATGTGAACAACAAGGTTGAGATGATTTTATCAACCAAGATGATCCATTATTCACACTTTCACAACTGGTCTCCAATGCTGATTGTGATTATGTGGTCCTCAGTACATCTTTCATTTCATTGTTTGTGAGTCTTCTCTCTTTAAGGGATTTCAAAGAACTAGAATCTCCTGGTGCAACATTCATCTTCTTGAAGAATTCTTGGTGGTATGGAGTAAATTCAAATAATCTTATAATAGTGTGACCAGCCTTGTTTCACCTCACGCACATAACTTCTTTGTCTTCGTGTAGAATCTTATTTTTGTTTTTAGAACTATCCTTAGCCTATGCATATTCCATCTTTATCATTCTTTCCAAATATTCTGGCGGAACCACCAATATATCATTTGGGGATGAGGCTTCAAGATTGGATTTTCTACATGGAATATTCTGAGTTTCATCTTTATTAGTAGTTATTTAGGATTCACTACCCTTCAAATTCTTGGATTTACAATCCAATATCTTCTAAAATTTTCTCATTAGATTCTTCTTGGGAGTGTTTTCTTTTCCAACATTCTTCTGACTACTTCCCAAGGATGCTTTTTCTTTCTTATCCTACTCCTGTGATCTTCTTTTCTTACAATCTTTGGGCACATATTGAAATGAACATGCACAATTTATGTGACCAATCCTATTGCATACATCACAAATGTAATCTAACATTCCAAATCTGTTTTCAGTATACATACGATTTTGTATATGTGAATTTTGATTTTTCTTCTCTAGATTTCCCCCCCTTGATATGGGATTTCTTTATGATTTTACATTTATGGGATTGTACCAACACCACAGTGCACAATTCCCAAATCTATTACAACACCAGCATTGACAAAAAAACCTTTCCTTCTTGCCATCTTCTTTATAAGGTTGATGAATCTTCTTCTTGATATGTTGTGATTTCTGTGGGGATTCATCTTAAAAATTCTTCTTCCAATCCACCCTAGTCATAGAGTTAGGTTTCTCATCACCTTTCTTCATCCATAATTGTTTAGAGTTATTATTCTATCCTTTACTTTTTGTAAAAATGAATTTAGAAACATTAGTAAAAGATGGTATAGATGGTACCTTCTTCTCAGCTACTTCTGATGGATCGATGAGTGAATTCGTGATCTTATTATCACATGTTAGAGGTCTTTTGATAGTAGAATCCTCCAGTGAGCATTGAGTACTAGCAGCAACTATTTCCTTCTTTTGTGGAGACTCAATATGTATCTTCTCAATATTGGTCCATTCAGCTTCCAATTTTTGACAACTCATGTACTTGTCTTCGAGGGATTTCCACTTTCATTCTAGCCTTAAGATAATAAGTGTGAAATAATAAACCTGAAACTCTTGCACTCTCTCTAACAAAAGGATCAAAAACATTCAAGTGCAATTGGCAGGATAAGTGGCCTTGGGGAACATTCATTCTTCTTATGTCACTGATTAACATTGTCACTCCCCCTTTTTAGAACGATCTTTATTTTGAATAACTAATGATGAGAGATTTAGAAATAGCATATCTTTCCAATAAAGTGATCTTCAGACAATATTCAGAGTAATTGAATTTTATACCAACTGATGTTGATACCGACTGAGATAATGACTTTGGCAGCTTATTCATGTGTCTCCCCATCAAGGAAACAATTATCATCACTAAATATTAGGTTATCCCCCATAGATCTTTCTTCACATTCAATTCCATGTATGGTAAGAGCAAATACAATACATAAAGATTTAAGGGAATAAGGTGGATCCTTCTTGCTTCATCAATGTGAACAACAAGGTTGAGATGATTTTATCAACCAAGATGATCCATTATTCACACTTTCACAACTGATCTCCAATGCTGATTGTGATTGTGTGGTCCTCAGTACATCTTTCATTTCATTGTGTGTGAGTCTTCTCTCTTGAAGGGATTTCAAAGAACTAGAATCTCCTGCTGTAACATTCATATTCTTGAAGAATTCTTGGTGGTATGGAGTAAATTCAAATAATCTTCTAACAGTGTGACCAGCCTTGTTTCACCTCATGCACATAACTTCTTTGTCTTCGTGTAGAATCTTATTTTTGTTTTTAGAACTATTTTTAGCCTGTGAATATTCCATCTTTATCATTCCTTCCAAATATTCTGGTTGAACCACCAATATATCATTTGGGGATGAGGCTTCAAGATTGGATTTTCTACATGGAATCTTCTGAGTTTCATCTTTATTAGTAGTTATTTGGGATGCACTACCCTTAAAATTATTGGATTTACAATCCAATATCTTCTAAAATTTTCTCATTAGAGTCTTCTTGGGAGTGTTTTATTTTCCAACATTCTTCTGACAACTTCCCAAGGATGCTTTTTCTTTCTTATCCTGCTCCTGTGATCTTCTTTTCTTACCATCTTTGGGTACCTATTGAAATGAACATTCACCATTCATGTGACCAATCCTATTTCATACATCACAAATGTAATCTAACATTCCAAATCTGTTTGCAGTATACATATGATTTTGGATATGTGGATTTTGATTTTTCTTCTCTACCTTTCTCCCCCTTGATATGGGATTTCTTTAAGGTTTTACATTTATGGGATTGTACCAACACCACAGTGCACAATGCCCAAATCTATTACAACACCAGTATTGACCAAAAAACCTTTCCTTATTTCCATATTCTTTATAAGGTTGATGAATCTTCTTCTTGATATGTTGTGCTTTCTGTGGGGATTCATCTTCAAAATTCTTCTTCCTATCCACCCTAGTCATAGAGTTAGGTTTCTCATCACCTTTCTTCATCCATACTTGTTTAGAGTTATTATTCTATCCTGAACATTTTGTAAAAATGAATTTAGAAACATTAGTACAAGATGGTATAGATGGTACCTTCTTCTCAGCTACTTTTGATGGATCGATGAGTGAATTCGTATTATTATTATCACATGTTAGAGGTCTTTTGATAGTAGAATCCTCCAGTGAGCATTGAGTACTAGCAGTAACTATTTCCTTCTTTTGTGGAGACTCAATACGTATCTTCTCAAGATTGGTCCATTCAACTTCCAATTTTTGACATCTCGTATTGAGGATGAATTCTTGGTCTTCAATCATTGTTATCTTCTCTTCAAACCCCTTCTTTAATATTTCAACTTAATCTTTATGCATCTTTACTTTTTTTTGTAATTAAGATTCAAGTTCTTTGATCTTCTTGGAGTATTCTTCCAAATATACCTCTTTGACTTCATTGCCCTTTTTCTTCTGATCTTCAAGTGCATGGATCTTCTCTTCTAGAGTCTTGATGACTCCCTATTTTTCTTCAACATATTTGAGCCACTTTGAAGAACTTACTTCAAATCCCCTATTTGTTGCTTCAAAGGCTCCAACTTGTCTGGAGAGCTGTAAGCATTCAACAATTTTTTATTGTAATAATTTTTCCAAAACATCAGTTTCTTCTTCTAGATAAGTGATATTTTCTTGCATGCATTGAAATACTCCACAATAGGGTTCCCACTTATTCTTGTCTACAACTTTTTGGAATCCGTCTTGTCTCAAAATTCCATCTTTACAATCAAAATAGAGAAAATGCTAATCACTTATTTCTATCTTATGCTACCGCCACTGCTCTTTGGAACTATATTTTTGACATTTTCGATTGAAGATGACTGACTCTTGACTCTATCAATACCCAGCTAATTCATTGTTTTGATATGGATAAATCCTAACAAATCATGAACTTTTTTCTCATTGGGGTTGTGGAGATTCTTTAGGTGATCTTGTTTGATATAAATGCAATTATTCGCAATAATTTCTCACTCAACATTAATGAAGGTAGAATTAAGATTCTCATCACTATTCGAGAAGCTTCGTTGATTCAGAAAGGGAGTTACAAAAACTCTGTGGAAGATTTTATGTTCCTCAGATGTCTTCAGGTTGATGCCATTTTCAAACATCTGAGATTCACTTTTGAGGTTTTCTAGAAACCATCACTCCTGGGGTGGATCAAAATCAATATGGATGGAGCCTCTAAAGGAAATCTAGGACTTGAAGGGTGTGGCACCATCTTCATAAATCATCTTGGTCATATTGTAGGGTGCTTTTTAGAGTATTCGGTACTGCAACCTCTCTGGATGCCAAAATGTTGAGTGTGATTCATTCCATTTCTTTCACCTTGAACTAAGGTTGAAAAAACATGTGGATTGAAAGTGATTCTACTACTGTAGTTTAGGCCATTTGGAAGGGAGTGATTCATCTAGATTGGTTGCTTACTACACGCTGGATGAATTGCCTTCACTTTCTCCAAGACATCAACTACATTGCAACACATATCTATTGAGAGGCATGAGAGGACCGGTTTGGGATATATCTAACACTAAGAGAGGGGTGAATCAGTGTTGGGGACTTTTGACACTAATTCCAACTTTCTATCCTTGTACCTCTTGACCTGTTAGGATCTTGATTCTCTTATTCTCTTTTCCATTTCACATGCAATAATATAAAGCAGTAAAAATATGCACACGATAGTTTTACAAGGATCACCACTCAATAAGAGAAGCTACGTCCGTACCATGTATGGGAATAACCAGTGAATTGATTCTCCAGCATAATGTGATATGTTGTTACAGTGGATTGAATGAGAAAGCAATCCTCTAGTCTATGTGGATCCCTACACTTGGAGGGGGAATGGAGATGATCCTCTTCCAACTTGAAACATCTAGGATAGGACCTTACACTTTCTCTTTCATTATACTTCCATCCAGGATAGTCTTATTCCTTCTCAAAAGGTAGGTTATGCTCTAATCTTCTTTAGTTCTCTTCACTTGATTACTTTCCAAGAAGTAGGCAAGCAATTCTCCCATATCTATCTCTTCTTCTCTAGTGAAAGACCAACTACACTAGATCTTCTTCTTTCTTCATATTAGTACAACACCAACTACATTGAGATTACTTCTCTTCTTCTATTCCAGAATCACAAACTCCCTTTTCGATTATCAGATCAATGGAGTCCAGCTCAGCTGAGCATCATCACAGTTATTCTGCCAGGAGTAATAATCTGTCACTAAGTGGGCACACTTGATTCTTCTAGGACACATTGTAATATAGAATAGTGTATTGGTGTCTTCCAAAGAATTGGTTCAGAAAAACCAGGTACTGAAAACTACTGTTTGAAAATATCCTTTGCGAATCTCCTTCGCAAATCTCCTTCATAGACCTCCTTTTCATAGCTCCTTCTTCGTAGAGCTCACTGATTCACAGAGCTCACTACTTCACTGAGCTCTAGCCTTCATAGAGAACACACATTCGCATTGCTCTCTACCTTTATAGAGATCATAGCTTTCGCAATGAGAATTTCCTTTGTGGATTACTCTTCCTTCATAGACCTCACATCCTTTGTGAAACCCACAGTCACTGCAGAGAAAACTACCTTCATAGAGGTCACAACATTGTAAATCTCACTAAGACTTTGTGGAATAATATATCAACATGAATCATGTTTCCTTTTCGGAACAACTTTCTTTACGAAGCTTCTTCACGATTTGAGATCTCTAAAATTCACATCTAAGTCTCTCTAATTATCTCGAGGGTTAAGGGGACTATTTATAGGATTTTCCCATTGATTCTAGAACTTTCATTCCACCTCGACGCCATGTCATCATCAAATCTTAAAGATCCAAAATTTCTGATGAAATTCACTCTATTTCACAAAGCACCATGGCTATTTTCCAGATTCTCAAAGCTCGTCATAATTGTGAAGTGTTCCATAAAATACATTGCACCTCCACGATGCTCTTTTTTATTTTTCATCATTGAGATTATCTTTCTTTCTTCGCACTGCTGTGTTGCCCCTTATTCCTTTGTGCCACAAAACTTTCTTGCGAAGCTCTTCACCTCTGCCATTTGAAAAACACATTGTAATCGCAAATAGCACCGTCAAATTTCTTCATTTCTTTGAAAAATACAATTCATGAAGCCCATATTCGTGATATTCATGAATTTTAAATATTTTGATATGCTCTTCAAGAGAATAAAATTTTCGTGATGCTATCCCAACTCCAAATTTTGGACCCCAAAACATTCGCAAACAGTGGGAAACTGTACCACCTTAGACACCTGCTTCTGCAAGACCAACCATACTGATTAGCTACATCATTTGTCCCTCTTTACTTCATAAGGCTTGCAGCATAATCTATCCAACCAACTTATGATCCTTGTAAAATATAGACTAGAAAATAATCCTTAGATTTACCGTGGAAAGTATTGTAACATTTATATCTTCCATCAACCTCTTTATTTCTAATCATAAATGAACATGATTGGCATCACCATAACTCCAATATCATGCATGGCCATTTTGAATGTCAAGATCATGCTTGGACACCTCTCTCTTCTTCTTTTTCACTTGGATTGGGTGTTCTTAATATATGCACATGAGTTCATGCATGATGTGTTCTCAGCCAAACTGAATGCACACTCTTCTCTTTTTCTCCTATTCATGCAAATCACATAATTCTTTTCTTTTGTATGATCACACTTAGAACATCACCTTCCATAATTTCTTCTTCAGTCATATTTAAATGGATAATAATTCAGAAATCATCATTTTTTGTAAACAATATGTCACCTTTGACACAATTTGTTTGAACTATAGGATCAGTTCATCAATTTTCTAATTTGTAACAACGTAGAAAATTTCCTAAGAATGGCATACAATACTATGGATCCATAACAATTCTCCAGTATTCTTCTACTCAACCAATCTCCATTCACTTTGGAGTTCCATCTTCATTTTGAAAACTATTGAAACTTATTGACAAAAAATAAAATTTATACAAAAAACAGTCCCAACAACCTTACCCTTTGTATTTTGTGGTCAATACCTTAAGACTTATCCTGAAATGAATGTGTCAATGTCAAAATGAGAATCTTATATCTCACCTTACTTATTTCTTTCCCCTAGATTTTCATTTCACTTCTCTACCCCTTATTGACAAGAAATAAAATGTTCATGGTAGAGAGGGTATCATTTCATACTTAAGTAATGTTCCATCAATCATTTCACTCTAAGTCTACCTGAGAAATGATCGGTGTAGAAAACAAGAGGATTTGACTTAGATAACAAAGTTGTCCATTGACCACTGTATATGACACCTCATGAGATGACAACTCATGTACTTGTCTTCAAGGGATTTCCACTTTCATTACAGCCTTAAGATAATAAGTGTGAAATAATAAACCTGAAACTCTTGTACTCTCTCTAACAAAAGGATCAAAAACATTCAAGTGCAATTAGCAGGATAAGTGGCCTTGGGGAACATTCATTCTTCTTATGTCACTGATTAACATTGTTACTCCCCCTTTTTAGAACGATCTTTATTTTGACTAACTAATGATGAGAGAATTATAAATAGCATACCTTTCCAATAAAGTGATCTTCAGACAATATTCAGAGTAATTGAATTTTATACCAACTGATGTTGATACCGATTGAGATAATGACTTTGGCAGCTTATTCATGTGTCTCTCTATCAAGGAAACACTTATCATCACTAAATATTAGGTTCTCCCCCATAGATCTTTCTTCAGCTTCAATTCCATGTATATTAAGAGCAAATACAATACATAATGATTTAAGGGAATAAGGTGGATCCTTCTTGCTTCATCAATGTGAACAACAAGGTTGAGATGATTTTATCAACCAAAATGATCCATTATTCACACTTTCACAACTGATCTCCAATGATGATTGTGATTTTATGGTCCTCAGTACATCTTTCATTTCATTGTGTGTGAGTCTTCTCTCTTGAAGGGATTTCAAAGAACTAGAATCTCCTGGTGCAACATTCATCTTCTCGAAGAATTCTTGGTGGTATGGAGTAAATTCAAATAATCCTCTAACAGTGTGACCATCCTTGTTTCACCTCACGCACATAACTTCTTTGTCTTTGTGTAGAATCTTATTTTTGTTTTTAGAACTATCCTTAGCCTGTGCATATTCCATCTTTATCATTCTTTCCAAATATTATGGCTGAACCACCAATATATCATTTGGGTATGAGGCTTCAAGATTGGATTTTCTACATGGAATCTTCTGAGTTTCATCTTTATTAGTAGTTATTTTGGATGTACTACCCTTCAAATTCTTGGATTTAAAATCCAATATCTTCTAAAATTTTCTCATTAGAGTCTTCTTGGGAGTGTTTTCTTTTCCAACATTCTTCTGACTACTTCCCAAGGATGCTTTTTATTTCTTATCCTGCTCCTGTGATCTTCTTTTCTTACCATCTTTGGGTACCTATTGAAATAAACATGCACTATTCATGTGACCAATCCTATTGAATACATCACAAATGTAATCTAACATTCCAAATCTATTTGCAGTATACATAGGATTTTGGATATGTGGATTTTGATTTTTCTTCTCTAGCTTTCTCCCCTTTGATATGGGATTTCTTTATGATTTTACATTTATGGGATTGTACCAACACCACAGTGCACAATGCCCAAATCTATTACAACACCAGCATTGACCAAAAAACCTTTCCTTCTTTCCATCTTCTTTATAAGGTTGATGAATCTTATTCTTGATATGTTGTGCTTTCTGTGGGGATTCATCTTCAAAATTCTTCTTCCTATCCACCCTAGTCATAGAGTTAGGTTTCTCATCACCTTTCTTCATCAATACTGGTTTGGAGTTATTATTATGTCCTGCACTTTTTGTAAAAATGAATTTAGAAACATTAGTAAAAGATGGTATAGATGGTACCTTCTTCTCAGATACTTGTGATGGATCGATGAGTGAATTCGTGATCTTATTATCACATGTTAGAGTTCTTTTGATAGTATAATCCTCCAGTGAGCACTGAGTACTAACAGCAACTATTTCCTTCTTTTGTGGAGACTCAATATGTATCTTCTCAAGATTGGTCCATTCAGCTTCCAATTTTTGACATCTCATATTGAGGATGAATTCTTGGTCTTCAATCATTGTTATCTTCTCTTCAAACCCCTTCTTTAATATTTCAACTTAATCTTTATTCATCTTTACTTTTTTTTGTAATTAAGATTCAAGTTCTTTGATATTATTGGAGTATTCTTCCAAATCTATATCTTTGACTTCATTGCCCTTTTTCTCCTCATCTTCAAGTGCATGGATCTTCTCTTCTAGAGTCTTGATGACTCCCTCTTTTTCTTCAACATATTTGAGCCACTTTGAAGAACTTACTTCAAATCCCCTATTTGTTGCTTCAAAGGCTCCAACTTGTCTGGAGAGCTGTAAGCATTCAACAATTTTTTATTGTAATAATTTTTCCAAAACATCAGTTTCTTCTTCTAGATAAGTGATATTTTCTTGCATGCATTGAAATACTCCACAAAAGGGTTCCCACTTATTTTTGTCTACAAATTTTTGGAATCCGTCTTGTCTCAAAATGCCATCTTTACAAACAAAATAGAGAAAATGCTAATCACTTATTTCTATCTTATGCTACCGCCACTGCTCTTTGGAACTATATTTTTGACATTTTCGATTGAAGATGACTGATTCTTGACTCAATCAATACCCAGATAATTCATTGTTTTGCTATGGATAAATCCCAACAAATCATGAACTTTTTTCTCATTGGGGTTGTGGAGATTCTTTAGGTGATCTTGTTTGATATAAATTAAATTATTCGCAATAATTTCTCACTCAACATTAATTAAGGTAGAATTAAGATTCTCATCACTATTCGAGAAGCTTCGTTGATTCAGAAAGGGAGTTACAAAAACTCTGTGGAAGATTTTATGTTCCTCAGATGTCTTCAGGTTGATGCCATTTTCAAACATCTGAGATGCACTTTTTAGGTTTTCTGGATACCATCGCTCCTGGGGTGGATTAAAATCAATATGGATGGAGCCTCTAAAGGAAATCTAGGACTTGAAGGGTGTGTCACCATCTTCATAAATAATCTTGGTCATATTGTAGGGTGCTTTTTAGAAAATGTGGTACTGCAAACTCTCTAGAATCCAAAATGTTGACTGTGATTCGTTCCATTTCTTTCACCTTGAACTAAGGTTGGAAAAACTTGTGGATTGAAAGTGATTCTACTACTGTAGTGTAGGCCATTTGGAAGGGAGTGATTCATCTAGATTGGATACTTACTACACGCTGGATGAATTGACTTCACTTTCTCCAAGACATCAACTACATTTCAACACATATCTATTGAGAGGCATGAGAGGACTAGTTTTGGATATATCTAACACTATGAGGGGGGGTGAATCAGTGTTGGGGACTTTTGACACTAATTCCAACTTTCTATCCTTGTACCTCTTGACCTATTAGGATCTTGATTCTCTTATTCTCTTTTCCATTTCACATGAAATAATATAAAGCAGTAAAAATATGCACACGATTGTTTTACAAGGCTCACCACTCAATAAGAGAAGCTACATCCTTACCATGTATGGGAATGACCAGTGAATTGATTCTCCAGCATAATGTGATATGTTGTTACAGTGGATCTACTGAGAAAGCAATCCTTTAGTCTATGTGGATCCCTACACTTGGAGGGGGAATGGAGATGATCCTCTTCCAACTCCAAACAAGTAGGATATGTCCTTACACTTTCTCTTTCATTATACTTCCATCCAGGATAGTCTTATTCCTTCTCAAAAGGTAGGTTATGCTCTAATCTTCTTTAGTTCTCTTCACTTGATTACTTTCCAAGAAGTAGGTAAGAAATTCTCCCATTTCTATCTCTTCTTCTCTAGTGCAAGACCAACTGCGCTAGATCTTATTCTTTCTTCATATTAGTGCAACACCAACTACAATGAGATTACTTCTCTTCTTCTATTCCAGAATCACAAACTCCCTTTGTGATTATCAGATCAATGGAGTCCAGCTCAGCTTAGCATCATCACAGTTATTCTACCAGGAGTAATAATCTGTCACTAAGTGGGCACACTTGATTCTTCTAGGACACACTGTAATATAGTATAGTGTATTGGTGCCTTCAAAAGAATTGGTTCAGAAAAACCAGGTACTGAAAACTACTGTTTGCAAATATCCTTTGCGAATCTCCTTCACAAATATCCTTCATAGATCTCCTTTTCATAGCTCCTTCTTCGCAGAGCTCACTGATTCACAGAGCTCACTACTTCACTGAGCTCTAGCCTTCATAGAGCACACACATTCGCATAGCTCTCTACCATTGCAGAGATCATAGCTTTCACAATGAGAATTGCCTTTGTGGATTAATCTTCCTTCATAGCCCTCACATCCTTTGCGAAACCCACAGCAACTATAGAGAAAACTACCTTCACATAGATCACAACATTGTAAATCTCACTGAGCCTTTGTGGAATAATATATCATCATGAATCATGTTTCCTTTGCGGAACAACTTTCTTTGCGAAGGTTCTTCGCAATTTGAGATCTCTAAAATTCACATCTAAGTCTCTCTACTTATCTCGAGGGTTAAGGGGACTATTTATAGGATTTTCCCATTTATTCTAGAACTTTCAAGCCACCTCAATGCCATGTCATCATCAAATCACAAAGCTCCAAAATTTCCGATGAAATTCACTCTATTTCACAAAGCACCATGGCTATTTTCCAGATTCTCAAAGATCGTCGTAATTTTGAAGTGTTCCATAAAATACATTGCACCTCCACGATGTTCTTTTTTATTTTTCATCATCGAGATTATATTTCTTTCTTCGCACTGCTGTGTTGCTCCTTCTTCCTTTGTGCCACAAAACTTTCTTGTGAAGCTCTTCACCTCTGCCATTTGAAAAACACATTGTAATCGCAAATAGCACCGTCAACTTTCTTCATGTCTTTGTAAAATACAATTCATGAAGCCCATATTCGTGATATTCATGAATTTTAAATATTTTGATATGCTCTTCAAGAGAATAAAATTTTTGTGAAGCTATCCCAACTCCAAATTTTGGACCCCAAAACTTTCACAAACACTGGGAAACTGCACCACCTTAGACACCTACTTCTGCAAGACCAACCATACTGATTAGCTACATCATTTGTCCCTCTTTACTTTATAAGGCCTGGAACAAAATCTATCCAACCAACTTATGATCCTTGTAAAATATAGACTAGCAAATAATCCTTAGATTTACCATGGAAAGTATTGTAACATTCCTATATTCTAGCAACCTCTTTATTTCTAATCATAAATGAACATGATTGGCATCACCATAACTCCAATATCATGCATGGCCATTTTGAATGTCAAGATCATGCTTGGAGACCTCTCGCTTCTTCTTTTTCACTTGGATTGGGTGTTCTTAATATATGCACATGAGTGCATGCATGATGTGTTCTCAGCCAAACCGAATGCACACTCTTCTCTTCTTCTCCTATTCATGCAAATCACATAATTCTTTTCTTTTGTATGATCACACTTAGAACATCACCTTCCATCATTTCTTCTTCAGTCATACTTAGATGGATAATAATTCAGCAATCATCATTTTTTGTAAACAATATGTCACCTTTGACACAAGTTTTCTGAACTATAGGATCAGTGCATCAATTTTCTAATTTGTAACAACGTAGAAAATTTCCTAAGCAGGCATACAATACTATGGATCCATAAAAATTCTCCAATAATCTTCTACTCAACCAATCTCCATTCACTTTGGAGTTCCTTCTTCATTTTGAAAACTATTGAAACTTATTGACAACAAATACAATTTATACAAAAAGCAGTCCCAACAACCTTCCCCTTTGTATTTTGTGGTCAATACCTTAAGAATTATCCTGAAATGAATGTGTCAATGTCAAAATGAGAATCTTATATCTCACCTTACTTATTTATTTCTCATAGATTTTCATTTCACTTCTCTCCCCCATATTGAAAAGAAATAAAATTTTCATGGTAGAGAGGGTATCATTTCATACTTAAGTAATGTTCCATCAATAATTTCACTCTAAGTCTACCTGAGAAATGCTCGGTGTAGAAAACAAGAGGATTTGAATTAGATAACAAAGTTGTCCATTGACCACTGTATATGACACCTCATGAGATGAAAACTCGTGTACTTGTCTTCGAGGGATTTCCACTTTCATTCCAGTCTTAAGATAATAAGTGTGAAATAATAAACCTGAAACTCTTGCACTCTCTCTAACAAAAGGATCAAAAAAATTCAAGTGCAATTGGCAGGATAAGTAGCCTTGGGGAAAATTCATTCTTCTTATGTCACTGATTAACATTGTCACTACCCCTTTTTAGAACGATCTTTATTTTGAGTAACTAATGATGAGAGATTTAGAAATAGCATATCTTTCCAATAAATTGATCTTCAGACAATATTCAGAGTAATTGAATTTTATACCAACTGATGTTGATACCGACTGAGATAATGACTTTGGGAGCTTATTCATGTGCCTCCCCATCAAGGAAACACTTATCATCACTAAATATTAGGTTATCCCCCATAGATCTTTCTTCACATTCAATTCCATGTATGGTAAGAGCAAATACAATACATAAAGATTTAAGGGAATAAGGTGGATCCTTCTTGCTTCATCAATGTGAACAACAAGGTTGAGATGATTTTATCAACCAAGATGATCCATTATTCACACTTTCACAACTGATCTCCAATGCTGATTGTGATTGTGTGGTCCTCAGTACATCTTTCATTTCATTGTGTGTGAGTCTTCTCTCTTGAAGGTATTTCAAAGAACTAGAATCTCCTGGTGTAACATTCATATTCTTGAAGAATTCTTGGTGGTATGGAGTAAATTCAAATAATCTTCTAACAGTGTGACCAGCCTTGTTTCACCTCACGCACATAACTTCTTTGTCTTCGTGTAGAATCTTATTTTTGTTTTTAGAACTATCCTTAGCCTGTGAATATTCCATCTTTATCATTCCTTCCAAATATTCTGGTTGAACCACCAATATATCATTTGGGGATGAGGCTTCAAGATTGGATTTTCTACATGGAATCTTCTGAGTTTCATCTTTATTAGTAGTTATTTGGGATGCACTACCCTTCAAATTCTTGGATTTACAATCCAATATCTTCTAAAATTTTCTCATTAGAGTCTTCTTGGGAGTGTTTTATTTTCCAACATTCTTCTGACAACTTCCCAAGGATGATTTTTCTTTCTTATCCTGCTCATGTGATCTTCTTTTCTTACCATCTTTGGGTACCTATTGAAATGAACATGCACCATTCATGTGACCAATCCTATTTCATACATCACAAATGTTATCTAACATTCCAAATCTGTTTGTAGTATACATATGATTTTGGATATGTGGATTTTGATTTTTCTTCTCTACCTTTCTCCCCCTTGATATGGGATTTCTTTAAGATTTTACATTTATGGGATTGTACCAACACCACAGTGCACAATGCCCAAATCTATTACAACACCAGTATTGACCAAAAAACCTTTCCTTCTTTCCATCTTCTTTATAAGGTTGATGAATCTTCTTCTTGATATGTTGTGCTTTCTGTGGGGATTCATCTTCAAAATTCTTCTTCCTATCCACCCTAGTCATAGAGTTAGGTTTCTCATCACCTTTCTTCATCCATACTTGTTTAGAGTTATTATTCTATCCTGAACTTTTTGTAAAAATGAATTTAGAAACATTAGTACAAGATGGTATAGATGGTACCTTCTTCTCAGCTACTTGTGATGGATCGGTGAGTGAATTCGTATTCTTATTATCACATGTTAGAGGTCTTTTGATAGTAGAATCCTCCAGTGAGCATTGAGTACTAGCAGCAACTATTTCCTTCTTTTGTGGAGACTCAATATGTATCTTCTCAAGATTGGTCCATTCAGCTTCCAATTTTTGACATCTCGTATTGAGGATGAATTCTTGGTCTTCAATCATTTTTATCTTCTCTTCAAACCCCTTCTTTAATATTTCAACTTAATCTTTATTCATCTTTACTTTTTTTTGTAATTAAGATTCAAGTTCTTTGATCTTCTTGGAGTATTCTTCCAAATATACCTCTTTGACTTCATTGCCCTTTTTCTTCTGATCTTCAAGTGCATGGATCTTCTCTTCTAGAGCCTTGATGACTCCCTATTTTTCTTCAACATATTTGAGCCACTTTGAAGAACTTACTTCAAATCCCCTATTTGTTGCTTCAAAGGCTCCAACTTGTCTGGAGAGCTGTAAGCATTCAACAATTTTTTATTGTAATAATTTTTCCAAAACATCAGTTTCTTCTTCTAGATAAGTGATATTTTCTTTCATGCATTGAAATACTCCACAATAGGGTTCCCACTTATTCTTGTCTACAACTTTTTGGAATCCGTCTTGTCTCAAAATGCCATCTTTACAATCAAAATAGAGAAAATTCTAATCACTTATTTCTATCTTATGCTACCGCCACTGCTCTTTGGAACTATATTTTTGACATTTTCGATTGAAGATGACTAACTCTTGACTCTATCAATACCCAGCTAATTCATTGTTTTGATATGGATAAATCCCAACAAATCAGGAACTTTTTTCTCATTGGGGTTTTGGAGATTCTTTAGGTGATCTTGTTTGATATAAATGGAATTATTCGCAATAATTTCTCACTCAACATTAATGAAGGTAGAATTAATATTCTTATCACTATTCAAGAAGCTTCGTTGATTCAGAAAGGGAGTTACAAAAACTCTGTGGAAGATTTTATGTTCCTCAGATGTCTTCAGGTTGATGCCATTTTCAAACATATGAGATGCACTTTTGAGGTTTTCTGGATACCATCGCTCCTGGGGTGGATCAAAATCAATATGGATGGAGCCTCTAAAGGAAATCTAGGACTTGAAGGGTGTGGCACCATCTTCATAAATCATCTTGGTCATATTGTAGGGTGCTTTTTAGAGGATTCGGTACTGCAACCTCTCTGGATTCCAAAATGTTGAGTGTGATTCATTCCATTTCTTTCACCTTGAACTAAGGTTGAAAAAACATGTGGATTGAAAGTGATTCTAATACTGTAGTTTAGGCCATTTGGAAGGGAGTGATTCATCTAGATTGGTTTCTTACTACACGCTGGATGAATTGCCTTCACTTTCTCCAAGACATCAACTACATTGCAACACATATCTATTGAGAGGCATGAGAGGACTCGTTTGGGATATATCTAACACTAAGAGGGGGGTGAATCAGTGTTGGGGACTTTTGACACTAATTCCAACTTTCTATCCTTGTACCTCTTGACATGTTAGGATCTTGATTCTCTTATTCTCTTTTCCATTTCACATGCAATAATATAAAGCAGTAAAAATATGCACATGATAGTTTTACAAGGCTCACCACTCAATAAGAGAAGCTATGTCCGTACCATGTATGGGAATAACCAGTGAATTGATTCTCCAGCATAATGTGATATGTTGTTACAGTGGATCGAATGAGAAAGCAATCCTCTAGTCTATGTGGATCCCTACACTTGGAGGAGGAATGGAGATGATCCTCTTCCAACTTGAAACATCTAGGATAGGACATTACACTTTCTCTTTCATTATACTTCCATCCAGGATAGTCTTATTCCTTCTCAAAAGGTAGGTTATGCTCTAATCTTCTTTAGTTATCTTCACTTGATTACTTTCCAAGAAGTAGGCAAGCAATTCTCCCATTTCTATCTCTTCTTCTCTAGTGCAAGACCAACTGCACTAGATCTTCTTCTTTCTTCATATTAGTGCAACACCAACTACACTGAGATTACTTCTCTTCTTCTATTCTAGAATCACAAACTCCCTTTTCGATTATCAGATCAATGGAGTCCAGCTCAGCTGAGCATCATCACAGTTATTCTGCCAGGAGTAATAATCTGTCACTAAGTGGGCACACTTGATTCTTCTAGGACACATTGTAATATAGAATAGTGTATTGGTGTCTTCCAAAGAATTGGTTCAGAAAAACCAGGTACTGAAAACTACTGTTTGAAAATATCCTTTGCGAATCTCCTTCGCAAATCTCCTTCATAGACCTCCTTTTCATAGCTCCTTCTTCACAGAGCTCACTGATTCACAGAGCTCACTACTTCACTGAGCTCTAGCCTTCATAGAGAACACACATTCGCAGAGCTCTCTACCTTTGCAGAGATCATAGCTTTCGCAATGAGAATTGCCTTTTTGGATTACTCTGCCTTCATAGACCTCACATCCTTTGTGAAACCCACAGCCACTGCAGATAAAACTACCTTCACAGAGGTCACAACATTGTAAATCTCACTAAGACTTTGTGGAATAATATATCATCATGAATCATGTTTCCTTTGCGGAAAACTTTCTTTGCGAAGCTTCTTCACGATTTGAGATCTCTAAAATTCACATCTAAGTCTCTCTACTTATCTCGAGGGTTAAGGGGACTATTTATAGGATTTTCCCATTGATTCTAGAACTTTCATGACACCTCAACGCCATGTCATCATCAAATCTTAAAGATCCAAAATTTCTGACGAAATTCACTCTATTTCACAAAGCACCATGGCTATTTTCCAGATTCTCAAAGCTCGTCGTAATTGTGAAGTGTTCCATAAAATACATTCCACCTCCACGATGCTCTTTTTTTATTTTTCATCATTGAGATTATCTTTCTTTCTTCGCACTGCTGCGTTGCTCCTTATTCCTTTGTGCCACAAAACTTTCTTGCGAAGCTCTTCACCTCTGCCATTTGAAAAACACATTGTAATCGCAAATAGCACCGTCAAATTTCTTCATGTCTTTGCAAAATACAATTCATGAAGCCCATATTCGTGATATTCATGAATTTTAAATATTTTGATATGCTCTTCAAGAGAATAAACTTTTCGTGATGCTATCCCAACTCCAAATTTTGGACCACAAAACTTTCGCAAACACTGGGAAACTGTACCACCTTAGACACCTGCTTCTGCAAGACCAACCATACTGATTAGATACATCATTTGTCCCTCTTTACTTTATAAGGATTGCAGCATAATCTATCCAACCAACTTATGATCCTTGTAAAATATAGACTAGAAAATAATCCTTAGATTTACCGTGGAAAGTATTGTAACATTCATATCTTCCATCAACCTCTTTATTTCTAATCATAAATGAACATGATTGGCATCACCATAACTCCAATATCATGCATGGCCATTTTTAATGTCAAGATCATGCTTGGACACCTCTCTCTTCTTCTTTTTCACTTGGATTGGGTGTTCTTAATATATGCACATGAGTTCATGCATGATGTGTTCTCAGCCAAACTGAATGCACACTCTTCTCTTTTTCTCCTATTCATGCAAATAACATAATTCTTTTCTTTTGTATGATCACACTTAGAACATCACCTTCCATAATTTCTTCTTCAGTCATACTTAGATGGATAATAATTCAGCAATCATCATTTTTTGTAAACAATATGTCACCTTTGACACAAGTTGTTTGAACTATAGGATCAGTGCATCAATTTTCTAATTTGTAACAACGTAGAAAATTTCCTAAGAATGGCATACAATACTATGGATCCATAACAATTATCCAGTAATCTTCTACTCAACCAATCTCCATTCACTTTGGAGTTCCTTCTTCATTTTGAAAACTATTGAAACTTATTGACAACAAATAAAATTTATACAAAAAGCAGTCCCAACAACCTTCCCCTTTGTATTTTGTGGTCAATACCTTAAGACTTATCCTGAAATGAATGTGTCAATGTCAAAATGAGAATCTTATATCTCACCTTACTTATTTCTTTCCCCTAGATTTTCATTTCACTTCTCTCCCCCTTATTGACAAGAAATAAAATGTTCACGGTAGAGAGGGTATCATTTCATACTTAAGTAATGTTCCATCAATCATTTCACTCTAAGTCTACCTGAGAAATGATCGGTGTAGAAAACAAGAGGACTTGACTTAGATAACAAAGTTGTCCATTGACCACTGTATATGACACCTCATGAGATGACAACTCATGTACTTTTCTTCAAGGTATTTCCACTTTCATTACAGCCTTAAGATAATAAGTGTGAAATAATAAACCTGAAACTCTTGCACCCTCTCTAACAAAAGGATCAAAAACATTCAAGTGCAATTAGCAGGATAAGTGGCCTTGGGGAACATTCATTCTTCTTATGTCACTGATTAACATTGTTACTCCCCCTTTTTAGAATGATCTTTATTTTGAGTAACTAATGATGAGAGAATTATAAATAGCATACCTTTCCAATAAAGTAATCTTCAGACAATATTCAGAGTAATTGAATTTTATACCAACTGATGTTGATACCGATTGAGATAATGACTTTGGCAGCTTATTCATGTGTCTCTCCATCAAGGAAACACTTATCATCACTAAATATTAGGTTCCCCCCCATAGATCTTTCTTCACCTTCAATTCCATGTATGTTAAGAGCAAATACAATACATAATGATTTAAGGGAATAAGGTGGATCCTTCTTGCTTCATCAATGTGAACAACAAGGTTGAGATGATTTTATCAACCAAGATGATCCATTATTCACACTTTCACAACTGATCTCCAATGATGATTGTGATTGTCTGGTCCTCAGTACATCTTTCATTTCATTGTGTGTGAGTCTTCTCTCCTGAAGGGATTTCAAAGAACTAGAATCTCCTGGTGCAACATTCATCTTCTCGAAGAATTCTTGGTGGTATGGAGTAAATTCAAATAATCTTCTAACAGTGTGACCATCCTTGTTTCACCTCACACACATAACTTATTTGTCTTTGTGTAGAATCTTATTTTTGTTTTTAGAACTATCCTTAGCCTGTGCATATTCCATCTTTATCATTATTTCCAAATATTCTGGCTGAACCACCAATATATCATTTGGGGATGAGGCTTCAAGATTGGATTTTCTACATGGAATCTTCTGAGTTTCATCTTTATTAGTAGTTATTTGGGATGGACTACCCTTCAAATTCTTGGATTTAAAATCCAATATCTTCTAAAATTTTCTCATTAGAGTCTTCTTGGGAGTGTTTTCTTTTCAAACATTCTTCTGACTACTTCCCAAGGATGCTTTTTCTTTCTTATCCTTCTCCTGTGATCTTCTTTTCTTACCATCTTTGGGTACCTATTCAAATAAACATGCACTATTCATGTGACAAATCCTATTGAATACATCACAAATGTAATCTAACATTCCAAATATGTTTGCAGTATACATAGGATTTTGGATATGTGGATTTTGATTTTTCTTCTCTAGCTTTCTCCCCTTTGATATGGGATTTCTTTATGATTTTACATTTATGGGATTGTACCAACACCACAGTGCACAATGCCCAAATCTATTACAACACCAGCATTGACCAAAAAACCTTTCCTTCTTTCCATCTTCTTTATAAGGTTGATGAATCTTCTTCTGGATATGTTGTTCTTTCTGTGGGGATTCATCTTCAAAATTCTTCTTCCTATCCACCCTAGTCATAGAGTTAGGTTTCTCATCACCTTTCTTCATCCATACTTGTTTAGAGTTATTATTCTGTCCTGCACTTTTTGTAAAAATGAATTTAGAAACATTAGTAGAAGATGGTATAGATGGTACCTTCTTCTCAGATACTTGTGATGGATTGATGAGTGAATTCGTGATCTTATTATCACATGTTAGAGTTCTTTTGATAGTAGAATCCTCCAGTGAGCACTGAGTACTAACAGCAACTATTTCCTTCTTTTGTGGAGACTCAATATGTATCTTCTCAAGATTGGTCCATTAAGCTTCCAATTTTTGACATCTCATATTGAGGATGAATTCTTGGTCTTCAATCATTGTTATCTTCTCTTCAAACCCCTTCTTTAATATTTCAACTTAATCTTTATTCATCTTTACTTTTTTTTGTAATTAAGATTCATGTTCTTTGATATTATTGGAGTATTCTTCCAAATCTACATCTTTGACTTCATTGCCCTTTTTCTCCTCATCTTCAAGTGCATGGATCTTCTCTTCTAGATTCTTGATGACTCCCTCTTTTTCTTCAACATATTTGAGCCACTTTGAAGAACTTACTTCAAATCCCCTATTTGTTGCTTCAAAGGCTCCAACTTGTCTGGAGAGCTGTAAGCATTCAACAATTTTTTATTGTAATAATTTTTCCAAAACATCAGTTTCTTCTTCTAGATAAGTGATATTTTCTTGCATGCATTGAAATACTCCACAATAGGGTTTCCACTTATTTTTGTCTACAAATTTTTGGAATCCGTCTTGTCTCAAAATGCCATATTTACAAACAAAATAGAGAAAATGCTAATCACTTATTTCTATCTTATGCTACCGCCACTGCTCTTTGGAACTATATGTTTGACATTTTCGATTGAAGATGACTGATTCTTGACTCAATCAATACCCAGCTAATTCATTGTTTTGCTATGGATAAATCCCAACAAATCAGGAACTTTTTTCTCATTGGGGTTGTGGAGATTCTTTAGGTGATCTTGTTTGATATAAATGAAATTATTCGCAATAATTTCTCACTCAACATTAATGAAGGTAGAATTAAGATTCTCATCACTATTCAAGAAGCTTCATTGATTCAGAAAGGGAGTTACAAAAACTCTGTGGAAGATTTTATGTTCCTCAGATGTCTTCAGGTTGATGCCATTTTCAAACATCTGAGATGCACTTTTGAGGTTTTCCGGATACCATCGCTCCTGGGGTGGATTAAAATCAATATGGATGGAGCCTCTAAAGGAAATCTAGGACTTGAAGGGTGTGTCACCATCTTCATAAATAATCTTGGTCATATTGTAGGGTGCTTTTTAGAGGATGTGGTACTTCAACCTCTCTAGAAGCCAAAATGTTGACTGTGATTCGTTCCATTTCTTTCACCTTGAACTAAGGTTGGAAAAACTTGTGGATTGAAAGTGATTCTACTACTATAGTGTAGGCCATTTGGAAGGGATTGATTCATCTAGATTGGCTACTTACTACACTCTGGATGAATTGCCTTCACTTTCTCCACGACATCAACTACATTGCAACACATATCTATTGAGAGGCATGAGAGGACTAGTTTGGGATATATCTAACACTATGAGGGGGGGTGAATTAGTGTTGGGGACTTTTGACACTAATTCCAACTTTCTATCATTGTACCTCTTGACCTGTTAGGATCTTGATTCTCTTATTCTCTTTTCCATTTCACATGAAATAATATAAAGCAGTAAAAATATGCACACGATAGTTTTACAAGGCTCACCACTCAATAAGAGAAGCTGCGTCCTTACCATGTATGGGAATGACCAGTGAATTGATTCTCCAGCATAATGTGATATGTTGTTACAGTGGATCGACTGAGAAAGCAATCCTCTAGTATATGTGGATCCCTACACTTGGAGGGGGAATGGAGATGATCCTCTTCCAACTTGAAACAAGTAGGATATGACCTTACACTTTCTCTTTCATTATACTTCCATCCAGGATAGTCTTATTCCTTCTCAAAAGGTAGGTTATGCTCTAATATTCTTTAGTTCTCTTCACTTGATTACTTTCCAAGAAGTAGGTAAGCAATTCTCCCATTTCTATCTCTTCTTCTCTAGTGCAAGACCAACTTCACTAGATCTTCTTCTTTCTTCATATTAGTGCAACACCAACTACAATGAGATTACTTCTCTTCTTCTATTCCAGAATCACAAACTCCCTTTGTGATTATCAGATCAATGGAGTCCAGCTCAGCTTAGCATCATCACAGTTATTCTGCCAGGAGTAATAATCTGTCACTAAGTGGGTACACTTGATTCTTCTAGGACACACTGTAATATAGTATAGTGTATTGGTGTCTTCAAAAGAATTGGTTCAGAAAAACTAGGTACTGAAAACTACTGTTTGCAAATATCCTTTGCGAATCTCCTTCGCAAATATCCTTCATAGATCTCCTTTTCATAGCTCCTTCTTCACAGAGCTCACTAATTCACAGAGCTCACTACTTCACTGAGCTCTGGCCTTCATAGAGCACACACATTCGCATAGCTCTCTACCATTGCAGAGATCATAGCTTTCACAATGAGAATTGCCTTTGTGGATTACTCTTCCTTCATAGACCTCACATCCTTTGTGAAACCCACAACAACTATAGAGAAAACTACCTTCATAGAGATCACAACATTGTAAATCTCACTGAGCCTTTGTGGAATAATATATCATCATGAATCATGTTTCCTTTGCGGAACAACTTTCTTTGCGAAGCTTCTTCGCGATTTGAGATCTCTAAAATTCACATCTAAGTCTCTCTACTTATCTCGAGGGTTAAGGGGACTATTTATAGGATTTTCCCATTTATTCTAGAACTTTCAAGCCACCTCAACGCCATGTCATCATCAAATCACAAATCTCCAAAATTTCCGACGAAATTCACTCTATTTCACAAAGCACCATGGCTATTTTCCAGATTCTCAAAGCTCGTCGTAATTGTGAAGTGTTCCATAAAATACATTGCACCTCCACGATGCTCTTTTTTATTTTTCATCATCGAGATTATCTTTCTTTCTTTGCACTGCTGTGTTACTCCTTCTTCCTTTGTGCCACAAAACTTTCTTGTGAAGCTCTTCACCTCTGCCATTTGAAAAACACATTGTAATCGCAAATAGCACCGTCAACTTTCTTCATGTCTTTGTAAAATACAATTCATGAATCCCATATTTGTGATATTCATGAATTTTAAATATTTTGATATTCTCTTCAAGAGAATAAAATTTTCGTGATGCTATCCCAACTCCAAATTTTGGACCCCAAAACTTTCGCAAACACTGGGAAACTGCACCACGTTAGACACCTGCTTCTGCAAGACCGACCATACTGATTAGCTACAACATTTGTCCCTCTTTACTTTATAAGTCCTGCAGCATAATCTATCCAACCAACTTATGATCCTTTTAAAATATAGACTAGCAAATAATCCTTAGATTTACCGTGGAAAGTATTGTAACATTCCTATCTTCCAGCAACCTCTTTATTTCTAATCATAAATGAACATGATTGGCATCACCATAACTCCAATATCATGCATGGACATTTTGAATGTCAAGATCATGCTTGGACACCTCTCTCTTATTATTTTTCACTTGGATTGGGTGTTCTTAATATATGCACATGAGTGCATGCATGATGTGTTCTCAGCCAAACTGAATGCACACTATTCTCTTCTTCTCCTATTCATGCAAATCACATAATTCTTTTCTTTTGTATGATCACACTTAGAACAACACCTTGCATCATTTCTTCTTAAGTCATACTTAGATGGATAATAATTTAGCAATCGTCTTTTTTTGTAAACAATATGTCACCTTTGACACAAGTTGTTTGAACTATAGGATCAGTGCATCAATTTTCTAATTTGTAACAACGTAGAAAATTTCCTAAGCATGGCATACAATACTATGGATCCATAACAATTCTCCAGTAATCTTCTACTCAACCAATCTCCATTCACTTTGGAGTTACTTCTTCATTTTGAAAACTATTGAAACTTATTGACAACAAATACAATTTATACAAGAAGTAGTCCGAACAACCTTCCCCTTTGTATTTTGTGGTCAATACCTTAATACTTATCCTGAAATGAATGTGTCAATGTCAAAATGAGAATCTTGTATCTCACCTTACTTATTTCTTTCCCCTAGATTTTCATTTCACTTCTCTCCCCCTTATTGACAAGAAAGAAAATGTTCATGGTAGAGAGGTTATCATTTCATACTTAAGTAATGTTCCATCAATCATTTAACTCAAATTCTACCAGAGAAATTCTCGGTGTAGAATACAAGAGGATTTGACTTAGATAACAAAGTTGTCCATTGACCGCTGTATATGACACCTCATGAGATGACAACTCATGTACTTGTCTTCAAGGGATTTCCACTTTCATTCTACCCTTGAGATAATAAGTGTGAAATAATAAACCTGAAAATCTTGCACTCTCTCTAACAAAAGGATCAAAAACATTCAAGTACAATTGGCAGGATAAGTGGACTTGGGGAACATTCATTCTTCTTATGTCACTGATTAACATTGTTACTCCCCATTTTTAGAACGATCTTTATTTTGAGTAACTAATGATGAGAGATTTACAAATAGCATACCTTTACAATAAAGTGATCTTCAGACAATATTCAGAGTAATTTAATTTTATACCAACTGATGTTGATACCGATTGAGATAATGACTTTGGAAGCTTATTCATGTGTCTCCCCATCAAGGAAACACTTATCATCACAAAATATTAGGTTCTCCCCCATAGATCTTTCTTCACCTTCAATTCCATGTATGGTAAGAGAAAATACAATACATAAAGATTTAAGGAAATAAGGTGGATCCTTCTTGCTTCATCAATGTGAACAACAAGGTTGAGATGATTTTATCAACCAAGATGATCCATTATTCACACTTTCACAACTGATCTCCAATGCTGATTGTGATTTTGTGGTCCTCAGTACATATTTCATTTCATTGTGTGTGAGTCTTCTCTCTTGAAGGGATTTCAAATAACTAGAATCTCCTGGTGCAAAATTCATCTTCTTGAAGAATTCTTGGTGGTATGGAGTAAATTCAAATAATCTTCTAACAGTGCGACCAGCCTTGTTTCACCTCACGCACATAACTTCTTTGTCTTCGTGTAGAATCATATTTTTGTTTTTATAACTATCCTTAGCCTGTGCATATTCCATATTTATCATTCTTTTCAAATATTCTGGCTAAACCACCAATATATCATTTGGGGATGAGGCTTCAAGATTGGATTTTCTACATGGAATCTTCTGAGTTTCATCTTTATTAGTAGATATTTTGGATGCACTACCCTTCAAATTCTTGGATTTACAATCCAATATCTTCTAAAATTTTCTCATTAGAGTCTTCTTGGGAGTGTTTTCTTTTCCAACATTCTTCTGAAAACTTTCCAAGGATGCTTTTTCTTTCTTATCCTGCTCCTGTGATCATCTTTTCTTACCATCTTTGGGTACCTATTGAAATGAACATGCACCATTCATGTGACCAATCCAATTACATACATCACAAATGTAATCTAACATTCCAAATCTATTTGCAGTATACATATGATTTTGGATATGTGGATTTTGATTTTTCTTCTATAGATTTCTCCCCCTTGATATGGGATTTCTTTATGATTTTACATTTATGGGATTGTACCAACACCACAGTGCACAATGCCCAAATCTATTACAACACTAGAATTGACCAAAAAAACTTTCCTTCTTGCCATATTCTTTATAAGGTGGATGAATCTTCTTCTTTATATGTTGTGCTTTCTGTGGGGATTCATCTTCAAAATTCTTCTTCCTATCCACCCTAGTCATAGAGTTAGGTTTCTCATCACCTTTCTTCATCCATACTTGTTTAGAGTTATTATTCTATCCTGCACATTATGTGAAAATGAATTTAGAAACATTAGTATAAGATGGTATAGATGGTACGTTCTTCACAGCTACTTGTGATGGATCGATGAGTGAATTCATGATCTTGTTATCACATGTTAGAGGTCTTTTGATAGTAGAATCCTCCAGTGAGCATTCAGTACTAGCAGAAACTATTTACTTCTTTTGTGGAGACCCAATATATAACTTCTCAAGATTGGTCCATTCAGCTTCCAATTTTTGACATCTCTTATTGAGGATAAATTCTTGGTCTTCAATCATTGTTGTCTTCTCTTCAAACCCCTTATTTAATATTTCAACTTAATCTTTATGTATCTTTACTTTTTTTTGTAATTAAGATTCAAGTTCTTTGATCTTCTTTGAGTATTCTTCCAAATATACCTCTTTGACTTCATTGCCCTTTTTCTTCTCATCTTCAAGTGCATGGATCTTCTCTTCTAGAGTCTTGATGACTCCCTATATTTCTTCAACATATTTGAGCCACTTTGAAGAACTTACTTCAAATCACCTATTTGTTGCTTCAAAGTCTCCAACTTGTCTGGAGAGCTGTAAGCATTCAACAATTTTTTATTGTAATAACTTTTCCAAAACATCAGTTTCTTATTCTAGATAAGTGATATTTTCTTGCATGCATTGAAATACTCCACAATAGGGTTCCCACTTATTCTTGTCTACAAATTTTTGGAATCCGTCTTGTCTCAAAATTCCATCTTTACAATCAAAATAGAGAAAATTCTAATCACTTATTTCTATCCTATGCTACCGCCACTGCTCTTTGGAACTATATTTTTGACATTTTCGAATGAAGATGACTGATTCTTGACTCTATCAATACCCATCTAATTCATTGTTTTTCTATGGATAAATCCCAACAAATCAGGAACTTTTTTCTCATTGGGGTTGTGGAGATTCTTTAGGTGATATTGTTTGATATAAATGCAATCATTCGCAATAATTTCTCACTCAATATTAATGAAGGTAGAATTAAGATTCTCATCACTATTTGAGAAGCTTTGTTGATTCAGAAAGGGAGTTACAAAAACTCTGTGGAAGATTTTATGTTCCTCAGATGTCTTCAGTTTGATGCCATTTTCAAACATCTGAGATGCACTTTTGAGGTTTTTTGGATACCATCGCTCCTGGGGTGGATTAAAATCAATATGGATGGAGCCTCTAAAGGAAATCTAGGACTTGAAGGGTGTGGAACCATCTTCATAAATCATCTTGGTCATATTGTAGGGTGCTTTTTAGGGGATGTGGTACTGCAACCTCTCTGGAAGCCAAAATTGTGAGTGTGATTCATTCCATTTCTTTCACCTTGAACTAAGGTTGGAAAAACTTTTGGATTGAAAGTGATTCTACTACTGTAGTGTAGGCCATTTGGAAGGGAGTGATTCATCTAGATTGGCTACTTACTACACACTGGATGAATTGCCTTCACTTTCTCCAAGACATCAACTATATTGCAACACATATCTATTGAGAGGCATGAGAGGACCAGTTTGGGATATATCTAACACTAAGAGGGGGGTGAATCAGTGTTGGGGACATTTGACACTTATTCCAACTTTCTATCATTGTACCTCTTGACCTGTTAGGATCTTGATTCTCTTATTCTCTTTTCCATTTCACATGCAATAATATAAAGTAGTAAAAATATGCACACGATAGTTTTACAAGGCTCACCACTCAATAAGAGAATCTACATCCTTACCATGTATGGGAATGACCAGTGAATTGATTCTCCAGCATAAAGTGATATGTTGTTACAGTGGATCGACTGAGAAAGCAATCCTCTAGTCTATGTGGATCCCTACACTTGGAGGGGGAATGGAGATGATCCTCTTCCAACTTGAAACAAGTAGGATAGGACCTTACACTTTCTCTTTCATTATACTTCCATCCAGGATAGTCTTATTCCTTCTCAAAAGGTGGGTTATGCTCTAACCTTATTTATTTCTCTTCACTTGATTACTTTCCAATAAGTAGGCAAGAAATTCTCCCATTTCTATCTGTTCTTCTCTAGTGCAATACCAACTAGACTAGATCTTCTTCTTTCTTCATATTAGTGCAACACCAACTACACTGAGATTACTTCTCTTCTTCTATTCCAGAATCACAAACTCCCTTTGTGATTATCAGATCAATGGAGTCCAACTCAGATTAGCATCATCACAGTTATTCTGCCCGGAGTAATAATCTGTCACTAAGTGGGCACACTTGATTCTTCTAGGACACACTGTAATATAGAATAGTGTATTGGTGTCTTCCAAAGAATTGGTTCAGAAAAACCAGGTACTGAAAACTACTGTTTGAAAATCTCCTTTGCGGATCTCCTTTGCAAATCTTCTTCATGGAGCTCCTTTTCATAGCTCCTTCTTCGTAGAGCTCACTGATTCACAGAGCTCACTACATCACTGAGCTCTAGCCTTCATAGAGCACACACATTCGTAGAGCTCTCTACCTTTGTAGAGATCATAGCTTTCGCAATGAGAATTTCCTTTGTGGATTACTTTGCCTTCATAGACCTCACATCCTTTGCGAAACCCAAATCCACGGCTGAGTAAACTACCTTCACAGAGATCACAACATTGTAAATCTTACTGAACCTTTGTGGAATAATCTATAATCATGAATCATGTTTCCTTTGCGGAACAACTTTCTTTGCGAAGCTTCTTCGCGATTTGAGATCTCTAAAATTCACATCTAAGTCTCTCTACTTATCTTGAGGGTTAAGGGGAATATTTATAGGATTTTCCCATTGATTCTAGAACTTTCAAGACACCTCAACGCCATGTCATCATCAAATCACAAATCTCCAAAATTTCCGACGAAATTCACTCTATTTCACAAAGCACCATGGAAATTTTCCAGATTCTCAAAGCTCTTCTTAATTGTGAAGTGTCCCATAAAATACATTGCACCTCCATGATGCTCGTTTTTATTTTGCATCATCGAGATTATCTTTCTTTCTTCGCACTGCTGCGTTGCTCCTTCTTCCTTTGTGCCACAAAACTTTCTTGCGAAGCTCTTCAGCTCTTCTATTGGAAAAACACATTTTAATCGCAAATAGCACCGTCAACTTTCTTCATGTCTTTGAAAAATACAATTCATGAAGCCCATATTTGTGATATTCATGAATTTTAAATATTTTGATATGCTCTTCAAAAGAATAAAATTTTCGTGATGTTATCCCAACTCCAAATTTTGGACCCCAAAACTTTCGCAAACACTGGGAAACTGCACCACCTTAGACACCTGCTTCTGCAAGACCAACCATACTGATTAGCTACATCATTTGTCCCTATTTACTTTATAGGCCTTCAGCATAATCTATCCAACCAACTTATGATCCTTGTAAAATATAGACTAGAAAATAATCCTTAGACTTACCGTGGAAAGTATTGTAACATTCCTATCTTCTAGCAACCTCTTTATTTCTAATCATAAATGAACATGATTGGCATCACCATGACTCCAATATCATGCATGGACATTTTGAATGTCATGATCATGCTTGGAAACCTCTATCTTCTTCTTTTTCACTTGGATTGGGTGTTCTTAATATATGCACATGAGTGCATGCATGATGTGTTCTCATCCAAACTGAATGCACACTCTTCTCTTCTTCTCATATTCATGCAAATCACATAATTCTTTTCTTTTGTATGATCACACTTAGAACATCACCTTCCATCATTTCTTCTTCAGTCATACATAGATGGATAATAATTCAGAAATCGTCATTTTTTGTAAACAATATGTCACCTTTGACACAAGTTGTTTGAACTATAGGATCAATGCATCAATTTTCTAATTTGTAACAATGTAGAAAATTTCCTAAGCGTGGCATACAATACTATGGATCCGTAAAAATTCTCCAGTAATCTTCTACTCAACCAATCTCCATTCACTTTGGATTTCCTTCTTCATTTTGAAAACTATTGAAACTTATTGACAACAAATACAATTTATACAAAAAGCAGTCCCAACAACCTTCCCCTTTGTATTTTGTGGTCAATACCTTAAGACTTATCCTGAAATGAATGTGTCAATGTCAAAATGAGAATCTTATATCTCACTGTACTTATTTCTTTCCCCTATATTTTCATTTCACTTCTATCCCCATTATTGACAAGAAATAAAATGTTCATGGTAGAGAGGGTATCATTTCATACTTAAGTAATGTTCCATCAATCATTTCACTCTAAGTCTACCTGAGAAATGCTCGGTGTAGAAAACAAGAGGATTTGACTTAGATAACAAAGTTTTCCACTGACCACTGTATATGACACCTCATGAGATGACAACTCATGTACTTGTCTTAAAGGGATTTCCACTTTCATTCCAGCCTTAAGATAATAAGTGTGAAATAATAAACCTGAAACTCTTGCACTCTCTCTAACAAAAGGATCAAAAACATTCAAGTGCAATTGGCAGGATAAGTGGCCTTGTCGAACATTCATTCTTCTTATGTCACTGATTAACATTGTTACTCCCCCTTTTTAGAATGATCTTTATTTTGAGTAAATAATGATGAGAGATTTAGAAATAGCATACCTTTCCAATGAAGTGATCTTCAGACAATATTCAGAGTAATTGAATTTTATACCAACTGATGTTGATACCGATTGAGATAATGACTTTGGCAGCTTATTCATGTGTCTCCCCATCAAGGAAACACTTATCATCACTAAATATTAGGTTCTCCCCCATAGATCTTTCTTCACCTTCAATTCCATGTATGGTAAGAGAAAATACAATACATAAAGATTTAAGGGAATAAGGTGGATCCTTCTTGCTTCATCAATGTGAACAACAAGGTTGAGATGATTTTATCAACCAAGATGATCCATTATTCACACTTTCACAAATGATCTCCAATGATGATTGTGATTGTGTGGTCCTCAATACATCTTTCATTTCATTGTGTGTGAGCCTTCTCTCTTGAAGGGATTTCAAAGAACTATAATCTCCTGGTGCGACATTCATCTTCTTGAAGAATTCTTGGTGGTATGGAGTAAATTCAAATAATCTTCTAACAGTGTGACCAGCCTTGTTTCACCTCACGCACATAACTTCTTTGTCTTCGTAAAGAATCTTATTTTTGTTTTTAGAACTATCCTTAGCCTGTGCATATTCCATATTTATCATTCTTTCCAAATATTCTGGCTAAACCACCAATATATCATTTGGGGATGAGGCTTCAAGATTGGATTTTCTAAATGGAATCTTCTGAGTTTCATCTTTATTAGTAGTTATTTAGGATGAACTATCCTTCAAATTCTTGGTTTTACAATCCAAAATCTTCTAAAATTTTCTCATTAGAGTCTTCTTGGGAGTGTTTTCTTTTCCAACATTCTTCTGACTACTTCCCAAGGTTGCTTTTTCTTTCTTATCCTACTCCTGTGATCTTCTTTACTTACCATCTTTGGGTAACTATTGAAATGAACATGCACCATTCATGTGACCAATCCTATTGCATACATCACAAATGTTATCTAACATTCCAAATCTGTTTGCAGTATACATATGATTTTGGATATGTGGATTTTGATTTTTCTTCTCTAGCTTTCTCCCCCTTGATATGGGATTTATTTATGATTTTACATTTATGGGATTGTACCAACACCACAGTGCACAATGCCCAAATCTGTTAGGACACCAGCATTGACCAAAAAACCTTTCCTTCTTGCCATCTTCTTTATAAGGTTGATGAATCTTCTTCTTGATATGTTGTGCTTTCTGTGGGGATTCATCTTTAAAATTCTTCTTCATATCCACCCTAGTCATAGAGTTAGGTTTCTCATCACCTTTCTTCATCCATACTTGTTTAGAGTTATTATTGTATCATGCACTTATTGTAAAAATGAATTTAGAAACATTAGCACAAGATGGTATAGATGGTACCTTCTTCTCAGCTACTTGTGATGCATCGATGAGTGAATTTGTGATCTTATTATCACATGTTAGAGGTCTTTTGATAGTAGAATCCTCCAGTGAGCATTGAGTACTAGCAGCAACTATTTCCTTTTGTGGAGAATCAATATGTATCTTCTCAAGATTGGTCCATTCAATCTCCAATTTTTGACATATCGTATTGAGGATGAATTATTGGTCTTCAATCATTGTTATCTTCTCTTCAAACTCCTTATTTAATATTTCAACTTAATATTTATGCATCTTTACTTTTTTTTTGTAATTAAGATTCAAGTTCTTTGATCTTCTTGGATTATTCTTCCAAATATACCTCTTTGACTTCATTTCCCTTTTTCTTCTCATCTTCAAGTGCATGGATCTTCTCTTCTAGAGTCTTGATGACTCCCTCTTTTTCTTCAACATATTTGAGCCACTTTGAAGAACTTACTTAAAATCCCCTATTTGTTGCTTCAAAGGCTCCAACTTTTCTGGAGAGATGTAAGCATTCAACAATTTTTTATTGTAATAATTTTTCCAAAACATCATTTTCTTCTTCTAGATAAGTGATATTTTCTTGCATGCATTGAAATAATCCATAATAGGGTTCCCACTTATTCTTGTCTACAAATTTTTGGAATCCGTCTTGTCTCAAAATTCCATCTTTACAATCAAAATAGAGAAAATGCTAATCACTTATTTCTATATTATGATACTGCCACTGCTATTTGGAACTATATTTTTGACATTTTCGATTGAAGATGACTAATTCTTGACTCTATCAATACCCAGCTAATTCATTGTTTTTCTATGGATAAATCCCAACAAATCAGGAACTTTTTTCTCATTGGGGTTGTGGAGATTATTTAGGTGATCTTGTTTGGTATAAATGCAATTATTCTCAATAATTTCTCACTCAACATTAATGAAGGTAGAATTAATATTCTCATCACTATTCTAGAAGCTTCGTTGATTTAGAAAGGGAGTTACAAAAACTCTATGGAAGATTTTATGATCCCCAGATATCTTCAGGTTGAATCCATTTTCAAACATCTGAGATGCAATTTTGAGGTTTTCTGGATACCATCACTCCTGGGGTGGATTAAAATCAATATGGATGGAGCCTCTAAAGGAAATCTAGGACTTGAAGGGTGTGGAACCATCTTCATAAATCATCTTGGTCATATTGTAGGGTGCTTTTTAGAGGATGTGGTACTGCAACCTCTCTGGAAGCCAAAATGTTGAGTGTGATTCATTCCATTTCTTTCACCTTGAACTAAGGTTGGAAAAACTTATGTATTGAAAGTGATTCTACTATTGTAGTGTAGGCCATTTGGAAGGTAGTGATTCATCTAGATTGGCTACTTACTACACGCTGGATGAATTGCCTTCACTTTCTCCAATACATCAACTAAATTACAGCACATATCTATTGAGAGGCATGAGAGGACCAATTTGGGATATATCTAACACTAACAGGGGGGTGAATCAGTGTTGGGGACTTTTGACACTAATTCCAACTTTCTATCCTTGTACCTCTTGACCTGTTAGGATCTTGATTCTCTTATTCTCTTTTCCATTTCACATGCAATAATATAAAGAAGTAAAAATATGCACACGATAGTTTTACAAGGCTCACCACTCAATAAGAGAAGCTACATCCTTACCATGTATGGGAATGACCAGTGAATTGATTCTCCACCATAATGTGATATGTTGTTACAGTGGATCGACTGAGAAAGAAATCCTCTAGTCTATGTGGATCCCTACACTTGGAGGGGGAATGGAGATGATCCTCTTCCAACTTGAAACAAGTAGGATAAGACATTACACTTTCTCTTTCATTATACTTCCATCCAGGATAGTCTTATTCCTTCTCAAAAGGTAGGTTATGCTCTAAAATTCTTTATTTCTCTTCACTTGATTACTTTCTAAGAAGCAGGCAAGCAATTCTCCCATTTCTATCTCTTCTTCTCTAGTGCAAGACCAACTGCACTAGATCTTCTTCTTTCTTCATATTAGTGCAACACCAACTACACTGAGATTACTTCTCTTCTTCTATTCCAGAATCACAAACTCCCTTTGTGATTATCAGATCAATGGAGTCCAGCTCAGCTTAGCATCATCACAGTTATTCTGCCCGGAGTAATAATATGTCACTAAGTGGGCACACTTGATTCTTCTAGGACACACTGTAATATAGAATAGTGTATTGGTGTCTTCCAAAGAATTGGTTCAGCAAAACCAGGTACTGAAAACTACTTTTTGCAAATCTTTTTTGATAATCTCCTTCACAAATCTCCTTCATAGAGCTCCTTTTCATAGCTCCTTCTTCGCAGAGCTCACTGATTCATAGAGCTCACTACTTCACTGAGCTCTAGCCTTCATAGATCACACGCATTCACAGATCTCTCTACCTTTGCAAAGATCATAGATTTCGCAATGAGAATTGCCTTTGTGGATTACTCTACCTTCATAGACCTCACATCCTTTGCGAAACCCACAACCACTGCAGAGCAAACTACCTTCATAGAGATCACAACATTGTAAATCTCACTGAGCCTTTGTGGAATAATCTGTCATCATGAATCATGTTTCCTTTGCGGAACAACTTTCTTTGCGAAGCTTCTTCGCGATTTTAGATCTCTAAAATTCACATCTAAGTCTCTCTACTTATCTCGAGGGTTAAGGAGACTATTTATAGGATTTTCCCATTGATTCTAGAACTTTCAAGCCACCTCAACGCCATGTCATCATCAAATAAAAAAGCTACAAAATTTCCGACGAAATTCACTCTATTTCACAAAGCACCATGTCTATTTTCCAGATTCTCAAAGCTCTTCGTAATTTTGAAGTGTTCCATAAAATACATTTCACCTCCACGATGCCCTTTTTTATTTTTCATCATCGAGATTATCTTTTTTTCTTCGCACTACTGCGTTTCTCCTTCTTCCTTTGTGCCACAAAAATTTCTTGCGAAGCTCTTCACCTCTGCCATTTGAAAAACACATTGTAATCGCAAATAGCACCGTCCACATTCTTCATGTCTTTGCAAAATACAATTCATGAAGCCCATATTCGTGATATTCATGAATTTTAAATATTTTGATATGCTCTTCAAGAGAATAAAATTTTCGTGATGCTATCCCAACTCCAAATTTTGGACCCCAAAACTTTTGCAAACACTGGGAAACTGCACCACCTTAGACACCTTCTTCTGCAAGACCAACCATAATTATTAGCTACATCATTTGTACCTCTTTACTTTATAAGGCCTGCAACATAATCTATCCAACCAACTTATGATCCTTGTAAAATATAGACTAGAAAATAATCCTTAGATTTACCGTGGAAAGTATTGTAACATTCCTATCTTCCAGCAACCTCTTTATTTCTAATCATAAATGAACATGATTGGCATCACCATAACTCCAATATCATGAATGGCCATTTTGAATGTCAATATCATGCTTGGACACCTCTCTCTTCTTCTTTTTCACTTGGATTTTGTGTTCTTAATATATGCACATGAGTGCATGCATGATGTGTTCTCAGCCAAACTGAATGCACACTCTTATCTTCTTCTCCTATTCATGAAAATCACATAATTCTTTTCTTTTGTATGATCAAACTTAGAACATCACCTTCCATCATTTCTTCTTCAGTCATACTTAGATGGATAATAATTCAGCAATCGTCATTTTTTGTAAACAATATGTCACCTTTGACACAAGTTGTTTGAACTATAGGATTAGTGCATCAATTTTCTAATTTGTAACAACGTAGAAAATCTCCTAAGCGTGGCATACAATACTATGGATCCATAACAATTCTCCAGTAATCTTCTACTCAAACAATCTCCATTCACTTTGGAGTTCCTTCTTCATTTTGAAAACTATTGAAACTTATTGACAACAAATAAAATTTATACAAAAAGCAGTCCCAAAAACCTTCTCCTTTGTATTTTGTGGTCAATACCTTATGACTTATTCTGAAATGAATGTGTCAATGTCAAAATGAGAATCTTATATCTCACCTTACTTATTTATTTCCCCTAGATTTTCATTTCACTTCTCTCCCCCTTATTGACAAGAAATAAAATGTTCATGTTAGAGAGGGTATCATTTCATACTTAAGTAATGTTCCATCAATACTTTCACTCTAAGTCTACCTGAGAAATGCTCGGTGTAGAAAACAAGAGGATTTGACTTAGCTAAAAAAGTTGTCCATTGACCAATGTATATGACACCTCATGAGATGAAAAATCATGTACTTTTCTTCAAGGGATTTCCACTTTCATTCCAGCCTTAAGATAATAAGTGTGAAATAATAAACCTAAAACTCTTGCACTCTCTCTAACAAAAGGATCAAAAACATTCACGTGCAATTGGAAGGATAAGTGGCCTTGGGGAACATTCATTCTTCTTATGTCACTGATTAACATTGTTACTCCCCCTTTTTAGAATGATCTTTATTTTGAATAACTAATGATGAGAGATTTAGAAATATCATACCTTTCCAATGAAGTGATCTTCAGACAATATTCAGAGTAATTGAATTTTATACCAACTGATGTTGATACCGATTGAGATAATGACTTTGGAAGCTTATTCATGTGTCTCCCCATCAAGGAAACACTTATCGTCACTAAATATTAGGATCTCCCCCATAGATCTTTCTTCACCTTCAATTCCATGTATGGTAAGAGCAAATACAATACATAAAGATTTAAGGGAATAAGGTGGATCCTTCTTGCTTCATCAATGTGAACAACAAGGTTGAGATGATTTTATCAACCTAGATGATCCATTATTCACACTTTCACAACTGATCTCCAATGTTGATTGTGATTGTGTGGTCCTCAGTACATCTTTCATTTAATTGTGTGTGAGTCTTCTCTCTTGAAGGGCTTTCAAAGAACTAGAATCTCCTGGTGCAACATTCATCTTCTTGAAGAATTCTTGGTGGTACGGAGTAAATTCAAATAATCTTCTAACAGTGTGACCAGCCTTATTTCACCTCACACACATAACTTCTTTGTCTTCGTGTAGAATCTTATTTTTGTTTTTAGAACTATCCTTATCCTGTGCATATTCCATCTTTATCATTCTTTCCAAATATTTTGGCTAAACCACCAATATATCATTTGGGGATGAGGCTTCAAGATTGGATTTTCTACATGGAATCTTCTGAGTTTCATCCTTATTAGTAGTTATTTTGGATGCACTGCCCTTCAAATTCTTGGATTTACAATCCAATATCTTCTAAATTTTCTCATTAGAGTCTTCTTGGGAGTGTTTTCTTTTCCAACATTCTTCTGACTACTTCCCAAGGATGCTTTTTCTTTCTTATCCTGCTCCTATGATCTTCTTTTCTTTCCATATTTGGCTACCTATTGAAATGAACATGCACCATTCATGTGACCAATCCAATTGCATACATCACAAATGTAATCTAACATTCCAAATCTATTTGCAGTATACATATGATTTTGGATATGTGGATTTTTATTTTTCTTCTCTAGATTTCTCCCCCTTGATATGGGATTTCTTTATGATTTTACATTTATGGGATTGTACCAACACCATAGTGCACAATGCCCAAATCTATTACAACACCAGCATTGACCAAAAAACCTTTCCTTCTTTCCATCTTCTTTATAAGGTTGATGAATCTTCTTCTTGATATGTTGTGCTTTCTATGAGGATTCATCTTCAAAATTCTTCTTCCTATCCACCCTAGTCATAGAGTTAGGTTTCTCATTACCTTTCTTCATCCATACTTGTTTAGAGTTATTATTCTATCCTGCACTTTTTGTAAAAATGAATTTAGAAACATTAGTACAAGATGGTATAGATGGTACCTTCTTCTTAGCTACTTGTGATGGATCGATGAGTGAATTCGTGATCTTATTATCACATGTTAGAGGTCTTTTGATATTAGAATACTCCAGTGAGCATTGAGTAATAGCATCAACTATTTCCTTCTTTTTTGGAGACTCAATATGTATCTTCTCAAGATTGGTCCATTCAGCTTCCAATTTTTGACATCTCGTATTGAGGATGAATTCTTGGTCTTCAATCATTGTTATCTTCTCTTCAAACCCCTTCTTTAATATTTCAACTTAATATTTATGCATATTTACTTTTTTTTGTAATTAAGATTCAAGTTCTTTGATCTTCTTGGAGTATTCTTCCAAATATACCTCTTTGACTTCATTGCCCTTTTTCTTCTCATCTTCAAGTGCATGGATCTACTCTTCTAGAGTCTTGATGACTCCCTCTTTTTCTTCAACATATTTGAGCCACTTTGAAGAACTTACTTCAAATCACATATTTGTTGCTTCAAAGGCTCCAACTTTTCTGGAGAGATGTAAGCATTCAACAATTTTTTATTGTAATAATTTTTCCAAAACATCAGTTTCTTCTTCTAGATAAGTGATATTTTCTTGCATGCATTAAAATACTCCACAAACCAGGGATGTAAGTTTTTTAGTAATACCATGAATAATCATTCATAATCTATCCACTGATATTTCTAGGAGATGTTGTAGATTGATTATCACTACTTTTGTGAGTATTTTCATCATGAGAATAATTTCCAAATATACTAACACATACCTCATTATCATTTAAGGTATGATGGTTATCCATCTTATTAGTTGAAACATGATCCACCTTCTCATTACTTTCCAGGCCCAATCTGACCTCATTATCAGCAAGGTATGGAGAACCAGATACTTCCTCTTCTATATATAAGAGGGAGTTCTTCTTCAAATTTATCTTCTCTTTATTTTTCCTGTTCATCGTGGTCTTGGTAGATATAGCCTTTTGATATGAGGTAACTGAATCTTCACCAACACTGATCTTCATTGTTGAATCAGAAAAGGAACTCAAGTCTTAAAAAGAGAATAACTTCAATGTAGGGAATCCAACAGAGGTAAACCTATCCCTTTGATACCAATTGAGAGGACCGGTTTGGGATATATCTTACAATGAGAGGGGGGGTGAATCATTGTTAGGGACTTTTGACACTAATTCCAACTTTCTATCCCTGTACTTATTGACTTGTTAGGATATTTATTCTCTTATTCTCTTTTCCATTTCGCATGAAATAATAGAAAGCAGTAAAAAATACAAACACAATTGTTTTACAAGGTTCACCACTCAATAAGAGCAGCTACATCCTTTCAATGCATGGGAATGACCAGTGCACGGATTCTCCACCATAATTTTATATGTTGTAACAGTGGATCGACTAGGAAAACAATCCTCTAGTCTATGTGGATCCCTACACTTGGAGGTGGAAGGGAGATGATCCTATTCTAACTTGAAACAAGTAGGATATGACCTTAAACTTGATGGTTCTTTATACTGCCATCCAGGACAGTCTTCTTCCTTCTTCAAAAGGTAGGTTCTACTCTTGATCTTATTTAGTTATCTTCACTTGATTACTTGAAAATTAGTAGGCAAGTAATTCTCCCCTTTCTTTATCTTCTTCTCTTTTGCAAGACAAACTGCAATAGATCTTCTTATTTCTTCTTCTTAGTGAAACACCAAGAACACTGAGATTACTTCTCTTCATCTATGCCATAATCACAGACTACCTTTGTGATTATTCGATCAATGAATTCAAGCCCATCTTAGTATCATCACAGTTATTCTTCCCTGAGTAATAATCAGTCTCTAAGTGGGAACACTTGATTCTTCTTGGACACACTGTATTATGTAATAGTGTATTGGTGTCTTCCAAATCATTGGTTCACCAAAACCAGGTATTCAAAAATACTATTTTCAAAGATCCTTTATGAAGCTCCTTCACAAATCTCTTTCACAAAGCTCCTTCTTTGTAGAGCTCACTGCTTCACAGAGCTCACTACTTCGCAGAGCTCTAGCATTCGTAGATCAAACACCTTCATGGAGCTCTCTGCCTTCACAGAGATCAGAGCTTTTGTAAAGAGAATTGACTCTGTAGAGTACTCTACCTTTGCAGATCTCACATACTTTGAGAAACCCACAACCACCGCCAAGCAAACTTCCTTCGCAAAGCTCACAACTTTGCAAAGCCTACTGATCCTTTGTGGAAGAACATGTCATCGTGAAGCATGTTTCCTTCACGGAACAACTTTCTTCACGAAGCTTCTTCACGATTTGAGATCTATAAAATTCTCATTAAGTCTCTCTACTTATCTCGAGGTGGTAGGGGACTATTTATTGGGTTTTCCCACTGACTCTAGAACCTTCCAGTGACCTCAACTCCATGTAATCATTAAATCATGGAGCTCCAAAATTTTCTCTGAAATTCACTCTGTTTCACAAAGCACCATGGAAATTTTCTAGATTCGCGAAGCTCATCGTAATCGCAAAGTGTTCCATCAAATACTTTGCACCACCGTGATTCTCATTTTTCTTTTGCATCATCCCCATGCTCTTTCTTTCTTTGCACCGCCACATTTCTCCTTCCTTTGCACCACAAAACTTTCTTTTGAAGCTCTTCAACTCTTCCATTTGTGAAACCCATCGTAATCCCGAAAAGCACCATCAAATTTCTTCATGTCTTCACGAAATACACTTCATGAAGCCTATATTCATGATATTAATGAATTTTATATATTTGGATATGCTCTTCAAGAAAATAAACTTTTAGCGATGCTAGACCAACTCCAAATTTTGGACCCCAAAACTTTCGCAAACACTGGGAAACTGCACCACCTTAGACACCTGCTTCTGTAAGACCAACCATGCGGATTGGCTGAATCACTTCTCCCCTTTCCTTAATAAAGATTTCATCAAAATCTCTCCTACCAACTTATGATCCTTGTGAAATATAGACTAGCAAAGTATCTTCAGATTTACTGTGGAAAGTATTATATCATTCCTATCTTCCAGCAACCACTTTATTTCCAATCATAAATGAACATGATTGGAATAAACTTAACTCTAATATCATGCATGGAAATTTTGAATGTCAATCTCATGCTTGGACACCTCTCTCTGCTTTTTTTCACTTGGATTTGGTTTTCTTAATGTATGCACATGAGTGCATGCATGATGTGTTCCCAGCCAAACTGAATGCACACTCTTCTCTTCTTCTCCTCTTCATGAAAATCACATAATTATTTTCTTCTGTATGGTCACACTTAGAACATCACCTTCCATAATTTCTTCGTCAGTCATACTTAGATGGATAATACTTCAACATTCTTCATTTTTGTAAACAATATGTTAACTTTGACCCAAGTTGTTTGAACTGTAGGATCAATGCATCAATCATATGATTTTTAACAACATAGAAAATTTCCTAAGCGTGGAATCTAATTCTATGGATCCATAACAATTCTCCAGGCATATTCTCTTCAACTAATCTCCATTCACTTTGGAGTTACTTCTTCATTTTGAAAACTATTGACACTTATTGACAACAAATACAACTTATACAAAAATTGATCCCAACAATCTTCCCCTTTGTATTTTGTGTTCAATACCTTAAGACTTCTCCTGAAATGAATGTGTCAATGTCAAAATGAGAATCTTATATCACCTCGTACTTATTTCTTTCCCCAAGATTTTCATTACACTTTTGTCTCCCTTATTGACAAGAAATAAAAAGTTCATGGTAGAGATGGTATCATTTCATACTTAAGCAATGTTCCATCAATCATTTCACTCTAAGTCTTCTAGAGAAATTATCGGTGTAGAAAACCAGAGGATTTGACTTGGACAACAAATTTGTCCATTTCCCACTGTATATGACACCTTATGAGATGAGAACTCATGTAATTGTCTTCAAGGAATTTTCACTTTCATTCTAGTCTTAGGATAATAAGTGTGAAATAATAAACCTTAAACTCTTTCACTCTCTCCAATAAATGGATAAAAAACATTCAAGTGCCATTGGTAGGATAAGTGGCCTTGGGGGAATTTCATTATTCTTATGTCATTAATTAACTTTGTTACTCCCCCATTATAGAATGATCAATATTTTGAGTAACCAGTGATGTGATATTTAGAAATAACATACCTTTCCAATGGCGTGATCTTTGAAAAATATTCAGAGTAATTGAATCTTATACCAATTGTTGTTGATACTGATTGAGATAATGAATTTGGGAGCTTATTCGTGTGTCTCCCCATCAAGGGAACACTTATCATCACTGAATCTTAGGTTCTACCCCAGAGATCTATCTTTGCCTTCAATTCACTATATGATAAGAGAAAATACAATACACAAAGATTTAAGGGAATAAGGTAGATCATCCTTTCTTCATCAAAGTGAACAACAAGGTTTAGATGATTTTCAAAACCAAGATGCTCCATTATTCACACTTTCAAAACTGATCTTCAAGGCTGATTGTGATTGTGTGGGCCTTAGTACATCTTACATTTCATTGTGTGTGAGTCTTCTCTCTTGAAGGGATTTCATAGCACTAGAATCTCCTGGGGCAACATTCATCTTCTTGAGGATTTATTGTTGGCATGGATTAAATTCAAAGCATCTTCTAACATTGTGAATAGCCTTGTTTCACCTCACACACAGAACTTCTTTGTATTAATGTAGAATATTCTTTTTGTTTTTATCACTAGACTTAGCCTGTGAATCTTCCATCTTTCTCATTCTTTCCAAATCTTCTGGCCAAACCACTAATATATCATTAGGGGCTGAAGTATCAATATTGGATTTTCTATATGGAATATTCTGAGTTTCATCCTTCTTAGAATTTCTTTTGGATGCACTACCCTTAAAATTATTGGATTTACAATCCAAGATCTTCTCAAATTTTTTCCTTAGAGACTTCTTGGGAGTGTTTTCTTTTCTAACATTCTTATGAATACTTCCCAAGGATGGTTTTTCTTTATTATCCTACTCTTGTGATCTTCTTTTCTTATCCGATTTGGGTACCTATTGAAATGAACATGCACCATTCATGGGACCACTCCAATTGCATATATCACAAATGTTATCTCACATTACAAATCTATTTGTAGTATACAGATGCTTCTGGATATGTGGTTGTTTCTTCTTCTTCTCTGGATTTCTCCCCCTTGGGATGGGTTTTATCTATGATTTTACATTTATGGGATTGTACCAACAATCCTGTGCACAATGCCCATATCTATTACAACACCAGCATTGACCAGCAAACATTGACTTCTTACCATCATCTTTATAAGGTTGATGAATCTTATCCTTGATATGTTGTGATTTCTGTGGGAATTCTTCTTCCAAATTCTTATTCCTACCCACCCTAGTCAAGGAACTAGGTTTCTCATCACCTTTCTTAATCCATACTTTTTTAGAGTTGTTCTTCAATCCTATACTTTTTGTAGAAATAAATTTAGAAACATTATTACAAGATGGTATGGATGGTACCTTCTTCTCAACTGCTTGTGATGGATAAATGAGTGAATTAATGATCTTTTTATCACATGTTGGAGGTATTTTGATAGTATAATCCTCAAATGAGCATTGAGTACTAGCAGTAACTATTTCCTTCTTTTATGGGGACTCAATATGTGTCTTCTCAAGATTGGTCAACTCAACTTCCAATTTTAGACATCTCATATTGAGGATGAATTCTTGGTCTTCATTCATTGTCATCTTCTCTTCACAAACCTTATTTAATCTTTCAACTTCATATTCATGCATATTTACTTTGTTTTGTAACAAATAGTCGAGTTATTTGATCTTCTTGGAGTCTTATTCCAAATATACCTCTTTGACTTCATAGATATTTTTCTAATCATCTTCAAGTGCATGGATCTTCTCTTCTAGTGTCTTGTTGAATCCCTCTTTATCTTCAACATCTTTGAGCCACATTGAAAAACTTACTTCAAATACCCTCTTTGTTTCTTCAAAGGCTCCAACTTGTCTAGAGAGATTTAAACATTCAATAATTTTTTATTGTAAGAATTTCTCCAAAACATCAGTTTCTTCTTCCATCTAAGTGTTATTTTCCTGCATTCTTAAAAACACTCCACAAACTAGGGATGTAATTTTTTTTGGAATACCATGAAAAATCCTTCTTAATCTACCCACTAATATTTTTGGAGATGTTATAGATTGATCATCACCACTTATGCTAGCATTTTCACCATGAGAATAATTTCCAAATGTACTAACACATATTATCACAACTTGACCCTACCGGTGTAACACCCCAAGCTACCATGGTATACTTCTCTTTGAATAATATAGTAGATTGTGTTGTACGCAACATCGAGTTATAACACACCACAACCATGTTGAAATAGTGGGTGCCCTAGACCCAACTATGTAGTAATTTTGATTACCGTATCATGTGTACAGTTATTTATGCATGATGATATCTTACCATTATAGTGCAGACTTTTCTGTGTCCACTATAATAATGGTAATGTCCAAAGGTTAGTTGTCGTGTCGAGAGGTTATAGCAGATCCTAGGCTATAATGAGAACCTCAAGATACAATGACATTGAACTTAAATATATGTTCTATAGTCTAGATACATCTTACTGACTGGACATAGTAGATGTCTGATTATCAAGTGTTGGGGGCTCATAAGCATTGAGACTTCTTCTCATGAAATTCGCACTTGGTGATCTCTAGTAGTAAGATCATGAGGACAGACCCGCCAATAGGAACACCACATGTTTTGGGTGTCATTGGTTGTTCCTATCTATGGACATGTGTATTGTTCTCCTGACTTGAGACCATTACCAGTGTATATCATTTAATTACTTACTTTGATGCAGGGTGAAAACCCTGACAGTAATGTCATGGCGAGGTAGTTTGTGTCGGGTGCGTCATTAGTGGTATGACATTGGTTGAATGGTCAAAAAGGATTTGTCGCTTCCATGTTTAGGAAGTTATGTATCTCAGGCCTGGTTGATCAGGATGGTGCCACCTTCATAAGTTTTTGGCCAAAGCAGTAGAAAGGCGAATCCATCCAGATAGATCAACAAATAATAAAGCAAGATAAGGACGATGACACAAGAGTGTTTCCTTCTTTATAAGATATCAAATGACAAAGAGACTATAGTACACAGTCAGTGTTTGTAGGATGGTAGTCGTTTCTATGACTATCCTTATCTCTTTAGGGGCCATGATGGGTTTCTAGACCTCGCTCTTGGTCTGTAAATTTTATTCACTGCTATTGAGATAAGGGCCTAGAGGGTCACACACAATAGTGTATTTGAGAATCTGCACCTATTCAGTGGAATATGAATATGGACATAGTGGGCCCCGCCACGGGGTCCGAGCATTTGTCCAAGTTGTCGATCACCAAAAGAATTAAATAAATTCATTAATATTCAAGTTACGAATATTTGGTATTGAATTTATTTAATGTATTTACAAGTTTAGTAAATACGAGAAAATATTAATCGAACGAATATTATTTTAATATTCAAGGTTCGTTTAATATTAAAGCGGGACAACGAGTCGAGTTAAATGGCTCGGATTTTATCACGTAATATATTTTATATATTACAATTATGTGATGAAATTAATAAATAATATTGACGTAGTTATAAGTCGTCATAATTATTTATTTAGAGAACGTTGAAATATACGGGGGCCGGGGAACCCAACCGAGTATTTCTCAACGTCTCTATAAATAAGTGAGGAGGCTCTCTCTCTCTTGATGTGCACATCACTATTCATTCGTTTATGGAATGAAATTTGAGAGCCTCTCTCTCCTCCCGCTTCCTAGAGAGAGAAGCTGAAGATCCAAGAGCTCGGATCAAGTATCTCCTCACGCATCGCAAGATCGACGACGCGGTGATCGTCAAGACGTCGAAGATATCGTTGAATCGTCGTGCTAGCACCCAGAGTTAGACGATCGGCATTACTGCGGATTTTTGAGGTGCGTGTGGACGATCTAGAGGGATCCTGATATGGATCCTTCTTGCAACTATCGTCATCGACAAGTAGCGGTCGACAACGGCTTCGGATTTGCAACGGGTATTTTTTTCATTCTATTTTGTGCTCTTAACAATCTACGTGAGATCCTAGGACCTCTACGGGGCTCGGATCGTTAGAGACAACAAGTACCGTCATTGCGCCGATGAAAATTTTAAAAATCCCCAGCCCATCGGCTTCCGTTGCGGGCTCCGAAAACCCAACAGTGGTATCAGAGGGAGCGCGTATATTTTCTGAGCCAAATAAAATTAATTTTCATAATATTAAGTAGAGGGTTTTAAAATGGTCCCAGCGGTTCAAACTGCGCTTCGATCCGATCTCGAACGGCCAAGATACAGTCAATTTAAATTTTCGGATTGAATCAAATATGTAGTTTGATCTCGGGTACTAATTTTATTTCATCCAGCGAAACCGATCAAGTTGAGATTGGTTCAATTGATGTAATTAAAATTATGAAAATTATAATTTGTCAAATTAAATAATTTTCACAACAATTATACTATTTTAATAATTATTATTTTATTATTAGAATAATGTAATAATAATAAAATTATTATTTTATTATAATAATTTTATTATTATTTAATTTTAAAGGCTATTTAGCCTTTAGAATTTTTTTGGAGGAGACTTGACTCTTTTATGAAAAAATATGGTGGAATAACACTTCTTTGAAGTCTTATTTAAAAAAAATGGAGGGGTTGTCCGTGTTGAAAACAAAAAAAAACAAGCAAAAAATTGGGGGGGGGCATGTTGCGTGGAAGCAGAAGAAAAAAAAAAGGTCCCGTATGGCGCATGCAGCGCCGCGCTGTAGCAGCCTGTAGCCAGGGATCCGCACAGCGCCGCATGGGCGCTCCTCCCGCACAGCGTGCCCTCCGTCGGCGCCGCTCCCTTCCCAGTCGCATGCCCGCACCCCGGCATCCCTCTCCTCCCCGCGCGGCTTGAGCAGACCCCTGTCGTGACTCCTCTCGCCGATTGCCTCACGCGGAACCCCACTCCACGCCGGCTCCTCTGTGCACCCACCTCCAGTTGGGAGACCGCTTGCCTTGTCCCTGCTGTCCTCCGCCGACAGCACAACGGCACCAGGACACCGCGCCGGGTGCCACCCCCTCTTCCCGTGCGCTGCAGCACCGGGCTACACCAGGCGAGGCGCCCCTCCGCACAACAGCGTACAGCTAGGGCGCCGCACCCCCTTCGGTCGCGGCGGGTCTCCTTCCCCGGGACGCCGCGCACAGGGCCTCCGCACCCCTAACATCGTCGGGTGAAGCACCCGACTCTGGCCGCCTGTGCGCCCAGCTCCAGCGCGGCCCCCCTCACCTGGATGGTCTCTGCCGAAAGTCGCGCCCCTCTCCTGCTCGGACACTGCCCTGGATGGCTCACCTAAACAGGCCTCCTACGCAGCTTGCGCCTATTCCGGCCTAACCCGCACATAGCAGGAGGCACACCCCGAGCCTGCTCCTCCTCCGGCGGACCTGCACGGCGCACCCACGCCACTTCCTAGCCTTCACGAGCAGACCGCGATCTTCTCCCGACCGCGCGCTACTAGTTAGACCACCCCACACAGCCGATTCCCTAGCGCGAAGCCCCGCGCTCTACCGTGAGAGGTGCCGCCTCCAGCAGCGGTAGACCAAGGTTACCCGGTCGCCGCTCGATCCTCCCAGCGGGCAGGTAACCCTTCGGGTTTCGTTAAAATAATTAATTAATTAATTAATTAATTAATTAAAATAATTAATATATTAATTGTAGTGAAATAAATTTTAATACCTGATAAGAATTAATTTAATTTAGATATTAAATTAATTAATTAATTAATTAAATTATTTGAATTTATTAATTCATTTAATTTAATTATATATCCCTCGTACTTATTTATGCATTTTAATTTTCATCATGCAATATTTTAAATTACTCGTCGTCTGGTCTTGAGCATCGACCCATGTATGTCTGCTTTTAAATTATTTATTTAATTATATATTTAAACAGCGTGCGATGATTGTAATTAATTAAAGACGGTATGTGCATCGTCTATTTTCAATTAAAATGTATAAGGGCATGTGCGTCCAACAATTTATATGATGTACTTTTTTACCCGAGTCCCCCTCGCCTGTGCACGAGTATCTTTGTACTTCAGACAAAGACGATGACCGACGTCGATCCTACCAAGATGAGGCGGAGCACGTTGATCAAGACGATGCATGCAAGACGACACGTGGACTATGCCAAGATGAGTCGATAATCCAGAATGTGACATGGACTTCACCAAGATGAGGCGATGCTCCAGATGAGAAGTAGACATACAGAACGGGCAAGCTTCATCAAGAGTCAAGTATACGACTCAGGTATGATGCGCTTAGGTCATTTAGATTCTCAAGACCAGTCGGGTAGTAGTTTTACCTTTATGCATTTATTTATTATTTTATGTGTTTTTAGAACAGCGGGAAAAATACTTAAAATGATAAATAATAAAATGCATAAAGAAGCGACGTTTGATTTCTATTAAAGTTCAGTTGTGAGCGCGAAAAAATAGATGAACAAGATTAATAGAAATGGATTACATTCGTCAAGATAAAAACATAAATCCCTCAATGAAAAATATTAAGTCACAAACAGCCTTCCATCATTCAAGTTTGAACAAAACCAGGTGTTCGAGGTGCCGGTTCATGCCTTAGGTGAGGGTGCCTCTTACTGCCGGAGAGTTCTTATTTGTGTGGTGGGTCGACTTAACTAAAATTGCAGCAAGGATATATTCTTATCTAGTTTGTTGTAATTTTAGAGGCAAGCGTTGAGTAAATCATTAAATGATTTTTGAAGCTGAGACTTCACTCAACAGATCAAGGAACCGCGAGCTAATGTGGATGGCCAGCAAAAATCCTACCTTGGACCCTCCGAGTAGTGGCGTAGCCCTAGCTTGTAGACTATGAGGGAGGTTCAGGGATCTTTTCCACTAGAATACTCAAGAGTATTCTGATTCTAGTACAAAGGGTTCCTAGAATTCGAAAAATTAGTGGGAGACATTTAATGATTAAATAATCAATAATGTCATATTAGGTAATCACATAAAAGTACAATTTGCTGAAGAATATTTGTAGATAATGGAAAGCAATACCACAATAGAACTGCGATAAATATTAGACAAAGTTAATGTATAAACTAAGCATGAATTTCCTAAATGTAGTATATGCGCTTGCGCACATTACTACTACAATGGACATTCAAGGTGCTTCTGTCTGAACCTGTTAAGCTACCTCAGGAAGCGAGGGTGTAAAACTGCTTACATGAGACTCATGAATCAAGCATATGATGGTTCTGTCATAATGCTATCATAAACATCTGATGTTAGTTGTGGTCGCTACATCAAGACTAAGATGATGATCACATGTAGTCTCATCTCCAAGATCCTTTCAAGGAGAAAGTGAAGAAAGATTTGAATGTGACGGACACACTAGGTATGTGTAAAGTGAAAGACGGTTCACAATCTTTCATGCCATCCCATTTCTTATACCTTTTACACCCAATTACTCTAGTTTTGTTTAAGGTTACAAACGAACCATATAGAGTAAATTCTTCATTACCGCTAAGGTAACATTTTCCAAGTAATAAGAATATTAGAGATAACACCATCTTTTATTCTTATGGTGAATAAATTGAATGACAAGGCGAAAAGGCCTATGGAAAGTTATGCCAAAGTCACCTTCGTCATGTCCTTCAATGACAATTGGTTGGTTATTTAACAGGGGGTTATTTTCATCACATAATGAAATAAATTCATGGAAGTTTAATAACTAAAATACAAGAAGCAAGTTCCTGATCCTTGTTCAGTTAATATTCATCAAATAAAAGTATTGTTTTCTCTCATACTTCTTGGGTATTGAAATACAATATGCTTTTCACATATTTGTATTGAGATACAATAACCAAGAAAGTAGAGAAACATTTCTAGAAGTAAAGTGTCTTCTCCAAGCAGCTAAGAAAGGGTGATTCCTAAGTCAATAGGGAGAAACACATAACTTCTAATTTCCAAGTGATTGATTCAAATTGAACAAGTTGTGGAGTATAACCAAAAACATTTATCTCATGTGCCCATTTGGACATGATGAGACATTATTCCATATTTTTGGAATGAATGTTGTTTGAGGTGACATACTCAACAAATAGTTCACTACTATTTGAATCAATGGCAATATATGATGAATATAAAATGTAAGACCTACCCAGTTGTAACAATGTGATTATTTTTCAAGTAAAACTAAAAGAGGACGTCAAATATATACCCAGTATGGTATTTAGGCTCAGAACAGCTAAACACCTAAGGTATTATTGACACCCTTAGTTTAGACAAAGAAACCTTTTGAAATAAAGGTGCGCCACAAAGCTTCTGATGTTAGTTCAACACGAGAGTGTGAACTATTCCAAAGAAAACTAGAGGTAAAGATACTTCATAAGATTCCTTTAAGTAATTAAGGAATGTACCAATGAAGTATAAGTTTTGGTCAGAAGATATGAGTTGCTTCGGATCGGCAGGCCAAAGAATATCTTGACCAAACAATCATCGATCATGATAATGTAGCGTGGAGCAATTCCTAAATGCATGTTACCTTATCTACATAACCGTATTGATATTCATAAGGAAGATTGATGAAGAGTCTTACATATTAACATTGATCAAAAAATATGTAGTGCGGAGAAATTCCTAAATGCATATGTTACACATCAAAGTTATGATGTAAGTTTTATCAATGTTGTAACTTGTGAAAAATTCCATCATATTTCAAAATGTTATTTGCAAATAATAGAGTAAACCCATAACCAATATGCCAACTAAAATGAAAAATGGATATCATACGAGTCACAGTATGATGGAAAAACCATTATGTCATAGGATGTGTTTAGATGCAAAGAATTTGTTAGGATTTAAACAAACATGCATCAAGTTAAACACATTATGCATCTAAGGTAACTATCCTAACTGTTTCTTAAGATATTACCTAAATCCCTAAGATAGAAAAGATGTAATCAAGTATTAGACTACATTTCTATACAAGGGTGCACATCTATATTAGAGATAGTGGGATCTGAATTGACTTGGACTTAGTCAATGCTTGAGATGCACAAATGGTTGAAATAGGGAACAAGTTCCACAAGTACATTTGGAATAGGCCTGTTCCAGAGACACATACTGCGTAGGAAGAATGAAACCATGGTGATGGTTTTATATTCACCGCGACCGGTGATAAATTATTCATTGAGAATAATGAATCCTATAAGTAAGCAGTATATGACAATGAGCTAAGATTGACAAGATCAACTAAAATTCAATAATGGATTCCATGTATCAAATTGAAAAGGGGGCTTATAAATTGAATATTGTGGTGGGTATTCAAATGAAATGATACATGGATGGTACAAGTATGGTTCCAATAAGGCTCGATTGGTTATACCAAGTCGGTATGCCAAAATCTATTATAATTTTACTTGTCATAGCTGAACTTCTATAATATTGGTATTGGTCATTGGATGTCAAGATCATCTTTCGTGGAAGGTGTCTATACGACGCAACCAGAAAGAGATGATGACATCAAATGATTCCAATAAGGGTTGCAAGTTACTGAAATCCAATTCTAGATTAAAGTAAGCAACAAGATCTTAGAGCATTCATTATAAATGAATCTTTTCCTTGTGTCTACCAAAGGTTAGTGGGAGCGCCAATGTTTTCCAAGTGAAATATGTTCGGCAAAATATGGAAAACAGATCTTGATCTTACAATTAGATAAGATCAGGTTAAAATTAATTCTCCAATGATTGACTTCAAGTAGAAACCTAAGTTCTAGGGAATACGATCCACTGAGGTAGATCCAAATTTTTTTTGTTCCTAGTCAATCATATATATAATGACATTGTATTGAAAAATACAAGTTGGAACAATTCATGTTCAGAATTTTTTCCCATGTCACATGGCTTAATCTCTCTAGGTTAACATGTTCGGAGCATGTGTAGAGATTAAAGTTGTAAATTGATACCATATGATTTAGTTATGGATCATTCACATATTCCATATTATGTAAAATAATTGATACTGCTAGGAAATAATTTATTATAGGCAGATATCAATTATTTCCAGGAACACTGCAAGTGATGTAGTCAGAACTTTCATCTTGTACTTCGGTAAGTACAAATGATATGTACCTGGAATATAGAGAGGAAGGTATACTAGTTATGGTGGGATACAAAATAGTAATCCTTAGATCAATTTGATCTAGTATCACGGTTGGGAAAAGGAGATGAGCGAGTCAAGCTCATAAAATCTTGTGGTAGACATACCTACAAATACTGAGTACGTTGCAGCTTCTAAGCCATCTAAGAAGCAGTTATAAATCGCAATGATTTTTCCCAGTTCTTGGATTCTCACCTAGTGAGAAAAGTATTATCATAATGAGAATTATGATATTCTTACTAGCCAAGTAGTCAAGGTATGACAATCGAAAAAAGTAACATACTCGGAGATACCTTATCTTGATAAGTTTTACTCAAGCATATGAGGTCACATATAGCAGATATGCCACGTGGAGAAAACATGGCAGGCCTAACAGTTAAAGCCATTACTCAGTAGAAGCATGGTATTTATCATGTGAGTAGCTAACAAGTTTCGTTAGCAAGTTGGATCTAGTTCAAGTGGGAGTGTTGAAATAGTGGGTTCCCTAGACCCAACTATGTAGTAATTTTGATTACGGTATCATGTGTACAGTTAGCTATGCATGATGATATCTTACCATTATAGTTCAGACTTTTCTGCATCCACTATAATAATGGTAAGGTTCAAAGGTTATTTGTCATGTCAAGAGGTTATAGCAGATCCCAGGCTATAATGAGAACCTCAAGATACAATGACATTGACCTTAAATATATGTTTTATAGTCTAGATACATCTTACTGACTGGACATAGTAGATTTCTGACTATCAGGTGCTTGGGGCTCATAAGCATTGAGACTTCTTCTCATGAAGTTCGCACTTGGTGATCTCTAGTAGTGAGATCATGAGGACAGACCCACCAATAGGAACACCACATGTTTTGGGTGTCATTGGTTGTTCCTATCTACGGACATGTGTATTGTTCTCCTGACTTGAGACCATTACCAATGTATATCATTTAATTACGTACTTTGATGCAAGGCGAAAACCATGGCAGTAATGTCGTGGCGAGGTAGTTTGTGCCGGGTGCGTCATTAGTGGTACGACGTTGGTTGAATGGTCAAGAAAGGATTTGTCACTTCCAATTTTAGGAATTTATGTATCTCAGGCCTAGTTGATTAGGATGGTTTCGCCTTTATAAGTCTTTGGCCAAAGCAGTAGAAAGACAAATCCATCCGGATAGATCAACAAATAATAAATCAAGATAAGGACGATGACACAAGAGTGCGTCCTGCTTTATGAGATATCAAATGACAAAGAGACTATAGTACGTAGTCAGTGTTCGTAGGATGGTAGTCGTTGCTATGACTATCCTTGTCTCTTTAGGGGCTATGATGGGTTGCTAGACCCCGCTCTTGGTCTGTGAATTTTATTCACTGCTATCGAGATAAGGGCCTAGAGGGTCACACACAATAGCGTATTCAAGAATCTTCACCTATTCAGTGGAATAGGAATATGGACATAGTGGGCCCCTCCACGGGGTCCGAGCGTTTGTCCAAGTTGTTGATCACCAAAAGAATTAAATAAATTCATTAATATTAAAGTTATGAATATTTGGGATTGAATTTATTTAATGTATTTATGAGTTTAGTAAATACGAGAAAATATTAATCGAACGAATATTATTTTAATATTCAAGGTTCGTTTAATATTAAAGCGGGACAACGAGTCGAGTTAAATAGATCGGATTTTATCACGTAATATATTTTATATATTACAAGTATGTGATAAAATTAATAAATAATATTGACGCAGTTATAAGTCATCATAATTATTTATTTAGAGAATGTTGAAATATATGGGGGTCGAGGAACCCAACCGGGTATTTCTCAACGTATCTATAAATAAAAAAGGAGGCTCTATCTCTTGATGTGCACATCACTATTCATTCGTTTATGGAATGAAATTTGAGAGCCTCTCTCTCCTCCCGCTTCCTAGAGAGAGAAGCTGAAGATCCAAGAGCTCGGATCAAGTATCTCCCCACACATCGCAAGATCGACGATGCGGTAATCGTCGAGACGTCGAAGATATCATTGAATCGCCACGCTAGCACTCGAAGTTCGACGATCGGCATTCCCATGGATTTTTGAGGCGCGTGTGGATGATCTAGAGGGATCCTGCTATAGATCCTTCGTGCAATGATCATCGTCGACAAGTAGCGGTCGATAACGACTTCGGATTTGCAACGGGTATGTTTTTTGTTTTATTTTGTGCTATTAACAATCTATGCGAGATCCTCGGACCTCTCCGAGGCTCGGATCGTCGGCGACAATAAGTATCGTCATTGCGCTGATGAAAATTTTGAAAATCCTCGGCCCACCGGCTTCCGCTGCGGGCCCCGGAAACCCAACAAACCAATCAAACTATTCATTATGAATAGTAATACCCACTTTTTGAAATTTTATAAATTTTATATTTCAAAATGGACTTAATTTTTGGATTCGGAATATTGAAATTATCTTAGGGTGAATTTTTGGTACTTTTCAGTTAACTTTCATATTTTTATTAATAGTGAAAATTACTAAATTTTAATTAAAAAGAACATTTTTAATCGAAATAATTAATAGTGATAAATTATGAATTTGAGTTATTTTAGAGTATAATTAGATTATATTTTTATAATTTAATCCAATGTTAGTCATTGGACATAATTTTACATTTAAACTGGACATAAGAAAGTGCCAATCTTTTGATAGTTATTATCTCTTAAAAACACGCTTTTTGTTTTAACAACGGGAATTAATTTTAAATTTATTTATTCCACTTATGTGTTTTGAATTTAGAAAAATGGATCCCATATTTAGAATCAAGAGGTCCAAATTGTGTAAATAGGTAACTTTTATTTTTAGACATTTTGAATAATTACTTCAGTAAATATTTTATTTACCATGGTTAAACGGTAAATCCTCTAAATAAGGGTAAAAAAATAATATTATAATAACAATAAGTTACCCTAAAATGTATAATAAACCTATTGTTTGATACATGTTCGACCATGGGCATATTTGGGTCGATTTTGGGACCCCATGGATCCACTTGTAAGTGATAATGACACTTTATATTAATTAAGTTAAAGTAAATACAAAAATGAAATAAGCATATATCTTTTAGAAAAACATTTTTTACATAGGGTTATATATGTTATATTTTAGACTATAAATATTCATTAGAAAGATAAAACGATTTCCTACATAATGGTATTTTAATAATAATTTTTATACATTTAATAATTAAATTTATTTATGACACAATAATGATAAATTATTTACCTTATTAATGAAAGAATCAAATAATTGGTATTATAAATGTTAAAATTAATATAATTTGAAAGTTTTGATGGCATCAAAGAATTTTATTGTTTAATATTACATGTTAGGATTTCTTAAATGAATTTTTTTCGAATTAATAAAGTTTTTAAGACTTTAACAAAAATAAATTATTAAATAGTGTCAAAATTGACATAAATGAGTTTTTAAAACAAATATTATATTATTAATTGATATTATATTCCTAAAAATCTAAGGTTCGGTAAAAGGACTTATATAATTATATGTGTATAATTAATGGACCACTTGGGTGTCTCTTGAAAGTATATAGTATGTTTTTTAACTATATGATATAAAAATACAAAGAGACATGGTAAATGTCAAACTAATTAACTAAGAGTTAAAACTAAAAGATAAGGTTAATATAGTGACCCAAACCTGTCCAAAACCTATTTTTTGAGTATTTTTAGACCTATACCCACATTAAAATTTAAATAATAAAATTTTGATCCATTAGAAACTGAATATTAATTTATTATAAAATAATATTTCTAGCTTTTCCTAAGGTGCCCCTCACTCCCCTTATAAAAGGGCACTTCCCATTCCCTCTAATTCACACCTTAAAAGCCTTTTGGATCGGACAAACCCTGACCAAATATTCTCTCAACTATCCTCCCTTAATCCTAGAGGAATTACTTTAGTTATAAAGCCAACCTAAGAATCCCTTTTGATCAAATCAAAAGAAAGAACCCGAAGAAGAGGTAATGTTTTCACCACCCTCTTTCAAGTTCCTTTCTTCTTCAACTTCTTATTTCTTTCTTATTTTCATTCTAAAATAATAACTCCAGTATATTCTATATACTTTTATGTTATTATAAATATGGTACAACCATATTCATTATTCTATCCATCTTTTGAATAACATGTCACTATACGTGTGTACGTACGGCTTACCGTCTCCACGTCGTGGTGTAATTGTTATTAGAAACATTATTATTTGGATGGGTATGATAATGATGTGTAATTGATTTAAATAATAAATATAACATCATAATTATTCTGTATATATGATATACCATCCAATTATATATTATTTTAATATCAAAAGAATGATATTGTCGCTCGTGCGTACGTACGGACTACCGTCTCCATGAACGCGATGAGATTCATTCCTCATCGTATCCATGCAATTATAATTCTCATTTTATGATTACAAATAATGTTTAAGGACTTGATATCATTCTGTATATTAATAAGATACAACATATCTATAACAAACACAACTTATGTAACAAAACATATAAAAGAAAACGAGTAAGTTAACACCTGAAACGACGATAATAATAAGATATTATTAACAAAGCAATGTTAAAATATCATATATGATATCATATAAATGTATATGATTCTTGTATAATTTAATAACAACTATTTCACCATTATAAAGGAGGTTAAATTACCCTCAACCAAGTAAAAGTACAAGGTAAGAGTTTATTTCACAATCTCTTCATTATCTGAGGTAGTTTATACGTAATTATATACTGGGAACTCTTTATCATCCACATCCATGTTTCTTAAAAACGTATATCAAAAAAATCTTACTATTTTACAGAATATGGGTTAAAGTCATTTATACCATTGTTTGACTTTTTATAAGAAGTTTATAAAGGAATATTTCTGTCGTTTTCCAAACAAGGTCATTTTTAACCTTTTTGACAGAATTAAGGTAAGAATGTATTTTTTTAACTTATACGGTGAGTACGACTATTTTCCACCGTTATAAAATCGTAGAAGCTTACCTTACAAGATTATAAGAATATTTTGAAATTAAATGTTTTATTTTATAATTATGTAACTTTTAAATGATTTTAAAATTAATATCTTAAGAATTTGTGAAAGGTACTCTTTATCAAGATCCGAATTTTAAATGTTTTAAATATTTATCTTTCTAAATATTTTTAATTAATTTCCATGTTTTCAAAATTATTTTAAGGATTTATTTATATGGACATGAATTTATTGAAATGATATTTCTTTTCAAAAGTTTCAAAGTGGTATGGGACACTTTGATTCAAAAATATCTTTTAAATTACTTCCTTAATAAATGTGTGACTTTTAAATGATTTCAAAAAAGAGATATTTCTCCCAAATAGTTTTGATTTTATCTATTTCAACATCCTTTGATGGATTTTAAGCTTATTTGAAGTTGATTTATTATGATACAAAACTTCCATATTGTATTAAAGGTTTTGTGATATTTTTGACTGTGGATGTGTTATTTTTATACCATTCATGGTTTGTGGACAAAGTATTGACATTTCGTATGATAGTTTTAATACGAATGTTTATGTTATGTTTAAACCTGTTCATATGAGGAATTCATTGGACTTAGTAAGTGATGGTTGGAGCCCGCTATAGCTCCTCTATGCATCGGTAGGTCTCATGAGACAAACTAGTGTCTTGGCACAAGGCCTTGACAAAATATTATTTGTAGTCTTGGCATAAGGCCTTGACTATTTGGTTATGATAGTCTGGAATTATGCATTCTATCATTATGAAAGTGGTTATTGATATTTCATTTGATTATTCGACTAGTATAATATCCATGTGTATAAGTAAATGGAATTATTTCATTTTATTTTTTCCATATTATGATGAAGTTCAAGTTTAAAATGCTTTTGTTTTAGTTGTAAATTGCCTTAAATGTTTATGCTTATTTATGGAAGTTTCCACTATATTGTTATCCTTACTGGGCATCTGATCTCACCCCTTTCTATGTTTTATTTTTCCCAGGATGTGAAGAAGTATTTTATGAATGACCCACTGGGATAGTATGAGGGGATATGAGTTTGGACTATGGAGACTATGTTGTTGTAGTTTTCATTTTATTATGTAATGTAAACTTTATGAATGTATCTAGTCATTATAAGGCTAATAAACTAATCAGTATTTCAAGACATGATCTTTTGTGATCATGCCAATGTTATGTAATAATGCACTGACTTTGGGTAACTGGGGTCGGGGCATTATAGTTGGTATTAGAGGAAGGTTAGTACAAACCTTGGAAGCTAGATTTAGATAAACTCTGATTAGAGCACATAGCCTTAAGATGGACTTTGAGGATTAGTATAGAAGAACTTCTTAGAATTTTGGTATTGTAGATATTTTATGAGTTTTCCGAGAAATAAATCCTTGTCTGGATACGAGCAGGTAGAGGCGGCTCTGGCACAGATGTACCTAGGGGTAAAACCCGAAAACACCACTTGAGATAGACTCGAATGGGAACTAGTGCATGACAATGGGCCTTGCTGCACTCTTGGTTACGAAACTCCCAGGGGATATGCTTAGGATAATTCTCATTTTCTTTAAAAACCATTATGAAGGGTTTATGTGTATATAATTCCTCAAAGAAAACATTTTTATGATTATGGATTATATCCATAAACTGTTCAATTTATGTTAAGTATTTTACAAGTTTGAATTTATGTATTGTGATTCATAAACTAATTTAGTTTATGTCATTGTTTAGAAATGGAGCTTGGTGGAAGAAATGGAAACTGTATCAATGAACGCACTCCATTTAGGGATTTCCCTCCTGCTCAAGATAATTATAGTGGAGCTGGTGATGCAACTGGTGCTGATGATCTAATCATCATACTGGGACAACTCACTCAGGTTATGAATAATAACCTTACCTGTATGGAGCACCCTGATCCACAGTGTGGAGGATCAATGTTAGATCTCTTCATGAGGCAACAACCACCAACATTCAATGGGAGTACAAATCCATTAGTAGCTAAGAAATGGATTACTTCCTTAGAGAAAATATTCCATGCCTTAGGTAGTAGTGAAAGGGAAAAAGTTATTATGGTAGTTTACCGCCTCACTGGAGATGCTGACCAATGGTGGTCATTGATTCAAAACACAAAGGAAGATGATGAAGTATCAAATATGGAATAGAGGGATTTCAAAGAACTTTTCTTAGAAAAATACTTTCCTTGTGACCATCGAGCAGATATGGAAAGGAAATTTCTCAGTCTGAGGCAAAAGTAGGATGAGAATGTTGCAAAGTATTAGGCTAACTTTACAAGGTTAGCAAGGCATGCTGCAGATTATATACATAACCCAAGAAGTAAGATTGATCGTTTCTTTTATGGGTTAAAACCAATTCTTCATTGAGCTTTAGTATCGCAATCCTTCTCTTCATACGAAGATATTGTCTCATGTTCTATCAAGACAGAAAAGGAATTCTCTAAATCTTATGACAATAAAGTAAAGCAAGAGAAGAAGAGAATGGTGGAGAAAAAGACAGGTAATGGGAAAAAGGAAAAGAAAGATTTTCCATTATGTGATAATTGTGGGAAGAAACACCCTCGTAATTTCCTAAAAGGAATGTGAGTCTATTACAAGTGTGGTGAAAAAGGCCACCAAGCTCATGATTACAAGGGAAAGAAAGTTTCTATCAACATGGAATGCTATAATTGTAGAGAAATGGTGAATTCTGCAAATGAATATCCTAAGCACCAAGGAAACATACCTCAGAAAATGCCAAGGGAGAAAGGCTAAGCTTATGATGTTACTACAGTTGAAGTTGAATAATTATTGTATTTGTGTTTTTGGATTCAAGAGCTATATTCTGGTTATAAGAATAATGTGATATATATAAGGATTCTACTGTAGTACTATTTCATTAGGGACTTGAGATTGTATGGAACCAAGAAAAGTGACTCAATAACAGGTAATTTTTTTGGAAAATATATGTTTGAGAGAAAAATAAACCATAATATGGTTCTGATACCGAGGTAGTTATTTTGGAATAATACATGATTGATTTGGATAAATTATATTGGATATTCTTGACTACCTTGAAACTGATTAATGATTTGTATATTTCATAATTCTTTGAGTTTATAACATTTTTGGATAGAAGGAGTATATCCAGTATTCTAAAATGAATAAGGGATCATGAATGTAATCAATAAGGTTTTATGGTAATTCAGGATGTTTTAGTGTTTTAAAAGAATACATGATGAAGGTGTTCACATGTTATTCCGTGGCAAAAAGGATCTTGATTGTTTTTATATTCTCTATAAATTTTTGACTGTGAGTTTGGATAGAAGTATTTTGGATAATTATAGTTTGAGATTATTTTTTTATTTCCATAAAAAGGACAATCTGGAGGTCAGACGGCAACTCGTGGCGTCCGGCAAGGCCGCGAGACGTGAACCCGCAACCAAAGGGCGACAAGGGTGTATCACCTACCACTGACCCACGTGATGCCCCATATTGAATAATGTAGTTTTTTTAAAGGGTATGGTTGATGAATTATAAATTCATTTTTTTTGGAACCCTATATGAACAGGATAAATAGAATATTTTTTAAGTTCTATTATCTTTTAAAGTGAAAGATGAGTTTGTGGTAGAAATTAGTTAAAGGATGGAACTATACTTGAAAAGTATAAATTTTTTTATTCTCTTATTCTATGAAGAAATAAATTATTAAGAATTAGGTAAGGCATCTTAAAACCAAAAATGTGTTATCCTAATACCTTACGGTTTATTAAACCGATGGTATTTTAAATCATCATAGATTTGTGGCTTTGAGGCCCACAATTCTACAATTGTTTGTGATTGATGACCTCAATCACTCCCTATAAATATTTACGTTTTTCCTCCAATTATGTGTCTCTAATTTCAACCAATGTTCTCCTAATAGAGATCATAATTTGGTGGTGACTTTTTCATCCCCCTTCTCCTCTTATTAAAACTTAATTTTATTAACCCAATTTCCGATGTGGGTTTTCCCACAAAGGTATTTTCTATTTTCAACCTTTTATTTTAAAATAACAATTTCAAATTGTGAGGAAGCAATTTATTGAAGGATAGGAGAATGTAACACCCCAAGCTTCCACAGTACGCTTCTCTTTGAATAATACAGTAGCGTGTGTTGTACGCAACATAGAGTTCTAACACACCACAACCAATCAAACTAGCCGTTATGAATAGTAATACCCACTTTTTGAAATTTTATAAATTTTATATTTCAAAATGGACTTAATTTTTGGATTCGGAAAATCAAAATTAACTTAGGGTGAATTTTTGGTACTTTTCATAAAACTTTCATATTTTGATGAATAATGAAAATTACTAAATTTTAATTAAAAAGAACTTTTTTAATCGAAATCATTAATAGTGATAAATTATGAATTTGAGTGATTTTAGAGTATAATTAGATTATATTTTTACCTTTTAATCCAATGTTGGTCATTGGACATAATTTCACATTTAAACTAGAAATAAGCAAGTGTCAATCTTTTGATAGTTATTATCTCTTAAAAACACGCTTTTGTTTTAACAATGGGAATTAATTTTAAATTAATTTCTGCCACTTATATGTTTTGAATTTAGAAAAATGGATTCCATATTTAGAATCAGGAGGTCCAAATTGTGAAAATAGGTAACTTTTATTTTTAGAAATTTTGAATAATTACTTCGGTAAATATTTTATTTACCATGGTTAAAGGGTAAATTCAGTAAATAAGGGTAAAAAAATATTATAATAATAATAATAAATTACCTTAAAACATGTCCTAAACCTATTGGTTGATACATGTCCGACCATGGGCATCTTTGGGTCGATTTTAGGACCCCATGGATGTAGAGACCCGAAGCCTGACGTACATGGAAATTACATTACTTTTGCGGAATACTTAGTACATAAAAAAACACACACACAAGGACCATAATAGTATAGTGTCGTTGGAAACTCGAAATATAATCTTCTAATCATAGTGAAATATCTTCAACATCTCCCATAAAGTTCTTATTTTTTTTCTAAACCTAAATCCTTTATTTATGTCCTAGGGAAAAGAAAACATAAAAGGGTGAGCTCAAATGCTCAGTAAGGGTAAACAAAAGAAATATCAATCACTTCATATTCATAAGAACATATCTTTTGGAAATCTTAACCTGCAAAAGAGATCATAATTTCATAACATGGGATAAATCATAGTAGTGAAATGTAATCCCAATAATCATAACTTAAAACATGAAACTTTGTGGAATACACACATAATCATAGAGAATCATTTCTTGGTAGTCAAGACTCATTTCCAAGACTATCTTAGTGGACAAAGTCCCTTTCTGAACCGAGTTCACTCCTCATTTTAGTCCTGTTTCACTGAACCGGTATAACCTACCGTTCCAGCCATGTCTATCTCATGAGATATAAAATCTTTACCCAATGCATTGGAGGGAGATATAGGTCCCACCCATCTCATAATGATACCATTCTTATGTGTGCCACAAAATCATAAATCATACATCATTGCATAACCCATGTAAAAAAAATGGGAATCTTAAACATCATGACATCATAAAACAATTCATATATGATAAAGGAATTCATAAAAATAATTTTATCACAACATAATCAAATCAATGTAATAATAGGGATAAAAACAAAACCCTTTATTATCTTAGATGGAAAATAATTTTGATAAAACACTTGAACTCCATTCTTGAGGAAAATATCCTTTCTACTTCAAAAACAATCTTCCTTTCTTAACATGTCATAAAATTTTAAACTAAAAGAATTTGATTAAAATTAAACTTGAAAACTTGTAAAGGAATATTTTTGGAAATAATGTTTTAAAAATCCATTCATGCTGTATAAGTTAAAAAAACATTCTTCTCGTACTTTTGTCAGAAAAGTCAAAAAGTACCTCATAAGAAAAACGACAAAAGATTCCTTTCATATATTTTACTAAAAACTCACCGAAGGGTAAAATTGGATTTAAAAAAATTGTAGGTGGATGGAAAAAATATTACATATTGAGGGAACATGGATGTGGATGATAAAATACACCCCAGTAAATACCAAAGTATAAACAATCTCGGATAAAAATTGAGATTGCGAGATTTTCCCTTACCTTATGTCTGCTATGCTTTGTACGTATCTGAACCTCCTGTATAATAATTTAAATAATGTCATTAACTTATTACAGAATCATATTAATTGTTATGATATCATATATGGTTCACTTATGATTTTATATTACCCGTTCTTTTGTAAATTCCATGTTAAAGAAGCGTTTTGGGTAAAATCGTTTCATTTATCGTAGGTGTTTGGACTTGTTGTTCTTGACATTATTATTACTTATATCATGATTTACATACTTAAAAAATATAAAACATGATTTATATATCATATATATTCTATATATATATATATATATAATAGATAGATAAATGAAATGAAACACACCGTTCATGGAGACGGTAGTCCGTACGTACGCATGAACGCTGTTTTCCTTTTCTTATTGTCTTGAATGGAAGTAAGTAGGTGACATACATATATACATAAATCCATTAGCTTTATAATGTCATATATTTCATTATTATTTCTTATATATACTTTATAATCATTCTTAAATGGTTAACATGGAGAATGAATCCCATCGCGTCGTGGAGACGGTAGTCCGTACGTACGCACGAGCGATGATATCATTCTCATGATCGTGAACTTGTGTTGAAGTGTATGTATACTATTTCAGTATCAATATAAATTTATAATAATCATATATAGTTACTCATTAAACCATTATACCCATCCAATTAAGGTGGTGGTGGAAAATAGATTACACCACGGCGTGGAGACGGTATTCCGTACGTACGCACGCGCGGTGATTTCCTTTTTCCGTAGGATGGATAGAAGGTTAATTAGAGTTGTTTCATATTTATAATAAAATATAAGTATATAATAAATACTGATGTTATTACTTTATCATGAAACAACTAAAGAAGAAGAAGTTGAAGAAGAAAGAAATTGAAAAAGATCGGTAATGGATATTACCTCTTTTTGACGCGCCTTTTATTATCCTCCACTTAAAGAACTAAGGATGGTCTTTGAAGAAGACCATGACCTCTAGGATGATACTAGAGAAGTGGAGAAGACATTTTTTCAGGGGTTGGACGAGCTTGAATGCTCAAATTGGTGTGAGGAGGAGAGGGAGGAGGTGCCCTTTTATAAGGGAGGAGAGGGGCACCTTTGGGAAAACTAAAAATATTATTTTATTATAAAGTCAAGTTCGGTTTTAAATAGCTCCAAATTGATATATTTCAAAGATAAGGTGGGTATGGGTCGAAATCCTCTCATAAAATAGAATTTAGACAAGTTTATGTATCAATTTTAACCTTATCATTTAGATTTAACTTTAAGTTAGCTAATTTAACTTTTACTGTGTCTTCTTGTTTTCTTACACTATAAGGTTAATAAACTTACTATATTAAGACAAAAGAACCCCAAGTTGTTTATTATTAATATATATATCCTTATATAAGTCATTTGGCCTAACCTTAGATTTTTAGGAATTAAATAACAATTAATAATATAATATTTATTTTAAAAACTAATTTATGTCAATTTTGACACTATTTGGTACATGATTTTTATGAAATTCATAAGAGAATGATAAGTTCTAACCAAGTTACTTATATCAACAATAACATGTCATATTAACCTAGAAAATTAATTTAAGTCATAAAAAGTCTCAAATTAAATTTATTTGGGCATTTATAACATCAATTATGTCAATATTTCATTAATAAGACAATTACTGCATCATCTTTGTGTCATAATAAATGATAATTATTTAATCCCTAAAAATTCTAAATAAATTCCTATGATGTATATAATTGTATTAGATTTCTGGGGAATATTCATGTTTTAAGTTTCATGAAGTTTATCACTAAGTTAAAATTATTATACTTATAAGATTTAAGAAAGTGACATGTTGTCACATTCTTTGGTTTTAATAATAATTAAATTATTTTCATGAACAAAAGCCCATAAAATGAATCTAATACGACACTTAGGTTATATGGGTCTACTTTTATCCATCCAATATGATTTTTCCAATTTTTAGGGTAATTTTATAATCTTATATTTACCCTTAATTACCCGATTTACCTTTTACTATAGTAAATAAAATTTATCGTAGTTACTATTCACAATGCCCAAAAATAAAAAGTAGCTTATTAACATAATTTGGACTCACTGATTCCAAATATGGAATCCATTTTTCCAAATTCAATACAAAAAAGATGCATAAATTAAATTAAAATTAATCCCGTTGTTGAAAGAAAACAGGTTTTTCTTTAAAATATTGCAAAAGATTGAATTGTTTTAACCTACGAATCAAGGTAAAATCAATGCTAATGACATACATTATATTAAATGGTAAAAATATATTCTATTTATACTTTAAAACCATTAAATATTATAATTTAACCACATAAGATATTACAATGAAAAAAGTTGTTTTTAATTAAAATATAGCGTGTTTTTACTATTCATTAAAATATGAAAGTTATCGGAAAAATATCAAAACTTTATCTAATGTAAATTTTTATATCCTGTCACGACCCGCCCTCGGGGCCCGTGCCGTGACTACCCCAAGCCCGTCTTCCATAGGCCAGGGGCTGGCGACTAGCACCAAGGCGTAAATTCCGGTAAAAAGGGAAGGCACTGCCTTTGTAAAGTAAACAAGCTCCACAGAGTAAGAAAGCGGAAAAGTAAACACTAAGTAAAAACAGAGTACAACTGAAAGTGCGAAAAAGTAAATGGGACAGTATACAAACCGAAACAGAAAGTAAAGTACAACTCGAAAGGGAAAACAACAACTGTAAAGTAAAAGCTGCTATACCGAGCTGTCCACTGGAAATCCCACCTGAAGGGTGGGTACAGATAGCTCCACTGCTCCTCGGGTCCCGCCGTCCGCTCCGAGCACGTCTCGCCCAGTGGTCCACCTCCTGGTACCGTCCTGCTCAGCAAGCCTCAACTACGTTCAAAGTTTTCCGTCGTCTGCAACCAACGCAACGTAGTGTGGGCATAGCCCGTGCAGGGGTGAGTATAAGCTACTCAGTAGGGACCCCGAGACCCTTGAAGGTCTCCCAAAATCCACAAAGGATAAACCACAAAGGAAAGATACAATCACAAAGTAACAACCGACACAGCTTAGGTATATGCCCATACATATACCTAAATCATCAATTCCAAATACCCTCCAACCTCCGAGCCCAAGTACAACTCAGTCCACACAGGAAAGTATACGTATTCCACACAGGAAAGCAAAACGAAATCCACACAGGATAGCACAACACAATCCACACAGGAAAGCAACAGGATTCAGCTCACACAGGTATACATCATCGATAAGGTGAAAGGGATGATCAGACATAGATACTGAATCATCTAAGCTGGGACCCACATAGGATACAAGACCAGCTGTCTTCATCGATTCATCTATACTGGGACCCACATAGGATACAAGACCAGTATTGAATCATCTAAGCTGGGACCCACATAGGATACAAGACCAGCACAGCTAGGACCCACATAGGATACAAGACCAACTGTCTTCATTGATTCATCTATACTGGGACCCACATAGGATACAAGACCAGTATTGAGTCATTTAAGCTGGGACCCACATAGGATACGAGACCAGCATAGCTAGGACCCACATAGGATACAAGACCAACTGTCTTCATCGATTCATCTATACTGGGACCCACATAGGATACAAGACCAGTATTGAATCATTTAAGCTGGGACCCACATAGGATACAAGACCAGCACAGCTAGGACCCAAATAGGATACAAGACCTGCTGTCTTCATCGTCGCAGTCCACTGAGGATCCCTGCACAATCGCCGTCACAGTAGCAGTCGCAGCCAGCACTAGGGTTCCCGCACACAGCAAGCTCGTTCGGGAGGGTCCACTCCACGAACCGAGAGGCTGATACATCAACTTTCACAAATTCCAGAGTTGATGTATCCAAAACTTTCGTATCGCCAACAAGAAACCAACGTAACAGACAGCACGTCAATCGGACGCCCGGTCTGAGAGTTATTGGCTTTTTCGTCCCAGGGGCCCGGTTGGTTTTTAAGGAAAAACCAACCCGACCATACTCCACCTACGTCCAAACCTCAGGCGGAGTATTCCAAAAGATCCTTCTCACTAAGAGGAACTCAACAAAGCTGACGACACGTCAATCGGACGTCCGTAGCTCAAGATATGAGCGTTTCCGCTCCGAGGGCCCGGTTGGTTTCGTGTACGAACCAACCCGGCCGAACTCAAAGTATTCTGAAACCTTGACTGCGATATACCAAAACGAACGTCTCAATCCAAGGATCGCATCGCCGCTAACGGTTCGTCAAACGGAGGTCTGTAACTCAAGTTATGGGCAAAAGACCGAAGTCAATTCGAAAACGGGGGGTCCGGGTCTGGGCCGACCCGGCCCGACCCCCCCCCCCCCCCCTGGGTCGGCCCGACCCGGGTACAACACGGCCCGGCCGGCGGCGCGGTCCGGCGCGGCCGGGGCGCCGCTCTGGTGGCACGCGCGGGGGGAAAGGCCCCCGCCCTTCCTCAGCTGGCAGCGCGGCTGGATGCCGCGCCTTGAAAAAAAAACGCCCCCCCCCTTCACGTGGGGGGCTTGCCTTCGAGAAAACGGGGGGGGGGGGGGGGGCGCTGCCCCCACTTTGTAACCGTGGCCCCCTCCCTTCATGGGGGGCCAAAGAAGCAGCCCGGGGGGATTTAATTCCCCGAGTTTTCACCATTCCGGCCGGCCCGACTTGGCCGGCCGGCTTCTTCTCAACAGGACCGGCAAGGGTCGATCCTCTTCCGTCATCCGACACCGGCGGCCCGGCTGGTTGCCGGTCATCACATTCCGCCGGGGACCGGAACCGGCCGCGACCTTCGTCGTCCGGCGCGGTTCGACGGAACCGCGCCCCTCCGCCACGGCCTCGCTCCGGCCGCGGTGCCTTCGGTTTCCTTCAACGTGGCGTGACGGCGTCGCGTTCATGATAATCTTTCCACGGCGCGGCGCGACGGCGTCGCGCAATAATTGTCGAATGATATCTGCGTGGTGCGACGGCACCACGCCATCACGTTTCATCCGCAAGAAACAATCAAGAACAAAGGAGGGGGGTTCGTCCGTGTTTGTGCGGTCCCCCCCCCCCCCCCCTCTCGTTAGACGATAGCACATAATCATTTATTCTCAAGATTGTCATGCTAGAACCACGAACGAGAATAAATAAATAAACAACAACAAACCCCTACCTCGGTTTCAAGAACAATGTTCGTCAACGACCCGCGGAAGACAAGCGTCGCGGTGGTCGGCGTCACGGAAAAAGGATGTCGATGTCGTGAAGCGAGGATTCGAAGCTCTTTAACGGCGATTTCGTCGCGGGAAACCGTCGCGGAAGAGATGACGTGGAAGGAGACGTCGTTGGTGTCGCGGGTATGGCGTCGCGGAAGACGGTTCCCGAGAACGTGGCGTTCTTCGTCGAAGTCCGAATGTTCTTCGCGTTCTTCGCCAAAGTCTGAAGAAGAAGGAGAGAATTCTTCAAAACCTCTCAAGATGGCTAAGGAGACCAACCCAAATAAAATAAGCTAAGGCTTATTTTATTCACATAATTATCAATTTTAATTTCAAAGGTTTGAAATTCAAACAACTCAACTCCATTAATTAACCAAGTTGTCATGTTCATTAAAAGAGGAGTTTAAGGGAGTTTAAAAAAAAAGAAGGTGAAGAGTTATACTTTGTGTGGGCCCCACCACACTTAATCCTCCCAAGGGAGGTTAAGTGGATGTGGGTCCCACCTCTAACTCCCTTTGGGATAAAATAACCAACAAGTTAAAATAAAAAGTGTTTCCACATTTTTATTTAACTTCTTATAATTTCTACCAAAACTAACTTTCATCCCGCATAAAACGCAACCTCGGAAAAGGTCTCCTAAAGCGAAAATCGGCGTTGCGAGTTCATCGGTGTCCTCGGATTTCAATTCCGAGCACCGGATCAAAAGTTAGAAATTCCCGCTCATTCGTTCACTGAACATACCCGAGGAAAACTTCGGAAATTTATTACGGGCACTCCGGGTCTCGGAATCAGGTGTCGTCAGAAACCGCGTTCTTGTGAAATTCCAAAGAAAATTAAGAAAAAATTTACCTTGAATTTTATGGGTCTTTACATTACTCCCACCTCAGGTATTTACGTCCCCGTAAAGATACATCAAAAACTAGGGAAACAAATGAGGGTACTGAGCACGCATCTGAGCCTCCCGCTCCCAAGTACTCTCCTGGAGATTCCCGTGCTACCATCTGATGCGCACTAGATGAATCGACCGTACACATAGGACCCGCTCCTGTCGATCCTCTATCTCCCCTGGAACTTTCGTAAAAGTCGCCCCATCGTCAACGTCAAGATCTCCATGGTCAATGATGTGCGTCGGGTCGTGCATGTATCTCCTCAGCTGAGACACGTGGAAGACGTCGTGCACCCAGTGCAACTGAGGTGGTAGAGCCAGGCGATAAGCCACCTCACCAATCCTGTTGAGGGCCTGGAAGGGTCCGATGAAGCACGGAGATAACTTTCCGCCTCGGCCAAATCTCCGTATACTACGTCGAGGTGAGACCTGCAAGAAGACGTGGTCACCATCCTCGAACTCTAGTGGCCTCCGCCTCCTGTCAGCGTATGACTTCTACCGGCTCTGAGCTGTCCTCATCCGCTCCTGGATGACCTGGACCTTCTCTGTCTTGGCCTGGACCACCTTTGGTCCCACAAGAACTACTATGATTTCTTCTTTGCCGATTAAGAGAAATCCGGTCTCATCCCTTGGATGAACCACATTCTTTGCCTAATACAGTCAATCCTGACATGGATGATACTAATCCATACCAAGGATGACGTCGTAAGGCCTCGACGCTACTAACAAGAGATCCAACCGTTACTCTTGCCTCCAAGGGTTGAGTCACACTGTCGGCTTCAGTGTGTGATAACTGGGTCTCCTCTAGTAGATGTCTCACAAGTGAGGGTTAAGTCAACAGTCCAAACTGGAACCTCTTAGTAACAACACAAAAGAGGACAGGAATGAAAACATCACAAAGGTATGCGTCTTTTATTATTGCAACTTATAATACAAAGACGCTACACAATAGCAACAAGGAACTATAAGTACAAAAGACGTATCCACTAGTTCCGCTCCTGTCCATTTGCTCCCAGAGCTCCATGATCGAAGGCCTCAGCGGCCTGAAGCTGAGATCTCCCATGTCCACTAACTCCCTGCGGTCGGGGCGGACCTCCTGGTGGTGGTGGTGGCAACACCTCGAAGTGTCGCCCACCATCTGCTGCTCGGCCGGCTCCTCTGCCTCGTCTGCCTGCACTCTGCGGTCCTCCATGGCCGAACCTCTGTCTGGGAGGTCACTCTACCACCTGTTTCTCATCTGTAGGATGAGTCGGGCAGTCTCGAGCCATGTGACCTTGCCCGCCGCATGCGTAGAAATGCCTGCCCCTCGTGTAGCTGGCTCTCCTTCGTGTGCCCCACACAACCGAATCTTCATCCAGTGTCTGCCCATCTGATGGTCTGGCCCATTTGGACCTCTGCGTCACTTGTCTACTGCCAACTGCAGAAGACCCTGCTACGGGCCGTCCTGCGGAGGGCCCTATCACTGGAGCCCGCTCGGCGAGAAAACTTTCCACTAGAAGGGATCTCTCCAACACCTCTGCCTGCGTCAGAATGTTGAGGGAGATCATCGAAGCCCTGATCTCATGCCTCAGTCCCTGCTCGAAGGTCCGGGCCCGAAAGAACGGGTCCCGTACCATATCTGTGGAGTAGCGTGAGAGATCAGTAAATCTCGCCGAGTACTTTGCTATTGTAATGCTGCCATGCCGTAGCTGAAGAAGCTCCTGGATACGCACCGCACGAAGGGTGGCTGGGACGAACTCCGAGCGGAAGAGTCTCTCAAAGTCTGTCCAAAGTAGAGATTCCTCATCGTGCACCTGGAGCATCAAGCTCCACCATCGGCCCGCTGCTGCGTGCAGTAGGCTCGCAGCGAGGATCACCATGAGGTCTGCAGGTGTCCTCACTAGCCTAAAAACTTGTACCACTGCCTCCAGACAGTCCTCTGCTGCCTGGGGGTCCGTCTCCCCACGGAACCTAGGCGGTCGCTGGTGCTAGAACTCGTGCAGAGCTCCAATGCGATGTGCATCGTCAGCGGCTGGTGCTGGAAGCATCGGTGGCTCGGCGGGTAGAGCTACCGCCGGTGCCACTGCTGACAAAGGGCCCTGCAACGAGGCCTCGTCGCTCGGTGGGCTGTTGTCACGCTCGACTCTCGGAACCCTAGCTGGTTGCCGTCGTGGGGCCATCCTGAAAAGGAAACAGGTGCGCCATGGTCAGAACATTATACCTGGTGAGATGATATAAAGTAATCACAAAGAAAACTTTGTAACACACACGCAATCAATGTTTTCGTGCATTAAGTCGGAAATCAGTAGTCAGGGTCCTGGTGTACGGCTACGTAGGCCACCTCACCAACACTGGACTCCCTGGACTAATAACCACACTCATTACGCTAAACATTATTGCTTCACATAGAAAAGATCAGAGTTCGCGGTAGAACCGAACTCCTCTGATACCAATTTGTCACGACCTGCCCTCGGGGCCCGTGCCGTGACTACCCCAAGCCCGCCTTCCATAGGCCAGGGGCTGGCGACTAGCACCGAGGCGTAAATTCCGGTAAAAAGGGAAGGCATTGCCTTTGTAAAGTAAACAAGCTCCACAGAATAAGCAAGAGGAAAAGTAAACACTAAGTAAAAACAGAGTACAAATGAAAGTGCGGAAAAGTAAATGGGCCAGTATACAAACCCAAACTGAAAGTAAAGTACAACTCGAAAGGGAAAACAACAACTGTAAAGTAAAAGCCGCTACACCGAGCTGTCCACTGGAAATCCCACCTGAAGGGTGGGTACAGATAGCTCCACTGCTCCTCGGGTCCCACCGTCCGCTCCGAGCACGTCTCGCCCAGTGGTCCACCTCCTGGTACCGTCCTGCTCAGCAAGCCTCAACTACGTTCAACGTTGTCCGTCGTCTGCAACCAACATAACGTAGTGCGGGCATAGCCCGTGCAGGGGTGAGTATAAGCTACTCAGTAGGGACCCCGAGACCCCTGAAGGTCTCCCAAAATCCACAAAGGATAAACCATAAAGGAAAGATACAATCACGAAGTAACAACCGACACAGCTTAGGTATATGCCCATACATATACCTAAGTCATCAATTCCAAATACGCTCCAACCTCCGAGCCCAAGTACAACTCAGTCCACACAAGAAAGTATACGTATTCAACAGAGGAAAGCAAAACGAAATCCACACAGGATAGCACAACACAATCCACACAGGAAAGCAACAGGATTCAGCTCACACAGGTATACAACATCGATAAGGTGAAAGAGATGATCAGACATAGATACTGAATCATCTAATCTGTGACCCACATAGGATACAAGACCAGATGTCTTCATCGATTCATCTATACTGGGACCCATATAGGATACAAGACCAGTATTGAATCAACTAAGCTGGGACCCACATAGGATACAAGACCAGCACAGCTAGGACCCACATAGGATACAAGACCAACTGTCTTCATTGATTCATCTATACTGGGACCCACATAGGATACAAGACCAGTATTGAATCATTTAAGCTGGGACCCACATAGGATACGAGACCAGCATAGCTAGGACCCACATAGGATACAACACCAACTGTCTTCATCGATTCATCTATACCGGGACCCACATAGGATACAAGACCAGTATTGAATCATTTAAGCTGGGACCCACATAGGATACAAGACCAGCATAGCTAGGACCCACATAGGATACAAGACCAGCTGTCCTCATCGTCACAGTCCACTGAGGATCCCTGCACAATCGTCGTCACAGTAGCAGTCGCAGCCAGCACTAGGGTTCTCGCACACAGCAAGCTCGTTCGGGAGGGTCCACTCCACGAACCGAGAGGCTAATACATAAACTGTCACAAAGTCCATAGTTGATGTATCCAAAAGTTCCGTATCGCCAACAAGAACTCAACGTAACAGACGGCGCGTCAATCGGACGCCCGGTCTGAGAGTTATTGGCTTTTTCGTCCCAGGGGCCCGGTTGGTTTTTAAGGCAAAACCAACCCGACCGTACTCAACCTACGTCCAAACCTCGGGCGGAGTATGCCAAAAGATCCGTCTCACTAAGAGGAACTCAACAAAGCTGACAGAACGTCAATCGGACGTCCGTAGCTCAAGATATGAGAGTTTTCGCTCCGAGGGCCCGGTTGGTTTCGTGTACGAAACAACCCGGTCAAACTCAAAGTATTCCGAAACCTTGAGTGCGATATATTGAAACGACTGTCTCGATCCAAGGATCGCATCGCCGCTGACGGTTCGTCAAACGGAGGTCCGTAACTCAAGTTATGGGCAAAAGACCGAAGTCGATTCGAAAACGGGGGGTCCGGGTCCGGGCTGACCCGGCCCGACCCCCCCCCCCCCCCCTAGGTCGGCCCGAACCGGGTTGACCCGACCCGGGTCCGACCCAGCCCGGCCGACGGCGTGGTCCGGCGCGGTGGCGCGGTCCGGCGCAGCGGCGCGTTCCGGCGCGGTGGCGCGGCCGAGGCGCCGCTCGGGTGCCACGCGCGGGGGGCAAGGCCCCCGCCCTTCCTCAACTGGCGGCACGGCTGGATGTCGCGCCTTGGAAAAAAAATGCCCCCCCCCTTCACGTGGGGGGCCTGCCTTCGAGAAAACGGGGGGGGGGGGGGCGCTGCCCCCCCTTTGTAACCGTGGCCCCCTCCCTTCATGGGGGGCCAAAAAAGCAGCCCGGGGGAATTTAATTCCCCCGGTTTTCACTATTCCGGCCGGACCGACTTGGTCGGCCGGCTTCTTCTCAACAGGACCGGCAAGGGCCGGTCCTCCTCCGTCATCCGACACCGGCGGCCCAGCTAGCCGCCGGTCATCACATTCCGCCGCGGCCCGGAACCGGCCGCGGCCTTCGTCGTCCGGCGCGGTGCGACGGCACCGCGCCCCTCCGCCGCGGCCCCGCTCCGGCCGCGGCGCCTTTGGTTTCCTTCGACGCGGCGCGACGGCGTCGCGTTCATGATAATATTTCCACGGCTCTGCGAGACAGCGCCGCTCAATAATTGTCGGATGATATCTGCGTGGTGCGACGGCACCACGCCATCACGTTTCATCCGCAAGAAACATTCAAGAACAAAGGATGGGGGTTCGGCCGTGTTTGTGCGGTCCGGACCCCCCTCTTGTTAGACGATAGCACATAATCATTTATTCTCAAGATTGTCATGCTAGAACCATGAACGAGAATAAATAAATAAACAACAACAAACCCCTAACTCGGTTTCAAGAACGATGTTCGTCAACGACCCACGGAAGACAAGCGTCGCGGTGGTCGGCGTCACGGAAAAAGGACGTCGATGTCGTGAAGCGAGGATTCGAAGCTCTTTGACGGCGATTTCGTCGAGGGAAACCATCTCGGAAGAGATGACGCGGAAGGAGACGTCGTTGGTGTCGCGGGTATGGCGTCGCGGAAGACAGTTCCCGAGAACGTGGCGTTCTTCGTCGAAGTCCAAATTTTCTTCGCGTTCTTCGCCAAAGTCTGAAGAGGAAGGAGAGAATTCTTAAAAAGCTCTCAAGATGGCTAAGGAGACCAACCCAAATAAAATAAGCTAAGGCTTATTTTATTCACACAATTATCAATTTGAATTTCAAAGGTCTGAAATTCAAATAACTCAACTCCATTAATTAACCAAGTTGGCATGTTCATTAAAAGAGGAGTTTAAGGGAGTTTTAAAAAAAAGAAGGTGAAGAGTTATGCTTCGTGTGGGCCCCACCACACTTAATCCTCCCAAGGGAGGTTAAGTGGATGTGGGTCCCACCTCTAACTCCCTTTGGGAGAAAATAACCAACAAGTTAAAATAAAAAGTGTTTCCACATTTTTATTTAACTTCTTATAATTTCTCCCAAAACTAACTTTCATCCCGCATAAAACGCAACCTCGGAAAAGATCTCCTTAAGAGAAAATCAGCGCTGCGAGTTCATCGGTGTCCTCGGATTTCAATTCCGAGCACCGGATCAAAAGTTAGAAATTTCCGCTCGTTCGTTCACTGAACGTACCCGAGCCAAACTTCGGAAATTTATTCCGGGCACTCCGGGTCTCGGAATCAGGTGCCGTCAGAAACCGCGTTCTTGTAAAATTCCAAAGAAAATTAATAAATATTTTCCCTTGAATTTTACGGGTCTTTACATTATTCCCACCTCAGGGCTTTACGTCCCCGTAATGATACATCAAAAACTAGGGAAACAAATGAGGGTACTGAGCACGCATCTGAGCCTCCCGCTCCCAAGTGCTCTCCTGGAGATTCCCGTGCTTCCATCTGATGCGCACTAGAGGAATCGACCGTCCACGTAGGACCCGCTCCTGTCGATCCTCTATCTCCACTGGAACTTCCGTAAAAGTCGCCCCATCGTCAACGTCAAGCTCTCCATGGTCAATGACGTGCGCCGGGTCGTGCACGTATCTCCTTAGCTGAGACACGTGGAAGACGTCGTGCACCCTGTGCAACTGAGGTGGTAGAGCCAAGCGATAAGCCACCTCGCCAATCCTGCTGAGGACCTGGAAGGGTCCGATGAAGCGCGGAGATAACTTGTCGCCTCGGCCAAATCTCCGTATACTACGTCGAGGTGAGACCCGCAAGAAGACGTGGTCACCATCCTCGAACTCTAGTGGCCTCTGCCTCCTGTCAGCGTATGACTTCTGCCGGCTCTGAGCTGTCCTCATCCACTCCTGGATGACCTGGACCTTCTCTGTCGTGGCCTGGACCACCTCTGGTCCCACAAGAGCTGCTATGATTTCTTCTTTGCCCATTAAGAGAAATCCGGTCTCATCCCTTCGATGAACCACGTTCTTTGCCTAATACAGTCAATCCTGACATGGATGATACTAATCCATACCAAGGATGACATCGTAAGGCCTCGACGCTACTACCAAGAGATCCAACCGTTACTCTTGCCTCCAAGGGTTGAGTCACACTGTCGGCTTCAGTGTTTGATAACTGGGTCTCCTCCAGTAGATGTCTCACAAGTGAGGTTCAAGTCAACAGTCAAAACTGGAACCTCTTAGTAACAACACAAAAGAGGACAGGAATGAAAACATCACAAAGGTATGCGTATTTTATTATTGCAGCTCATAATACAAAGATGCTACACAATAGCAACAAGGAACTAGAAGTACAAAAGACATATCCACTAGTTCCGCTCCTGTCCATTTGCTCCCAGAGCTCCATGATTGAAGGTCTCAGCTGCCTGAAGCTGAGCTCTCCCATGTCCACTAACTCCCTGCGGTCGGGGCGGACCTCCTGGTGGTGGTGGTGGCAACACCTCGAAGTGTCGCCCACCATCTTCTGCTCGGCCGGCTCCTCTGCCTTGTCTGCCTGCACTCTGCGTTCCTCCATGGCCGAACCTCTGTCTGGGAGGTCCCTCTACCACCTGTTGCTCATCTGTAGGACGAGTCGGGCAGTCTAGAGCCATGTGACCTTGCCCTCCGCATGCGTAGCAATGCCTGCCCCTCGTGTAGCTGGCTCTCCTTCGTGTGCCCCGCACAACCGAATATTCATCCAGTGTCTACCCATCTGATGGTCTGGCCCGTTTGGACCTCTATGCCACTTGTCTACTGCCAACTGCAGAAGACCCTGCTACGGGCCGTCCTGCGGAGGGCCCTGTCACTGGAGCCTGCTCGGCGAGAAAACTTTCCACTAGAAGGGCTCTCTCCAACACCTATGCCTACGTCGGAATGTTGAGGGAGATCATCGAAGCCCTGATCTCATGCCTCAGTCCCTGCTCGAAGGTCCAGTCCCGAAAGAACGGGTCACGTACCATATCTGTGGAGTAGCGCGAGAGATCAGTAAATCTCGCCGAGTACTGGGCTACTATCATGCTGCCCTGCCGCAGCTGAAGAAGCTCCTAGATACGCACTGTACGAAGGGTGGCTGGGACGAACTCTGAGCGAAAGAGGCTCTCGAAGTCTGTCCAAAGTAGAGATGCCTCATCGTGCACCCGGAGCATCAAGCTCCACCATCGGCCCGCTGCTGCGTGCAGTAGGCTCGCAGCGAGGATCACCATGAGGTCTGCAGGTGTCCTCACTAGCCTAAAAACTCGTACCACTGCCTCCAGCCAGTCCTCTGCTGCCTGGGGGTCCGTCTCCCCACAGAACCTAGGCGGTCACTGGTGCTGGAACTCGTGCAGAGCTCCAAGGCGACGTGCATCGTCAGCGGCTGGTGCTGGAACCATCGGTGGCTCGGCGGGTAGAGCTACTGTCGGTGCCACTGCTGTCAAAGGGCCCTGCACCGAGGCCTCGTCGCTCGGTGGGCTGTCGTCACACTCGACTCTCGGAACCCTAGATGGATGCCGTTGTGGGGGCCATCCTGAAAAGGAAACAGGTGCGCCACGGTCAGAACAGTATACCTGGTGAGCTGATATAAAGTAATCACAAAGAAAACTTTGTAACGCACACGCAATCAATGTTTTCGTGCATTAAGTCGGAAATCAGTAGTCAGGGTCCTGGTGTACGGATACGTCGGCCGCCGCACCAACACTGGACTCCCTGGACTGATAACCACACCCAATACGCTTAACATTATTTCTTCACATAGAAAAGATCAGAGTTCGCGGTAGAACCGAACTCCTCTATTACCAATTTGTCACGACCCGCCCTCGGGGCCCGTGTCGTGACTACCCCAAGCCCGCCTTCCATAGGCCAGGGGCTGGCGACTAGCACCAAGGTGTAAATTCAGGTAAAAAGGGAAGACATTTCCTTTGAAAAGTAAACAGGCTCCACATAGTAAGCAAGAGGAAAAGTAAACACTAAGTAAAAACAGAGTACAACTGAAAGTGCGGAAAAGTAAATAGGCCAGTATACAAACCCAAACTGAAAGTAAAGTACAACTCGAAAGGCAAAACAACAACTGTAAAGTAAAAGCCGCTATACCGAGCTGTCCACTGGAAATACCACCTGAAGGGTGGGTACAGAAAGCTCCACTGCTCCTCGGGTCCCGCCGTCCGCTCCGAGAACGTCTCGCCCAGTGGTTCACCTCCTGGTACCGTCCTGCTCAGCAAGCCTCAACTACGTTCAACGTTTTCCGTTGTCTGCAACCAACACAACGTAGTGCGGGCATAGCCCGTGCAGGGGTGAGTATAAGCTACTCAGTAGGGACCCCGAGACCCCTGTAGGTCTCCCAAAATCCACAAAGGATAAACCAAAAAGGAAAGATACAATCACGAAGTAACAACCGACACAGCTTGGGTATATGCTCATACATATACCTAAGTCGTAAATTCCAAATACGCTCCGACCTCCGAGCCCAAGTACAACTCAGTCCACAAAGGAAAGTATACGTATTCCACACAGGAAAGCAAAACGAAATCCACACAGGATAGCACAACAAAATCCACACATGAAAGTAACAGGATTCAGCTCACACAGGTATACATCATCGATAAGGTGAAAGAGATGATCAGACATAGATACTGAATCATCTAAGTTGGGACCCACATAGGATACAAGACCAGCTGTCTTCATCGATTCATTTATACTGGGACCCACATAGGATACAAGACCAGTATTGAATCATCTAAGCTGGGACCCACATAGGATACAAGACCAGCATAGCTAGGACCCACATAGGATACAAGACCAACTGTCATCATTGATTCATCTATACTGGGACCCACATAGGATACAAGACCAGTATTGAATCATTTAAGCTGGGACCCACATAGGATACGAGACCAGCATAGCTAGGACCCACATAGGATACAAGACCAACTGTCTTCATCGATTCATCTATACTGGGACCCACATAGGATACAAGACCAGTATTGAATCATTTAAGTTGGGACCCACATAGGATACAAGACCAGCATAGCTAGGACCCACATAGGATACAAGACCAGCTGTCTTCATCGTCATAGTCCACTGAGGATCCCTGCACAATCGCCGTCACAGTAGCAGTCGCAGCCAGCACTAGGGTTCCCGCACACAGCAAGCTCGTTCGGGAGGGTCCACTCCACGAACCCAGAGACTGATACATCAACTGTCACAAAGTCCAGAGTTGATGTATCCAAAAGTTATGTATCGCCAACAAGAACTCAATGTAACAGACGGCGCGTCAATCGGACGCCCGGTCTGAGAGTTATTGGTTTTTTCGTCCCAGGGGCCCGGTTGGTTTTTAAGGAAAAACCAACCCGACCGTACTCCACCTACGTCTAAACCTCAGGCGGAGTATTCCAAAAGATCTGTCTCACTAAGAGGAACTCAAAAAAGCTGACGGCACGTCAATCGGACGTTCGTAGCTCAAGATATGAGTGTTTCCGCTCCGAGGGCCCGGTTGGTTTCGTGTACGGACCAACCCGGCCGAACTCAAAGTATTCCGAAACCTTGAGTGCGATATACCAAAACGACCGTCTCGATCCAAGGATCGCATCACCACTGACGGTTCATCAAACGAATGTCCGTAACTCAAGTTATGAGCAAAAGACCGAAGTCGATTCGAAAACGGGGGGTCCGGGTCCGGGCCGACCCGGCCCGGCCGGCGGTGCGGTCCGGCGCGGCGGCGCGGCTGGGGCGCCGCTCGGGTGCCATGCGCAGGGGGCAAGGCCCCCGCCCTTCCTCAGCTGGCGGCGCGGCTGGATGCCGCGCCTTGAAAAAAAAACGCCCCCCCCCCCTTCACGTGGGGGGCCTGCCTTCGAGAAAACGGGGGGGGGGGGTGCTGCCCCCCCTTTGTAACTGTGGCCCCCTCCCTTCATGGGGGGCCAAAGAAGCAGCCCAGGGGAATTTAATTCCCCCGGTTTTCACCATTCCAGCCGGCCCGACTTGGCCGGCCGGCTTCTTCTCAACAGGACCGGCAAGGGCCGGTCCTCTTCCGTCATCCGACACCAGCGGCCCGGCTGGCCGCCGGTCATCACATTCCGCCGCGGCCCGGAACTGGCCGCGGCCTTCATCGTCTGGCGCGGTGCGACGGCACCGCGCCCTTCCGCCACGGCCCCGCTCCGGCTGCGGTGCCTTCGGTTTCCTTTGACGCGGCGCGACGGCGTCACGTTCATGATAATCTTTCCACGGCGCGGCGCGACGGCGCCGCGCAATAATTGTCGAATGATATCTGCGTGGTGCGACGGCACCACGCCATCACGTTTCATCCGAAAGAAACATTCAAGAACAAAGGAGGGGGGTTCGGCCGTGTTTGTGCGGTCCCCCCCCCCCCTCTCGTTAGACGATAGCACATAATCATTTATTATCAAGATTGTCATGCTAGAACCAAGAACGAGAATAAATAAATAAACAACCACAAACCCCTACCTCGGTTTCAAGAACGATGTTCGTCAACGACCCGCGGAAGACAAGCGTCGCGGTGGTCGGCGTCACGGAAAAAGGACGTCGATGTCGTGAAGTGAGGATTCGAAGCTCTTTGACGGCGATTTCTTCGCGGAAGAGATGACGTGGAAGGAGACGTCGTTGGTGTCGCGGGTATGGCGTCGCGGAAGACGGTTCCCGAGAACGTGGCATTCTTCGTCGAAGTCTGAATGTTCTTCGCGTTCTTCACCAAAGTCTGAAGAAGAAGGAGAAAATTCTTCAAAACCTCTCAAGATGGCTAAGGAGACCAACCCAAATAAAATAAGCTAAGGCTTATTTTATTCACACAATTATCAATTTGAATTTCAAAGGTTTGAAATTCAAACAACTCAACTCCATTAATTAACCAAGTTGACATGTTCATTAAAAGAGGAGTTTAAGGGAGTTTAAAAAAAAGAAGGTGAAGAGTTATGCTTCGTGTGGGCCCCACCACACTTAATCCTCCCAAGGGAGGTTAAGTGGATGTGGGTCCCACCTCTAACTCCCTTTGGGAGAAAATAACCAACAAGTTAAAATAAAAAGTGTTTCCACATTTTTATTTAACTTCTTATAATTTCTCCCAAAACTAACTTTCATCCCACATAAAACGCAACCTCGGAAAAGGTCTCCTTAAGCGAAAATCGGTGCTGCGAGTTCATCGGTGTCCTCAGATTTCAATTCCGAGCACCGGATCAAAAGTTAGAAATTCCCGCTCGTTCGTTCACTGAACGTACCCGAGCCAAACTTCGGAAATTTATTTCAGGCACTCCGGGTCTCGGAATCAGGTGCCGTCAGAAACCGCGTTCTTGTAAAATTCCAAAGAAAATTAAGTAAAAATTTCCCTTGAATTTTATAAGTCTTTACATTACTCCCACCTCAGGGATTTACGTCCCTGTAAAGATACATCAAAAACTAGGGAAACAAATGAGGGTACTGAGCATGCATCTGAGCCTCCCGCTCCCAAGTGCTCTCCTGGAGATTCCCGTGCTGCCATCTGATGCGCACTAGAGGAATCGACCGTCCACGTAGGACCCTCTCCTGTCGATCCTCTATCTCCACTGGAACTTCCGTAAAAGTCGCCCCATCGTCAACGTCAAGCTCTCCATGGTCAATGATGTGCGTCGGGTCGTGCACGTATCTCCTCATCTGAGACACGTGGAAGATGTCGTGCACCTGGTGCAACTGAGGTGGTAGAGCCAGGCGATAAGCCACCTCTCCAATCCTGCTGAGGACCTGGAAGGGTCCGATGAAGCGCGGAGATAACTTGCCGCCTCGGCCAAATATCCGTATAATACGTCGAGGTGAGACCTGCAAGAAGACGTGGTCACCATCCTCAAACTCTAATGTCCTCCACCTCCTGTCAGCGTATGACTTCTGCCGGCTCTGAGCTATCCTCATCCGCTCCTGGATGACCTGGACCTTCTCTGTTGTGGCCTGGACCACCTCTGGTCCCACAAGAGCTGCTATGATTTCTTCTTTGTCGATTAAGATAAATCCGGTGTCATCCCTTGGATGAACCACGTTCTTTGCCTAATACAGTCAATCCTGACATGGATGATACTAATCCATACCAAGGATGACGTCGTAAGGCCTCGACGCTACTACCAAGAGATCCAACCGTTACTCTTGCCTCCAAGGGTTGAGTCACACTATCGGCTTCAATGTGTGATAACTGGGTCTCCTCTAGTAGATGTCTCACAAGTGAGGGTCAAGTCAACAGTCAAAACTGGAACCTCTTAGTAACAACACAAAGAGGACAGGAATGAAAACATCACAAAGGTATGCGTCTTTTATTATTGCAGCTCATAATACAAAGACGCTACACAATAGCAACAAGGAACTATAAGTACAAAATACGTATCCACTAGTTCTGCTCCTGTCCATTTGCTCCCAGAGCTCCATGATCGAAGGCCTCAGCTGCCTGAAGCTGAGCTCTCCCATGTCCACTAACTCCCTGCGGTCGGGGCGGACCTCCTGGTGGTGGTGGTGGAAACACCTCGAAGTGTCGCCCACCATCTGCTGCTCGGCCGGCTCCTCTGCCTCGTCCGCCTGCACTCTGCGGTCCTCCATGGTCGAACCTATGTCTGGGAGGTCCCTCTACCACCTGTTTCTCATCTGTAGGACGAGTCGGGCAGTCTCGAGCCATGTGACCTTTCTTGCCGCATGCGTATCAATGCCTGCCCCTCGTGTAGCTGGCTCTCCTTCGTGTGCCCCGCACAACCGAATCTTCATCCAGTGTCTGCCCATCTGATGGTCTGGCCCGTTTGGACCTCTGCGTCACTTGTCTACTGCCAACTTCAGAAGACCCTGCTACGGGCCGTCCTGCGGAGGGCCCTGTCACTGGAGCCTGCTCGGCGAGAAAACTTTCCACTAGAAGGGCTCTCTCCAACACCTCTACCTGCATCGGAATGTTTAGGGAGATCATCGAAGCCCTGATCTCATTCCCCAGTCCCTGCTCGAAGGTCCGGGCCCAGAAGAACGGGTCCCGTACCATATCTGTGGAGTAGCGCGAAAGATCAGTAAATCTCGCCGAGTACTGGGCTAATGTCATGCTGCCCTGCCGCAGCTGAAGAAGCTCCTGGATACGCACCGCACGAAGGGTGGCTAGGACGAACTCCGAGCGGAAGAGTCTCTCGAAGTCTGTCCAAAGTAGAGATGCCTCATCGTGCACCTGGAGCATCAAGCTCCACCATCGGCCCGCTGTTGCGTGCAGTAGGCTCGCAGCGAGGATCACCATGAGATCTGCAGGTGTCCTCACTAGCCTAAAAACTTGTACCACTACCTCCAGCCAGTCCTCTGCTACCTGGGGGTCCGTCTCCCCACGGAACCTAGGCGGTCGCTGGCGCTGGAACTCGTGCAGAGCTCCAAGGCGACGTGCATCGTCAACGGCTGGTGCTGGAAGCATCGGTGGCTCGGCGGGTAGAGCTACCGCCGGTTCCACTGCTGACAAAGGGCCCTGCACGGAGGCCTCGTCGCTCGGTGGGCTGTCGTCACGCTCGACTCTCGGAATCCTAGCTGGCTGCCTTCGTGGGGCCATCCTGAAAAGGAAACAGGTGCGCCACGGTCAGAAAAGTATACCTGGTGAGCTGATATAAAGTAATCACAAAGAAAACTTTGTAACACACACGCAATCAATGTTTTTGTGCATTAAGTCAGAAATCAGTAGTCAGGGTCCTGGTGTACGGATACGTCGGCCGCCGCACCAACACTGGACTCCCTGGACTGATAACCACACTCAATATGCTAAACATTATTACTTCACATAGAAAAGATCAGAGTTCGTGGTAGAACCGAACTCCTCTGATACCAATTTGTCACGACCCGCCCTCGGGGCCCGTGCCGTGACTACCCCAAGCCCGCCTTCCATAGGCCAGGGGCTGGCGACTAGCACCAAGGCGTAAATTCCGGTAAAAAGGGAAGGCATTGCCTTTGTAAAGTAAACAAGCTCCACAGAGTAAGCAAGCGGAAAAGTAAACACTAAGTAAAAACAGAGTACAACTGAAAGTGCGGAAAAGTAAATGGGCCAGTATACAAACCCAAACTGAAAGTAAAGTACAACTCGAAAGGGAAAATAGCAACTGTAAAGTAAAAGCCACTACACCGAGCTGTCCACTGGAAATCCCTCCTGAAGGGTGGGTACAGATAGCCCCACTGCTCCTCGGGTCCCGCCGTCCGCTCCGAGCACGTCTTGCCCAGTGGTCCACCTCCTGGTACCGTCCTGCTCAGCAAGCCTCAACTACGTTCAACGCTGTCCGTTGTCTGCAACCAACACAATGTAGTGCGGGCATAGCCCGTGAAGGGGTGAGTATAAGCTACTCAGTAGGGACCCCGAGACCCCTGAAGGTCTCCCAAAATCCACAAAGGATAAACCACAAAGGAAAGATACAATCACGAAGTAACAACCAACACAGCTTAGGTATATGCCCATACATATTCCTAAGTCATCAATTCCAAATACGCTCCAACCTCCGAGCCCAAGTACAACTCAGTCCACACAGGAAAGTATACGTATTCCACACAGGAAAGAAAAACGAAATCCACACAGGATAGCACAACACAATCCACACAGAAAAGCAACAGGATTCAGCTCACACAGGTATACATCATCGATAAGGTGAAAGAGATGATCAGACATAGATACTGAATCATCTAAGCTAGGACCCACATAGGATACAAGACCAGCTGTCTTCATCGATTCATCTATACTGGGACCCACATAGGATACAAGACCAGCACAGCTAGGACCCACATAGGATACAAGACCAACTGTCTTCATTGATTCATCTATACTGGGACCCACATAGGATACAAGACCAGTATTGAATCATTTAAGCTGGGACCCACATAGGATACGAGACCAGCATAGCTAGGACCCATATAGGATACAAGACCAACTGTCTTCATCGATTCATCTATACTGGGACCCACATAGGATACAAGACCAGTATTGAATCATTTAAGCTGGGACCCACATAGGATACAAGACCAGCACATCTAGGACCCACATAGGATACAAGACCAGCTGTCTTCATCGTCGCAGTCCACTGAGGATCCCAGCACAATCGTCGTCACAGTAGCAGTCGCAGCCAGCACTAGGGTTCCCGCACACAGCAAGCTCGTTCGGGAGGGTCCACTCCACGAACCGAGAGGCTGATACATCAACTGTCACAAAGTCCAGAGTTGATGTATCCAAAAGTTCCGTATCGCCAACAAGAACTCAACGTAACAGAGGGCACGTCAATCGGACGCCCGGTCTGAGAGTTATTGGCTTTTTCGTCCCAGGGGCCCGGTTGGTTTTTAAGGCAAAACCAACCCGACCGTACTCCACCTACGTCCAAACCTCGGGCGGAGTATGCCAAAATATCCGTCTCACTAAGAGGAACTCAACAAAGCTGACGGCACATCAATCGGACGTTCGTAGCTCAAGATATGAGCGTTTCCGCTCCGAGGGCCCGGTTGGTTTCGTGTACGAACCAACCCGGCCGAACTCAAAGTATTACGAAACCTTGAGTGCGATATACCGAAACGACCGTCTCGATCCAAGGATCGCATCGCCGCTGACGGTTCGTCAAACGGAGGTATGTAACTCAAGTTATGGGTAAAAGACCGAAGTCGATTCGAAAACAGGGGGTCCGGGTCCGGGCCGACCCGGCCCGACCCCCCCCCCCCCCCGGGTCAGCCCGAACCGGGTCGAAGTGACCCGGGTCCGACCCGGCCCGGCCGGGGCGCTGCTCGGGTGCCACGCGCGGGGGGCAAGGCCCCCGCCCTCCCTCAGCTGGCGGCGCGGCTGGATGCCGCGCCTTGGAAAAGAAATGGCCCCCCCTTCACGTGGGGGGCCTGCCTTCGAGAAAAAGGGGGGTGGGGGGGGGGGCGCTGCCCCCCCTTTGTAACTGTGGCCCCCTCCCTTCATGGGGGGCCAAAGAAGCAACCCGGGGGAATTTAATTCCCCCGGTTTTCACCATTCCGACCGGCCCGACTTGGCCGACCGGCTTCTTCTCAACAGGACCGGCAAGGGCCGGTCCTCTTCCATCATCCGACACCGGCAGCCCGGCTGGCCACCGGTCATCACATTTCGCCGCGGCCCGAAACCGGCCGCGGCCTTCGTCGTCCGGAGCGGTGCGACGGCACCGCGCCCCTCCGCCTCGGCCCCGCTCCGGTCGCGGCGCCTTTGGTTTCCTTCGACACGACGCGACGGTGTCGCGTTCATGATAATCTTTCCACGATGCGGCGCGACGGCACCGCGCAATAATTGTCGAATGATATCTGCGTGGTGCGACGGCACCACGCCATCACGTTTCATCTGCAAGAAACCTTCAAGAACAAAGGAGGGGAGTTCGGCCGTGTTTGTGCGGTCCGCCCCCCCCCCCCCCCCCCCTCTCGTTAGACGATAGCACATAATCATTTATTCTCAAGATTTTCATGCTAGAACCAAGAATGAGAATAAATAAATAAACAACAACAAACCCCTACCTCGGTTTCAAGAACGATGTTCGTCAACGACCCGCGGAAGACAAGCGTCGCAGTGGTCGGCGTCACGGAAAAAGGACGTCGATGTCGTGAAGCGAGGATTCGAAGCTCTTTGACGGCGATTTCGTCGCGGGAAACCGTCGCGGAAGAGATGATGTGGAAGGATACATCGTCGGTGTCGCGGGTATGGCGTCGCGGAAGACGGTTCCCGAGAACGTGGCGTTCTTCGTCGAAGTCCGAATGTTCTTCGCGTTCTTCGCCAAAGTCTGAAGAAGAAGGAGAGAATTCTTCAAAACCTCTCAAGATGTCTAAGGAGACCAACCCAAATAAAATAAGCTAAGGCTTATTTTATTCACACAATTATCAATTTTAATTTCAAAGGTTTGAAATTCAAACAACTCAACTCCATTAATTAACCAAGTTGTCATGTTCATTAAAAGAGGAGTTTAAGGGAGTTTAAAAAAAAGAAGGTGAAGAGTTATGCTTCATGTGAGCCCCACCACACTTAATCCTCCCAAAGGAGGTTAAGTGGATGTGGGTCCCACCTCTAACTCCCTTTGGGAGAAAATAACCAACAAGTTAAAATAAAAAGTGTTTCCACGTTTTTATTTAACTTCTTATAATTTCTCCCAAAACTAACTTTCATACCGCATAAAACGCAAGCTCGGAAAATGTCTCCTTAAGCAAAAATTGGCGCTGCGAGTTCATCGGTGTCCTCAGATTTCAATTCCGAGCACAGGATCAAAAGATAGAAATTCCCGCTCGTTCGTTCACTGAACGTACCCGAGCCAAACTTCGTAAATTTATTCCGGGCACTCCGGGTCTCGGAATCAGGTGCCGTCAGAAACCGCGTTCTTGTAAAATTCCAAATAAAATTAAGAAAAAATTTCCCTTGAATTTTACGGGTCTTTACATATCCTGATTCAAAAGAAGAATTTTATTTTGTCAAATTGAACATATAAACATGTCAAAAACTAGATTTAAAGTGGGTGCGCCATCAAAAGGTGGCAAAACTGCATTTTTTTAAAAATACTTATTTTACCCGAAAAATTTATTTTGTTCTTATACCATGTTCTAGAAAATGTGTAAGATGAATAATAATGTTATAAAATTCAAAATTTAGTTAATATTATTCATAACGGCTAGTTCATGACAATATTATAATAATATATCATTGTTTATTAAAACCCGGTATTGCGTACAACACACGCTATCGAGGAAGGTCGTGATTGCGTGTAATGTAATCCAAGTCAGGGTTTCCTGTTGTGAAAGAATCCTTCATTGTTTTGTATAACAGAATCCAACCATATTTCATTTATACATTGAATATATATATATATACTCAATGTTGCGTAGAATAACTATTATCAAAATTGTGTGTAACACGATCCAAGAATAGTGTTGCGTATACTGAAAGCTAATACGGTGTTGCGTATAGCGCAAGGTAATCTTGGTGTAGAATACAACACAAGACATTAATGAAATTAAAAGAATATTTTTCATAAAATCTCAGGGTGTTACATTCTACCCCCCTTAAAATGAATTTCGCCCTCGAAATTCATCGGGGTTATAAATGGTTTACTACTCGAAAGTTTGTTTAATAGAAACCCACATCGTAAAAAGGAATACCAAAATATGGCTTTAAAAACTAAAGTATGAAATGTAACAGTTACCCAAATTAACTCATCACTGGGTTTCCACGTAGGATAACATAGGTGAAAATATGGATATGGAAGAAAAATCTAACCATCAAGTTCTGATGGAGAGTGGTAGAGAACATGGCTATGAAAAATCCAACCATAGCAAAGCCATAAATTTGTGATGATCTAGGGTACCATCTGATTCATCAGATATAAGATCACTAGGACAACATTTTTGATTTTCAATATCATTTCCCTAAAGTTGAAAATTTTGAATTAGAAGAAATACTTACTTGATTTTGGTACAATCTCACTGTTGTTCGTGCTTTGAACAATTTCCACTTCATCTCTTAAAGAAATGAAGTTGAATTTGTTATTCGTGAAGTGTTAACAGATCATGTGATAGAATGATGGGTCATTCCATCTATTTCAAACAAAAGTTTAGCAATAGTTATCAAATATACATAAGTCCGTCTTTGGTGAGGTTAATCATATAAGATTCCAAAAATGAACTTATATTTCATATATCGTACCGCTTAATAAAATAAAACTAGTTTCTACTAACCAGGGACTTTTTGTAGGCCAGTGGTATGCGATAAAGGACCGTCTCACTTTAGTTGTGGGTTCGATTCCCACAGCCTTGGCCGATGAGATGGGTTGTCGCACATCCTGCAGGTTTTCCTTTTTCTAAAACTACATTATTATAACATCCCATCAACAATATCAAAAAAAATTTATCCTTAAACAATACTAACTTAGGTCCAACATAATCCATTCCAATCTTTAGGCTTATCTAAAATACTTCGGTCCAAGATCATAGTATAGAGAAAATGATCACGTGAATGCCATCATTTATCCCTCATATATCTTGTTCGTCACATTCCAGTCATGTGAATACCATAATCATGTAATCTCTTGAAAAATGAATACCCATTGAATCTTAGTGAAAACATGAGTTCTGTCAAAAGATAACTCTTTCCATATACCAAAATCCTCAAAATTCTATATACTTAGTCCTTATATCAATCATGAGCTCATGAATACAATCAAACATCTCAATATCTTCTTGTCCCTTCATTATGCGCATATCATCTACTTTCCAAAAATATTTCAATCAATTTTTTTTCCTGGTTACCAGTATCATATAATTATTGAAAACCAATACATAGATATTCCAAAATTCCACAATACCATAAATGAGATTCCATGATACTATTTTGAAATCCCATTACATAAACACTTAATCATTCCACCACATCGTTGTCATATTCAACATCGCCAATAGTGATCGCATGTGACTTCCCTTTGTCCTTTGCCTTAAGCGGTTGCTCATGTCGATCATCACTAACCCTTGGATTAGGTCATTTATTAGCATAATTCCCCATTTCCTTGCACTTGAAGCATTGAAGTGTTGGTGGTGCGTTCTCTGTAGTGTTTTCTTTATTCACATCATTAAAAACCCTTTTTCCATTACTTTGACACTCAGCTGATCGATGACCTTCTTTTCCACACTTAAAACATTTTCTAGTCCCTTTAAGACAATCTCCACCATGCTTCTTTCCACACTTTGTGCATAAGGAAACATCCATCTTCTTTTCACCATTATTCTGAGATTTCACCTTGAACTCCATCTTTCGTTTCTTGTCAAAACCATGAGATGGATATGTAACACCAAATTCCATTTCTACCTTGATAGCACAATGCACAATTTCTTCATAGCTACTGAAGTCTCTTATATCTAATGCCCTTCGAAGACTTGGTTTTAAGCCACTGAAAAATCGATCAGCTTTACTTTCAGGTTGGATGATAATGCCAGATGCATACCTTGCAAGTCTTGTAAAATTAGCTTCGTAAATACCAACATATTCATCATCCTTCTGCTTCAGCTCAAGAAATTCCTTTTCCATCTTTGTTCAAAGAATACGAGGGAAGTACTTATTGAAAAACAAGTTCTTGAACTCGTCCCATTACATGGACTCAATTTCATCTCTTGGCCTCGTATTCTTGATAAGAATCCACCATTGATCAACTTCACCTTCCAAATGATATACTGCTAATATGACTTTATCATGTTCAGATCATTGAAGAACTAAAAATATCTTTTCAGTGGTACTGATCCATTGTTCAGCAACAAGTGGATCAGAAGACCCACTGAAAGAAGGTGGACGTTTCCTCATGAAGGACTCAATAGAATATTGTTCCCTTCTCTTCTCATTTGGAAGTCCAGAATGATTCATAGCTTGTGTAAGTATAGAAATAAGATTTTGCACTCCATCTCCCATAACATTTGTTTGTTCAGGAGGACAATCATTGCATTGTCCATTACAGTGATCAACATGGTTCCTTCGGGTTCCAGCCATCGTCTAAAACCCAAAAAGAATAGTGTGAGAGGCAAAAATCATGCTAGGGAAAACAACATAATAAAGGGGGAATACCCTTAATATCTAACATCTTAGGTTAAATTATATGATCGTTACCGTTGTTCTAGGACTATATCCTATACGTATACTTATCCTTAGGTACATCCCTAGACATACCTTAGAAATATCTATAGGGATCTCACTAACGTTTTTGCATCCTAGTTTCCAAAGGTTGACTAAACCTTTCCTCTGATACCAACTGTAGAGACCCGAAGCCTGACGTACATGGACATTACATTACTTTTGCAGAATACTTAGTACACAACAAAAACACACACACAAGGACCATAATAGTATAGTGTCTTTGGAAACTCGGAATATAATCTTCTAATCGTGGTGAAAGATCTTCAACATCTCCCGTAAAGTTCTTCTTTTTTTTCTAAACCTAAATCCTTTCTTTATGTCTTGGGGAAAAGAAAACATAAAAGGGTGAGCTCAAATGCTCAGTAAAGGTAAACAAAAGAAATATCAATCACTTCATATTCATAAGAACATATCTTTTGGAAATCTTAACCTGCAAAAGAGATCATAATTTCATAACATGGGATAAATCATAGTAGTGAAATGTAATCCCAATAATCATAACTTAAAACATGAAACTTTGTGGCATACACACATAATCATAGAGAATCATTTCTTGGTAGTCAAGACTAATTTCCAAGACTATCTTAGTGGACAAAGTCCCTTTCTGAACCGAGTTCACTCCTCGTTTCAGTCCTGTTTCACTGAACCAGTATAACCTACCGTTCCAGCCATGTCTATCTCATGAGATATAAAATCTTTACCCAATGCATTGGAGGGAGATATAGGTCTCACCCATCTCATAATGATACCATTCTTATGTGTGCCACAAAATCATAAATCATACATCATTGCATAACCCATGTAATAAAAATGGGAATCTTAAACATCATGACATCATAAAACAATTCATATACGATAAAGGAATTCATAAAAATAATTTCATTACAACATAATCAAATCAATGTAATAATAGGGATAAAAACATAACCCTTTATTATCTTAGATGGAAAATAATTTTGATAAAACACTTGAACTCCATTCTTGAGGAAAATATCCTTTCTACTTCAAAAACACTCTTCCTTTCTTAACATGTCATACAATTTTAAACTAAAAGAAGTTGATTAAAAATAAACTTGAAAACTTGTAAAGGAATCTTTTTGGAAATAATGTTTTAAAAATCCATTCATGCTGTATAAGTTAAAAAAAATTATTCTCATACTTTTGTCGGAAAAGTCAAAAATACCTCATACGAAAAACGACAAAAGATTACTTTCATATATTTTACTAAAAACTCACCGAAGGGTAAAATTGGATTTAAAAAAATTGTAGGTGGATGGAAACAATATTAAATATTGAGGGAACATGGATTTGGATGATAAAATACACCCCAGTAAATACCAAAGTATAAACAATCTCGGATAAAAATTGAGATTGCGAGATTTTCCCTTACCTTATGTCCGATATGCTTTGTACGTATCTGAACCTCCTGTATAATGATTTGAATAATGTCATTAACTTATTACAGAATCATATTAATTTTTATGATATCATATATGGTTCACTTATGATTTTATATTACCGGTTCTTTTGTAAATTCCATGTTAAAGAAGCGTTTTGGGTAAAATCGTTTCATTTATCGTAGGTGTTTGGACTTGTTTTTATTGACATTATTATTAATTATATCATGATTTACATACTTCCAGAATATAAAACATGATTTATATATCATATATATTCTGTATATATATATAATAGATAGATAAATGAAATGAAACACACCGTTCATGGAGACGGTAGTCCGTACGTACGCATGAACGCTGTTTTCCTTTCCTTATTGTCTTGAATGGAAGTAAGTAGATGACATACATATATACATAAATCCAGTATCTTTATAATGTTATATATTTCATTATTATTTCTTATATATACTTTATAATCAATCTTAAATGGTTAACATGGAGAATGAATCTCATCGCGTCGTGGAGACGGTAGTCCGTACGTACGCACGAGCGATGATATCGTTCTCGTGATCGTGAACTTGTGTTGAAGTGTATGTATACTATTTCAGTATCAATATAACTTTATAATAATAATATATAGTTACTCATTACACCATTATACCAATCCAATTAAGGTGGTGGCAGAAAATAGATTACACCATGGCGTGGAGACGGTATTCCGTACGTACGCACGCGCGGTGATTTCCTTTTTCCGTAGGATGGATAGAAGGTTAATTAGAGTTGTTTCATATTTATAATAACATATCAGTATATAATAAATACTTATGTTATTACTTTATCATGAAACAACTAAAGAAGAAGAAGTTGAAGAAGAAAGAAATTGAAAATGATTGGTAATGGATATTACCTCTTTTTGATGCGCCTTTTCTTATCCTCCACTTAAAGAACTAAGGATAGTCTTTGAAGAATACAAGGACCTCTAGGATGATACTAGGGAAGTGGAGAAGAGATTTTGGTAGTGGTTGGCCGAGCTTGAATGCTCAAATTGGTGTGAGGAGGAGAGGGAGGAGGTGCCCTTTTATGAGGGAGGAGAGGGGCACCTTTGGGAAAACTAAAAATATTATTTTATTATAAAGTCAAGTTCGGTTTTAAATAGCTCCAAATTGATATATTTCAAAGATAAGGTGGGTATGGGTCTAAATCCTCTCATCCAATAGAATTTAGACAAGTTTAGGTATCAATTTTAACCTTATCATTTAGATTTAACTTTAAGTTAGATAATTTAACTTTTACCGTGTCTTCTTGTTTTCTTACACTATAAGGTTAATAAACTTACTATATCAAGCCAGAAGAACCCCAAGTTGTTTATTATTAATATATATATCCTTATCTAAGTCATTTTTCCGAACCTTAGATTTTTAGGAATTAAATAACAATTAATAATATAACATTTGTTTTAAAAACTAATTTATGTCAATTTTGACACTATTTGGTACATGATTTTTATGAAATTTATAACAGATTGATAAGTTCGAACCAAGTTACTTATATCAACAATAACATGTCATATTAACCTAGAAAATTAATTTAAGTCATAAAAAGTCTCAAATTACATTTATTTGGGCATTTATAACATCAATTATGTCAATATTTCATTAATGAGACAATTACTGCATCATCTTTGTGTCATAATAAATGATAATTATTTAATCCCTAAAAATTCTAAATAAATTCCTATGATGTAGATAATTGTATTATATTTCTGTAGACTATTCATGTTCTAAGTTTCATGAAGTTTATCACTAAATTAAAATTATTATACTTATAAGATTTAAGAAAGTGACATGTTGTCACATTCTTTGGTTTTAATAATAATTAAATTATTTTCATAGAAAAAAGTCCATAAAATGAATCTAATCTGACCCTTAGGTTATATGGGTCTACTTTTATCCATCCAATAGGATTTTTCCAATTTTTAGGATAATTTTATAATCTTATATTTACCCTTAATTACCCGATTTACCTTTAACTATAGTAAATAAAATTTACCGCAGTTACTATTGACAATGCCCAAAAATAAAAAGTAGCTTATTAACATAATTTGGACCCACTGATTCCAAATATGGAATCCATTTTTCCAAATTCAATACACAAAAGATGCAGAAATTAAATTAAAATTAATCATGTTGTCGAAAGAAAACGGGTTTTTCTTTAAAATATTGCAAAAGATTGAATTGTTTTAACCTACGAATTCAAGGTAAAATCAATGCTAATGACATAAATTATATTAAATAGTAAAAATATATTCTATTTATACTTTAAAACAATTAAATATTATAATTTAACCACATAAGATATTACGATGAAAAAAGTTGTTTTTAATTAAAATATAGCGTGTTTTTACTATTCATTAAAATATGAAAGTTATCGGAAAAATATCAAAACTTTATCTAATGTAAATTTTTATATCCTGATTCAAAAGAAGAATTTTATTTTGTAAAATTGAACATATAAACATGTCAAAAACTAGATTTAAAGTGGGTGCGCCATCAAAAAGCGGCAAAACTGCATTTTTTTAAAAATACTTATTTTACCCGAAAAATTTATTTTGTTCTTATACCATGTTCTAGAAAATGTGTAAGATGAATAATAATGTTATAAAATTAAAAATTTAGTTAATACTATTCATAACGGCTAGTTCGTGACAGTGTTATAATAATATATCATTGTTTATTAAAACCCGGTATTGCATACAACACACGCTATCGAGGAAGGTCGTGATTGCGTGTAATGCAAGCCAAGTCAGGGTTGCGTGTTGTGAAAGAATCCTTCGTTGTTTCTTATAACAGAATCCAACCATATTTCATTTAAACATTTAATATATATATATATATATATATACTCAATGTTGCGTAGAATAACTATTATCAAAATTGTGTGTAACACGATCCAAGAATAGTGTTGCGTATACTGCAAGCTAATACGGTGTTGCGTATAGCGCCAGGTAATCTTGGTGTAGAATACAACACAAGACATTAATGAAATTAAAAGAATATTTTTCATAAAATCTCAGGGTGTTACAATGGATCCACTTGTAAGTGATAATGACACTTTATATTAATTAAGTTAAAGTAAATACAAAAAATGACATAAGCATATATCTTTTAGAAAAACAATTTTTATATAGGGGTATATATGTTATATTTTCGATTATAAATATTCATTATAAATCTGAAAATATTTCCTACATAATTGTATTTTATTTATAATTTTTATACATCAAATAATTAAATTTATTTATGACACAATAATGATGAAGTATTTTCCTTATTAATAAAAGAATCAAATAATTGGTATTATAAATGTTAAAATTAATATAATTTGAAAGTTTTGATGACATCCAAGAATTTTATTGGTTAATATGACATGTTAGGATTTCTTAAATGATTTTTTTTTGGAATTAATAAAGTTGTTAAGACTTTAAAAAAAATCAATTATTAAATAGTGTCAAAATTTACATAAATGAGTTTTTAAAAAAACATATTATATTATTAATTGATATTATATTCCTAAAAATCTATGTTTCGGCCAAAGGACTTATATAATGATAGGTGTATAATTAATGGACCATTTTGAGGTATCTTGGAAGTATATAGTAAGTTTATTAACTATATAATATAAAAATACAAAGAGACATGGTAAATGTCAAACAAATTAACTAAGAGTTAAAATTAAATGATAAGGTTAATATAGTGACCCAAACCTGTCCAAAACCTATTGGTTGAGTGGTTTTAAACCTATCCCCACCTTAAAATTTAAATAATCCACTTTTGAGACATTAGAAACTGAATATTAATTTATTATAAAATAATATTTCTAGCTTTTCCTAAGGTGCCCCTCACCCCTCTTATAAAAGAGCACTTCTCATTCCATCTAATTCACACCTTCAAAACCTTTTGGATCGGCCAAACCCTACCCAAATATTCTCTAGACTATCCTCCCTTCATCCTAGAGGCCTTACTTTAGTCATAAAGCCAACTTAAGGAGCCCTTTTGATCAAATCAAAAGGAAGAACCCGAAGAAGAGGTAATGTTTTCACCACCCTCTTTCAAGTTCCTTTCTTCTTCAACTTCTTCTTTATTTGTTATTTACATTATAAAATAATAAATCCAGTATATTATATATAATTTTATGTTATTATAAATATGGTACAACCATATTCAGTATTCTATCCATCCTTTGAATGACATGTCACCATACGTGTGTACGTATGGCTTACCGTCTCCACGTCGTGGTGTAATTGTTATTCAAAACATTATTATTTGGATGGGTATGATAATGATGTGTAATTGATGTAAATAATAAATATAACATGATAATAATTCTTTATATATTATATACCATCCAATTATATATTATTTTAATATCAAAAGAATGATATTGTCACTCGTGCGTACGTACGGACTACCATCTCCACGAACGCGATGAGATTCATTCCCCATCGTATCCATGCAAGTATAATTATCATTTGATGATTAAAAATAATGTTTAAGGACTTGATATCATTATGTATATGAATAAGATACAACCTATCCATAACAAATACGACTTATGTAACAAAACAAATAAAAGAAAATGAGTAAGTTAACACCTGACATGACGATAATAATAAGATATTATTAACAAAGTAATGTTAAAAGATCATATATGATATCATATTAATGTATATGATTCTTTTATAATTTAATAACAACTATTTCACCATTATACAAAAGGTTAAACTACCCTCAACCAAGGAAAAGTACAAGGTAAGTGTTTATTTCACAATCTCTTCATTATCTGAGGTTGTTTATACTTAATTATCTACTGGGACCTCTTTATCATCCACATCCATGTTTCTTAAAAATGTATTTCAAAACTTTCTTAATATTTTACAGAATATGGTTTAAATTCATTTATACCATTTTTTAACTTTTTATAAGATGTTTATAAAGGAATATTTTTGTCGTTTTCTAAACAAGGTCTGTTTTAACCTTTTCGACAGAATTAAGGAAAGAATGTCTTTTTTTTAACTTATATGGTTTGTGCGGCTATTTTCTGCCGTTATAAAATCGTCAAAGCTTCCCTTACAAGATTATAAGAATATTTTGAAATTAAATGTTTTATTTTATAGTTATGTGACTTTTAAATGATTTTAAAATGAATATTTTAAGAATTTTTGAAAGGTACTCTTTATAAAGATCAAAATTTTAAATGTTTTAAAGATTTATCTTTCTAAATATTTTTAATTAATGTCCATTTTTTCAAAATGATTTTAAGGATTTATTTATATGGACATGAATGTTTTTAAATGATATTTCTTTTCAAAAGTTTCAATGTGGTATGGGACACTTTGATTCAAAAATCTCTTTTAAATTACTTCCTTAATAAATGTGTGACTTTTAAATGATTTAAAAAAAGAGATATTTATCTCAAATAGTTTTGATTTCATCTATGTCAACATCCTTTGATGGATTTTAAGCTTATTTGAAGTTGATTTATTATGATACAAAACTTACATATTGTATTAAAGTTTTTGTGATATGTTTGACTGTAGATGTGTTATTTTTATACCATTCATGGTTTATGGAGAAAGTATTGACATTTTGTATGCTAGTTTTAATACAAATGTTTATGTTATGTTTAAACCTGTTCATATATGGAATTCATTGGACTTAGTGAGTGACGGGTGGAGCCCACTATAGCTCCTCGATGCATCGGTAGGTCTCATGATACAAACTAGTGTCTTGGTACAAGGCCTTGACAAAATCTTATTTGTAATCTTGGAACAAGGCCTTGACTATGTGGTTATGATAGTATGGCATTATGAATTCCATCATTATGAAAGTGGTTATTGATATTTCATGTGATTATTCGACTAGTAGAAGATCCATTTGAATAATTAAATAGAATTATTTCATTTTATTTTTTCCATATTATGATGAAGTTCAAGTTTAAAATTCATTTGTTTTAGTTATACATTGTCTTAAATGTTTATGCTTATTTATGAAAGTTTCCTCTATATTGTTATCCTTACTGGGCATCTAAGCTCACCCCTTTATATGTTTTATTTTTCCTAGGATGTGAAGAATTATTTTATGAATGACCGACAGGGATAGTATGAGGGGATATGAGTGCAGACTATGGATACTATGTTGTTGTAGTTTTCATTTTGTGATGTAATGTAAACTTTATGAATGTATCTAGTGATTCCAAGGCTAATAAACTAATCTCTCTTTCAAGACTTGATATTTTGTGATCATGCCAATGTTATGTAATAATTCACCAACTCTGGGTAACTGGGGTCAGGGCGTTACAATCGGTCTCAAGCCGTAACTACCCCAAGCATGTCTCCATAGGCCAGGGGCTGATGACAAGTGCCAAAGGTGTAAGAATCTCAGGGAGGCCTTTGCCTAAGTACCTGTACACACACACATAGCCCACTCAATACAGAAGTGCAGAGAAAAAAAAGGAAACCAAAGTAAAACCACTATAACCCAACCATAGTCATGCATCAACTTCTATATAGGATCAGTAAAGTGATGAAATTTACTAACAAGATAACTGAACAGAAAAAGGGGAAAAACACGCGCCCAACTAGAAAGGTGTCATAACCCAGCAATAGGTAAAAGAAAGTAAATAGATGGTGAGTCTCACACCTAAAAATACTACTACATCCACTGAATGCAGCCCAAGATCATGTGTCCTCTATGCTTCTACATAGTCTCAATCGACCTATCTGTCGTCTGAAAGGGCACACCAAGTGCAGGCAAAGCCCAAGAAGGGGTGATTATAAAGATACTCAGCAGGATTCCCTGAAAGCTAGAGGGAGTAACAAAGAAGATACTAAAATGGTGAGTAGTAGATAGAACAAGAACAGTGTAAGAGTATAACAGAGAGAGTGCAGCTCAACTCGATAAGAGAAAGGAAGAAGGCTCCTCCAACCAAGAGGATCAAGACATAGAAAGCACGTGTTATACCTCGCGTGTCTTCGCCCCTCCTAGAAGGAGAGTAACTGAACCCAAGGAGTGATAACAAGAGTAGGGTGTATATATATGCTCAACAAGGAAACCTGAATGAGTGTGTAAGGGGATCTCTATCTCAAAGCTCAGCCCAAGAAAAGTCACCAAAAGTTCAAAGTATATCCATCACTGATGCCCAACAGTCCCACGTGCCAAAGTTGCCTCATCGTTGAACCGTACAACCAAGGGTCCCGCTCCGGTAATCACAGAGAAAAGTCACTGACTAGCCTCATAGAAAGGGCTGAGTCTGAAGAAATTCATCAGGTAACCCACTGCCCAACCCGGCTGGAGGGTAAATCCCAAGAGGTCGTCGGGTATCCCACTACACAGCCCCACTGGAGGGTAAACCCCAAGAGGTCATCGGGTAACCCACTACCCAGCCCCACTGGAGGGTAAACCCCAAGAGGTCGTCGGGTAACCCACTGCCCAGCCCCGCTGGAGGGTAAACCCTAAGGTGAATGGGTAACCCACTACCGAGCCCCGCTGGACCGTAAACCCTAAGGTGAACAGGTAACCCACTGTCCGGCCCCGCTGGTGGATAAATCCTAAAGTTAACGGGTAACCCACTGCCCAGCCCCACAGGAGGGTAAACCATAGAGTCATTGGGTAACCCACTGCCCAGCCTTGTTGGAGGGTAAAGCCAGAACTGGTTTGATAACTCCGCACTGCCCGTGCCATTACTGGGTGTCACTGACACCGCTACCATGTGTAAGTTCGGAGTGCGTCAAAGGAACCTACGACCAACACCCTTTCATGTTTCCACATTTAATGAGATCTTGAAAGAGGCTCTGCACACCCAAACAGAATACACCATTGCAATACTCACGGAAAAACATGCGAGATAGACTATTTACTCGCTGAAAACGGGCTCCTGATGGAAAGTTATTCAACACTGCTTTACGATCATACGGCGTCTCATGGGGCCCGCACCTCGGTCACAAAAAAGGTCATGCGAATTGCGCCATCGCGATGCTCTCTAAAAAACATGCCAAATCAACTATTCATATGCCCCAAACGGACGTCTGAGTAAAAATTCGTAGTACGCTGCACACAGCTTAAAAGACAGCACGTGGGGCCCACGCCTCATCTCTGGCATCAATGCCTGAAACCACCCTGGTCAACTTCGCCTCGATGCCAGGGTCGCAATGCCGCTAACGGTGCCAAAAAGAGACTCCGGATGAAGAAGCTGCAACTCCCCGCATTATGCAAACGGGGCCCTGTGGGGCCCATATTCTCAACCCCGAAACACGACATGTCGATCGTACCATTGTGTTCCTTGCAGATAACCATGAAGCGTAGGCTATTCATTTTCCCAGATGGGACATATGAAGCATAAGTCGTAAAAATGCAGCATACGTCTGAGAGCCTCCTCGTGGGGCCCACGCCTCGGGGCCAAATTTAGGCGGGCGAATTGGGTCATCGCAATCCCCTCGGAAGAACACTCAGAAACGAGTACTCAAACACCCCAAATGGGTGTTGGGGGAAAAGGTAGTGTTTCACCGTAAAACATGTGAAATAGGCCCTATGGGGCCCGCACCTTGTCTCCGACCCGAACACTTCGAAAAGCATCTCAAAAAGTCTACACGAGGACTGGGTTCACGCTGCCGCTGACAGTGCGTCAATCAGACATCCCAAGCAGGAGTTAGGTCCGACGCAAGAATAATTAAAAAATTAATTAATTATTCACATTAAGCGTGTCATGCCACCAAGCAATGAAACCAAACTGAAAAGGTTCCGAACCAACTTTTGGAAGGATCGTCTCAACACCAGGGCCACAGCGCCTCTGACGGCAAGTCAAACGGATGTCCGGCTCGCGAAGCACATCCGTCGCAAGCTTTAACAACAATTTAATATTATTAAATAAAGGCATTTCGGGTCACCCACCTTCTGGCGCAGAACTCAAAAATCATGAAAGGAACTTCAAAAATCCCGTCTCGCTGACACAAACCTGAGCCGCGGAAGGCGCGTCAAACGGACGCGCCGTTTAGGAGATAAGCCCCCTTGAACAAAAGGGCCCAAAATGGGCTGGTCCAGACTGGCCGACCCGTTCCAGACCGCCAGCCCGCAGCCCAGCCGTGGGTCCGGCCCGACTCGTCGTGGCCCACTGGCCATGGCCCGCTCTAGCAACACCGGATCCCCCCTCGGGTCTGGTTCTACAAAGCAGACCGTCCAATGGTCGGTCTTCGTCCGCGTCACACCAGTAGGACCCACGCTTTCCAGGTCCTTGTCAGTGGTGCCCCCCCGAGGTCAGCGCCTCGGGGCTTCTCTAGAGCATGACAGGATGAGAGAGACCCCCCCCCCTCCCCCGCCGCCACCGGCTGAGCTCACTGTCATCACAACATCCACCCGCGCTGCCGCCTGGCTCCCCCGCTCCACCGCTCCGCTGCGGTCGCCTCATCCGTGTCGCCTTTCCGTCGTCCCGTGCTACACAGCGCTCCGTCCAGAGCTTCCTCGTCTGTTCCATCCACACCTGATCTCCAGCTCTCCAAAGTCCTGGCCACCCCGGCACTGCACCACGAGCCACCACCACTTCGGGTGCTCCGCCGCGCAAAAACTGGCGGTCGCCGCTGCGTCACCCCAATCTCTGGCCACCACCCTTGCAGAAGCCGAGGCTTCCATTGGCCGCCAGAACTGCTCCGATGGCCCAATTTTGAAACCAAAGGTGGTTTTGGAAACCTTAGGACTAGGCCTTTGCAATTCCTTCCCCCAATCAATGATCCGACGGTCGATTGGAGCATTCGAAAATTCAGACGAAGAACGATGAAGAACGTGTCGAACTTGGGATTTAGAACAGGACTCGGAGGGTGGCCTTGTTCGTTCGGCCATCGTCCCAATTCTAAAATTATAGAATTAAAATGACGGAATTTGAAAAAAACTCAAGGAATTGAATAAGGAGTGTAAAATCAATTGAAAGCCTACCTCAAATGGGTCGTGCGTCATTCGCGGCATGTCCACGACACTCCTGCTTCGATCCACCAAGGTTCCGGTGGAGTTTTCTCCTTGATTCGGCAAAGAACGGTGAATAATGTTGAAGAACAGGAGAGAGATAGAGAGATAGGAGAGTGAAGGGATAACCCTAACTCTAAACTCATATTCTTCTATTTATAGAATAATCCGCTTAGCGCAGAATACGAAACTGTCGCGCCCTCTCATTTTATATCGCACCTAGGAAAAACGCCTCATTTCAAACTCAGCGGAAGTCTCATATTTCCATTCTGAGACTTTATTCAAAATTTATTCGAAAATAACGCCAGTGATAAAAAAATCACTAAGTCATTATTTTAAAATGACGATTTTTCCCTTGGGTGACATCTCTCACAGCAGGCCTGCGCCCGCAACTTTTACACCCCACCAATGGTAAACAGCACACTTCGAACGCAACTGTGCCCTCAGATTTTCGATCCAAGCTACTGTTTAGGAGAAAACACAACCCCTCCATGTTCATAGTATAAAAACACTTAACATTTTTATAAAATTTATTCCAGGAACACCGGGCCTCAGAATCGCACGTCGTCTCAGCTCTAAGTTCTAGAAATATATATAGAAATATTCCAAATTTTTACAGGCAAAAAACTGGGTCTCTACATCATTCCCTCCTTCAATATTTTCATCCCCGAAAAGCAAAACTAGGGGAAAAACTCGGGATACAGAGCTCACACCTAGCTCTCCCACTCCCAAGAAAACCTATAAAACACCATGTTGGCACAACACGCGAACCAAGGGATGGTTCGTACCCATAAGTTCTGCTACTTTCGATGACGTGCGTAGGAACACGCAGGCACCTCATCAGCTGAGACACGTGGGAGATGTCATGCGCCCACTCCTACTATTGGGAGGGTAGGTAAAGACGATAATCAACCTCTCAATCTCTTGCACGATTCCCGAACGGCCCAAAGAAACTCGGGGGACTTCCTCGGCTAAACCTCTACTTTCCACGTCACGACTGAAATCACGGTTTTTTCCTAGAACATAGTCTCATGATTCCCTCCTTCAGAATACTGATCTGGTGAAACACCCAAGGATAACCGGTCACACTTGTTTTCATTGTCGGTGCATCACAACCGAGACTCCCTTACACTCTCAAGAAGTGAATGAGTCAACACCATCGACTGAAGAAAAGTTGCACCCTCCTGGTCCAACAGGGTCAAATTCAGAGAGGCTAACTACTACAAAACTTCCCGCACCTGATGAGTCTGGGACTTTCTGTTAAGGGAGCCTGCTACAACACTGCCACTTTTCCAGAACATAGACTACCTCGAAATCATAGTCCTGTAGAAATTTCAACTAGCACCGTCATCTCAGGTTCAAGTCTCTCTGGGTGAGGACGCACCTGAGAAACTGGTGGTCTGAGAAAACCACAAAGTGTTCTCCCAGAAGATAACGTCTCCACATTCTCAGAGAAAAGAATACCGCTACCAACACCACATAGTGAAGTGTGTAGTTATGTTTATGGGGTTTCCATCACTTTGACCTGTACTTGATAACAGTATCAAGATTGACGTTGGGCACGCAAGGTACCAACGAACAGGGCAGGTGAGAAAACTCTTCCAACCGTTAGAGGCTAGACATGGAAAGCACATGGAATACTTCACGTTTCTTTGCCCCTCTTGGAAGGATAGTAATCCCCAAAACATGCACTCTGCCAAACCTAGTAGTGGAACCTCAAGAAAAAGGGGGGTCGTCAAGCAGAAAATCCCCACTAGAAAATCCAGAACCTTCTCTAACACTCCACCGCACGACCCTACCATGAATGTACATGTCAGAGGGACTCATCCACCACACCTCAATACTATCCGCTTTGGGTGGTACTGACTCTCCCTCATGGTTTTGATCGCATCACAAAAACACATCTTAGTGGGGGAAGAACCCCTATTTCCTATGCATTCAAAGCTATGTTGAACAACACCAACACAGGGTTACACCGATACCCTGCGTCACCCTCGGTAACCCCTCAAACAAGGAGTTAGACGAAAAGAGTACCTCACGCAGCTTCTAACAAGTTCTACTAAGAAAAGTAGAAATAGACATAGAGCGTACCTCTTATCATCTCATGCAATGAAGGATTGTAGACATCCATAGAACACAGCCACCCGTAGCCCCGTCTGTCATCTCCCTGAGCCTGACATGGGCTGCCTAGTGGTGGTGGAAGGACCTCGAAACGTCATTCGAAAACCATAGTTCTTCATGCTCTTCTGCCAACACTGCCTCCCTGGGGACCACCCTGTCCTCACCTGGGTGTTCTCTGATAATGAAATTGCCTCTATTGTGGCGATGCATCCACCAAATATCTGGAAAACTCATCACATTTGGTCAGGTAGTCTCACGCCACGAGACCTTGCTCAGAAAAATTATAGCACTAGTCCTCCCTGGGCTATCTCGGTGCTCTATGTTGTCCCCAACCATGTTCCTGAGTCTCATCAAGGGGAGACCTCCGGTATCAAGGCCCTTCCAATCGACGTCCCTCTGACAGAAATTTCTCTGTCACCAGTGCCTTCTCCAGCACCCTGAGATGGGTGAGGATGCACAAGGGCACTATGCTGGCACAAATCTCCTCTACAGAGACCTCGCTAAAACTTTTGTCCTCAGAAGTTTCCATCATAAACCACGTCCAAAGAGTACCGAGTAAGGTCTACGAACCTAGTCGCATACTCATCCACTACCATCACTCCCCACTGAAGCTCCAGCAGCTCCTGAAACTGTATAAAGCATAAGTAGAAGGGGTAGTACTCCTCACAAAACAGCTGCTAGAAGTCATCCCACGAGAGTACCAACTTATCGTGCATCTGAGTAACCCTAGCTCTACTAATGCCAAAATGTTTGGTGGAAAAAGACTGGTTGTCAAAGCCATCATCTAACCTGTTAGTGTCCGAAAAATCCTGAAGAGGCGAACCACCAACTCTATCCAACCCTTCACTGTCTGAGGGTATGGCTCACTGTGGAACCTCAGTGGTCTCTGACGCTAGAACTCATGTAGCGTGCCCAGCCTGCGCTCATCTTTGGCCCTCACTTCCGGTACTATCTACAACTCCATAGGTGGAGGTGCTACTGCATGTCCTCCTAGAGAAGGGGTAATCATATGGTGGATCTTGAAATAAGGCCTCATCACTCATGGAGTCATTGTCATGAACCAGAGCTAGTATCCTGGCTGGATATCATCACAGAGACATCCTGAATCCGATCAAGGAGTATCGTGGTCAAATGAGCATATATATACCAAAAATGATGGGGATATGACTGAAGAAGGACAGTAAAAGACTCAATCCTATATGATGCATGAACCAAATTCCCTGCAACAAGTGTCTCAGTGTGCTGAGTCGAAAAGCGGGTTATCAGGGTCCTGTTGAATGGATACGTCGGCCGCCGCACCATCACTGGACTCCCTGGCCTGAGATCCGCTCTCGAGACACGTTGACACTATTGACCCAAAACTCAACCAATTCCTTTTTTAGGGACGTCTGAAAAACGCCCCAAGGAACGAACCACCTCTTATACCACTTTTTCATGACCCGACCCTACCAGTCTTGAGCGGCAACTACCCTAAGCTCGCCTCCATAGGCCATGGGATGGAGACAAGTGCCGAAGGTGTAACAATCTTGAGGTGGCATTTGCCTATGTACCTGTACACACACACAACCCACTCAATGCAGAAGTGCAGAGTAAAAAGTAAACCAAAGTACAACCACTATAACCCAACAACAGTCATGCATCAACTTCTATATAGGATCAGTAAAGTGCTGAAAAGTACTACCAAGATAACTGAATAGAAAAAGGGGAAAAACATGCACCCAACTAGAAAGGTGCCACAACCCGGAAACATGTAAATGAAAGTAAATAGCTGGTGAGTCTCACACCTAAAAATATTACTATGTCCACTAAACATAGCCCAAGCTCCTGTGTCCTCTACGCTCCTCCGTAGTCTCAATCGACCTGTCTGTCTTCTGCAAGGTCACACCAAGTGCGGGCAAATCCCAAGAAGGGGTGATTATAAAGATACTCAGTAGGATTCCTTGAAAGCTCGAGGGATAAACAAAGGATATACTAAAACGGTGAGCAGTAGACAGAACAAGAACAGTGTAAGAGTACAATAAAGAGAGTGCAGCTCTACCCGACAAGAGAAAGGAAGCAGGCTCATCCAACCAAGAGGATCTAGACATGGAAAGCACATGGCATACCCCGCGCATCTTCGCCCCTCCTATAAAGAGAGTAACTAAATCCAAGGAGTGGGAATAAGAGTAGGGTGTATATATATTCTCAACAAGTAAACCTGAATGAGTGTGTAAGGGGATCTCTATCTCTAAGCTCATCCCAAGAAAAGTCTCCAACAGTTCAAAGGATATTTATCACTAATGCCCAATATTCCCACACTCCAAAGCCGCCTCATCACTAAACCATAAAACGAAGGGTCCCGCTCTAGTAATCACAGAGAAAAGTCACTGACTAGCCTCATAGAATGGGCTGAGTCTGAAAAAAGTTGTCGGGTAACCCACTTCCCAGCCCTGTTGGAGGGTAAACCCCAAGTGGTCATCAGGTAACCCACTGCCCAGCCCCGTTGGAGGGTAAACCCCAAGAGGTCATCGGGTAACCCACTACCCAGCCCCACTGGAGGGTAAACCCTAAGGTGAACAAGTAACCCACTTCCCAGCCCCGCTGGAGGGTAAACCCTAAGGTGAATGGGTAACCCACTGCCCAGCCCCGCTAGAGGATAAACCCTAAAGTTAATGGGTAACCCACTACCCATCCCCGCTGGAGGGTAAACCCTAAAGTCAATGGGTAACCCACTACCCAACCCCACTGGAGGGTAAACCCATAACTGGTCCGATAACTCTGCATTTCCCATGCCATAACTGGGTGTCACTAACACTGCTACCGTGCGTAGGTTCGGAGTGCATCAAAGGAACCTCTGAACAACACCATTTCACGTTTCCACATTTAATGAGATCTCTGTTGACACCCTTTAAGGAGATTGAAAAAAAGTATGAAGAAAACATCAACTAATATCCAGAATCTTCATGAAATAACTACACGGCCGAACTGCGTGACATGACTCGGTGGCTGAGCTGCGTGAAATGACTGCATGCCCGAACTACGCGTCCAAACTCCGTGCGAGAGAATTTGGGATACCTCTGTGCGGAGCACCTGCATGGTGGAGCTACGTGGCATATCTGCGTGACCCAAGTTTTTTTCATCCAGGCCCATCTGTGCCTATAAATAGGACCCTTGGGCTCCCCATTTCCAGACTGAAATTTTTTGAAAGACTCTTTGAAGCTCCCATTGCGTAGCTCTTTCACCTCGATATCTCAAATTGTCCCAAGTAGCTCTATCAACTCTGAGATAAGGGATAATTAAAGGGAATAAGAATTTTTTGAAGTTCTTCAAATTTTTCAGTCACCCTTCATACCTACGCAGTGTACCTGTGCACCATACCTACACAGTACAATTGTGTGGTACATTTGCGCGCCATACCTGCGCGATTGAGCAACGCGGGGTACCTACGTGGAATACCTACACGAAGTACCTAGGAGAAAAACTCAAATACCCTTTGAGGCCTTTCATGGTGGGGTATCTCTTTCATTGGTTCCCTTATTCAAAAGGGGTTAAGTTGAAACCTCCCCCAAAACCTCCTGACTTCTCAGATCTTTGGGTAAGGCACATCAGTGCGTCTCCAATTTGGGTTTCTATCTCTGCAGTCAGAGGTTTCCCACATTTTTTTCATGATGGGGTTAAGATTCATGGGATGTTTGTGGGTTTCTATATCTACAGTCACATTGACTTTTCTCATAGTAATAGTGTTGGGAAGCTCCGAGTTTGGAAGATGGTGGGCTTCTGGCCTCTCCCTTTTCAAAGAGGTGACTCGGGACCTCAGTTCTTTGGTAGGGAAGGTACACTTCACACTTTCCATTCCGCGGAATTATAGGAGAAGTATCCCTCCCCTACCAGAACTAATTTTAAGGCATCCATCCTGGTATAAGCCCCTCACCTTCACCCCTTCTTCCTTCTATCTGTACCCTTGTCCAATGTGAAGAGAACAAAGGGAGGGCTCATCACCTATCCCTCATCCACCGTCGCCTCACCCTCTTCCATGGTCGACACGCCCTCTTCCATAAGCATGGAGGAAAAAAATTGGAATTGTGAAGTTTCATTGTTGAATCTTTCACATCCTCTTGTTTCTCACACCGAGCATGACTCACGTGGTCTTAGAGATATGTGATGATTACAACATGTACACAAATACTCACTGGAAGAAACTACGAGAACTCTGATTCCTGTTCAAACTAGGATACGTAGGAAGCTCGTTCAGAGCCCAAGCTCACTAGATATCCTCCTTAGAAATCCAACCCTAATTCCCCCAATTTAGGCATCCTTTTTCAATATGTAAGCCCAAACTCATCTTTCTCAGAAGACTATACTATCCTATGAGATTCATCGAACTACGTGGGCTTTGATTCCCATCCATATGGGATACATAGGAAGCCTCCTTGAGGTTCAAACCCAACACTTCAAAACAACCTTGTTCTCTTTGGGTCATATTCCCAATAGGGTTTGATCCTATTTGTAAATATATATCCTTTCCAAAGTTCCATGGGTTGTTTTAACATAAGTCCTACACTAAGTTGTAACTAAGAATCTTCCGCTTAAGGGTCCTTATCACATGACCTTAAAAGGTATGATGTGTCCCATTAAGTGGCATAGAACTATGAGGGTTCTGATTCCTTTCACAAGGATATGCAGGTAGCTCATTTTATGAGCACGATACCTAGATCAAAACAAAGCTTCATATCCCTAGATGACAATAAACTCCAAAGTGCCCCACTGGGTGGCTTAAAAACCAGTATCATCAAAAATGGTGATTAAAATAATCTCTAATCAGTATATTAGAGGATACCATTGATGGAAAACCTCGAATACATACTGATAATTCTTAAAATTTTATACATGTTGAATAAGTTATTTTAAATTCCAAGGGATACTTATGATATACTTGGTGAATTAATAAGGATTCATGAAATTATTTTAATTTCAAAGAGATTCCCGGAGTAGACAATAATTACCCCCAAAAGTGTGTGATGAGTCTGACCTCCCATCCTCTAGACCAATGCATGTTATTAAGTATCGTAAAGTTTAAAACTTAAACGAACTCCTGCCTTTGGAAAGCAGGTCCTCTTTGGATAAATAACTATTGGAAGTTTCCAGTTCCATGAATAAATCCAATCGAAACTTCCTGTAAACAAGTATTCCGAAATCTATAATATCACGTTTCAAGGACCTATGAAACAATCTCGAAAGAGGCTATGCACGCCCAAACAGATTACACCGTTGCAATCCTCACAGAAAAAAACACGAGATAACCTATTTACTCGCTGTAAACGATCTCCCGATAGAAAGTTATTCAGCACCGCTTTATGATCATATGGAATCTCATGGGGCCCGCACCTCAGTCCCAAAAAAGGTCAGGAAAACTACTACATCGTGATTCTCTCGGAAAAACATGCCAAATAGACTATTCATATGCCCCAAATGGACGTCTGATGAAAAAGTTGCAGTACATTTCACATAGCTTAAAAGACACCCCATGGATACCATGCCTCAACTCTCGCTTCAATGCCTGAAACCACCTTGGTCAACTTCTCCTCGATGTCAGGGTCACAACCCCACTGATGGCACCTAAAACGGACTCTGGATGTAGAAGCTGCAACTCCCTGCGTTATGCAAATGGGGCCATGTGGGGCCCACATTCTCGACCCTGAAACACGTCATGCTGATCGTACCATTGTGTTCCTTGCAGATAACCACGAGGCATAAGAAATTCATTTTCCCATAACGGACATATGAAGCATAATTCGTAAAAATGCAACATACGTCCGAGAGACGCCTCATGGGGCCCACGCCTCGAGGCCAAATTTAGGCGGGCGAATTGTTTCATCTCAATCCCCTTGGAAGAACACTCAGAAACGAGTACTCAAGCACCCCAAACGAGTGTCGGGTGAAAAAAGTGGCATTTTACCATAAAACGTGTGAACTAAGCCCTATGGGCCCACACCTTATCTCTAACCCGAATTCTTTGGAAAGCATCTCAAAAATTATGCACAAGGACTGGGGTCACACTGCCCCTGACGGCGCCTCAATTGGACATCCCAAGCAAGAGTTAGGTCCAACGTAAGAATAATTAATTAATTAATTAATTAATTAATTATTAGCATTAAGCATGTCATGCCACCAAGAAATGAAACCAAACCGAAAAGGTTCTAAACCAAATTTGGAAGGACCGTCTCAACTCCAGGGCCACAACGCCTCTGACGGCACGTCAAACGGATGTCCGGCTAACAATGCACATCTATCACAAGCTTTAATAACAATTTAATATTATTAAATTAAGGCATTCCGAGTCACCTGCCTTCGAGCACAGAACACAAAAACCACAAAATCCACTCCAAAAAGCCCGTCTCACTGATACAAACCCACAGCTGCTGACGGCACTTCAAACGGACGCGTCGTTTAAGAGATAAGCTCCATTGAACAAATGGGGGCCCAAAATGGGTCAGCCCAGATTGGTCGGCCCGGTCCAGACTGTCGGCCCATGGCCTAGCCGTAGGTCTGGCCCGACTCATCGCGGCCTGCTCCAGTAACATCGGACCCACCTCATGTCCAATTCTTCAAAGAAGACCGGCCAAAGGCTGGTCTTCGACCGCGTCGCACCAGCGGGACCCGCGCTTTGCGGGTCCTTATCCACGACACCCCCCGAGGTCAGTGCCTCAGGGCTCCTCCCGAGCACGAAAGGCTGAGGGCGACACCCCCCCCCCCCCACTGCTGCCGGTCGAACTCACCGTCGTGGCACCGGTCGCCCGCACCGCCGCCTGGCTCCCCCGCTCCGCTGCGGCCGCCTCATCCACGTCGCCTCTCTATCGTCCCGCGCTACACAGTGCTCCTCCTGAAGCTTCCTCGTCTGTGCCGGCCACACCTGACCTCCGACTCTCCAAAGTCCCAGCCACCCTGATGTCTCACTATGGGCCACCGCCACTTCGGTTGCTCTGCCGCACAAAAACTAGCGGTCGACGCTGCGTCACCCCGATCTCCGGCCACCACCCTTGCCGGAGTCGGGGATTCTGTTGGCCGCTACAACCGCTCTGGCGGCCCGATTTCGAAACCGAAGGCAGTTCTGGAAACATCAGGATGAGGCCTTCGCAGCGCCTTCCCCCGATCAACGATCCAACGGTCGATTGGAACATTTGAAAATTCGAACGAAGAACGAAGAAGAACGCGTCGAACATGGGATTTAAAACGGGACTCGGACGGTGGCCGTGTTCGTTTTTCCATCTTCCCAATTCTAAAATTATATAATTAAAATGAAGGAATTTGACAAAAAATCAAGGAATTGATGGAGGAGCAGAAAATCAACTTAAATCCTACCTTGAATCGGTCGCGCGTCGTTGGTGGCATGTCCACGACGCTCCTACTTCGATTCTCCAAGGTTCTGGTGGAGGTTGCTCCTTGATTCGGTGAAGAACGCCGAAGAAAAGGAGAGAGAGAGAGAGAGAGAGAGAGAAAGGAGAGATAAGGGAGAACCCTAACTCCAAACTCCTATTCTTCTATTTATAGAAGAATCCACATAGCACAGAATCCGAAACTGCCGCACCCTCTCATTTTATATCGCGCCTAGACAGAACTCCCCATTTCAAACTCAACGGAAGTCTTGGATTTCCATTCCAAGACTTTGTTCAAACATTATTCGAAAAGAACGCCAGTGATAAAAAAATCACTAAGTCATTATTTTAAAATGATGATTTTCCCCTAGGTGAAATCTCTCACAGCAGGCCCGCGCCCGCAACTTTTACACCCCGCCTCGGGTAAACGGCACGCTCTGGACGCAACGGTTCCCTCATATTTCCGATCTGAGCTACCGTTTAAAAGAAAACACAACCTTACCCCGTGCATAGTATAAAAACACTTAACATTTTTATAAAATTTATTCCTGGCACACCAGGCCTCGGAATCGCATTCCGTCTCAACTCCTAACTCTAGAAATATATGTAGAAATATTCCAAAGTCTTACAGGGAAAAAACCAGGTCTCTACACATACCTCCATATCATTTAAGGTAGGAAGGTTATCCATCTTCTTGGTTGAAACATGAACCACCTTCTCATTAGTTTCCAGGCCCGATGTGTCTTCATTGTTAGCAAGGTATGGAGAACCAGATACTTCCCCTTCAATATATAAGTGGTAATTATTCTTTAACTTTCTATTCTCTTTATTTTTCATGTTCATCATAGTCTTGGTAGATATAGCCTTCTGATCTTGGGTAATGTAATCTTCATCAACACTACTCTCCATTGTTTAATCAGGAAAGAAACTCAATTTTTCAAAAGAGAATAAATTCGATGTAGAGAATCTAACAGAGGCGAACCTTTCCTTTTTGATACCAATTGAGAGAACCAGTTTGGGATATATATAACACTAAGAGGCGGGTGAATTAGTGTCGGGAACTTTTGACACTAATACCAACTTTCTATCACTATACCTCTTGACCGGTTAGGATCTTGATTCTCTTATTCTCTTTTCCATTTTTCATGCAATAATATAAAGGAGTAAAAATATGCACATGATATTTTTACAATGTTCACCACTCAATAAGAGTAGCTACATATTTTCCATGTATGGTAATGACCTGTGCATGGATTCTCCACCAAAATGTGATATGATGTTACAGTGGATTGACTTGGAAAACAATCCTCTAGTATCTGTGGATCCCTAAACCTGGAGGGGGAAGGGATATGATCCTCTTCCAACTTGAAACAAGTAGGATATGATATTACACTTGTTGGTTCTTTATACTACCATCTAGGAAAGTCTTCTTCCTTCTTAAAAAGGTAGGTTCTACTCTTGGTCTTTTCTAGTTCTCTTCACTTGATTACTTACAAATTAATAGGAAAGAAATTCTACCCTTTCTTTATCTTCTTCTCTAGTGCAATACCAACTGAACTAGATCTTATTCTTTCTTCTTCTTAGTGAAACACCAATGACACTGAGATTACTTCTTATATTCTATGCTATAATTACAAACTCCCTTTGTGATTATCAGATCAATGAAGTCCATCTTAGCTTAGCATCATCACAATTATTTTTTACTTAGTAATAATCAGTCTCTAAGTGGGAACACCTGATTCTTTTTGGACACACTGTAATATGGAATAGTGTATTGGTGTCTTCCAAAGCACTGGTTCACCAAAACCAAGTATTAAAAACTAATATTTGAAAGGATCCTTCGTGAAGATCTTTCACAAATCTCCTTCACAGAGCTACTTCTTCGCAGATCTCACTACTTCGCAGAGCTCTAGCATTCGTAGAGAACACACCTTCATGGGGATCTCTTCCTTTGCAGAGTTCAGATCTTTCACAAAGAGAATTGACTTTTCCGAGTACTCTACCTTCACAGAGCTCACATCCTTTCTTAAATACATAGCTACTACAAAGAAAAATGCCTTCACAGAGCTCACAACTTCACAAATCTCACTAAACCTTTGCGGAACAACCTGTCATCATGAAGCATGTTGCCTTCGCAGAACAACTTTCTTCTTGAAGCTTCTTCGCGATTCAAGATCTATAAAATTCTCTTTAAGTCTCTCTATTTCTCTCGAGATGGTAGGGGCCTATTTATAGACATTTCCCACCGACTCTAGAAACTTCCATCCACCTCATCATCAAATCGCAGAGCTCCAAAATTTCTAATGAAGTTCACTCTGTTTCGTGAAGCACCATGGATATTTTCCAAATTCATGAAGCTCCTAGTAATCATGAAGCATTCCGTCAAATCCTTTGCTCCACTGCGATGTTATTTTTTTCATTGCAACATCATGATTCTCTTTTTTCTTTCGTTCCACCGTGTTTCTCCTTCATCCTTTGTGCTGCAAAGATTTCTTGAAAATCTCTTCACCTCTTCCATTTGTGAATCTCGTCGTAATCGTTAAGAGAACCATCAACTTTCTTCATGTCTTTTCCAAATACACTTCATAAATCCCATCTTCATGAAATTCATTAATTTGGCATATTTTTATATGCTCTTCAATAAAATCCAATTTTCAGGATGCTAGTAAAACTCCAAATTTTTAACCCTAAAACTTTCCCAAACACTGGGAAAATGCACCACCTTAGACACTTGCTTCTGCAAGACAGACCATGTGGATTGGCTGCATCATTTCTCTCCCTTTCCTTCATATATATTGAATCAAAATCCCTCCAACCAACTTATGATCCTTGTAAAATACAGACTACCAAATTATCTTCAGATTTACTGTGGAAAGTATTGTATCATTCCTATCTTCCAGTAACCTCTTTCTTTCCAATCATAAATGAACATGATTGGCATCACCTTAACTCCAATATCATGCATGGCCATTTCTAATTTCAAGATCATGTTTGGAAACCTCTCTCTATTTATTTTTCACTTGGATTGGGTGTTCTTAATGTATGTACATGAGTGCATGCATGATGTGTTCTCAGCGAAACCGAATGCACGCTCTTGTCTTCTTCTCCTCTTCATGAAAATCGCGTAATTATTTTCTTTTATATGATCAGACTTAGAACATCACCTTCCATAATTTCTTCGTCAGTCATACTTATATGGATAATACTTCAACAATCTTCATTTTTGTGAACAATATGTCACCTTTGACACAAGTTGTTTGAACTGAAGGATCAGTGCATCAATCGTCTGATTTTTAACTACATAGAAAATTTCCTAAGCATAGCATCTAATGCTATGTATCCATAACAATTCTCTAGGAATATTATCTTCATCCAATCTCCATTCACTTTTGAGTTCCTTATTCGTTTTGAAAACTATTGACACTTATTGAAAACAAATACAACTTATACAAAAAGTGGTCTCAACAATCTTCCCCTTTGTATTTTGTGGTCAATACCTTAAGACTTCTCTTGAAATGAATTTTTCAATGTCAAAATGAGAATCTAATATCTCCCCTTACTTATTTCTTTCCCCTAGATTTTAATTTCACTTTTCCACCCTTATTGACAAGAAATACAAAGTTTATGGTGGAGAGGGTTTCATTTCATACTTAAGCAATTTTCCATCAATCATTTCACTCTAAGTCTACTTGAGAAATTCTCGGTGTAGAAAACCAGAGGATTTGACATAGATAACAAAGTTTTCCATTTCCCACTGTATATGATACCTTATGAGATGAGAACTCGTGTAATTGTCTTCAAGGGAATTTCACTTTCATTCTAGGATTAGGATAATAAGTGTGAAATAATAAACCTGAAACTCATACACTCTCTCTAACAAAAGGATCAAAAACATTCAAGTGAAATTGGCAGCATAAGTGGCCTTGGGGGACTTTCATTATTCTTATGTCACTAATTAACTTTGTTACTCCCCCTTTTTATAATGATTAATATTTTGAGTAACCAATGATGAGAGATTTATAAATAACATACCTTTCCAATGGAGTGATCTTTGGACACTATTCAGAGTAATTGAATTTTATACCAATTGATGTTGATACTGATTGAGATAATGAATTTGGAAGCTTATTCATGTGTCTCCACATAAAGGGAACACTTCTCATCACTGAATCTTAGGTTCTCCCTTAGATATCTTGCTTCACCTTCAATTTGTTGTATGATAAGAGAAAATACAATACACAAAGATTTAAGTGAATAAGGTGGATCATCCTTTCTTCATCAATGTGAACAACAAGGTTGATATGATTTTCACAACCAAGATGCTCTATTATTCACACGTTCAAAACTGATCATCAATGAAGATTGTGATAGTGTGGGTCTTAGTACATCGTTCATTTCATTGGGTGTGAGTCTTCTCTCTTGAAGGGATTTCAAAGAACTAGAATCTCCTGGTGCAACATTCATCTTCTTGAGGAATTCTTGTTGGGATGGAGTAAATTCAAATCATCTTCTAACATTGTGACTATACTTGTTACACCTCACACACAGAACTTATTTGTCTTTATGTAGAATCTTCTTTTTGTTTTTAGTACTAGCCTTAGCCTGTGCATCTTCCATCTTTCTCATTATTTCCAAAATCTTATGGAAAACCCACCAATATATCATTAGGGGATGAAGTATCAAGATTGAATTTTATACATGGAATCTTCTAAGTGTCATCCTTATTATTAGTTCTTTTGGATTCACTACCATTAAACTTATTGGATTTACAATCCAAGATCTTCTCAACTTTTCTCCTTAGAGTATTCTTGGGAGTGTTTTCTTTTCCAACATTCTTCTGAATACTTCCCAAGGATGGTTTTTATTTCCTATCCTGCTCCTGTGATCTTCTTTTCTTATCATCTTTGGGTACCTTCTGAAATAAACATGCACCATTCATATGACCACTCTTATTTCATACATCAGAAATGTTATCTCACATTCCAAATCTATTTTCAGTATACAGATGCTTCTAGATATGTGGATGTTTCTTCTTCTTCTCTGGATTTCTCCCCCTTGGGATGGGTTTTCTCTATGCTTTTACATTTAAGGGATTGTACCAACAATCCAGTGCACAATGCCCATATCTATTATAGCACCAACATTGACCAGAAAACATTGCCTTCTTTCCATTTTCTCTATAAGGTTGATGAATCTTATCCTTGATATGTTGTGATTTCTGGGGGAATTCATCATCCAAATTCTTCTTCCTATCCACCCTAGTCAAGGAAGTAGGTTTCTCATCACATTTATTCATTCATACTTATTTAGAGTTATTCTTCCATCCTGTACTTTTTGTAGAAATGAATTTAAAAACATTAGTACAAGATGGTATGGATGGTACCTTCTTCTCAACTGCTTCTGATGGATCAATGAGTGAAGTCATGATTGTTTTATCACATTTTGGAGTTATTTTGACAGTAGAATCCTCTAGTGAGCATTGAGTACTAGCAGTAGCTATTTCCTTCTTTTGTGGGGACTCAATATGTGTCTTCTCAAGATTGGTCAACTCAGCTTCAAATTTTAGACATCTCATATTGAGGATGAATTCTTGGTCCTCATTCATTGTCATCTTATCTTCACAAAACTTCTTTAATCTTTGAAATTCATCTTCATGCATCTTTACTTTGTTTTGTAACAAAGAGTAAAGTTATTTGATCTTCTTGAATTCTTCCTCCAAATATACCTCTTTGACTTCATTACTCTTCCTTGCTCATCTTCAAGTTCATGGATCTTGTCTTCTAGTGTCTTGTTGACTCCCTCTTTATCTTCAACATATTTGAGCCACATTGAAGAACTTACTTCAAAAACCCTCTTTGTTGCTTAAAAGGATCCAACTTTTCTAGAGAGATTTAAATATTCAATAATTTTTTATTGTAATAATTTCTCCAAAACATCAGTTTCTTCTTTCATCTAAGTGTTATTTTCCTGCATGCATTGAAATACTCCACGAACTAGGGATGTAATTTTTTCTGTAATACCATGCAGAATCCTTCTTAATCTATACAAAAATATTTCTGGAGATGTTGTAGATTGATCATCACCACTTATGCTAGCATTTTCCCCATGAGAATAATTTCCAAATGTACTAACACATGCCTCATTATCATTTGAGGTAGGAAGGTTATCCATCTTCTTGGTTGAAATAACAGCCACCTTCTCATTAGTTTCTCGTCCCGATGTGTCTTCATTGTCAGCAAGTTATGGAGAACCAGATATTTCCTCTTCTATATATAATCTGTAATTATTCTTTAACTTTATATTCTCTTTCTTTTTCCTATTCATCATGGTATTGGTAGATATTGCCTTCTGATCTGAGGTAACGGAATCTTCATCAACATTGCTCTTCATTGTTGAATCAGGAAAGGAACTCAAGTATTCAAAAGAGAATAAATTCACTGTAGAGAATCTAACAGAGGTGAACCTTTCCCTTTGATACCAATTAAGATGACCAGTTTTGGATATATACAACACTAAGAGGGGGGTGAATCCGTGTTGGGGAATTTTGACAATAATTCCAACTTTTTATCACTATACCTCTTGACCTGTTAGGATTTTGATTCTCTTATTCTCTTTTCCATTTCCCATGAAATAATAGAAAGCAGTAAAAATATTCACATGATAGTTTTACAATGTTCACCACTCAATAAGAATAGCTACGTCCTTTCCAAGTATGGGAATGACCAATGCATGGATTCTCCACCGAAATGTGATATGTTGTTATAGTGGATCGACTCGGAAAACAATCCTCTAGTCTGTGTGGATCCCTAAACTTGGAGGGGGGAGCGAGATGATCTGCTTCCAACTTGAAAGAAGTAGGATATGATCTTACACTTGCTGGTTATTTATACTACCATCCAGGAAAGTCTTCTTCCTTCTTTAAAAGGTTGGGTCTGCTCTTGATCTTTTCTAGTTCTCTTCACTTGATTACTTACAAAGCAATATGAAATAAATTCTCCCCTTTCTTTATCTTCTTCTATATTGTAATACCAACTGCACTAGATATTCTTATTTCTTATTATTAGTGAAACACCAATGACACTGAGATTACTTTTCATCTTCTATTCTAGAATTACAAACTCCCTTTGTGATTATTAGATCAATGAAGTCCAGCTCAGCTTAGCATCATCACAATTATTTTTCCCTGAGTAATAATCAGCCTCTAAGTGGCCACACTTGATTCTTCTTGGAGACACTGTAATATGGAATAGTGTATTGGTGTCTTCCAAAGCACTGGTTCACCAAAACCAAGTATTCAAAACTACTATTTGCAAAGATCCTTTGTGAAGCTCTTTTGAAAAGATCCTTCACAGATCTACTTATTCGTAGATCTCACTGCTTCGCAGAGCTCTAGCCTTCGCAGAGAACAAACCTTCGTGGAGCTCTCTGCCTTTGCAGAGCTCAGAGCTTTCCCAAAGTGAATTGACTTTGTTGAGTACTCTGACATTTCATAGCTCGTAGCCTTTGTGAAATCCACAGCTTCTACAAAGAAAACTTCCTTCGCAAAGCTCACAACTTCTCAAATCTAACTAATCCTTTGTAGAACAACCTGTCATTGCGAAACATGTTGCCTTCACATAATAACTTTCTTCATGAAGCTTCTTCGTGATTTGAGATCTCTAAAATTCTCGTTAAGTCTCTCTATTTCTCTGAATATGATAGGGGCCTATTTATATGCTAATCCCATCGACTCTAAACCTTCCATCCACCTCAACTCCACCTCATCATCAAATCGTGGAGCTCTGAAATTTCTAATGAAATTCACTCTGTTTCATGAAGCACCATGGCTATTTTCCAGAATCATGAAGCTCTTTGTAATCACGAATCATTCCGTCAAATACTTTTCTCCACCGCAATGTTATTTCTTCCTTTTCACCATCATGATTCTCTTTCTTCCTTTGTTCCACTGTGTTGCTCCTTCATCCTTTGCACCACAAAGATTTCTTGTGAAGCTATTCACCTCTTCCATTCGCAAATCTCGTCGTAATCGTTAAGAGCACCATCAACTTTCTTCGTGTCTTTGAGAAATATACTTAATAAATCCCATATTCATGAAATTTATTAATTTTACATATTTTTATACGCTCTTCAAGAAAATACACTTTTCACGATACTATCCCAACTCCAAATTTTGGACCCCAAAACTTTCGCAAACACTGGGAAACTGCACCACCTTAGACACCTGCTTCTGCAAGACCAACCATACGGATTGGCTGCATCATTTATCCCCCCTTTCATTCATAAATATTGCATCAAAATATCTCGAACCAACTTATGATCCTTGTGAAATAAAGACTAGCAAAGTATCCTTAGATTTACCGTGGAGAGTATTGTATCATTCCTATCTTCCAGCAACCTATTTCTTTCCAATCATAAATGAACATTATTGGCATCACCTTAACTCCAATATCATGAATGGCTATTTTGAATGTCAATATCATGCTTGGGAACCTCTATCTTATTCTTTTTTACTGGGATTCAGTGTTCTTAATGGATGCACATGAGTGCATGCATGATGTGTTCTTAGACAAACCGAATTCATGCTCTTCTCTTCTTCTCCTCTTCATGAAAATCACATATTTTTTTTCTTTTGTATGATCACACTTAGAAAATCACCTTCCATAATTTCTTCATCAGTCATACTTAGATGGATAATACTTCAACATTCTTCATTTTTGTAAACAATATGCCAACTTTGACACAAGTTGTTTGAACTGTAGGATCAGTGCATCAATCGTCTGATTTTTAACAACATGGAAAATTTCCTAAGCATGGAATCTAATGTTGTGGATCCATAACAATTCTCCAGACATATTCTACTCAACCAATCTCCATTCACTTTGGAGTTCCTTATTTATTTTGAAAACTATTGACACTTATTGACAACAAATACAACTTATACAAAAAGTGGTCCCAACAATCTTCCCCTTTGTATTTTGTGGTCAATATCTTAAGAATTCTCCTGATATGAATGCATCAATGTCAAAATGAGAATCTTATATCTCCCATTAATTATTATTTTCCCCTAGATTTTAATTTCACTTATGTCCCCCATATTGACAAGAAATACAAAGTTCATGGTAGAGCGGGTATCATTTCATACTTAAGCAATGTTCCACCAATAATTTCACTCTAAGTCTACTTGAGAAATTATCAGTGTAGAAAACCATAGGATTTGACTTAGATAACAAAGTTGTCCATTTCCACTATATATGACACCTTATGAGATGAGAAATCATGTAATTTTATTCAATGTATTTTCACTTTCATTCTAGACTTAGGATAATAAGTTTGAAGTAATAAACCTAAAACTCTTACTCTCTCCAACAAAAGGATCAAAACCATTCAAGTGTAATTGGCAGGATAAGTGGTAGTGGGGTACTTTCATTATTCTCATGTCACTAATTAACGTTGTTACTCCCAATTTTTAGAATGATCAATATTTTGAATAACCATTGATGAGAGATTTATAAATAACATACCTTTCCAATGGCATGATCTTTGGACAATATTTAGATTAATTGAATTTTCTACCAATTGATGTTGATACTGATTAAGATAATGACTTTGGTAGCTTATTCATGTGTCTCCCCATCAAGGGAACACCTATCATCACTGAATATTAGTTTCTCCCCCAGATATCTTGCTTCACCTTCAATTCATTATATGATAATATAAAATAAAATACACAAGGATTTAAGGGAATAAGGTGGATCATCCTTGCTTCATAAATCTGAACAACAAGGTTGAGATGATCTTCACAACCAAGATGATCCATTATTAACACTTTCAAAACTGATCTTCAATGATGATTGTGATTGTGTGGGCCTTAGTACATCTTACATTTCATTGTGTGTGATTCGTATCTCTTGAAGTGATTTCAAATCACTATAATCTCCTGGTGAAACATTTATCTTCTTGAGGAATTATTGTTGTCCTGGAGTAAATTCAAAGAATCTTCTAACATTGTGACTAGCCTTGTTGCACCTCACACACAGAACTTCTTTGTCTTCATGTAGAATCTTCTTTTTGTTTTTAACACTAGCCTTAGCTTGTGCATCTTATATCTTTATCATTCTTTCCAAATATTTTGTCCAAACCACCAATATATCATTAGGGGCTGAAGTATCAAGATTGGATTTCCTATATGGAATCTTTTGATTGTCATCATTCTTAGTAGTTCTTTTGGATATACTACCCTTCAACTTATTGGATTTAAAATCCAAGATCTTATCAAATTTTCTCCTTAGAGTCTTCTTGGGAGTGTTTTCTTTTCCAACATTCTTTTTAATACTTCCCAAGGATGGTTTTTCTTTCTTATCCTGCTCCTGTGATCTTCTTTTCTTATCAGCTTTGGGTTCCTGTTGAAATGAACATGCACCATTCATGTGACCACTCATATTGCATACATCAAAAATTTTATCTCACATTTTAAATCTATTTTCAGTATACAGATTCTTCTAGATATGTGGATGTTTATTCTTCTTCTCTGGCTTTATCCCCCTTAGGATGGGTTTTCTTTGTACTTTTATATTTAAGGGATTTTACCAATAATCCAGTGCACAATGAACATATCTATTACAACACCCACATTGACCAAAAAACATTTCCTTCTTTCTATCTTCTTTATAAGTTTGATGAATCTTATCCTTGATATTTTGTGATTTATATGGGAATTCTTCTTCTAAATTCTTCTTCTTATCCACCCTAGTCAAGGAAGTAGGTTTCTCATCACCTTTCTCCATCCATACTTGTTTAGAGTTATTCTTACATCCTGTAATTTTTGTAGAAATGAATTTAGAAACATTAGTACAAGATGGTATGGATGGTACCTTCTTCTCAGCTACTTTTGATGGATTAATGAGTGATTCATGATCGTTTTATCACATGTTGGAGGTATTTTGTTAGTAGAATCCTCCAGTGAGCATTGAGTACTAGTATAAACTGTTTCCTTCTTTTGTGGGGACTCAATATATGTCTTCTCAAGATTGGTCAACTCAACTTCCAATTTTAGACATCTCATATTGAGGATGAATTATTGGTACTCATTCTTCACAAACCTTCTTTAATCTTTCAACTTCATCTTCATGCATCTTTACTTTATTTTGTAACAAAGAGTCATGTTCTTTGATCTTCTTGGAGTCTTCTTCCAAATATACCTCTTTGACTTCATTGATCTGTTTTTTCTCATCTTCAAGTGTATGGATCTTATCTTCTAGTTTCTCGTTGACTCCCTCTTTATCTTCAACATCTTTGAGCCACATTGAAGAACTTACTTCAAATACCCTCTTTGTTGCTTCAAAGTCTCCAACTTTTCTAGAGATATTTAAACATTCAATAATTTTTTATTGTAAGAATTTTTCCAAAAAAAGGTTCTTCTTCTAGCTAAGTGTTATTTTCCTGCATGATTTGAAATACTCCACAAACTAGGGATGTACTTTTTTCTGGAATACCATGCAGAATCCTTTTTAATCTATCTACTGATATTTCTGGAGATGTTGTAGATTGATCATTACCACTTGTACTAGAATTTTCACCATGAGAATAATTTTAAAATGTACTGACACATACCTACTTATCTTTTGATGTAGGAAGGTTATCCATCTTCTTAGTTGAAACATCAGCAACCTTCTCATTAGTTTCCAGGCCCGATGTGTCTTCATTGTCAGCAAGGTATGGAGAAATAGATACTTCCTCTTCTATGTATAAGTGGTAATTATTCTTTAAATTTCTCTTCTCTTTATTTTTCATGTTCATCATGGTATTGGTAGATATAGCCTTCTAATTTTAGGTAACGGAATCTTCATCAACACTACTCTTCATTGTTGAATCAGGAAAGGAACTCAAGTCTTTAAAAAAGAATAAATTCACTGTAGAGAATCTAAAAGAGGTGAACCTTTCCCTTTGATACCATTTGAGAGGACTAGTTTGGGTTATATATAACACTGAGAGGGGGTTGAATCAGTGTTGGGGACTTTTGACACTAATTCGAACTTTCTATCATTGTATCTCTTGACCTGTTAGGATCTTGATTCTCTTATTCTCTTTTCCATTTTTCATGCAATAATAGAAAGTAGTAAAAATATGCACATGATAGTTTTACAATGTTCACCACTCAATAATCACAACTACGTACTTTCCATGTATGGGAATGACCAATGCATGGATTCTCCACCAAAATGTGATATGTTGTTATAGTGGATCGACTAGGAAAACAATCCTCTAGTCCGTGTGGATCCCTAAACTTGGAGGGGGGAAGGGAGATGGTCCTCTTCCAACTTGAAACAAGTAGGATATGATCTTACACTTGCTCGTTCTTTATACTACCATCCAAGAAAGTCTTATTCCTTCTTCAAAAGGTAGGTTATGCTCTGATCTTTTCTAGTTATCTTCACTTGATTACTTACAAAGCAATAGGAAATCAATTCTCCCCTTTCTTTATCTTCTTCTATAGTGAAATACCAACTACACTAGATCTTCTTCATTCTTCTTCTTAGTGCAACACCAATGACACTGAGATTACTTCTCATCTTCTATGCTAGAATTACAAACTTCCTTTGTGATTATCAGATCAATGAAGTCCAGCTCCACTTAGCATCATCACAATTATTTTTCCCTAAGTAATAATTAGTCTCTAAGTGGGAACACTTGATTCTTCTTGGACACACTGTAATATGGAATAGTGTATTGGTGTCTTCCAAAGCACTAGTTTACCAAAACCAAGTATTCAAAACTACTATTTGAAAAGATAATTTGTGAAGATCCTTCGAAAAGCTATTTCACGGAGCTACTTCTTCACATATCTCACTGTTTTTCAGTGATCTATCCTTTGAAGAGCACACACCTTCGCGGAGCTCTCTGCCTTCGTAGAGCTCAGAGCTTTAGAAAAGAGAATTGACTTTTTTGAGTAATTTTCCTTCACAGAGCTCACAACCTTTGTAAAATCCACAACTAATACAAAGAAAACTGCCTTCACAGAGCTCAAAACTTCTCAAATCTCACTAAGCCTTTGCAGAACAACCTGTCATCGCGAAGAATGTTGCCTTCACAGAACAACTTTCTTTATGATGCTTCTTTGTGATTCGAGATCTCTAAAATTCTTGTTAAGTATCTCTATATCTCTCGAGATGGTAGGGGCCTATTTATAGACTTTTCCCACCAAATCTATAACCTTACATCCAACTCAACTCCACCTTATCAACAAATCTCGGAGCTCCAAAATTTCTAATGAAATTCACTCTGTTTTGTGAAGCACCATGGCTATTTTCCAGATTCATGAAGCTCTTCATAATCACAAAGTGTTCCATGAAATCATTTGCTCCACCGCGATGTTATTTCTTCCTTTGCACCATCGTGATTCTCTTTCTTCCTTCGTTCCATCATGTTTCTCCTTCATCCTTTGCACCGAAAAGATTTCTTGTGAAGCTCTTCACCTCTTCCATTCACAAATCTCGTCGTAATCGTTAAGAGCACCATCAACTTTCTTCATGTCTTTGTGAAATACACTTCATAAAGCCCATCTTCATGAAATTAATTAATTTGAAATATTTTTATATACTCTTCAAGAAAATCCACTTTTCACGATGGTATCCCAACTCCAAATTTTAGACCCCAAAACTTTGGCAAACACTGGGAAATTACACCACCTAAGACACCTACTTATGCAAGACCAACCATGTTGATTGGATGCATCATTTCTCCCCCTTTACTTTATAAATCTTGCATCATAATCTCACCAACCAACTTATGATCTTTGTGAAATATAGACCGTCAAAGCATTCTCATATTTTCCATGGAAAGTATTGTAACATTCTTATATTCTAGCAACCTCTTTCTTTCCAATCATAACTAAACATGATTAGCATCACCGTAACTACAATATCATGAATGTCCATTTTGAATTTCAATATCATGATTGGAAACTTATATATACTTATTTTTCACTTGGATTTGGTGCTCTTAATGTATGCACATGAGTGCATGCATGATGTGTTCTGAGCCAAACTGAATACACACTCTTCTCTTCTTCTCCTCTTCATGCAAATCACATAATTATTTTATTTTGTATGATCACACTTAGAACATAAACTACCATTATTTCTTCTTCATTCATACTTAAATGGATAATTCTTCACCATTATTCATTTTTTTAAACAGTGTGTCACCTTTGAAACAAGTTATTTGAACTATAGGATCAATGCATCAATCGTCTGATTTGTAACAACGTAGAAAATTACCTAAGGGTGGAATTGAATTCTATGGATCCATAACAATTCTCCTGGAATATTCTCTTCAATCAATATCCATTCACTTTGTATTTCCATCTTCATTTTGAAAACTATTGACACTTGATGAAAAAAATAGAACTTATACAAAAATTAGTCCCAACAAGGCAAATATGGTTGCAGATGGTCTCACCAAAAAAGGATTTGCATAGGATATAACCTAGTTGGAGGAGCGCCTAGAAAACTTTCTTCCTCGACATATAAAATTTTTTAATATGATTTCGTCTTTTAGACTCATGTAATCTCTCTTTTTTAAATAAAATTTCCTTTTGTCGTTTGACCAAAGCACCACCTTCTTTAAAAAATTAATAAATAAATTTTAATTATTTAAAACCATTATACATATTTTTCATAATTTGGATATTTCTATACATACCTTAATTTAATGGCTAAGTAATAAAATATCATGATTCATTTTAATCAGGTTTTTTCTTGTCAAGAATATTACTGATCTCTTACAATTTAATTAAATATAAATATATTCTAAAATATGAGGGTGTTAAATTATTTATTTATGCATATTTTTCATGAGTTTTCTATTAGAATGATACATATTTTCTAGTTTGTGGTGATTATAAATAAAGCATGATAATAACTAAAATTAAGTAAAATGAATTTTATGTTAAGTTTTTGGGATTTATATATGATTTTGAGCATCGTGTATTTATGGGGAAGATAGTAACGTTAAAATTTATACATGGAATGTCTTGAGTAAGAAATAATGAGATGTTATGATGTATAAATAATTGTCGAAATAATGAGGGGCTTGGTTTTCTAATCATATACATGATTGATTTGTTATTTTTATTATTTATTTTTGTGTTGTTTAAGATAGGGTAAAATATTTTTGATGCTTGGATTAGATTGGTAATAATAAAGGGTATATTCATTTATGATATAATGATTATAGTTTAGTGGGAAGGAAATTTATTATCATTACCTTTATTTTTTGAATTTAATAGTATGTTAAATTGGATGTTTTAATATTTAAAGTTTTGTTTAAATGCTTTTGGAATGGTTTAATGGGAAATTATTTCCAAATGATCAAGGATTTATTTATTGGAATCATTGTGTATAAGTGTTTTTCTTTTGAAGGAAATCGTAATTTTATTTTATTTTAAACCATATCACAATCATGAGGTTATTTAAACTAATTTAATATGCTAAAATGTTTATTTTTTTGTTATAGAAATTGATGGAGTTGGAAATTTTAAATCCTAAAATGTATTCAAAAAGAAATTATGGGTGGATAAGTTAAGTAAATTAATTTTAGTTGTACTTGGGAGATTGTGAAATTATTTACAGTAATTTTAAGGCATTATTTAAAATGATTATGAGTTTTTATTCAGACCACATGGGTCTTTAGTGAGAGATACCTTGAGATAGGGTGAAATAAGGTAGAAAACCTTTTTAAGTTTCACAACTTACAACTTTTTTCCCTAAAAATTTCACTACCCAAAATGATCTTTTCCGCCCTATAGTGACCTGATAATTTATTTCATAAATAATACATCTTTTTAGATGAATTTTCAATATATCTCACAATTATACATGTCTGAGGACCATAAGGGTTTAGTGTCTTTAGAGACTATATACATCAAAAACATAATTTTATGAAAGTTATTCAATATATACCAAAACATTATTAATATATAGTACCCTTATAAGATTACCATACTTAAAATTATTCTTCATAACTGGGGGAAACTGAAAAAATAGGAAGGGGTGAGGTCAGATGCTTAGTAAGGGTAAAATTGTAAAATATTAGTCAATGATCATAAGTGAGCATAAGATAATAACAAGGGTATGAAAATAAGATCATAACCTATGAAAATCATACCCAATCAGTCAATATCATAAATCATGATTAATAGAATAAGGATTTTATCCAAACATAAGACATGTGTAAAATAATAAATCCAAACTCATGATCTATGGATCATAATATGAGCATATTATATAAGAATTTGGAACAAGAATAAACTTAGGAAATCGTAGCATTGTGAATGTTTATAAACACCAATAGGTCCACTCATATTAAGGACATGTAATCATGTCACTAAATAAAATTATGGATATGAAACTAGGTCTAAGCTTAAAATTGTGAACATTTTAAAATATGAACAAGTCCACACTTAATGTTGTGAACATAAAATCAGGTTCGTGCATAATATAGTTATCTCATAACATATAAAACATTATCTAATTCATTGTAAGGATATATAATCCCCCCACATAATTAATCCATATATAATTGTGCTATAGTATCATAAAAACATTCATCGTAGCATAATCTTTAGAAAATAAATAGGTTTTATAAATATTTCATCATAACTTATTTAACCTAAGGGAAAGAAACAGGTTACATAGAATCATAATTAAAAAATCATCATTATAAGTTATCCAAATAAATAAAGTGGATGGTATGATATTATTATATCCCTAGGGAAGTATAACATTCCTTAAAGGATATATGTAAAATACTTTTAAAAGAGTATCTGATCATTTATTTTGAAATAAATAATATAACGTTTTCTTTTGGTATTTTTAAAAAACTAAAATTTCCCAAAATATTGAGAAAAATATTTTTATTTTAAAATAAAAAAAAGTTATAAATTAACATTTAAATAAAATTTCATTCATGATGTTGAGAATATTTTTTCATCTCATATAAATTAAAAAATAATATTATTTTCATGCTTTTGTAAAAAGTATAAAGTGAGTGATGTGTAAAATATTTGAAAAGATTCATTTTAATATTTTATAAATAAATTAATAGTAAGTAAAAATAATATTTACCAAACATTTATTTATATATTAAAACTTCTATAAAACATTTTTTAGAACATGGAAATGGAATAAAAGGTTCATTGTCCAAACTGAAAATAAGGTCAGTTTTTCAATAAAACATTTTCTCAATCATTTTAAGTTAAAAATAGAGTAAAATGGTACCAATACTTGAATAAAATGTAAAAACTAGTATAAAAGATAATATATTGGATTTAAAGGATAATTATTATATAATTTCCCTCAATAGAAATTTAATATAAATAATCCCAAAGAGAAATAAGATTGTAAAATCAACCCTAACCTTAGGTCCTTTCTTGATTTGTACATGTTCATATATCCTATATAATAAATATATATTTTTTATAAATATATTATATAACAATATTCAAATACATATTACTATAATTCATTAATTTATAATTTATAATTAACTTTTTATTGATAATTATTTATTAAATAAATATTCCGGTGAAAACTAGTTCGTTCTCCCTGAATGTTTAGGTTCAATGGTTCTAGTCCATGCACCTTGGTCGTGGTTCTATTGAATAAATAATATTAATCATGTCATAAGTATCATATTTATTCATTATATAAAATTTTATAACCACTCATATAATGCAGCGATGAAAAAATAAATTACATCACTTTTTGGAGATGGTAGTCTGTATGTACGAACGGGTGATTTTTTTCACATTTGAATAGATGGAAAAAATAAAGTTACATTATAATTCACCTTTTAAAAATCATAATTATATCATCAATTTCATATAAATTAATTAAATATATCCTTATTAACATTCTTTAAAAGAGCAAATGAAATAAAAATCACAACACTTCATGGGGGTGGTAGTCCACATGTATGCATGAGCGACATTATAATTTTCCAAAAAATAAAAAAGAGATAAAAATGACTATAAAATTAACATAAAAGAATATAATTATAGTAAATATATTTATTAAATCATTTTATTAAGTTTAAAAATCCTTTATATTTGGTTTAAGAAGAATGAAACATGAAATAGATTTGTAAGAACATATAACTCTTCTTGAGGTATTATCCTTTGAAAAGTACCTTAAGAATTATTGGATGGATATTTTGGGTATACCATAACCTAAATATCATAGGTAATGATAGTGGAAGATTGTTTTAGTAGTTCTTGGTTGATTTAAAGGGCTCAATTTGGGTATAGAATAGAAGAGATTAGGTTCCCTTTTATAAGTGAGGGGAGTGGAACACTTGTAATAATTAAGAATGTTAAAATATAATAAAGTCACTATCATGGGAACGTGACTATAAATTGGATAAAGTTTAAATATGGGATGATATAGGATAAAAATAAAATCATTAAATATGATTTATAAAAAAAAATTAGATCATTTTAACCCTTATGTCTTTGGTTTAGCCCCTACTTAACCCATTTAACCATAACGTTGTAATGAATTTTTACCTAGATTATTATTCATAATGAAAAAAATGAAGTTTAATTCATTAATAAATATTGAAATTATTATTCCAAATATGGAAACAATTTTATTATATTCAATTTCTATAATTGGTAGAAATTCATTTTAAAATAATGGAACAAAATGAAATGAAATTTTTTTCTAAAAAGTATATTTTTAAGCATAAAAATAAATTTATTATTATTACTTACCTAGTAAAAAAATTAAATGAAGGTTAATATATTTTATGAATATATTATCTAAAAATTTTATTAAAAAAATTCATCAATATTGATTTATTAAATTTAATATAAATAAATTATGTAAAATAAAAATAGTTTTCGTAGAAAAAATATCTCTTTTACATTGAAATGTTTGTATCTTCATCTTTAACCAATTGATAATAAATTTATGAATGATTATTAATTTTTTTAAATTAAATACCAATATATTTAATCAAATTACTATTTCAATAGTGATCAAGACACATAATATTTGTAAAATTACAATAATTTAAAAAATTTAATCTTTTTACAAAAAAATGGAATTATTTTTTACATTTAAAATTGAGTAACTGTTTCCTAATAATTAATAAATACTTTTTCATGAATGAAAAAAATCTATATATAATTTTCATAATTTAGTTTTTAATATCCATACCCACCAACCTAATGTATTTATGATAATGGACACATTTAATAATAATATTACAATAGTATATTGTGGTTCATTTAAGCTCGGTGTTGTATGTAAAGAAAGATAGCAAACACATAAAAAAATTTAAAGAGAAATATATCATAAAATATAGATGTGTTATATTATATCCCATTATAATAATTTTCACCCTTGAAATTATGTCACTCTAATACAAACAACTAAGGATACTTTTTCCTCAGCACATCCTCCTATTCCCATGTAGCTTCCTCAAATTTATGATTCCACAAAAGAAATTTTACCATTTTAGTAGTAATATTCCATAGAACTTTATCTCAACGATCCAAAATTTTCACCAATTATTCATCATAATAAAAATAATTATCTATTGGTACAACCTATGAGTTTATTACATGTTAAGAAATAGGTATGTACTTCTTAAAAAGTGATACATGGAACACATAATTAACTTTATAGGGGTTTTATGGAAGTTTCAAGCAATGAGATATTGTATTAATATGATCAAGAATCTCAAAGGGACCGATATATCTAGAGATCATAGTTTCCTTATTTCTAAATTTCATAACCTTATTCCAAGTATATATCCTTAAGAATACATTTTCACCAAATCCAAACTCTATATCTCACTGAAGATTCTCAGTATAAATTTTCTATCAACTATGAGCTACCCTGATGTGCTACTAAATGGATCTAAACATCTCTTACATTTCCTTAACTAGATCAAGTCCCAATATTTTTCATTTTCTGACCTCATCCAATCATATTGAAGTCTTCCAATTCTTTTTATAGGGGGGTTCATAAGGTTCCATCTTAAATATCAAGAAGAATTTGTTAATGTAACAAAATTTGACCATATGATGGTATTTATTCCAACCTCCTTTGAAACCTGTAGAACAGGTTATCAGTATATCTGTTGGAGTTTTTTTTCCTAGAACCAAATTTTGTGTACTTTATGATAACCTATATTATTTTTTAAATATTATTAAACTCGTTATCACATCATTATTGTTATTCTTTATAACATAGTATGTGATAATGTCCTAATAGTAGTTGTTGCACTGAAAGGTCATAGCAGTTCCCTGTTATGATGAGAGCCTAGAAGTATCATGACATTATTCTTAAATATATGTTCTATAATAGGATGAAATATTAGAGGGACACAAATGATAAATTCTAGTCAGGGTAGAGTCTCATAGTACTTTTAGTCACCTTCTCCTGATGTATTCCCTTGGTAATATCTAGTGTAAGATATTATGAGAACAAGACCTGCTAGTAGGAAATCTACATTTATATGTTTCATTGGATGTTCCTATTTGTAGACATGTGTATTGATCTTTATAATATAATATTATTATTAATGAGTAATATAAGTCATTTAATTTTATGTATTGATGAAAACTGTGACGACATATGGTCATGGTGAGGTAGGATATGTTAGGTGCGTCACGAGTAATATTTCATTAATGAATAATGAACTAAAGGATGTGTCCTTTTTGTTACTTAATAGAAGCTGATATCTCAATCCCTTTTTTAGAAATGATATATATTAAATAAATCCAATTCCATGGTGTCTATAGAAAACTTTGATTTCCAAAAATCCAAATAAAGAGACATTGATCCCATAGGTTGATGGACCGAGAAATCAACCTCCTTGATTAGAGATATCAAAATGAAAGGATTATATTACATAATAAGCATCTGTATGAGTTATTATTTCATTGAGGAATTAAATTCTTTATCTATGGATGTCTTGACATGTTTTTTGATACTAACCTTGGACTTTATCCCACTTCTCTTAATGATGTTAGGAAAGAGACATAGAGGGACACACACTAAGTGTATACAGAATCTTAGATAAATAATATATTTTTATTTATAATTTAACAATTTGAATAAATATTATCCCCCTATATGATTTAATAATTAATCATGTTTTCTTTATTGCATATATTTCATCACCAGTTATTCGAGATAATTTTATGTGTGTAGAATATTTAAAAAATATTTATTTCTTATTTAGTGAATATAATATTTTTTTATTAATTGGAGAATAATATTGTGATATTTATTTATTAAATAAGTATTCATTATTCAAGGATCGATAAATATTATGGAGTAACTATAGACCAAACTTAGTGGTATGGTGAGAAATAATATATATTGAATATTATTAGATTAAATAATATTTAATTTAATTCATGATTTTTATGCATATCAAGAAAAAAATATTATTATTATTATAGACTTGGGGTTTTGTAGGGATTATAGAGATAATAATGGATCATGTCAAATTATTATTTTCTACTCAAACAGTATATAAACTCAATTATATTATTTTCTTAATAGAGACAATTCATTTTGTGTTGTGCACAATAAGATATAGAGGGATTACTCTCAAATCCCAAGAGATCTCCCTATCTAAGAACACTCTCAAGAATAGAGAGTGATCCTCCTTTAGCACCACTCTCAAGTCTAGAGATATCAAAGAGAACCCTTCCTTGAAACAATTATCTAGGTGATCAATGATGAACGACATAAGTGTCAATATAAATCGATCTAGCACTTTGAGATTCCTACAGTGAAATTTATATTTTCATAGAATATGTGTAGATCATCATTGGAGGGGATTTATTATTCATTATGACAATGCAATAATGGTACTATGTAGAGAATTTTTTATATACATCAACGAGGAAAGAAATTATTGTAAGGTAATTATTTAATTTATTAAATTAATTATAAATAATATTTTATTATCCTGTGCTTTGGTTATGATGTTTATATATTTTATATATATTTTTATTCAATTTTGTTGATCATGGTGTTTATCATCGTGTAAATATTATATTAATCATCGATCATGAAAAAACTAGAGATGGTCATTCCCTACATGATTCTTCCACTGCACCTAGAACCTACAATATCTTATAGGGTTTGAATGGTCTTCTCATACTGGTCATCTATCTGAGGATGATATACAGTGATAAAGCTCAACTTTGTAATAAATACTGCTGATGACTTATATATAACTTTTAGGTAAACCATATATCTCTATTAGATATGATTGAGTATGGTACTCTATGAAAACTTTCCACTTCCTTAATGTATATCCTGGAAAGCTAAACAAGAGTGAAATATTCTCTGATAACAACAAATTGTGTTAACATCATTAGGTGATCAACACTAACACAAATAGAATTTTTTCCTTTAGAATTTTTAATGAGTACATTGATGAAATACATAGTTATGTTTTCCCATTTTAATTTGGATATGGGTAGTTCTAAAAACATACCATTATAATTATATCTCTCAACCACAACTTTATGATAAACTGGGCATCAAGATACATACATTGTGATATATATTTTCATATTGTCCCACCATAAATACTCATTAATATATTTATACATATACATAGTTCCAGGGTGTATAAAGAATGATGAATTATAATATTCATTCAACAACACCTTATTCATATCTATTATTGATGAGACACGTTATTCATTTTGGGACATTGTCATTCTATCACAATCATAGTTGAATGAAAGAACATTTATTGTCTTATAATTCAGTTTTACATCTTAATTCTTCACCTATTTAATCTTTACATGCATAAATGGTTGAACACTCATATTATTAATATTGTATTTTTCCATTTCCATCAAGATTTTAATATCCATCCTTTACAAATCCCAAATTATTGGATCTCTTTCAATCCTCATCATGGATAAATTTACATGGTCCTTCTAACTTAGTGCATCAACCACCTTGTTTTTCATCCCTATGTGGTAATGTATTGAGAAATCATAAAATATGATCAACGTTATCCATATTCTCTTGTATTTATTCAACTATTTATATGTGAATATATATTGAAATATTATATTTTTATTATATATATCACACTTTTTACCATATAGATAATTCCTCTAATTTTTAATTGAAAAAATTATTGATTCTAACTCTAAATCATGATTCTAGTAGTTTTTCTCATGAATATTCAATTTCCATGAAGAATAATCTATCATTATATCATTATTTATGAGTAAAAAACAAAATACCTTCTTCAATGAATAACTGTAGATCAAAAACCATTCTCTAATTCAAGGTAGTGTGATCAAAGGTGCATTGACCAACCATATTTTCATCTCCTTGAAATTTTCTTCATATTAATATGTACAAAAAAACTTGGATCCCATTTGAATCAACTTAGTTATTGGATTTTATATCCATGTTAAATTTCTCAAAAATCATAAATAGTTTTTATACAATCCATGAAAACTATGAATCTCAGTCATCGTGTTTGGTCCAATCCATTGCTCAATAAATTATGTGTTTTAAGGATCCATCTATATACCCTCTCATGAGATTATATAACCCAATAATGTAATTTTCTATAGCCAAAATTCATACTTAGTAAAATTTTAATATAAATTTTCCTTCCTCAAGGTCTTCAACACAATCCTTAAATGATACTCGTGATCTTCCTTGATCTTTGAATATATAATAATATAATATATAAATACTACCAAAAACCCATCAAGGTAATATTTTAACACTATATTCATTAGATCCATAAAGATATAAGGGGAATTGGTAAGTACAAATGACATCACTATAAATTCATAATGTCCATAACTCATTTGAAATTATATATTTTTATTATCCTCCCCTAGAATCCTCATTTGATGATATCTAGAATGAAGTTCAATCTATGAAAATTATTGATCTATGTGTTTTTAATTAAAAAATTAATCAATATAGGGTGGAGGATACTTATTCTTAATAGTGATCTTATTAAGTTCTCGACAATAAATAAAAATAAACATTGAACCATATTTTTTCTCAAAAAAATAATAGGTGTACTCCATGGTGATGAACTTGGGTATATTAATCCTATTTATAGATTCCACTTGAGTTGTTTCTTTAATTCCTATAACTCAATTAGGGTCATTTTATATAGAGTCTTTGAAATAGGTGTTGAACTAGTTATGAGTTATATTAAAAACTCAAGTTCCTGATTAGGGGGAAGACTAGGAAATCATTTAGGAAATACATCATAATATTCCCAAAAAATAGGCATATCTTCAAAATTTAGTTTCTCCCTAAGCATTTAAAAAAATACCCCCATGTGTAGGATGTAACACCGATATAATGGAAGTAATTTTCATTGGAATTTAATGTTCATCCTCACACCTATTGATGATCATATATTGATTTGGAATATAAAATTTTTCTTTCCTTCCTTGAAATTGATATGGGTTATATATAAATAGAGATAATATATGCCTAATATTACATAAAATTCATCTATAGTGAGAATAACAAGATTTGTAGGAAGTACATTCCCACAAACTTCTATAACAGAGGAGCTAGACTTTAGATGCATTCATCATACCATTAGAAGTTTTCATGGATAACTCAACATATAATCATTGACGTGGTGATGTGATACTTATATAAAATTTTTTAGATATAGAAAATTAGGTATAACCTGAATAAAATAAAATATTTTCATCTCTATAGTGGATGATAACTGTACCATTAACCACTTCATTCTTATAGTCCTATTAAACTCTTTTGATTACATAATCCTTCCCTTTATCCTTTTACTTGGGAGGTTGATGAGGTTTATTATCATCATTAACCCTTGGATTAGGGAATTTATTCCCATAATGCTCAAAATCCTTACATATAAATCCCTAAATTGTGGGTGGTTCATTAGTTTGAAACTTATTACCCTCTATTTCTTTGACTAGACACTTATTCTCCTCTCAATAATAAAAATATTAAAGATTAGGCTTCACAAACATAAAATATATTCTCATTAATTTTAGTTAATTACTTGAGTGAATCATACCACAATCCTAGAATGTCGATGGTTGAAAATTCATCCGTATATATGGAATACCATTAGAGTTTCTATGAAACACCATATTCCTTTCTTAATCACAGAAACTATTAGAATGACATTTTACAACTTCCATTTACACCTTGAGTTCTCATTGAAAAACCTATTCATAGATTCCAAATTACCTTATGGATAATACCTTTTAAATACATGGTTTTATTACACTAAATAGGTGATCAATCCTGCTTTCTGAATTGATAATAAAACCAAAATCATGACATGAAATCCTTGAAAAGTTTACTTCATAGGTATTAATGTATTCATCATCCTTATTCTTTAATTTTATATATTAACTCTCTATTTTATTATTAAGGATATAGGGAAAGTAATTATTGTGAAATTAACTCTTAAAATACTCCCATTCAATGTAATTTATTTACCACTATTTCCTTTTGTTCTTGATAATAGTCCACCATTGATTAGTTTCTCCTTCTTGGTGATATAAATCTAAAATAAAATTCTCATGGTCTGAGAACTATAGAAAAAAATATAGTCTCTATAGTATTGATCCATTTCTTAGTAATTAGTGGATTGGAAGAAAACAAAAGGAAGGTGGAAATTTTAATATAAAAGACACAATGGCATGATTCTCCTTTCTTGGTTCATTTAGAAGCTAAACATGATTCACATCGTTATTCATTGCTCATGAGAGTTGGGAAACCATTTCCATAAGTTTTTCCATTCTGGATCCCATTCCATTTGGTTTCTAATAAGGGTATTCATTATATTATCCTCTACATTTTTTTCTAACATGATTCCTCATAGTTCTATCAACTGAGTAAAACTAAAACTCATAATATTACTATTTGAGAAATAATAATCAAAGTGAGATATCATAAAAAAATAAAATCAATCATGAGGTGTCCTAAATTATGATGTATTCTTATAAAATCATAATACTTAAGGTTTATCCCATGGGTTTTCACCAAATTTTCTAATCTTAATCTCAAAAAATAACTAAACCATGCTCTAATACCAACTATATAGACCTAGGAATTTCTTATATAAGTATTACATCTTTTTAGACGAATATTAAATATAGATAATAATAGTACATGCACAATGACTATAAAATTATAATGTATTTAGTTAATAGATACATAAAAAACTTATTTTCATGAAATATCTTCATCATATCCCAATACATTATTCATAAATTGTACCCTTATAGTCTTATCATTCTTAATATCCTTCTTCATAACCTAAGGAAATTGAAAATATAATAAGGGGTTACTTTAGATTCTCAATAAGGGTAAACCTAGTAGATATCAATCGATTATCTAAAGTGAGTATAATATAATCACAAGGGTATGATAATGTGATAATAGCTTATGAAAATCATACCCAATCATTCAAGATCATAAATCATGGGTTGTGGAATAGAGATTTTATCACAACATAATACATGTGTATAACCATTAACTCAAAATCATGCTCCATGGAGAATAACATGTACATATAATATAGGAACATAGTAGAATAATAAACATAGGAAATCAAATCATTGTGAAGGTGTATAAACACCAATAAGTCCAATCATCATATTAGTGAAATTTAATCATGGGAATAAAACTAGGTCCAAACATAAAATTTTGAACATGTCATAATATTATTAAGTCCATGCTTAATGTTGTGAATGTAAAGTTAGGTTCATGCATAACATAGTTATCTTGTGAGTATTTACCCAAAACATTTAAGGGATATATAATTTTAGTATCACCCATCACATAATGAAAACCATAAGTAATTGTTCCAGAATATCATAAAAATATTCATCATATCATAACTCATGGAATGAAAATGGGTTTTATAAATATTCCATCATAACATAATTAACCTAAAGGAATAAAATGGGTTTTATAGAATAATACTTAAATTATCATCATCATAATCCATCCAGAGAAAGAAATTGGATGGTATCATAAGATTATATCCTTGGTAAATCATAATAATCCTTAGAGGATAGATGAAAAAAATTAATATATCATTTGAAAAGTTTATTAAAAATAAATAAAATGTAATTTTATTTAGGTATATTTAAAAAATAAAAATTAACATAATATTTATAAAAATATTTTGTTAGAAAAATAAAATAATGAAAATTGTAATGCAATTTTCAAATAAAATAATGATCATAATGCTGGGAAACGTTTTTCATGCTATATATGTTAAAAAAACATTCTTTTCACACTTTTGTAAAAAATCAATAGTGGGTCATACATAAAACATTTGAAAATATTAATTTTTATCATTTTTAAATATATTAAAATCTAGTAAAAATAAAATTTCCCAAAAAAATATGTATATATAAAAACATTCATAAAACATTTTCAATAACAAGGGCATGAAATAAAATTTTCATTTACTGAAAAGGAAATAAGGTTAGTTTTTATACATTTTCTTGATAATTAAGTACCAAAGAGTGGAAAATGATACTAATAATTTAAAATTACATGAATAAATAGAGTATAATAAAATAAATGGGTTTTAAAGGATAAGGAACATATAATTTCACTTAATAGAAGTTTAACATAAATAATCCTAAAATGAGATTAAATTGTAACATAAACCATTACCTTAGGTCCTTTCTTACTTCATACACATTAAAAAATCCTATATAATAGGTATATATTTATTATAAATTTATTTTAGAATAATATTCGTATAAAATTTATTGCATATAATTCCCTTATATTTTTCAATTATCCTTTTATTAACAATTCTTCATTGAAATGAACATTTAGCTGAAAACTCATTCATTTTCCATGAATGTTTTGGTTCGACGGTCCTAATGCATACAACTTACTCATTGTTTCATAATCTTAATTATTTTAATTATTTCATAAATATAAAATTTATTTATTTTATACACTTTTATAACCATTCAAATAAATTGGTTATGAAAACAAGAATTACATCACCTCATTGAGATAGTAGTTCATACGTACGCATGAGTGATGTTTTCATTATTCAATGGATGGAAAAACATAAAGTTACATAATAATTCATCTTTATAGAATAATAATTATATCATAAATATCATATATATTCATTAAATATATCTTTATTATCAATCATGTAAAGAATTAATGAAAAAAACCACATCTTTTTATGGATGTGATAGTCCATACGCACACACGAGCAATGCTATCATTTTATAATAGATATTAAAGAGATATAAAATGGATAAAATTAACAAAAAACACCTAATTATGGTAAATATATTTATTCAATAAAGTTATGGGGGTTTTATAACATTTGTATGAGGTTTAAGAAGAAATAAATATGATAATTATTAGTAAGACCATATACCTATTCTTCAAGTATCCTCCTTTGAAAAGCACCGTAAGGATTCTTGGATGGGTATCTTTGGGAATATCCAAACCTCAATTACATTGATAAGGTTGTTGGGAAAGTATTTTATAAGATATTGATCTATATAAAGGGGTAAAGTTTTTTGGATAAGAGAAGAGAGAGGATATCCTTTTATAAGTGAGAGGAGTGTCACACCTATAATTATTAAGAATATAAAAACATTAATTCACTCTCATAGGAAATTGGATCCAAATTGGATCATGTTAGAAGAAAATATGATATAGGATCAAAATAAATTCAATAAATATTATTTAGATAATAAATCTATGACATGTTAAACCTTATCTCTTTAACTTAACCCCATGTTAACCCTTTTAACCATTAATGTAATAATGATTTTTTACCACGATTATTATTCATAATGAGAAAAATGAAATTTAACTCATTAATAAATTTTGAAATTTTTATTCCAAATATTTAGACCATTTTACGAGATTCAATTTTAATAAGGAATAAAAGTAATTTCAAAATAAGTTTGTTAAATCAAATGAAAAGTTTTTTTAGAAAGATGTATTTTTATGCATAAAACAGAATTTATTCTTATTCTTTTCCTAGTAAAAATAATTAGATGAATTTTAATATATTTTATTGAATATATTATATAAAACTTTAATTAAATCATCTATTAATAATAATTGATTAAATTCAAGATAAGATACCTTACACAGAATAAAAATAGTTTTCTGAAAAAGAATATCTATTTTCATCTTTAACTGCTTTTATCTTCATATCTAACCAATATATAATCAATTAATGAATTATTATTCATTTTTTGAAATTCAATACCAATATATTTCATAAAAATACTAGTTAAATAGTTATCAAGACACATAATATGTAGAAAAATATAATAGTTTGTAAAATTTATCTTTTAACATAAAATGATATTATTGTTAACATTTAAAATTGAGTATTTATTTCCTAGGTATTAATAAATAAGTTTTCATAAAGGAAAAAAATTATACATAATTTTCATAATTTAATTAGTCATATTTTTACCCTTAAATTCAATAGATAGGAAATAACAACCACATTTAACAATAATTTGTTTTATTATAAATTGGTCCTTATTTAAACTTAGTGTTGCATGTAAATCATTCTATAAAAAACATAAAATTTATTTAAATATAAATATTTCATAAAATATTATAGTGTTACACTCACTATTAGTAGGATCAGTTTTGTGTTCTTTCTTTAATTATGATCTGATTAGAACTTTTATTATCTTTTTATTAATCTGATTTGACCAATTATTTGTTAACCAATACACATTGATTTATATATTGTGGAAATTAAGTAAAGAATGCACACAAGACACAAAAATTTTACTTGGTTATACTACACTAATCTAATTTAAGGAGAATACAACAAAAATGTTCTAATGTGATAGAATACACAAAAAAAAATTTAATGGGATGTTTTGGAAAGGTCAATAAAATTCCTAGGGTCATTTCTATTATAATTATGTTGGGTTTGGTCACTCCTCACCCAAAGTCACTTATTCACTTTAAGGATCAATCCCATATTATATCCTTTACTAAATCCTCAAGAAAGGATATATCTTTAGCACACATTCTAATGAAATATATCATTGTCTCTTTGTTTCACCAAGTATGGGTAGGTGATCATTGATCTTTAAGAAATGATCTTACTTTGTAAAGGTCTCCATGAGTGACAACCTGATTTTAGTGTTATTCACTTGGTGTGAATATATAATACTATTTTTCGTGCCACTTTTTCTCACATAATTATATCCTTGTAAGTTCCTATGTAAGAATATATTCAGGGTAGTTCCTTTGTGAAAGGATATCATTTTCAAAAAATTAAGGTTCATGCAAACGTTATAATTTCATAACATAGTGGTTCACACAAGTCATTTATAGAACTCATTGGTTCGCAAAAGTCACTCATGGAACTTATTTGTTCATGTATCCCATTCACACAACTTTCTCCTTGGTGAAATTAGATAATTTTTCCCTATTAAGAATATTCCTCATACAGCTATCTCTATATATTATTATTCATTTATCAATTATTTATAATAAAATTACCAACCCTTCACACATTATAAAGCTCTTAGTTTTCATAATTTTGTTTCACATAACTTACTTGTGTGCAACCACCCTTTACACAACAGATCAATTTCATTAACGTTAGTCAAGATGTGAAAACCCACACTTGAGTGGTGCCTCCATTTAACTAATGTGTAAAACTATATGCTTATGTGGTGCATCAATTTTTTTAACATCATCCAATTTAACAACTCCACACTTTTGTGAGTCTTGAATACTTTTTCATGAGAATATTTTTTTCTCTGATTTTCTAAACAAAAGTCCTAAAAACCTTCACACCCTTTCATAACCAATCCATTATGAATATATCAACATATTTATGGTATTATAACTTCACTATAAAATTCTCATGATACATATATATCTTTATAATAATCAATATTAGGAAAGCATTCATGTAATTTTAGTGATTTTATTGTAATTCCTTCACTCGAATCAGTCAGTTTAGTCTAGAGGGATACATAACCCCATGCTTTCCACATTATATGAAAGAGGTTTCCAAATAATAGTCAGGGTCAAACTGGTGTAGTGGGGAGACTATACCCTCAATATAAAAATCCAAATATATTAACCATATTAAGAAAAGAGTAATAACTTAGAAGGGAACATCAATAATAATAATATCAATGCTATAATAGATGATATGTTAGATATCTTAGAGTAATAGAAGTAAGAAATAAAAAACCTCTAATGTTTCTAGACAAACTATAGTATAATAAAGACAATAAAAAAATAAAAAAAATAAACTATGATATCACTCGGGGGAATTTCCCGATACCACCTATGAACACCAAGTTCTGTCTCCTCAACTCAATTTCATTAGGCCATTACCCTTTCCCAAATTTCTAATAATGAAGTTTGAATGATCATCAATACTACTTTTCAAGGGGTGAATATAACCTAGTAGGACACCACCAATGCATACATAACATAAGTCCACATGGATGAGTGATTTATTTTATTACAATAAGTAAATGTGAAAAGAAAAAATAATCAATCTTGTATCAAGAGGTCATGCACTAACCAAGTCTCCATGAATCTTGGTCGTATATACTTTGGCTCAATGATAGAAGAACAGTCATAATGGAAGTCATGATCATGGTTCACCCATAAGGATAACATTTATCTCTATTTATCCACATGGATAATAATCCTTAGGACAGGCCACGAGACTATCAAGCCCCGTCACTCTCATGGATCAGGCCTCAAGGTCATCATACATTATCTCTACATAGAATCAGGATACACGTTTTCCATATCCCACAACTACCATGGGTCAGTCCTCAAAGACATATCACCCAATTCATGTGTCTCATTCTATTTTCATCATCATCTCTTTCCACACATGGTCCCCCTCTAAGGGATAACCAAGACATAAAGGTCCTCCAATCATTTACTGTGAGAAGAAAAGTACTCCATATTTCATATATTTACACAAAATAGGGTATAACACATATATTCACAACATATCATATCAATCATGAGTCTTGGTATCTACACACACATGCAATCATAGTCAAGCATAGTCTCACGGGATACACATGCACACACATGTAATCTTTATCAAAAATGGGTCTCATAAGCTATATATGTACACACATGTAATCTTTATCAATAAAACAACCTTATAAAATGTCACTAAATTTTAAGGAACTTCCTAAATCACTACTAAAAAATAGGACTTTAACAATGCTGGTATTTATCATTGCTAGAAAAAAAACGCAGAAAATGGTATATTTATCAGCACTAAAGAAAACATTGATAAATTTAACCTTTTATCAATGATTTTTTTAAAAATGATAAATATAAAATTTATCAGCGCTTTCATTTTATCACTGATAAAGGGTGTCCTTTATTAATGATTTATTTTTAGCACTGATAAGGGGTATCCTTTATCAGCACTTTATTTTTAGCACTGATAAATATTTATTTCAACAGCGCATTTTTAGAACTGATAATGGTCCAAACAAATAAAATGAAATGATTAAATAAATAAAAAATAAAAAATGAATTTATTAAAAAATATATTAAAAATTTTATTAATTAAATAATTATTGATAAAAACGAATAGATTGATTATACATTATTAAATATTAAACATTTTATTAATTAGATAATTATGATAATTAATGATATTAAACTATATATATTAAATATAAAGATATATATTAATGTATATAAATATGATTTATATATAAAAAAATATTTATGAGCTTTACATTAAATTTTCATATATTTATTGAATAATGTTTTATAATTAAAAATTAATATGAATTAAAAATATTGACTAATTTCATAGTAATCGATATATAATTGAGCGTCGTTTCATTTTTCTATTTAATATAGTTCAAATGTGTGTTGTATTGATTTCACATATACATAATTAATGCATTTTTATATATTACAATGCACACACACAAAAATTATCCATTTTTTCAATATTGTTAAAGTGTACTTATTCTTAATTTATTAAGTTTCCCTCATTTTTAACATATATGCGTGCACTTAAAATTAGATATTCATTAATAATGTTAAAAATATATTTGTAAATAAATATTTATAAATAAATATACTTATAAATGTACGTTTACTATATTTATAAATTTATAAATTTATAATTATAAATAAATAATTATTTTTTAAATTATTTATATAATAATAAGTAAACAATTATATATATTTAAATAATTATTAAATTTATAATAAATTTACTTAAATAATGAATATATTTACAATATTCATATTTATATATATATTTATTAAATATATATATGTATAACTATATAAATATAAATAATTATATAAATATTATTTTTTAAAAATATTTCTATAATTATAAATAAATAATTATAAAATTATAATAAATATATTTAAAATAGAATATATGTAAAATATTTATATTTATATATATTTTGTAAGTATATATAAATATTTACAATTTTTTATTTATAATTATAATTATAAATCCTTTATTAGTGCTTTAGTAATGGGCACTGATAAAATCATCTTTATCAGTGCTACACAAAGTGCTGATAAAATTAATATTTATTAGTGTTATAACTTTAGCAATTATAAAGATTTATTTTATCAGTGCTTATTTGTAAGTTCTAATAAAAGTGATCCAATCTATTTTAAAAAACCCTAACCATTTGTGAAATACTCACGATATAGAAGATTTCTGTGAAAGCCACGTGATATTGGTACTCCTCCTTGGTGAATCAAAGGTCGAATCACACCGCTCGACTACCTCCAGTTGCTCCAACATCGCATCCCGCATCTAATGTTCAATTGCAGTTATTATTTCTGAAGAGGGTATTAGATTTTCTTCAACCTAGCGAGGTAGGCCTTCCTATTTTCTTTGGGAATTTTTTATTTTGTTTTTTATTTCTTCTTCTCCAATTTTTTTATGATCTGTTGTTTACAATTTGTTTGTGATCTGTTATTTAGGTAACAATTTGTGGTCTATTGTTTATATTGACTACTGATGTATGATATGTTGTTTATATCTGACATTGAACCTTGGATTTATTAATTTTTTTAGTGTTATGTTTTATATCTTCTTACTAAATAATTTTTTCATATATGTATATAAATGTGTTGAAATTTTGATGTATATTATTTTTTTAAAATTGGGTACAACCACGAAATCAGCACACAATACGACAAATAAAATATAGGTAAATTGTTGGCTTGGGGACTTGACCTCGCGACCACACCCCAAATCCCTCCCCACCCCAGCCGAGCATGGGGGGGGGTTGATATATTCTTGTTTATTGACTATTGATTTGAGGCACATTGGTGGTTCACTAAATATTATATATATGCTAACACCTTTCATGGACACCTCAGTGTACATGCTACTTCAGATGATATTTTTCAAGAACCAAGTTAGTGGAGTGATGTATGTTCCTCTATTGGTTATATGTATCATAGGATATAGTTCCTCTTATAATTAACTATGGTCCTTAGTTTACTTATGAAGAAGATTCAAAGGGTTCATCCCCAGTTAAGCACATGAGGTTTTATCACCTCAATCCTTCACTTTTTGAATCATTATAGTAACTTTATAGTTGACGTTATGTTTGAATATGATGTTTTCACCTATTTGATATTTCTAATAGACTATAAGTGAGTTTTTATACTAGTGTGACATGTATGTGTGTCTATATAGCTACATCATCATTTATTTCCATATTTTTTTGTCTAACAGGTATGCCTATATTGGGTAATGATGATTTTGGGTCTGTATGTCCATTGACCCCAAGGGTCATGCTAGAATTTTGTTCGGCCTCTATTATTAATTATTTCTATTGGGGGGGGACCTCCAATTTATGGTTTTTTGCACCCAAATTTTAAACCATCATTTAGTAACTTTGAGGTGTGTTAGAGGTAATAATATGATTCGTCCTGGTGATGTTTGGGTAATTAAGACTAAGGTCATTACACTATACATTTTCTATTTTAAACTTGTAAAGTTTAGTGATAACATCATTTATTATCTGCCTTTATCTCCCTCTATTTTTTTCAAATTCTAAAAACACTTATTATTGTATTTGGAATATCTAGGTGCTCAGATATTCTAGTATAAATGATCCATATTTATTCTATTAGAATTATCTATAACTTTCACTTTTGATAATGAATATCTTATGTGTATTTATTTATATATTGTATAAAATTAATCTATTATGAACCCAATAAAATGGATATGAACTGAAAATGGATTCATGTTAATCATTTGAAATATTAATATGAATATGGAGTTAAAGAGTTCATCAAGTTTGAAAGAGAGCATGCAGAAAACCCTTTTAAAATCCAATGTCTATGTTTACGTTGTTGTTATTCAAGGAAAATTAGTCCATAAGAGTTGTAGTAACATTTAATTTTTCATAGAATAGATCAAATATATAAATGTTATACTAAACATGGGGAAAACTGAATGTTGAATTCGATTAGAATGATACTTTGGTTTATGAATCATTTGATATGAATGCCTTTTTAAAAGACGATGGAGATGACATGGAAGAAATGACAATGATAGTTTAATATGACCTTTGTGATTTTCCAAAGTTGTTTGAGGAGTTAAATTGATATTCCAAGAAACCATTGTATACCGGTTGTACTAAATACACAACATTGTCAGCTATATTGAAGTTATATAATTTGAAAGGTGGCAATTCATCTAGTGACACCAACTTTACAGAACTACATGGTTTTCTAAAAGATATGATACCATAAGAAAAATAACTACCATGATGAACATATTATACTTAAATAATGTTACATTCAATGGGAATTATCTTTAAAAAAAATACATACTTGTCTGGATGATTGAATATTGTTTCACAATGACCATGAATCACTCATAAAAGTCATTAAGTGTGGCGTAGATCAATACAAGAAAAATGAATCAAGTAATTCAAAATATGTATGGTAATTTCCTATCATTTCATGGTTTAAAAGACTTTATGGATGTCAAGAAACCATAATAAAATTAACATGGCATGAAAATTCAATAATTAAATATGGTAACCTACGTTATCCAGTTGATTCTTCTCATTGGATTAAAATTGATTACAAGTTTACTAAATTTGGAGATGAGCTGAGAAAATTTTGTCCTGCGTTATCTATAGATAGAATAAATCCTTTTATTGTATAGAGTAGTACTCATAGTACATGGCATGTCATGTTGATAAATTATAACTTTCTATAATGGTTATGCATGAAGCACAAATACATTATGTTGTCTCTACTTATATCTAGACCAAAGAAATCTGGTAATGATATTGATTTATATTTGTCTCTATTGATCAAAGATCTGAAATTGATGTGGGATACAGGTGTTATAATGAATGATGCTCATAGAAGTAAAGAATTCATATTGAGGTCCAAGTTTTATGAAAAGTTAAATGAATTCCCTGCTTATGGAAATTTATCAGGATATAGCATTAAGGTAATGTTGGGGTGTCCCATTTGTGAAAAGCGTACATACTCAGTTCAGTTGAAACATTCCTTGAAGATTGTGTTTTTAGGAAATCAGAAATTTTTACCTTGAAGGCATAAATACCGATCCTAGATGACAGCATTAAATGGGAATATCGAACAAGGTATAACACTGTCTCTAGAAATGGGCAATCAACTGTACAAAAAAGTAAAAAATATTGACACTATTTTCGGTAAACCATTTTTCAAAAACTTTACAAAATCAGTTTGGAAGATGGGATAAATTTTATTTGAATTACCATATTTTAATTGTTTGTACATCATACATTTTCTTGATGTCATGCATGTAGAAAAAAATGTATTTGATAGTGTTATTGGCACATTAAAAATTTTTCCTAGCAAAATGAAATATGGAATCAAGGCTAGGTTGTACTTGATTGAAATGGGGATAAGGGAAGATTTGGAATTGATGAAGGGTAAAAGGTTGAATTTTATTCCTCTGGCAGCTTACACTATATCCAGACAGGAAAAATTGAAATTTTTCCTTTTCCTTACTAGTGTAAAATTTCTATAGGGGTACTCATCAAATATCAAGAATATCATTTCAATGATTAATTTGAAATTACAATGACTAAAATCACATAGATTTCATGTTTTTATGTAAGATTTAATGTATATTTCTTTTTTTGTATTCCGCCTGAAAATGTACAACATCTATTAACCAGAATAGACTTCTTTTTCAAATCCATATGCAGTAAAGTTGCAGACCTGGTGAAGTTTCCCATCATGAATAAGGAGATTTTAGTCATATTATGTGAATTATAGATGTTATTTAAACCATCAATCTTTGATATAATAGTCCACCTAGTGGTTCACATGGTCATATAGGTTCAACTATGTGTTCATGTCCATTAAAAATGTATATACCCCATTGAACGGTATATAAATATTCTGAATGGGTATGTCAAGAATCGAAGTTGGCCTAAAGCTTTTATTACAGAATGATATATTGTTGAAGAAGCTGTTGAATTATGTAACGATTACCTATTAGATGTTGAAATCATCGGTCTGCCAAAATCTCATCATATTGAACACTTTATAGAAGAAGGGATTTCTAGAAGAGATGTTGTTACAATTACCTTGATAGAGTAGGAGCAAGCACATAGTTACATATTACATAATATTAAAGATTTTGATCGATACATTTAATCCCACAAATAAATTATTAGATATTTGAATCCATCAAGGGTTGAATGATGGATATCAAATACACATAATCAACAGTTTATTGGACGGTTCAAAGATCAAATTTATAAGGATTTATTTGAAAATCTGAATTCAATTTTTGAACGACTTCAATGGATAGCCAGAGGACCAAATGAAAATGTTATATCTTATACTGTTTTTGTAATAAATGGTTATATGTTCTATACAAAAGAACATGATGACTTTTTTATAATGAAAAATAGTGGTGTTACAATTGTGGCTAAAGAAATGCACATATCTGGTTCCAAGGATAGAAATCCAATTTAAGAAAATATGTCATATTTTGGTATTATCAAACAAATATATGAGTTGGACTATACAACATTTTAGGTTATTATTTTACATTTCAAATGGGTTGATAGTATCAATGGAGTGAAAGTTGATGAAATGGAATTTTTAAATGTGAATTTTAGTGTAGAAGGGGAAAAGGAAGCTATAATCATAATGGAATCACAAGAAGTTCAAGTATTTTATGTCCTCAATCCAACAAACAATAATTGATAGATTTTCCTATTGGTGACTAAAACAAATGTGGAGTGAGATGAAAATTCAATCGAGGATAACCCTTTGATTGGGACATCACAATCAGTTCATGTTATTCCCAATGTAGAAAATGTCTTGTACATTAGATGGGACCAAAAAGAGGGGATTTGGACTCTCGAAGTAGAAACCAAATCTTGGAAAACTTTAAAAAAAGAGTTAAATGAGAAGATAAAAGTGTTTTTTAATATATTATGTTTTTAATCATAATATTATATATTCTCTACTGTATTAAAATAATCTAAATTAAATGTTTGAATACTCATGAATACAATGTCTTCTGCACATGATGATGTTACCAAAACCTCAAATAACAAACTATAATGAAATAAACCCTTTGGATAGATAAAAAGTTAATGTTATGAAATACATTATCTATTTTATCAAAAATTAAATAATGGAACATTGATTTAATTTTCATTATTCCTTATAGAGTTCATTTATTTTATAATATTTATGTCAATGTGTCGTTACTTTTTATGAATAGAAATGGTGTTGTCTCTGCTCAATCACATAGGTAATATTTATTTTTATACAATAAAATAATTATACATAGAATTAATGTATTGTTTCATATTTATGTTTTATTTATTTTTTTTAGTATTACTCACATAATAATTTTTTCTTATACAGGTGGATTTTTTTGTTGGAGTTGGGGTGCTCTATCTAACTTTCATGCTCCTTCTACCTTAAAACCTTTTCACGCCTATAATGGTGCATTTATCACTTTCTTTCATGTTACCTCTAGTGTATTTTCAGGAAGAGAAAGGAAGATGTATTTACTCAATTATAGAGGTAACATTGATGTTTTCATAGTAAAATAATTGTCCATAGAATTAATTTATTTTTTCATATGTATGTTTAATTTATTTCTATTTAGTGTTACTCAGATAATAATTCTTTTCTTATACAGGTGGATTCTTTTATTCGAGTTGGGGTGCTATACCCATTTTTCATCCCTTTACGCACCAAAACATTCATAGACTTATTCTCCCACAAAACCTTTCACTCTTGTATGTTAACATTTATCAATTTCTATCAAGTTCTCTCCACTTCTCAATAATAGATGTAATATTGATATTTTTACATTAAAATCATTGTCCATAGAATTAATGTATTATTTAATATTTATTTTTCTTTTATTTCTTCTTAAAATTACTCATAATATTATTATTTTTCTTATATAGGTGGATTTTTTTTCGATTCGAGGTGGTTTGTTCAAAACTACTCATGCAGTGTTTGAAGTTCGACAAGGAAATTCAATAGAAATCATTATAATAATGATAGTTAGGATTTTTTGAATGTATTTAATAATTTGTATTAATGTAATTATATAAACCAATGTTTGAAATCTCTATAATATATTGTTTTTTCTGGTATTTGTGTTGTAAATTAAATTTCATTTAAATTATGTATTGGGACTTGTTTTTGTTGAAATCTAGTGTGTTTCTGGTGCGTCAGTGTGTTGTTACAGCACACTACAGTATGGCCCTTTATCAGTGCTTTTACAAGCGCTGATAAATAGGACCTTTATCAGGGGTTTTACAAGCACTTATAAATGGGTCCTTTATCATCACTTTTCAACGTTCTCATAATGGTCCTATTTATCAGTTATTTTTCTAGCACTGATAAATGACCCATTTATTAGCGTTTTTTCAACATTGATAAAAGTCATGGGCATTAAACATCACTCACATAGTCAGCACTTTTCTAGTGCCGATAAAGACCATTAATATCACTATTAAATGCATGTTTTGTAGTATTGTATTAGAAATGTTGACTCTAATGGATAATATTTTTCAAGTGTTGATACCCACATCTCACTCATCCACTAACTAGGAAAACCCACACACCAAGGGTCCCTAGAACTGATCCCAATTCATCAAAAGAGGGTTCTAGAATAATATTCATGAAGTATGTGGTGACATAGGCTTAAAATAAAATCAATTTATGAAAAAAACCATTATTAATTGTATATCTAGATTTAGTCCAAGGAAGAGGTAACTGATTCTCTAGAATTAATGTTGACCTCTTAGAATCCAATAGATCAATATAGACTCCAAGTGTCGAATACAAGAGAACATATTGAGATCCCCATAAGACTAGACCAAAAAAATCCTACTAAGAAAAACTTTATCACCATAGTATTCTTTTATGAGAAGGAAGAACACCCAAACCCTTCCCTAGAATTGACTGGATGAGGAACCCTTCCATGATAAAGGGGTGAATGGTTTAATAAAGGGGAAGAACATAGTTAAAAAGGAATTAAACATCCCCTATTAATGATCGCATGAGTCTCTATAATAATTCATCACCTCCATTGAAAAAACATTGGAAAAATTATCCATTTAAAATAACCATCACTACAATAATGGTGGCCTAGAACACATAAAGACCAAGAAACCTCACATGGTGACCCTCTACAGTGTTGTGTAGAAACATCTCCAATTTTTGAATAACCACACCTTCCACCAATGTGTATTGAGGACATTTTTTCTATGGTCCAAAGTAGTAATTTCAATACTACATGCTCGATACCACACCCCACCACAAGCATGTTGGTCATATCCATTTCATAAAGGTATGTTCCAAGCTTAAAACGACCTACACTGTAGTGTGGTCCTTATAAAACCCCGAGTTTTTATGGACCTTTTTTTCTGTTGAATAAATTAAATTTCCATTTCTATATAGGAATAAACTAATTCAAACATTCATTTCACACATCATCAATACAATACACACAACACCTACTTGGAGTATGTTACACACCACACCAATATTTCTACAAAACATCATTTTATTGTTATAATTATTTAAACGATATAATTATAACCTAGTCATAAAACAATGTAATATTAATATTAATAAATACTTTTAAAATATTTTTTATAATGGTTTTATATAAATAAAACATATTGATAACAAAAGATATAATTTTTGGTAAAGTCCTTATATGTTTAAAAATATTATTTTCTCAAATAAACTATTTTTCATGTCCTTTTGTGAAAAATAATAAAATAAATATTATAAAAATGTAGAAATTAAATTTTATAAAATAAACTTAATTTTTTAATTTATAATGTAAAAATTATCTTAGGGTGGATTTAAGGTATTTTTTTGAGAAACTTCACTTTTGTATAAATAGTGAAAAATACCGAATTTTAATTCAAATTTTTTTTATAATTTATTCATAGGGTTAAATTATATTTATAATTGGTTTGAAATTTTAATTAGATAATATTTTTATCAATTAATACAAATTAGGTCATTGAGATCAATTTCACTTTGATATTGGGTATAATAACTTAGCAAACTTTTGAATGTTTTTACTTTAAAAACCTCTATTGTCGACCCGACATAGGATTGATTTTAAATTAATTTATTACAATTTTATGATTAGAATTTTGAAAAATGGATTCTATATTTGGAATCAGAAAAATTTATAAGGTCTAATAATTTCAACTTAATTTTTAACAAAAATTATTATTTAATAAAATTAAAATTAATTACATCGATTAAGGTAAAATTAAGGGTAACTAAAGACTAAACCTTAAATTTAAGACCAAAAATGGCCTATAAACTTATAAAATATACATTTAATGGAAATATTTTGACCCTATACTCCCTTTTATCTAATTTTTTATATTATTTAATCCACTTGAAATGTGAAAAATGTGTATGGAATTACTTTTTCAAAATATTACAAGAGTGTCACTTCTCCTCCGCTATAAAAAGGCCTCCTTTACTACACTTATTTACACCTATAAAATCACTTAGGTTCCACAAATATATACTTAAATATCCTCCCAAAAATCATCCAATACTTATTAAATCCCTCATTGGGCATAAATCCTTCAAAGTAATCTCTTTGGTTTAAACCAAAAGAAGTTACCTGATTAAGAGGTAACACCCTCCCTCAAACCCCTTTCTTTTATTTTCTTTCTAAACTCCCTAAAATATTCTTATTCCATGTATGCATAAAAAAACATGTATCATAAATATACTATTATTTTTTTATGATAATTTTTCTACCTACACTTGCACACACTTCTATCTAATGGTTAACTAACATACTGTTTACATGTACGGCGAACTATCGCCTCACTAAACAATGATTGTTTATTTTTCCTTAACTACCTCTCATGGTGGAAATTATGAGGTAAAATATATTTATATATGTTTTAGATTATATTTATTATATCCTTAAGCTTCTTTAATTATTTTAAAACATATATATGTATACTTTCCATTTTGTGTTAATACGATAATTTCGTTTGAGGGAGTGTGGATTACTTCCCCCTCAAAGCGTTGTGATTCATTCCTAAACTACATGGAATGTATTAAGAATGGGTTTAGTGAAAATATATGATATATATTATATAAAAAATCTAATTTAATAATTATATATATGTATTAATATATATACAAATATTATTTTTTACTTTCTTTCTTTCAATATAACAATTAAATTGAAATAACGTTCATGTGTACGCACGGCCTATCATCTCCATGAATGGTGTATTATGTTTCATACTTATAAATTATATGGATTATTATAATACACATATTATGAATATAAATTATATTTAAATCATGTTTTGCATTCTATAAATCATGATATAACTATAAGTACCAATGTTATAACAAATTAAGACACATGTGAAAAACAAAGTGGATATTGCCCACAGTGAAACCTTAAAATAGAATTGTTAACATGAGGGTAATATAAATCCATAATCAAAAAATATATGGTATTATAATTAATAATATGGTTATGTGATATATTTATAATAAATTTATATTTATTATACAATATGTTTTTACTAGTATTAATTTAGTCAAGACACGTGGTAAGGGGATTTCATCTTACTTTTTATTTATGTGAGATACATGCTTTATTCACCACAAATTCCTTTTTTGTGGTGTGTATACTACCCATGAATGTATTAAATTATTAATATAATTAAATTTATAGGTATTTAAATATCTATTTTATGATATTTATTTCATGTGGTTTAAGTTTCAAAAGTTACAAAATCTATAAAAATGTTTTGTCTCAATTTTCCTTCTTTAAGACTCATGTTTTGTTATGTATCTAGACTATTTATCAAGGTGTATATACTTATATTTTACATGTTAAGTCATTAATAAAATTATTTTCATGATATCTTAAGCTTAATGTAATTTTCTTTTTTTACAGGGAGAGTATGATCCCAAGTAACCAAGTGGTAAGTGTTTATTTAAACAATCTCATCACTTTCTGAGATTATTAATGATTATGCTTCTTTGATGAAATATTATGATCCTTATCTCAAGAAAACTAATGAGATTACTTACCCTCTATTTATTCAAGATATATCCATGTATTATTACCATTTTCCACTCTTTGGTACTTAAGATAATTAATAAAATGTTTTTATGAAAATCTGACAATATTTTTCTCTTTGGTTAGAAATCTATTTTGTTTCAAAAAAACTGTGTTTTAAAAAATGTATTCAAATGATAATTTAAGATAATTTCAAGGAAAATGATTTTAAAATTGTTTTATGTTCTTCAAATATTCCTTTATAACTTTTCAAATTTTTTTCAAAGAAAAAGGTTTTCAAAAGGATTTATGTTTTAAAAATCATTTTTCAAATAAAAAATGATATTTTCCTCCAGAAATATTTTTAAAAGATACTTAAAAATTATTTCATGTCTATGATAACATCTATCAGGGTTAATTATTAATTTATGTGTAAATTATACAATGTTTATATTCATATTATTTCTCTAAATGGTTTACCTCTTATGGCATGATGTTTGTGAAATTTGTTTCTCTTTCACAGATTATATGCTTATGAAACCCACTTCTTTTCATGGGTTATGCTTTGATTAAATGATAATGAAACCTTTCTATTTTCCATATGATAATATGTGATTGCATATTTATAACACCCATTTCATTTCATGGGTTATGATATGCTTGTTTATTATTTTTTGGTATATGTATGTATGATTTCATTATGAGATAGGTGGGACATATATCTCCCTCCAAGGCATTGGGTAAAGATTTATATCTCGTTTGATGGACTAAGATGGTATTGGGAGTGAACATTGATTACTAAGATGGTCAGGGGAGTGATCCATGACTACCAAGATGGTATGAGGAGTAAAATCATGCTACTAATATGTCTATAAGAGTAAATCATGACTACCAAGATAGTATGGGGAGTGAACCAATACTACTAATATGGTTTTTAAATTGATTCCTTGGATACTATGGAAATCATATTATATATACTTATGTTTCTTCCATAATTCCATTTTTTATTCCTATGTTATGATTTCATGGATTATTTTATTTAATTACTTATGATTCATGTCTTATGAAATTCAATGCTTTATGTTATGATTCTTGTTTATGAACTTCTATATGCAGGGTATGATCTTATATTTTTATGATCACGTTCTCATACCCTTATGATTAGGATTATGCTTACGTATCTCCATTGGTTACCGTTACATAGAATTTGATCTCACACATTTTTATGTTTTATTTCTCCGGGTTATGAAGATATGTATTATGATTTATGTGTCTGAGAAAGGAGATAGTTAAGAATAACCTAGTGGGAGATTATGTAGCTCACTTATGTACAATGTTTATGTTTCTATGTTTCCAAAGGCACTAGACTAGTACATTATTTAGGTGTCTATTTTTATTATGTTTTAAGTATTATAGAAAAGTTATTTAATGTTAATTTATGTCAATACATGGTTGTTATAGTTGGTATCAGAGAAAATGTTTAGTTAACCTTTGGAATTTATGATGATAAAAACATAGTAAGAACCCAAAGGTCATGTCTAAGGAAAAGTCTAATGATAAGGAAATTTATAGGAAAATGTCATGGAATTTTGTTAAATTATAGAGTTAGTGGTTTCCTAGAAATAAATATATGTCTAGATAATACAAGTAGATGTGGCTCTAACATAGATGTACCTAGTGGTAACAACTCTGACAAGATGTTCCAGTCCTAAATCAGGGTAATCTGGTACAGGACAATGGGTCTTTTTGTATAGTTAGTTTGACACTCCTAGGGGATATTATTTAGGAATTGAAAAACTCTTCATTAACCATCATGAATGGTTTAAAACTAATTTGGCTATGAATAACCTAGGATAAACCTAAGGTTTCATATATTAAGGAAGGTTCCATAACGTAGACATCCTATACATGAATTTTTATGATTATGTTGTTTCTCATTATGATAAATATTTATTAATCTATGATTTTGGTTAAATTCAATGCTTATAACCCAAAGTAACCACATTAATGGTGATTTTGATGGACAATGAAATGATTTCTCTCATGAGAAACCAAATTCTATGGGATATGGAATGAAAAATATTGTTGATACGATCACATAGATTTCTCAAGATATGAATCATAATAGAATTCCAAATAAGAAAAGGAGGGAAAAACATTTTTTTGAGTCTTTCAAGAGTAAACGTCCATCTTCTTTCATAGGATCTTCTGATCCACTTTTTCTAAAAAATGGATAAGTATTACTAAAAATATATTCTCCATTATCTTGTGTATAGAGCATGAGAAGTTCATTCTGGATGTTTATCGGTTAGAAAGTGAAGTAGACCAGTGGTGGACTCTAATTAAGAATACAAGGAATTAAGATGAAATTGAATCTATATAATGGGAAGAGTTGAGGAACTTATTTTTCAATAAGTTCTTTCCTCAGGCTCTTTATACCAATATTGAGAAAAATTTCCTCGAGTTAAAGCGAAGGGATAATGAGTCTGTTGGTACCTATGAGGCTAATTTCACAAGACTTGTGAGGTACTCTTTAGTAATTATCATCCACCCTAAAAGTAAATTTGATAGGTTCTTCTGTGTCTTAATTCCAAGTATCATAATGGTGTTTTTCATAAGAGACTTTATTATCTACAAAGATATTGTGTGTTGTGAAATCAAGGTTGAAATAGAAGTTGGAGTTACATATAAATCTCATGGTTTTGAAAAGAAAAGGAAGATGGAGTTTATAGTAAAATCTAAATTCTGATAATAGAATAATATGTGCTTTAATTTATTCTCTAAGTGTGGGAAGAAGCATGGAAGAAATTGTCTTAAGGGGTAAAATAAATGTTTTAAGTGCGGAAAGGAAGGTCACCTAGAAATTTATTGTCGAAGTGATAGGAAAAAGATAGATAATGGTGATAATGGAGAGAAAGATTTGTAATATGCACCTCCCATGCTTCAGTGCTAAAATTTTAAGGAGAATGGGAATTATGTTAACTTCTACCCAAACCCAAGGGCTTTTGAAGATGATCAACGTCGGAAACCTATTAAGCCAAGGGAAAAAGGGAAATCTCAGGAAATCATTATTTCTGATGAGGTGTGTGATAATGACATAATTAGAGGTACACTTACCATCCACTCTAGAACTGGTAATTTCATATTTGATTCAAGATCTACCCACTCTTTCATATCTAAAGAATTTTATAAGGTTGTTAAGATTCCACCAAAACAATTAGATGTGGAATTAGGAGTGAAAATCCCTAATGGTATGATGATTTCATCCCACGTCTATGATTCATCTCTAGTTGATGCTTGTGGGAATGTGATTCCTGTAAATATTATCATTATTCCTTTGGTTGAATTTGATGTCATCTTAGGAATGGATTAGATTTATCTACATAAATCTCACACCAATTACTGTGGAAGTTAAATTATGTTTGATATTTAAAACCCTCCTATGATCATCCATCCATGTGACGATAAGTATGATCATTCTATGGGCATTACATCCAGTGTATGGGTCCTAATTCCCATTCAGAAGGGTTTTTTATCTTAAATTGTTGGGGAGAAAATCGACATCTATGATGTTCCCGTTGTTTGGTAATTTTTTCATGTATTTATGGAATAGTTTCCTAGCCTTCCAAAAAACTGTAAGTTGAGTTCTCAGTAGAACTCCTACCTGGTTCAACACCAATTTCAAATACTCCCTATATAATGGACTAGATTGAGTTGCAATAATTCATAAAACTCTAAGAAAACCTTGATAAGGGATTAATTTGGCTAGGTGTTTCACCTTGGGGTGTACCCATTGTTTTTTTGAAAAATAATGATGAATTAATGATACTCTGTATTTATTATCAAGTTGAACAAGATCATAATAAATAACAAATATCCTCTACCCTGTATTGATGACTTGTTTGATCAAATGTACGGAGCTCAATACTTTTCCAAAATCGACCTTCGTTCTGGATATCATCAATTGAGGTTCAATAATGAGGATATACCCAATAAGATATTCCATACAAAGTATGGACATAATGAATATATAGTGATGTCATTTGGTCTTACTAATTTCCCTACCATCTTCATGGATTTGATGAATAGTGTCTTTAGAGATTACCCTGACCAGTTTGTGGTAGTCTTTATAAATGATATTCTTATTTATTAAAAGAGAAGGTAAGATCATGAAGAACAATTGGTAATTGTACTAAAGACCCTAAAGAAGGGTCAAATGTATGAAAAATATAAAAATTGTGAATTTTGGACACAAAATATTTCATTTTTGGGTCACATAATATCAAGAGATGGTATAACAGTAGATCCATCAATGATGGAGAATATTGAATGTTGGACTAGACCTACCACAGTAACTAATCTCCATATCATTCTTGGTTTAACTATATATTATCAATAGTTTTTGGAGAATTTCTCATGAATATCTAATCCTATAACCAAGTTAACTCAGAAGGTTGTCAAGTTCCACTGCATAGATGAATGTGAGTAAAATTTCAAGGAACTGAGGAAAATATTGGTTAGTGCAGCTTTGATTACATTACCCTACAGTGGAGAAGGGTTTTTAATATATAATGATGCATCCAAGAAGGGATTGGGATGTGTTCTTATGAAAAATAACATGGTTATAGCCTATTCCTTATGACAGTTGAAGATTCATGAGTAATATCACCCAAATCATGATTTGGAGTTAGTAGTAGTAATGTTTAAATTAAAGATATGGAGGAATTATATTTATGGAGAAAAGTGTGATATATATACTGATCATAAAAGTCTAAAATATATATTCACATAGAATGATCTTAACTTGAATAATAAAATATGGTTGTAGCTGATAAAGGATTATGACTGATCAATGCATTACTACCCTCGGAAAGTGAACAAGGGGGAGGATGCTTTAAGTCGAAAGGATTATGCTAGCATATCAATGATGAGGATAAGAAAATATCCAATATTTCTGGATTTTTAAGGGATGGATCTAGAAATCCTAAAGGAAGGTCAAAATATTATCTTTCCCAAATAAATGTTCAACCCTCTATCCATGTGAAGATTTAGGAGGCACATAGGCAAGATGTAGAGCCGCAAAATAAAGTTAGAAATGTTCTTGAGCGTAACCTTGATCAGGATGGAATGATAAGGTTCAGGAATGATGTATGTGTTCATCACATACCAGATTTTAAGAAGTATATGTTATAAGAAGCTCATATTTCTTCATTATATATTCATACTAGAAGTACGGCTATGTATAGGGACTTGAAATAATACTTTTGGTGGGATGGAATGAAGAGAGATATCATTTATTTTGTATTTCGATTCTTAGTAAGGAAAAAAGTTAAAGATTAAAGACAAAAGTCAAAGGGGATATTGAATTCATCACCCATACCAGAATGGAAATGGAAGGACATCACTATGGATTTTTTCATTTGACTAACCAAAACATCTAAAGTGTTTAATGCCATATGGGTGGTATTTGATCACCTTACTAAGTCAGCACAGTTCATCGCTACTAGAGAAGACTTATATTTGGATCATATTTCCAAGATATATATTAAGGAAGTGGTAAGGTTGCATGTAGTACCACATTATATTATATCAAATTTTGTATCTAAGTTTCACCTTAATGTTTTGGTGTAGTATTCAATAATAACTTGATACATAATTGAGTTTTAGCACTTCTTATCATCCTCATACTGATGATCAGTCTGAAAAAAAAAATCAAACCCTATAGAATATGTTAAGATCTTATTATCTAGATTTCAATGGTGGTTGGGATCAACACCCTCCTCTAGTTGATTTTTATTACAAAAATAGCATTCACTCAAGCATTCATATGGAACCTTATGAATACCTTTATGGAAATAAATTTAGATCTATAACATGTTGGGATAAATTTGGAGAAAGAAATCTATTGGGGCCTGAGATTGTTGAAGAAATTTTTGAGGAGGTTGGAACCATTCATCAGCATATCAAGGTGGCTCAAATATAGCATAAATTTTATGTTTATAACCATTGGCATGATCTAGAAATTGAATTTGGTGAAAAGGTGTTTCTAAAAATCTCTCTCTATAATTAGGTTATGAGATTCAGGAAGAAAGGGAAACTAAGCCCTAGGTATATTGATCTATTTTAAATTCTTGATTTCATTGGGATAGTGGCATATCACTTGTCACTTACTCCAAATCTTTCTCAATTATATGATGTGTTCCACGTATCTCTCATGAGGATGTACATACCTGACCCTTCACATGTATTGAACTCAAAGGGAATACTATTAGAGCATGGTCTTTCTTACGAGAAACCAGTTAAAATTGTAGATTATACCGAGAAAGTTCTACAAAACAGGACCACTCACATGGTCAAAGTTTTGTGGAGAAATCACCAATTATAGGAAGTTACATGAGAACTTTAGTATTTGATGAAGCATAAGTAAACTCATTTTTTACCCAAATAACAAATTTCGAGTGAGAAATTCATTTTAAGGGGGTAGAATGTGACACTCTGAGTTTTTATGGTCCTTTTTTCACTCAAATAAATTATTTTTTTATTTATTTCATTAAAAAAACTAAGACAAACATTTCTTTCACATGCCACTAACTCAATTCATACAACACCGACTTGGCATATATTATACGCAACAATGATGTTTCTATGGAACATCATTTTATTGTTATAATTATTTAAATGAGAAAATTATAACCTAGATGTTAAGAATAGAAATATGAATAGTAATAACTATGTTTCAAATATTTTTTATAATGTTTTTATATAAATAAAATATATTGATAAAAAAATATATAATTTTTGGTAAATTCATTATATGTTTAAAAATATTATTTTCTCTAATAAACTACTTTTCATGACCTTCTATGAAAAATAATAAAATTAATTTTAGACAAGTTTAGAAATTTAATTTCATAAAATAAAATTCATTTTTTAATTTATAATGTCTATATTAGATTAGGGTTAATTTAGGATAATTTTATAAGAAACTTCATTTTTTAGTGAAATAGTGAAAAATACCAGATTTTAATTCAAAATTTCTTTTTTGTCTAATTTATTAATAAGGTTAAATTATATTTTAAACTAATTTAAAAGTTTATTTAGATAATATTTTTATCAATTAATAAAATTTAGGTCATTGAGATCAATTTTACTTTGAACTTGGGTATAAAAACTTAGCAAACCTTTGAATGTTTTTACTTTAAAAACTTGCATTGTCGACCCGACTATGGGATTCATTTTAAATTAATTAATCCCACTTATATGATTAGAATTTGGAAAAAATTGATTCCATATTTGGAATCATAATAATTTATAAGGTCTAATATGTTCAACTTAGTTTTTTGACCAAAATGATTAGTGAATGTAATTAAAATTAATTACATCGATTATGGTAAAATTATGCTTAACTAAGGACTAAACCATAAATTTAAGACCCAAAATGACCTAGACGCTTATCCAAGATCCATTTATGGCCATATTTATACCCTATACCCCATTTAATCAAATTTGGTACATTATTGGATCCACTTTACATGTGAATTTTTTTTATCAAATTCCTTTGTCAAAATATTACAAGAGTGTCACTCCTCCTCCATTATAAAAAGGCCTCCTCTCCTCCACTTATTTATACCTCTCAGGACACTTTGGTTCATCCACGATATACTCAAATATCCTCCCAAAAATACTCCCATACTAATTTAATCCTCCCTTGGGAAATAATATTTCCAAGGAGTCCCTTTGGTGCAAACTAAATGGAGTTACCCAATTAAGAGGTAACACCCACCCTCAAACTCCTTTCTTCTATTTTCTTTCTCCACTCCATCAAATCTTCTTATTACATTATTTTATAAAAACACCAGTATCCTCAATATACTAGTATATTTTATGATATGTTTTTGAACTACACTTACACACACTACCATCTAATGGGTAATGAACATACTATTTACGTGTATGGTGAACTATCGCCTCACTAAACGATGATTGTTCATTTTTCCTTTATTGCTTATCATGATATAAAATATTATGGAAAATATATTTATATATGTTATATATTATATTTATTATCTTATTTTATTCTTTTAAAACATATATTTTTATACTCTCCATTTTATGTTCATACGATAATTTCATTTGAGGAAGTGTGGACTACTTCCCCCTCAAAGAAATGTGATTCATTCGTACACTACATGGAATGAATTAAAGATGGGTTTAGTGGATATATATTATATATATTATGTAATAAATATACTATAATAATTATATATATATACATATATATACATATATGTATTTTAATTTCTTTCATTCAACACAATAATTAAACGAAAATAGCATTCATGCGTACATATGGCATACCGTCTCCAGGAGTGGTGTATTCCATTTCATACTTCTATATTCTATATATTATTATAATATAAATATAATTAATATAAATTATATTTAAATAATGGTATAAATTCTATAAATAATGATATAAGTATAAGGACCAAAGATATAAAAAATTAAGACACATGTGAAAAACAAAGTGGTTTCCAAAAGTGAAACCTTAACATAGAATTGTTAACAAGTGGGTAATATAAATCCATAGTCAAACCATAAATGGTATTATAAGTAATAATATGGTTCTACTATAGATTTAAAATAAATATATATTTATTATACCATATCTTTTTATGAGTACTAAGAGAGTAAAGACACAAGGTAAGGGGATCTCATCTCACTTTTTATTTCTATGAGCTACATGCTTTATTCACCACACATTACTTTTTTGTGGTGGTTATAATGTACATGTATGTATTAAATTATTATTATAATTAAATTTATTAGTATTTACATATCCATCTTATGATATTTCTTTCATGGGGTTTAGGTTTCAAAAGTTACAAAATCGGTAAAAATGTTTTGTCTCAATTTTCCTTCTTTGAGACTCATGTGTTATTATGCACCTATATTCCTTTTTGAGGTGTATATACTTCCATATTACATGTAACTTCATTAATATATTCATTTTAATGATATATTAGTATTCGTGTAATTTCATTTTCTTACATGAAGAATATGATCCCAAGTAACCAAGTGGTAAGAGTTTATTCAAACATTCTCATCACTTTTCGAGATTGTTAATGATTATGATTCTTTGATGAAATCTTATGATCCATATCTCAATAAAACTCATGATTTTACTTCCCCTATGTTTATTAAATATATATCACTATATTAGTACCATTTTTATAATATTTGGTACTTAATATAATTAAGAAAAAAAATTAAGAAAATCTGACTGTATTTCTCTCTTCGGTCAAAAATTTGTTTTATTTCAAAAAACCTTGTTTCCAAAATTGTTTTCAATTTTTTTAATGAACATTTAAGATCATAAAAGTAAAATTTATTTTAAAAAGTTTTATTGTTTTCAAATATTCCTTTATAAGTTTTCTAATTTTTTTCTAAGAAAAACCTTTTCAAACTTATTTATTTTTTAAAAATCATTTTTCAAAGAAGGAAGGATATTTTACTCAAGAAATGTTTTTAAAATATCCTTAAAATTATTTCCCATCTAAGATAACATCAACTTTTGTTACTCATTCCTTTCCTAATAATTAATATAATGTTTCCATTCATATTATTTCTTTGAATGGTTTGCCTTTTATGGCATGATGTTTGAAAAATCTATTTCTATTTCATGGGTTATATTCTTATGAAAACCACTTCTTTTCCTGAGTTATAATTTGATTAAAGGATTATGAAACCTATCTATTTTTCACAGGTTTTGATATGGTTACATTTTTATGACACCCATTTCATTTCATGGTTTATGATATTATTGTTTACGATTTTTCAGAACATGTATGTATAATTTCATTATGAGATGTGTGGGACCTATATCTCCCTTTAATACATTGGGTAAATATTTATATCTAATGAGATAGACTAAGATGGTCTTGGGAGTGAACCTTGACTAATAATATGGCCATTGGAGTGAACCATGACTACCAAGATGGTATGAGGAGTGAACACATTCTACTAAGATGTCCATTGGGGTGAAACATTACTACCAATATGGTATGGGGAGTGAATCAATACTAATAAGATAGTCTTGGAAATGATACCTTGGCTATTATGAAAATCATTTTATATGTTCTCATGTGTATTCCATTATTACATGTTTTATTCCTATGTTATGATTTCATGTCTTATGTTCTTTCTTTACTTATGATTCATTTATTATGAAATGCCAATATTTATTCCATGATTTATGTTTTTGAACTTTGATATGGATGGTATGATTTTCTATTTTCATGATCATATTCTCATACCCTTATTCTCATTATTATGCTTATTTATCTCTCTTTTTTACCATTACAGAGCATCTAAGATCACCTCTTTTTATGTTTACTTCCCCCATGTTATGAAGATATGTATTATGTTTGATGTGTAAAATAAGGGTGTTATTCAAGAAGAACCAAGTGGTAGATGATGTAGCTCACTTATGTACTAGTTTTTATGTTTTTGTGTGTTTAAAAGAACTAGACTAGTACGGTATTTTAGAATCTATTTGTATTATGTTTTAAGTATTCCACCAAAGTTATTTAATGTCAATTTATTAAAAGTGAGGGTAGTTATAGACCAAACCATAGTGCACCTAAAAACACTCAAACCCATGTTTAAGCCACTATCAGACCTCTAAAATTTAATGAATTTGAATTTAACCATAAAAGGATTAAAATTTTATATCTTTAAAATTGGTAATGTTACAAATCTCCCTATATAATGACTTATATTCCTTGAGAAGTGCCTCTAGAGGTCATACTTAAAAAAATCAGGCCATTGATCCTAAATGGTATACTCCCACTCCCACGTATCCTCTTGAATCCATCCAGGATTCCATAGGACACAATAAAATGGTAATATATTACATCTCAAAACCTTTTCACTATAATATATAATTCTCACCAGACACTCCAAAATAGATGCATCTAGTATTGATTCAATGTCGCCACAATCGAACACATGTACAGAGTTGGAATTGTACCTTTGAAGATGAGAGACATAGAACATGTTATGCATACCTTGATATCATATAGAAGATCCAAATTGTAGTTCATTGTTCTTATATGTCTTATGAACACCAATGTTCAAAAATCTATGGTATAAAATTACCATTCCACCACAAATGATGATGCCTCATCATGGTAACACCCACAAGAAAAATTGATCAAACACAACGAACTCCAAATTCCATATAGATCAATTGTAATATGATTATTATCTACAATCAGTGATAAAAAAAATTTCCTAATAAAGTTCAAACTATTAGAGGTATCTTATACTATAATTATCCTAATTATAGTTTCCTCAGCCACCGCATTCTAAAATAGTGGTGGGGGACACGACCGACCATAAAAATCCTCAAAAGGTTCCATCTAAATCAAATCCTATGAGATATTATTGTATAAAAACTCCACCAAGTCCAAATGATCATCCCCTACTCCAAAAAAAATTATATGGTGTATTCCCAAATCATATCCTAAAATATATTGATATTCCTCTCCGATTTTGCATCGATCTGTAGATGATAAGTCGTACTCAATTTTAACTGATCCCCCAAAACCTTCTTCAATCCTTACCAAAACCTTAAAATAAAACACACATATAGATTTGATATGATACTGTAATTCACTACATAAAGTCATGAAATCTCCCATGCATAATTCTTTCCCAACTCATTCACTATGTGAGTCTCTCAGATTAATATGAATTGTTCCACCTTCTTTAGTCAGTCAACTATCAACTATACAACATCTCGACATCTCATGGTCCTAGGAATCCACATCAAAAAGTATATCATCACTTCATACCACTTACATATAGGAACAAGAAGTGGTTGAAGTAATCAAATTTTCTATTGATACTCTTCCTTTATCCTATACCAGGTTATGCAACAACTGATGAAGCTCATTATATATCTCTTCATACCCAACCACCAGAAGCATCCCCTAATATCTCAATACATCTTTGTCAAACCTAGGTATACTTCCCAAATAGAGGACTTGGAGTCCCTCATCATCTCTTCCCATATAGAATCCATAACTAAAACTCTCCCATGAACATAGACCACATCATCATTGTCCATAAATCACCCTAGAACTTTGTTACTTCCCATATACCATTATTACAACACTAAGCATTTGGGGTCTAATTACTTGTTAGTATTTACCTAGACCATAATCATCAACATGATAACCAAGGAAGAACATGTAAAAAACCCTCGTCCCTTAGATGAAATCACCAAAAATTTATTAAAAATATCAATAACCATTATTACACCTTTAAGTTTCTCTTCCTAAGATCCAATATTTTCTTATTTAGAGAAAATATGACAACATTGTCTTTTCCCAAATTATTATACATTTCAAAATAAAAGGTCTAAATATACTCCACATAATACCTCTTTATATATTCATTTCTGATGAGTGAATATATAACACAAACTCTTTTGTTCCATGTATACAACAAATATCTCACTAAAGATATAATTGAGCCAATCCTTCATATCATTGACCACAACTTCCAACTCGAAATCATGTGTAGGGTAGTTCCACTAATGGGGTCATAGTGGGTGAGACCCATAAGAAACTAACTAATTCTTTTACATCATAAAATCCCTAAAACCAACACCTCAGGAATAATAATAAATTGTATATCCAATCCCATAATATATAAATGTCAGTATTGTAGCTATAGTCAATCTCTCCTTAACTTCAATAAGGCCTCTTCACACTGATTCTTCCACTCAAACCTCACCCACTTCGTGGTAATCCATGTAATAAGTTCTTCCAAATAGAATAAATCTTATATGAATTGTCTATAATAACCATATAAACCAAGAAATATCCTAATATTGAATATGTTTATAGGGTGTCCCTATGACATTATAGTATCTACCTTCTCCAATCCCACAAAAAATTATTTCCTTAGAGATTAAATACCTAATAAAACATAGCTCCTAGATCAAGAAGTGACACTTAGAGGACTTAGAATATATTTGATATGATTGACGTGTGGTCAACACAATATCTAGGTGTCCATAATGAAACTTCAAGGTCCATGATTATATGGGGATGTTGTCAAAAAACTCCAAAATGAATGAGTCAAGATATCGAGGGAAGATACTTTTCATGAGATCCATGAACACTGGTGGTTTATTTATCTACCTGAAAGCCATGAAAAGATACTCATTAAGTATATATACACTCTTTGACATTATTATAGGAATATCCACCTTTCTGAACCAAAATTATTGGTAGTCAGACCATAGGTTAATCTTGGAGAACCATCAGGCTCCCTCTAATTTATCAGATAACTCACTAGTCCTCGAAAAAATTTATCTATTCTTTATAGACACTTGGTTCAGATTCCTATGGTTCACACACAACCAAATACTACCATACACCTTCTTTGTGAACAACATCTAAGCACCCTAGGTAGATATTCTTATCCTCATAAAACCCTTCACCTAAAAATACTCAAGTTACACCATAAGTTTATTAAACTCAAATGAAATTGGGGAGAATCAATATATTTTGTGATCCTTAAATGAGTTTGATCTAAAATTTAATCCCTCTATTATGATTAATTCCAAATAAATTTTATGGAAAGATATCCAAATATAGGCCCACCACGAAAGGAAAAGAGGTGGTAGTTACTTCCTGGACCACTTCATGAACTATGCCTATTATCTATGTTGTGATATCCTTAATATGGTTCAATTATAATCCAATTATTCTTTATCCAAAATATCATTCACAAATTAAAACAAAATTATCTCTCTTAGTCATAGTAAAGGATAATCATCTCCTGTAGCAGTCGATGTGAACCTGGTAACTAGTCATCCAGTCCATTATAAAGATAACATCAAAAATACTCATCTCATGAATCATGAAACCCTATAGATTTTCATATCTATAAAATACTATAGTAAATCCTAAATATCTCTAGATATGATTAAATTTATTCCCCAAGGGTGTCTCAAGAAATAAAAACTCAGAGGATAAATTGACTGGAAAGTCAAGAACAAAAAAAATTGAGAAGATATAAATAAATGGGAAGCTTATATATTAAACAATATTGAAGATATAATAGATGTGATCAAGAACATACCTCAAATATTCAATGGAACCTCTCCACTATCAGTCAAGACTTATCCCACTATATAAATTCTACTTACATCAATTCCACAGGGCATCCCCTAAGGTGCATAACTCAACTGGGTTTTCAAAGTATGTGGGGTATGAGCCTGCTACTAATGACCCATCCTAGATCTATAGTTCATAGTATATGTATTCCACACACCCTATGATAAATTTTCTACAATTAGATTGAATAGAACTATTAATGATACCCCATATTTCCACACCAATGGAACTGGTTCTGAGTTCTTGGATAATTTTTTTATAATTCCCACTTCTTCTATAGTTGAAGCACTAGGAACCTCCTTCTCTCACAGAGGGACCTAAATAGAACATCCCTTACTATTATTTATTACCACCGCTATTTTTTAACTTTGTGGAATTCATCATCTTGCTACTAGAAGAGGAAACCACTATATCATTTTGAATTTTTCTAGTTGATTCACTAAGAGATGGAAGAATACCTATGACCCTTTCCTCCTCCAAACCTTTATCAATCATAAATTTCATGAAAATAACCTTTGGATATGTATTCATGTCAAATATCTAGCCCTACCACCTTAACTATAGTCTAAGGACAATCTAAAACCACCTAGACTTATGTACCATATTTTCATTAGAGAGTTGAGTGAAGTGAAAAAACTCTAAGAAAAAATTATAGTAGGAAGACACTGACATTGGATCATGATAAAGTTTTAAAAACTCCTTATAATTATCCATATTTAGTTTTTTTGGGGAATAATCCTTGAATAAAAGGTTCTTAAAGGTATCCAAAGTAAGACCCATACATATTCTCTCCTACTTCAGCACACCCTATCACCTCTTGATGAATCCCTAAATCATGAAATCACTAAGCCTTACCCATCAATATTCCAAGGTATCTACCAAATAAAATATACCCTTAATGATGAAAATAAAATTCTCAGTGTCTTGAGGGTCTCTAGTACCCTGGACGTTTTGGGAATACTTAAGTTGGAATTCCAGAGTGTAATCAACCATCATCTTGGAAACTCCTTCACCCAAAATAAAAATTATGTAGAATAAAATGGGTTATAGTGGTTTCATTGCATAAACCACTAGAGAAGGTATAGAAGTATTCTCAATTAAATCCTATTATACATTTGGTGGTGGAATAGAGGAGTTATCCTTTATGGGAGAATTATGTATTTCTATTCAAGGATATCCCATCAGACGCCTTCTAGGGAGCATTGTATATAATACCAATTTTATTTTTAGAATTACTATAGTGGATTAATTAATATATCAAATCAATAATTTTATAGGCATTGAAAAGGGATTTATATAGGAATATCTATCCTAGGAGTCTACCCGCAATAATAAGGAATAACCCTCCTAGAACTACCCTAGGCCTACGCCTCATCCTCCATGCCTGTATGATAGTCACAATCATATATATATATATATATAATAACAAGAATGATCAAGTTCTAATAATCTAAATGTCCACATAGTATATCATATAATCAAAAATAAATTAATTAAATTAAAATAACCACCAAGCATAACAGGAAACATGCATATATGACAAGTGATCCTATGTGATTAGTCATGATGCATGAATTCACCTAAATCCCATAAATTGTAATAATAAAACATACTTCGAATAACCATGATACCATAATCACATAATCAATAAAATTAATCCCATCATTGGTAACATAGATATACATCATATAAGAGTTTTCCAATAACTTACATGACTCACCTACCTTAGTTTCACATAGCTTAAATCATTTCTAACTTTACCCAACATAATAAATATGAAATAAAAAAATAATAATACCTCCTATGAAAATATTTTATAATGACCCAACTCAAATCACCTAATCTGGGTTAGAGAGCTATATAACCTCATTCACACCTCCCTATATGCAATAGGTTGATGACTAATAGTGAGGGTTTGAATGGTGAAGTGGTGAGACTATTCCCTCAGTATCAAAATCCATAGATCAAAACCATATCAAGAAAAGATTAATAACTTATAGGGGTAAAATGTAAATAATAATATCAATATTATAATAGATGATATGAAAGGTATCTCATAGTAGTACAAGTAATAAACCAAGGACCACTAATGTGGCTTACCAAACAGGAGTATAACTAAGATAGTAGGAAAAAATAAATATATAATGGAATCTCTATGTAGTATGACCCAATACTACCTATGCACAAAAAGATCTATCTCCTTAACTCCCTATCATTGGGCCCTTGTCTTTTCTTGGATCCCAGATAATGAAGTATGAATGTGTATCATTATTCCTATGAATAGTGTGAGTGTAAACAAATAAGACACCACCACTGCATCCTTAACATAAGTGAACATGCATAATAGGGGTATGTCATAAAAATATGTAAATTCAAAAGAAAACAACAATCAATAATGTATTGAGAAGTCATGTGAAAACTAATCTTCTATGAACCTCTGTCATACCTTCTATGGATCCATGTCATAAGAACATTAATAATAGAATTAGTGATCATGGTTCAGCCATAATGTAGCCCAATATTTATGTTCAGCCACATGGAAAACAAGCCTCAGGTTGGTCCACAAGACTATTAATCCCTATCTCTATTATGGGTTATGCCTAAATCCCATCATACCTAGTCTTTGTCTTGGGTCTAGCCACAGGTTCATCATATCCTGACACTACCATAGGTCATCTCTCAAGGTCGTGGCACCCCTACCCTATGTATCAAGCCTTCACTTTCACCATTTCATGTCTCAAATACTCCCCCTATAAGGGTTACTTATGAAATTATAGTCCCCCAATAATTTTCTAAAAAAATAAAAACCTACATAGGACATAAATTTACACACAATAGGGAATAACACAAATAAGAACAATGTATCATATCAAGAATGAGTCTTGGCAGCCACACATGCACACAAACTTGTAATAATAATCAAGAACGATCTAATAGGATACACATTTACACACATACAATCAGTATCATACATCAGTATCATGGGATACACACACATATAATCATTATCAAGGAAAAAACCATATTTTTGGGAAAAATCCCTCAAGGTAACATTGAATCATTTTTGGTTTGATTGTGTTTTTTAATAAAGAGGGTTTCTTTGCACATTTGTCAAGTAACAGAGATATTGTTGACAATATTTGTTGATAAATAATCATTATAAAGGAATAGATGATTTGGAGGTGTTACAAAAGGAATGTATACAAGGTGGCGCTATTTTCCAGTGGTTGCTAAATTTTTCAGCCAAAAATTTTGAATTTTGAGAAAATTGTTTTTTGAAAATGGAGTTGAGTTCTAGTCATAAAATGGTTTATAAAGTTTTTCACCATATGTTTTTCATGATAAAAACATAAAAATTTGGAAATGGAAAGAAGTGTACACAAGTTATGAAGCGGTACACAAGGTGACTAATGCGATAGAGGCTAGAGCGAGTGGACTTGTGTGGTTGGGGGAAAGTTTTTTACCTCAAGTATAGGGTAGCAAAAATGATTATAAATAGATAGATACCCCCTAATTATAAAGAAGATAAAAACTTAGATAAAATCGGATCTCTGGTCGCACAAGTGGTGAGGGTGTTCAGTAGAGAGTTATTCAAAAGTTGTGTGCTAGATGATAGTTGTGTTCCAATAGTGATTTGGGAGTAAAGGGGTATGATTCATAAAAGTTTGTAGTAGCACATGGTTTTTTTCCATGAAAAAGTAAACACTTGTGAACCATGCTTAAATTAGCATGAAAGTCAACCTAGTTTTGCGTGAAAGTTGAAAGTTGCCCAGTACACCTGCAGTAAAGTCATATTCATCAGTGGATGATAGTGGAACTTCAACAGAGCATTCATTTAAATTTGAGGATATAGAATTCATGAAAATGAGGGGACCTACAAGTCCATGAACTATTTGTGGATCCATTCCAAGAGCAGTTAGAAAAGGAATAGGAAGATAGTGATTCTTTCCACCAGCAGTGAGCCAGAAAAAGAGACATTGGGAGTGACCGTTGAGAATGCTGTTAGAAAACCCTAAATCATGTAAAGGTAGTGAGCCTAGGAATAGAACCGATCTATTATGAACATCATTATTGGCAGTGAGCCTTAGTGAATTTGGTACAATTTGCGCATTTTTTTCTGTATGCTCCTTGGATGTACCCTAGTAAGGGTAAACCAAGTAAAAATATATGTGTCCTTATGCTTTATTTATTACTTTACTTTCAATGATTTTTATCAGATAATATTGGAAATTACATGATCAACATTAACATTAGAAGAGCATAAGAAGTGACCTTTGTAATAAATAGGTCAAGATTTAGTGGGGTAGGGTGAAGTTCTAAAATAATATCCATACCCTAATTCACCCCCCCCCCCTCTCAGGGTATCCAGGCCCCTTTTGGACCTAACACTTATACAAGGGATATACAAGGTAAGTTACTTCCAACCCCAAGAGTGTTGATTCCAATAGATATGATTTTTCAAGTTTCAATTCCTAAGTCATGTTCATGTTCCAACTTAATAAAAACCACCCTCCAAGGGTCCCTATAACCAATACCAATTCATTACAAAAGGGGTTTTGGAACTTAATTCAGGAAGGAGATAGAGGCATATGATAGAATAAAATCAAACTATACAACAACAACCACCATAAATAGTAGGTGTAGATCTAATCCAAGGAAGAGTTTTCCAAATATTTATATTCAATGTTGACATCATGGAATCTAATGGACCGATCTATAATTTCAAAACAGAAATGAAAATAAGAGGACAAGATCCCCACGATCCTAGACCAACAATAGAATTCCTTAGAATAAAGGGATCACCCAGGGCCACTTCTTGGAGAAGGAAGAACGTTCAAACCATTCCTCATTATCATTTAGATTGAGAAAACTAGAAATATAGAAAGTTTGAATGGTCTAATCATTGGAAAAAACCAAGTCAAAATAACATCAAACATCCCCTCTAAATGATCACATGTGTTTCTATTAAGATGTGTGACTTCCCTCAAAAAGGTCAGTGGACAAATCATCCATTTTCAATTATTAAATAACTATCACCACAATGTGGTGATTCCCACCATGGCCCTGGTGTCCTCGATTACACCAAGACCAAGAAAAATAGCCCTTTATGGTGTGGTGATGAAACCTTTGTATTTCTGAATCACCATACCTTCCACAGTAGTGTGGTGGTAAAATCATGGTAGTAGTATACAAGAAGACTCATAGTGCTACATGCTTGAGACCACACCCCGCCACTAGAATGTTGGTCCTACTCGGTTCACAAAGATGGGTTTCAAGAATAAAACATACTACACTATAATAAGTTAATACCCATGGTGCACTCAAAAATTCCTAAAACCCTATTTAAGCCATCATGGGACCTCTAACACTCTTTATGCATTAATTGAACCATCACAAGGCTCAAAATTACATAACATTAAAATTTAGTATGTTTCATGGATCTTCTTCATGGATAGTTCATCTATCACAGAATAGTCCAACACATACTATTGGATACTCCATAATGCTCTGTTGGAACCAAAATATGTGCATTGGAAAAAATAAGCAAAGGAAACTAAATGGTGGAAAGGGGAATTCTTCACGATGCACCCTCATAAATCCATTTACCACTACGGCCGGTAAAAATTCAAGGCCTTCTTTGCACCCTTCATAGAGAAAATTGACGGTCAACTCCATGGCTATGATGAACTTGATGGATGTCTTGTTCCATGGAGGAAAGGATGGTTGCCTCCGCAAGTCCTTCGAAATTCATGAAATCCTCTATTATAGCCATGGAGGGAACTAAGGAAGCCTCTATGCTGTATAGGGGATGACGATTGACTTCACGACTCAGAGAAACCTGAATAAATCTTCCATAGATGGAAGAGTGAAAGTTTCTTCATAGTTTTCCCCTAGAGAATCACACCCCTTGGAACCTATAAATACCTAAATCCCCCCATTCCAAAGGATCAGGACCCTGACCTTTTATCTTTTGAATTGCCAAATCACAAGGTGTTCTTTACTCTGCGAGGAAATTTGGAAAATGAATCATCTGAGGCACTTTCGCATTATGAAAACCTAATTTCTTTATTCAGATCTACCCTTGTTTCAAGAAGGGATACCCTTTGTGAATCCTATTGGCCATCACAAAGGAAGGATACCCCTTTGGAAACTCGGGACTTCTCAAATCACCCTATATTCACGAATAACCCTACAAAAATATGTGTAATCCATGCTTAGGCTGGTATATTATGCTTCTCAAAGATCTCCTATTTTTGAATTCATATCCTCTGTGATCCCCTATGATTGGTGAGCTCGTGAGATCTAAAAAACCTGGTGCTCTACAATACCTTATGCTCTGCGAGCCGGTGAGCTCTACGAAGCCATGTTCCCTGTGATCCCCTGGGATTTGGGAGCCCATGATCTTTGCAAAGCCATGTTCTCTATGATCCCATGTGCTTTCAATACCCTAATATTTTTAAATCTCCTCTCTATGAGGCATCTTTCTTCATGAACCCTTCTTCCGTGCGACCCTCCAGTCTTGTAAGAAGTGATTTCAAAGTCCCTTGGGTGGTGCTTCATGTTACATTACTTTTCCTCATGCTTCTTCACATAGGCACGCTAACAGCTATTTCTTCTTCTCATATCCATGTTAACATGGACCTACCCAATGGATCACTCCATAACCCCATTACCATGGCATTACTTGTACCTTCCCTCCCTCAAGAGCAGGTTGGTACAAGTTATGTAATTTCTAGGGGTGGGGAGTAAATCCTCACCATCTGAGTTGTAAGACTTCAAACTTCCAAGCACCCATGTCCTCAACACATGATGTTAAACTGTGATCACCACATAAGTGACAACCCCCGAGATGACCACAAAGGGGATGGGAAACAATGCCCTCCCACTCGACTCCCTCTATGTTTCATCACCATGCACACCTCGGGCAGTTTCTGCATAAGCCCTGGATCCCTCTAATGCGGTGTTTTAGGTATGATGGCCATATCCTCCTCATATGTCTGGACACCCTCCTTTCTCATCAGACCTTCCTCCTGGAGTAAGTTGCAGTCTTCCTCTCCTTGTGATGCTAGCCATGCATAATCCCCACACCAACTCTCATGGATGCACTTTTCGTGACACAGTCATCAAGTATATTACCACCTCGTATTTCTCACACCGACCATGACTCATGTGGTATTAGAGTGATCATCAACCCTGACATCCTCTATAGGCCACCTTGGTATGTAAGCCCCATGCCCCTCTCATCCGAACTCTGTGGAATTTGATATTTTCCATTTTTAGGAAAGATATGTTGGAATCCTCCATGAGGTTCAAGCCCATTATCCCTCTGTTCAAACCATTTAACATCAGTTCACTTCTCATATCTCATGAAAATAAATTATATGCCCCTTTCTTCTCACATAATGTTAAATTTTATCTCTAAACTACGTGGTTTTTGATCCCTTTTGGGTATGTAGGAAGCCTCTTTGAGGTTTAACCCCAAACACTTGTAAACTTCAGCATCCCCTTTGTTGGGACCCATATCCTTGGTCTGCCCCTTAATGGTGTCAAATCACTTCCTGGGTAGCTAACTATGCATAATCCCCATTCATTTCATCGCTCTTTGAAGTACTTGGGCCGCCAACCATGTTTAAGACTTAGAATGTCTTCGAGTTGTTGTCCATTATGTACACCCTGATCTCATGACTCTCCCTCTTGAACTATGTGGGGTGTGAGCCCTATCTCATAAGAAAGGGTACATGGGAAGTCTCCCTGAGGTTCAACCCCAAACATTAGTAAGCTTTGGCATCCCCTTTGTTGGGACCAATATCCATGGTACGCCCCTTAGTGGTGTCAGATTAGTTCCTAGGAATTTAACCATGCATAAGCCCCATACTTAATCCATAATCCTCTAACCAAGAGTGTCCCTCTTATGATGGGCTACTAACCATCTGTAAGCCCCATCATGTTGTTGGATTACTATCCTTTGTGTACATGCTGATTCCATGCCCCATCCTAAACTACGTGGACTTTGATTCCCTGCCATGGGGATATGTAGGAAGCCTCTTTGAGGTTCAAGACCATCATCCATGTCCCATCCTGGTCTGTCCCTTGAGCCTTTGTGTTTTGGGAAGATCATTACTTAACCCGTTGGTTCCATTTCCTTCAGGTCCTCATACACACATCAATTATCCCAATCCACCTCTTTAGGCATCCCAATTCCCCATATAACTACATGGACTTTGATTCCATATCATAGGGATATGTAGGAAGCCTCCTTGAGTTTCAATCCCAAAACCACTTCTTTCATCTTCACGTCAGTTTCATCCCATTCATATATATCTTTATCCACTTTCGTCATCATCTATCCTGACTTTTACCCAGACTTCCATGTCCTGGTGGAATCATGTCACCCATCCCATTACTCTTTATAGAATTCGAGGAGCAAATCATGTGTAAGCCCCAGACCACCCATTCTAACTATGTGGGTTATGATCCCTACCTCTAAATAGGGTATGTAGGAAGCATCTATGATGTTAAATCCCTTCCAATGGTAAACCTTGGTTTCCCCTTTGGGTGGACCCATCATTTTCTCTAATACATCCTTTGAGGTGCCCAAATCCACTCACATCAGTGTTCTGATCAGTCTGATCCATCTCCTCTAGACGTTAAACTCATGTCATAACCCGTGTTAAACATGGGAAGTTATGGAAAACCTGAAAGATATGAATTTGGAATAAAATTCCCCACCCTCGACATGGGATTCTTCGGCCTTCCGCACCCTTGAGAAGCCCTATGATAAGGGGAAAATCTAGGAGTACCAGTGTTCCTGGGATGGGACACGCTAGTGATGACCAACATGACTACTCCCCTAACCAAAGGTTGTTTCCCTGACTTGACCCCTTGAAATGTCCTGAAAAAAGTAGTGTAATTATCTGGCATCCACAAATATATGGCACCAGGAAGAATTTCATGAACAATATCTTAATCTTCATGGGATAAATGGACTAGGAAATGAATTCTGAGGAGGAATCCACAAAAGGAGAGACTGAAAACCAACCATCCCATTTCTATCAAGTAGAAAACATATCTGAAGAAGTGATGAATTCTTCCCACCTTTGGAAAGAAATAATGTGGGAAACAACCATCGCATCCCCATAGACAAATGTGTGCCCTGGTGAAATCATAGGAAACATAAATGGTGAACACTATGGGAAATTATTCTCCTCAACATGGGGATTAGTAGTGTTCGAGACATTAGTAGATAAGCATGTCACTATATCCAATGATCTGGTGCTAGGTCCCGCAAATCAAATAGTGGGCGTGACATGAAACTCACTAGGGTTTGGATTAGTTGATCATTGGGAATCCCAATCGGTGACATTGTCAACATGGATCTTTCTATCCATCCATGTAATACTAAACAACAATGGGGAACTAGACATCACTTTCCTACTATCTGTACCGATGACTTAATTTTACTTCATTCCAAGAACCAACTAAAGCATCAAGAACACAATCAACTCCCACCCATAGACACGGGGGAAAGGGGAAATGCCAACATGGTAGCCCCGTACAGCTCCATCTCTTCTACGACAACTTCTGTGAACACACCTATTGGGTGCCCACGCCCCATCTCACCCTCTAAATTTATTCAAAGAGGGTGATCAATACTCTTGCATGTCGATACGAATAAAAGGGGGTTATCATGACAAGGGATACGGCCCACAAAGACTTCGAGGCCTCTTTTCCCCATCAAAAAACCACCCCCAAGGTCCATACAAGAATTTTTTTCTCCCCACTCTGATCATCAACAGCTTCAGGACCTTATCCCTGGAGCACTCTTACAATTCGCTCCCTTATAAGGATGAAGTAAGGGACATCCAATTCCACCTAGCTAGGGCTTAATCTAGGTATCCATTGAAGATGGATCCCACATGGTCATGTTAGTATCCCAATTAGGTCCCAAAGAAGGAGTATTAGGTGTTTTATACCCCTAAACAACTGATCCTAGTACAGTTGACCTGGCATCAATGTCGGGTGCAAGCTCTAGAAGATTCCCTCCAGGGGGGGCATCATATTTCATGGTTCCTATGGCCCGAGTCACCACTAATGTGTGTTATTTTCCACCTATTTTTTGTCCTAGAGTAGGGTAGCTTTCTTATCCTAGATCAGGGGAATTACCATGCCTGGTCCGGAGTGAGGCACTAGCCACCCCATAAGTAGGTTGAGTTGACTCTTCTGGCCACTGGTGCAAACAGCACCCATCATAGGCTGATCCTCATTGATGACGTTAAGTATAGAGGTCCTCCTCATACTGTAATAATACATAGTGGAGGTCCTCCCTTCACTCACATCCAACATGGAGGTCCTCCCCATGCCACCATTATCATATTGGGTGGAGGTCCTCCCTTTATAATTTTCATTCAGCATGAAGGTCCTCCTAGTTCCCTTGGTCTCAGGTATGAAAATTTCCCCTGCCTACCAGGTTTTAAATTCAAGGATACTCCTTGATTTGTCTCTTACTATCATGGAGGTCCTCCCTGTGTTCTCACCAACTCCAATGGAGGCCCTCCCTACTTCATCAATGATTGTCATGAAGGTATTTACCATATCCAATATGGTTAAAACAAAGGCCCTACTCATACCACAGATACCAGATTCAGACAATGAAAAGGTCATATATGCACTATAAATGACCACCATGGAGGCCCTCCCCATGTGATTTCCATCTCTATTGGAGTCCCTCCCTGCTCTAACACCATCAATCACAGAGGTCCTTCCTGTTTTCCATTTGAAATTTACCCAAGTGCTCCTCACACCCTAGTTTTTCTAAGCGGAGGTCCTCCCCACTCTAGTACCAACCCAAGAAGGGGTCCTCCCCATTTCAAAAATCTACCCTCCCCTGAAGATCTATCTTTGGGTAGGAGTGTGGGTCATCACCACCAGATAAATAACCCTGAGAAGCTTCAAACCACAATCAAACATGTCCGCTTTTCAGATTCTAAAGCGGAGTGAGATTTGATGATGGAACCTTCACTCTGATCCTCTATGTCGAGGGTTGGGGAAGGAAAAAATGAATATCAGCCTCATCCTTCCAGAAAGTGAGGTCCACCAGATCCCTGCATCCCTTTGAAGATACATAGAGGAGGAGTAATATTTGGCCCCTTTTTAGGTTCTGGCCGTGCAATCCTCTTTATCATCAACATGATCGTTCTCTACCTCAACAAGAGATCATGGAGAGTTTTTATGGGGAACAATAAGGGATGAGAAATAGTGTGACCCACCACCAAGGACTTCAACCCCTATGTGGGAAGTAGTGGTTATTAGTCAATATTCCCAGGACATGGTGGTGTAATTAGTGCATTCTTTGGAAGACGACCCATAATGCAGCGGCTTGTCAGATCGCATGTCATATAGTCCACCATCCAGTCTACTGCCACAATTTCCTACTTTAGTAACATTACTGGTCCCACAACCACCTCCAATCAAAAATTTGGGCAATCAAGGACCAGATCTCGAGTCTGAGTCTAGAATTTTGTGGGATATTCTCATAGTGGAAAATTTTCCAGAGATGTTCTAGCCAACTACAACTATAAAATTCAACATTTCAGAGTCCCTTACCTAGGGTGAGGTTATGTACCTTCATATAACCTTAGGGATGATGCATTTACATATCCATTGTAAGGGGTTATCTTACCCTATTATTTGGGGATACCACGATGATATTGTCCAGCAATGCCTCCTGGTTGAGTTGGCTGCACTTCCTGTTGCTCAGCACCCTGTGTCTCTTGGTTATCATTAGACCATCCAGCAACAATGAATCCAGAGATTCACTGTGCTCCATAAAGTTATCAAGGAAGCTTCTGCACATGTCCATATCTGTGGCTAGAGGATGTATGCTTCCCTCCATTTTAGTCTTATCTTGTGCCATCCTGTTTCACCTGGTGATATCGAGGATATGCCTCTGGGCGTCGTCATAGTGAATGTCATGAACCGAATCTAGTTTCCATCAAAATTGGCACCCGACCCAGTCTTTGGAAAGTCCCGAAGAGTATTCCTTATCCCCATGTGTTGTCACAAGTTCTCAGGTATCTTATATATTTTTTTGGGAATAATTTACATGATTTTAGGATCATTTAACAACCAAAGACAATCAATAAACTAAATCTGAAAATTTCCAACCAAAAAAGCCTTAAATAAAATTCAGAACTGAATAAATGGTATTAAAAATGAAACAAGAGTTCCAAAGATATATCAAAGTAGAATAAAAACTTCCCAAGGAACACCACACAACAAGGGGTCATCACCCATGAGCCGTATCCACAACACCGCACTATGGAAGGAAACTAACAACCCAAACCACCATCACCCAAGGATTTTCCTTTACATATGTCAAACATGATAAAGTCTACTTAAACCAAAATGTTTAATTCGGTCATGATCCTAATCCCAATAGTATACCACCCAAAGATTCTATATAGTAATCAATATAAGATAAAAAGCATGCAAGTTTTAATAAACAAGAAATGGTGGCAATAATTTCTAAAGAACGAAACTTTTAAAATAAATAGTTTTCAAAAGGGAATTTCAAAGAGTGAACACATTTAAATAAAACATGTAAGCTACTAAATTTTCCATCCAAACACACCATAATACAATGATAAATATGAAAGAGTCAATGAGAACTAATCTTGGGAACATCCCTAGGCACTAATTAGTTTCGGGCCCCAAATACCTCGTATCTTGGTGTAAACTATCCAAAAAATATTTTTTATCATGCACGAGCCACTGGTAGGGAACATACCCATAACATAGTGGTCCCAAATCATCATAATTATAGTTTTTTTACTGTTTTCAATGTCCACCATTCTATGTAAAATAGGGACAAACCCACTCCAAATCACTAGCATACTAGTACACGTCCGCCCACCAAGATACCTGGGTTTCTCCCTTTTGTGATCAAACAATTTAAACATGTTACTAAATTACATTTGTATATAAAAACACCATTTGTGGTCATACACACTCAAAACAGTAGCTACACATGATTTTCACCATTTATATAACTCAATAAACCATTTATAATTTCCTTAAAACATTTTCAAGGAATATAACCAAACTTTGCACTTAAAATCCATCTAAAATACCTATTTGAAAACCAAATGTACACCAATACTACCCCAAACCAGAATTTTCAGTAGTAAACCATTTTAATAAAACCCTTCCATGAATTATAAAATAGCCCCAAGTGGTACAACATGTAACACACATGTAAAACACCCATTTTCACAAAAAATGGCATTTAAAAATGAATTGTTTAACAAATGCCACCAAAAATAATTTTTGCATAAAGCACGATGAAGGGGTAGTTTGATAAAAATATAAATCAAGAAAGGATAACTCATCTAGTAGTTCTTACACATGGAATCACCTAAAAGTGTGTTAAAAACACCAAATCCTTGTGACAAAGTTCAACCCCACCACCACCGCACCACAAGGGAGTTAAAACAAACCTAAAACCACAATATTAGACCAAGAAACCCAAGATCAAACCCTATATTAGAATCCCTACTTTCTAGACATTAGGAACTTCAAGAAAAATGGAAGAAACCCTAAGAAAATGGGAGGAGGAAGGAAGCAAACCCACTTGAGATATCTTGAAGAAATTAACCTAAATACACCAATAGGTGAATATCCAATTAGAAAAAACTAATATGAAGGATCAAATAAGGCTGAGGAGGTCAAGTGGGAAGTGAAATGGGGGAAAATATTAAACAGTGAAGGAGTTATGAAAGAAACAAAATACCTTTTCAAATCTGGAATATTTGAGAAAGCCTGAGAAATTTTTCCCTAATTCACAATTAATATGAGCTCAAAAGAGAAAGAAACGAACATGAGGGTGCGCCTAGGGTCAATGGGATTGATTGAGAGGTATAATCACTGAAAAAAAAATTAATGATATATAAAAGAAATATTTTTTCTTAAAACTAGACATGGGATCACAGGTTGGCCCAATGCTTGAATAAATCACCCAAACCCACCATGATTATGTATTCATAAGGAGTAAAAATGGATATGGTAGTTTTAATATGTCAAAGGGTGCCAAGTAGGAAGTTTAATGGGTGAAAAATGTTGAAAAATAAAGGATTAATAAAAGAAACAATATTTATTTTTAAATCTGGAAATGGGCTCATCATTTATCCCAAATCTTGAAAACCCACCCTTTCCTCCCAAAATTCATGGGAACCCCTAAAACAAAGAAATAATGGAAATTTACTGAAAAATATCTTTAAAATAAGACACGTATGTGACAATTCTCCCCACCATGAAAGACTTTCCACCCTAGAATGTCAACCCAAAGATTGATCAGAAAACAAGAATGGGTACTCTTTCTCAACCTACAACTTCTACTCCCAAGTTTTATGGAAATCGTTCCCATGATGAAAAAAGACCCAAACTAGTGTAATATCCTTTCCATGAATCAACTTCTATTGGGAATCAACTATTCGCACTGGCCGCTAAAAAATAGAAAAATCGGTCTTTATATCCAACTCCTCCCAATTCAGCACATGGGACGGATCCGGGTTGTAATTTTTCAACTGGGAGATGTGGAAGACATTATGAATGGATGCCAACTGAGAAGGAAAATCCAACCTGTATTCCACCTTTCCAATAAGATCAGTCATTTCAAAAGTTTTGACATACCTCAGTGTCAACTTCCCTTTATTTTCCAAACAACGATGGCCCAAATGAGGGACCACTTTCAAGAGTCACCCACAGAAAACACTAGGTCTTGACGCCTCTAGTCCACATAAGATTTATGAAAACTCTGAGCTATCAATAAGCACTACCTGATCAACTTGACCTTCTCAGACGTCTCTTGAACAAGGCTTAGCCCCAACAGTGAAGTCTCACCTATCTCAGCCTAACATAGGGGAGACCGACAAGGCCTAAAATAGACACCTCAAAACGAGGCATTCGAATCAGGGATTGATAACTGTTATTATAGAAATATTCTACCAATCCCAAATGGCTATCCCAAGAACCACTAAAGTACAAAACACATGCACGGAGCATGTCCTCTAGTATCTGATTTGCTCGCTCTATTTGACTATCTGTTTGAGGATGGTATGTTGTGATCATCTTAATATGCGACCCCAAGGCCTTATGAAGGCCTTCCCAAAACCGATAAGTGAAACAGGGGTCTATATAAGAGACAATTGTTGATAGAACACCGTGAATTCTTACCACCTCTTAAATATACAAACAGCCCATCTCATCCACTTTAGTTATATCTTTGATCATAATAAAGTGGGATGATTTGGTCTGATGATCAATCACTTACCATATGGAATTATTACCTCGAGGTGTACGAGGAAATTTAATAATGAAGTATATGGAGACCTCTTCCCACTTCCAAGTAGGAATGGGTAATGGCTGGAGAAAATCAGAGGGCCTTTTCTGCTCCGCTTTCACCTGATAACATATGTTGCATCTCAACATGAATTCAGCTATTTATCATCTCATAACTAGAAACCAGAACTTCCGATGAACATAATAACACATCTTTTTGGCACCAGGATGGACAACCCACTGAGACTGGTGGCTATCCTTCATCACCATCTTCTACAGTGACGACAGAACTAATGATTGGGCCTTGAAGCACAAGATGCCCTCAAGAGATAATAACCAATCAGAAGACGTATCTCTACCTTGAAGAAACTACCTCAAACATATAAAAATCTCACCACTAAGCTATTATCGCTGAACAAACTCTAAGAGAGAAGGAGGAAACTGAATTCCCTCCAAGAACGCACCTTCACTATGCTCTTTGGCCTCCACATGTATCTGAGCAAAGAGCCCCATCAGATTCCACCCTTCACTGGACTTCCTCAAGGCTTGCAATAGTAATTTTCTACTCAAAGCATCTTCCAACACATTTCCCTTTCCCATGGTATAGAAAATGTCAAAGTCAAACCCCTACAAGTACTTGATCCAGCAACACTGCCTTAAATTGAGATCCTTCTCAGAGAAGATGTAGGCCAAGATTTTGTGATCAGATTAGAGCACAAACTTCTCCCCAAAAAGGTAGTGATTCCAAGTCTTCAAATAATGAATCACAGCTGCTAACTCTAAGTCATGGGTCAGATAATTCTTTTCATGTGGTTGGAGTTAGAGAGAACCATACGCCACCACGTGATCATCCTGCATAATCACATACCCAATACCCATACCAAAAGCATCAAAATACACCACATAGCACTTTATATATTATAGAAATATCAACATGGGGGTGGTAGTAAACCACCGCTTCAGATCCTCAAAGGATTATTGACATTCTGGGGGCCAAACAAACTTCACCCCCTTCTGGGTGAGCACGGTCATGGGCTAAGAAAGCTAAGAGAAATCCCAAAAAAACCACCTATAGGATCCTGCCAATCTGAGGAAACTTATGATCTCAAACACATTCTTCATATGATCCCATGAAATCAGTACAATTATTATCTTAGGATCCACTGAAACTCCCTGATACAAGATCACATGCCCTAGAAACTTCACATCCCTTATCTGGAAGGTGCACTTGGATAGCTTTGCATAAAGGTGTTGATCCCACAAAGTGCCCAACATGATCCAAAAATGATTCTCATGATCCTCATCAGATCTAGAGTAAACCAGGATCTTGTCCACGAATACCATGATAAAAGAGTCGAGATATTGGTGGAACACCCTATTCATGAGTTCCATAAAGACCATTGAAGCATTGGTCAATCCGAAGGGCATGACCAAGTACTCAAAGTGGTCATACCTACTTCAGAAGGATATCTTCGAGATATCTACCTATTTCACCTTGATCTGGTGGTTACCCAAACACAGGTCTATTTTAGAAAACCACATTTCCCTTTCAACTGATCAGACAAGTCATCTATTTAGGGAAAAGGATATTTGTTCTTGATGTTTACCTTGTTCAGATTCAAGTAATCAATATATAAATGGAGGGATCCTTCAACCTTCTTTACAAACAAAACATGAGAATCACAAGGAGAGATTCTTAGGTGAATGAATACTTTGGATTATAAATCATCCATTTGTATCTTTAATTCCCTCATCTCGGTGGGGCCCATATGATACGATAGAAGAGATATCAGATGAGTTCCCAGTGCCAAATCGATCGAGAACTCGACATCCCACTTCAGGGGAAAGCCTAAAATGTCATATGAAAATACCTCTGGGAACTCATCCACTACATGGGGTAACCCACCCTCAGGAGCACAACCATCATCCTCTAGTGCCAATGACAAAAATTGGAAGACAAGATTTCCCAAATCTTGGAGTGGATGTCCTGTACGACTTAACCAAGGATCTCATTCCCCATGAAAAAACTGAGGTTTGTCATCAGGTGTCGTGAAACTCACCCACCCCCTATAGAAATCTATGTGTCCTTAATCTCATTTTTGAGCGCATCAAATTAGATGTTTATTTTTTACTAGAATTTCTGCAATATAGCAGCAACCGTAGGTCATCTCTCAATAGAGCCTTAGATCATTAGTTTTAAAAGAAGGTTCTGATTAAGAAACTAAAAGGGAAATGGGGTTTTATAAAACTTGGGTTTTTTATTTAAAAATAGAAATAGAAATTATATTATTACTGATAGAGAAACTGGTTGGAGAAATCGTGATCAACCCGGGTAAGTGTCCCTTGATGCACAATCCATCATCGCTCTCAAGGGAATGGGAAGGATCATTGATTACCTGATTTATACACACTAGAACCATTATGGTATGTGATTTCTTACTAGGTTACCACCTATGATTTGATTGATCAACAATATTGATTATTGGTGACCAATAAAAATCAACAAACTTGAATCAATGTAAAAAATATAACTCAATCAAGGTATCACATCAACAACGAGATGAGATGAAAAGATTTGTGTCAATGAAAAAATATTCCACAATACAAGAACATTCATATTCATGGGTTCAAGCTCCTATAATTTAACAACCGACATAATACATTCGCACACTCATGAAAGGGAAGGGGTGAGAAAAGAGGCAATCGTAACCAAATTATCACAAGATCTAGGTTATGCATGGATGCATGAGGATTCGTATTCCTTTGATATGAATTTGATCATACCATAATAAAAACAAATTAAGGAGGAAGAAATGAATAAAATTTGACAACAAAACTGGAAATTTAATTACCTCATGAATATTACAAGCATGGATCTCGGTATTACAATAAAGGACACCCCCCAAATTGATCACTAAGAGTTTTAGAAGTAGATGAGGGAGAAGAGAACTAAAATGGGTGAAGAGATATCTCTAATACAAATCACCCTCACCCCTGGTCGTTCCACATAAGAGAATGATGGGGGTTAATTTTATGGACAATTACATCAAACTTTCCACAAAAAGTGGTCAAGTATCTAAAGGGCTAGGTGACTATTCAAGGGAAAAAATTTACTCCATCTTTATCTGGATGGTTGGTTGACCAAAGCGCTTGAAAATGACTTGAGATTTGGTGGATAGTCAGGACTTCGAGATAGATGTACATGGAAGGTAGAATAAGCCAAATTGGATCTTTGAGGCCTGATTTATGGCCCAAATACAAGTAGGGTGGTCCAATATGGCCTGCCCAGAATTTCTTCACATTGTGGGCCTATTTTGGGCCTCCAAATGGATGAATTGGGATCTGTGATCTTCTAGAGAAATGTAGACCAAATTTTTTTGCATTAATACACCCATTTTTATCCCATTTGAATTCATGTATTATCCATATTACATATTAATGTCCACATGCATTTTTGGTCTCTTGTTCAGTTTGGCCCATTTTTCTTGAATTCCATCATAGGCTCTTCCAAATCACCTCCTCCTACAATGTAAACACATAAACAAGTTAAATTTTCATATTAAATAGTGACAAAAATTAATTCATTGAATCAAATATGAAGTTCAATTTATTATTATATTTGTAATATTCATTACAAAACCATTTTAAAACAGTGGTGTAAGGGAGGAATTGAACAGTGAATCGCTATGCGATCACACCCCCACACCCAAACATTTGCACTCCTGGGAAAATTCACATGTCCAAAAAAATGATGCATGTATATATTCCCAACATTATGAAGATTTAACATTTGAGGAAATTTTAATTCATTAATGTGATTAATGCACAAACCATACCAAGGAGTTCCTCCTAGTGAAAATAGAAAAAGATGTCTCATAAATCATATCATAGTGAAATTCAAATAGATTCATGATACAAAATTGATAAAGGAATTCAAAATTCAACCATACCACTAACTCTCCATGTGTATGTGTGAAAATCATTCCATGTTATTCTTTCCACTTTCTATCCAATAAATATATGTTATTTTAACATTTTTCATCTTAAATTATTTTTTCCACCGAACCATCCCCACATCCTTTGAAATCGTATTTCAAGACCCACTCACTTAATCATTCCCAAAAGTCAAAACATAATCTTCCAACCTTGATATCCCAATATGTTTCAAATTTCATCACTCCCCTCATTTATTATTTTTGTTTTTTTAGAAGTTTCATTTGGAACATATCTCACACTCATCTCTCAACCCTTGTTTCATATCCTCATGAAACTAATTATAATAGTTATAACAAGTTCAAAGGTTGAGTAAGATTCATTTTTTACCTACCCAAGACACAAACCTTTTTTATTAGGGAATACAATAGTTAGATATCAGGTACACATGCATAATTGAATCTAGTACAGTAATGAAATAGATCAGATAAGGAATGAACATAAAGAAATATCATTTTAAGCGGAAAAATATTAACCTAACATATATTTAACTTATATTAAGTAATAAATATTAACACTTTGTGGTTTGGTATAAAAATGTGTAGAGATATTAGTGACACAGTTTTCCCAAAAACTACTCACACAAGGGGAGTCAATCATCTCAAAGGTTTCACAGAGATACGACCATTTATATCATTGACAGAAAACCAATTCACTAAAAATCACTCCCTGATGTTAAATTCATACAAATATCCATTCCATAATAGGGATAGGTTTTTATAAAATGATAAAAAAACATGGAATAAAAAATTTCACCATGAATTTTCAGTATGTTCCATGATTTGGTGACCATAAGGGGGTGAAGTAAAAATACCATAAAGAAGGGAAAAAAGAGAAGAAAGAAGAAAGACAGTGAAAATACTAATGAACTCAACAAGACGGGGAAAAGTGAAAATACCATAAAGAATAGAAAAATGAGAACAAAAAAGAAAGGCAATGAAAATAATAATGAACCTAGGAAGATTGGGAAAAGTGAAAATACCATAAAGAAGGACAAAACGAGAATAAAGTGGAAAGACGATGAAAATCCTAATGAACCCAAGAATGTATCCACCCCCCACACCTAGAATGTGCAGTTTCCTCACTGTAATAATTTATAATGTGAGAAGGAAGGATAAAACTTGGTGTGTTTCACTGGTATGTTGCTTCTAGAAGGTGTATTTCCTCCACCGAATTATTTAGAAAATCCTCATATAAGTGTTTAAGTCACTCCCCATTGACAATAATACATTTTTCGCTCTGTTCATGAAAAATATGTATTTCACCAAAAGGGTAAACATTAGTAATGGTATAAGGACCAAGCCATTAGGAATGAAGATTACCTAGGTGGAGATTTAGCCTGGAATTGTACATGAGGACCTTCTCACCAATATGGAACTTCCGTTGATGAATCATCCTAACATGGATAGACTTTGTATTCTCTTTATATATTTAGGAGTTATCATATATATGACATGGAATTTCTTCCAACTCTTGAATCTACAGCTTCATATGTTCACCTGCATCTAAAAGATTCATATTACATTGTTTAACAGACCAATATTTATAGTGTTCTACCTCCACCAGGAGGTGAAAAGTCCTTACAAACATAATTCTATATGGTGACATTTCTATTGGGGTTTTAAAATCGATATGGTATTCCCAAATTGCATCATCCAAGCACAAACTCCAATCTTTCCTATTGGGTTGTACCGTTTTTCCAAGATTCTCTTAACTTCCCTATTTGAGATTTCTATTATTCCATTAGTTTGGGGGTGATATGCAGTGGAGACTCTATGATCATCCCGATAATTACAAGAAAATTGTTCATGTTGTGATTACAAAAATGTGAACCCTGATCACTAATGATTAATCTCGGTAAACAAAACATACTTAAAATCTAGGACCTTAAAAAATCAACAACAACTCAAGAGTCATTGGTCTTAGTAGCCTTTTCTTCCACCCATTTAGACACATATACCATAGTTAATAATATGTACACAATCCAAATGAATTTGTAAAAGTCCCCATTAAGTCAATGCCCCATGCATCAAAAACTTCACAAAATAACGTGGGCTATTGGGGAATTTCATTCCTCTTGGAGATATTCCCTATGAATTAAAAACAACTACATGACTTGAATAATTGATGGGAATACCTATAAAATTTTGTATAATAAAGTCCTGAGTCAATGACCTTTCAAGCTGTACGTTGAGATCCAAAGTGGCCCCCACAAGCCAAAGTGTGGAAGAAGGTCAAAATAGAGGTAAAGTCATGGTCAAGGACACACCGATGAACTACTTGGTCACCAAAAAATCTCTATAAATATGGGTCATACCAAATGTACCACCAAGAATCATTCTTAAGTCTTTGGGATTGTAAAGTTCTGAAATCAGTGGGGATCCAAGATGTTGCTAGAAAATTCACAATGTCTACATACCATGGGGTAAGGTCCATAACATCACAAAGATTTTCATGAGGGAAAAATTCTCCAATGGGGAGGGATGAGTCAACATGGTGATCCAACGGTGGAGATATCCTGCTAATGTGGTCAGTTACAACATTTTCCACTCCCCTATTATCTCTAATCTCAAGGTCAAACTCTTGGAGGAGGAGCATCCACCATATGAGGCGGGGCTTAGCTTTAGGTTTCTTTAGGAGAAATGGAAGGGAATCATGGTTAGAAAACACAATCAATATTGACCCAAGAAGATATGAACAAAATTTTTCCAAGGAAAAAAAATAGAAAGGATTTATTTTTTAGTGGTTGTGTAGTTTACCAGGGCAGGTTCAAGGGTATGTGAGGCATACACAATGATAATAGGATCCCTCTCAACCCTTTTTGATAAAAATTTCCCAACTGCAAAGTTTGAGGCATCACACATAAGTTCGAAGGGGAGATCCCACCTTGGTGGTTGGATGATTGGAGGTGATGTGAGACTCCTTTTTAATGAATTGAATGCATCCTCACAATTTTTATCAAACAAAAGATCAGAATCTTTTTGTAATAATCAGGACGATGGAAGTGTGATCTTACTAAAGTCTTTAATGAATCGACGGTAAAAACCAGCATGACCCAAGAAAGATCACACCTCATGAACACATTTTGGATATAGAAGCGATTAAATTAATTCAATTTTAGATTTATCAACTTGAAGTACCTTATTTGAAATGAAATTACCAAGAACTATCCCTCGCTCAACCATGAAATGAAATTTATCATAATTTAAAACAAGATTTTTTTCAATGTAGCGGTGGAGGACAGAACCTAGGTGTTCCAAACAATCATCAAAAGAAGAACCATATACTGTGAAATCATCAATAAATACTTCCATACAAATCTCAAGGTACATATAAAAAATACTCAATATACATCGCTGAAAAGTACCAGTAGAATTACATAGACCGAAAGGCATCCTTCTATATAAAAATTTGCCAAATGGACAAGTAAATGTTGTCTTTTCTAGATCCCCAAGGGCTATATGGATTTAGAAATAACCCGAATAGCCATCAAGGAAAAAATAATGGGACTTACTAACTAATTATTCTAACATTTGGTCAATGAAAGGTAGAGGAAAGTGTTCCTTCCACTTGGCTTGATTTAGTCAATGGTAGTCAATATAGACTCGCCAACTATTTTTCACACGTGTTGGAACCAATTCATTCCTTTCATTTGACAAAACTGTTATTCCGGTTTTTTAGGAATAATTTGCACTAGGAAAACCCATTTACTATCATATATATGATAAAAGATCCTAGCAGCAAGTAATTTACTAACTTCCAATTTTACCACTTCAAGGAGAGTGGGATTCAACCGGCATTGAGATTGTCTTACGGTCTTAGCCTCATCATCCAAAAGTATATAGTTCATACAAATAGATGGGATAATCCTAAGAATATCATACAATGTACAACCTATCACTTTTTCACTCTCTCTCAAAAGGTTGAGCAGTTTTGATTCATGTTGTGGGGAGAGGTTATTAAAAATAATGATGGGTAATTGGTCAATATCCTAAAAATATGCATATTTTGAATTAGAATAAAGTTTTTTAAGTTCTAACACTGGTGGTTTTAGGATTTAGGGAGGGGGTGTAGGGGGAGTGAGGTCTATAAAATTGTATATCTTCTCATGTTTATTCTCTAAGGAAAGAGAATCTATGGAAATGAGATTTGCAGAATCATAGACGATCATGGGTACCTCATAATAAAAACACTCATCAATTAAAGCAAAAAATTTAAATTTTTCAGACCCAACAAAATAATTAAAACATGAATCAAAACTCAAATAATCCAAGGAAGAAGAAGAGGAAAATTAATCATAGTATGGGTTGAGGAGAGAGTTTTGTGTGACTGTTTTTCATTTGAGAGCATATCCATTGAATATACAGGAAGATTGGAGTGCTCTTCAATAGGGTGTTTCATTGCATCAAGGATGTCAAAACTTACCTTTTTTCCACCAAACTCTATGGACAGTGTACCATTGTGAACATTAATGATCATATTTTATATTTTAAGGAATGGCCTCCCAAGTATGAGAGGATCGTGTCCTTGGGTTCGAGTATCTTCAATCTCAAGAATTTAGAAATCAGCAGGGAAGATGAAATTATTCACTCTTACAAGGACATCCTCAATCACTCATGTTAGATGTATAGTAATCTATTTGGTAAGTTGCATGAAAAATCCTAATGGTTGAAGCTCTACAACCTATAGAGAAGTATACATAGAGTGAGGTATTACATTAATGGAAGCACCTAAATCTATTATAGTATTAGAAAATGTCTCTCATATGGTACATTGTATCGTGAATCTGCCCAGATCCTTGAATTTGGTTGGAATTGTTGGTTGAATCAAGGATGAGACATTTCTTCCCAATTTGACTCTCTCATTCCCATTTAGCCTTCATATATGGGTTTAAAGTTCTTTAACAAATTTGGTATGTCAAGGTATTTGTTTAACTGCATCCATAAAAGAATGTTAACTTGAACCTTTTTAAATGTATCCATTGTTTCTTTATTAATCGCATTATCAAAATTATTCTTAGATTTAGAGAGTCTTTAGGGGAAAATAAGAGTAATAGATTGTTCATTTGAATCATCAATGATAATTTGATTACCAATTTTATTTTTTTCTTCATTGAAATATTTTATGGGTGGATAATGAGTGTTTTCCAAAGGGGGACATACCTGTTGTGTTGAATTATTTGAAGGAGAAACTTCTTTACCACTAAAAAGTGTAACTGCACATAAATTACCTTTTTCATTTGGATTGGAAATGGGTTGGGAGGGTAGTTGTCCAAAACCATGCATATTAATCTCACTGATGTTGTTTTCCAATTGCCCCACTTGAGTTCGTAGGTCTTGAATAGCCGATTATGTGGTCTGTTGGAATTGGAGGTTTTGGGTTTCCATTTTCTTCACCATATACTTGATCTTGGTTCAGATTTGGGAGGATGAGGATGATTTTTTTGAGAAGTTAAAGGATAAGAAGGTTTCATACCTTGGACTTGATGATACCAATTCTGCTTGGGGGATCTTGAGTTTCCTCCTTATCAGTATTGGGGTGGTTCTTTCCACCCAGGGTTTGGATTTGGCATGAATTTTTCTTACTTAAAGGGAGGTTCTTGTTGGAATGGACACCCTAGGAACATGGTTGCACAAGACTTAGGTGAATCTTGAAGTTTTGTGCACTGGTAAGAAAAATGAGTATTGTCAGAACAAATACCATAATGTAATGGAACAGGAGGATATTGTGAGTTACCTTGTGCTCGATCTAATTGGTTTAGAAGGGTATTCATCTCATCAATATTGTTATCTACCTTTTGTTCTAGGGATGAATGACTTACCTCATGAACTCCTTGGGTTGGTGCAATAGCTTGTGTATCAAACTGTTTTGCATTTTGATCCATGTTGGATATTAATTCATGAGCAGTGGAAGGAGTTTTATCAACCAAAGAACCACCAGTTGCAGCATCAATTATTCCACGATCCATGGGGATAAGTCCCTCATAGAAGTATTGGATTAACAATTGTTCACTAATCTGGTGGTGGGGGCATCTTAATCCAAGTCTTTTGGATCTCTCCCATTATTCATGAAGGTTCCCTCCTTATGATTGCCTAATGCCATATATTTCTTTCCTAATTGATGCGGTTTGGGAGGTAGGGAAGAACTTCTCTAGAAAGAGTCATTTCAGGTCATTCCAACCCCCAATTGTGGTAGGCAGATAGTATATCCAGCCTTTAGCTACACCATCAAGGGAGAAATGGAAGGCCCTAAAGTTAATTAAGTCCTCACACACATTTTAGGGTTCCATGATGGAGTGCACTATATGAAACTCCTTAAGGTGTTTATGAGGGTCCTCACTGAGAAGACCATGGAAGTTTCGAAGAAGGTGGATGAGGCCTGATCTCAACGCAAAGTTGGCTTCTTCTTCAGAATATTGGATGTACGCAGGTTGATACTCCACATTTGGGGTAAGTTTCCTTTGATTCTCAATTATTCATCGCTATCAAGGTAATGGGAAGGATCATTGATTCATTTATTTATACACACAAAAACCATTATGTTATGTGAGTTCTTACTAGGTTACCACCTAGGATTTGATCGATCAATGATATTGATTATCGGTGACCGCTCAAAATCAACAAACATGAATCGATGGAAAAAACAGAACTCAATCATGGCATCACATCAACAACGTGATGAGATGACCAGATTTGTGTTAATAATAAAATATTCCACAAGAAAGGAACATGAATATTCATGGGTTTAAGCTCCTGGAATTTATCAAATGACATAATACATTATCACACTCATGAAAGAGATGGGGTGAGAAAAGAGACAACCACACTAAAATCATCACAACATCCGGGTTATGCATGGATGCATGAGGATCTATGTTTCTTTGATTTTTATTTGATCATACTAGACTGAAAATTAACTTTTTTTTATTAAGAAAACACTTTTAAGGAAAAATTGAGAAACCAAGATACATGAATTCATCGACTTGAGACATCAAACTATGCTCCAATGGTCCAAAATTAAAAAAACAAGATCAAACAAAAAAGAAGACCCCACCCCAGCATAAACAATGTTAAATCTAGTTTCCACCGTTCCAACGTGCACGGCAAGCAATCCCGTACGAAGACGGGTCGGTACCGATGGCCAAGGACATACCATCTCAATCATCCAAAACCGAAACACATAAGTTTGGTGAAAAATTACAGCTTTAGACCTCATCTGAAGCAATATCTGAAGAAAATATGGAATCAAGAACTTTTGAACAGCATGTTGCTGGCAAACAACAGTCACAACGAGTAGAAACTCTCAGATAGAATTCCACCATCATTCCAACCCAATCAACACAACAATCACAGCAAGGATCAGACACCCCCAAGAAATGCAATAATTCCACCATCATTTCAATGCGATCAACACCAAATGATAAATAACTGAAGGTAGACTTGTGAGGAGAGTTACAGGTGCTGAAAGCCAGAAACAGGAGACCCTACCCTCTCCATGCAACACCGAGACCAGCACCAAGCCACGCCTGAGACGAATCCAGCCCAGCCGAAGCCATCACCCACCGACACCAAACCGAGGATCAAAGAAATAACACATGAAACTCACTAAGCAGGGAAGATGAGGCCATATCCACGCCACCAGAGCCTTCGCAAGTACATAGGAAGACACTCTCTACACGCCGCTGAGGAAACGCTTCCGGAAACAACAGACGAAGAATCGAAAAGCCCTCTCTGAGCCAACATGGTCGAACGGATCCTTACCTTCCATCACCGTAGCCCTCAAATCCCAAGACGAGGACAACGTCGCCGACCCGCACAGAGTCGCGCCATAGGAGGGGAGGGAATGAAATTGAAAGAGAAACCCTAGTGAGTGAGAGGGAAGAGGCGTTGCCGCTCAGAGGCAAATCCCAAAGGAATTCTCCTCAAATTATCATACTAGAATAAATACAAATTAAGGAGGTAGAAATGAAAAAAAAATTGACAAAAAACCTAAAAATTCAATTACCTAAGGAATATTACAAGCATGGAGCTTGGGATTACAAAAAAGGACACCCCACAAATTGATCACTAAGAGGTTTAGAAGTATATGAGGGAGACGAGAACTAAAATCAGTGAAGATAGCTCTCTAATTCTAATCACCCTCACCCTTGGTCGTGAAACCTAAGATAATGAGGGGGAGGATTTATTTTCTAGACAATTACATCAAAATTTCTATAAAATTGGTCAAGTATCTAAAGGGCTAGCTGACTATTCAAGGCATATTTTTCACTCCATCTTTATCCAGATGGTTTACTGACTAAAACACATGAAAATGACTTAAAATTCAGTGGAGAGTTGGGACTTATAGTTAACTATCCAAGATATGTAGAATAAGACAAATTGGATATCTGAGGCCCAAGTTATGTCCCAAATACAGAAGGGTGGTCCAATACGGCCTGCCCAGAATTTATTCACATTGTGAGCCTATTTTGGGTATCCAAATGGATGAAATGCGGTCTATTTTCTTCTAAAGAAATGTATCCCACATTTTGTTTCATTTATACACCCATTTTTTGCCCAATTGGATGCACAGATTATCCACCATACATATTAATGCCCACATACATGCTTGGGATCTCGCGCAATTTGGCCCATTTTGCTTGAATTCCATCACAGGCCCTTCCAAATCACCTCCTCCAACAATTTAAACACCAAAAAAAGTAAAATTTTCCTATTAAATAGTGATAAAAATTAATTTATTGAATCAAAAATAAAGTTAAATTTATTATTATATTTGGAATATTCATTACAAAACCAATTTAAAAAAACGGTGTAAGGGTAGAATTGAATAGTGAATCGCTATGTGATCAGTGCCTGAAAGTGAATTAACAAATCCACATCAAGGATTATATAAAAAATATCTATATCCAAGACTAATATATCCCACTCCATATCAACGCCAAACAAAGTAAGTGCACACGATAGGTACCTAATACCCTGCACCTTCTTACCCAGCAGAGGCACCAAATCCATCACAATAGTTGAGAACTCAGTTGGAAAATTCAGCGTGCTCAAAAACGGGAAGATATAAATGAAACAGAATAAACAGTATCGAAAAGAGAAGCAGATATAGAAGATTCAGTCAAGACAGTGCCTCAAACTATTAAAGGCCCCGCATCTGATCCTATTGGTGCCTGCTCCACCGCATGAAGATGCCTACTGTCTGCCTAAGAATGACCGCTATCTTGTGGTTCTACCCTAAATTGGCTCTTCCTAGAAGAGGATCTGGCCCTGCCACCATGACGACCAAATAGAGATCCCCCTGTCCTTGACGGCTCTAACTAAGATGGCACTCCCCTGGAAGACACTAATCCTGCCCCACTCTGTAGTGGACATGCCATCCTGCAAAAGCGCTACAAGTGTCCCATACCTCCACACTAATAATAGGGTTTCATAGGAGATGTTCATGTTGGGTGGATGTTTCCTAGCCTCCCATGCTAGTGACACACAACATACCTTGCATCAAAATCCACTGAAGAAAAATATCAGAAAGGTTGGCCTGAACTACCACCTCCCTTCTTCCCCTACTCCTCTCACTTTCTTTTCTTCGAATAAGAATTTCCACTTCCCATCACTGACACTGCTCCAGAGAAACAAAACCTCCCCTTTTGGTAAATCTTTACCATACAAGCCTGATTAACCACCTCAGCATAAGTCTTAAACTTGAACAAGAATACCTAGGAATAAATCTCTATCTGCAAACCCCTCTTGAACTTCTGAGCCTTCATCTGCTCATTGGAAACCATTTCTAGAGCATACCAAACCAGCTCAACCAAACAGTTGAAATACTCCATCACTGAATGGTCCCCCTAAACTAGATCCATAAACTCTTGGGATCTAAAATATGCTAAAACATCAGGGTAGTACTGGTTGTTGAAAGTAACCTTGAAGTCCTTTCAACTCATCTGTTCAGGCTTCCCAGCTTGAAGCATTGATTCCTGCCACTTGTGGCTAGGACCCTCTAACAAAAAATATGCACACTTCACCTTGACCTCCTCAGGTGTGTCCATGAAATCAAACATGTGCTCTATATTTTTGAGCCACTCCTTCGCTTCCTGGGGTTCTATGATACCTCAATACATAGGAGGCTTGTTCTTTAGGAACTCCTGGGATTTGTCCTTTTTTGGAAAAGATTCCTCTTCTCTAACTAGAGAAAGGGTAGGCATAGGTGTCTCTACTTTTCCTATATCTTGAACATCCCATACTATAGCTTCCACCAACCTCTGATCAAGCGGAGAGGGAGAACTCTCTCCGGCTTCCTCTTGTGGGTGCGTGTGAGCTCTCTGGGGAGACATGTTGCAACAAAAGGCAACATTCACAAGAGAAAAAAATCAGTACAACTGTTCTGAAAATTTTCATCAATAAAATCAAATATAAATAATCCAAACACATTAAAACAATAAAATAAACAACTACTTCACCCCCCACACAATGTCCATGTGCAGTCTGCAGCCCACACGTCTAACATGGTAGTGAAGTCAAAAAAACAATTCCAATGTCCCATGGTGACTTGAGGTTTATCACGAGAGGTGTGGTTCAGGAACCCTACTCGCAACCAAAACTCTGAACCTCAATATTCCTAGATCCTATCTAGCCCAACTCATCCCAAAATAATAATATAACCAAAAAACACCAACCTCCTCTGATACCATTTTATCACAAACCAAATATGGTTTCCAAAAAAAACTGGCACCTGACCCAGTCCATGGAAAGTATAGAAGGGTGTTACCTATCCCCATGGGCTGGTACAAGTTTTTGGGTATCTTAAATATTGGTTTGGGAATGATTTACCTAGGTTTAGGATCATTTTACAACCAAAGATAATCAATAAACTAAATCTAAAAATTACCAACCAAACAAGCCTTAAATAAAATTCAGAACTGAATACATGGTATTAAACATAACACCAGAGGTCCAAATATATATAAAAGTAGTATAAAAATATCCTAAGTAACATTAAATGGAAGGAAACTAACAACCTGAACTTCCATCACCCACGATTCGTCTCCAAAACACCGCATCATGGAAGGAAACTAACAACCCGAACTGCCATCACCCAAGGCCTTACCTTTACCTGTGTCAAAAAAGATCAAGTATACTTACACCCAAAGGTTTAACTATGGTTTGAGGCTAATACCAATAGGATACCGCCCAAATATTCCATGCAGTAAGCAATACAAGTTAAAAATCATGCAAGTTTTAATAAATAATAAATGGTGAAAATAATTTCTAAAGAATGAAACTTTTAAAAGTAAACAATTTTCCAAGGGAAATTTCAAAAAGTGAACACATTTCAATAAAACATGTAAGTTACTTAATTTTCCAGCCAAACACACTATAATACAATGATAAATATGAAGGAGTCAATGAGCACTAATCTTGGGAATATCCCTAGGCACTAGTTAGTTCCGGGCCCCATGTACCTTGTATCTCGGTGTAAAGTAACCATAAAAATATATGTTCCCATGAATGAGCCACTATTAGGTAACATAACCATAACCTAGTGGTCCACAATCCTCATCATTATATTTTTTTAGTGTTTTCAATGTCAAACTTTCTAAGTTAAACAGGGACAAAACCACTCCAAATCACTAGCATACTAGTACACGTCTGCCCACCTAGATGCCCAGGTTTCCCCCTTTTGAGCTCAAACAATTTCCACATGTTAACAAATTCCATTTTCATATAAAAACACCATTTCTAGTCATAAACACTCAAAACAGTAGCTACACATTCTTTGTATTAGTTATATAACTCAATAAACTATTTAGAATTTCCATAAAACATTTTCAAGGAATATAACCAAACTTTACACTTAAAACCCATCTAGAATCCCTATTTTAAAACAAAATGTAAACCAATACTACCCCAAACCAGAATTGGAAGCAACAAAACATTTTAATAAAACCCTTCCATGAATTATAAAATAACCCCAAGTGGTACAACATGGAACACACATGTAAAACACCCATTTTCACACAAAAAGGCATTTAAAAATCAATTATTTTACAAATTCCACCAAACATAATTTTCACAGAAAGAATAATGATGGAGGAGTATGTTAAAAATATAAATCAAGAAAGAATAACTCATCAAGTAGTGATTACACATGTAATCACCTGCCAAGTGTGTCAAAAACACCAAATCCTTGTGAAAAAGTTAAATTGCACCACCGCCATGCCACAAGGGAGTTTAAATAAACCTAAAACCAAAATATTAGACCAAGAAACCCAATATCAGACCCTAGGTTATAATCCCTACTTTATGGACATTAAGAACTTCATGAAAAATGGAACAAACCCTAAGAAAATGGGAGGAGGAAGGAAGGAAACCCACTTACTTGATATATATTAAAGAAATCTCCCCAAATACACCAATAGGTGAATCTACAAGTAGCTAAAAATAATATGGAGGATTAAATAAGGATGAGGAGGTCAAGTGGGAACTGAAATGGGGGAAAAGAGTAAAAAATAAAGGAGTCGTAAAAGGAACAAATTACCTTTTCAAATATCGATGATTTGAGAAAGCCTGAGAAATTTTTCCCTAATCTGTGATGAAGATGAGTTCCAAAGAGGGAGAAATGACCATGGGGGTGAACCTAGGGTTAGTGGACTTGAATGAGTGGTATAATCACTGAAAAAATTAAAAAATTAATGAGAAATGAAAGAAATAATTTTAAAAAAAAAATAGTAAATGGGATCATGGCTTGGACCAATGCCTGAATAAATAACCCAAAACCTCCATGATTATGGATTCCTAAGGGGTAAAAATAGATATGGTAGTTTTAATAGGTTAGGGGAGGCCAAGTGGGAAGTGGAATGGGTTAAAAATATTGAAAAATGGAGGATTTATTAAAGAAACAATATTTATTTTTAAATTTGGAAATGGGATCATAGTTTGGCCCAAATCTTGAAAACCCACCCTTTCCTCCAAAATGGAATGGGAAACCCCTGAAATAAATCAAGAATGAAAATTACATGAAAAATAACATAAAAATAAGTCATGTATGTGATAGTAAACATGGTAATTCTTAAGATGTACCTGAAAGGGGGCACTGACACAAGGCATGGAGAAGAGAAACAACCCGTTGGGGCAATACAACACCCAAAAGACCTTACGCATATCCATAATCACCAAAAAATAACTTTTCTTGGCCTTCCTGCAGATTTTGAGTCATTTCCCCTTGAATAATACCCTCACAAGGGAAAAGAGAAAATTGGGACTATCAAACCCTTCGACCCATTTGGCTTAGTGAAAAAGATGGAAGATGACCCTGAAAAGGTGGAACTACACCAACAGCTTTCTGAACATAAAAAAATTATTGATGAGATCCTCACCGAGCGTACCGCGGAACAACGACTCGATTACAGTAACCCTTGACTGGGGATGCAGGGGCAGGTATAGCTTCTTCCTGATGAATTTCCTCTAGTGATCTTGATAACCTTTCCCATCTAGATAGGGTAGAGGTCTATGTTTATGGAAAGTGACTGCGATATGAATCACCCAATCCACCTGAATTGCATGAAAACCTTCTTTAGGCCCTAGCTAAGGTTCTAATGGCTACTCCACAGGTCCCACCAGCTGCTCTACAGGTTATTCCCTTAGCTACTTGAACAATTCCTCCATTCACTCCATGAGATGTTGGGCCCTCTTAACATGTTGAAGAACCTTCCAACACATTGGTTGTTAGGGACCCACTTCAAGATCGAAATCCTTGCCCAGATGATCTAATGGAAGCACTTATTTCTTTCCTCGATGATCTGGAAACTCGGTAGGGGGAAATCCTACCTGATGGAAAGCCATATCCAGAATGGTTGGATGATATTCACACACCCCTAGGTTTAGGAAATCCTACCTTCTCCCCCTTTAATGGGATGGGTGATCCGCTGCAGCATCTGGACTAATTTATTATAAGGTGTGGACCCATGTTGGGAACTCCAGTATGGTAAAAGGTTGCAAAGCTCCAGTGTTTCGTACAGACACTGGAAGGGCCCGCATATGTCTGGTATTTCCAGTTTCCCATTGGGTAAATAGCTGGTTGGGAGGATCTTCATAGGCAGTTTCTCTACTAGTTCAGTTCCATGACTCGAAAGACAAGTATTGATGACCTCTTAAAGTGCAAGTAGAGGCCTGACAAGCATGTCTCAGACTTTTTTTCTAGGTGGAAGGGAAACACATATTCCCTCGATATTACAATAACCCAGGAACAGCTACTAATGATGTGTGTGGGGAATTTAAAGACTTAAATAGTCCCTTATCTCATCACTCAAAACCTCCCAGGTGGTTTTTGAGATTTCTCTAACAAATCTCAACATTTATAAGAATCCTTGTAGTAATCCAAGCAGGCACGTCCATTGCCTCCTGTAGCTCTCGCAAGAAGATCCACCAAGGCCGAGACTGTTGTAGTAGCACAAATAGGGCCCCCCAGGAATCTGGAATTATTACCAGTAGAGCCACCTCCATAGCTTTGCTGAGTCCCACCACCTTAGGTGTAGCCTCTGGCTCAGTAGTGCTTGCCTTAGAATTGGTTTGTGCCCCACATAACGCACCACCTCCACTTATGTGAGATAATCAAGTCTCACCTCCTTGACAGGATCTTCAATCCCCTCTTTAAGGATAGGCTCCCAGATCTCCTTTCATGGATCGGAGGAACCAAACCTACTCATTTAATAAGGATCAGGTTATCAATTATTCCTAAAGCACCTTGGACCAGGGAATCCTGCAGTTGCTGGAATACAAGGGGCCTGAAGAGTCAAATCTCAATGATTACCCCAATTTCTTCCCCTACCACCAGTTACTTGGGAATTCCCTTAAGAAGTTCTATGTATTTAAAGATTTTCTCCAAGACTAGGTCGATAACAACATAGTCAGATTGGGTCCAGCATTAGCATAGGTGACATGTGTGTTTATAATTCTTGACAGCGACAATGAGGGTGAATGGCAGTAGGTCTCTAATCATGAGTCTAAAAAATATGATGACTGGATGGATCACAAGTAAGTATACCATGTCCATGGTATTATCTGTGCATGTTTAAATTGGTCTGAGACTTCAAAATTCATTGTTCTACCTTCAGCTACTACCTCTACATCAACATCTCAACCTCCGTACTCTCAGGGGAGTTAGCACCGCCGATTAAATGGAAGAAAAGTCCTTCCACCTATGAAAAATATGTCCCATACTCTCAGAGATTTCATGTCCCCAAATATGGGGATTTCCCCTAGAATCCATCCAACAATGGAGGATTCTTCAAGTGATGACAAAGTGTATGTTTCAATCAATATAGTCAAGCTGATAAACCCTTACATGGTTCCCAATGATAAAGATCATCAGGAAAAAACTCCCAACATCCCCAGTCTATGCCAATCTCTATGAATCCATGGGTATGTAATTCAATAGAATTCATTGGTTAGTGCTTCCATCCAATATATGCACGCCACTGAGACCAGATAGCAGGCCCAGTGCAATGCTCAACACACACAACCATCTCATCTTGTTTCGTCAGATTCACCCCCTCCACCATTTGTACTCCTTGATCAGGAAGAACCACCATTACTGGTATATTATTAGCCACATTCCATTGTGAATAAAACTAATTCATCTATCCATCATCAAGTATCCACTCTACATGGTTCAACTAGTGAGTAGTAAGACATCCCCAACACTAATCAGAATCCTCCAGTTCAACCAACAGTACCTGTCATTCCTCCTACAGCTGAGAAACCTCCTATTCTAAGAAGTGTGTGCCTCGTGCAGAAGTATTATGTACTCAAAAACCTTTATAACATTCCCACAAGTCTCTTTATTCTCTAGGCACTCCTTCTATCTACATATAAGCGTGAAGCCCTCACAGAGGCTTTAAGGAGCCCCCTCTAGTTTGAAACAGAGGTAAAAGCCACAAAATCCTTCCATGATGTGGAAGTTGAGCATCCATAATTTCAAGACATCATCTATTTATCTAGAGAATATGAAGGTTTTAATATATAGAGGCACATCCGCCCACATTACATCACAGGACAGTTCAATGGTGTGGAGGTTTGTCGTTGTCTTATCGACACAGGCTCTAGGATCAATCTTATCCCAACCTAGATAATCTGCAAGATGTGGCTATACGAAATAGATCTTAGTCCCTCTAACTTAAAGATTCAAGGATATGATGGGAAGGAACAGAAACAGGTTGGAAAGATATGCCTGAAAATCCAGTTCGGTGGAATAATTTCCAACACCGAGTTCATGGTTGTCTCACAGGACACCGCTTATAATGCATTAATGGGTAGACCATGGCTCCACCTACATGCAACATTCTCTTCATCATATCACCAATTCCTTAAGTACTCCCTTAATGGTAGATTAGGCATACTTCAAGGTGATGCATCTCCATTTTCCTCTTGTGATGCCTGCTACTTGGATGCCAACTACTATAGGAGCAAGGATAAGCAGGTTCATTCCAATGAGGTTGAACACACTACTGTTATGGCCAACCCATGTATAGACATGGATGATGCCTACATCCTACCAATTCACTGATTGGAGGCTAAAACCCCTGACTTGTGGCAATGATTTGTTGTCTCTGGGATGAGGGAGAATCATGTTCCCAAGTCTAAGGAACATCATAAGATCACCTCATATTCCTACACAAATCAGGTTCCAGTAATCCCAGATCCCCTTACCCCTATAAGGTATCAGGATGTTTTCCCATGGAAACAACAATATGCCATACATGCTTGTTTCACCAGGCTGGGAAAAACTATCTCAATCCGATTCACCACTATTTCTTTGATATTATAAAATGTGTCCCCTTGGATTGAAGGCCGGATGGGATTGGGTCGATGGATTTTTTCGCCATCGTTTTAGTAGTGTAGGAGTTCCCCGATGAGGTTTTCACTGCCTCTCAGGCTTGAACCAGTGTCCCGTCATGATCTAACAACTTGGAGGAGTTTCCTCTTACTGATGATCCTCTCACTGGGGATGAAGAAGAGGATTTGGAAGATGCCCCTCCCAAATTCAAAAATGTTTCTATAATATAGTCGATGAATTGGTACAGGTGAACCTCAGTATCGAGAATAATATGAAACCAACACTAATCAGTATAGCTATTCCTATATAATAGAAATAGAGATACATGTATTTCTTAAAGAAATATCATGATATATTTTTCTGGAGTTGTGATAATATTTCAGGGATAGATCCTTAGGTCACCTTCCACCATCTTGGTCTCCTAGTAAATCATCATGGGTTCAACCATCCTCCCAAAAAGATGAACCGTTCTCACGGTGCCATGGTTGAGGCTGAGGTTGATAAGATCATCAAATCCAACTTCATCAAGGAGATCCAATATCCTAGATGGTTAGATAACATTTTTCTCATTAAGAATAATAATGGACAATTCAGAGTCTGCATCAACTTCTGGGATCTCAAATGTCACTTTTAGAAAGATGATTTTCCCCTTACTGTGATAGAACTATTTATTAATGCCGCTACTAGGTTCCAGGCTCTCTCCTTCATGGATGGGTATTCCGAATATAATAAAATCTGAACATCCCCTGATAATGAATATTATACCACCTTCAAGGCACCGCAAGGTGCTTTCTTCTACCAGTTAATGTCTTTCGGTCTAATGAATGTAGGTTCCACCTATTAGCATTCCATGCACTGCATATTCATGTAGATCCTTTAGACATTGGTGGAATTCTAGATGGAAAATCCGGTGGTTAAATCTCACCAGCATCAGGACCATCTCGGGGGTCTTTAGAAAGTGTTTGGCTTCCTCCGTTCTTTCTATATGAAGATAAACCCCTTGAATTTTGTATTTGATGTTACCCCAGGAAAGTTACTCATCTTCTTTGTCAGATACAGGGGTATCAAGATTGATCCATAGAAGATCAAGGCTATCAGTCATATGTCTCCTCCAAGTAAAATCCAGGATCTTCGAGGCTTTCAAGGACACTTATCCTACATATGTCGATTCATCTCAAATCAGAATGGAAAGGGAAATCTCTTTTCCCATCTCATGAAGAAAGGTGTCGATTATCAATGGTATGAGTAGTGTTAGACTTTTTTTGAGTAAATTAAGAAATACCTTCTACAACCTCTGATCCTAATGCCGCCTATTTCCAAAAAGTCACTAGTCTTCTATGTGACCACTCTGGAACGATCCCTCGGTTCCCTTCTCTCTAATAATAACAATGAGGGAATAGATAATAGTTTATTCAATCTCATTCGCATGCTCCTCAATACAGAGACCAAATATTCCTCTATCAATAAGAGATTCCTTGCACTGGTATTCACTGTGTAGAAATTGTGACATTACTTACTACACCATGATATCAAGATGGTGTCCTGAATGAATCCTATGAAGTACATTGTGAACCACCCCATGTTGACATGCCATCTAGCTCAGTGGGCAGTGATCCTTCAATAGTTCTACATCAAGTTTTTCTCCCAGAAGGCTATTAAGGGAGCAGCATTGGCAGACTTTCATTCCACCCATCCAACCACTGCAGAAATTTCTATAGATCTTGAATTTCTAGATGAATCCATCCTTTTAGTGGATCAAATTTTTCCATGTTGGAAGATGCACTTTTATGGTGCTTCTCTAAGCCCTGCTCATAGGTGACTCGATGATCCTAGACTCAACACAGTGGGTCTGGGTATCGTCTTCATCACGCCTGCACAATATGTCTTTCCCTATTCGTTCATGTTGTTATAATTCTACACCAGCAATAAGGAGTATTATCAATCCCTCATCACTGGTCTTGAACTGTCCCTTGAGATTGATGTTCCCCACATTAATGTGAAAGGGGACTCTATACTAGTCATCAACAAGATCAATAGTGACTACATCTTCAGGAAGTTAGAGATTGTGCCTCTGTTAGAGCATACTTTCTAGTAGATGGCCCATTTCCCTTCTCAGCTAGAAGTTAATCATGTCCCTTGATCATAGAATGGTAGAGCAGATGCATTGGACAACCTTTCTACACCTCTTGTAGATCCTGACCATGATGATTTGATTATCCATGTGGCGCATCGAAGAGTCATCACTCTCATTAATACGTAAAATGATGATAGCCCACAGGAAATCCACCTTACCATCAATGCCTCCACATCAGGACCTCTGGGTCCCCCTATAGCTGCATTGGAAGAGACTCCTTACTGGATGAATACCTTTATCAATTATCTCCATTATGGTAATCTCACAACATACCGATCCAAACATGAGTGAATCTGATGGTGCCTAGTGAAGTTTACCCTCCAAAGTGGTCCCAGTCTTAAGAATATCCTCTACAGATGTGGGTTTGATGGGATTATCCTCTATTTCATTCAAGGGTATGATATTTCTCAGGTTTTCTAGGAAGTTCATGCTGGTTTTTGTGGGGCTTATCAGGCGGGGCTAAGACTCTCTCATCAAATCCAAAGATTGGAATATTTTTGTCCCACCATGATCCATGACTATATCCAGTTTTCAATGAGGTTCCATGCATTCCAGATCCATGCTAATTTTTTGCATCATCCACCAAACTATCTCCATACTACCAAGTACTCTTGGCCCTTTTTGGTCTGGGGACTCGATGTTCTAGGACCATACCCACCAGCAATAGCTCTCCAGTGTAGGTTCATCTTGACCACTATGGATTTCTTTTCCAAGTGGGCATAGGTTGTTCTGCTCAAGGAAGTTAAGGCTTATTCTATCATTGACTTTGTGAGCTCTAATATCATCCACCGATTCAGGTTCCCTTAAACTGTTCTCACTGATAATGGAACCAACTTCCAAGAATCCGAGATGAAGAAACTGTACACCAAGTAAAATATATATTCTAATCATAACTCTCACCATCATGCACAAGTAAATGGGTATATCAAAGAATTCAACAAAACCCTCTATAATATCTTGCATAAGATGGTTGTTCAAAATAAGAAGAGTTGTTCAAAAAAACTCCCCAACGCTCTCTGGGCTTATCAGATGACAACTCATAATTCCACCTAGGTGACTCCATATTCCCTGGTGTAAAGGAAAGAGGTAGTCCTTCCCATAGATATTTAGTTACCCTCACTATGCACATTCATCTATGATCAGCAAGAACTAGACAAAGTAGTTGTAATTTTTCTGGCTAAACTGGAAGTGGTTGATGAGAACAGGCTTCATGCCTTTCCTAATCTAGAGAGTCATCAGAAAAAGATATCCATGACTTTTAGTATGAACGTTTACCTCCTCTCTTTCTTACAAGGTGATGTGGTATTGACCCTAAGAACACCAATGATACATGGCTGGAATCCACTGAATCTAGAGGCAAAATGAGAGGGACCTTATGTCATTTGTAATTTTTAACCCAATGGTTCATACTCTCTGGTTACTATGGATGGTGAGTGTATTACTCCTACCACCAATGCTAAATTCCTCAAGAAATACTTTTCATAAGGTAATCTCTTTCCTGGTGAACGTTAAACTACCCATCCTTATCCCGTATGATGTTAAATTATAAATGTTAAGCCTACTCATGGTTTGATCTCTATGACCCTAAACTAAGATCCCTTTCTCCCCGCAAGAAGATAAACTGTGAATAGTGAATACACCTCATTGTCTGAGCTCTATGACCTTAAACTAATATCTCCTACATCCTTATTGTAAGACGTTAAACTGCATGGGTACCACCACGCTTCGCATGTACCTTTATTTGGGTCTCCATCATCTTTCACATCTGAAAGAACCCCCTAGCATCGTGGTCCCACACCACCTTGGCGCACCTACCATTTGGGGCCAACATCCTAGAGGATCTTGAACAATAATTTGACACAAGTCCCCCGTTGCGAATATGGTTAGTGGTCGATTCTCAATTGTGTTTTCCCATTCCAGGTCACATGATATGGATACTGTGTTGTGAACATGGTCAGTAGTTATCCTCAATCGTTATTTTCACACCCATGACCTCCCAAATGACGAGCGCGGTGATTCACCTTTCTCTTCCCTTCCTTCCCACGTACATGACATTAAACTGGGAATCTATGGTCCAAGATCTATAAACTCAAAATAAGATCTTCCACATAATTTTCACACAACATTAAACTGCATGGAGTTTTTAGAACTATTTATGGCTTGATTCCCATCCTCATGTAATATGTAGGAATGCCTATACATTTTGTCTTTGAGTCCAGCCCAAAAAATATATTCACCCCCCTGGTATAGTTCCCTTTGAGGGTTGCATATGGTGTGGTTTGGACTTCTTTAGTCCCCATTCACGTCAAGTTTACAATGGTCGCATCATGTGATCCTCCTTCTAGAACTTCTTTTCCACACATCCTTAACACATGATGTTAAAATGAATGACATTTTCAAGAACTATGTATAGCATGATTCCCATCATTATGGGATATGTAGGAATGCTCATACATTACATCCTTGGGTCCAGCCCCGGTTTTTAGAAACCTTCTCTTTCTTCTGGCCCCTTGGCCCAAGTTCTCCCTGGGGTATGTGGTGTAGTGTGGACTTATGTCTCTATTGATGTCAGGTTTGCAATAACCATACCAAGTACCTCTCTCAAGAGCTCTCCATTCCCTGTCCTTTCCACATGACGTTAAACTTCATGGGATTTTCATAACTACGTGTGGCTTAATTCTCATCCTTATGGGATACGTAGAAATTTTCAGACATTTCGTCCAGAGGTCCAACCCCAAGTATCATATATTATTTCTTACTTATGGAATCTCGGCATAAGTATCCCAGGAGCATGTGGTGTGGTGTGTTGTGTACTTTTACCATCATTTACTTCAAGTTTGCAATAGTCACACCATGTTCCCCTCCTTCTAGAGCATCCCCTTTTATTTGTGTCCTTACCACATGATGTTAAAATGAAAAGTATTCTAAGAAATATGTTTGGCTTGATTCTCATATTTATGAGATACATAGGAATGCCCGAACATTTCATCTTCAGGTCCAGACCCAGGTCCCTCAATATTTTCTGGCCCCTTGGCCCGAGGTTCCCCCATGGGATTGCATGCGGTGTGGTGTGGACTTTTGTCCTCATTCACACAGGGTATGATTTACCACATCATGTGTATTCCCTTTAGAATCTAGTTCTTACTTAAGAATCCAAACCATATGACGTTAAACTATGATACCTCATCCCACATGACTTTAAACTATTTCATATTTTCTACATGATGTTAAAGTTCATTCATTGGTCCTGGAATATGACCTTAAACTATGACACTATCGTCATGGTTGCACGATGAAAAATGGAATTGCATTGTGGTTTCCTTGCTTGAGGAGACATCATATTTGGCATCAATAATCCACCATTAGATTTTTCAAGGCCTATATAAGGCTTTATTCCTACGGTGGTTCCTAGATTCTATGTCTTAGGTTTTTTTCTTCAAAAAACGCACCCACACTAAAGAACAAACAAGATCCATCAAATGCTGATTCTTTAAGTGCATGGTCCAGACCTGCACAATAGTATTGCCCCTAGAATTGGTATCTTAACATGTTGTTTTCAAGAGAAACATATGGATTTATTCCCATCCTCGTGCGATACATAGTAACACCCGTATATTTCGTCTTCAGGTCTAGCCCTAGGTTCATTAAACCTTGTAAATTAGTCATCAATGGTCTCATCGTAAGCCATATTTATGTATTAGAATTTGATACTTTATACTTATAGCTTGTATTATTTCATTTTGGTATTACCTTCATAGATTCTTCTCAATTTATCTCATATCTCATTAGCAATATTGATACATGTTCTCTTTATGTAAACCATATCTAATTGAAACACCATAAGGGAAGTTTTTCCTTTCCATATAACTCCAAATGTCTCTTGTTGTCTTGGGTTATGGAAGCATCTTCTGCAATGGGTGGAAACCCCATTGTTTTTTCATCTCTTACTTCCAATACAAGTGATAAGAGGTACGGTGGATTCAAATTCCTTTATTTGTGATAATTCTTTCCATAAAAATTTATACCCCTGCTGTTCACAAAATTAATATTCTATATTTCTCATAAACTTCCTTTTGGTATTTAGTGGTATCCTTGGAGATCAAAGTTTTGAGGTTTCTACTAGTCTTGTAGAATATATTAACATAAATCCTTTTCTTATTGGTATAATATGTCATTTTCATGAATAAGGAAAGAAACAAGGGAGTGCTATGGTGAGAAAGTGAGGATACATTTCAAGAGAAAGATATCTATGAAAATATCTAAACTAAATATATCTGATCAAAATAATTTTTTATTTTTATAAAAAAATTGGAAGATGTGAACTTGAAGTTCATAAAGTTCAGATATAGATGACTAAACTACCTAGAGAGATATCTTATGATTATAAAAATAATTCTCATACTACTAAGTCATTCAAGAATACATGTGAGAAGTCTAAAGAAGCTAAGAAGGTCAAGAAAGGGTGTTTGTAATTCTAGACATAACAATTGGAGATATACAACATAATGAAAAAAAGAAAAATTGGATGCTCAAGATAAAGGAAAATAAGTTGTTTCACAAGTATAATTCATCATTATTTTGGATATATAAATAAATAATAATTAAAATTTACTTGAAGAGTCATATATAAGTGGTGACTTGAAAATCAAGAATAATATATATGAAATATGGGAGCATATTGGGAATGATATGAATAGTTGTATGGAAATCTTACTATATCAAGAATAAATTTGGAAGAAAAAGGTTTAATCATCAAGAAAGGAGATTGATTTGACATTGAAGTAGGAGAAACTTTATTCAAACAAATAGGTTCTTCAAGGGAATAATATGAGTGAGAGATCAATTGAAACTATTTACATGAAAAGAAGTGTTGATATTGGAAGGAGAAAGTGCCGTGGGTTGAGAGTAAAATCTCAATCACGGTGTTAATTCTAAGGAAAATGAGTTCCATCCATATTCCCTATCATTATTTTTTATTTGTGATAACCAATAGGTTATTGAAGTAGTCTAATGAGTCTTATAAATAATAGAAAAAAATAAATAATTCACTATATAGTATATTATCTACCATATAGAGGAGAAGTCGAACAAAATCCTTGTGGGGGAGAAAACATAAGATCAAGTTTCCAGGTAGTGAATCTGTAAATTCTATATATTTTTTCAAAAATAATGTTTGAGGTATGAAAATAATACTTACAACCCTTAGTTATGATTGTATTAAATTCACTTGTAAAGTTGGAGGGTTGGTTGATGAATACATGAGGAAACAGGGGAGTTATTTAACTTAATCCTGAAATTTTTTGATGGTTTATTAATATGGGTGTAGGTAATTTATTTATTTTTTCTAACTTTATGTGAAATGGCCCCTAAAATGAGTTTTCAACTTGGTATCACATGCAAGGTATTTTATGTAAAACATTGATCACCTTGGTTATGCACTCCTTTTTCTATAAAAGTTTTACCCACGTAGTCTTAGAGTTTTCTAAATCAAGGCTCTATTCCAAGAAAACCATATGATTTCATCCTTATCTCAAGTGACTACAAGTTATTTTTTAGATATGGAAAAGGAGAGGTGAAATGAATTTATGAGTTCCTTGAAAGGCATAAGAAGTGGTTAGATAATCCCTTTAATTGTTCATTTAATTTATTATAAATAAGTGGGAGAAGAAATAATCCATGAAGATAAACATATTTACTTTAGTGTATATTTATATTTCTAAAATAAATAAATAAATAAAGAGTTTGAAGATTCTAAGAAAGAGTTTCATTTATTGTCAATAAATCAATATGTGTTTTTTGAAGTAATGAGGTGTTGATTCTTAGAGTATTGTTGTGTATTATTGATTTAGAATTATATATCATGCTTGATAATGCATCCATGTCCAAAATTTGAGTGACTTGTTGTCATAATCAAATGATAAGGGAATTTGAGGCTATAACTTGAAGAACTCAACTGGAAATATTCAATACAAAGTGGAAAATTAAATGTGATTATTTATTTGTTGGTCTTTAAGATAAAGGAATATATTGATGGTGATAATATTTTCTACAATACTTTATATAATTCATAAGGCCATGCGATTTATTAATAAAGGCAGAGGTGTTTAGGAAGTATTTTAAAAGGCCCTAGATTATTTTGAGTTTGAATTGTTACATTTATAAAGGTAAATTGATTTGTAAAGGTGATAATTTCATTTCATGAGTTGCATGAATATAATAAAAAATAGTACTACCTAAATAAAGGTGAACCATGATATATTTAAATTTTAATATCCTAATATTTTAAAAGATCTCTATGTTCGATAGCATATAAAACACACAACACCGAGATTAAATAAATAATGAAATATTATTCTTTAAATATTATTATTATAAACTAGTTGTTAAATTGGAGTATATGAATATTATTAACTATATTATGATATATATATATATAAAGGTCCCACTCAATACAAATTTATTTATTAATTCTTATTAAATAGTAATCAATTTTTCTGTAAATTCATTTTTTGATTAAAAATATGATTTCTTCAAAAATGGTTTTCATTAATTTTTGTGATAAAATATTGTAATTAAAATATAGATATTTTATAAATTTAATTTTATAAAAAGGATATCATTTTTTAGTTCAATATTTCAGAATTATTATAGGATGAATTTATGAGAATTTTTTGAAATAGTTTGTTTTTCAATAAAAAGTGAAAAATACCGATTTTTATTAAAAAATATGTTTTATTTTCAAGTATTTACAAAGTAAAATTATGTTTTATTTTAGTTTTAAAATTCCATTAGTTTTTTTTATTAAAAATCCAATTATGGTTTTTGGAATCAACATTATACTTGGATTTTTTATAAAAATATATTTAAAATTAAAAAATGCATTTTTCTATAAAATCATTTTTCATCGAATTTTGTGGTTTTAATTTTAAATTAAATTCTTCCAATTATATGAATTTTATTTTATAAAATTGATTCTCTATTTTTAATCAAGAGTTTAAAGTTTTATAAATTGGTCACTTTTATTTTAAAACATTATGAATAGTAACCAGGGTAAATAGTTGTTATCATGATAAAAGTAATATGGGTTAATTAGGGTTAACACTAATGTAATAAGGCTTCAAAATAATTCAAAAACATTAATTTATATTATATTATGAGTTTATTTCATCTATAATCACTAAAAAATCTAAAATATGACCTTTTTAACACTTTTTATTTAGTTTAACCTTTAAAATATTTTAAGTAAAGCCTAAAGTCATAAATATCACATTCTTACTTTTAATATTTTTAATATTTAGTGGAATAGATAAAAAAATTTATGTTTGGATATAAATTTTTATTTTCAATATTTATTATTTTTTCTTTCAGGGTAATTTATTTTTAACTTTTAATGACGATATAGTTTCCTTCAATAATTACAAAATACTAACATAATGTTTGTGCAAGAAGAAAAAAAATGTAAATGATTGTAAAAAATATAAAATTAATTTTTGGGATGATTTATACTTTAACATGAATTTTATAGATAAATATAACATATTAAGGGTGTATGAAAATTTTTATTCTAATTCCTTTGTTTCCATGTTGTTTTCAAATTCAAATTGTGTGAATAGTTCTTAAAATGACATTAATAGTATTTTATGTTAAAAATATTTTATTTTTTATTCAAAAAAACATAAAATTTTGACATAGGAAAATTATAATGATAAATGTTCTAAAATATCTTAAATTTTCCATTTATGATCCAATTTTCACCTTATAAGTAAAATTATAACTGATTAATATTTAAAAAGTCATTATCACGGTTAAGGTTAAAATTTGTTAATCAAGGGGTTAAACAAAAATATAAGGTTTAAAATAATATATAAACCAATAAAAATTTGATTAGGTTGATATATTAAGACCATATCCTTTTTATCATCATATAATTTTCATTTTGGAACCATTTGACATAATTTAGAAACATATTATATTATCATATTTCTTGTATTTCCCAAAATGAAATTAATGATATTTTATAAAAAAAATATTTTATTAAATGAATTTTGTTCCATAAAAATAATAAATTTTACCAAGTTAATGTAATATAGTTTATAATATCAATAATTTTACATTTATGGGTCACTTTTCCTTTTATAATAACTTTCTTGACTCCAAAAGAGTAAAAAGCATTGATATCATGATAATTATAAAAAATGGTTAATGGGTGATTAAAAATAAGAGATAAAAGTAAAAAACATAACCATAAAATCTCCAAATTTTATTGTATGAGAATATTTAGAATCAAAATCATCTTATTTTAAAATTAAATCATTTTGGAGAAATTTTTCCTAAAATTTATTTTTTAATAATTTAATACATTAAGTAATTCCATGAGTTCCCCTCCCCTCACTTATAAAAGGGGGATCCCTACTCACATCTCTTCACACTTAAAAATCCATTTGGTTCAATTAATAACTAATAAAATACCTTAATAACATACCTAACCACGTTTTATAGTTATTATTTTAGGCATACTACCAACCTTAGAGGGATTAAGGTGTAAATAAAAGGAGGTTGTTCAAAGAAGACGTATAGATTTTAACCAAATGTTTTAGTTTTATTTCTTCTTATACCTACTTCAAATATTATTCAACCATGATGAAATAATAACATCGGTATATTCTATATACTGATATTTTATTAATTTAATGGAATAACCTATATCTATATCTTCTTCCATTAAATGGGAAATAAAACTAGTATCCATGTGTACAGCGGATTACTGCCCCGTGAACCGATGTAATTATTTTTCCATCACTACCTTTTATGGATGGTTATAATGAAAGATTTAAAGTATATATATGATATTTGTGACATAATTATAATTCAATAAATGTAATATATCATTTATTTTCTTAACTTTTCATCATTTTCATCCTTTAAAAATAATAATGTCATTCATGTGTATCTTTGGATTACCACCTCCACAAAGTGATGTGATTAGTTTTTCATAACCACATCACATGGATAATATATAAGTTTATTTTATGAAATAATTTTATATTTATGATATAATTATAATTATTTAAAGATAAAATGATACTTTTCTTCTTTCCTTCACACTCTTTGAAAAATGAAAATATTACTCATGAGTACATAAAACCTACTATCTTCATCATTGTAAAGTAATTAATTTTTCATAACCATCTATAATGAATGGTTTAAAAATTAAAATTAATATAAAAAAATAAAAAATATTTCATGATTATTATTCTATATATTATGGAAAAATTATCTCTTTGACCACGGTCTACATACCAAATTTGTTTTGCAACTATGAACCGAACGTCCCCAAAACATACAACATGGAATTATCAAATTAAGTAATTAAATATGTCAGTAAAATAAATAAATAAAATTGTTTAATGATAATTTAATAAACATATAAAAAGTTATTAAACTTGTAAAAAAATTATATAAGTTTATTATATAAGATTTAATGGATATACATGGGAATTCTAGACTCGAGGTAAGGGATTGTTTTCTTAATTTACCTTAATTGAGTCATATTTTAATTTTATGAACCTAATTTGTTTTATATGGTGTGTATTTTACCTATGTTACAAGTTATATCATGAATAATTCATAATTAATTTTATTTTATGTTAAAATTCATGTAAATTCATCCAAGTGGTTTTGATTGAGAAGTTACCGAAGTAGCAAAGGGTTTCTTACCTCAATTTTCTTTCGTTGGGTTATATGTCACACCCCAGCCATGAATTATTAATTATATTTAATTGATTAATTATATTTAGTATTTTTTTGAGTTCCAAGATATATTGAGTTTTAAAATTTTAATTTGTGTATCCTTCAACATTTGTTCAAGGTCAACGCATGGTTATTACAAATTGTGCACAAACCATGCAAAGTTGTCTTTAGTTTCTAGCAGAGTCGACCACATGGTCAGTGAACGGTTTAACTAACCATGTAGAATAACTATGAGAGGTGTTTAGGGAACCCATTATAGGTTCACATTTGGCACATGGTTTGGTCAACTGTGTGGAAAAACCATGCATGATTTCTAGAATTTAAAAAAAAAGGAAAAAAGGGGTAAAAAGAAAATTTTCATTATTATTACTACTACTATTATTATATCATTATTGTTATTGTTGTTTTATTATTATTATTCTTATTATTATTTTTATCATTTTTATTAAACCCCAAAATGTGTATTGTCCTCTCCCTCACCCATCTTCGTTGTCACACACCAGCCTAAGAGGGGCTCCCCCTCACGTGATGTCCTCCCCCCTTACCAATTGCACACGCACCTCCTCCCCTATCCCTCAGGTCACTGATTTTCCTTCACATTCTCAGTTTCATCTTCACCGATAAGGGTACCTCCCCCTACTCTTCATTCTTCTCCATTTTTATTTCATATTTTCTCCTCCCCCTTGTAGCACATGTGACTCATCTAAACCCTAACCAGTTTTTTGGGTGTTTCTCTTATTTTTTTCTTATTGCCTAGGGTCATGGGGTCCTGTTTAGGTTAATTTTAGTCATGTTCATTGATTTAAATGGGTTCACCATTGATTCGGGGTAGATTTCTTCAATTTTAATTTTTTTTCTCAATTTTTAATTAAGTAGTTTGTATTTCTTGGGTTCTAAATATTTTTATAGTGTGTTTTAGATCATCATTTGTGAAGGAGACTTTCACGCATATTCATGGGTAAGGAATATATATACATATATACCTTTTTGGTACATATTACCTTAGGTTTAGGGGAACATATAAATTATAGCTAGGGGTATATGTGTGTGTGTGTGTGTGCATATGTTTGTAATAATAAAATGAGGTTATTTCTTGCTTCCATGGATCTCTTTGAAGTGGATTCAAGTTATTATCATCAAGGGAAGCAGGTTTTGAGTTAGTTTCCCTATGTAAAAGCCTTTAATTTGAAAACAATTATTGATTTCTTATATATCCTCAAGTTTAAATTATTTTTATGAAGTAAATATAATATTTTAAATTCTTTCAGTGATTGGAACAAGTTTCTTCCATGTTTTTCATGCCTTACTAAGTTGTCATCTTGGTTTCCTCCTGTCCAAGCATGTTTCCAAGCTTGTTTAAAATTGAAAGAACCTTTAATTTTGGATTTATTTTCTAAAAGTTTTTAAAATATAAAAGATATTAATAAAGGGGATTTAAAAATGACTTATTTTTTTTCAAGTTCTAAGTATTTTTTATAACCTTTGAATGTTTTCTTGAAAATATGGAACCTTTATGGATACTCTCCACTATAGGTTGAATTCACACGGATGGTTTCGGGAGGTGGTCCTTATCATGGATGGTGGATTTACTTGTTTTCATGTTTTCTTCCTTACCTCCCACATTTTCTATAGCCTAGGAATCCTAGGCATCATAGTGAGAGTTGAGATACAATTACTATTTAGTCCCGATTAGATGGACTAGTTTCCCATAGGATATCCATGTGATTTGTGCCACTGGTGAGGCTATTTGAGAGCATATATGTTGGTTTTTGAATTTTGATCACATAGATAGGCTGGAAGATGGATTATGAACCTGTAACAAACCAATATTTCATAGTATATTATCTCTTCAAAGTAATTCAATAACTAGCATTACACGCAACACCGAGTTCGAGCACACCACTACTTACCAAACTAGCCATTCAAAAAGTGGTTATGAATAGTATTAATTTGATTTTGAATTCTATATACTCCATATAATTTTAACAACCATATTATGTGTTTATTAGATATAATATAAGAACAAATTCAATTTTTTAGATAAAGGAAGTATTTTTCAGAAAATGAAATTTTACCGCCTTTTAATGGAAAACCCTTTTTAAATCCAATATTTGACACTTTTATATATTCAATTTGACAAAATAAACTTCTTATTTAGAATCGGGACATAAAAATTTAGTTTTGATAATTTTTTGGTGTTTTTCTGATAACTTTCATATTTTGGTGAATAGTGAAAATTACTAAATTTTAATTGAAAACAACTTTTTTAATCAAAATAATTTATAGTATTAAATTATACATTTTAATGGTTTGGAAGTATAATTAGATTATATTTTTATAATTTAATACAATTTAGGTCATTAAAAGTAATTTCACATTTAAATTGGACAAAAACACATGTCAATCTTTTGATAGTTTTTACTTTTTTTAAAAAGCCGATTTTTGGTTTTGACAACAGAAATTAATTTTAAATTAATTAATTCAACTTATATATTTTTAATTTGGTAAAATAGAATTTATTTTTGAATTCATAATATAAAAATTATCTTATGGTGATTTTTTTTTTATTTTTCTGAAAACTTTCAATTTTTGATGAACAGTGAAAAACATTACGTTATTGTTTAAAACCAAATTTTTATTTAAATAATTATTTATTTTATTTAAATTTATCATAAGTCAAAATAGATATATAATACCTATATAAGTTCAATGTAATTCATTGGATTCATTTTATAATAAAATTATATGTATAAAATTTTATTGAACTTTTTAACGTCTTTTACCCAACTTCTAGGTACATTTACAAATTTGTATAAAACGTAATTTTACCGCTTATGTGAATTGAATTTCAAAAATGCGAGAGACATGGTTGAAATCGGTAAGTAAATTTTTTTTCAATAAGATGAAAATATTTTTTGGTGAATAGTAACTTTTGACTTTTATTTACCACAGTTAAAAGTAAATAAGGTAATTAAAGGTAAAAATAATATTATAATTACCCTAACACATGTCCTAATTCTATTTAATAAGTGTATTTCGACCAAAACCAACCTTAGTAATAAAATATGATCCTTTTGGTCCACTTGTATTAGATTAGGACATTTATTATTATTTTATTTATAGAAGAGTTAAAAGTGTTAAATTCAAAGTTTAATAACTAAACCATTTTTAATATAGGGTTATACATAAGATAAATTCAACTATAAATATTCATTATAAATATAAAAATATTTCCTACATAATAGTATTTTATTTATAATTTTTAGACTTTAAATAATCAAATTTATTTATGACAGAATGATGATGCAGTAATTACCTTATTAATGAATGATTAAGATAATTGATATTATAAATATAAAAATAAAAGTAAATTGAGGCTTTTGATGCCATCCAAGATTTTTATAGATTAATATGACATGTTAGGTTTTATTAAATAATTTTTTTGAAGTAATCATGTTGTTATGACTTTCACAAAAACAAAATACTAAATAGTGTCAAAATTGACATAAATGAGTTTTTAAAACAAATACTATATTATTAAATGATATAATAATCCTAAAAATATAAGGTTTGTCCAAAGGACTTATATAATAATATATATGTCATTAATGAACCACTTTAGGTTCTCTTTTCATTTTATAGTAAGTTTATTAACCATATAATCTAAAAATACAAGGAGACATGGTAAATGTTAAACTATTTAACCAAGAGTTAAATATAGAAGATAAGGTTAACATGGTGACCTAAACTTTTCTAAAACCTATTGGTTGAGAGGTTTTAGATTCATAACCACATTATACTTGAATTGAATCCATTTTTAGCCACTATAAATCGAAAATTATAATAAAATAATATTTCAAGCTTTTCCTAAAGTGCCCCTCGCCTCTCTTATAAAAGGGAACTTCCTCTTCTCTAAAATTCACACCTCCAAAGCCATTTTTATCATCCAACACCTACCTAAATATCCTCCCAACTTCCATAACTTCAACCTAGAGGCCTTACCTTGAGTATAAATCTAACCTAAGGAGCCCTTTTGTTCAATTCAAAAGGAAATACCCCAAGAAAAGCTAATTATTTTATCACCTCTTTCAAAGTTCTATTCTTCTTCCACTTTCTCTTTATTTGTTATTTCCATACCAATATAATAACTCGGGTACCTTATACATAATTTTATGTTATTATAAATATGGTACAACCATATTCATTATTCTATCCATTCTATGAATGATAATGTCATTATGCGTGTGTACGTACGGCTTATCATTTCCACATCATGGTGTAATTTGTTATTCAACACTATGTTATTTGGATGGATATAATGATGAGTAATATGTATATAAATAATGAAAAAATATTCTAATGTTTATGTACAATTAATATACCATCCAATTCCACATATTTTTATCATTAAGAAAATGACATCGTCACTCGTTTGTAGATACGACTTACAGCCGCCACGACGCGATGAGATTCATTGCCACGTTCACCATTCAACGATAATTATAAAAATATATATTATTAATAATTATGTAATATATGAAATAATAATTCTACTTTAAATATATATATATATATATATCTTATTCACTTATTTCCATTCAATACGATATGAAAATGGAAACAACGTTTATGCGTACTTACGACCTACCATCTCCATAAACGGTGTTTTCCATTTCTTATATCTATCTATTATAAATATTTATGTTCTAAATATATATGATATATAAATCATGTTTTATATTCTATAAGTATTTAAATCATGATCTAAGTGATACGATCAAGAATAACAAGTTAAAACAAGTATGATAAAGAAAGCGATTATTACCTAAAATGTAAATTTAACATGGAAAATTATTATTAAATGGGTAGTATAAAGTCATAAATTAATCATGTATGATATCAAAAATATTAATATGGTTTTTATAGTTTAATAACATACTATGTTCATTATACATAAGGTTGAATGTACCCTTTACCAAATAGAAGTACAAGGTAAGGGGTAATTCCTCAATCTCATTATTATCCGATATTGTTTATGTGTTAGTATTTTTTGGGAAATATTTATTATACATGTCCATGTTTCATAAAATACTTTTTCAAAATTATTCTTTTAAGGTAATATTTAACTAAAACATCATTTTAAATGTTTTAAATATTTATTCTTATAAATCTTTCTCATTAATGTCCATGTTTTCAAAATGGTTTTAAGTATTTATTTATTTGTAAATGAATGTTTTAAAATGTTAATTCCTTTAAAAAGTTTCAAATTGGTATGGAAAACTTTGATTTAAAAATATCTTTTAAGTTTCTTCCTTTATAAATTTTGTGACTTTTAAATGATTTCATGAAAAAGGGGTATTTCACTCAAAGAGTTTTACTGATCATTTTCAACTATGTCAACATCCTTTAGTTGATATTATTCTTGATTAAGGTTGATTTATTATAATAAAATCGTCCATATTGTATTGAATGATTTATGATATGTTTGACTATGGATGTGATATTTTTATACCATTCATGGTTTATGGTTGAAGTATTTACATTTTGTATGCTAGTTTTAATACGAATGTTTATGTTATGTTTCGACATTTTCATATAAGGAATGCAGTGGACTTGGTAAGTGACAGGTGGAGCCTACTATAGCTCCTCGATGCATCGATAGGTCTCATGAGACAAATTAGTGTCTTGGAACAAGTCATTGAAAAAAATTATTTTTAGTCTTGTCATGAGGCCTTGACTATGTGGTAATGATGTCTAACGTTAGGCATTCCCTCATTATGAAATTAGTTATTACATGTGATTATTCGACTAGTAGAAGATCCATGTGCATGTTTATATACTGATGTTAGATTTATTTTTTACATATTATGTTAATTATTATGTTTAAAAGATTGTTTTTTTATTAAAAATCTTTCTTTAAAAGTTTATTGCTTCTGCTAAATTATTTTCCCTTACTCAGCATCTGAGATCACCCATTTCTTATGTTTTGTTTTCCTATGATTCCAAGAAGTGTATTATGTTTGATATACATGGTTAAGATAGGGGAATAATGGAATTCTCAATGGATTATTTATATTTTGTTTTATGTTTGAATGTGTAATGTAATGTTCATTTATGTATTCTATTTTCCAAGACTACTAAACTGGTTAGTCCTTCAAGACTTGATTCCCTGTAATCATGAAAATGTATTAAAATAATACACTAGCTCTAGGATTCTAGGTTCAGGGCATTATAGTTGGTATTAGAGGAAGTTTAATACAAACTTTCAAAACTAGATTTATAAATACTCTGATTATAGAACATTATCCTAAGATAGACTTTGAGGATTAGTATAGAAGAACTTCCTAGAATTTTGGTAATGTAGAGATTTTGTGTATTATCTAAGCAATACATCCCTATCTGGATACAAGAAGGTAAAGGCAGCTCTGGAACAGATGTACCTAGGAGTGAAAACTCTAACAAGGAGTTTTTTTCATGACCTGGGGTATCCTGATACACGACAATGGGCCTTTCTACACTCTTGGTTATGACAATTTATGGGGGATATGCTTAGGATAATTCACATTTTCTTTACAAGCCATTATGAAGGATTTAGGAGTAAATACTTCCTCAAAGAAAACATTTTTTTATAATTATAGATTATATGCATAATATTTTCAATTTACGTTAGGTATTTTACAACTTTGGAATTATGCATTGTGATTCATAAACTAACCTAGTGTATGCCATTGTTTAGAAACGGCACCCAGTAGAAGGAATGAGAACTCCAGTAATACACATGATCCAAAGAGTAAAAAGGATCATATCTTTCATGGTATTAAGCCAACATTTATAAGGGAAATAGTCTCCCACATATTCTCATCATATGAAGAAATATTATCATGTGTTAATAAGATATGTAAAGAATTATGCGAGTCCTATGGATTTTAAGTGAAGAAAGAGAAGAAAAGGAAGGTAGAGAGAAAGATGGATAAAGGGAAGAGGGGAAAGAAGGATTTTCCCATATGTGATAACTGTGAAAAGAATCACCTCTGTAAATGATTGAAGGGAATGGGATTTTGTTATAAGTGTGGAGAAAAAGGACACCAAGTACTTGATTGTAAGGGTAAGAAAAAGGTTTCAAATGTACAATGCATCATCTGTAAGGATTTGGGACACTACACGAATCAATGTCCAAATCATCAGAGTACGCCCCAAATGATGCTATTGGATAATAATAAAGTTATGATACTACCAAAGATAAAGAGGAATGACTAGTGTTATTATTTTTTTATTAAAGAATTGTTTCATTTGAGTGTTGTATCAACGATGTAATGGTTATATGAATTATGGAAATAAATAAGGATTATACTTCAGTACTATTTCATTGAGGATTTAAGATAATATGGTACTAAGAAAAGTGACTCAACAGCAGGTTAAACTTTTTGGAAAATACATGGTTGAAGAAAAGATAAACCTTAATATGTTCCTGATACTGAGGTAGTGATTTTGGAATAAGAGATGGTTGATTTGGATAAATTATATTGGATATTCGTGACTACCTTGGAACTGATTAATGGTTTGTTTATTCCATCATTATTAGAGTATTCAAAATTTCTGGATATAAGGATTATATCCAATATTATATAAGGAATAAGGGATAATGAATGTAATCAATAAGGTTTTATGATAATTCAGTGTGTTACTGTGTTTTAAAAGAATACATGATGAAGGTATTCACATGGTATTACATGGAAAAAAAGATCTTCATTGTGTTTACCTTTCGTATAAATTTTGGACTGTGAGTTTGGACAGAAGTACTTTGGATAAGTCTAAAGGTTGGAATAGATTAATTTTTACATTGGATACTATTGTTAAGGTTAAATAATTTCTTAATATTATTTTTGGATTGTTATAAATAGGACAACCCGAAGGTCGGGCGAAAACCTGTCATGTCCGGTAAGGCCGCGAGACTTGAAACCGCAACCGAAGGGAGACAAGGGTGCATCACCTACCAATGGCCTATGTTATTTCCTGGTTTTTATAATGTAGTTTTTTAAAATAGTTTTACAAATGAATTATAAATTCATTATTTTTGTAACCCTATAGGATTATGATAAATAGAATATTTTTGAATTCTACTATCTTTTGGAGTAAAAGATGAGTTTGTGGTAGGAATTAGCTGAAGGATGAAACTCTACTTGTCAATTAAATTTTTTTCCTATTATTCTATGAATAAGTTAATTCTTAAACTGTAGGGAAGGGGTCTTAAAACTAATTTTTTTTTATCATAATACCTTATGTTTTGTTGAACCGATGATATTTTAAATCATCATAGATTGATGGCTTTGAGGCCCTCAATTTTACACTTGATTGTGATTGATGACCTCAATCACTCCCTATAAATATTTACATTTTTCCTCCAATTATGTGTCTCTAATTTCCACCAATGGTCTTATAATCGAGATCATAATTTGGTGGTGACTTTTTCATTTCCCTTTCCCTCTTATTAAGACTAAATTTTATTAACCCAAATTCTGATGTCGGTTTTCCACAAAGGTATTAATCTATTTTTAACATTTTATTTTAGAAGAACAATTTCAAATTTTGAGGATGAAATTTATTGAAGGAGGTTATAATGTAACATCCCAATATTTCATAGTACATTATCTCTTCAAAATAATTCAATAACTTGCACTACATGAAACATCGAGTTCAAGCGCACCACGACTTACCAAACTAGCCATTCAAAATGTGGTTATGAATAGTATTAACTGCATTTTAAATTTTATATACTCCATATAATTTTAACATCCATATTATGTGTTTCTTAGACATAATAAAAGAACAAATTCAATTTTTTAGATAAAGGAAGTATTTTTCAAAAAATGAAATTTTACCGCCTTTTAATGGAGAACCCTTTTTAAATCCAATATTTTACACTTTTATATATTCAATTTTAAAAAATAAACTTCCTCTTTAGAATAAAGACATAAAAAATTAGTTTCAAATTTTTTTGTGTTTTTCTGATAACTTTCATATTTTGGTGAATAGTGAAAAATACTAAATTTTAATTGAAAACAACTTTTTTAATAAAAATAATTTATATTGATAAATTATATATTTGAACAGTTTTGAAGTATAATTATATTATATTTTTATCATTTAATAAAATGTAGGTCATTATAAGTAATTTCACATTTAAATTGGATATAAACACATGTCAATCTTTTGATAGTTTTTACTTTTTAAAAAAACCCGCTTTTTGGTTTTGACAACGAGAATTAATTTTAAATTAATTAATGAAACTTCTATATTTTGAATTTGGTAAAATAGAATTCATTTTTGAATTCGGAATGTCAAAATTATCTTCAGGTGAATTTTGGGTATTTTTCTGAAAACTTTCAATTTTTGATGAATAGTGAAAAACACAACGTTATTGTTTAAAACCGACTTTTTATTTAAATAATTATTTATTTATTTTATTTTATTTTAACCCAAAATAGATATAATATATACAAATAAGTTCAATTTAATTCATTGGATTCATTTTATAATAAAATTAGATGTATAAAATTTTATTGAATTTTTTAACGTCTTTTACCCACCTTCTAGGCACATTTGCAAATTTGCATAAAACATTATTTTACTGATTCTGTGAATTTAATTTCAAATTTCCAAGAGACACGGTTGACATCGGTAAGTACAATTTTGTTCAATAAGATGAAAATAATTTTTTATGAATAGTAACTTTTGACTTTTTATTACCACGACTAAAAGTAAATAGGGTAATTAAAGGTAAAAATGATACTATAATTACCAAAAAAACATGTCCTAATTCTATTGGATAAGTTTATTTCTACCAAAACCAATTTTATGAATAAAATATGATCCTTTTGGTCCATTTGGATTAGATTAGGGCATTTATTATTATTTTATTTAAAGAAGAGTTAAAAGTGTTAAATTCAAAGTTTAACAACTAAACCATTTTTAATATAGGGTTATACATAAGATAAATTCGACAATAAATATTCATTAAAAATATAAAAAGTCTTCCTATATTATTTTATTTTATTTATAATTTTTAGATGTTAAATAATTAAATTTATTTATGACACAATGATGTTGCATTAATTATCTTATTAATGAAAGATTAAGATAATTGATATTATAAATATAAAAATAAATATCAATTGAGGCTTTTGATGTCATCCAATAATTTTCTAGATTACTATAACATGTTAGAGTTTATTCAATGAATTTATTTCTAAGTAATCATGTTGTTATGACTTTCACAATAACCAAATACTAAATAGTGTCAAAATTGACATAAATGAGTTTTTAAAACAAATACTATATTATTAATAGATATATTAATCCTAAAAATATTAGGTTCAGCCAAAGGACTTATATAATAATAGATATGTAATTAATGAACCACTTTAGGTTCTATTGTCATTTTATAGTAAGTTTATTAACCATGTAGTATAAAAATACCAGGAGACATGGTAAATTTTAAACTATTTAACCAAGAGTTAAATATAAAAGATAAGGTTAATATAGTTACCTAAAATTGTTTAAAACCTATTGGTTGAGAGGTTTTATACCTATAACCACCTTATCCTCGAATTAAATCCATTTTTATACATTATAAACCGAAAATTATTTTATAATAAAATAATATTTCAAGATTTTTCTAAAGTGCCCCTCACCTCTCTTATAAAAGGGCACTTCCCCTTCTCTCAAATTCACACCTCCAAAGCCATTTGGATCGGCCAAAACCTACCCAAATCTCCTCCCAACTTCCCTAAATACAACCTAGAGGCCTTCCCTTGAGCATAAATCCAACCTAATGAGCCCTTTTGTACAAATCTAAAGCAAATACCCGATGAAGAGGTAATTATTTTATCACCTCGTTCAAAGTTCTATTCTTCTTCCACTTTTTCTTTGTTTTTTATTTCCATACCAATATAATAACACCAGTAACTTCTACATACTGTGATGTTATTATAAATATTTTACAACCATATTCATTATTCTATCTATCCTGCAAATGATAATTTCACCATGTGTTTTACGTACGGCTTACCGTCTCCACGTCGTGGTGTAATTTGTGATTCAACACTATGTTATTTGGATGGATATAATGATGAGTAATATTTATATAAATAATTAAAATAACATGATAGAGTTTATGTACAATTAATATTCCATCCAATTCCACACATTTTTATCATTAAGATAATTATATCATCACTCGTGTGTACGTACGGCTTACCGTCTCCACGATGCGATGAGATTCATTTCCACATTCACCATTCAATGATAATTATAAAAATATATACTATTAATAAGTATGTAATATATAAAATAATAATGCTACTGTAAATATGTGTGTGTGTGTGTGTGTTTGTGTGTGTGTATTTATATATATCTTATTCACTTATTTCTATTCAATACGATATGAAAACGGAAACAGCGTTTATGCATATGTACGGCCTACCGTCTCCATAAACAGTGTTTTCCATTTCATATATCTATATATTATAAATATTTATATTCTAAATATATATGATATATATAAATCATGTTTTATATTCTATAAGTATTTAAATCATGATCTAAGTGATATGATCAAGAATAACAAGTTAAAACACCTGCGATAAAGAAAGTGATTATTACCCAAAATGTTAATTTAACGTGGAAATTGTTATTAAATGTGTAGTATAAAGTCATAAATTAATCATGCATGATATCATAAATATTAATATGGTTCTATTATAGTTTAATAACATACTATGGTCATTATACATGAGGTTAAACGTACCCTCGACCAAAGGGAAGTACAAGGTAAGAGTTAATTACTCAATCTCGTTATTATCAGAGATTGTTTATGTGTAAGTATTTTTTGGGAAATATTTATTATCCATGTCCATGTTTCATAAAATTATTTTTAAAAATGATTCTTTTAAGGTAATCTTTAACTAAAACATAATTTTAAATGTTTCAAATATTTATTCTTATAAATCTTTCTCATTAATGTCCTTGTTTTCAAAATGGTTTTAAGGATTTATTTATTTGGACATGAATGTTTTAAAATGTTAATTCCTTTAAAAAGTTTCAAAGTGATATGGGACACTTTTATTCAAAAATGTCTTTTAAATGTCTTACTTTATAAATTTTTTGAATTTAAATGATTTCATGAAAAGGGGGTATTTCACTCAAAAGAAATTTACTGATCATTTTCAACTATGTCAACACCCTTTACTAGATATTATTATTGATTAAGGTTGATTTATTATAATACAATATTCTATATTTTATTTAATGAGTTATGATATGTTTGGATGTGGATGTTCTATTTTTATATCCTTCATGGTTTATGGTTGAAGTATTGACATTTCGTATGTTAGTTTTAATATGAATGTTTATGTTATGTTTCAACATTTTCATATAAGGAATGCAGTGGACTTAGTAAGTGACGGGTGGATCCAGCTATAGCTCCTTGATGCATCGGTAGGTCTCATGAGACAAATTAGTGTCTTAGCACAAGGCCTTGACAAAAAATTTATTTGTAGTCTTGGCACAAGGCCTTGACTATGTGGTAATGATGTCTGGCGTTAGGCATTCCCTCATCATGAAATTAGTTATTACATGTGATTATTCAACTAGTAGAATATCCATGTGCTTGTTTATATGGTGATTTTTGATTTATTTTTTCCATATTATGTTCATTATTATATTTAAAAGATTTTTGTTTTTTATTACATATCTTTCATTAAAAGTTTATATCTTTTGCTAAATTATTTACCATTACTGAGCATCTGAGCTCACCCCTTTCTTATGTTTTGTTTTCCTAGGATTCCTAGAAGTGTATTATGTTTGATATGTAGGGTTAATCTAGGGTAATAATAGTGTTCTCAATGTATTATTTGTGTTGTGTTTTATGTTTGAATGTGTAATGTAAATTTCATGTTTGTAATCTATTTTCCAAGACTAATGAATTGATCGGTTCTTCGAGATTTGATTCCTTGTAATCATGCCAATGTATTAAAATAATGCACCATCTCTGGGCTTCTAGGGTTAGGGGGTTATAGAACCGAGTACATCTAAGGTATCTTCACTCAGTTTTTAGGTATATCCCATGATAACTATTTCACATTTATTTTATTTTAACTCGTTTTGTGATGTTTTTAATAAAATAATTTAAGATATTTTAATTATTATGGAAACTCATAATTTATCACTTGTGATATTTTTCGCTTTTTTTCATTGAAATGTCTATTCACTGCATTTATCTTATTTTAAAGGTGTTTTTTATAAAATATTTTAATATTTAGAAACTATTTTTAGAAAAATAAATTAAAATGGTTCTTTAGAATTATTAACTTATTAGTTATTTTTAAAATTTAATGAAAGCCTTATTTTAAATATATGTATTTAAAATTAGTGTGATTTGGATTTCACTTTAAAGATATTTCATATGGAGTAGATCATTCAGGAACACCTACTGAGTTTTTATACTCATGTATATATTCTTTTTCATTTTTTAATTTTAGTTTTTACCTAACTTTAGTTTTATTATGGAGTGAGTGTGATCCTATGGTTGGAGGTGATGCATGAGGTTACATGAAGGTAAGTGTAGTAGTTTGTTTCTTTTCACTCTTCTAGTGTTACTTTATTGTTCTATTTTTTCATTTATTTATTTATTTATTTACCTCTAATTTATGGGATAAATAATTACCAACTGAGTTTTATATTATATCTAGCACTAGTTTCTAGCTTAGGAGGATTGAGAACGCCTCCTGGGCCTTATCATGGGCCGGCTTGGGTGATCGGTTTAGGGTCGACCCATTTTGGTACATTTCAAAATGGCATCAAAGTAGGTTTATCCCTTATTATTTTGGGATGTCTAGTATTTAAAATATAGTAATGTCGGTATTCAAGTGGTCAGTAGTGAGTAGGTTCTTGATCACCACCTATTCTAAAGTATTTTTGAATTTCCATGGTGGTCCAGGATGGTTTTTCCTCAAAATCAATCTTAGATCTTAGATTTTTTTGAGGTTTTGGATTTTTTTTTTGAGAATTTATGGTTGATATTGAGAATATTTTGGTCATTTTAGATGGATTTAAAGGGTTTATGGTTGTTGTACATAGTTTATAAAAACATACAAATTCCATGAAACTACCTCTGTCAACTTCCAGTGTGATCACCTAGTTGGTGCACGACCATTAAAATTGTACAACCAAGCCGTGTGCAGCAGTTGTCCATTTAATTTTTGGATTTTTCATATATGGGTATCGAGTTGCTTTTATTTGTTTCAGGTGTCGGTTTAAGTTATTTTGGGGATATTTTACTTGGTTTTTAAAATGGTTCATGGTTTATCAAGGTTGAACTTCTAAAATATAAAACATTTTAAATTGTTTATAAAATTAAATGTGTTGTTTTGGAAAAAGATTTTTTTTTGAAATGGAATAATTTTGGAAAATGATATGGGGGTTTTTATAAGAATAAAATAAAATTTGGAATGAAAGATAGATGGGAATTTAGAAATTTGTTAATTATAAGTGGTAGATCTGAAAATTGGTTGGGAATTTGAATTTTTTTGAATGTTTTGTTTTAGAAATGGAAAATGTTTTATATTGGCACTTCGTATTCTTATTATTGATCACATATATTGATTTACACTTGTATAAACTAGATAGTCAGTGGTATGTGTAAAGGTTTTCTTGAGATGGTAGGGATTCATATATATGTGAGGATTCATCGAATACCAATGGTGGGTGTTTAGTTTTTAAGGATTTTTATGTTTTCTAAAAAAATAAATCAAAAAGGGGGATTTCAATGTTTTAAAAATTGGGAGTGTGTGATACTTCCTTTTTGCATTTGGGGTTTTCATTTATGGGATTTATCTTTGATGTGTTGTGCGTGTGGTTGAAATAATGTTTTGATTTTGGTTTTTTTATTTTAAGATGAGGTGTGGAGTTTTGGTTTGATATTTGATATGATTCAGTTCCATGATCCATTTTTTTAAAGTATGCCCCCAAAGAGTCTTGGTAAAAAAGTAGATGGTTGTTCTATGTGGTTCCTACATTGGTTGTCTATGTAAAGTTTGGTTTTTTGGAATCATTCTTTGTCATTGTTTAGTGTTTTGAATTTATAAAAATTGATTTGGTTGGAGTCTTTTAGGAAATTATGAATAATTTTTTTCTAGGTATTCACATTAAAGACCTCACCCAGACACTAAATTGAGTGGCGGATTTAGGTCATTTCCAGAAATTGGACCACAATCAGGTCTTATTAAGTGTTTTTCTACCTTCATAAGTTGAAAAAGAGGAGAGTACCATGTTCATGGTTGTCTTAAGAGAATATTTTATATTTGGTTTGGCTATTTGGATCACCAAAAGTGGGTTATGTAAGATGTTCTACTGAAGGAGGAAGTTTCAATCAGGGATTAACATCTCCTGAATGTATCATAGTTGATGCTTCAAGATATCAGGGCTCTATTCATAGATCCTGGGTTGAATATTTTTACAAAAATGAAAGAATTTAGGGGTATAGTGGATGTTGGCCCGACCTTTTTTCTCCAACTTTGGATTGGAAACTATTTATGTTTCTCCTTGTTGTGGCTTTTCATTTTGAAAAATTATTTTTGGGAGATCTTGGTAACCCTTTTTTCTTAGTATTAATGTGGTAGTACCTTAGAGACATGAACTCATGAATAGTTGGCCTTTATTTGGGATGTTTTTTTTTTCTGGTGACGCATGTTTGTAGATTCTCTACTTTGGGGAATTATGAATAATGATCTAGTTCAATTCCTATTTTGTATTTCCTTGTTTGGGCCCTTTTTATGTGGATAATAGTCCAGTGAGTGTTCCTCATAGTTCAATCGCCTCACTAGTTAGTTTCAGAATTGTGGGGAGACCCACTATAGGTTTTTTTGATATCTTATATTTAGAAGATCGGGTGTTACATGGGAGGTTAATAGGTCGCACCAATGTTAAAGTTTTTTTCTAGGTTTAAAAGTTGTTTTGTATTGGGAAATTAAGTCTTTGATAGAAACCTAAAATGGTTTGGAGAACACTCTAGAAAAAAATCCCATGGTGAACCTAGTATTCTAGTTATTATGTTTCCTATTTGGAAATTTTGATTTTTTTTCATCTATATGATTCTTTGTGTATGCCCCACCTAACACCGGTCATGGTAGTTAATTGGTCTAGATAGTGAGTCATGTGAAAAAAGCTCATGGAGATCCTGAACATACCACAGTGAGTTTTCTTGGTGATTTCTATGTTAGGGGTCAGGGTGGTCTATATTTTTATGTTGTGTTTGTTGGTTTGGGTCTCTTATGTTGAGTACTTTGTTGTATGGTTCAGGTTCTTCAGTCTTACACATTTTCCCTTCCAATGTAGATTCATTTCTTTGAAAATGGACTATTCAGTCAATTTTAGGGATTGGATTTTCACATTAAGTGTGATAATTATCTCTTGGTCTTCGGGTTTTGGAAACCTCGTCTCATGGAGTAGTTTTCTTTCATCTAATGTCATGACCAAGTAAATATTTAGGACTTTCTAGGGGAAGAGAGTGTCATGATGGGGAGAATTATCACACCCTAACCCTGACTTATTTATTATATTTAATTTTTAGTTATATTTAGGCTCATTATCTAAGTTTTGGTTCAGATCGAGTTTTAAAATTATAATTTTATTTTATTTTTTAGCATATGTTCACGATCAGTGCATGGTTAGTATAAAACATGCACAGACCATTCAAAGGTGTTTTAAATTTCTAGAAAATATGAAAACATAGTCAGTGCATGGTTTCCTTAACTATGTTCCCAACCCATGTGGGGTGTCTACAACCTCTAGTAGAGGCACACAATTTTCACACAATCTGTCCAAATGTACAACCAAAACTTGTATGGTTTCCAAGCATTAAAAAGGTAAAAATAAAAAAAAATGTTTTATTATTATTATTATTATTGTTATTATTATTGTATTTTTATTATTCTTGTTGTTTTGTTATTATTATTTTTATTTTTATTTTTATTTTTATTATTAAACCCCAAAAGTAGTGTTATCCTCCCCCTCCCCCATCTTTTCCATCATACAGCAGCATAGAAGGGGCTCCCCCTCACTCGACGCCCTCCATCCTTCCCAGTAGCATATGTGCCTCATCCCCTATCCCTCTGGTCACTGATTTTCCTTCTGATTCTTGGGGCGATCTTTTACGGTAAGGGTTCTTCATCCACCACTTTGTTCTTGTTCCATTTTTAGTGTGAATTTTTCCTCACCCTTGTAGCGTGCATGACTCATCTGAACCCTAACCCATTTTGGGTGTTTATCTTGTTTATTATTGTTATTTAGTGTCCTAGGATCCTATTAGGGTCAATTCTAGTCATAACCATTAAAGTAAGTGGGTTAACCTTTGGTTTTGAGTGGGTTTTATTCTGTTTTAATTTTTTAACAATTTTTAATTAGTGTGTTTGTAATTTTTGTGTTCCTAATAATTTTCTAGTGTGTTTTGGATCACCGTTCATGAAGGTGACTTGCATGAATATTCATGGGTAAGGAATATATATATATATATATATATATATTCTTTGTATATATTCCCTCATGGTGATGGGAATATCTACATTGCATCTTAGGGTATATATATATTTGTGTGTGTGTGCATATGTGTGTAAGCATAAAAGAAGGATCTCACTTTCTTCCATGGATCTCTGTGAAGTATATTCAAGTTTTTATCATCAAGGGAAGCGTGTTTTGAGGTAGGTTCCCTATGTACAAGCCTTAAATTTGGAAACTATAAATTCTTGCTTATTTATCTATATGTTTAAATTTTTTAATGAAGTAAATATAGTATAGGTAATGCTTGCAGTGTTTGGAACAACTTTCTTCCATGTTTTTCATGACATCCTAAATTTCCATATTTTTGTACTTCCATTAAAGCATGTTTCAAAGTTTTTTTGAAATATAAAGAACCCTGGATGTTGGATTTATTTTCTAAAAGGATTTAAAATATGAAAGTTATTAATAAAGGGGATTTCCAAATGAATAATTTTTATTTCAAATGCTAAGGCCTATTTGGAACCTTTGAATGTTTTCTTGAAAAGAGGGAACCTCCATGGATACTCTCTACTATATGGGGAATTTACATGGATGGTTTTAGGAGGTGGGCCTTATCATGATTGGTCAATTTCCTTGAGTTAATTATTTCTTCCTCACCTCATACATTTTCTATATCCATGGGATCCTAGTCATCATATTGAGAGTCAATTGACAGTTTTTATTTAGTCCCGACTAGATTGACTAGATCCACATGGAGTAGCTATATGGGTTGTGCCACTAGTGAGGCTAGTTGTGAGATTTTGAGTTGGTTATTGACTTTGGATTGCATTGATGGGTTAAAAATGGATTTTGAACTGATTTCATGTAGGGTATCTTCACTTGGTGTTTAGGTATATCCCATGATAACTATTTCACATGTATTCTATTTTCCCTAATTTTGTGATGTTTTTTATAAAATCATTTAAGTTGTTATTCTTCTTCTGTAAACTCATACTTTATCACTTGTGATATGTTTTTTCACTATTTTTCATTGAAATGTATCTTCAATGCATATATATTATTTTAAAAGGGTTTGTATAAAGTATTTTATTATTTAGAAACTATTTTTAGAAAAATAAAGGCAAATAGTTATTTGGGATTATTTACTTATTATTTTTTTTATAATTGAATGAGAACCTTATTTTAAATATATCTAATTCAAACTATAGTGATTTGGATTTCACTTTAAAGGTAAAGCATATGGAGTAGATCATTTAGGAATGCATATTGAGTTTTAATACTCACTCATTTATTCATTTTCATTTTTTAGTTTCATTTTTTACCCATCTCTGGTTTGTTCATGGAGAAAGTGTGATCTTGTGGTTTGAGGTGACCCATGAGGTCACATGAAGGTATTTGTAGCATCTTATTTCTTTTTATTATTATTAGTGTTACTATATTTTTATGTTTTTGTTCATTCATTAATTTATTTATTTACCTATAAATAATGTTCTATATCATTTCCAATTTAGTTTTATCTAATACCCGACACCAGTGGTCTGTCTGGGAGAATCAGGAACTTCTCTTGGGCCTTGTCGCAGGCTAGATCAGGTGACCAGTTCAAGGCTAACCCAATTTAGTTTGTGATAATATATCACTTATTTATTGATCATATTATTATAATATTATATGTGAAATTATATTTAATTGATTTATGTTATATTTACACTTTTTTTAAAAAAAATTATACATAATTTATCCATTGATTAATTTTCAATTCAATAATATGATTTTTTCAGGGGTTATTCGTCTCAAATTTTCCTTCTTTAAGAAATATGTTTATATTATATACCTATATTATATTATGAGGTGTATATATTACCCATTTGACATTTTTTATAATGAATCTACTTATGTTCATGATATTTAAAGATTCATTTGATGTTATTCAATCATGACTCTTATGATTCAAAAGATTCTAAAGTGGTAAAGAGTTTGTGTTTAATTCCAATTTTTAATCAAGATTATTTATTATTGAATCTATATAGAGAAATTATATGATCATTATTTTATAAAACCATTTTATTTTTCTTCTATTATAGATATTTCTATAATTTTTATGTTTAAGTACCATTTTATCACTTTGGTGTTCATAATGGTTCAAATTGTTTTTTAGAAAAACTCAAAATTATTTCTCCTCTTTCAGTTAGAAAAAAATTTTATTCTATATTGATGTTTTAAAAAAAATTAAGAAATTTTTTATTGCTCTTCAGTGATTATTTAAATTCATTTTTACCAAGTATTTATTTAAAAAAATGTTTAAAATAGTCTTCTTATCATTTTTTTATAAGGTTATTTTTATCGAAGGTGTGACCAAAATATATTTTTTACAATTATGAAATGAACACAATTTCCTTCCATCATGACTTATCAATTATTTATAGAATCCTTTACTAGTTTTCATGTTTCTTTTCAAATAAAATATTTTTTCTAATATTTTAGAAATTTTTAGTTTTGAAAAGTGATTTTCAATGTGGAAAGGGTAATTTCCTCATGAATGTTTTTAATGATTTTTTTATGGTATTTATATTCATCAATAACATAAAAACCTTTATGTTTCATTTTATCCATTGGGGTTATATTGTAATGATGCCATCCTGATTCTTTTTAAGGATGGATTATGAATGTTTTAAAGATATTTTCATGTAAGTTATTTCTTTTCAATGGGTTAATCAAGGTATGAAAGGAATAATGGTTGTTTCTATGAGTTTTATAATAAAATAAAGGTTATATATACTTTATTCATGTTATGGTTCTTGGAAATTATTTATAATGGTGGTTGTTTCTATTATAAACCAAGGACAGGTGCTTCCAATATAAATCAATGATGGGTGGTTCCATTATAAACCAAGTATGGTTGGTTATGTTATATACCAAGGACGTGTGGGTCTATTATAGCTCTCTAATGAATTGGTAAATGATTATTTTATCCATATAATTACATTAAAATTTAACCATATTGGTTATTCCATCTACAAGGGTTCGTTTAGGGGTTCTATAATGATAATGTTTAAAGATACCAACACATTCTCTTCATGTTTTCAATGAGTTCTTAATAGTTCCTTAGATCAATATTGATACCACATGGATCATGATTATTGATCTAATTAATCTTTCCATTGATAAATATTTATTCCATATCACATGTTTTAAGATCAAACTTTTTATGTGTATGAATTCCCATATGTTATGCTCATGAACTTTTATTATGTCATCATATCATTATGCTCATATTATTATCACTGATGACATTAAATATTTAATTCTTATGTTTACCCTTATTAAATATTTTAGATCAATATTATTATGTTTCCTTTTACATAGGTTGTGAATAATGGTTTTAGGTATCTTATACCTATTAAGGATACTAGATGTAAGGAACTTAATGGGTGATGATATAGATTTTTATGAAACAGTTTTTTATGTATCTACGTTTTAATATAAGATTTTTTTCTAATTCTCTAAAAATATAAACATAAAAGGTTATTGGGTATGTAAGTGATATAGTATTTAATTTTTATGTTATATGTTTTATATGGTGAAAATTGGGTCATGTTTATCGGTATCAATGATAGAAATGTAAAGATGATGTTTTTTACACCAAATCTAGAAGTGAGGGTTTGGGGATATTATAGTTAGTATCAAAGAAAAGTATGGGATGTAGTCCTTAGGAACTCTCACATGTGAAAATTGGGAGAAGTGTGACTCTTCTCCCAGGGTATTCATGATTAAATGGATACTACTGGGGATGGTGGTAAGAGTCCCACTCGGGATGTGTAGTGGTCTATGGAGTTATCTGATAGGCATCAATTATAGTTCACTAGTTATAAGTTTATACTATTATATTTGGTATCATTGTGGAGTTTATACAACTTTGAATATTAGGATGTTTTAATATGATTTTATATTAGGATTTATTGATACCATAATGGGTTTATAAGTTTAAGGTTGACCATAAGTTAAATGTCTTAGACACCCCTTTTTAGGTTTTAAGTGAAAGAATTTTTAGGTGATTAATAATACTTTGTGTGACTATATATTGGGTTGATTTATATGTAACCCATATGTTTAACAATAAATTTTATTTTAGAAAAATTATCTTTCATTTTTGGGGATGTATGCTGAAAGTCATGAGTTAACTTTTGAGATTAAAACATTGTTTATTATTGAGGTTATTTAGGATATTTGGGATATATGGATATTTATTTGTGTAATGGTCTATGTTCAACCTATGGTGTTGTTGATTAATGTATTATTTATACATATGAAGGTTAATTATTTTTTGGTATTATCTTAATTTATCTAAACCATTTTAGTTTTGGATAATATTTAAATATATGAGGAATATATTTTAATATTTATAAGGATTATGTGATCCATTAGAAGTTTTTTTTATGTTTTATTCATGCAAAGAATTCAACTTGAATACTCATCCTTTTAAGAAAAAGATTAGATTTTGTTGGAAATTGATTAAAGGGTGAAATTATACCTAACAAGTAAGTATATTTCCATATGTTCTTATTCTAGATGGTAATGAAATTCTTAAACTCTTAGAAAAGTATTTGGAAGAAAAAATGTTATCCTATTACTTTCATTTCTGATAAATCGATGGTATTTTTCAAACCTCATTAATTTAAAATTTTATGGTCATTGACTTTCTCATGATCATTCACTTACTTATGATCAATTATTTATGTTACTATCCATCATTATTTAGACATAATTTTTTCCTCCATGTCCATATTTTCATTTCCTATTAACTTTATCATATTTTTAAGCTTAGTTATGTTTTATACCATATGGCCTTCATACCCCCCTTTCCCTCTTTTCAAGTGAAAGTTTTATTAACACTTTTTATGATGTGGGATTTCAAATAAGGTATTTTCAAATTTCAAACCATTGAAAATCGAGCACAATTTAAAATTGAGAGGATGAAATTTATTAAAATGGGGATAATTAAATATCCTGATATTTTAAATGAACATTATGTTTGATAGCATATACAACACACAACACTAAGCTTAACCGAAACATGAAATATTATTATTTAAATATTATTATTATAACCTAGTTATTAAATTTGTGTATGTTAATAGGATTAACTTAATTATAAAATATATATAAAGTTACTACACAATATAAATATATATATTAATTCTTAGGAAATAAGCACTCAATTTTTTAGTAAATTCAATTTATGCTTCAAAAATATTTTTTCTTAAAAATGGTTGTTATTTATTTTTTTGAGTGAATATTATAATTAATTTATGGAACCTTAATAAATTTAGTTTTATAAAAAGGATATTGTATTTGAATTTATAATGTAAAAATTATCTACAGATAAACTTTTGAGAATTTTTTGTAAATTTTGATTTTTCAATAAATAGTGAAAAATATTGATTTTTATTAAAAAAATTATTTTATTTTAAAGTATTTAAAATTTTTAAATTTAATTTTTGATTATTTTTCAAATTTCATTAGTTTATTGTTATTTAAAAAATATAATTATGGTATTTTTAATCAACATTATACTATATTTTTACATAAAAATATTTTTATACTTAAAATGAAATTTTTCTTGAAAATTGTTTTTTATCATGTTTTGAAAGTTTAATTTTATATTAAATTATGAAAATTATATGAATTGAATTTAATAAAATGGATTCCATATTTTAAATCAGGTTGTTGAAATTTTATAAATAGTTCCAGTTTTTTATTGGATATAATCATTAGTAATTGTGGTAAATATTGGTTACCACTATAAAAGTTAAATGGTTTATTCTAGGTTAACACAAATGTGATAAGACATATAAATAATTAAAAAACCTGACTTTATTTTATTATATGAATTTATTTCATCCATAATCACCCAAAATTCAAAAATATTACTTTTTTCCATTTAGCCTTTATTTTTACATTTATAATAGTTTAAGTAAAGGATAAAGTAAAAAGTGTCACATTATTGATTTTAATATTTTTAATACTCTTTGAAATGGATAAAAAATTGTATTTGGTTACAAATGGTTATTTGAAATATAAATAATTTTTTTATAACGAAAATTTATTTTTAATTTTTAATGATAATATAATTACCTTAAATGTGTTCTCAACGTTGACATAATATTTGTTCAAGTAGTATAAAAATCAAGAAAATGATTTTAAAAAATATAAAAGTAATTTTTTGGGTGATTTATAGTGTCCCAAAAAAATTATAGCTAAATATAACATATTAAGAATGTTTTAATGGTTTTTCTAAGAATTCATTTGCTTTCATTTTTTTTCAAAGTCAAATTTTATGAATATTTTTTAAAATGAAATTAATAGTATTTTATTTAAAAATAATAAAAATATTTAAAGAGGATAATTATTATGGCATCCCGCCTTTTTATTACATAACATTTCATTACATTTTACAAATAGAGGATCTTTAAAGTCTAGTGTCTTGAAAATCAGGAACATAAAACATGAAAACATAAAAAAATCTTATAATCATATTTTAATTCTTCATCAAAGGTTCATATTATGTAAAATTACTAAATCTCATAACCTGGAGACATACATCAAAGGAAAGGGTGAGAAGAAGGCCCAGTAAGGAAAACAAGGGAATCAATTTACTTGTGATACCAATAAGAACTTGATGAAAAACATAAAGACTTGAGAAATGGAAGTATAGGCATGTCATAATTAAAATAACTTGAATCATAACTTGAATATGTGGCTACAACATTTAATTTAGACATTCATGAACATATCACCAAGGTTATTCACCAAGGTATTGTGAAACTTTTCATCTCTAGAGATTAAATTATTTACCCAATGCATTAGAGCGCAATCAGAGCACACCATTAATATGTATTTATTTTCATGTGATCCACATATATAAAAATCAAACATTTCATAAATAACCCATATTTAATAAAAGAAATGGGTTTCATTTAAAAATCGTGATGTTTCAAAAGTGCTTAAAAATATGATCATTATGTCATTTATAACTCATGGAAATGGAGTGAGGGTTATATGTATGTCAATTAAAGAATAAAATAGATCAATTTTATGTATTTATGAATACACCTAGAAATAAAAAATTATTTTTGTATTCACATAAATAAAACAAGAGAATTTATTGAGAAATAGAGAGATTTTGAGATAAAAATTCTGCAGCATAACAACTATACAACATGGTTTTAGAAAATATTGAAAAGAGAGGGGGAAAGGACAAACCATTTAAAAATAACTCATAATATAGTATAGGTAAATAATAAAATAGAAATAATATCATGGTATGGATATTTTAATGACATGCCACATGAAAAGGAAACTTGAATGAAAAGAGAAGATTTGATTTCTTTTAAGAAAAATTCGGCAGCCTAACGGCGTCGCTTAAAATTCGGAAAAATAATTTGATAAGAGCGGAAAGGGTATATAATAAATTGAAAATGAAATTTAAAGTAGTAGGTATATATAATAACAAACCCACACATAATAAAATGGAAACTATAAGACATAACATAAAGGAAGTCATGACTTAAAAGAGGAGGGTTGAAGGTTCCCTTGCCTTGAAGAGTGACTTTGAAAGATCAAAGGTTGGGACCTTGGGGGATTGAGGGAACCTTGGGAGGACTCCTTAGGAGGTAAAAATATCATACATTAATTAAGGAGGATTTTTTAATGAAATTAATGAGGGAATGGCTTGATATTTATAGGAAAAGTGAGGGAATATTTAATTAATTTCTAAGGGACACCTCATCGGTGGTATTTGAAAAACCATGGGCTTGACCATGTAATTTTCCCATGGTATTGACCACTTGGGACACATCATAACATATATTAATATTCACAAATCTAACAGAATTATTACATCATTATTACATCATTAATGATGTCATTAATCACACTGAAAACTCAAAACTGTATTTTTACTATTCACCAAAAAACAAAACATTTTATAAAAATCTCATAAATTCACCATAACCTAATATCGATGTTATGAATTAAAAAATGAAATACATTTTATGAAAATAATTTTCAAAATATTTTGAATTTAATTTTTAAATAAAATCTTTATTTATTACAAATAAACAACTTTAAATCTATAACGTGTATTGTAACACCTAGAAAATGTAATCAAGGTCCCATAAAATTATTGTATAACCATAAGACAATAAGGTAACAATTTATGATTAAATTTTTTGAAAATACATTTCCATTTTATATTTTTAAATTTATTTTAAAATTTTAAATAAAATATCTATGACATACAAAAATACCAAAACTTATACTATGATCATTCTTTTTCACTTTTAAGATGTCTAAATTGTATTTATACATTCATGGTTGAATTTTCTATTTTTTTGGCCAATTTACTATTCATTACTATTCATAAGGGTGTATTATTATTTATACTTTACTATTCATTAAAAACTAAGTTGATCTTATTAGACTCTAAACTTCTTACTGGTCATAACTGTAGAAGACCATTTTTTGAAAATCATTTTACATTATTAATTATTTAAAGTATAAAAAAAATATTTTAAAATACCCTTTTTCCAAAATTAATCAATAATATGGAACTTCTATAAATTCATCATACATTTATCCAGACATTTGAAATTCACAAATTTAATATAATAATAAATAAATAAATTATTTATATAAAAGGATTATACAACGTAACTGAGGTCTTGTTACATAGCCCCTTATAACACCTGCATAAGGCCTAAGTATAAGATGTGCTATGGTGATAAAATCATTGGGTGGCTATGACAGCATTTCCTAAGTGGTGATTTCTATCAGCTTAAAATTCTCCCATAAGTGATTCTGTTCAAGCTTTACATATTGGAGTTCGGCTTGGGCTTGGTCCAGATCAAAGCCCAGAGATGCAACCTTCTTCCCATGCTCTAAAAGATAGGCTCGGTATGGCCCGAGTCTACTAGATGTGACCATTGAATCTTATTTTTGTATTAATTAATAAATATCACTTGTATTTATAAACAATAATCATAAATTTAAGAGTTTAGTTTTCAACGGTCATATTGATCAGCGGTCATATAAAAGTCGAAACCCAACGGTATCATTTTAATTATACTCACTTCATTAATTAAAGGGTATAGTTTTATTGGGTATAAAATAAAATAATACATAAAATTATTAAACAAATATTATTCAAAAGTTTGGGTCATTACATTCTTCCCCCATTAAGAAATTTCATCCTTGAAATTTTAACTCGTACCCTCAAAAGAGAAAATGTGTGGGTACTTCTACCTCATAGACTTATCTTGTTCCCATGTGGATTTTTCATATTTTTGGTTCCTCCACAACACCTTAAAAAGGTGGGTAGTCTTGTTGCGTAGAACCTTGTCTCTACGATCCAAGATCTCCACCAGCTGCTCCTCATAAGATATTTCATGTTCTAGTTGTACCACCTCTGGATTTAGTACATGTGAAGGGTCAGGTATGTACTTCCTTAAGAGGGATACGCGGAAGACATCATGAACTTGTGCTAGATTTAGAGGAAGTGTAAGCCGATAGACCACTAATCCTACGCGATCAAGGATTTTATAGGGGCCAATGTACCTAGGGCTGAGCTTACATTTCTTTCCAAACCTCATGACTCTCTTCCAAGGTGAAATTCAAAGAAAGACTTTATCACCAACATCAAACTCCAAGTCCCTTTGATGGTTTTCGGCATAGCTCTTTTGCCGACTCTGATCAACCTTAATGTGTTGCTGGATGGAATGGACTTGTTCTATCATCTCTTTCATAAGATCAGGCCCAAGAAGATTTCTATCACCAGCTTCATGCCAACAAGTAGGAGTTCAACATCTCTTACCATATAAAGCTTCATAGGGTTCCATTTGAATGCTCAATTGGAATCTGTTGTTGTAAGAGAACTCAACTAAAGGGAGATGTTGATCCCATCCACATTTAAATTACATTGAGCATGTTCTCAGCATGTCCTAAAGTGTTTGAATAGTCCTTTCAAATTGTCCATCTATTTTGGGGTGATAGGCCATACTGAAATTCAATTCAGTTCTCAGAGCATGTTGAAGAATTCTCTAAAATTTTGATGTGAACCTTGGATCACAATCAGATACGATAAAAAGTAGAACTCCATGCAACCTTACCACTTCCTTCACATAAATCTTGGAAAGTTAATCAAGATATAAATCTTCCCGAATGGAGATAAAATGGGAATTCTTGGTGAGACGGTCCATAATAAACCATATTGCATTATTTCCCTTGGAAGTTCTCGGGAGGTCAGTGATGAAGTCCTGTAACATCCCCAAATGATAGAGGGTTAAATGACTAAATGATATGACTCATGTCAACAAGGTGCACCTTCCTTTTCAGGAGCCTACCTGGTTAGAACTCCACAGTTAAGCATGCTTGGCCTGGAGTAGTGATCAGGATGGGTGACCTTCTGGGAAGTTTCCTAGGGTGTGTGTGAGTGAGGACAAAGCACACTGGAAAGGACAAGTGTTGGCTTGTGGGGACTTTCATTAGTCAGATGACCCGTTCAGGCATGTGGGTGGACCCTGGGGTGGGCCCCACGTATCTGCGGGGCAACTGGGGGTACCTGGTAGGCCAGGACCTGATGGCCATGTTAAGGCGGGGTGTCTATGCTGTCACCGGGACCGGGTTGTCACATTTGGTATCAAAGGAGGAACCCATCCTTAAGTGCGGTGCACTGCCTGGGTTGAGATGTAGGGCCCACAACGAGGGCGTTGTGCTCTAAAGGGGGGGTGATTGTAACATCCCCAAATGATAGAGGGTTAAATGACTAAATGATATGACTCATGTCAACAAGGTGCACCTTCCTTTTCGGGAGCCTACCTGGTTAGAACTCCACAGTTAAGCGTGTTTGTCCTGGAGTAGTGATCAAGATGGGTGACCTTCTGGGAAGTTTCCCAAGGTGTGTGTGAGTGAGGACAAAGCACACTGGAAAGGACAAGTGTTGGCTTGTGGGGACTGTCATTAGTCAGATGACCCGTTCAGGCATGTGGGTGGACCCTGGGGTGGGCCCATGTCAACAAGGTGCACCTTCCTTTTCGGGAGCCTACCTGGTTAGAACTCCACAGTTAAGCGTGCTTGGCCTGGAGTAGTGATCAAGATGGGTGACCTTCTGGGAAGTTTCCCAGGGTGTGTGTGAGTGAGGACAAAGCACACTGGAAAGGACAAGTGTTGGATTGTGGGGACTATCATTAGTCAGATGACCCGTTCAGGCATGTGGGTGGACCCTGGGGTGGGCCCATGTCAACAAGGTGCACCTTCTTTTTCGGGAGCCTACCTGGTTAGAACTCCACAGTTAAGCGTGCTTGTCCTGGAGTAGTGATCAAGATGGGTGACCTTCTGGGAAGTTTCCCAGGGTGTGTGTGAGTGAGGACAAAGCACACTGGAAAGGACAAGTGTTGGCTTGTGGGGACTATCATTAGTCAGATGACCCGTTCGGGCATGTGGGTGGACCCTGGGGTGGGCCCCACGTGTCTGCGGGGCAACTGGGGGTACCTGGTAGGCCAGGACCCGACGGCCATGTTAAGGCGGGGTGTCTATGCTATCACCGGGACCGGGTTGTCACAAGTCCGTAGTGATATTGTTCCACTTCCATGCTGGTATGGGTAGTGGTTGCAATACCCCTTTAGGAAGTTGTCTCTCTGCCTTCACTTGATGACATACCAGGAACCTTTAAGTGTAGTCAGCAATCTTCCTTTTCATATTATCCCACCAATAATGATCACAAAGTTCTCTATAAATTTTTGTGCTTCCCGGATGTATAGAGAAATTAGATCTATGATCTCCATTCATCAACTCCTTCTTTATTTCTAGAATAGATGGAACACATAGTCTTATACAAAATTTTAGTACACCTTCTTGATCAATATTAGATCTATGATCTTCAAAGGACAAGTGTTGGCTTTTGGGGACTATCATTAGTCAGATGACCCGTTCGGGCATGTGGGTGGACCCTGGGGTGGGCCCCACGTGTCTGCGGGGAAACTGAGGGTACCTGGTAGGCCAGGACCCGACGGCCATGTTAAGGCGGGGTGTCTGTGCTGTCACCGAGACCGGGTTGTCACAAGTCCATAGTGATATTGTTCCACTTCCATGCTGGTATGGGTAGTGGTTGCAATACCCCTTTAGGAAGTTGTCTCTCTGCCTTCACTTGATGACATACCAGGAACCTTTAAGTGTAGTCAGCAATCTTCCTTTTCATATTATCCCACCAATAATGATCACAAAGTTCTCTATAAATTTTTGTGCTTCCTGGATGTATAGAGAAATTAGATCTATGATCTTCATCCATCAACTCCTTCTTTATTTCTAGAATAGATGGAACACATAGTCTTATACAAAATTTTAGTACACCTTCTTGATCAATATTGAACTCAGGAAACTTACCATCCTTCACATCCACAAACTTCTTCTGCAACAAAGGATCTTCTTTATGGGCTTTCTTGATCTTCTCTAGTAATAACGGATGAGAAATCATTAGGGTTAGGGTTGATGATGTCCCTTCCCTCTTAATTATGATGTCCATCTTTACTTGTTCATTAATCAAAGGATCTATTTGAATCCTCATCATGGAAAAACAATTGGGTCTTTCCTGCTTGTGACTTTATTTTCTCTTTCGGGATGATAATGAATTGAACAATCATAGTCTTTAAGAAGTTCCAACCATCTCCTTTGTCTCACGTTCAATTCCTTCTGTGTGAAAATATATATCAAAATTTGATAGTCTAGGTATATATCACATTTCTCCCCATAATAATAGTTCCTCCATATATTTAGAGAAAAAATGACCGCAACCAACTCCAGATCATGAATAGGATAGTTTTTCTCATGAAACTTCAACTATTCAAATGCATAAGAAATGACTTTGTCATTTTTCATGAGGACTCACCCAATCCCTTTCAGATATGCATCACTAAAAATAACGAATCCTTCTTCACTTGAGGGAAGAGTTAACATGGGTGCAGTAACCAATCTCTTATTCAACTCTTAGAAACTTTCCTGACACTCTTTTATCCAGACGAACTTGACCCCTTTTCTAGTTAACTTGGATAATGGATTAGAAAGTCATGAAATTTTTTTCACAAACGTCCTATAATATCATGCTAATCTAAGGAAACTACGAATCTCAGTTATTGTTGTAGGATGAGGCCACTCCTCTACAACTTTTTTCTTTGTAAAGTCAAATGTGATTCCTTCATTGGTAACAATGTGCCCCAAGAAAGCAACTTGTTATAACTAAAATTCACATTTGCTGACCTTTACAAAAATCCTCTCCTTTCATAGAGTTTGAAAAACAACCCTTTTGATTATCCTCATACTCCATGAAACTTTTGGAATATATCATAATATCATTAATAAAAAATACCAAAAAGTTATCAAGGTAGTCATTAAAGACTCTATTCATAAAATCTATAAAAATAATATGTACATCAGTCAGTACGAAAGGCATTAAAACAAACTCATAGTGCCCATATCGTGATCAGAAGGCAGTTTTTTGAATATCTTCATTCTTCACCCTCAATTGATGATAACCAGATCGAATATCAATCTTAGAGAAGAATTTATCCGCATGAAGTTGGTCAAAAAATTCATCAATTCTTGGAAGAGGGTATTTGTTCATTACTGTGATCTCATTCAGTTCTCTATAATCAATGCATAGCTACATTGATCAATCCCTCTTCTTCACAAAGAAAACATGTGCTTCCCAAGGAGACACACTTGGACGGATAAATCCCTTCTCCAAAAGATCTTGGAGTTTCTTATTTAATTCCTCCATATCCACATTTTACATCCTATATGGTGTCTTTGATATCGGATGAGATCTAGGTATGGTTTCAATTGAGAACTCTACCTCTATTTTTGGGGGAGGTCTGGGTAAATCCTTAGGAAATACGTCAATGTATTCTTGGATAATGGGGACATTTTCTATCCTTAAACTCTCATTTCTTTGTTCTTCCTCACTGATCATACTCATAAAGAAGGATATAAAAGTTTATTCTAAACAAAGATCAGGTTGAGATATCTCTTCTTGGAAGATAACCGTAGGTTTTCCATTCAAGACAATTGATATTTCCTTTTTTCTGCATTTGATCTTAGCATTATACTTTGAGAGTCAGTCCATCCCTAGTATAATGTCAAATTACAACTTGGGAATGAATACTAGATTTGCGATAAGATTATTCCCACTAAATTAAATACTAGAGTTTCTAAACACTGATGATGCTTCGATAATCCCATTAGAAGTGTTGACTGATAACTCTATTTTTAGAAAATCAGGAGCTGATTCTAAATTCTTTGCAAACTTGGAGAAAATAAAGGAATTCCTAGAACCAAAATAAAACAAAGTACATTCTATATTTGAGAGAACAACAATAGTACCTACCACCACATCATTTGGCGCTTCAACTTTAGCCATTGTGATTGCAAAACTACGACCTTGTTCCCTTGGCCGTTGCTGAGGGTGACGGTGATTCCCATTCACTGCCCTTGGATTTGGATAGTGATTGGAGAAGTGACCAAGTTGTCCACACTTATAGAATTGGATATTAGATAGGGCCTATTCCATATTTCCTTTATCATTAGTGTTTAGGAGTTGAGGCTTCACCTAACTATGACAGTTCTATGCAATATGGCCATCTTTTACACACTTGTAGCACTTCCCGCTCCTGAGCAGGCAGTTCCTCGAATGCTTCTTCCCACATTTATTACACGTAGAACATTACACTTGCTTTCCTCCTCTTCCCTTATCAAAATTACACCCTAATCTTGGCTTCATCGATTGTGTCTTGTCATTGGATTTATGAGACCATTGCGTCTCACCAAACTCCAATTCGACTTTCATCGCACTCCGCACAATATCCTCATAGCTATCATAGTCTCGGTTGGCTAGATTCTTCTGCAGATGAGGTCTCAGTCCACCAAAGAATCTATAAAACTTACCATTTGGATCCATGACAAATATAGAGGTGTAACATGAAAGCCTTGTGAAGTTTATCTCATAGCTTCCCACAGATTCATTCTCCTTCTACTTCAGCTCGAGAAACTCCTTCTCCGTTCTTGTTCTCATTGAATGAGGGAAATAATTATTGAAGAATATAACTTTGAACACTTCACACTCCATAGCTTTAACCTCCACTCTTGGCCTCATGTTTTTAATCATTTCCCACCACTTATCATCTTCTCCCTCTAAGTGATAGACAGTCAGGGGTGACCTTCTCTGGCTCTGAACAACAGAGAACAAAAAAGATCTTCTCTATAGAGATGATCCACTGTTCAGCAATCAATGGGTCAGTAGATCCACTGAAGGTTGGTGATAATTGACACATAAAGGACTCCACCGAATTTTTTTCCCTTCGCGGTGATATCGGTCATTCATCTTGATTTAAGTTATTTCCCATAACTTGAGTCTGTTGGTTCAACATTTTCATGAAATTTTCCATTCTGGCTTCCATCAGAGGGCTGTCAGCGCATGGTCCATTTCAGTCACCATTTGTACGGTTCCTCCTATTTCCCTCCATTTTCTAAAAGAATAAAATCTTAGTTATAAGGTTATTTCATTTACGAATCTTTTAACTATAAAGGATTTTATGTCTTGAAACTTTATGCTTAAACAATTACATTTCTCTATAAATCCTTCATAATGATTCATAAAAAGATTATGATTAACCAAACATATCCCCCGGGAGTTTCAAACCAAGAGTGCAACAAGGATCGTTCTCATGTATCAGGATACCCTGGGTCAAGTCCAAAACTCCTTTTCAGATTTTTCACTTCTAGGTACATCTGTGCCAGAGCCACATCCACTTGTTAGTATCCAGACAGGGATTTGTTTGTTTAGAAATAGCTATCTTATTATTTCACCAAAAAACCAAGAAGTTTTCATATATTTAAACTTTTCTATAGGTTTATTCCTAAAATTTTCATAAACTAATTTCCATAAATAACTAAACAATCCTTTGATACCAACTATGGCATCCCACCTTTTTATTATATAACTTTTCATTAAATTTTACAAACAGATGATGTTTAAAGTCTACTGACTTGGAAATTAGGAACATAAAACATGAAAACATAAAAAAAATATTCTAATAATCTTGTAATTATTCATCAAAGTTTAATCCTTTATACAATTACAACATCTCATAATCTAGAGACATACATCAAAGGAAACTGTGAGCAGAAGTCCCAGTAAAGAAAACAAGGGAATCAATTTACTTGTGATATCAATAAGAACTTGATGAAAAACATAAAGACTTGAGAAATGGTAGTATAGTAATATCATAATGAAAATAACTTGAATAATAACTTTAATATGTGGATAAAACATTTAATTTAGACATTCATGAACATACCACTAAGGTTCATCCCCCAGGTGTCATAAAAATTACCAAGGTTATTCACCAAGGTATTGTGAAACTTGTCATCTCTAGAGATTAAATTCTTTACCCATGCATTAGAGCGCTATCAGGGAGAACCCTTAATATGTGTTTATTTTCATGTGAGCCAAATAGATCAAAATAAACCATTTCATAAATAATTCATATAGAATAAAAGAAATGGTTTTCATTTCAAAATCATGATGTTTCAAAAGTGCTCAAAAATATGATCATTATGTCATTTATAACCCATGGAAAGGGAGTGAGGGTTATATTTATGTCAATTCTAGAATAAAATAGATCAATTTCATGTCTTGATTAATACCCCTATAAATTAAAATATATTTGGGTATTCAAATAAATAAAACAAGAGAATTTATTGAGAAAGAGAGATGTTTTGAGACGAAAATTATACAGCATAACGGCTATACAACATGGTTTTAGAAAATATTGAAAAGAGAGGGGGCAAGGAAAAACCATTTAGAAATAACTCATAATACATTATAGGGATAGAATAACATAGAAATAATATAATGGTATGGATATTTTAATGACATACCATATGAAAAGGAAACTTGAATTAAAAGATAATATGCGATTTCTTTTACGAAAAATTCGACAGCCAAACGATGTCGCTTAAAATTCAAAAAAATAAGTTGATAAGAGCAGAAATGGTCTCTAATAAATTTAAAATTAAATGGACAATAGTAGGTATATAGAAGAAGAAACCCCCACATAATAAAATGGAAACTATAATACATAACATAAAGGAAGTCATGACTTAAAAGAGGAGGGTAGAAGGTTCCCTTACCTTGAAGAGTGACTTCGAAAGCTCAAAGGTTGGGATCTTGGGGGCTTGATGGCACCTTGTTAGGACTCCTTGTGAGGTAAAAATACTAGAGCTTCGTTGAGGAGGATTTTGGAATGAAATTAATGAGGGAATGGCTTGGTATTCATAGGAAAAGTGAGGGAATATTTAATTAATTTCCAAGGGACACCTCATCGATGGTATTTGCAAAACCATGGGCTTGCCTGTAGTATTTGCCCATGGTATTGGCCACTTGGGACACCTCATAAAATATCTTACTATTCACAAGTCTAACAAAATTATTACATAATTACTACATCATTAATGATGTCATTAATCACACTGAAACTCAAAACTGTATTTTTACTATTCACCAAAAAACAAAACATTTTATAAAAATATCATAAATTCACCATAACCTAATATCGATATTCTGAATTCAAAAATGAACTCCATTTTATGAATAATTTTATAAATATTTTTAATTTAATTTTTAAATAAAATCATTATTTATTCCAAATAAACAACTTTAAATCTATAACTCATTTTGTAACACCTTGAAAAAGTAATCAAGGTCTGATAAAATTATCGTATAACCATAAGACAATAAGGTAAAAATTTATGATTTCATTTTATGAAAATAAATTTCCATTTTAAATTATTGAATTAATTATAAAATTTTAAAGAAAATAATTATGACATACAAAAATACCAAAACTTATACTATGATTGTTTTTTTCACTTTTAAGTTGTCTAAATTTTATTTATACATTCATGGATGAAGTTTTAATTATCTTGGCCTATTTACTATTAATTACTATTTATTACTATTAATAAGTTTATATTACTATTCATACATTACTATTCACTTAAAATTAATTTGATCTTATTAGACTCTAAATTTCTTACCAGTCACAACTATAGAAGGAAATTTTTTGAAAATCATTTTACATTATTAATTATTTAAAGCATAAAAAATATTTTAAAATAATCTTTTTCCAAAATTCATCAATAATATGGAACTTCTATAAATTCATCATACATTTATCCGAACATTTGAAATTCTCAAATTTAACATAATAAGAAATAACAATTTTATTTATACAAAAGGATTACATGACATAACTAAGGTCTAGTTACATAGCCCCTTATAACACCTACATAGGACCTAAGTGTAAGATGTGCTATGGTGATAGAATCTTGGGGTGGCTCAGAAAACATTGCCCGAGAGGTGATTTATATCATCTTGAACTTCTCCCGTAAACGATTTCGTTCAAGCTTCACATGTTGGAGTTCAGCCTGGGCTTAGTCCAGAGCAAAGCCCAGAGATGCAACCTCCTTCCCAAGCTCCGAAAGATGGGATTTGTGTGGCCCAAGTCTACTGGATGAGTCTATCGACTCTTCTTTCTGTATTAATTAACCAAGATCACTTGTATTTAAAAAAAATAATTGTAACGTTAGGAGTTTAGTTTCCAACGGTCATATTGACCAACGGTTATATAACAGTCAAACCCCAATAGTGTCATTTTAATTATACTCTCTTCATTAATTAAAGGATATAGTTTTGTTGGGTATAAAATAAAATAATACATAAAATTATGAAACAAATATTATTCAAAAGTTAGGGTCGTTACATTCTCCCCCCCCCCTTAAGAAATTTCATCCTCGAATTTTTAACTTGTACCCTCATAAGAGAAAAGGTGCGGGTACTTCTACCTCATAGACTCCTTTGGTTCCCATGTGGCTTGTTCATATTTGTGGTTCCTCCACAACACCATAAAAAGGTGGGTAGTCTTGTTGCGTAGAACCTTGTCTCTATGATCCAAGATCTCCACCGGCTGCTCGTCATAAGAGAGGTCATGTTGTAGTTTTACCACCTATGGATTTACTACATGTGAAGGGTCATGTATGTACTTACTCAAGAGGGATACATGGAAGACGTCATGAACTTGTTCTAGATTTGGAGGAAGTGCAAGCTAATATGCCATTGATCCTACACGATCAAGTATTTCATAGGGGCCAATGTACCTAGGGTTGAGATTCCCTTTCTTCCCAAACCTCATGACTCTCTTCCAAGGTGAAATTCAAAGAAATACTTTGTCACCAACATCAAACTCCAAGTCCCTTTGATGGTTTTCGGCATAGCTCTTTTGCCGACATTGAGCAGCCTTAATGTGTTGTTGGATGGCATGGAATTTTTCTGTCCTCTCTTGCACAAGATCAGGACCAAGAAGCTTTCTATCACCAGTTTCATGCCAACAAGTAGGATTTCTACATCACTTACCATATAGAGATTCATAGGGTACCATTTTAATGCCCGAGTGGAAGCTGTTGTTGTAAGAGAAATCAACTAAAGGGATATGTTGATCTCATCCACATTTAAATTCCATTGAGCATGTTATAAATATGTCCTCGAGTGTTTGAATAGTCCTTCCAGATTGGACATCAGTTTGGGGGTGATAGACCATACTTAAATTCAATTCAATTCTCAAAGAATGTTGAAGACTTCTCCAAAATTTTGATGTGAACCTTGGATCACGATCAGATACGATTGAAATTGGAACTCCATGCAGCCTTACCACTTCCTTCACGTAAATCATGGTAAGTTGATCAAGAGAGAAATATTCCCGAATGGAGATAAAATGGGAATTCTTGGTGAGGCGGTCCACAATAACCCATATCGCATTATCTCCCTTGGAATCTCTCAGGAGGTTAGTGATGAAGTCCATAGTGATATTGTCCCACTTCCATGCTGGTATGGGAAGTGGTTGCAATGCCCCTTTAGGAATTTGTTGCTCTGCCTTCACTTGCTGACATACCAGGCACCTTGAAGTGTAGTCAGCTATCTCCCTTTTCATATTATCCCACCAATAATGATCACAAAGGTCTCTATACATTTTCGTACTTCCCGGATGTATAGATAAAGTAGATCTATGAGCTTTATCCATCAACTCCTTCTTTATTTCCAGAATAGATGGAACTCATAGTCTTGTATGAAATTTCTATACACCTTCTTGATCAATATTGAACTCAAGAAACTTACCATCCTTCACAGCATCAAACTTGTTCTGCAACAAAGGATATTCTTTCTGATCTTTCTTGATCTTCTCTAGTAATGAAATTTGAGAAATAATTTGAGTTAGGGTTGATGATGTCTCTTCCCTCATAATTCCCATGTCCAGCTTTACTAGGTCACTGATCAAAGGTTCTCTTTGAATCCTCAACATGAAAAAAACAACTGGGTCTTTCCTGCTTAATTCATTAGTGACTTTGTTTTCTCTTCTGGGATGATAATGAATTAAACAATCATAGTCTTTAATAAGTTTCAACCATATCCTTTGTCTCATGTTTAATTCCTTTTGTGTGAAAATATACTTCAAACTTTGATGTTCTGTGTATATATCACATTTCTACCCATAAAGATAGTGTCTCCAAATCCTTAGAGAAAAAATGACTGCAGCCAGCTCTAGATCATGCGTAGGATAGTTCTGTTCATGATTCTTCAACTATCGAGATGCATAAGCAATGAATTTTTCATTTTTCAAGAGGACACACTCAAGCCCTTTCAAAGATGCATCAATAAAAATAATGAATCCTTCTCCACTTGAGGGTAGAGTTAACATTGGGGAGTAACCAATCTCTTCTTAAACTCTTGGAAACATTCCTCACACTCCTTCATCCAGATGAACTTGACCCCTTTTTGAGTTAACTTGGTTAATGGATTAGAAAGTCATGAAAAGTTTTTCACAAACATCCTATAATATCCTGCTAATCCAAGGAAAATACGAATCTCAATTATTGTTTTAGGTTGAGGACACTCCTCTACAACTTTTGTATGTGTAGGGTCAACGATGATTCATTTATTGGTAACAATTTTCCCCAAGAAAGCAACTTGTTGTAACCAAAATTCAGATTTGTTGAACTTTCCAAAAAGACTCTCCTTTTGCAGAGTTTGAAAAAAAAACCTTATATGATCCTCATGCTCTATGAAACTTTTGGAATATATCAGAATATAATCAATAAAAACTACCAAAAAGTTATCAAGGTAGTCCTTAAAGACTATATTCATTAAATCCATAAAAATAGCAGGTGCATTAGTCAGTCTAAAGGGCATAACAAAAAACTAATAATGCCCATATCTTGATCGGAAGGTATTTTTTGGAATATCTTCTCTCTTCACCCTCAATTTATGATAACCAAATCGAAGATCAATCTTAGAGAATAATTGAGCCCCGCGAAGTTGGTCAAATAAGTAATCAATTCTTGGAAGAGGGTATTTTTTCTTTACTGTAATCCCATTCAGTTCTCTATAATCAATTCATAGCTGCATTGATCTGTCATTCTTCTTACCAAATAGAATAGGTGCTCCCCAAAGAGACACACTTGGATGGATAAAACCCTTCTCCAAAAGATCTTGTAGTTTCTTCTTTAATTCGTCCAACTTTACATTTTCCATCCTATATGGGATCTTTGATATCGGATGAGATCCAGGTAAGAGTTCAATGGAGAACTCTACCTCTCATTCTGGGGGAGGTCTAGGTAAATCCTTAGGAAATACGTTAATGTATTCCTGGATGATGGGGACATTTTATATCCTTAAACTCTCATTTTCTTGTTCTTCCCCACCGATAAACCCCATAAAGAAGGATATAGGAGGTTATTCTTGACAAAGATTAGGTTGAGATATCTCTCCTTGGAAGATAACCATAGGTTTTTCATTCAAGACTACTGATATTTCCTTGCTTCTGCATTTTATATTAGAATTATACTTTGAGTGTCAGTCTATCCCTAGTATAATGTAAAATTCCATCATAGGAATGATTACTAGATTTGCGATAAGATCGTGCTCACTAAAATAAATACTAGAGTTTCTAAACCCTGACAATGCTTGGATAATTCCACCAGGAGTCTTTACCGATAACTCTACTTTTAGAAAATCGGGGGATGATTCTAAATTCTTTGAAAACTTGGAAGAAATAAAGAAATGCTTAGAACCAAAATCAAAAAAAGTACTTGCTAGCTTTGAGAGAAAACAAGAGTACTTTCCACCACATCATTTGGAGCTTCAACTTCAGTCATAGAGATTTGAAAATTAAAACCTTGTTCCATTGGCCATTGCTGAGGCTGATGGTGATTCCCCTCCACTGCCCTCATATTTGGATAGTGATTGGTGAAGTGCCCAAGTTGTCTACACTCATGGAATTGGACATCAGGTAGGTCCTGCACCATCTTCTCTTTGTCTTTAGTGTTTGGGAGTTGAGGCTTTACCTCCCGATGACAGTTCCGTGTGATATGGCCATCTTTTCACACTTGTAGCACTTCACACTCCCAAACAGGTAGTTCCCTGAATGTTTCTTCCCACATTTATTACACATGGGATGTTGCACTTTCTTTCATCCTCTTATGTGATCAAAAGTCATCCCTAATCTTGGATACATCAATCTTTTCTTGTCATTGGATTTATGATACCATTGCGTCTCACCAAACTTCTATTCGACTTTCATCTCACTCCACACAATCTCCTCATAGCTATCATAGTTTGGGTTGGCTAGATTCTTCCGCAGATGAGGTCTCAGTCCACTGAAGAATCTATCAACCTTACTATTTGGATCCATGACAAATCTAGAGGTGTAATGTGAAAGACTTTTGAAGTTTATCTCATAGCTTCCTACAAATTCATTCTCCTTCTACTTCAGCTCGAGAAACTCCTCCATTCTTGTTCTCATTGAATGAGGGAAATACTTATTGAAGAATATACATCTGAACTCTTCCCAATCCATAGATTCAACCTCCACTCTCGGCCTCGTGTTTTTAATCAGTTCCCACCACTGATCAGCTTCTCCCTCTAAGTGATAGACAGCCAGGGTGTCCTTCTCTTGCTCCGAACAGCAAAGCATAGAAAATATCTTCTCTATAGAGATGATCTAATGTTTAGCAATCAATGGGTTGGTAGATCCACTAAATATTATTGGTTGTTGACGCATAAAGTACTCAACAGAATGTTGTTCCCTCCGTAGTGAGATTAGTCTTTCGGCTTGATTCAAGTAATTTCCCATAACTTTAGTCTGCTGGTTCATATTTCTCATGAAATTTTCCATTCTAGCTTCCATCTAAGGGCCTTCAGTGCTTGGTCCATTACGGTCACCATTTTCACGGTTCCTCCTATTTCCCACCATTTTCTAAAATAATAAAACCTTTGTTTTAAGCTTATTTAATTTATGAATATTTTAACTATAAAGGATTTTATGTCTTAAAACTTCATGCTTAAATAATTACATTTCTCAATAAACCCTTCATAATGATTCATAAAAAGCTTATGATTAACCAAACATTTCCCCCAGGAGTGTCAAACTAGGAGTGCAGAAAGGCCCATTTTTGTGTACCAGGATACCCCGAGTCAAGACTGAAACTCCTTTTTAGAGTTTTTACTTCTAGGTACATATGTTCCAGAGCCACATCCACTTGTTCATATCCAGATAGGGATTTATTTGTTCAGAAACCACTTACTTAATCTTTCACCAAAATACCTAGAAGTTTTCCAATATTTAAACTTTTCTATAGGGTTATTCATAAAGTTTTCATATCTTAATTTCCATAAATAACTAAACTATAATTTTATACCAACTATGGAATCCCACCTTTTTATTACACAACTATTCATTACATTCTACAAATAGAGGATCATTAAAGTCTAGTGTCTTGGAAATCAGGAACATAAAACATAAAAACATAAAAAAAAAAATCTTCTAATACTCTTGTAATTATTCATCAAAGGTTCATCATAAGTAAAATTATTGCATCTCATAAACTGGAGCCATACATCAAAGGAAAGGTTGATCAGAAGGCCCAGTAAGGAAAACAAAGGAATCAGTTTACTTGTGATATTAATAATAACTTGATGAAAACACATAAAGACTTGAGCAATGGAAGTATAGGAATATCATAATGAAAATAACTTGAATAATAACTTGAATATGTGGATAAAAAATTTAATTTATACATTCATGAACATATCACCAAGGTTTATCCCCAAGGTGTCATAAAAATTACCAAGGTTATTCACCAAGGTATCGTGATACTTATCATCTCTAGAGATTAAATTCTTACCCAATGCATTGGAGCACTATCAGAGAGCACCCTTAATATGTATTTATTTTAATGTTATCCACATATATCAAAATCAAAAATTTCATAAATAACCCATATATAATAAAATAAATGGGTTTCATTTCAAAACCGTGACGTTTCAAAAGTGCTTAAAAATATGATCATTATGTCATTTATAACCCATGGAAAGAGAGTGAGGGTTATATTCATGTCAATTCCCGAATAAAATAGATAAATTTTATGTCTTTATGAATACCCATGTAAATGAAAATATATTTTGGTATTCACATAAATAAAACAAGAGAATTTCTTGAGAAAGAGAGAGATTTTGAGACGAAAATTCTGCAGCATAACAGCTATACAACTTGGTTTTAGAAAATATTGAAAATAGAGGGTGCAAGAAAACCCCATTTAGAAATAACTCATAATACAGTATAGGGACATAATAACATAGAAATAAGATCATGGTATGGATATTTTAATGACATACCACATGAAAAGGAAACTTTAATGAAAAGAGAAGATGCGATTTCTTTTACGAAAAATTCGGCAGCCTAACAACGTCGCTTAAAATTTAGAAAAATAAGTTGATAAGAGTAGACAAGGTCTCTCATCAATTGAAAATTAAATGTACAGTAGTAGGTATATATAAGAATAAAACCCAACATAATAAAATGGAAACTGTAAGACATAACATAAAAGATGTCATGACTTAAAATAAGAGGGTAGAAGGTTCCCTTATCTTGAAGAGTGACTTTGAAAGCTCGATGGTTGGGACCTTTCAGGATTGAGGGAACCTTGGGAGGACTCCTTGGGAGGTAAAAAGACCAGATCTTTGTTGAGGAGGATTTTTGAATGAAATTAATGAGGTAATTACTTGGTATTTATAGGAAAAGTGAGGGAATATTTAATTAATTTCCAAGGGAGACCTCATCGGTGGTATTTGTAAAACCATGGGCTTTCCCATGGTATTTTCCCATAATATTGGCCACATGGTACACCTCATAAAATATCTTACTATTCACAAGTCGACCATAATGATTACATCATTAATGATGTCATTAATCACACCGAAACTCAAAACTGTATTTTTACTATTCATTGAAAAAAAACATTTTATAAAAAACTCATAAATTCACCATAACCTGATATCAATGTTCTGAATTCAAAAACGAACTCCATTTTATGAAAATATTTTTATAAATATTTTTAATTTAATTTTTAAATAAAATCTTTATTTATTCCAAATAAACAACTCTAAATCCACAACTCGTTTTTTAACTCCTTGAAAAAAGTAATCAAGGTCCCATAAAATTATCGTATAACCATAAGACAATAAGGTACCAATTTATGATTACATTTTATGAAAATAAATTTCAATTTTAAATTATTAAATTAATTATCAAATTGTAAATAAAATATTTATGACATAAAAAAATACCAAAACTTATAATATGATCAATTTTTCACTTTTAAGATGTCTAAATTGTATTTATACATTCATGGGTGAAGTTTCTATTTTTTGGCCAATTTACTATTCATTACTATTCATAAGGGTTTATTACTATTCATACATTACTATTCACTAAAAATTAAGTTGATCTTATTAGACTCTAAATTTCTTACCGGTCACAACTGTAGAAGACCATTTTTTGAAAATCATTTTACATTATTAATTATTTAAAGTATAAAAAAATATTTTCAAATACCCTTTTTCCAAAATTCATCAATAATATGGAACTTCTATAAATTCATCATAAATTTATATAGATATTTGAAATTCAAAAATTTAACATAATAAGAAATAACAATTTTATATATACAAAAGGATTACACAACGTAACTAAGGCCTCATTACAAAGCCCCTTATAACACTTGCGTAGGACCTAAGTGTAAGATGTGCTATGGTGATAGAATCTTGGGGTGGATCAAACAACATTGCCCGAGTGGTGATTTCTATTAGCTTGAACTTATCCCATAGTTGATTTTTTTCAAGCTTCACATGTTGGAGTTCAACTTGGGCTTGGTCCAGAGCAAATCCCAGAGATGCAACCTCCTTCCTAAGCTCTAATATATGGGATTTATATGGACTGAGCCTACTAGATGTGGCCATCGACTCTTCTTTCTGTATTAATTAACCAAGATCACCTGTATTTATAAACAATAATCGTAACGTTAAGAGTTTAGTTTCCAATATTCATATTGACCAATGACCATATAACAGTCGAAACCCAATGGTATCATTTTAATTATACTCACTTCATTAATTAAAGGATATAGTTTTATTGAGTATAAAATAAAATAATACATTAAATTATGAAAAAAATATTATTTAAAAGTTCATGTCATTACAATTATGATGATAAATGGTCTAAAATTTCATAAATTTTTCATTTATGAGCCAACTTTCACCTTATAAGTTAAATTATAACCCATTAATGTTGAAAAATTCCTTACCACTATTAAGTTTAAATTATTTAACCAAGGGGTTAAACTAAAATATATGGTTATCAATAATATATAAACTTGTATAAATACTATTGGGTGGATATATTAATTCCATATAATCCTTATATTCTAATCCATATCATTTTAAAACCATTTTATACGAGTTCGACACATATTATATTATAATATTTCATGTATTTCAAAAAATGAAATTATTGATATTTTATAATAAGAAATATTTAATTAAATTAATTAAAATTAATAAAAAATCATATATTCAGTCATATGGATGGGATATGATTTAAAATATCAACCATTTTCCATATATGAGTCATGTTTCCTTTTATAGTAACTTTATTTTCCCTTAAAGAGTAAAAAACATTGATATCATGGTAATTGTCAAAAGGGATAATGGGGGTTAAAACTAAGAGATTAAAATTAAAAGATATCCAAAACTTGGACAAATGCTATTGGATGAGATCATTTATACTCATACTCATCTTAAATTTTAATTATATTAATTTTTATCCATTTTTCTATAAAAATTATTGTATATTAAGTTTATACTTTAAGTAATTCCGAGAGTGTCCCTCCCCTAAATTATAAAAGGGAACCCATATCCTCTTATATCAACACTTTAAGAGAAATTTATTTCAGTAAATACATAACCAAGTTCCTTTATAAAAAAATTTCATACATTATAGGGTATTCGGTTGGGAATAATACCAACCTTAGAGTGCTTAAGTTGTAAGGAAATGGAGGTTATCTAAAGAAGAGGTTTAGATTTTAACCAAATGTTTTACTTTTATTTATTCTTATACCACCTAAAAATATTCTTAAACCATGATGAAATAATAGAATAATTGTATTCCATATAATTATATTTTATTATGACAATTTAACAACCTATATCTTCCTCATCTTCCATCAAATGGAAAATGAAATCATCGTTCATGTGTATGGTGGATCATTGCATCACGAACCGATGAAATTCATTTTCTATCATTACCTCTTGTACCTATTTATAATGATGGTTTATATATATATATATTCATGACATAATAATAATTCTATAAATATAATATATTATTTATTTTCTTACCTTTACATCCATTGAAAAATGACAATGTCGTTCGTGCATACGTGTGGATTTCCACCTCCACGAAGAAATGTGATTCATTTTTCATAACCACATCACATCAATTATATATAAGTGTATTTAAATAATTTATATGATATTTATGATATAATAATAACTATGTAATTCTAAAATTATACTTACATTCTTTACATCATGTTCTTTGTAAAATAGAAATGTTACTCATGCGTAGGGATGGCTTATTGTCTCCATGATTGTAACGTAATTAATTTTTCATAATCATATTTAATGAGTGGTTTTAAAATTAAAATTAATATATAAAAATTATAATTATTTAATGATTATTATTCTATAGATGAAGGAATAATTTCCACATTCACAATAATCAACATACTGAAGTCATCTTGTAACTATGAATTGAATGTCCTCAAAACACATGACATATACTTAACTGATTAAGTAATTAAATATCTCATTATAATAAATTAAAAAATTGTTTAATGAAAATTTATTAATCATATAAATGTTTCTTAAACAATTAAATAATTGATATGAGTTTATTATATAGTATTTAAAGGGAATACATGAGAAGTTTGGACTCAGGGTAAGGGAATTCATCCTAATTTCTCTTCATTGAGGTATCCTTTAATTTAATGCCCCTAATTTATTTTGTATGATGTATATGTTACATATTTTAAATTTTATATCATTAATAATTCTTAATTTATTGAATTTTATGTTACAATTCATGTTAATTAATATAATGGGTTTTGATTCAGAAGTTACCAAAGTGATAAAGGGCTTCTTAACTCAATTTCATTTTATTGGGTTATATAACTTTCTTATTGATTATATTATAAAAATATTATGGGTGAAATAATATTTGATATATTTATGTTAAATTTATACTTTTTTGTTTGTAATTACATTTGTTACACATAATTGACCCACATATTAGTTCTCAATTCAATGATATAATCATTGTAATGGATATTCATCTCAAATTTTCCTTCTTTGGGACATATGTTTATGTTATGAACCTATATTATTTTATGATTTGTAATACTAGAAATTTTATATTTTATATCATGAATCTACTTAAGTTCATAATATTTAAAGATTAATTTGAATTTATTCTTTCATAGGGATTACGATTCAAAAGATACTAAAGTGGTCAAGAGTTTATGTTTCAATACCATTTTTAATCGGGATTATTTATACATGAATATACATTGAGAAATTATATGATCCTTATTTGATATATAATTTTTATTATCCTTTGTCTATTTCTAGAGTTTTTATGTTTAAGTGCCAATTCTCACTCTTTGGTACTCACATGGTTTAGATTTTTTTTTTAAAAATCAGACCTTATTTCTCCTATTTCAGTTAGAAAACATTTTTATTCTGTATTAATGTTTTCAAAAATGTTTTTAAGAATTTTTTTAAGATTATTTAATGATTTTTTAAAGTAATTTTTTACTATGTTTTAATTTTTATAAAAAGGATTAAAAATGATCATATTTTCATTTTTTGAATAATGTGTTTTTACTGAATATGTGAAAAGAATATTTGTTTCGATGATTATGACATGAACAGAATATCATGTCTTCATGAACACTCAATGATTTGAATATTTCTTTATAATTTTCCATGGTTTTTTTCAAATAAAATATTTTTCCTAATATTATAGAAATTTTTAGTTTTAAAAAGTGATTTTCAAAGTGTAAAGTGTATATGTATTAATAATGTTTTTAATGATCTTTTTATGGAATTTGAATTAAAAATGACAAAAACCATTAATGTTTATTATAATCCAATGAGGATATTATTGTGACCCACTCACTCCAAATATATTGTAATTAGGGTAGAGGGATAATGATCCATGATTTCTGCCTCCAGTAGGCCCCAAGTTAGTGACTAGCACCAAGGGTGTACAAATATCACAAAAGGGAAGGCATTACCCTTTATAATAAAACAAGATCAGGATATAGAATGAATCATACACAACAACTCCAAGACATAATATAAAATAAAAACCCAAATAATCCCACAATACATGTATAAATATAACCGATATAAGTAAAAGTATCTAAGGTAAATACCCAAAAGTAAAGCTAAAGCAGTGACACAACAGCTATCCAAGGGTCCAAGCTAGAAATGTCAAGAACGGTACTAGTAGTCCACCTATAAACCTGAAAATAGTTTTATATACATAGGGTGAGAATATAGTTATACTCATTAGGAAAACTAAATTTTCCCATGCACATGTGAAAGAATCATACTAATGCACCTGGGAGAAAATAAAAAAACCCAACAGCACCTAAATAGGTATATTAACCAAACCCAACCTCACCAAGGAACACTAACCAAATAACTTAAGTCAAGTAATATAATATAACATGATCATGTCAACAAGGGTACCATGCACCACTTCCCCACTGGTATTCTACTCTCACACCCCCAACTTTTTATGTTCTGGAACTCCCATTTCTTCTGTATACCACATCACCCTTTAAGCATGGTCACAACACACCTCACCTATAGACACCTTGGATCACCGCCCCACAAGAATGACCCCGCACATCTCTCATGAAAAAACTTGGGCTACCGACCCACAAGCACAATCACGTCTCACCCGAAAACACCTTGGTTGTCACACCTCATCATGAAGATACCTGGGAAACTTATCACCTTGCCCAAAAACACTTGGGATATAAAATCTCACATGAAGACACTAGGGCCATCATAGACACTATCTAAAGCACTAACAGACCTTGTTTCATCACATCCTCTTCTATACCTACCTCTCCTATAAGAGAGAGCAAGAAAGAGCGTGTACCCAGTCATCCATAATCCCCATCGGATGTTGGGAAAAATACCCCTATTGAAACAGGTTATACCAAATATACACAAGAGGGGGGTAAATTGTGTGTATTACAATTTCTTCAAAATATCATAATCTGTCCTTTTAACTTTATCATAATGATTAAGCAGGAAAAAATAAATATCAAAGGACACACGATGTATAGTGGTTGGGGGAATATAAGGCCCCTAGTCCACTCCACAAACTCTCTACTCCACGAGCTTGGTGATTTCCACTATATGGTCCTCTTATCAATAGACCGTTCCACAACTGAGTACAGACATTTGACACCTACACAACTTTAAGGAAAAACAGAGCCTTCTGGTTCATACATAGAAGCGAACACACAGCTTAGTACGAGAAGTTGGTCACTCAAAGTAAAATATTATTTGTTCTTTGAAATAATTTCCAGTTGTTCTTCATAATTGCAACAGCATGCAATTGACATTTGATGGATCGTCATCTTCATAAAGAATGATCTTCAGGTAAAAGAGTTATAAGTCGATCTGGTTGTAGTAGATATTGAAATATAATTCACAACTTTAACAATAGTCGATTAAAAAATATATTCAATGTAGAATCAGTGAATCTTCAATTGTGTTTCTTCTTCTTCAGAAAACAAATCTTTGTCACTCTTCATAACATAAGATCTGTAAGTCTCGATTGTCTCTGTAAACTGTAGCAGTGAAAAACACAATATCTTGATATATATTTTTCTCCTTTTCAATGATTCGTCTCTATAACTATAATAAAAAATAATACATGTATATATATAATAAAGATGAGTGTTCACCTTTTAAATTCAGATCCACAAAAGTTTCCTTTATAATCGCGATACTCAAATATTTGAATAACAGAGCAGTCATAACTCCCCTTAAAATTCGCCATGAAAATATCCACTTAAATCAATATTTTGAATCATAAATAAATGGATTTGAATCATTAAAAGATTCACTTTAGATTCGGGATTTTAATCTGGCTGGAAATCAGCCTGATAATCCGCATAAAGACAGTTGCTTTAATAAATTCGTAATTTAAATCTATGATGTCAAACGTAGGGTTAAACTACACAGCATACATTCTCTAAACATAAGGTTCACAACATAAGGTTGATCTCAAAGGTAAGGTTGATCACAAACGTAAGGTTGATCACAAATGTAAGGTTGATCACAAACGTAAGGTTGATCACAAATACTTTTCTCTTCAACTTTCAAACGTATAGTATATAATCCATACTTTTATCAGCTTCTAAATGAAAGGTAAATGATCCAACATAAGGTTGTTTTCAAAAGTAAGGTTAATGAACCGTACTTTTGAGAAACAAACATGACTTTCCATACTTACATATGGTTCTTCTTCCATGATTTTTTGATATTCCAAACGTAATGTTCCTTCCAAATATAGGGTTCTTCTTCTATACTTTTCTGATAATGTATGGTTGTTTAACTATACTTTACTGATAACGTAAGAGACAGTTCTCATCCTTACGCTACGCTCCTCAATTTAGGGTATGAACAGTGTTTCCAGAACACGCTAAAGTGATTTCCAAACATGTTGAGTATGAACAGTGTTTCTATAACACACTAAAGTGGTTTCCGAACACGTTGTCAAATATTCCATGCAGATTAAAACGCTTAAATATTATTTCAAAATAGATAAATAAATAATATTAATTTCCTGAAATATACTCAAAGTAAAATCATTATAATAACAAATAAGGGTATTTGTGAACATCAAAATCATCATAAAAAGACAGAGTATTGTTGAAAACAACACCTGATCAACAATATCCCCCTTTTTGATGATCACAAAACCCATGAAATAACTAATAAAATTATCTTACAAAATTAACTGCATATAAATTAGAATTTTGCAAAGATAAAAACAATATTTTATTTTAACAAAATTATTTCCTAATTTTTATATTTTCTCTCTCTTTACAAAGTAAAAAATAATATCTTATCCTTTATAAATAAATAATTTTGTGTTTATCTAAAAATTTCTCCAAAAAAAATATGTTGTGTTTTATCCATATTTCTCCCCTTTTTTGTGATATAAAAAAGAATGATAGAATAAGGAATATAACACATTTTAAAGTAGAACTGAACTTAAATAAATGCTATGATAAACTAGTTATCAATATTTGAATCTAGATTACTAGAATTCTAACATAGATAGTACATTAAAATAAAGTAATGACATATAAACATGTGGTTCAAATGTATGTTATTGAAAATATAATTACAAGTACAGTAAGGATGATGAGAATCAAGTTTGGGATATAAAGGTTTGTAAAACGAGTTTCAGCACCTCTGAATGATTTCTTTGATCTCTGACATCTGTAGTCTCAACCTTTTCATCAGTCCATTGCCTAACTGGACTATGATATCTCTTCCTTCCTGAGTCAGATGAATGTATTCAATCAAATTGACTCTGAAAAACTTATGTAACCTATCTTCCTTTTCCATAAAAAGAGTTAACTTATTAGTGAACTGATTCATCGAAACTCTAATTCCAGGTTCATTCAAAGTTAACTGGTCAATAAGAAACTTCTGATTTTCCAACAACACAGATAAAGGATCACAATTTCATTGAAGGTATTGAAATCTAATATTCATATTGCTCATAGCTGTTGTAATGGCCTAAAATCATCTGATCAGATTAGGTGAAGTACCTGATGTACTGGATTCACTATTTATGATAGTTGTGAATTGTTTCTCCATGAAAGATTTAAACTCTAGTAAATCTGACCTCATCACCATTTCAGATTTGAGATTTGCAACTTCAGCCAACATTTCCTTCTTAAAATTTTTAACTTCTTGCTTAGAAATAGAACTGACTTTCAGTATTTGAAATTTTAGATTCTTATTTTCTAATGCTCTTCTTAAAGAAGCATTTTTAGCTTGAACTTTATTAAATTTTCGGATAAACTTCTCCACATGATCATTATCAGAATCAGAGGCACCTTGTGCTTAATTCGCAGTCTGAGCTTCCACTAGATTTATTAGAGCTAGAGGTAGGGAGTTAGCATATTACTTCTATTCATCATTCCTCTGTACTGGATTCTCCACTGATTTTTCCTTTGTGTCCTTTCCTGAATCATCCACAGAAAAATATTCACTAATAATTTTAGTGTGAATTTTAGAAGGGTTCTCTTCTGGGTTAGGTTCTTGCCCATCCTGAGCATCGGCTTCATTGATTTCCTCCAATACAAGTTGCTCTAATATAGGTTCATCTAATATAGGTTCCTTGTGAGCTAATTATTCTTGGACAATTTTAGTTGTTTGTACATTTTCAGATATATCCACTTAAACTTCTCCAGGCTTTTCAACAGTTGGATGCACAATTTCTTTTTCTACTTGAGAAGTCACCTCAATCTGAGAAACTGTTGGTTGTTTAATTTCTTGTATTGTTGATTCTCTAATAAGGTTGTAGCTCAGAAGAGGTTTAGTTGTTCCAACATTTGCTTGAACAGGTTCTTTATCAACTTGAGCTACACTTTTCCTTATCCTTTTAAGTCCTTCTTGACTTTCCTCATGAGAAGGTGTATCAACTACCTCAAACCATAACCTCCTTGATACTCCACTAGTTCTTGATTCAGCTAATCCTTCCTTTAATTTTGTAGGTAGCTCATGAGTACTCTCTTGCTCTTCTTCTGCTCTAACAAGAATGAGTTTTCCTTTTATTGTACTCCAAAAGAAACCAATCTTCCTCAGTGTTCCAGCATTGAAAATGTTGTTATGGTGACATTTCACTCAGGCATACAGCATCCTTATCATATCTGTATTAAATAATATCTTTGAAATAAACCTTCTAAAGGGATAGAAGTTCATCCTCACTTATGGTTGGCAGTAGTAGTTGAGATATCTGACCATAAATCTCAGAAAATTCAACTTTATGTCACTCATAAAAAGAAACATTATGTACATATCAAGGTACAATATTTTCTCCATCTATGAAATTCTGGGTATAATACCTATTTGCACAAATTTAACTAAAATCTTCTGGTCAGGCTCTAGATCTTTTATTAACATCTTCCTTATATTTGTAGATCCAAACAAAAAAGACATAATGTCCTCATACTTATGGAAATTATCACCAATATTCTTAAAATAAAAATGGAAAACTTCCTCATGAGGGTAGTGAAGAATTTTGGTTATCTCCACAAATGAGATTGAAAAATATCTGTCCTCAGTCTTAGCTAATATTGAATCTTTATCTTCTCCCAGACTGATATGAACCGATTTAAAAAATTGAAAAAGTTCTACCTCATATAGAACTTTGGTATAGTCCCCATTGAATGTTTGCTCGAGTTTTTGAAATGTGGGGGCTTGCCTCAGCATCAGATCTATCTAGTACAACCATTCCAGATCTATCAATTTTCCTTGAAAAATCTTTCGGCCTGTCGAGCGTTTCCACTTGGAGTTGCTGGTTTCTAGCTCATCTGTCCTTTTGGTTTTGGCCATTTCTTTCACAGATTTATAAATGTTCGAAAAGATAGGATTTTGAAGGTTTAGGTGCGGGTAGAGAAAAGTGGTAGAAGTTATCAGGGTTTCGAAGGGTTTTGAGAAAATGAATGGTTTTAGAATAGGAAACGGTTTCTGACATCCTTGATTCCCATGTCATTACACACATAGTAATTATTAAATTATTTTAAAAGTAAAAACATACGTGGAAAAAGTTTAAAACAGAACTAACAAAATTTTTAAATTAATAAAGACAAGTAAAAAAAGATAAAATAATAATTAAAATAAATAATTTAAAATTTAAAAAAATTATTTAAAAATAAATAAACCTTGCTCCCCCTTAATAAAATAAAACCTTGCAGAAGGAAGTGGTTTAGTAAAAATATCAGCTAATTGAATTTCAGTGCTTACAAATTCTAAGAATATATCCATTTTAAGAACATGATCTCTTAGAAAGTGATGTCTAATATCAATATGCTTAGTTATAGAATGATTAATAGGGTTTTTTGAAATATTTATAGCACTATTATTATCACATAAAATATGTGTATTATTAAATTTTAGTCAAAAATCCATAAGAGTGTTTTTCATCCACAAAACTTGTGCATAGAAACTGCCAGCAGATACATATTCTACTTCGGCTGTTGACAGAGCAATTGAGTGTTGTTTCTTACTAGACCATGATACTAAGGATTTTCCTAAAAGGTGACAAGTCCCTGATGTGATTTTTATATCTAATCTACAACTTCCAATGTCTGCATCTAAATATGAAATTAAATTAAAATCATAAGTTTTTGGATAGAGAAGAGATTGAAAAACAGTTCCTTTTAAATATATAAATATTTTTTTGATAGCACTTAAGTGATATTCTTTTGGATATGATTGAAATCTAGTACAAAGACATACTGAGTACATTATATCTGGCTAGTTAGTAGTAAGATATAATAAATTACCAATCATACCTCCATATAAATTGTTTTCAACTGATTTTCTAGTTTTATCCAAATCAAGTTTTATATTAGTACACATAGGAGTTGAATATGTATTGTTGTTTTCAAGTCCAACTATCTTTAGTAAATCAGTAATATATTTGCTTTGATTTAAAAAATTTCCAAAAATATTTTTGATAAATTTGATTTCCTAAAAATAAATTTAATTCTCCCATCATACTCATTTCAAATTATTTTTGCATTAAATTTGAAAACTCATGATAAATCTTTTTGTTTGTTGAACCAAAAATTACATCATCAAAATAAATTTGAACCAATAAAATATTAGAGTTGACGGTTTTCTTAAACAAATTTGGAACTGCCATCCCAATAATAAAATCAGTTTTTAAAAGAAAAGAACTTAATCTTTCATACCAAACTCTAGGTGCTTATTTAAGGCCATAAAGAGATTTAGTAAGTTTAAAAATAGAATCTGGTTTTTGTTAATTTTCAAAACTAGGAGGTTTCTCAACATAAACTTCCTCCAATAAGTAACCATTTAAAAATCCAGACATAACATCCATCTAAAATAATTTAAAGTTTATATGAGATGCATAGGCTAAAAGGATCCTAATGGATTCTAATCTAGCGACAGGTGAAAAGGTATCATCATAATCTATACCTTCTTCTTGATTATAACCTTTAGCTACAAGTCTTTCTTTATTTATAGTTATTATTCCTTGATCATCTTGTTTATTTCTAAAGACCCATTTGGTTCCTATAACTGGATAGTTCTGAGGTCTTTCAACTAAATTCCAAACTTCATTTCTCTTGAATTGGTTTAGTTCTTCCTTCATTGTTATCATCAAACTTTTATCAACTAAGGATTCTTCTAATGTCTTAGGTTCTAATTTGGATAGAAAGATAGAGAATTCAACAATATTTCCTACATTTCTTCTGGTTTTTATTTAAGTGTCTAGGTCTCCTATAACAGTTTCTAAAGGGTGATTCTTTAGGGTTCAATATTGTCTAGGTAGTACACTATTAGGTTCTTCAATGTCATGTTCTCCTGAACTGGACTAAATTTCATTTAAATCTTTTTCAAAATCATCTTTTATGTTCTCAAGTCTCATGTTATCATTAGAGTCAGATTCATTAATTCAGTCTTTCCTTTTCTCAAAGGGATCAGATTCATCAAATTTCACATGAACTGATTCTTTAACAATCCTTGACTTTTTATTAAAAACTCTATAAGCTTTGGAAGTAGCAGAATATCCTAAGAAAATTCCTTCATCAGATTTTGGATCAAACTTACTAAGATTTTCCTTGGTGTTTAAGGTGTAAACCTTGCATCCAAAAACTTTAAAGTAATTTACTTTATGTTTTTTGTTATTCCAGAGTTTGTAGGGTGTCTTTTTAAATATGGTCTTATTAAAACTCTATTCATTATATAACAGGTTATGCTTATAGATTCTTCCTAGAAATAGGTAGGAAGATTGTATTCATTTAGTATATTCCTAGCCATTTCTTGAATAGTCATATTTATTCTTTTAACAATTACATTTTGTTGATGTGTTCTTGGTGCAGAAAAGGTGTGTTTAATACCCATATTTGAGCAGAAGGAATTAAATTCCAGATTCTCAAATTCTCCAACATGATCACTTCTTAATGAAATTATTTAAGAATCTTTTTCATTTTGAACAACTTTTCAAAAACTTTCAAATATAGTAAAAGCTTCATTTTTATATTTTAGAAAATAAATTCAAGTAAATCTAGAATAGTCATCAACTAAAACATACACATATAATTTACTAGCCAAGATTTCTACCCCTGAAGGTCCAAACAGATCCATATGGATAAGTTATAGAGGTTTGAATGTAACAATTTTGTTAACAGATTTGAAGGATGATTTGTGCTGCTTGCCAAGTTAACATGCATCACAGAATCTATCACTTTCAAATTTGAGACTAGGCAAATCAGAAAATAACTGTTTCTTAGATAACTTTTTTAAATCATATATATTGAAATTTCCAAGTCTTCTATGTCAAATCCAAGATTTATTTATCTTAGTATTTAAGCATTTTACTTTCTGTTAACATAAGGAATTTAAGTCCAGGGTGTAAAAATTATCAGTTCTAGGTGCTCTAAATTTAAGCAATTTATCTTTAAAAACAGAACAACAATTATTAGAAAAATCAATAAAATAACCATCATCACAGATTTGAGAGGTACTTATCAGGTTATGTTTCAATCCTTGTATACAAAGTACTCTATTGATTGAGACTACTTTTGGATCTCCAACTGTTCCAATGCCGATAATCTTACCTTTGGCATTGTCACCAAATGTGATTAGACCGCCATCCTTTTGAGTTAAGTTCTGAAATTTGATGAGTTTCCACTCATATGCCTGGTGCATCCACTATCCATATACCATATTTCAGTTTGGCTTCTGTGACCTACTTCCTGTAATGGAATTTAAACAATGATTTGTTTTGGTAACCATATTTTGTTGGGTCCAGTAGTGTTAGTTAGTAGAGATCTGGGAATCCATACTTTCCTTGTTTTTTTATAATCAATATAATCATATAAACTTCTTGCAACAAAGGCTTTCTTAATCCCACTTATTTTTGGTTTCCTTAAATAACAATTTTTAGATATGTGTCCTCTTTTTCCACAATAATTATAGATTACTTTTCTAGTACTAGGAACAAAGTAATTTTTATATAGTTTAGGTTTTTCACCTTTACTACCTATTCCATATCTTTCCTTTTTAATCACATTATTTCCAAGTATTTCATTTAGTGTATATTATCCTTTTGTAAAAATAATATATGCACTTGTGTATGTTTTTACTTCTCTTTGTAGTGTTTTTATTTTAGTTTCATTATCTATACAGTTTGTGTTTGATGATTTATATTTTTCAATTAACTCTTGATGTTGTTTTAGTAGATTGTCTCTTTCTCCTAAAACAGTAGTATGAATATTTTTCATAGATTTGTGTTTCTTAAATAAGGAATCATATTTATCTTTAAGAATATTACCGTAGGCTATGAGTTTATTATTTGAAAAACTAGAACTATAATTCAAATTAAATGTGTAATAAGATTGTACCTCATCATTTTCTTCCATAAAGCACATGTTTGGTTTCAGATTTGATTTTTCTTTTTTCGAGTAAGACTTTGATGAGGTGATGGAGTCTTCGGAATCACTCTATATAGCTTTAATTGCCTTCTTTTCTTTCTACTCATAGTCATTTATCTTGAAGAATTTATTTTTCTTGTCTTCCTTTAATTGAGGATAGTCAGTTCTAATGTGACCCATCTTTTTACATTCATAGCATCTAACTTCCTTTGGTTCTTTTTCATCCTTTTTGAAGGATTTTCTGAATCATTTCTTCTTTCAATAGAATTTACTGAACTTTCTCGCTAGTTTATCCAGTTCCACATCTGAATTTGATGAATTATAATTTTCTGATTTCACTTTGATTTTATTCTTCATTTTTCTGTTCTTCCTTTGCAATGTTACTTTCAAGGAAGTATTTTCTCTCTTAATCAATACTTTATGCTCATTTTCTTCATCTTCCATCTCTACTTCATACATCATAATAGTTCCTATTAACTCTCTCATTGTAATATTTTTGACTGGTGATGATTACCTAATGGCAGCTGAAATTCCATTCCATCTTGGTGGCAGTACTCTTAGAACTTTTAGGGCATGATCTGCTAGTTTGATAGGATCACCCAAGGCAGTGATGTTATTAACAATTTTTGTAAGACTTCTATTTATCTAGGTGATTATTTATCCTTCAAACATTCTGAATGTGTCAAATTTTAATTTAGTGGTGGCATACCTAATTTGTTTGACATTGTTAGATCCTTTATAAGAAACTACAGTCGTCTACCACATTTCATAAGTCGTCGGGCACTGAGATACTCTATTGAATTCATCTGGTCCAAGACCACAGATGATGGCATTTATATCTTTAGATTTTACATCGTACTCTACTTCTATATTAGCACTCCATATTTCAAGTTTCTCTGAAATCACATAGGGAGTTAGAATTTTCTAGTAGACTCTGTATCCAAGTTTCTTTAAATAAATGATCATCCTTGATTTCCAACATCCATAATTTTCACCGTTGAAGTAGGGAGCTCGAACCATTGACATACCCTCTCATGTATCAGCCATTGGGCTTTGTATAATCCAAAAACTTTCAACTTTTTATCAAAAGAACCACCTTTGATACCAATTGTTGGATCGGGTTATACCAAATATATATAAGAGGGGGGTAAATTGTGTGTATTAAAATTTCTTCGTAAGATCATAATCTGTCCTTTTAACTTTATTAAATGATTAAGCTGCGAAAAATAAATAGAAAAGGACGCATTATGTATAGTGGTTCAGGGAATAGAAGGCCCCTAGTCCACTCCACCAACACTCTACTCCACGAGCTTGGAGATTTTCACTATCTGGTCCTCTTATCAATAAAATGTTCCACAACTAAGTACATGCAGTTGAAACCTTCACAAATTTAAGGAAAAACAGAGCCTTTTGGTTCATACACAGAACCAAACACACAACTTAGTATGAGAAGCTGGTCACTCAAAGTAAAAGATTATTTGTTCTTTGAAATTCTTTCTAGTTGTTCTTCACAATTGCAACAACACGCAATTGACAGTCGATAGATCTTCGTCTTCAGAAAGAATGATTTTTAGGTAAAAGAGTTCTGAGTCGATCTGGTTTCAGTAGATCTTGAAATATAATTCGCAACTTTAATAGTAGTCAATTCACAAAATATATTTGTTGTCGAATCATTGAATCTTCAATCGTGTTTCTTCTTCTTTAGAAAACAGATCTTTGTCACTCTTCGTAACAGAAGATATGTAAGTCTTGATTCCCTCTATAAACTGTAGTAGTAAAAAACTCAAGAGATTGATATATATTTTTATCCTTTTTGATGATTTGTCTCTATATCTATAATACAAAATAATATAGGTATATATAGAAAAAAGATGAGCATTCTTCTTTTAAATTCAGATCCACAAAAGTCGCCTTTAGAATCGTCATATTCAAATATTTGAATAATAGAGAAGTCTTAACTCCCCTTAAAATTCTCCATGAAAAAATCCACTTAAATCGATCTTTTGAATTATAAATAAACGGATTTGAATCAGTCAAAGACGCGCTTTAGATTCAGGCTTTTAATATGGATTGAAATCATCCTGATAATCTGCATAAAGACTGCTGCTTTAACAAAGTCATAATTTAAATCTCTGATGCCAAATGTATGGTTGATCTGTACAGCATACATTCTCTAAATGTAAGGTTCAAAACATGAGGTTGATCTCAAACATAAGTTTGATCACAAATGTAAGGTTGATCACAAATTAAGGTTGATCATAAACATAAGGTTGATCACAAATAATTTTCTCTTCAACTTTCAAACGTACGGTATATAATCCATACTTTTATCAGATTCTAAATGAAAGGTAAATGATCCAACGTAAGGTTGTTTACAAAATTAAGTTTGATGAACCATACTTTTGAGAAACAAACATGACTTTCCATACCTACATAGGGTTATTCTTCCATTCTTTTCTGATATTCCAAATGTAAGGTTCCTTCCAAATGTTGGGTTCTTCTTCCATAATTTCTGATAACGTATGGTTGCTTAACCCTGCTTTACTGATAACGTAAGCAATAGTTCTCATCCTTATGCTACTCTCCTCAATGTAGGGTATAAACAATGTTTCTAGAACACACTAAAGTGATTTCCAAACACGTTGAGTATGAACAGTGTTTTCAGAACATGCTAAAGTGATTTCTGAACACGTTTTCAAATATTCCACGCTGATTAAAATGCTTAAATATTATTTCAAAATATAGAAATAAATAATATTAATTTCCTGAAATATACTCTAAGTATAATCATTAGAATAACAAATAAGGGTATTTTTGAACATCTAAATCATTATAAAAAGACAAAGTATTGTTGAAAATGACACTTTCTCAACAACCCCCACATGACTATGTGGGTTTTAGGAATGTATAACTCAACATGGGTGGGTTTCATATAGAAATAACCGGAATATAAAAGTATATATATAGTATCAGACACTCATGACAAACCTATTGGTTTACAACCAAACAAACCAACTCACAACACCTGTCACTTTTGATACCACCGCTAAATGCATTTATTAGTATCTGCAATAGTCATTTCAAAAGGTTAATATCCCTAATAAACTAATGCAGCTTCACATTTTCTCTACATTTAATACTGATTCATTTCATTATTTAGTGTCAACCACATTTAACAATACATCCCACAATTTAATCTTTCAGTAAACATTTCCATTCAATTAACCAAACCAAACCATGATATTCCAAAAATTATTAACCATTTACTCATTTGTTCCATAACCACTCGGGAATATATCACAACATAATTATAGCCTCATTTCCCCAAAAGAACAGAAAAAACAACCCTCACTTCACCACCCCAAAAGCACAGCCAACAAACTATCACCTCACTTCCCTTAAAGTATGACCAACAAACTATCACCTTGCCACCCCTAAAGCATGACCAAAAAACTATCATCCAAAAATTATCAAACCATATATCTCTATCCTATAATCATGGACATTCATCATAACACATCATGATTTTTTTACGAAATTAAAAAGGGTATTTTTTTCACATTCCACATTATTTTAGTGGTATTATCACACAAGCCAAAATCTTGGGTAACCATCTCATTAGCCAAATATAATTAGTTAATCAATTTCCATTTTAGGGTGATACCACAAAAATCAAAAAATTCACAACAAAAAAAGGGTTCCACTACTCAGGTTAAACAGTGAAAACAAAACCACTAAAGACCACAATTTTCAGTGAGGCATTTATCTCATATAATCCATCACATCATAATAGTACCAAATCTATAAAATCATGGGAAAAAAACCCTTTTTACCACTTTCAATTCAAATTAACAAATTATTTATCTCTGATTAAGCCAACAAAACCATAATCTATGGATAAAAAATGTAAACCCCTCCTGCATGATGCATAATAAAGAGAAATAAGAGAAAATATTACTTGAAAAAACCTTTCCAGCTTACTGCGCACTGTAGGATGAAGAAGAAAACCCACAAACCACAATCTCACCATGAGAACCATAGATCTACCTACATTGCATCCCAAGACCATAAATTGCAACCCAAAACACACCCAAAACCATGGAAACACCACCTCGGCAGATCCATGGGAGAATAATGTAAGAAAACAGGTGATAAGGATAAGAGAACCCACCACGGATCGCCAACGAACATACAATAGGATCAATGGATCGAAGAGGGATTAAGGAGGGATCTAATAACACCTTGGGGCACCTGGGGTTTACAAAAAACAATTGGAAGAAGATATCATGGCCAAATAAATAAAATTTTGTCCGAAAAAAGAATTTTAAAACTATACTAGATCAGGGGATTACATGATATGCAATCCCATTTCACATCGTGAAATCTCCAATGTTCGGTTTCTGCCAAAAAACATGTTGCCTCTTCATTTTATTTTATTTTTATAACCCTGATATATTACATGACATTAAACCCCACTTCATATTTTTTTAATATATTTACACATCATGAAACCTCCTAGAAAATATATGAAACTGAATTTCATGTTGTGTAATCCAGTTACACATCATGTAATTTCCCTTCATCCATCCTTTATAAACCAAACTTCTCAAGACTCCCTCTGAGCCTCCTTCGAATACCTCCAATAACCAAAACTATAAAATTAATAGATCAGGAAGGCATGGAAAGTCACAAATATGTTGTAATTATACCATCATAATTATTTCTTAGGGTGGGTTATTATTTTTTCAAAAGATATTTTCATGGAACCCATTTCCTTTCCATGTGTTAATCAAGTTATGAAATTAATAATTTTTATTTCTATGCATTTTATAATGAAATAAAATAGATATACACTTCATTAATGTTATAGTTCTTGTAAATTTTTCATAATGATGGTTAAATCTATTATAAACCAAGGAAGGGTGGCTCTATTATAAACCAGGGATGGGTGGTTCCGTTAAAAACCAAGTATGGGAAGTTATGTTATAAACTAAAGAAGGTTGGGTCTATTATAACTCTCTAATTCATTGGTTAAGGATTATGTTCTATAGATAATTACATTAGAAGTTAGTTGTATTAGTTATTCCTCTTGTAAGGGTTATTAAAAGGGCTCTATGAAGATAATTTTCCTAGATACCAACACTTTTTCTTTATGCTTTCTATGAGTTTTTAATGGTTCCTTTGATAAAGATTTATATCGCATGGGTCATTACTATTGATCTTAGACTCTTTCCATAAGTAAATATTTATACTATTTTACATGTTTTATAATATAGGTTTTTATGTGTATAAATTCTCTTATTTCATTATCATGTACTTTTATTATGTCATTATATCCTTATACTAATATTATTCTCACTGATGAAATTCAATTGTTAATGCTTATGTTTATCCATGTAAAGAATTTGAGCTCACCCTTATTATGATTTATTTTCCCTGGGTTGTAAAGAATGGTTTTATTTCTGTTGTTTCTAATAAGGTTACTATATGGGAAGAACTTATTGGAATATGGATGAAATTTTTATGAACCAGTTGTTTATGTATCCAATTTGTTATGTAATATATTTTCCTAATTCTATAAAACTATAAGCCTAAAATTTTTGTGGTTATGTAAGTGAAATAATAATCCAGTTTGATTTTATATGTTTTAGATGGGAAAAATTGGGTCATGTTTATTTGTATCAAATCTAGATATATAAAGATTTTTTTTTTAGCACCAAATCCAGTAGTTTGGGTTTAGGGATGTTAAAGAAAGGTAATGATGAATATCATGCACTATATAAAGGTAAGGAGGTGATACATAAAGGTAGGGTTAGACTTGGATTGGATATGTAAAGGTTGTAATTTTTTTCACACGGTCAGTCTAGAAAAATTCATGCAGTCTATCCACTGATCATATGCATGAGTTTGTTTTTATAGTTGATCCACTGACTATATGCATGAGTTTTCTCATGCAATCGATACACTGACCATAAAAATTTGATCTTATTTTCAATCTAGGTTTAAATTCGATATATATGTGTTCTTAATCAATATTGTTCAGTCACTTCACCTAGTAGATATTCCCCATGGTCAGTTCCATACATAGAGAATTGTTTATGGATCTACTCGGTGAAAAACTTTGTTTCCATAATTTGTGTTTTCTGAGGAAATGATATAATAATGTGCAAAATTTGTTCTTTATGATTTATACAAAATGATAATTTATTGTGATCCAAGTGAGATAAAAGGGAGATTGATATGGTTTCGATGTTGTAAACTACATGTGCCACATCACAATGATTCATGATTCCATACATATGGAAATTTTGAATGAATTTAAGGAAATAGATTTCATATAGAATTAAAATAAAATGATCTCTGATATTTAAAAATCACCTATAGTTATAAATACTAAAATTAATTAAGATTTAAATGAATATTATTTTCATGATATTAATGAAGAAGATAAGTTACAGTTATTCAAATATCATATAAGAATAAATGGTTGAGTCTTCTGGTGATTTATACTAGAACAAACTGGAGATTTTTTGGCTGAAGAAGAAGAAGGAAAACCTTCTGTGATTTTTGAGATATTAAATATGAAATTATATTTTATAAATAAATGATAAATAATATTCATAATACTATTATTCTATGAATATATATTTATAAAAGTGTTAAGAATGGTTGGTCATTTTAGTGAGAGAACTCACAAAGCATTGTGTAAGAATTATGAGATCTCGATAATTTCATATATTAAAGAGAGATAAAGGGATTTAATCTAGAGAGATATTTTTATAAATAAGAATAATTACTACTTGAGTATTAAAAATGAATAATAAAACCTATATCTTTCTCATTATGGAGTGATTTTTGAGATCAGAAGTGTTTTTGTAAGGACTTGATCCTTATTTAACACATAATTTCATTTTTAGACAAGAATTATCTTTCTTACATTAAAAATATTTTTAAGGTTTATAGTTTTATAAAATTAGTCCATGAATATTACTCAAAAAAACCCATACAATACATATTGGAAACATCCTATTAGTATCTATTTTTTCACAATTCCAAACATTTAAAAAGAAACATGTTTTTTCATTAAAAATAATTATAAATTTCAATATGTCTTCTTTATTGTTCCTAATCATATGAAAAACCTATTAAAAACATTTAAAAATATGGTATGATCACATAAATATTAGTAAGGGATATAAAAATAAAGAAAGAAACTTGTTAGTGCCTTTTAAAACAATAAGATCATAAAAAGAGAATACCTTTAATATAATAAACTTTTAGCCCAAATAATCATTTAATTTCATAAGAAATATACCTTTACTACCCAAATTTTTTATAAAATGCTTTATGAAAAAACATGAATGAAAAGTCATAATCATGAGGGTTTCTTAGAAAACATGAGAACCCATGAGAAATGTTTTCCTAAAAGCATAATTTTTTCCCTTAAAGGGAATAATCATTACTTTAAAAATATCATTAGCTTACCTTTTTAAAATCAAATTATTTCCATGAAAACAAATTACCAAGAAAATAAAAATCAGGTTGGTACCTTAGGATGTCATCTTCATATAACACTTACAATTGGAATATCCATATAACATAATTCTAATATAATTATCTAGAGAAAAAAATTATTACCCAATTCATTAAAGAGCTATATCGAGATCACATGATCATAAAAAATATCCAAGGACCATAACATTCAATAAATACATAAAATATTACATTTAAATCCTCATAATCATAAAAATATCCTTTTAAAATCACAAGTAACACATTTTCAGATATTGATATATCTCTTTCCTTTGAAATCCAATTTTCAAAACTAAAATTCCTAGAATAAAAGAAATGAGGGTTTTTCTTTGAAAAAAACATGGAAGTGTATAAATTAATCCAAAACATAAAATAATATTTATGGATATGGGAAAATTTGTTGGCTCTGTATATGTTAAAATAGAATAATCCTTTTTCCATTTTAAAAAAAATTATTATTAAAACCTTTGAAAGAGATTAAAAAGTGAAAAAAAATATTTATAATTAATTTATGTAAATACAAATATATATATAAAATAATTTTAATAACTTGGACATGGAAGAAAAATATTTATAAAATAAAACTTGAAAACATTTAGAATGTGATTTTTAAGGTAATGTGTCTCTTGAGTCTACCTCGTCATGTACATTTTTTATCTTCTTGAATAATAAATTTATTTCAATAATTTACTTTATTACAAACCTTTTTCAAATTTATTATTTATTTTATTTTATTTTTTACCTTGTTATATTCAATTACTTAATCAATTAAGTTCTCCTCATATATTTTTTATGAAATTCAACCCATATGTCTAAAATGACTTCAGTAGCTTGACTATGGTCAAAGTGGGAAATTATTCCATCATCTCCAAAATAATTATCATTTTATACATCAATTATAATTTTAAAACCAACCATGAAAAATATTTTAGAAAAATAAACTATGTTACACTCATGGAGACAGTAGGTCATACATATGCATGAATATCATTTACATTTTTCTAGGATCATGATAGAAAGAAGTAAAGTGTTATTTTATATTTCTATAATGATCATTATATATTTAATATCAAATTTTATCTTTAAAAAAGTTTCTATATATCATTTATGAGATGTTTTGATGAAAAAAATTGAATTTCTTCATGGAGGTAGTAGTCTACACATACACTTAAACGACTTTATCATTTTTAAATGATGGAAAGGTAAGAAAATATATGATATATTAACCTTTTATAATAATAATTATGTCATTAATATCATATATGTACATTGAATTCATCATTATAACCTACCATAAGATGTGTTTATAGAACAAAAATTTATTGGTTCGTAAGGTGGTAATCCTTTGTACACACGAACGATGGTTTTATTTCTCATTTAATATAAAAGGAGATGAATATAGGTTATTATATTAAAATAATAATATATAATTTAATGTAATATATTGGTGTTATTATTTGAACATGGTTGAAGATTATTTGAAGGAGGTATGAGAATAAATAAATCAACATCACTTGGTTAAGAACTATAACTCTTCTTTATGAAACCTCTTTAGGATTACACCAAAATCCCTCCTAGGATGGTTTTATAATTAAAAAAGGCATGTATGCCATGGGTTTTTTTAAAGAGATTTGAGTCTATATTTTTTAAACCAAAATAATTTTTAATTATGAAGAAAATAGGAGAGGTGGTTCCCTTTTATAAGTGAGGGGGGACACACTCTAGGAATTTCTTAATGTATTATATTAATATAAATTTATTTTTATGGAAAATTGCTTCAAATTGGTATAATTAAAATTTAATATTAGTATGGGTCTAAATACACTCTTTTAAGAAAATTTTTACAAGTTTAGGTGATTTTTTACCCATGTCTTTTATTTTAACCCCCCACCCCCCACCCTCATTAACCCTTTTGACGATTACCATGATAATAAAGTTTTTTACTCCTTAATTATCAATATAGTTACTATAAAAGTAAAATTGGACAATAAATGGACCATGTTTGTTATTTTAAATAGTATCCCAATCACTTGGCTGAAGATTTTATTTATTTAGGAATTTTAAATCATTTAATAAAATATTATTTATTATAAAATATCATTTATGTCATTTTTGAAATTAAAAGAAATATTATAATATAATATATGTCTATCTCATGTAAAATTGTTCCAAAATGACATGTATTTTAGGATAAGAAATATATGGTATTAATATAATCACCCATTCAAATTTTTAAAAATTTTGATATTATTTTAAACCTTATCTTTTGGATTAATCTCTTGTTTCAAAAATTTTATGTAGCATCCCCCATTTTGTACCAAATGGAATTTTTTGTGGAATTTGAGTTTTCTATTGGTGGATGATATGTCCTGAATTTCAAGAAAAAGAAAAAGGTTATGAAGCTTTGAAAACCCAAAAACATTTTTTATGTGGTTTTTGTTTCGATGGAAGTCATGGAGTTTCAAGAAAACACTAAAGGAAGAACAAGCTTCCAAACTACTGAAAATAGCCCATGTAATATTTACACAGTGTGTAAATTATTTACATGTCATGTAATGGTGTCATGGGGTGAAGGCTAAGAAATTTTTGATGTTCGAGATCAGGTTCCTTACCTGAGGAATACATGACATATATTCATTACACATCATGTAACCATTATACAATGTGTAGTAATAACATGTCATGTCATGTGTGAGTAGCATTTTTTTAAGCAGAGCAGGGGACTTAGCCCCCATTTCTTTTTTCCCTCACACATAGGATGGATCTCTTCTTGGAACTTCCTCCTCCTACCTCACCTATGTTTCAATATATCTCCCCCATAATATGCCTATTTCTCCCACTATCAGTCATGTTGGATGCATAGAAGTAAGATCTTTACTATGCTTCCTTCTCTTCCTCATTTATCTTTTCATATTCCTCATTGTTTTAGTGTGAACTAATTCACCCTAATTTTATGGAATCTTTCCATTTATTCATTATCTATTGATCTAGACCCAATCAAGTCTCATTGTTTGATGAGTGAAGTTTCATTAGTATATGGTTGGTGGTCTATAGTTTTTCCATAAAAGTTTTATTGATATATAAATTACATTGTTGTTACATACACCAGTATTCCCATGAAACTCCTATAAATGATGTGTTTTAATTATATAACCTAATTCCCAAATTCTAGTTTCCTTGTACAATAAATTGGAATAGTTTGAGGTCTTGGACCTCGAGATGTAGACACCCCTTGTGGGTGTGTACCTTGAATTTACATTAATTAATAAATTGTTTCCAAATAAAACCCCTTAATGAGATGTGTTGTATTATAAAATGTGATGAGTTGATAAATTGTAGGGTGGATGGGTATAGCCCTCCACTATTTTATCTCCTAGTGATTGAACCACCACAATAGGCTTTATAACCTTCTCATATTAAATTAATTTTGTTGTTTTGTGTATGGTATGATTTTTAACATGGCCTATTTAATACCTATTACATGTATGGTGTTATATTCCAAGGGAAAACCACCTAGATTTAATGTTTTGAACCAATTATTAGTATTCCCTGAAGATGGAATGAACCTTTTAATCAAAAAATGACATGTTATGGGCATAAAATTATTATTATTCATTGAATTGAAATGGTAAATGAACGTTACCCTTGTAAAATATTCTAGTTTGGTAAGATTTCATAGTCCTACTCATGGACACTATAGTATTTTAAAATTTTACAGTGAATTAATGTATTTCTTACACATTGAGAGATAATTGGGTTCCTTTTTATGGAATGATAATGATGGTCTCAAGGGTTGTTGAGACTTTATACACTGGGAGTGATACATGTTATATCTTGGACGGGCTCATCATGCGGGTTACTTACCTCTACATGAGTGATACGGGTTCCCAAGGGAGAACCCATGGATATCCTTGGTGGAAATATGGTTACACCATACCATGAGTGATACTCTAACCCCTTTATGACATAATAGGGATGATCTTAGAGGGTACATGTTTTACTTTATTCCAAGAGTGAAACTTGGTATTCCATTTATGGATCACCTTGGATGAACCCCTTTAGATTTTGAAAATTATGATTCTCTTGGTGTGAAACTTGGGTTCCATTATAAGGTTTACCTTAGACGGGCCCAGGATGAAGTTTAATTGAATAAAAGAGATGCATATTTAAATTAAATGCAAAACGATAATTAATTAAATAAAATGATGTGTCTTCCAGGACAAATCACATGATTTGGTTAGATTTATCCTTAATATTTAGTTACGATGAACTGTTATTACATTGTATCATATTTGTACAAGTTCACTTATGTTTAGAGGCATTTCAGCTTAGGCCGGAGTAGTTATGGTTGTCCATGTGTACCTTAGGAGCATGATCCGACCTATTTAATTTAATTTATTTATTTATTACCTATCATAACTAAAATCTATTGTAATTTATATTCATAGGTTGTATTATTATTTATACACCATTGGTAGTGGCCTACTAAGTGTATCTCAGACCCTGCTTGGGGATCCATTGCACTGGGGTACCTAAGAAGATCTCATCTTCATAGGTTTAGGGATTATTATCATGAACCATCTCAGGTACCCTGGTAACACGATAACTAAGCCCGCCCTGACATAACCTGAAGGACATTCTTAATCCCCATGGGTCAGCAACTAGCACCTAGTATCATACAAACTGAAAGTGGGAATGATTTTTTCACTAACAATGAAAAAAATAAAAGAAACAAGACAATATTAATAATAAAAGAAACTCCACTGGGAGTAATGTACAAGAAGTCAATAGGACATAAACAAGACCAAATTACTACAACTCAAGTACTAAAATAGAGGAAAACACCCCAAGTCCCTAAGGACACAACTCACCAAGTCCAAAGTTCAATAGATAGATCCACCTCCAAGTGATTCTTTCCCCTTTCTTGAACCTAGAAGGAGATAATCTACAAACACCTGAAGGCACAAGTAGGGTGTGAGATAAAAAGATGATTAGAGTCTCACCACATATTCCATAATAGATTCCAAAATAGATTAACTAAAGGAATTCTTTTAATTTTAAAGATAAATAGTTTTTTATTTCTAAAGAATATTTAAACAAATCATACTATACAGTTCAAATGATAGGAAATACTTTAATAAAAGGATTAAAAATGATGGAATATTTCTTAAAACAATGGCTTAAATAAAATAGTTACATAAAACAGTTTATGTAAATTCAGAAGGCATGTAAAGCAGTTCAAACAAAATTGGAATACATTTATATATAAAATATAAATAAAAAGTAGCAGCATGGTCATATTTAAAATAGGTATGAAATTTTCAGGCTAAAGGACTCTACACTCTCTAAGTGATCGCGGTAATATGTGTATACACACATCCCTTTGACACTAGCCAAAGGCGACTCGTCGCTATCCCATCAAGCATGTGACCTGCTGCATTTATGTTTTAGAACGTTTTAGTGGTGTATAATGTATCCAAATAACTCACCAACTACCTATGTCTTTCATGTTCTCTTACATAATCAATGATGGGAAATTTATTTTATGACTATTTAAAATACAATTAAATCTCATTCTTTTATTTCAATGCCAATTTTTCATTTAATGCCAAAATGAGTTTTAATAAGAAAAAACATGCCTCTTTCCAAGATAAAACCAATAGGTTTATATCAAAACATTTTAAATCCATTTCCATGAGTTTGAAATAAATTCAAAAAAAATCCATCATTTCACAATAAAACATTTCCATTCATTTTTTAAACATATCCCAACTTAAAGGAATTGGGGTTTTTTTACTAGATTCTTGCCAAAACCATTTCAAAAACCCCAATTCACTAGAATTGGGTTTTCACCACAACAAAATGAAATAAATTTTGAGAAATTAAATTTAAATCAACAATTTAAATAAATCACGATATGCAAGGTTAATCAATTTGTCTAAATGAGATGGAATCACCTACCGTTTTTCCAAAATTTAACACTTGCAATGACACCTATCAATGAGAACGAAGATACATAAGACCTCAAAAAAACCTAAAGATGATATCCAACATCATGAAGCATATATACATCAATTATAGGATGATCAATTGAAATATAAATGGAGGATAAAGAGAGAAAGACGAAGAATGAGGGAGAAATATTACCCGGGAAACACATCGCCAATGCAACGATGATCGGACACTGAATGAGAGGATCTGGAAGGGATGGAGAGATTCAAGATCACCTAGGGAAGGCTTTGGTTCTAGAGGAGTGAAATTTGAAAGGATATAAAAAGGATATATTGGTCGTGTTGCCTCTTTTAAAACCACATTCAGGGTATTACATGACATGTAATCTGAATACACGTTGTGAAACAATTAAATTTTATAACCACAGAAAAATGTGTCACCTCGAATTAAAAATTGATGCCCCAAATTTAAAAATGATATTTAATTCACTCACGACATGTGAATTCTCATCACATCATTTACCCTTCACATCATGAATCATTTCACAACTTTCATCTAGAAACTCTTACACATCGTGTAACCTAGTTACACGACATGTAACCCTCCTGCTACCTACAGAAGAGTCAGTTAAAGCTAAGAGTCCAAAAAATCTCTAACTTCACCATTATACGTTTTTTCATAATTCATTCTCAAAACAACCTAGTCAATGAAAAAGAAAAAACAACAACAAGGATAAATACATACCTGTCAGATCAGTAACGGGATGTTACAACTTCTCCACCATAAAAACTTTTTGTCCCCAGAAATCCTATGAAGAATCTTCCATGCCAAAAAGATGGGGCCACTATTCTCTCATTGGTGTCTCACATTCCCATGTCTCTTGACAATTATAACCATGTTTTCATAGCACTCGAATCAAAGGTATCTTACTCCCATGAAGTACCTCGGTCTCATAATCAATTATCCTGACTGGACGCTAAGTTAAAGATAAATCAGGTTTAATCTCAAGATCACTCCAACTCAAAACATAAGATGGAACAAAGAGATACTTTATCAACTATGATACATGGAATAATTTATGTATCGACATCATCTATGGAGGAAGTTCTAAATGGTATGAAACTTTCCCCACCTACTAAACAACCTCAAAAGGTCCCACAAAACAAGGAGCAAGCTTCCCTTTACTCCTAACTCATAAATGACCCAACCAGGGTGAAACTTTCAAGAACACCTTATCACCAACTAAAAATTCCAAAGGTCTATGGTGATGATCAACATAATACTTATATAGGTTATGTGACATCAACATTATCTAATGAATTAACTGAATCATTGATGTCATTTCTTGCACCAAACTTGTTTCAACCTAGGAATATTCACCAATCTCCGACCAACACAATAGATATTTACAAGGTCGGCCATAAAAGGCCTCAAAAGGATCCATCCTGATTACTGACTAGTAAATATTATTTTATGAAAATTCAACTAGCCTCAAGTGACCATACAAATCCCCACTGAAGTCAAGAACATGGGTGTTCATATCATAAAGAATCCATATATCTCTCTTTGTCTGGCCATAAGACTATGGATAATAGGTCGTGCTCAAATGTACCAGAGATCCTAGTGCCTCCTGAAGGCCTCTCCAAAAGAGAGAATTAAACTAAGGATCCCTATCATATACTATAGCAGATAAAACTCCATGAAAATGAACAATCTCTTTCATATATAGATTTAACTACTCCTCAACTTTGGTGGTATCACAAATGGGTATAAAGTGATAAGACTTGGTTAGCTTATCGATCACAACCTATATCGCATTCTTCTATCTATAGGTGTATGGAAACCGAAACAAAAAGTCTATATAGATCTCATACAACTTCCAAGTAGGGATTGGAAGTAGCTAAATAAAACCTGAAGGTTTTTTGTGCTTGACCTTAACCTATTGACATGTATAGAAATGAGATAAAAACTCAATAATGTCCCATCTCATACCTGGAAACCAGAACCATTGTTGCATGTCATAAAACATCTTTGTGGTTTTTGGGTGCACATCACACTAGGAATTATGAAATACCCCATTATAGCCTTACTTACTGCAAATAAAATAATAAAGTGGTTCTGATAACATAGAACATCCTCTTTAGAGAAATATCACTGGTCAACTATATTCCCACCATAACGAGAGTATTTGATGCTACAGAATTCATCATGAAGTTGTTGATCTTGAAGAATAATTCTAAGAAGAGTGGATGATAACTGAATACTGGATAAAGAAACCTCATCACCTGATTTATGGACTCCAATATGAAACTAAGAAAAGAGGGCCATCAGATTCCACTCTTTTGAATATTCTCACACTCCCTAGGTTGGAAATTTCATGTTCAATGCATCTACAACAACATTCCCTTTCTTCGGGTTATAGGTGATGTCAAAATCAATATACTACAGGTATTCCACCCAATGCCTCTGTAAGAGATTTAAATATTTTTTATAGAATATATAACTCAAGATATTATGTTATGAAAACATAGTAAACCTTTCTCCATAAAGTTAATGTTACCAACTATTAAGTGTGTTCATCATAGCAGTAAGTTCAAGGTCATGGGTAGGATAATTCTTATCGTGCGGCCTAAGATGATAAGATCCATAAGAAACCGCATGATTTCCCTAAATAAGAACGCATCCCAAGCCTAAACCCAATGCATCACAAAAGACCACATAGCCCTGCCCGACCTCTAAAAGTGTCAAAATTGGTGCTGTATTCAAAATACATTTTAGATAAACAAAATAACTCTAAAATATATCATTCCAAGAAAACTTCACCCCCTTCTAAGTTAGAGTAGTAATTAGAGAAGCCAACTTTGAGAAGTCCTTCAAGAACTGATAATAATATCTAGCGTATCCCAAGAGGCTCCAAATCAAAAAGACATTATGTGGTTGCTCCCAAGTCATAACAACCTTAACCTTCTCAAGATCAAATGATGTTAATTTTTCTAACACCGTGTGTTCTATGAATTTCACTTCCCGAATTCAGAACCCACACTTTGAAATCTTTTCATAAAGTCAATGATTTCTCAGTAGACTCGGAACTGTTCTCAAATGATTCACATGATCCTCCTTGGATTTAGAGTAAGTGTGGATGTAATCCACAAAGACTAATACAAAGGTATCTAGATACTCATGGAAAATCTTGTTCATAAAATCCATGAAAACTATAGAATAATTTGTTAGACTAAAGGTCATAACAAGGTACTCTTAATGGATGTACCTACTCTGAAAGGTAGTTTTCTGAATGTCAGATTCTTTTATCCTTAATTGATGGTAACCAAATCAAAAGTTGGTCTTTGAAATGCATCTGAATGTGTGAATATTCTTCAAAAACCCACAAGAGGAGGGAGTATTTCCATTAAATTGGATATGAGAAAGGCTTTTGACACTATTGATTGGGACTTCATTGGTAACATTATGCACAGGTTTGGTTTTCATCCGACTTTTATTCAGTGGTCTTAAACCTTGATTAGCTCAGCCTATATTTCCATTATTGTCAATGGATACCCTAAAGGATTTTTTAAGTGCACTAGAGGGGTCAGGCAAGGAGACCCCTTGTCTGTCATTATCTTTTCCATTGTAGAGGATTACCTCAGCCGACTGATTACTTACAATGTTGATAGGGGAAATCTGAAAGTTCTTCAAGCTAACAGAGGTAACTCTGCCCCCCTCACATCTTCTTTTTGCTGATGACATTATCATTTTTACTCAAGGGGGAAAAAGAAACATTCAGAATCTCAAATCTATCCTCCATCACTATGAGCTTGTCTCTGGACAACAGGTTAGTTGGAATAAATCCTTCATTTTATTTGGGGAAAAAATTTCAGATTCCAGGAAGCATTGTATGATTCAGAGTCTTGGTATCAAAGAAAGATCCTTTCCTTTCACATATCTTGGAGTCACAATTTTTTTAGGTAGACTGAGATCCACCTATTTTACTGAAGTGGTTTGTCAAGTTAGAAGAACTCTCTCCAATTGGAAAGGAAAAGCTCTCTCTATGACGGGAAGAATCTGCTTAGTTAAACATGTGATCATTTCCAAACTTTTTTATTATTTTATGGTGTAATCCTAGCCTTCTTCTATATTTAAGACTCTCAACTCCCTTATGAGGAATTTTGTTTGGAGTGGCAGCATTCTGGAAAAGAAAATTATCACTGCTCCATGGACCAAATGTTGTTTACCTCTCACTATGGGGGGACTTAGGATTAAGAATATCGAGCTCTTCAATAATTCCCTTCAAGATCAATTTATTTGGAGACTTATTAATGGAAAATCAGCATATCTTGACTTTATTAGAGAAATAATACTTACTAGATTGATTTCTGGAAAGTTTTCATACATGCAATCTTCTGTTTGGCCTAGTTTGAAAAAGATTTATCAAAAGATTAATAACCATTCCCATTGGTTGGTGAATGCCTCCTCCAAGCTGAAATTCTAGAGAGATAACTGGACAGGGATACCTCTAATTGAGAGTATAAATTCTGATTCTTTGGATGTTTATATTGATGCCTCTATTTGTGATCAACTTGAGCTGAGCAACAATCTGCCTACTCATATTATGGGAATTGTTAACTCATATGATTTTATAAATTCTGACGATATCATGGTATGGGAACCAACTGTACATGGAATGCTTGACTCTAAAAGCTTCTACTATCATTATATACAGGGAATTCACTCCAATGATATCCAGAATTTCAGAAGATGGATACAACCCTCTCGGTTTACCCTTCTCTGGAGAATTCAAATGAAAAAACTGCTAGTGGACAGCAATCTTCAAAAAGTTGGTATCTCTCTTTTCTCAAGATGTGACTTGTGCCACCAACATATAGATGATCTGGATCATTTATTCCTCTCTTGTAAAACTGCTACATCAATCTGGATATTTATCTTTTACCTCTTCGACATCTCATTACCACAGGTTGATAACATAGCAGATTTTCTGCACTTTATTGCAGCCAAACAACTCTCCAAGCAGATCCACATCCTCTTCCTTGTTGCTTGTTCTGAAACTTTCCACATCCTTTGGAGAGGCAGGAAAAATTCTAGGCATGACAGGTCTTCTTTTAATCACAATGTTTCCATTTCCATCATTCTTGCAATGACTTGAAATGCAAATCAGTTTCACACGGGACAATGTCACAATTCCATCAAAGACTTTGCAGTCTTGAGAAAGCTTCATCTGTCAGGTAATTTTCCCAAACCTATGGGCACTATAGAAATTTTCTGGATCCCTGCCTTTGCAAGTTGGATCAAATGAAATCTTGATGGTGCCTCAAAGGATAATCCTGGACCAGCTGGTTATGGCTTTGTTTTTCAAGACCACAATAGTGACTTGATTGAAGGTTCTTACGGCTCTTGTGGTCATGTCACTGCCCTTGAAGCTGAGATGATGGCACTTATAAATGCAGTGGAAATGGCTCACCAAAGAAATTGGAATAATCTCTGGTTCGAAAGTGATTCCTCTACTATTGTGCAAGCTGTTAGGAAAAATCAGATTCACCTTGCCTGGAAACTTACCTTGAAATGGATCAAATGCCTTGACATTCTTGCCTCCATGAGCTTTATAATCATGCATGTCTACCGTGAAGCCAAATATCTTGCTGACAGACTTGAAAATAAAGGTATTTCTGAATCCTCTGAATTACATTTTACCACACTTGATGAGGATTTTCTCAGTTTACTTAATAGAGACAAATGTAAAATTCCCTCCTTCAGACTCTTGTAATTTGCCTTATTTATTTGAGACTTTCTTGTTTGCCTTTTAAAAAATGATCTATTCCATTCTGAAAATGATTTCAAGAGGTTTCAGGTAAATAACTAGAAAACTCCAAGCTATCTCAACATCTAATAGAGAGAAGACACGATAAGGACTACGAAGATCATGCTCTCTCTTCGTACCAAGGAGTGTAGTAATATTCATTACACAAGACAAAAGCTTAATAAGAAGATTAAAAAGATTAAAAAGATGGGTCGAAACAAATTAATGAGATGCATTGATATCAAATAGATTAGTCACTAATGATGAAACTATAGTAATGGTACCTATCACAGTCATTGGACATGTGTCTGCTTCTTCTGGAGACTCTTCCACTATATGAAGTAGCTTTGTTCTGGATACCTATAGCTAGAACACTTTTATACATGAAGCATCATATTTCCCTGTAGTTTTAGTAGGATTTAATGATTTTATTCCACTATGAGGAGTAAAAAAATTATTTTAGAATCTTTGTAAGTGTCCTCAATGTCCGAAGAAGCCACGGTTCTTGGGTGCTTTAGTGAAAAAACTCTTAGAATGTCATGGATTTCCACACTAATATAAAATTAAAGGACTTCCTCCTGGTGTTTTCAGAGGTCTAGAATGACTCTATCATCAAGAACTACAGTGAGAATCATCACGCTTCTATTTTACCTTAAGGGAACTCACACTACCACTAGGAGAGAAAGAAACTCTTGATAACCCTGACTTCCAAACCATATCCATTCCGACCATCAACACTCTATCTAGAACATCAGCATAAGCATTCAACTTTTTTATAAAAACCTAAGAATGGATAAACGATCGAAATCACAACTCAAACTGTCGAGCCTTCATCTTCTCCTTAGATACAATCTTAGGCATAAATTGCACAAGTTCAGTGAAACGATTTGAATACTCATTCATGGTTATTTTGGCCGGTCAAGCTTGAAAAACTCAACAACCTTGGCCAACAACATTGATTTTGGATAGAACTAGTCGGTGAAAAGAACCATAAAGTATTTTCACTATAATCCCTCGGGTTTATTTTTTTCACCATTGTGTACCAACATCTCCTACTCGGTCCTTCTATAACAAAGATGGAACGCTTCACCTTGATCATGTTTGGTGTCTCTAAGAACTAAAATAGACATTATATCTTTCCCAACCACTCCTCAACATTTTGAGGATCAGTGGAGCCTTTGAAAATTGGTGGATTCTATAGAAGTAACTCTTGAGAACTAACTATGATAGCATCCCTATGAGGTTCCATAGTTAGAGCCTGAATGGGGCCTAGAAGTGGTGCATATCCCAGAGATTGGATAGTGTGAACAATCACCTCAATTAGATTCAGGTCCACTAAAGGATTCACTCGTAGAGGTTTAGTAGAAGCCTCTTCCTGGATTTGATTCTCACATATTCTCAAAGGAATGATGCTATATAACATTATTAAACAATAATGAAGGCATCATTTTAACACTCAAACTGAGAATCAATGTAAATTATTCCCAATATATAGAACAACCAAGATTTGGATTTCACTCTATCTAAATCACAATAGGAAAATACTAGAACTAATCCATAAGGTGTCTTTCCCTAACCACCCCTAGCGACTTAAGGTTCATTGCAGTGAGAGTTTTTCAGGAACTCAATATCAACTAACTCCTATATCCCAACAAGATTTCACAAATGGATACTAAATTCAAGACAAAAATCTCAATCTGGAGCTCAAATAAAACTTTTTCACAAACCGGCCTGAGTACCCTGGTAACACGATAACCGAGCTGGCCTTAACATGTCCTAAAGAGCGTTCCTGATCCCCATAGGTCGGTGACTAGCACTTGGATCATACAAACTGAAAGTGGGAATGATTTTTCCATGAATAATGTGAAAATAAAAGAAACAAGATAATATGTATAACAAAAGAAACTCTATTTGAAGTAATGTACCAGATTTCAATAGGGAATAAATAATCCCAAAGTAATACCACCCAAGTATGAAAACAGAGGAAAACACCCCAAGTACCTAAAGACACAACCCACTAAGTCCAAATTTTAACAGCTGGATCCACCTCCAAGTGATGATTTCCCCTTGCTCGAACCTGGAAGGAGAGAATCTAAAAACACCTGAAGGAACAAGTAGGGCATGATCTAAAAATCCCAATAGGGTCTCACCATGGATTTCATAACAGTATCAAAAATAGATTAATCAATGGAATGATTTCAACTTTAAAGATAAATAGGGTTGGCATTACTAAAGTATATTTAAACATGTCATGTTATAAAGTTCAAATGATGGGAAATACTATAAGAATAGGCTTACAAATGATGGAATATTTCTTAAAACAATGTCTTAAATAAAATAGTTATGTAAAATAGTTTATGTAAATTCAGAAGGCATGTAAAGAAATTCAAACAACATTAGAATACATTTATATTTCAAATATAAATAAAAAGTGAGAAACATGGTCATCTTCCAAATAGGTATGAAAGTTTCAAGCAATAGGACTCTACACTCTCTAAGTGATCATGACACTGGACAAAGTAAATTCATCACCATCTCATTGGGGATGTGACCTACTACATTTATATTTTAGAATGTAATAGAAACATAGAGTGTGTCAAAATAACTCACCAACTACCTAAGTCTTATATGTGATCTTACATAATAAATGATGTGAAATTTATCTTAAAAACTGCTTAAAATACAATTAAATCCCATTTTTTCATTTCAATTATAATTTTCCATTTAAAACCAAAATAGATTTTAATCAAAAACATGCCTCTTTCTAAGATAAAACCATTGGTTTTCTATCTAAATTTTTTAAGCCATTTAAATGAGTTTGAAATCAATTCAAAATAAATTCCATCAATTCACAATCTAAAATTTCCATCCATTTTTCAAACAAAACCCAAATCAAAGGAATAGGGGGGGGGGGTTTCCTAGATTCTTTCCAAAACCCTTTCAAAAACCCCAATTCACAAGAATTTTGTTTCATAAAAACATAATGAATGAAATTTTTGAGAAATTGAATTTTAATCAATTATTGAAATAAATCAAAAAAAATTAAGTTAAACGATTTTTTCAAACGGGACGGAATCACCTACTTTTTTTATAAAACTAAACACTCACAATGGAACCCATTAATTAGAAGAAGGTGTATAAGACCTCAAAACACAACCAAGAGATGAGATCCAATATCACAGAGCATAGATCGGGATGATCTATTGAAATCCCAAAGTAGGAGAAATAGATGAAGATGAATAATGTGGGATAAAGCTTACCCAATAATCACACCACCAATATAATGATTATTGAATAATAAATGAGAGGATCTATAAGGGTTAGAGAGCTTCAAGATCACCAGGGGAAGGCTTTGGGTCAAGAGGAGTGAAATTAAAGAGGATCCAAAAAGGAGAGACTGGTCGTGCTACCTATTTTAAAACCACATTAAGGGTATTACACAAAGTGTAATCCCCAGACACGTTGTGAAACAATTAATTTCCATAACCACAAAAAAATGTGTCACCTTAAATTATAAATAGATACTCCAAATTAAAAATAAATGTTTAATTCACTCACAACATGTAAAGGATCATTATATCGGGTACCCTTCATAACGTGAATCCTTTCATGACATGCATCCAGAAACTCTTACACAATGTCTAACATAGTTACATGGTGTGTAACCCTCATGCAGCCTATAGAAGAGCTAATTAAATCTAAGAGTCCAAAAAATATATGACATCTCCATTATAGGTATCCTCCCAATTCATTCTCAACCCTACCCTATCAATGAAAAGGAAAAACCATGACAATATTAAAGGTATACCTGTCAGATCGGTAACGAGATGTTATATTTATTACCTAACTCATGCACCGTACCTAGGATATAGGATCACAGGACTGAGCTAGTACTTTGGATGATCGTGTAGATACCCCTCAGGGGTTTTTATTCCTTTTCCCTTAATCATGTATTATTCTTTATTGCCTCATATGTTGTATGTTTACTACTTATATTATGTAGAATAAACTTGACGTGCATGAATAGATGTGTATTTGGAATTGGAAACCTTTATTTTTTCATTATATTTACTTTATACTGATTTTTCATTTATTTACACTACTTCCTCCACTATTGGATTTATTCATCACATCTAATATACCATTATGATACTCTGATCATGAGGTTATAATCTCCCCACCATACCTCTATTAGACCCTCACTACTAGTCGGTAGCCTATATCATATGGGGAGGCACGCTTGAGGCCATGTGGCGACCAATCTAGCTACTGGTTCCATAATCAGTAAGGTTGGGACATTACAAAGTGGTATAAAAGTGGGTTTTTATTTTTTTGTCTTACTATTCTGGGATTTGTAGACAAGAGACTAGGAATGTGGTGGAACTTGGTAAATAGTCATGTCTAGGATTTATCAACCCATGAATGGTGAGAAGTCTAAGTGGTACAGGATGGGATCGTTGTTCGTGATGTTCGCTATTACGGTTGATTATGATTTCACCTGGAGTGATTGATGTATTTTCCATTATTTACTAATTTCTGGTATTTTACCCTTGGATCAGTATGGAAAGGATATAACAATACATGACTCATTCTAAGAACATATAGATTCGCATTCAATGCATATTCCCTATCATGTAGATTATATTACTAGGATGTTTGTATTTATTTATGTTCCTTGTGTGTTTATTAGCATGCTTGTATATACCATGTTCGGTGGAACTTGCTTAGTTTTGTATTCATTTAGGAATTTCACCAGCATGCTTGTTTTTATAACATGATGCATGATTTATTAATTATGTTATCCTTTACATCATGTCTCTATGTTTTATTTATCATGATTTTCATTTATATTCCATGTTTCCATGCTTATTATTACCATATTTCCTTATATTACTTCTTGTGATAACATGCTTATTTATAAATTTGAAAAAAAATTGTTATTTATGTTATAAAATCAATCTAAATATTTTTTCCCACATAGATTGATGGTGAAAAATTAATTAACCAATCATGACATGTTTGATCCATGAACTATTGGTTTCATGGGCTGAAACATATTGTTTGCGATTGAATGGGAACCGATTGGAAATTTATAGTGTATAGGTGATTTATAAATTGGAAAATGGTGACCCATATAATCAAACCCTCTTTATGATATTTCTATAATATATATATATACAAATATATAAACTTTTGTATAATTGTAAACAGTTTATAAACCTTAAATCTTATATAAATTGGTCATTTGTGGACCTTTTTCATGACTCAACCCAAGTATGTTAGTCTTGTTTCCTGTGTTTATGAGATAACCCCACAAAAAATTGTTTTATATATAAATTTTTATAATGTTTTGGGGTTCATTTTGATTAACCTATAATGATTTTATGGGGCCCTTGTAGGTCTCATTTACTTATTATTTTTTCCCTTAGTATTTAACCCCATAGTGGTGTGTTTATGACATATTGGGATGGTTAATTAAAGTGTATGCATCCATTTATATGGTTTTATATATAATTTTATGGTGGAATATTACTTGATCAATCCCATCCTTAATTAATAAAAGGCCTTTTATCTACTTTTGATCTTTATTCTTTCTAAGGATTCTATTAATTAAAATTACAATTATAACCTAAAGGGTGATTTCTTCTATAGATTACAATTAACATTTTCTTTAACTAAGTCCAATTGTGAGAATATTTTGGATAAATAAAATCGATAAAATGATTTTATGTAATATATTTCCTAATCATGATAGGATGGTAGTTAAATAATTAATTTTTAAAAGGAAGTTTGATAAAAAAAACTATGATCCTGGTGGATTTTTTTTAATAAAGTAAATTGTATAAATGATTTTTTCTAATTGGTACTTAACATTAATTTGAGACTTTAATATTCTTAAATAATTGAATGTAAATTAGTGTAATTAATTAAAATGGAGCATTAGGTTGTGACCTTAGTCTTAACCCTCATATAAGAGTTGATTAAATGTTTTCTTCTGATCTCCTTGAAATGAGAAAATGAGTGTTACCTATGGGAATCTTCTTCTATATCTTGAACTAAAATATAGGTATTTAATCCTAGTTACTCTTCAGGCATGAACTCCTTATTAGGTTAACACTTAATGTTCTTTAAGAGGTTATCCTGAGGTAGGTAGCGCCCTCAGAACATTTAATCCTTGCTAAATGCTTGTGAATCTTTCGGGCATGTGGTATTGTTCAAGTTTCATAGTCCCATGTCAGACTCTTAATTTCTAAGAGGAACTCAGCTTTGATTGGTGTTCATGTAGTATTTTTAATTTTTCTAAGAGAATGGAAATCATGTAATGATCATTTTTAATGGCTTAGACATTCCTAGAGAATGTTCAGCCACTTAGTGGGCTGTGTGACCTGTATTCTTCTTTTGTAAAGGATGATTTGGGAGGTATTTATCTGAATTATAGTCATATGGGATGATATGACTGAGAAAAAAATATTTTTATGGACCATCAGATTCTAAATTAATAGGTTTTATAAGCTTATGGATAGTTCCAAATGATATATTCTTGTGAAAATGAATCTGAGGGTAGTATGTGTCGATACACATGGTACCCTTCGAGTTGCAAAATTGGAATAGTGAACCAGTTCGGTTCGGTGGGAATCGTTAAAGCCTTGAAATATTACACTTCAATCGTCGGTCATCACCAAAGTAGAGTGACATGGGTGTTAAATAAAATCTATCTTGTCCCAATTCTTGGGATGATGTTCCAAAAAGAATCGAGTGTTTTAACATGTTGGGGGAATCATTGGGATTCTATGGATGAGGATATGGTGCATGTAGAAATAACACATGTGGAGTGTCATGTGTACTCCTAAATGTAAATATAATATGGCACACCTTATTGAGGATATTTTTTACCCCCTTTGGTTTAACAATTTCTAAAGCACGGTGTCCACATCTAGAACTGTGTTCAGCTATTGAGAAAGAATGTGATGTGGGGTGAGATCCTTTTTTAGTAAATCTGATAATGAGGACACTCCTAATGTGGGGAGTGTCATGTCAATTCTAGTTAAATGTGTCCTTCCCAGTATAAGGGACAAAACTGTGAAATTGACTTTTAGAAATGGTTATCTTGCCTAAAATTTCCTCGAGGCTACTAATTTTCTTAAAAATGTTGGTGCTTGAAAGCCAGCATGATGATGTTATGGTTGGATATTTACAAAACATTTTAAAAAAACTTTAGTCAGTAATGGAATTTTGTGGTTTCTATTGAAAGATAATAGGATTCCTCAGCTGATAAAGTCATCGTGTTCAGTTGATGATGATTCATTAGTAGTTACAGTTGAGATTTTCAAAGAAATTCAGTCATAGATGGTTCAACCATTCTATTTGTGGGTGATGGATATGGTTGGTTTGAAACCCTACCAAGAAATTCATATTGGTTATTATGAGGTTGTCTTAGGTATTCTTTTAAATTCTTGATATCCTTTTAGTGTACTCTAGTTTTAGTCAAGATCGTGTCCCCAATCTTTACATCATCCCGGATGCACTAAGGGAGCATCAGTTATATGTCGAGCAAAAAGTTTAATATTATCTTCTATTTTGATAAATAGTCTTTGTAGGAGTTGTAATAAAAAAGTGTGGTAAGTTAGAGACTTGGTTAGTATCGAGTAAAACTTGGGTTCCTGGGTAGGAATGGCTTGGACAGACTCATGGACACTATCCATCTATTTGACTTGGCTTCCATTTGGACCAGTCAGTGTTTTTATTCAAGGATGTTTCGGCTTTGTACAAATGTACCACTTATAAATGTTGGAGTATATATTACCTTGTATGAGCTCCTTGGACTTCAGTAAATGATCCCAAGGTCACCTCAGACTTACAGTCAAGATCGGTTGTTTAAATTAAAAAGGGTGATGATCCAAGTGTGTGAGATTAGGTATACACCTATTTTCGTGTTGTGACATGACAACATAAATGAGTGTTTATCTTAAGTACATAACTGGTATATAGTTATGAGTTTCAGTGAGAATCCTTGAAGTAGGATTAAGTGAATTGGATAAAGGGGTCAAGTTTGAGTTTTGATGCATCAAATACTAGATCTAAGAGTCTTCAGGATATTCAGCGGGAAATGGAATGACATTCTTTACTTATTCACTGAATGTGGCCAGTGAGGAACCATATTAGGCATGTCATAAGGATGAGATGAGTGCATTGAAAGGTCATTTGTGGATTTTATTTGAAAATACAGTACAACATGCTGATTAAGGTTGATGAGAGATTGACTATTTCTCCTAGTTAAGAGTCATGTCGTAAGTGACATTAGAGTTCTAAGAGCATGTTTAAATAGGAAATTGTGATGGTGGAAGTACCATGGCTCGGAATTGGACTTTAAATGTTACAACTATGGTGGTAAGTTCCATGGTATTGTAAATGTTAAATAGATAATGATGTTGTCATGTATCAGGTTCTATGGGATTAGGTAAGCGTTGTCTTGGTGTTTAAGTTTTTAAATTTGATCATTGACTTGAGTTTCTACAACTTATGTATAGTATGCTTAATGAGATTCTTATTAGTGTGTTTAGAATTGGGAATGAAACATGTCCATTTAAACAAAATTTCATAACCTGAGTAGGTTGGTTGTTGTTTCTTTTTTCCCCAAGTCTTATCAAGGATAAAAAGTTTTAAGGTGGGGAGATTATAGTGTCCTATATTTTGGACTAAAAAGAAATTACAGTAGAATTTTTTTTTTCATTGGTGGATGATCCATCCTGAATTTCGAGAATCAAGACAATGTTTTAAAGGTTTTTACAACCAAAAATGTTACTTTTAGGTGTAGTTTTTATTTTGATGGAAGTCTCATGGGTTTGGGAAAACACCGGAGGAAGAAGAGGCTTCCAACCTACTAAAAATAGCCCTTGAAAAATTTACATGATGTGTAAATTATTTACACAGATTGTGATGGTTTAATAGAGTGTATCCTAGAAAATTCATGATGTGAAGGCTTAGGTGGATTGCCTAATGAATACATGACATATATCTATTACACTTTATGTAAAAATTACATGACATGTATCAATTATACACCGTGTAAAGTGAGGTAAATTTCTTTTAAATAAAAGAGTAGGGGGTGGGACCCCTATTTCTTTTTTCCCTCATGCACAGGTGGGAGCTCCACTCGGTATCTCCTACCCCCCCCCCTCACCTAAGGTTAAAGAGATCTCCCTCATCGAATGTTCATTTTTCTTGTCATTAGTCGCATTGGATGTGTAACAGTAATATCTTGATTCTGTTTCCTTCTCTTCTTCATTTATCTCATCATATTTAGAATTGTTTTTGTGTGAGACAATTCTCCCTATTTTCAAGGTGTTTTTCTATTTCTTCATTTTCTCTCATAATGGACCCAATAAAGTCTTGATATTGGATGAGTGAAGCATCCTTGGTATATGGTAGGTGTTCTATATATTTTACCTTAAAGTTTCATTTATCTATAAATTATGTCATTTTTAGATGTGATAGTATTCCCATGTGACGCCTCTAAAATACAATTTTTAATTATAGAACCTAATACCCAAATTATATAGCCTTGTATATTAAATTAACACTATTGTAGGTCATGGACCTTGAGATGTAGCCACCCCTTAAGGGTGTGTACCTTGAATTCAAAAAAATTAATAATTTTTTTCTAATAAAACCCCTCAATGAGGTGATTTGTCTTATAAAATGTGATAATTTGATAAATTGTATTGTGGATGAGTGTTTTATCCCCTATTATATCTCCTAGTTATCAAACCACTACCCCAAGGGTTAGAAATTTATCATATTAAATGATTTTTTCTGTATGGTATGCCTGTTAACATGGCCTATTTAATATCCCTTTCATGGATGGTGTTATCTTCCAAGGGAAGACCATGTGGCTTTAATTTTTTAAATCAATTATTAGTATTCCTCAGAGATGGAATGTACATTTTAATCAAAAAAATGAAATGTTATAGGAATTTACTTATTATTATTCCTTGAATTGAAATAGTAAATGAACATGAAACTCATTAAATCCTCCTTTTTGGAAAGATGACATGGTCCTACTCATGGAAAATTTAGTATTTAAGTGAATGAATTTATTGTTTCCACCTTGAGAGATACTCGGGTACCTTTTTACGGAACTCCAAGGAGGGGATCAAGGGTTTTTGAGACTTTATATCTTGGAGTGATACATGTTATATCTTGGATGGGATCACCATGTAGTTTGCTTACCTCCATATGATCCATACTGGTTCCCAAGGGAGAACCCATGGATGGGCTCAGTGGCAAGATGGTTACACCATGCCATGAGTGATACTTGGACCCATTTTTTGATACTAGGGATGATCTCGGAGGGGACATGTTTTACTTTATGTCAAGAATGATACTTAGGATTCCATTTATGGATCTCCTCGGATGGAATCCTTCAGATTTTGAAAATTGTGATGCTCCCGGTGTAATACTTGGATTCCCTTATAAGGTTCACCTTGGATGATCCTAGGATGCCATTTAAATGAATTCAAGAGATGCCTCTATTAATTAAATGCACAATGATAATTAACTAAATAAAAGGAAATTTCCATCAAAATAAATCACATGGTTGGTATTGGTCCATCCTTTCTACTTAGTTATGATGACCTGTTATTACATTGTATCATATTTTTATAAGTTCACTTGTGTTAAGAGGAGTTATGTATTAGGTTGATGCAAGTATGGTATTCTAGGTGTACCTTAGGAATCTGAGCCAACTTATTTACTTTTATTTATTTATTTATTACCTTTCATACTTACACTCTATTTTAATTTATATTCATGGGATGGATTATGCTTTAGACATTATTTATGGTGGCCTACTGAGTATATCTCACAATATGCTTGGTCCACCATTTCACTGAGGTACCCAAGAAGATCTCATGTTTGCAGGTCTAAGTATTATTACCTAAGAAATGAATTTTATCTAGGAGAGAGGAGCACATGAATGAGGTAGTACTCAGGATTCCCATGGAGATCTCCCTCAAGGCTTTTTATTCCTTTTTTCTTATTCATATATTATTTTGTATTTTATCATATGTTGTATGTTTTATATATAGATTATATTGAATAATCTGGATATGCATTCATAGATGTGTATTTTTCATTGGACACTTATATTCTATCATTATATTTACTTTCCTCTACTTTTTCATTTATTTACACTACTTCCTCCATTGCTGGATTTATTCATTACATCTGATATACTAAAGTGTTACTCTAATCATGAGGGTATAGTATCCCCACCATACCACCATTATAACCTCACTTATAGTCAAAAGACTCTAGCATGTGGCGAGGCACACTTGAGTCCTTGCGGTAATCAGTTCATCTACTAGTTCCATACTCAGTCAGGTCAGGACTTTGCATTTTAACTTTATACAGAGAAATGATTTTTTTAATATTAGAGGGTTATAATTTTACTTATAAGGTAAAAATTGGCTCATAAATGGACAAGGGATGAAATTTTCAACTATTTATCATCCTAATTTTCCTTTTTCTATATTTTTATGTTTTTTAAATAATTTACTAAAATATTATTTATCATAAAATATCATTAATGTCATTTTTGACATTTTTCATTTAATTTGACTTTGAAAATAAAATGATAGAAAATGAATTTGAATATAATCATTTTAAACATCACTAAAATATTAAAAATTTCATGTAAAATAATAATTAATTCAAATTATATTACTTTTAATAATTTTAGAATCGTTTATTTTATTTTTATATTAATTGAATAAATATTATGCCTTCGTTGTGTGAAAAATTAAGGTAATTATTTCATCACTAAAAATTATAAATAAATTATTATGATTAGAAATTATGTGTCTTCCAATTAATCATTTATAACTAAAAATAATTCTTTTTTCCCAATCACAAAATAATTTAGATATTAAAATCTAAAAAGTGGCATTTTTAACTTTATATTTTACTTAAATATTATAATGGTAAAAATAAAAAAAATATGGCACCAATTTTCCATATTTTTAACAATTTGATGGAAATGGACAAAATAAACTCATCTAATATGAAAAATTCAAGTTTTAGGGTCATTTTTTTTCTTTATCATGTAATTTTTATCCTTAATTACCCGATTTGTCCTTATCATGGTAACAATTATTTACTGTTGTTACTATTCATAATGAACAAAAATAAAAGGGAACTATTTACCAAATTTGAAAAGCCTAATTCCAAATATGGAATCCATTTTTAAGTATTCAATTTACATAAGTGTTGTAATTTAATTTATAATTAAAACTATAAAATGTGATGAAAAAAAGTTTTTTAAAAAAATGCCTTTTAAAGTATAAAAACATGTTATACCAAATTCATGTATAAAATTCATTCCAAATACTATAATTATATTATTCTTAATCAAAATAAGATAATTAAATTTTAAAATTAATCCATAATAGAATTTTATTTTGAAAATACTTGAAAAGAAAATACAGTTTTTAATAAAAATCATTATTTTTTACTATTCGTTGAAAAAATAAAACTTTTTAGAAAATTATCAAAACTTCATCCTAATATAAATTTGACATTATAAATTCAAAAATAATAAAATTATTATAAAATTAAATTTTTAAAAGTTTCGTAAATTAATTAAGATATTTTCTCATAAAAAGCAACAAAAAAACATTTTTGATGAAAACATATTTCTGAAGCACAAAATTACTTTACTAAAAATTGAGTGATTATTTACTAATAATGTATCAAAAAAATATTTATTAGGACCTTTATATGTATTTAATAAATCATTTAATATTATCCATACCCTCCAATTTAATGGATTGGTTATAATGGCCATATTTAAATGATAATATTTTGTGATTCATTTAATCTTGATGTTGAGTATCTTGTACACTATTAAACATAAATTTATTTTAAAATAAAGTGATATCACATTCTCCCCACCCCCTTTAATAATTTTTTCCTAAAAATTTGAACTTGGGATTGTTAATCAATGGGTTTGTATTTGAAAATACCTTTTTTGAAAAATCACATCATAAAAGGGGTTAATAAAACTTCCTCTTGAAAAGAGTGAAAAGAGAAGTATAAAGTTCATATTTAATAACACATACTAGGTTTCCAAATAGGATAACATTTTTGGGAAGTGAAGATATTGTCATGGAGAAGAAACATAATTTCCAAATAGTTATAGAGAGTGAAAAAGATAAGTGATCACAAGAAAGTGAATGATCATGGGAAATTTAATGACTGAAAAAATATAAACCAATGAGGTGTGAAAATGACTATTAATTCATCAAAAATATAGGTAATAGGATAATTTTTTTTTCAAGCACCTATTCTATATTTGAATAATTTATTTACAATCTAAACTAAAAATATAAGGAGATATACTTAACAAGTATAATTTCATCATTTAATAAATTTTCACTACAATCTCATATTTTTCTCCAAATGATGAGTATTCAAGATGATTTTTTTATGCCTAAATCACTAAAATCAACTTTTAATGGATGACATAATTTCATTAACGTATAATAATTTATTTCTCTTATCCTCATATGTTAAAAAAACCATAATGATTAGCATAAGGTTAGATAATTCCCAAAATAAATAACCATTCATGTGAAGAAATAATACATTTATATCCAAAATTTAACAATATCACTAAAGATTCAATGTAAATCATTCCATAAATAACTATCCTTAAAATTATTCAAAATATTCATGATTAATTGAGAAACCCAAAAATAAAATGTATTTTATCACATATTCTTTTAATATTTATTTAATATTTATCTTCAAATAACATTAAACACTCTTAAAGTATCATAGAAAAATATATATTCCCAAATCATATAATATCCAAGATATTATAATCATTTATATAAATAACTAAATCACCAAAAATCAACAACAAAATCATATATACTTCCAAAATATAACCTTTATTCCTCAAACAAAATCTCATAATATTCTGTTTACCTTAATTATATAATGTTACCCAAAATTATATTTATCTTATTCTGAAATAACATTAATCACTTAATCTCCAAATCACTTTTCAGTGGCATGATAATCTATATGGTAAAACATATGTTTTCAAAAATATGATGATCATCCTCAAAAATAAATAACTTCAACATTAAATAATGTTTTAACCTAAATGTTTATATCATAAATTTCATCTTAAATTTCAAAAAAAATAATAGAATTATTCTTAAATAATACTTCATGTTAAACCTAAGGCTTACATATACCTCAACCCAACAAAAAACTCCCAAAATATTATTAATCACCTTAAAATATTATCACTTATAACTTCAAAAGTGGGTATCTATGTCTTTGAACTTATGATCAACCTTAAACTTATAAACCCATGATGGTACTCACAATACTTATGATAACCTCTCATGAAAACATCCAAATATCCAATTTTTTCTAAATCAACCTCTAATACCAACTATAAGGACCTAATACTTATTCAACTCATAATTTCATTTTTATACAATAATTCTATTTCTTACATTTTGAGGATATTTTTAGGTTTAGACTTTATAAAATTAGGCCATAACTCTTACACAATAAACCAATATAATACATGTTGTACACTTCCTCTTAGTATCCATTTATTCTAAAATAAAAAACTTTTAATAAGAATCATGTTTTCTTTTCATGAAAAAAATTATGAATTTCAATTGAAATTCTTCTTTTTTCCCACTCATCTTGAATTCTTCTTTATTCCCACTCATACTTTTTTAAGGAAGGTGGTTCCTCGGTCAAAGACCAAGGCACAATTTATTTAGAAGAAAACAAAATTTACATGAGTATGAAGGAGAGAATCTTATTACAATATTTATAATAAAGAGGGAGTAAATCATCGGGTAGGTCATCCCACCAAGTTGTGTCGTGGTTGACTCCCTTATTCGCAAGACCATCTACCACCATATTCACTTCACGAAAGGTATGGGTGGTGATGAAGTTAGTCTCCAGAAGCAAAGCAAGACAGTTCATCCAATGGGTAGTAAGTGGCTAGGCTAGGTGCACCACACCATTCCAAATGGCCTGAACAATAGTAGTTGAATCAATTTCAATCCAAATGTTGCTCCAACCCTTTTTCTTCACAAAGTCAACGGCATGAATAACACCCATCATTTCCTCTTATAGAGAGGAGACAACACCACAACTGCCAAAGAAGCATCTGATACACTGACCAAGACAGTCTTTGTAAATAGCCCTACAACCTACTGGTCTCGGGTTGCCTTTAGAGGCACCATCAACATTCACTTTGATCCATCCTGAAAGAGGGGCTTGCCATAACACCTCAAAAGTGTGTCTAGGTTGTTTGTAGATACCATCAATTCAGATACAATGGAGGATCTCAAAGTCTCCAATAGAGTTGTCATAATAAGCCTTTTGAATCGAGGTAGCATCTGGAATGGCAATAAGAATCTGCATCTGACCTGCATTAAGTCTAAATAAGAAATTATTATCAATAAGAGCATTTCTATCATACCAGATCACGTGGAGAAGCTCAGAAACCGCAGTTAAGAAAAGATTCTTAATTTTTTGAGAGGAATAAAAATCCACACAATGCTTTAGTTGGGAACTGATTGAGTCAGAGAGTAACCATCCGCAAGAAAAAATGTCAAAAATATAGTTCCAAAGAGCTACAGTAGTAGCACAAGATAGAAAGAGATGATTAGTTTCGTCTCTATGCTGGTTACAAAGATAACACTTGGAGAAAATTTGGATCCCAAAAGACTGAATACAAACCTCAGTGGGTACGCTATTGTGAGCGATACGCCACACAAGAGTAAGTCTTGATGGTTTCATCCAAGGTTTCTCAAAGAATTTCATCCAACAAAAGTTAGAATCAGAGTTTAAAAAATTATTCTTGTAAAAAATTTTAGAATCAAGGATGCCATTATGAGTAGGCTCCTAGACCAGGAAGTCATCAGAATTAGAGAATGGATACTTGTCAATCACATGAATGATGTCGTCGGGGATATTATTGTTATTAGAAAGTAAAACGTCCCTAATAGTGTAGTTAGTGTTCTCTGGAAGATAATTGGGAGTCAGCATAGAGATTAGAGGAGCACCAATCCGGTTTTCTAGCCAAAAATTCATGGAGGAGTCAGAACTAACCATCCATCTAGAATTATTCATAATATTAGTGAAAGATTGCCTAATGGATGGACATATGGAAGATGAAATATAATTCAAGTTTCCTTTATTTAACTTCGTGAGGAATCTTGCTTTTAGAAAAGCAATGGAGTCAGAGTTTTTGTGAATCATCCTCCAAGTGAGTCTAGCTTGAAGATCATCATTAAAGAGATTAAGATTTTTGATGTCAGGACTTCCCTTTTCTAAGGGTTTACAACAGGTAGCCCAGGGAATGGTCACAAGATTCCTTTCAAGAGTGCTTCCAGTCCAAACAAAATTTTTGATGTGCGTATTAATTTTCTTAAGAAGACCAGTAGGCCATTTGTAGACCATCATCGAGTAGACCATTTTGGAGATAATATTAGATTTCACAAGACAGATTCTGCCTGCTATGGAGAGGGATTTACCTTTCTATGTGGAAAGATGATTAATGACTTGATCAACAATGGTATAAAAGTAACTGTAAATAGGCCTTCCCCAGAAGATGGTAACACCAAGATAAGTGAAAGGGAAGGATCCCTCCTTGATTCCTAAATTATTGATGATATTATTTTTTCTAATAGAAGAATTTTTTTTCTAAAAAACACAAAGTATTTGTTCCAACTGATAATCTGACCAGATATTTCTTTGTAATGGGACAGGGAATTTTTGAGAGTTTGAATATTCCTCTTATTACCTTGCAAGAACAAGATGATGTCATCAACGTATAAGAGATGAGTGGGCATAGTCAAGTTCTTGGAGGCCTGAACAAGTTTAAGCTTGTTTTGATCAACAAGGCTAGTGAGCAATCTTCTTAGATAATCTTCTACAATTGAAAAAAGGATGGCAGATAGAGGGTCTCCCTGTCTAACTCCCTTGGTGCATTTAAATAATCTTTTAGGTGAACCATTGATAAGGATGGAGATGGATGCTGATTTGAACAAGGAGTTTATCATACTAATGAAGTTATCATTAAAACCAAAGCCTTGAAGGACTTTGAAGATAAAACTCCAATAAATGGCATCGAAGGATTTCTTAATATCAAGTTTGATGGAAATATTGCCTCCTATGCTGGTATGATTAAGAATGTTGGTGCATTCCGGGGCAACGTAGATGCAATCCTGTATAAATCTACCCTTGATAAAACTGAATTGGTTACAAGAGACAATTTTATTGCATATAGTTGTAAGTCTATTAGCAAGAAGTTTTGTAATGATTTTGAAAAGAGTGTTAATAAGAGAAATAGTTCTGAAGAGATTAATCTCAGATGCATTTTCCACTTTAGGAATTAAAGTAAGAAATTGGGCATTTAGGCCATGGGGAAGGACACCATTGGAAAAAAAAGGATTTGACAAGTTTGCAAACATCTAGATGAATAACCTCCCAGTAGAATTGAAAGAAACTATTATTAAAACCATCTGGGCTGGGGGCGCTATTAATATTAAGGCTAAAAACAGTGTCTTTGATTTCATGATCAATAGGGGTGCTTAAAAGATAATCATTGTCCTCCGCACTCACCAGATCCAGAATGACATCAGGAAGGAGGTCTTTATTAACATCTGGACCATTATCAAAGTAAGATACAACATGATTAGTAATGGTTTCCTAATAAAACACTATTTTTTTGAATATCTTATTGATAATAAATGATATAATTTCCTCACATTATGCTAGATATGTTCAATTATGGAATATTTGGGATTAGATCATTCATTTGCAAATTTGATGAAAAATCCAGTTTTACCCTTTTAAAATTCACTGTAGTATTTCGGGCATAAATATTTTTCAGTAAACTATTTTGACTTAAAATTATATAACTATGTTCCTGATTTAATGGGATACAAATTATATTCAGGACTTGGGAGTTGGATCGTGCATATGAGTGGATTAAATGGGTCATGAGGACAAAGCTGGACTGAACTATCCATATTGGACATCACTTCACCATTTGGGCCCTATCATCTTCATACGAGCTTGAATTGAGCCCAAATTTTGAGAAAAGCTCGGGGACATGATTTTACACGAATCATCCTTCTAGAAGGCTGTCCAATTCACGCGTTTTGGAGGTCAACTATGCAGTGAAACATGGAATAAAATATTTGTCCGAGTCTTCATTTCACACTTAAAAAGTTATGTAACCCTAGCCCTCAAAAACTCTATTTAAAGGGGGTTTTCACTCTTTGGGAGGGCTGGTCGAGGCTTTTAGAAGGTGTGGAAAAAAGGGTATCTCTTAGGATCCCTTCACAACTCTTGGAAAAAGTAAGGATTTTTGAAAACCTCTCTTCCAAAAAGGCTCTCCTCTCCCACCTCCTCTTTGTATTTCTTTTCTTTCATGTTTGTATCTTGAATTTTTCTTCAAATAATCTTCTGTTTTCTTTACTTTTCTTCTTATATTAATCTTGTTAATTGGGTTGGAATCAAGAGTGGAGATGAGATTGGGTTCTACCCTTTCAATCCTTTGCTCATGCAAAACGTCTCCACGATGACCACACACCGCCCATGGAAGAGTAGTTTTTTTAGTGATCGATCTATCTTTTACCCTATTCATTTAATTATTTTGAATCATTGAGCTAATGTAATTATATTAATATGATCCATGAATTGTGTTTTTAAATTATAAGAAACTAAGCAAGAAATTGAACAATTAACATAAAAACACGCGAGGTCGAGATTTTGTGTAAATTGTGGTGCGATCTTAATCGGTAATACAAGACCACATGGGTTAAATTTGTAGAGTTAAAATATAATACCTAAACACAATTCATCCTCATTTATAGAATGGATATGTGCTCTAATTAACCACTAACCATAAGCTAACCTTAGAACAACAATAAAAGCAGGGTGCTGCGATTGCGTGTTCCGAAGCTAGCCTAGGGTTTAAGTAATTCCATCTTTGTGGTTAAGTTAACTCTTGTAGGGTTCGAGGGTTAAAAAATTAGGGGATCATAATTAAGTGGATATTGATTTAAATTATAGTGATTAATAAGTAAATGGAGAGGTAGAGTTAGATCAATTACTCCTTTAAAATATTTTCTAAAAAAGTATCTTTTTATTGTGTCATTTTAATCGAACTTCATTTTAAAACAAAAAACAAAAAAAAATACAATCTTCTTCCAGCAAACTTCTTCTAAATTTATAAACTATAACCAACCCCTATAATTTCAAGTAGTTTTTTTATTCTCATTTATTTTATTTTTAGAATACCTCTAAAAAGTTTTTTTAATTCACTTCATCCTTTGAGAGATGATCTTGGTCAGCCACTCTGCTGCACCTAAGTACCCCAAAATCACACTAATCATTTGAGGGCACCAATGACAATGATCTTACAAATTGGCGCCTTTTCCGGGGAGGTAAGTAATTATTTAAACCAATTAAAGGTATTTATTTTATTTTACATTTTATTCTCTTCCTCTTTTCTTTCTTCCTTCTTTACCCAATCTGGTTTTTTTTCTTCTTCTTTTATTTTCTTCTACTTCTTTTTGAACGTATCCTTAGGGCTCAAATCAGACATTCTCAGTCTATGGGAAGTTTCAACATTCAACCAGCTGGAGAATTACTCCAATATCAGAACATTGAAATTGGAAGCAATTCAAATTAAACCATAAAACAAGAACCAATGGCTGACAATAATGGAAATGAACTTAATAGAACCATTAGATAATGGGTTTCACCTGATATTAACTATCAACCAAATTGTATTGCGTACCCAAATCTCGAATCCGACTTTGAACTAAAATCTGGGTTAATTCACTTACTTCCAAAGTTTCATGGCCTCTCTGGTGAGGATCCCAATAAACATTTGAAAGAATTTAATGTGGTTTGCTCAACCCTAAAACCTAGAAATGTCTCTGAAGATCAAATCAAACTAAGAGCATTCCCATTCTCACTTGATGGTGCTGCAAAAGACAGGATGTATTATTTACAACCTGAAGATATAACTTGTTAGAATGATTTGAAATGTCTTTTCTTGCAGAGATTTTTTCCAGCATCAAGGACTAATTCCATTCATAAGGATATATTTAGGATTAAGAAATCCCAAGGGGAGTCAATGTATGAGTACTGGGAACGATTCAAGAAGTTGTATGCAAGCTGCCCACATCACCAAATTAGTGACCAACTCCTCATACAATACTTTTATGAAGGACTCACTCCTATGGAGAGGAGAATGGTAGATATTGTAGCTGGAGGAGCATTGGTAGACAAGACACCAGTAGTTGCACATGTGTTGATCGACAAAATGGCCCAAAAATCCCAATAATTTGGCGATCTAGGTACAACACATGTCAGGGGAGTATATCAGGTAAGTCCATCCTCTCTTGAAAGTAATTTGATTGATACCAAGTTGGAAGAATTGAAAACTATGGTGAGACAGATTGCTTTGGCACAAAATACATCCCAACCCCCTCTTTCAAGGCCTTGTGGTATTTGCACTGAGACAAGCCACCCAACTGACTATTGCCCACAACTCCAAGAAACAGAAGATTGTGCAGTAGTGTTACCTGGGAGACCATATCAGCAGCAACAACAACAACCATATCCCCAAAAGAAGTTTGATCCAACATAATACCAAGGGTGGAAGGATAAATCGGACATGAGGTATGGCTCTGGACAACAACAAAGGCCCGCTTTTCAACAAAACTTCCAGCAGCCTCCACCTTACCAGTAGGATTTCCAACAACCCCAAAGGAGATTTGAATCTCAAGCATCAACAAGACAACAACAAGGGAATCCCCCACCCAAGGTAGATTCTAACACCGATGACCTTTTGAAGTAAATTGTTCTTAATCAACAGAATGGGCTGAAAAGTCAAGGTTCGGATCTAAGGGAGTTGAAGACTCAAATGAGCCAGATTGCCACCGCCCTCCATGAACTTGTAATTAATAATTCTGGAAATCTACCTTCCCAACCCACTCCAAATCCAAAGGGGAATGTCAGTGCCATCACATTGAGAAGTGGGAAGCAAATGAACGATACATCTGTACCTACCATTCCACTGGGATTCACCTCAACTCCAAAGAAGCCGCATTCTATACCAAATGATGAGAAATACAAGGATAAAGATAAAGGTAAGAAAAATATTGATGATGTTCCTCCTAAACCCCTTACTTTTCCAAACAGGGTTGTTCAAACCAAGAAGATGGCTGAAGAAACAATGCAAAAGGAGGTTTTTGACACATTCAAGCATGTAGAGATCAACATTCCTCTACTTGAATTCATTAAGCAAATTCCAAGGTAAGCGAAATTCTTAAAAGAACTTTGTACCAATCGAAGAGGGCTCAAGGGAAATGAGAGGATCAATCTTGGAAGGAATGTGTCAACACTCATTACACCAACTCTAGCAATGCCGACAATGTGCAAGGATACAGGGACATTCACCATCCCATGCACCATAGGGGATTTGCACTTTTCTGATGCACTTTGTGATTTGGGATCTTCCATAAATGTGATGCCTCACTCTGTATTCTCTTCTTTATAGGTTGGAGAGCTGAAACCGACAAGAGTAGTGGTGAAGTTGGCGAATACAGCTATGACATATCCAGCGGGAGTCCTTGAGGATTTACTTGTCCAAGTAAGAGACATGATCTTCACAATAGATTTCTACATGCTTAACATGGAGGATGATCAGGTAAGTTCTCATGCCCCCATTATCTTAGGTAGACCCTTTCTCAAAACAACAAAAACTATCATAAATCTCAATGAGGGTATACTTTCCATGGAATTTGGGGATGAAGTTGTGATATTTAATGTTATGGATTCCATGAAGTACCCATTAGAGGATCATTCTGCATTTGTTATCTCCCATTTTGAACCACCAAGTAAAAACCACATGGATTTTGATTGTACTATTCTTAGAGAGATTATGAGTATTGGTTCTAGTTTGATGTCTAAGAGTACTTCCACACCTATTTCTAAAGCAAAAGACTCTCTTAGATTTGATTTTTAAATGGAATCGTATTCTAATTTTGATCATATGAACTCTAATTATGACATGCATGGCTGTTGAGTATGTTGATGGATTTGATGATTTATTCTCTAATTTTGATTATTTATATTCTGATACTAATGTTATTTGTGCACATATTTCAGTTCATTCTATGTATCCATCCATACACTAACCCCCTACACTGGAATTCAATCTATTGCCACCAAATCTCAAATACTCATACTTATTGAGTGGTGAGAAATTACCTATTGTCATTGATAACAACCTCTCTTTTGAACATGAAGAAAAACTTTTGAATCTTTTGAGGGAGAACATCAGGGAAATTGGGTGGACCTTGGCTAACATATCAGGTATTATCCCCTCCATTTGAATACACATGATTCTTTTAGAGGATAGGGCTAAACCGGTTAGGCAGCCACAAATGAGACTCAATCCAACACTTTTGGAGGTTGTTAAAAAAGAGGTTGAAAAATTGCTCGAGGCAGGTATAATCTATCCCATTTCAGATTCCCAGTAGGTGAGTCCTATTCAGGTTGTGCCTAAGAAAAGTGGTGTTATAATTATAAAAAATGATAAAGAGGATTTAGTTCCGATGAGGGTTCAAAACAGTTGGCATGTGTGTATTGATTATTGGAAACTAAATCAATCTACTCACAAAGGATCATTTCCCCCTCCCATTTATTAATCAGATGCTTGAGAGACTTGCTGGTAAGACACACTATTGTTTCTTGGATGGATTTTCTGGATATTTTCAGGTTCCTGTTGCTCTGAAGGATCAGGAGAAGACAACATTCACTTGTCCTTTCGGTACGTTTACCTACCGAAGGATGCCATTTGGACTTTTTAATTCCCCAGGTACCTTCCAGAGATGCATGGTGAGTATTTTTTCTGATTTTATTGAGACCTGCATGGAGGTATTTATGGATGATTTTACAGTGTATGGGTCTTCATTTGATGAATGTCTAAGTAGTTTGGGAAAGGTGTTGAATTGTTGTATTGAGAATAATCTGGTCTTGAACTTTGAAAAGTGTCATTTCATGGTAGATCATGGCATTGCCTTAGGGCATGTAGTGTCAAAACATGGGATAGAGGTTGATAGATCTAAGGTAGATATTATTTCATCCTTACCATATCCTTCATGTGTGTGTGATGTTAGATCTTTCCTAGGGCATGCAAGATTTTATCGGCGCTTCATCAAAGATTTTAGTAAGATTTCTCTTCCTATGTCATGATTACTCCAAAAGGATTATGATTTTGTGTTTGATGATTCTTGAAGGACTTCCTTTGATGAGCTAAAGAAGTGTCTGACCACTCCACCGATCATACAGCCCCCATGGTGGGAGATTACTTTTGAGCTTATGTGTGACGCCTCTAACTTCACGGTTGGAGACGTTTTATCTCAGAGGGTAGAGGGACGTTCACATGTGATCGCCTATGCATCGAGGACACTGGATTTAGCCCAATCAAACTACACAACCACGGAAAAGGAGTTTCTTGCTGTCATATTTTCTTTATATAAATTTTGTTCATATTTATTGGGCTCTAAAGTAGTTGTTTTTTCTGACCATGCAGCTTTGAGGTACCTCTTAAAGAATCCAGATGCAAAGACCAGGCTGATCCGATGGATTCTCCTTCTTCAAGGATTTTATATTGAGATAAAGGACAAAAAGGGGTCAGAAAACTTGGTGGCGGACCACATGAGTAGGCTTACTCACACACTAGAGGATGACATCATGGACTAGGTACCACTTTGGGACACTTTCCCCGATGAGAATTTTTATTCCATCTCAGGTATGCATCCTTGGTATGCAGATTTAGTTAACTACCTTGTTTCCTCTAAAATCCCTACAAATTTAAAGAAACATCATGTCCAAAAATTAAAAAGTGAGTCTAGGTTTTATGTGTAAGATGATCCTTACCTCTGACGCATGTTTAGTGACCAAGTCATTAGGAGGTGTGTTTCCGATAATGAGTTTGAGTCTGTTTTGCATTTATGTCATACACTTGCTTGTGGTGGACACTTTGGACCCCAGCATACTACTAGAAAAGTATTAGACTCTTGATTATATTGTCCTAGCTTATTCCATGATTCTCATGTGTTTTGTAATTAATGCTCTCATTTCAAACATACTAGAAACATTTCAAGGAGACATGAGATTCCCCAACATCCCATTTTATTCTGTGAGATTTTTGATGTTTGGGGAATTGATTTTATGGGTCCTTTTCCTATTTCATTTGGATTTTTATATATTTTGGTTTCTGTTGATTATGTGAGTAAATGGGTGGAGGCTAAGGCCACCGGGACTGATGATTCTCATGTTGTTATGGACTTTGTCAAAGCACATATTTTTTGCAGGTTTGGAGTACCAAAGGCCATCATCAGTGACCAAGGGACACACTTTTGCAATAGTAATTTTGCTTCCCTTCTTTGGAAGTATGGGGTGACACACAAAACATCAACACCACACCACCCTCAAACAAATGGCCAGGCTGAGGTTTAAAATAGGGAATTGAAACAAATTTTGGAGAAAACTGTGCGGCCAAATAGGAAATATTGGAGCAAATGCTTGGATGATGAATTGTGGGCTTATAAGACAGCATACAAGACACCAATTGGTATGTACCCATTTCAGATTGTTTTTGGGAAATCATGTCATCTCCCTGTGGAAGTTGAGCATCAAGCTTATTAGGCTATAAAGAAATGCAACATGGATTAGGCCCAAGCTGGAATCCAAAGGAAGCTTCAAATTCAAGAGCTTGAGGAGATTCGATTTTCTTCATACGAGAACTAAAGGCTCTACAAGGAAATATCTAAAGCATCTCATGAAAAAATTATCCAACAAAGGGAGTTTCATGTTGGAGAGAAAGTCCTTCTCTATAGTTCACGATTGAAGCTGATGCATGGTAAGTTGAATTCCATATGGTTAGGTCCTTATGTTGTGACTAATGTTTTTCCTTATGGTGTAGTGGAGATCACACAAGAGAACACAGGAAAAATATTTACAGTCAATGGGTAACGTTTGAAGAGATACATTGATGGACTTCCTACTGATGCAGTGGATTTTACCACACTGCATGACCCCATCATCACTTGAGCATATCAGGCTGTTCCTAACCCTTTAACATTTTTTTATTCTTTTTCCTATTTAAAATTATACATTACATGTGCATATATCATCTCATGGGTTCACATTGAGTACAATGAAATATTTTAAGTGTGGGTGAAGGAACATTTTAGTTTAGTAATTTCAATTGTTTTCCTATTTAGAAAAAACAAAAAAAAGTGTGTGTTTCAAATTGTGTGTGTTTATTTTTCAATTTTCTGTGTGTTTTTGAAACTTTTGAGCTGAAATGATTCTCATCACTATTTTTAAATCCATATCAATAAGTGAAACAATTTATCCCTTGAAACTAAGCTTAAATGAATGCTGAAATGACTTTGTTTCAATTTCAAATATTTAGTAATTTCATGAAAAGTACACTAAATTTTGAATCACATGCCACATCTCACTGTATTTATATTTGAAATCACTTTCCTGTGAGGCTTCTAAACCATTATTTTCATATTCTTTACATTCACCTCACTTCTTGAGAGAACCAAACCATGCTTGATTTAACCAGAATTTGATTTATTCCTGTCAAAACTTGAGGGTTTGAGGTACTTATGTTTAAATGATTGAGGCATTTGTTTGGTATTAAAGCCCCTATTTCAAAGAATCCTTTTTTAATGGCATACCATGAACATTTAATCCTTTTAGCCCTTAGAATCCATGAATAGCTTGTTAGGTTAGCCACATTACAAGCCAATGTTCCCTATCCAACAACTCTTGAAGTGAAATTGCATAATCTAGTTGAACTTAAGTGTGGGGGAAGCTGTCTTGTGTTGTGCTACCACATTTTGTGATACTTTGGGTGAAAAATTAAATTTAGAAGAGATGTTTTTGCTGCTGAAGAAAATCATTATACTGAAAGTTGTGCCTTTTCTGGAGCTTTCATGATAAGTAAAGTTGTGCCTATCTGGAGCTTTCAAGAAAATCATGTTTGAAAAGATTGACATTTTTGTTGCTGAAATGATGAATGGTGCAAACCTTCCATGACATTTCATGATGATGGAGCTGAATTGATACTATGGGGATTAATTAGGAGACCATATTTAAGTGAAAATTAGATTAATGCAATTTTGCTTCAAAAAGAGTCAAGCCCTCCTCATTCAGCCTTGGAGTTTTTCACATCTAAATCCTACAAACCGAAAGCCACAAAACAACCCTGAAAAGTAATCATGATAAAAATATTTTCTTTAATCACATCGGGTAGTGATGTAGGAATTTATCAAGCCTATGGTGACCCTTGTATGAGTTTGGATGAGAAAGACATTGCAAAAAAAAATGACATTTGTGTGATAAGAGAAAATTCAAGTGAGGTAAGTGTTTTGTGCATGGGAGGATAAATAAAGTGGAAATATATTGAATGATATAAATGAAGAACTTGAAATAATGGTTTTTTATGAGGCATGATATCTTTTTTTTCTTGGTGTGTAATTGTTTGATCTCAAGGATATGTGTTTTAAAATTTGTTTTGATTTGATATTGATGATTACTTAATATGAGGTTTTGCCCGGAAGTGCAAAAGGGTAAGTGTGGGGGAGTTGATAAAACACTATTTTTTTGAATATTTTATTGATAATAAATGATATAATTTCCTCACATTATGCTAGATATGTTCAATTATGGAATATTTGGGATTAGATCATTCATTTTCAAATTTGATGAAAAATCCAGTTTTACCCTTTTAAAATTCACTGTAGTATTTCGGGCATAAATATTTTTAAGTAAACTATTTTGACTTAAAATTTTGTAATTGTGTTCCTGACTTAATAGGATACAAATTCTATTCAGGAATTGGGAGTTGGATCATGCATATGAGTGGATTAAATAGGCCGTGAAGACAAAGCTGGACTGAACTATCCAGATTGGACATCACTTCACTATTTGGGTCGTATCTTCTTCATACAGGCTTGGATTGAGCCCAAATTTTGAGGAAAGATCGGAGACATTATTTGGAAAAATTAATCCATATATAAGGACAGCCAATTAACGCGTTTTGGAGGTAAAATATTCAGTTCAACTTGGAATAAAATATTTGGCCGAGTTTTCATTTCACACTTAAAAAGTTATGTAACCCTATCCCTCACAAACTCTATTTAAAGGGGGTTTTCACTCTTTGGGAGGGATGGTCGAGGATTTGAGAAGGTGTGGACAAAAGGGTGTCTCTTGGGATCCCGTCACAACTCTTGGAAGAAGTAAGGCTTTGTGAAAACCTCTCTTCCAAAAAGGCTCTCATCTTCCACCTCCTCTTTGTATTTCTTTTCTTTCATGTTTGTATCTTGAATTTTTCTTCAAATAATCTTCTATGTTCTTATATTTTCTTCTTATCTTAATATTCTTAATTGGGTTGGAATCAGGAGTGGAGACGAGATTGGGTTATACCCTTTCAATCCTTTGCTCATGTAAAACGTCTCCACGATGACCACACCGCTCATGGAAGAGTATTTGTTTTAGTGATCGATCTATCTTTTACCCTATTCATTTAATTATTTTGAATCATTTAGCTACTGTAATTTTATTAATATGATACATGAATTGTGTTTTTAAATTATAAGAAACTAATCAAGCAATTGAACAATTAACACAAAAACACGCGAGGTCGAGATTTTGTGTAAATTGTGAGAGCGCGATCTTAATCGGTAATACAAGACCACACAGGATAAATTTGTAGAGTTTAAATATAATACCTAAACACAATACATCCTCATTTCCAGAATGGATATGTTCTCTAATTAACCACTAACCATAATCTAACCTTAGAACAACAATCAAATCAGGGTGTTGCGATTGCGTGTTCCGAAGCTAGCCTAGGGTTTAAGTAATTCCATCTTTGTGGTTAAGTTAACTCTTGTTGGGTTCAAGGGTTAACAAATTAGGGGATTATAATTAAGTGGATATTGATTTAAATGATATTGATTAATAATTAAATGAAGAGTTAGAGTTAGATCGATTACTCCTTTTAAATATTTTCTAAAAAAACATCTTTTTATTGTGTCATTTTAATCGAACTTCATTTTAAAACTAAAAACAAAAAAAATACAATCTTCTTACAGCAAACTTCTTCTAGATTTATAAACTATAACCAACCCCTATCCTTTCAAGTAGTGTTTTTATTCTCTTTTATTTTATTTTTAGAATACCTCTAAAAAGTTGTTTTAATTCACTTCCTCCTTTGAGAGACGACCTTGGTCAGCCACTCTGCTGCACCTAAGTACCCCAAAATCACACTAATCATTTGAGGGCGCCCACGACAGTGCTCTTCCATTGCCTTAGTGTTAATGAGGGAATCTTCATCTCAAAGAAAGGTAAGAGGTCTGAATTTTTTTTTGATTCTTTAAAGGGAGTTGTAAAACTTAGTGTTTCTATCACCATCTGAAAGCCATTTAGTTTTAAAGATCTGCTTACGCATGTTATCTTTAAGAACAAGAAGAGTGTTGAGTTTCATATATGTGTTAATTTTTAGTTGAGGATCCAGAGAAAAGTTAGAGCTAGTGTTGGTGTTTTGAATTTGAATAAGTTCATTCTCAAGAGTAGACATGTCCTTGTCAATTTGTTTAGATCTGGAGCTACACCAGCCATTGAGACACTGCTTAAGGTGTTTTAATTTGGTGATACAAGCAAAGGAATCATTATGATGATTCATGGACTTCCAAAAAAAATTATGATGTTGGAACATTCAGGTTCAGCAGGCTAAGCGTTGTTAAATCTGAAAGGAAGGATGGTCTGAGATTTTTAGTAAAAAGACTAACAAGAATGGGATGATGATCCGAGTTGAGCTTAGTCAGAGTAGTACTAGAGATAGTGTCCCATTTTTCCAGAGTAGGGATATTCATGAAGGCCCTATCCAGTTTACTAGCCACCACTCTGCTATGATGTCTTCTATACCAAGTGAACTTGGCTCTAGTGAGGTTAATTTCAACCAGATTACTATCTTCAATAGCAATTTGAAATTCTCTTGAGGAGATAGAAGAGTGGGATGGGCCCATCTTCTCATTGGAGGTAAGAATCGCATTAAAGTCCCCAATCACAAACCAGGGATCATGGATATTTTTAGCTAAGTAATAAAGGTCTTTCGAGAGAGGTCTATGATCTTGATATCTATTCTTAGCATAAATCATTGTACAATAAATGTGAAAGTCATCAGAAGAAAAATCACAAGTAAACATTTGTTTAGAAACTTTGAAAACATTTACATTATGCAAAATGGAATGATAAAAAAAACCAAAGAGAATCTACTGCTAGACCATCTTTGCAAGCACCTAACAAATTATAACCATTAGAACAAAGATGCATGATTTTCGAAGAAAATTTGATTTTAGGTTCAACAATAGCAAAAAAATTTGGCCTGTGAGTGATAAGAAATTTTTTAAGAACAATAAAAGTGTCAGAGTTAGCAATACCTTGACAATTCTAGAAAAAGAAATTCATTACAACTTGTGCTTGGGGTTAGAACCCCCTTTTTTTGGACTACCTGAGCCCTTGTTCCTCTGTGATCTTCTGACGTTTTGAGTAGAGGTCGGATTAGATTTCTTTCCTTGTTTACCCATAGGGGAAACCAGAGATTTGTTCGAAGTACCTGTATTAATAATATTCTGATTTGTTTCAGGTGGTTTGGTGATCAAAAGGGTGTCCCTTGGACAATCCTTTGAATCTAGGGATGTGTGGCGTGTGCTCGCTACTGCTAGAATATCTTTAGATGAAACCATACTGGATATAGGATCACCACCGGAAGCAGCTTCCAAGAGAGTAGGATCTGTGGGGGGCTGAGAAACTTCAAGTATAATGAAGTTATCAGGTGGGCAAATGAGCAAACAGGTGGACTCCCTGACTGTAGTAGTGCGGTGTGCGCCCACTACTACTGAGATATCCTTAGGGACGACATTACTGGAGCAAGGATCATCACTTGAAGCAGCGACCAGAGATGCATAATCCACGGGGTGCTGAGCAGCTTCAGGAAAAATAACCAATGCCGTGAGACTGCCCTCCCATTGGTGCAGTAAAGTATCAGTAGTCTCACAGCCCTCAATTGAGTCAGAGTGAAGACCGAGACCCCTTGAGGCTATGGGTATCTCAGCCTGCTTCAGATCAGTCATAGTACCAAAAGTCTCAAAGTATCCTTTGATATTGATTCCTCTGGAAGGAACCGCAAGCACTAAAACATGTTGTCCAGTGACAGTAGAGTTGCATCTATCAGAAACCTCTAAGGTAGATTCAGTTTGGGATTTCTTAAAGACATCCATAACCAACATTTCAATTTCTTCTAAAATGGCTTGATCATGGGAGACATCCTCTTCTTCATCCACAAGCTCAGCCTATGTAGTGCCTGAGCCTTCTCCCAAAAGAGGTGTTTTTTTTTACCCAGATTACAGTTTTCTTCTTGGCAGGTTCAGGCTTCTCTAAAGCAGTGGTTTTATCTTTCTTATTCCTTCTAACCTTAGTCCAATCATCATTCCTTGGCTGTGCAACTTGACTTTTCATCGCCCTACAGTTCAGCAAGGAATGTCCTACAATCTTACATAGTTCGTAGAAGGGTGGTTTACGCTCAAACTCAATCCGAACCTCTGTATTGTAGTCATTCGTATTAAAATTAATAACATCTGGGAGTTTGGAGTCCAGATTGACCTCCACCATAACTCTAGCATATTTTCCTAGCTCAGCATTCAAGGTGCGTTGATCAATTTTTAGGGGAGTACCTACACAGGAGGCTAAGTTGTTCAAAATCTTTGGGTGCCAAAGATACCAACTAAGACCGTGGAATCTAACCCAAATTTGTGCCATCGAATTCCTATGCGTATGTGGGTTAAATGTATAATGTCATTCTAAAGGCTTAAGATGAAGTAACCCCGATCAAGTTCATCTTGCGAGCATAACAAAATGTGAAAGTAACCCCGGTCTATGGAACAATTTTCCGAATAAATCCCCACACATGCGCAATCCTAGGCTTAAGTTCTAAGGGAGATCAGGGCTTATCACCTTTAAGATATGAAACACGAGCCATAACCGAGGCCATTTTCCAGAGCTGAGAACGCTTTTGAAGGGCCTCGGGATCAGCCTCGACTGCAAATCGCCCATTTTCCAGTTTCCTGCAAAGGGAAGGCTTCAACGAGGTAGTTTTATGCAGATCCGTACCATTTAGAGCTTCAAGAGATCCCTTTAGGCCTGACAACCGGCAGGGATGATTCGTTGCGCGCTTTAGCTTCACGATCCACGAAGGATCTTTCCCATTCAGGGTCGAAGGCTGCCATGTTGAGACAGATCTACAGCAGATCGAAGCGAACATTGCAGGTATTACGAGCAAACCCTAGGAGTCGCAGGGGAGACGTCGACGAGAGCTCTCAAGCCATCCTCTTTACCTTCCCACTCATCCTTTGTTTTCTCTTTGGATCTTAGAAATCTAGCGGTGGTCTCAGAGATCTCTATATTTTCTTTTCTGTATTCATCTATGCAATAGGGAGAATTTTGTTCTAGTTTGGTCCAAGGAAGGTAGGCATTGTGGTAAATGGATATTTTCACTGTCTCGTTGGTCCTAGAATTTGCATTTTGGTAGGGATTCCAGCAGTGCTGTAGTGTGGATTCGCCTTCTTGGTATGCCCCTACCTTTTCATAATCCAACCATCCTTCAGTCCATTAGTAATGCGATTGGATCCCTTCTCTGCATGGATGAGAATACGAAAAGCCTGTAGTCGACGTCATGTCCTCAGATTTGTGTTTAGATGAATTTAACTATGAAATTACCTTCGAAGATTCTTGTTCGAGATGGGGATGATATCAAGTGGGGGAAGTGTCTTGTTTTTATTGCGCCTCCTCTCTTCTATGTTGTTTTTGGATTCCAGGTACACTCGGAGGTTTCTTGCAGGATGAGGTCTGGTCCCAATGATTGCATTCTGTCTAGATCCGATTCTTTGGGGGTTTCTATCGGGGGTGGTTCTTCTTGTTATCTGGAGAATATGAGGGTTTTTTATTGTTCGGGGAAGGCTTCAGCAACTATTTCTCCCCTAGGATGTGTTGATATCAATTCGGCGGGCCCTTAGTTCCCATTTTGGACTCATTTGACCATGTCTCTGGAAAGATGTATGGCCCGTCGGGGATAGCTTCCAAAGCTATTTGTGATCCTGTTGGGGGTTTCTATTCATATTGCTCTCTTGTCTCTCTGCTGATGATTCTGTCCGCTCCTGCCCATGAAGATGGTATTTCTCATCCTTTGGCATTTGGGTTTCCAGATGTCCCTTTCCCAGACCGCCATTCTCGGAGGATTCTTCCTGTGGTATTGATACAGAATGCTAATGAGTCTTCTGATTCCAAGGGTGGGTCCTATTGAAGATTCATGTCGACGGGGGTTCTGAAGGAGATTTGGGAGTCCCAGCATTCTTCTGAGATGATGTTTCTTATTTCCCTTTATCCATATTGGTTGCAGATCAGGACCCAAAAAATCTTCCATTTCTTCTGCCGACAGGTTTTTATCTCTTGATGAAGTTGTGGATCCAAAGATCCCTAAGGGTGATGCTCCATCTTCAGCTTCACCTAGTACTATCAGGTTGAATGTAATTTATTCTATTGGCCATTTAACTCTATCAAAATCCATATAATCCAAAAAGTAGGGCTTGGCGTTATTCTCAGGTACTAGTCGCGAGGTCATCCCTTTGTTCTACTAATGTGTTTAGTTTTAGTTTGGAATGCCAGAGGGTTGGAGGCACAGGATAAATGTGCTTTCATTTCTTCGAAACTTAGGCATCACCATGATTCGATTGTGGTGATTCTTGAACCTAAGTAGGAGGTAGGAAGAATTTATTTCTATGCCAAGAGCATTGGTTTTCTGCAGTACTTACATGCTGCTCCTCGTAACAATCACATTTGGGTCTTCTGGATACAATATTTAGATGTTCAACTAGTGGATGCTACTTCTCAATGTTTAACTACTAAAATTTTCACTAGAGGGGTTGACATCCTGTTTACATTTTTTATGCTATCTTTGAGGTTATGGAAAGGAAAACACTTTGGCATCATCTGGAAATGCTTCAAGCAGGGAATATACTATGGTTTGTGGTGGGGAATTTAACTCTTTCATATATCTTGGAGAAAAAAAGGAGGTTTTGGAGGTTCTAACAGCGTTATGTAGGACTTCCGGAATTTTATGGATACTACTGGTCTCATGGACTTTGGCTTCGTTGGTAACAAATACACATGGTGTAATAATCGAAAAGGGGTGAGTAGAATTTGGAGTCATCTAGATCGATGCATCTCTAATATTCAGGGATTGGATTATTTTGGTTCGGCTTTAGTAAATCATCTGGCTAGGTCCCTTTCTGACCACATTCCTCTTCTGGTGGAGTTGAAAAATAGAATTTCAAGACAACACCAATTTTTCTATTCATCTTGCTGGAACCAGAGGGAAGGACTCATGAAAATGACGAGATCCTCTTGAGAAAGTGTAGAAGTTGGGAGTAATTGGATTGGCATGTCTAACCATATTATGAGACTTAAGAAATGCATTCAGGATTGGCTGAGGGTGAATCCAGTGGAAGATGTTAATTTGGATGATCTAATGGGTGAAACTGATAATTTATAGATGGGTCTCCAATATTGTTGGGATGATGATGTCTTCTCTACCCTCAATTACAAGCACAGGTTGTTGGCTGAGAAACTTTTGGAGGTTAATAGGGTTTATATGAAAAAAATTAGGACTCTATGGTTGAAGGTAGGGGATCGAAATAAAGATTTTTTCAATACTTGTTTGAAAGATAAGAACAAAAATATACATATCAATTTGGAATTGGAAGATGACTCATTTACCTCAGATGTGGAGGTTGTAGGGAAACTAGCCCTTGATCACTTTTGAAGATCTTTTGGCTGGACCTGGTATCATAAGGAGAGATGGTCCAAATAGCTCTAATGAAGAATATGGTTTTTTGAGTTTCATGCAGGAGCTAGTGAGCGCCAATGACAACAATTTTTTTGGCGTAAATCCCTAAGTGGGAGGAGGTGAAAGACCATTCTCATCTTGAAAAAGGATAGTGCACTAGTTCTTGATGACTTTCCTGGTGCTTTCTATGTGGAATCTTGGGACTTTGTAAAGGCTCAAGTTGTTGGTTCCATTCATGAATTTTTTAGAGGAGGCCCGCTACCAAGAAGTGTGTGTCCTTATAAGGTGGTATTAATACCAAAGGTCAAAGATACCACTATGTTTAATCAGTTCAGACCAATTTTCTTGTGTAAATTTTATTATAAGATTCTCACCAGTCTTATTGGTAGAAGGATGAGTGAATTCATCCCAAGACTTGTCTCAGAGGAGTAACACATTTTTGTTAAGGGAAGGGGTATTCAGGGGGCGACCGTTATTTCCCAATAAATGGTTGGGGATCTTGACAGTTGATCAATTGGTTCCAATATCATCATTCAATTAGATATGGAAAATGTATATAACTAACTCGAGTGGGGATTTATCATTCGTGTGATGTGGTGTTTGGGCTTCCATGAATGGTTATGTGATATGTGTTTTATGTGTTACTCTTCTCCTTGGATCACTATTTTTCTCATGGGGAAGAGCTTTGTATTCTTTAAGAACGTGCGCAGTGTCAGACAGGGAGACCCATTATCGTAGTTTCTCTTCTTATTGGCCTGGGAGGATCTATCCAAGAACATCAATCTTAGCTCGGTGGAGGGGGTGATGTACCCATTTATCAACAGATATGGTTGTAATCTTGTCTCTCACATGATGTTTTCTGATGATTTTCTTGTGTTTACAAATGGAAGTAGAATATCCTTAATCTAATTCATGGACATCATGTTGACTTATGACAGAGTTAGTGGTCGAAACATCAAATTTCATAAGAGTAAAGTGTTCGTCTCTAATAAATTCTCAGGTTGACATTATGGAACTATTTAGGAGATCTTAGGGATTCATAGGAGGTATTTTCCAATGACCTATCTCAGAGCTCCAATTTCTAATGGTTAGATTGAGAACGATTTATTTGATGATCTCATTAACAAAATTACAGGCAGGATTAAAAATTGGAAGAACAATTTTCATTCCTTTGGAGAGAGGGTTACCTTGATTAATAGTGTGCTGTCTTCTATCCCAATGCATGTCCTATCGATCATCAGGCCTCCTAAGGGGAAAATTTTCAAGATGAAAAGTATCATGAATTATTTTCTCTAGGATACTAAGAAAGAGGGAAGATGTCACTGGGTTTTATGGAAGTGTATGGCTAAATTTATTGAATAAGGAGGTGTTGGTATCCATAATATCTCTGAAACTATGCAATCCATGCATGCTCTTCTGGAGAGGGAAGTGGTTGAAGGCAAATCTTTATGGTCCAGATTCATGCGGGATAGAAATGGGGAAATAGGGAAGAACTGTATGAGAAATATGGTGCTTTACAAGATTTATAAATTCATGATGAATCATTTGGAATACTTGAAGGATTATTCTCATTGGGTGATTGGCAGATGGGATATCGGTCTTTGGAAGGACAACTAGGTGGGGGAGAAATTGTTTTTTCCAGGGTGTCTAACTCCTGACATTTCATTCAAGGAGGCCATCAAGAATCCAAACTTGATGGATGTTATCCTTAACGAGGATCAAAAGGTTATTTTTGAATGAATATGCTTGGTTGATGCCCCAAACAAGTGTTGTTTCACAGGTTCTTTTTCTGGTCAATTATTCGACTATGAATACAGAGTCATTTCCCATGAACAAAGCACACCGATGTGTGGGATTCGAAACTATGGTGCAAGGAACTTCCAACTATAATGAACTTTCTCATATGGAGCATCAGGAACCAAGTTATCCCCACTGATGAAAACGTGAAGGACAAAGGTATTAACTTGGTATCTCAGTGCTTTTGCAACAACAGACCTCAGAGGGAATCCACGGTGCATCTGTTTTTTTAGAGTAAATTGGAAAGAGGTTGATGGGACTTAATGGGGTTTCACAGGATGTATGAGGGGAATTCTTTTTATGATTTTATATTAGAATGGATTCAAGGTGTGAGTTCCCATGAGTTGGAAATTCGGGTGTGTGCCCTCATCTTAGTTACAATTTGTTGGTCCCTTTGGGAAGCCTGAAATGTGGCAAGGGAGGGCACTTGTCGTTCCTCCATATATACCTACAAATCCAAATGAGGTCGTTGGTAGTGGAGTTGTGTCCGCTAATTAGAGGTAGGTGAAAATCTGATATGCTTTCCAGATTCCTTCCCAAGTTTTCAGTGGCCGCGAGTGTTCCATTGGTTGTGTTGGTTCGATGGGATTGCTAGATTCCTCCAAATAGGGGTCTGAAATTATTTTTTTTATGACTCCTTAATGGTCGGGATGATGAGGGGAGGTGGTCTAGTGAGAAATGGTAATGTTTTTTTTTTCTAATTGGTTTCAACTCTTTTTATCCATCCAATGGCCCGAAGGCCTTCATTTTTTTTATTGATTTTTGATAATCCACCTTTCAAGGGGTGAGGTGGAACCCTTACAATACTCGTAGGCGTAAGTATTACATGACCCATAGGCCTTAGTGGAATTCATTGCCCGTAGGCTTCAAACATTACATACAACCCAGACTAACTACTTGGAACTGCTCCTCCCCAGCATCTTCATCGTGAAATCAGCTCTCCACCTTCGCATGACTGTTCGGCTAGGCATTCTTGTGCATGCACATGCTTGTCCCGATGACAGGTGTCATACCCTCTCATTCTTACAATATTATAGCTTTTGTTGTGGTGAAAGCTCCTTGCTCATCATCCTTGTAGAGTTTGTTCATTGTAGGTTGTCTGGTTTGTATCTGCACTTAATGGTGGCCCGAAGGGCTTGAGGTGGCCCAAAGGCCTTACTGACCCGAATGCCTGGGTGGCCTGAAGGCCTTAAAGGACTTGGGGACCAAATCGGTGGCCCGAAGGCCCAAACAGGAGCATATTCCCGGCTGCTACAGTGTCAAACAGTACCCGCTACAGTACCTGCTACAGTACTGCTATAGTACCGGAAATGATGCCTCAGCCTAGATTTGATCCTGGGTCGCTTGGATGCACTTACAGAGTCCTTACCAACCGGGCTAAGGCTCATGTGCTCAACTCTTTTTATGGTTCTGACAATTCCATGGGTGTGGAGGTTAGAGCCAGGATCACTGACATTTACACTACTAGAATATTGGGCTTTGAAGCCCCCTAACACTAGCGACCGCCAAAGGCGGTCGCTGCCCTTTGTAAAAAAAAAATCAAGGGCTTCGGCGCCCCCCGTTGCCCTCGACCTAGCCCCCCCCCCCGTCGCCCTCGATCGCGCCACCCCCCCCATCGCCGCCCTCCCCGCGCGTCATCCCCCGCCGCCCTGCCTCGCCCTCCGGGCGCCGTCCCCCGCCGTCCTCGTTGCCGCCCTCCACCCTCCGCCCGCGTCGGCCTCCGCCCTCCGCGCGCCCTCCTCCTTCGGCCCTCCCGCTCCGGCCGCCCTCCGCCCTCCAGCCATCCTCCGCTCCCCTCCGGCGTCCCTCCGCCCTCTGGCCTCCGCCCTCCAGCCTCCGCCCTCGGCCCTCTGGCCTCCGCCCCCTCCGTCTCCTACCCCTCGGCCCTCCGGCCTCCGCCCTCGGCCCTCCGCCCCCTCAGCCCCCCACCCCGGACAGCCCCCCCGCACCCCGGACAACCCCCTCGCACCCCGGACAGCCCCCCCGCACCCCGAACACCCCCTGCACCTCGGACATCCCCCCCCCCCCGCACCCCGGACACCCCTCCCCGCACCCCGGACAGCCCCCCCCCCCACTGCCCGTCCCCCGTCCCCTCACCGCCTCCTCTTCTTCGGCTCCCCGCCGCCGCCCGTCCCCTCCCTCGCTGCACTGCCTTTGGCTCC